>CM024549.2:3247526-4550633 GCA_014182405.2 Eucalyptus sideroxylon | reverse complement strand
AAATATGAAGCAAAGTTCTATAACTGATAAAGAAAAGAAAGATATGGAAAGTGTTCCATATGCTTCAGCTGTAGGAAGCTTAATGTATACAATGATATGTACATGCCTAGACTTGGCGCACGCAGTTGGCATTGTTAGTCGCTATTTGTCAAATCCAGGCAAAGAGCACTAGAATGTAGTGAAATGGATTATGAGGTATCTTTGGGGAACTTCAAATTTGAAAATCAGTTTCAGGACTAGGAAACTTGAGTTAGTTGGATACATAGATTCCGACTTGGCAAGAGATATTGATATTCTTAAATCTACTTCTGGTTATTTGATTTCCTTTGCGGGTGTAGCTGTGTCATGGAAGTCAAGATTATAGAAGTGTGTTGCACTTTCTACAACCGAAGCTGAATTTATTGCAACGACTGAAGCTAGTAAATAGATGCTATGGATGAAGAAGTTTTTAGAAGAACTTGGGTTCAAGCAAAAGAGGTATGTGCTATTTTGTAATAATTAAAGCGCAATTCATCTTGGTAAGAATTCATCTTTTCATTCTAAATCGAAACATATTGATGTTAGATATCATTGGATAAGATATGTTCAAGATGAAAAGTTATTGAAACTTGAGAAAATTCATACAGATTATAATGGCTCTGATATGATGATAAAGACTCTACCAAGAGAAAAGCTTGAACATTGCCAATTGATAGTAGGGATGGTCAATCCTTCCACATTATCGTGAGGGGGAGATTTGTTAGCTGAGTTCACTCTTATGTGAAGGAGGCCTAATGAGTTACAAGCCCAAAAAGGGCTTAAGCTCATATGATAAGTTATATGAGGAAATATGGTTTCTCACTATCTATATAAAAAGTGATAGCCGCAAAAGGAAATAGTAACAAGAGAAAAAGAAAAAGCAGAAAATCTAGGGTTTGGGGCAATATCTAATTTACATCAAGCTGACGTCGAATGTCGATTCGTAGTCCGATTGAGTTGAAATTTTGTTAGCATGTTCGTAGTGCAATTTTATCGAGTCTAAACAGTTTGATTTTCATTTGAAGTTCCCTACATCAGATTTTTCGTGGATTGATCAAAGCCTGTGTTTTTGGTCAAATTTATCCCTGATCTCTTGTGAAATTTACGTGTATTGCCAAGAATTATGTTCTTGAGATCTTTGCTACTATGTACCTCTACTATTTGCTAGAGAAGAACAATTTTATTGGTAGTGGAGAATTCTGGGCGGACTCCGATCCCGTGGTTTTTGATCTCCTCACATTAAAGAGGTTCTCCACATAAAAAAATCGTCTTGTGTTCGTGTGATTGATATTTATTTTACTCTACTATATCGATTTTTATTAGGTTTACACAAGATGAGAGATTATTTTATTCCACTGCATTGATTTGATATTGTTTGAATTGTTACCGTTCTCCCATCAATTAGTACACGTTGATATTCACATTCGATCAATTGTCGATATATGGCGACAAGTGATTAACAATGATTGACAAGAGTATTGATAAGATCTTGTCAAGGTGTAAAAAGAAGACTGAATACATAAGGAACCTTGAGATACAGTTACTAGTTTGAAGTCAATCAAGGTCATGGTGCAATTGGCATGCGTTTTTCGAGGAGCAACTGTTTGAGGATAGGATGGTTCATGAGAATATCGGCAAAAAATAAACAAAGATGGAAGAACATTGATACAACCGCCAAAAATTGCTCAAAAGTAATTATGGAACTACCACTATAAATACAATCACTCATCTACTAAAGAGTGCCGCACAAATGAAATGGATTTACTAATTTTTAGTTATCTTTACTTCTGGCATAATATATTTATTGTCCAAACTCATGTCGTTGATTAAATTTCGACTGTTCCTTAGTTGAAGTTTTCGTATCCATGTCATCAATAAAATTCAGACGTGTATTTTCATTTTAATATTTTCAGATTTTGTCGCGGATTAACAATTGGTCTGTTTGTAATACCTCTCTCTCTCTCTCTCTCTCTCTCTCTCAGTGTAGCTGGTGGTGCAAAACACTGCTGATATCTTTGGGAAAAAAATCACAAATAAGGGAGCGGTCCTAAGATAGCCTCGCGCTCACGGTAAGGCCAGCGAGCTCACGAGAGCATCACCCCAGGATGGCTTCAACCGCTGCCTCTCCGGCTGGAATCTCCCAACCGTAGCTCGATGCGTGGCGGTTGCAACAAATTCAGTCTGGACTCGAGCGCGGGAAACGGTGGCCGGTGTTTTAAAGTCTACAGTAGTGACACTACTCTTAGCCCATATGCTCATGAAAATTTCGGTCTGGGTCAGCTTGATCTAAGTATTATGGACACCCCTATGACACGATTCTTAGCCTGTGTCCTCATGAAATATCGCCGAATACCTTATGTGATGTGGCACTTAGTAAATTGCCATGTGGCAACATCTTATTCGTTAGTATCTCATAAACGCTTTTCTGGGACTAGCAATTATCTTCACATTTTCGGTCAGTGTCACCATTGATCACGGTAACTGTCAAGTTTTACCTTCAAATTATCATTGTTGGGTGAATCTTCACCTTGTTTTAAGCACGGTAACAAAGTGCAATTTCTCCAAATGGTTTGTAGAGTTGGACCGAATAGAATGATGTTCCATCTTTCAATCTTGTTCTAGGCACTTTTCTCGAGTCAATTTCCTACAAAAAGAAGAGAAGATACTCATGAATTGTGATTGTTCCTAAAGATCCCATTCGACCCTCTTAAGCTTAAGATTCTGTTTGTTTCATGGGAAACAATTTTTAGAAAAACGTTTATGAAGCATTTGGAGAAATGTGAACATTGAAAAATAAGGACAAGTATCTATTCAAAACTTGGCGATTGACAAGTATCTATTCAAGAAAAGTATTCTTAAGAACACGTTTTTGGTTTTGGCCATGCTTTCTATTCTCAAGAGAACTTCAGTCGTGCCGTGTTCTTGGGGGATACTTGCTTCGAATAGGGCGGTTTGCCGTGCTTAACAATCTTGGCAATCGAAAGCGAGTCATTCAACCAAACAATCTAATAAAAGCCTGGTCACTGATTTTTGTTGCACTCATTCAGTATTTTAGGTTAGGCATGTTGGACCGGCATCCTTAGCAGCCCAAGGTGGACGAGAGAGCAGAAGAAGCAAGCAAGGGCACGTCCCCACCATAGAAAATTCTCCCGCCAGTTATGGCGAAACGAGAGAACATGCACGTGGCCACGCAATTCGGGAAGCATTGGCTTCTTGTCACGATTTTCATTGGGCGTCCATCCTGCTTCATGAACATCCAAGGAACTGGTCGTGCTACGTTACATCTCATTGAGTGATTGACGCAATGACGCCGCAAGAAGTCGGCTGCTGACCATCTTGGAATAATAAGCTCTTCATATTCGAATCTTAGGCCATCGAGTTGCATATAAATAGTTGGTTTAGGTCCTTATGCCGAACATCTTTGGAGATCAGCATCTGGGGCTCGGCTTTGTTCCCTTAGTTTTCCTCGTAGTCGTTTCGACAAAATGAGTAACAAGATTGTTATGGCTTCGCTAATGCTCGCTCTCGGCCTGCTACTAGCGGGAACAGAACTGACAGGTTCCTTCTTCTACTTTTCCGTTAGTATGTATCATTCTGTAATGAGAACAGATGTTTTCTTTGAACCCAAGGTATCGACCAAGCGTATCCAGGACATGTCTAAATCTAGATTGTATTGATAGAGTGATTGGAGTAGATGCTCCTATCGAACACTATAGTAGAAACAAATTCAGTTGCTAACTGCGCTCAACTGTTTGATTGCTCATGGGTTCTCTTTTCATCACTGCATCATTTCATTTTCAATTCAGGTGCGCAATCCGTAGGCGTCTGCTATGGACGAAATGGTGACAATCTGCCTAGTCAAGCAGAAGTGATCGAGCTATACAAGGCAAACAGCATTGGAAGGATGAGGATTTACGATCCAGACCAAGCTACTCTCCAGGCCCTGAAAGGATCCAACATCGAACTCATCCTCGGCGTTCTTAACGACAACCTCCAGGCCCTAACTGACCCCACCGCAGCGTCCAACTGGGTCCAAAACAATGTTGTAGCATTCTCGTCCGATGTCAAAATCAAGTACATTGCGGTCGGGAATGAAGTCCCCCCGGGTGATACAAAAGCCCAATATGTCCTCCCCGCAATGCAGAACATCCAAAACGCCCTCGCATCCGCCAATTTGCAGGGCCAGATCAAGGTCTCCACGGCAATTGACACGAGTCTGCTAGGCGTATCCTACCCCCCATCGAGCGGGGCATTCAGTGACGCTGCAAATCAATTCATAAGCCCCATAATAAGCTTCTTGGTCAATAACGGCTCACCGCTCCTGGCCAACATCTACCCCTACTTCAGCTACGTACAGAATATGCAGAGCATTGATCTTGCCTATGCTCTCTTTACATCACCAGGAGTGGTGGTAACAGATGGTGCATATCAATACCAAAACCTGTTTGATGCATTGGTGGACTCCCTCTACTCCGCCTTGGAAAAAGCTGGTGGGTCAAGTTTGGCAATTGTGGTATCAGAGAGTGGATGGCCATCAGAAGGAGGCACTGCAGCTTCAGTAGACAATGCAGGCACTTACTATGCAAAGTTGATCAGCCATGTGAAGCAAGGCACGCCCAAGAAGGCCGGCCAGGCCATCGAGGCATACTTATTCGCAATGTTCGACGAGAACCTAAAAGCTGCCGGGATCGAACAGCATTTTGGACTCTTCACTCCGAGCAAGCAACCCAAATATCAAATCTCTTTCGCTTGAGAGAAAAAACCACGTGAGGCTATACTCGTAATTGTAATAAGGATGCTTCTCTGCTCATCCTGGAAAATGTAGCTGGGTATGATTTCGAATAAAAAATGGGAACTGTGTACCATTACGAGACAGATAGGTCAACGTTTACATTTTGACATTCCTAGTACAAACCATGAATCCTGTTATCCTCCAAGAAAAATAACTCGCAAAAAATAGGGAAAGTATGTCTGCTATCTACGAACAGTGATATCCAAGCATCGAGCAGTCACAAGAAACTGAAATTTTCCAGCTGCTTGATGAGGTTATAATCCAGTCTTTATAGAACTGTCACTAGTAAGAGTAATGAAGCGTGACCGCAATCTAATCTGCAGTCCATACGAAAAATAATTTAGAGTCTGCAGGATTTTCTACAATTGCAACCATACCAGGCACTGACCTTTATCTTCGCCTCTTCTGAATATAGATCCATGAACCAGTCCATATTTTAGCTCAACGAGAGAACAAAGAAAATTTGTTTTTCACCTAAAAGTGAAAGATGAAAAGAGGCAGTCAAGATTAGAGAAAACTACAAGATATACTCGCTCTCTCGCCATGTTTTTCAAGAACTTGGAAACTGCATTCTGTATAGGCTTTGTATAACCAGCAGCAAATCTCCCGCTGCTTCCACCGGATAAACCTAGGCTTCTTTACCCTTAGGCAATGGCATCAATCTTCCTTCTTCAAATTCCATCGAATTGGAACAAGCAAGCACCACTTTGATGTGACTGGCCAATACGATTCACCTCATAACTACATATTCTTCCACTTTCTTATATATATCCTAATTACTTTGGCACTGGTTAACGAATGGCAAGGATGCCCAGATGTGATTTTCTTTATGAGCTGAAATACAATCCTCGGGGTATTTATTTAATTTATACCCTCGTTAAACAATATGTCGGCGTATAAGCAAGACTCAGTAAAAGTATGCCACATGTATACAGGTATAGTATGAGAACATCAGGATTAGCTAAGGAAACCACAAGAAGAAGATAGAAACCCAGAGAAAGGAGAAGAAGGGAGAAACTTGGTAAGACTACCATTAAAATTATACTGTTTGCATATCTGTGTTTTCTTTTCTAAAAAAAAAACGAATAAATTGTGATCTTATTTTCTTTGGCATTCTTATACTATGATCTAGAAATCACCAATGGGAAGAATATACACTAATATCTATCTTTTATATGAAATTAACTATGATTTACACTACAGGTAATTCGCTATTTGTTTAATTTACAGCCGCATACAAATGACATGAGCCTGTGATCGCCATTCGCGCTGGAAATGTTCTAAGAGATGTAGCATCATTTCCCAACAAAAAGGAAGAAGAAGATAGCCAAAGAAATGAAGAAGAGAGGAAGCATAATGGGCCAACTATACTAGGACACTAGGCATCAGCAAATAGGAAGTAGTAACACCATTTTGAACTGATAATGCACATCATGGCAAGCTCTCGTGCTTCTGCATTATTGCTTCGAAATTTGAAGGTGATATTTACAGTCATGATGCCACAGCAGTCCAGTAGTGCGCCCCACATAAGCTCGTTGGCGTCCCTATAATACGTGACCCAGGTCAAATCAGTTCGCCTACGACTCGGCTGGAAAAAATAGACAAAACCTGGAATAGAGAAACAAAGCAAGGGCGAAAAACCGAACGCAAAAAGAACTCAAAAGACTCGGTTGGACGGAAACGACCTGATCGTAACGGGAGGGCATGAGCAACGGCTACTCAGAGACGGTTTTTGCAAAGTCTTGGCATTTGGCGCCGCAATGCAGTGACCGCTTGGAAACGAAACAAAGCAGAAACCCAATGTATTAATCCGGGATGAATCGAAACCCGTTTTTGAAGCTCATTTGGAGAGAAACAAACTGGTGGACGTGGCGGCGCGCAACGTTCTCCGAGGAAGACTTTGACGCTCAACGAATGCTCCCGTTTCTGTTGCTTGTAAAAGCGATGGTGTCCACTTCGATGTGGAGAGTCGGCGAAGCTGAATCTTTCCAGAGAAACTTTTTGCCCGTGAAGAGAATTTGGCGAGGATCAGCGACAACGATTCCGTAAAGTAAAAACGGACGGGAAAGTGTTGGAACAGAGCAAAATCGAAAGGAGAAGAAAATACGTGCTCGACTTAACTTAGGGGTTGTTGTCGAAGTCTATGAAGTGAGGTGAGCGCGAGACGACGATGCAATGGTTCTTCTGGGACTGTCAGGAGAGCAGTCTACACTCGATGAACAGGGGAGGGCGGAGGACAAAAACCATTATTGGTAAATTTGGTCGCTAAACTTTTTTATGAAATGCAACAATCTGATCACGAAAACTTGAGTGTCAACAAGCGTGAAGCTTGCTCATGGAGTCACAGACAAGGAATGAAGAAACCTAATGCAAACTCAGACTCAACGTCAATTACACATGAATATCGGAAAACCATATTTGTATAACGCAACACGCCATGTCCGATCTATTGAATTATGGATTGGAGTTGTGAGCTCGCCATGCTTGTGAGGGCAAACCAAATTTCAATCCTTTAATTTTCTACTATGATTGAATTTGCCGTTGCTGCCATTGCCGAGCTTCCCACGATCTTCTCCCAGAAGGCAGCATTCGACTGCTCCTTCGGCACCTACTTCCCACACTCCTTTGCCCAAGTCCAGCCCCGCCCTTCAGACATCTCCGAGCTCCTCCGTGAAGGACCTCCGCCAGTACGGCATAAGAAAGTAATTCGTATGGCAACTTGAGTTTGCAGGAAAGCATGCTCGAGTAATTAAAATAGCAGCTGGAGATCAGAATCGGAGGATTCACTTCCACTTTTGGACTGCAAAAGCCAGTGTTAGAGCTGCACAACTCCAGTTCTGATCCTAGTCTACATAGCTGCACTATTATAAAAATAAGGGCTACATCTTTGTACCCTTTTTGTAGGAATTGTTGGAGATACAATTTAATTTGATTTGATTCCGATTATGTTTTTGATTACAAACTAATTGATTCAATCAATTCATAAAATTATATATTTGGACAGTAAAATACTAAAATGTTATCTCGTATATTTTTTCCTATTTTATCTTTTTCTGTTTTATAAATAGGCTAATATACCTTTATAGAACATATAGCCATACAATTGATAAATCCTTCAATATTTTTCGATTTCTATCAAGAATGAAGGAAATTGTATCGTTAACTCACATGAATTGCGCCAGCCCTTTAGAATACAGGCACCGATGAGATGAGATTGAAGAATAGCCTGAGCATTGGGATGATCCCATATCAACGACTTCCACTTTTCCTCACCTTCCACCTCAATATACGGAAGGTCATTAATACCATGTAATCGTAGTTGCAAAGGAATCCTGTTTAGGTTTGGGCATTCAATCACCTCCAAACGTTCCATGGAATCACAAGTTATTGGGACTTCACATATGCTCTTCAGCTGGGGAAGATTGCGTAGCCGCAAGAAGTTCAGCTTTGGGAGAGAAATTGAAGATTGAAAGGATGAAGTGGTCTTGTTTACAAGACCCATTATGCTTCCTTCTTGGCCTTGTCCCGCTCCACTTATCATCTCCACCATTCCTTTGCGGCCTTGAACTTCGATACTTTGAAGATTCCCAAGATGGATTGGCAACTCATGCGGAAATAGTTTTCTTATGTTATTGCAACCTTCTACCCAAAGTCGTTCTAGAGAAATCTCTTTAATTGGCATGTGAGGGGAGAACTCCAATTATCTCCTCCATTTCCTCACAATGAACTACTAAGATTCTTCTCAAATTAGGGAAGTGGGGCATCCACTCAAATTCCACCACTCTCTTCATTTTATCACACCCCCAAACTCTTATCTCTATTAGACAAGGGAAGGCTGGAGGCAGATGCAGTGGTAGTGATGTAACCACTATTGTTATCCCCACCATTTCCTCACATCCTTCTATTTCAATCTCTTGTAGATGTGGGAGGTGGAATTTAGGCCCATGCTCAAAGAGATACTTCAATTTTAGACATTTCCTTATTATCAAAACCCTAAGGCTTGGGAAGAGGAGAGAGGTAGGGGTTGGGGCAGGGGAGTCATGGGTGTCGATTATTTCTTCATATTGTCCTCCAAAGAGCACCCGCAAGTTTTTCCATTCTACTATTATTAGCGCCTCAAGGTTCTCAAGTGGACCCATGCTAGACAAATTTGTTGTGCCGTCGCAATTGCTTGCTATCAATGTTTGCACATCTTGGGGAATCAAAATACAAATGCCATCTCCACTACTTTGCCCTTCCGCACTCACAATAGCATGACTCCACATCTCAATGTCAACGATCCTCTCACAATTCCCAAATTGAGCATCATCATTTACTTCCACATAAATCTTTGATGCTTCTTGGCACACGTCGAGCTTGTAATAGCAAGGGTTATTCCTCTGCTTACTAACCCCCTCACAAACTTGTTAAAATCATCAACATCTTCAAATTGGCATTTTAGTGTCTCTAATGCCCTCAATTTTGTAATGTCTTCTTCATTTACTACATGAACATTAAGATATTGTAAATTTAGTAAAGCCCCAATGTTCCTTTGGGTAATCTCTTTATATGTGTACCGGCCAGGTCAAGGTATCTCAAGTTCACCAACATTTCCAGACCCTCGAGTGCCTCAATGCTAGCACAGTAAAAAATGTCCAACTTTCTCAAAGATCTAAGCTTCCCTAAGTAAGGAATACGACGCAATTCCGAACAATTTCTAAGTAATAGTGCTCTCAAGTTTACCAAGTCTGAAATGGAATCTTGAAGTTCTCTTAGTTCACATTGACTCAGGTTTAGAATCTTTAGCCCCCATAATTGTTTGAAGAAAGAATCGGGAATGACCACATCATACCACGAGTTTGTATTCAATGGTAAAGTCGATAGTTTAGGACAATTTAGTGACATGTTCAAAGGAAATTCTCTAATTTCATTCTCCATCAGAGAAACTTTCTCCAAAGCATCTGTCCAATATTCTTTAGATGGTATTGTCCTCAACCTCTTTCCTGCTTTTACAAGCGAAATCCCACTCATGATGCGCAATGCCATGTCTCTTATCAAATCATGCATCTTCATCTCCTAGCCATGATCTTCTAATAGGCAAACATTTTCCAATTTGTTAAGTATGGTGAGGCCTCTATTATATTGTTTCTCCCTTGTATTGAATTGACCAATTAATCCTTGGTCAATAAAGAATTCTATCAACTCGAACTTATTAATCAATCTATCTTCTGGATAAAGTGCACAAGATAAGAAACACTGTTGAACTTCATAATTACCAAGGCGATTGTAACCGAATTCTAGTATCTTTAAGACCTCATGTTCCATATCGATTTGCCCCATATTTGATTCTCTCAATTTTTCCAAGTAATCCTTCCATTCAAACATATCATTCAATCCTCTCATGCTTCTTGCCATCATGATGACAAGAAGCGGCAAGCTTGCACATTCTTTAACAATGGACTTCACAACTACTTCAGTTTCCAAATTAAGGGCTACTTCGGATCCAAGCTCCTCCAAAAATAAGCTCTCGGCTTCTATATGAGATAGAGGTTCAATTTTTATCATTTCTTGACATTGCATCTGGCAACATAGCACAAACGATCGAGTGGTTAAGACCAACTTTACTCCATTTGCTCTAATTGGGATTCCCACCTCTTTAAGATCAAAGCGTTCCCACACATCATCAAGGATCACTATAGATTTGCCTCTTTTCGTAAAACAATTGCACAACATTGCTGCTCGTTTCCTCACATCCTTTTCTTGTAGTATGCCCAAACCTAGTACCTTCCAAAGGTCATCCTGCAACCTTTGTATGTTGAAATCCTGTGACATAGTGATCCATAACACGTTGCCATAGTTTGCTTCTTCAAGGAGTCTATTATATATGTGCACCATAATAGTTGTTTTACCAACACCCCCCATTCCATAAATGCCTAGTATAGATATTTGATTCCCTACTAGGTACTCCAAAATCTTTGTAGTATTTCTTCGAAATGCCTCTCCCACCATCTTATCTTCTAACAATTTACTGAATTTGGTTTCGCTCTCCCCAAATGGTCCTTTACCTTGTCTCATAAGGTCTTCTGCTTCATGCATCAGCATATCCACCTGTTGATGTTGTGGCAAACAATCCTCACTTGCCGCTTCTATGCAATCATTTCTAAGCTTCTCCACATTCGCTAACCAATTTGCAACTTCCTTTCTTGGCTTCTTTAGAGATAGAGATGCAGCAAATTCTAACTCATCCCTTACGTCATCATCTTTGCTATAGAGTAGTTTTAGTTTTCTTTTCAAATCTCTATTCACTTCAAAGTTGTTGCCCGTATTTGGATGACTTGTCATTGGCGCACCCTCGTTCATATCTAATTCCACAATTTAAAAATTCCATCGGTTAGAGTCTCATTATAGCACTCTTGTTGCCCCATAAACAATATTCAAGTGTAAGATCAATAAACAATTGGACTTTTAAATCAAGCCATGGTTACAGATAAAACAATGTCTAGAGCTTGATCACACAAAATATGTACAACGAAATCTACATCCGCAAAAGTTCAATATTTTGATGAAAGAAATGGTGCAATAAAAAGGAAGTAATGCAATGATGCTCAGCACGTTCCTGATTAGAGACCCGTTGATATCTTGTTTAAAAACACGTCATATGTTAGACTTTTGATAAAATAATCTGAGCATATTTAAGGATCTAATGGAACCATAGTAGCAATGTAGATTAATTGAGACATACCCCGCGATGCGGATGGGCCTTTTGTATTTGTTGACGCCTCTGGAACTAGCGAATCAACGACACTTGTATGCTGTGATGCAGTTGAGGGATCTACGTCCATTGGAGTTCGCGAAGGAAACCGACGGGTATCATTCCCATCTTCCTTGTCACACCTTCGAGGAAGCTGACCAGGATGCTGGACAGTTGTTGGAGAAATCTTTCCAGAATATTTTGAAGCTGACAAAACGTTTCTATCAGTCTAAGTCTGGATGTTCGAAGACCGACAGTTTAAAGTCTGAAGACTTTGTATTCCCAAGACTCAAGATCCAAGATCCAAGACTCAAGACTTAAGACTCAAGACTCAAGACTTAAGACTCAAGACTCAAGACTTAAGTCCGTTCTCACCGACTTGATCTTTCTAATCCAGTGACGAAGGAAATCCAAAACCGAGGTCTATGGTTGAGGATTCGATCCTATCCTCTGGAAAAGATTCTTTGGTTGGATAATTATTTCGGATTCTTTAATTCTTATCTAAGATCGATTGAAGATCCGATAGTCGACGAAGTAATCTTGGAATGTTCTATTCTTGGAAACCGAGATCCTGATTGTATGGGCGAACAGGATTGATGGGCTATCATCAGATTCCTTAAATAGCTTGGATGATCTTCTTGATTGATTCCGTCCAACGGGTAGATTGGAGGAATTCCTTTGGTAAGTGCCAACGGCTATGATGGCATGAAGGAGTATAAAAGGAAGACGTTCTAGTTGTTTTAAGAGGGTGATTGATAGAAAAATTCCAGAGTCTGAAGACCCTTGATTATTAGTTGAGACTGTTCGAACGAAATTGTATACAGAGAGTGGTTGTACTTGGCGAGACCTTGAGTGAGTGTGGTAGATCATCTACACCTAGAATTCAAGGAAGATCAACACTGTAACAGCTCTGTGATTATAGTGGAATCCAGCCAATCGGCTGTCAGTGCAGAAGAGTGGACGTAGGCTTGAATCAAGCCGAACCACTATAAACCGAGTGTTCAATTCTCTCTTTCCCTTACTCAGTCTCTTGATTGATATTTAATTATTGCAAATTCTTTAACTGTCTAAAGTATTGTGCAATATTCAAGAAAATTCGTTGTATACCTATTCACCCCCCTCTAGGTACTCATACTAGCAATATCAACAGTGTCGGTCGGACTTGTATTGCTGCGCACAGGAACCACTTCCGCTCCACGCAATTGACCACTATCCTGCAAACGATTTGCACTGTCCACATCAAGGGATGAATCAATTTGTAATGATGATCCCACTGTTGGATTATGCAGTTCATTCGTTTGTCTTTCCTCGGAAGAGTTTACAATTACATCACGAGATTCAAGAAGATTCTCTGGCAGAGAGTGGTGGAGATTTGACCAGTCCGTCGAATATAGCAGCGAATCTGGAGAGATTCCATCTGCAAATTGTTCATCAAAGCTTAGATATTGTCATTTGAATATTAGGGAATGCTGGCTGTAGTTATGTTATTGAGTAGATGAGTGGGTAAAACATTACCTCCAATGAACTTCTTCAGCCTAATTGACCTACTGCTGCAAAGCACCTGATCCTTTGGGAATGATGATAGCCCTCTTGTATTTTGTCGTTCCCTCACTGATTGAAGATGAGTTGGTAGCTCAAGAAGCGCTCCTGGATCAGTAAAATCAAGAGAAGGTGAAGTCGACGAGTCCATCAGAAGTTGCTGGAGAGTTGAAGCATTTTCATTTCCATGTGCTACATCCAACCTACGGTTCGATAGATTGGGTTGCTGGGTGGTATCTAGATTATCCAGGGGCATATGACCAGGAGGCAAAGACACTTGATCCTGAGGGCATGCTAAAGCAGTACCAGTTCTAGTCAGCCAATTGCAAGATGGTTGCTGCAGCGCGCACCCAGGTCGATTCGAGTTCTGCGTGTCATTGGGATTCAACGCATCGTCCCTTGGGAATACACTTTGACTCACGCCAAAAACTGTTCTTTCCGTTCCTTTGCCCGGTGTGCCTCCCGTGCTTATATCCAACACGCTGCCCTTACCTTTAATTTTCTGCAAGGCTTCTGCTTTCACACGATGATCAACTTTCTCACAAACTTTGATACCATAGCCTGGAATTCCAGCGAGGTGCGCCCGGATCCTTGTAGCACTTCCGTGAGACTCGGTGCCACAGAACTTGCACTTCCACTTTTTGTTCTCCAAATCTTCCACATACTTACGAAATGGATCCGACTCTCTAGGCATTCTTTTTGCTGCTACCTACAAAGAGGACAAGACATGAAAAAGAGACACGATGCCAAGCAAAAGCATAGAACGGTTAAAAACAGACAAGATCAATAGAAAAAAGACGCTTATAGAAACATAAAGAATTCCTATGTTAACAGTTAGTTGACCAGATACACTTGATATCGTTGCAAAATCCTAACAGATCCAAATCATCTGAGTTGTGTATGCCCAAAGAAAAGGGATCTCTCTATTTTTTTCACCAGGAACAAGAGCACAAGTAGAGAGAGATGCACTAGATCTACACAGAGGAAATTTAAAAAAGAAAATTAGATGATACTTACCGAAGAAAGGGGGACAACTTATGGATTATCTGAGCGGGAGAACACGCCTTGGAAGGAGAATCTCAAGCATCCCGGCCCTCACATCAAGCATGGATCCGGAGGAGCATCAAGAGCGCAGGATAATGGTCTCCCATGCCACTGTCATCAAAAGCAGTGAATGGTCCTACTCAAGAAAAAACGTTCGCTTTTGAGACAATTTCAGCTTTGGCCATGAGGAAAATAACGTGTACCCAAGAAACTTTCGAGTCCACTCATCTTTGTCTCCCCACCTGAAATTGTACTAATTATATAAAGATTTTAATAAAGCAGCGTAACAAATGAGGTGGAAAGCTATCATTCAACGTTACAATATGGTTATTTAACAATTAAAGAAAAAACGTTAAATTATGATTCGCTTAATTGCCAAACTCTCTAGACTTTGCAAAGAAAATCAAAAAATAAAAACAAAACCTACCTAGAAAGGCTACCGCACCATTCCTCTCCATACTCCATCCATCTTACATATATGCATTTGTCTTATGTCTAGTATTGCTCTTTTTCCTTTCTAGGAATGGGTCACATTGTTTTAATTAAGAAAACCTCCGAAGTAGTGCTGCTTATTTACTATTCATAAATCCTATCTCAAATTTAGAACTTTACCTACACTAAGGCTTATTCATTTCCAAATCTAGACAAAACTGGTCAGATTGCAATGCCAATGTTCATATGCAGTCTAGATTGTTGATAAAGGAAATTCATGCAAGGGATGATTCAAAAAGAAATATTAACTTACTAATATCTTATGAAAATTATTGTTGACACTTAAATTTTTTGCTCAAAGGCCTCATTCACATTTCCATGAAAATTATCAATCTCTATTGCATTCTTTCGCATTCAATATCGTAGATCCTTTCTAATAAAATTATGAATACTTGTGAACCGATCTATGTAATGACCCAATCTAACCCTAAATTTTCTAAGGTGAATTTAAGCAGGAAATTCCTATAAAATTTTTTGGACGCGATCTGCTCTCCCAGTTCTAAGTCTTTGCCGCTCCCTCCTACTTTTGGTTGACTGAAATGGTCGACTTGGGGCCACTTTCGACACGACATTACTGTGTGTGTGAACGAAGGAAATTAGTAGTGTGAAAACACGCAAGGAACAACAATGGGTCGAGAAATTCTGCAAAATAGAGGGCGACTTGGTCGAAAAGGACACGGGAGAGAAAATCTAGCACACGCTCATGATGACCCTGTCAAAGGGGAGGCTTTAGTCAAGACGCCCGTCGAAGCATTCACACCGTGTAAATTAAGAAACGGGATGTGCCGATTTAGTCCTAAACATTTTTATTTGGTGCCGATTTAGTCCTTCCGGCAAATTTAGACCGGAAAATGCCTATGTGGATACAAAGTCAGCGCTGGCCGTCCTATGTGGCCGGACCGGCGCTGACATGGATGCCTGAAAACAAAACGACGCCGTTTTATTAAAAAAAAAAACCCTAGAACCTTCAAAACAAAACGGCACCGTTAAGAGATCTTACGTTTTCCCTTTTCTCACTTGCCTCGAATCGTCTTTAGCGATGGAGGAAGAACCCCAAATCCCATCTGCCCAAATCAATTCAGTCTGAACTCAAATCCAAGGAGTTTGCTCAAGCCGAGTTGCTCTTTGATCGAATCGACTCCCCAATCTAGCCCAACCCCTTCGCCTGCCCAAACCCTACAATTTGGCCTTCGAAATTGCGAAGACCCGACTGACCCAATTCGAGTCGCCACTCGATTGACCCGATTCAGGTCGCAACCGGATTCGACCTCACTGAACACGACAAAGTGTTCCGCCATGGCCGCACCGTTCTTCTGGACAACTTTTCAGCCCTACCTTTATCAGGTAAATTTCTTAAACGTTTTGCCTAGAAATTGCGATGGATGATAGAGGTTTTGTTTGCTTTAGTTAGAGTTCGGATTCATTTTCCGTCGACCCCTTTTTAGCTTAGGCCACTGCGTATCAAGCAATCATTTTCTTACGGCCGAGATTTAGTGAATTGAAAATCGCGGAGCTAATAGTTTGGAAGAGGTATTGGTGTGTAGCGACAAGTGGAGAAGAAGTTCTACACTTAGTATTATCCATTTTAGTGAATCAGCATCTTTGGATGAGTGGAACTTTGAGTTTGGTCGGGAACGAGGTTCCATGATTCGAGTTTTGGGGGTGTCGGCATGAGAAGCAGTAGATTTCTGAGTCGGTTTGTTGAGGTGAAAATGGTGCCTGCTGCATTTGTGTCGTTGTTAGTTGTCTTGTATGATTTTTATCACTTTTATGTGCATTACTTTTCAGCTAATGACCTACTGGAATCTATTCGTACATTGCAATCATCGGAAAAACTGCATCTTTGTTGGTTGGATTGTATGTTGTATCACTTTTATGTGCCTTCCTTTTCAGCTAATGATCTGCTAGAATCTCTTTGTGCATTGCAAGCATTAGAAAAAGCAGAACATGAAAAATATTTTTTGGGGTGTAAATGTGAGAACATCATATGGGATAATAATTCAAAAATTGTGATCAAGTTTCTTGAGAAGATCAATGGCAAGAGGTCTAATTAGCATTCCATGTAGGCAAAATTATAGATCCTCTATGCTCTCGAGTGATGTAAGTCCAGTGACAATGTGGGTTATTTTGGCTTTTAAAAAGGCTAATTTTTCTTAAACCTTTGTAGAAAGTGATTAATTAGTTTCTCTGTTAAAAAAAATTTGGATATAATTTATGTCCATGCTTGTGTGACTAGCGGTTGCTCATCTTAGACCTCTAGTTTGTAAAGTTTTCTAGTCATCATCCAATGTGCAATCTCTTGTGGCTAGGTTTTTTAACGGACTTCTGGGATTGACGACAAGAGGAGATCAGTGAATTCATGACGATATCATCAAATTTTTCAGAATTAATGACGTCGGTCCATCCAATTGATGTGTCCAAGAGAGATTGTACTTGCAGGAGGTGGCAACTTACTGGTATTCCTTGTCCCCATGCCATTTCCGCTATAGATCATAAGCGACATGATGCATATGATTATGTGGATGAATGTTACATGAAGGTAAAGTTCTTAGCTACATATCATAATATGATGATGCCAGTTCGGGGAGAGAAATTTTGGAAAAAAACTAATAATGAGGCACCTGAACCACTTCCGACTAGGGTGAAGCTCAGTAGGCCCAAACAGAAAAGAAGAAGGGAGGAAGGTGAGGTCGCACGTGGTATTAGAATGTCAAGAAGAGGAATGAAAATGGCCTGTCGAAGTTGCTCGAAGATAGGACACAACAGTTTGACATGTCCACCTAAGAAGGCTAAGATTGCAACATCACAAACACAATTACCTCGGCAAAAACTTTCGGTAAGTACTTTCATATATATTGTTTCATGTTTATTTCATGAATAAATTTTAAATGAATATTATTCTTTCCAGGTTAAGCGGCATACTAGCAAAGGTACAAGTAAAAGTGTTGGTGGGACACCAATTGCTAGTGCTGCTCTTAGGACACCATTATCTCATGGGAGTGTAAGTAATGTTTTTGTTAGTACTTTTGTTTTTACTAGGATAATTCTATTGAGTAATGAAATTAACAATGTCAAGTGCAGAGTATAAGTGCCAGACAAGGCAACAGAGTTGATATACAAGTACAAGTTGAATCAACATCACAAGCAGCTGCAACTGAAGTTCCATTTAACACAGTAAGCCCAACAGGAAAGAAGAAAAAAAAAAGAGGAAGTAACTCCAATTTACAAGAAGTGACGGCATTAGGAAGAAGTGTTGTGGCTATTTTTTTTTTTTCGATGATGTGTTGGTTCAATGAAATAGTGCAGTGGCTATTTTTTGTTTGTTACTGATGTATGGAAATTGATCTACTCCTCCAAGTGTTGTGTGGTCTTCACTACTTTGACGTTTGTGGTGTGTGAAAGGCTACTATGGACTGGATTCTTAGTTTACTTAGGTTATGGAATTCCTGAAAAGATAATTCTCTTTATAAAAAAATCCTGAAGTTGGCTTAGAATGGGGCCATTTAATGTATTTGGAAGGAAAGAAACTCTATTTTGCATGCTGATCCCATGAACTAAATTGGTCAAATAGCTGCTTATGTTGTTATGATAAGTGTGTTGGAGAATTGGTGAGCCTTCCATTGGCGCACAATCGTGTTTTTCATTGATTTCTCCTAGCTCATTAAAATTGATTGATTTCTCATGTGTCTTTACTTGTCAACTTATGAACTTGTCTCCTTTTCATTTCTTGCTTCTCCATGTCAATTTCTGCTCCATTCAGGTCGAATTCCTTTGATCAATCGGCACGTTTTATTTTCGAAAGCTTTGAAGAAAAAAAAAAGTTGCCCGAGATTATTTCCAAAGAGGGTGGTTGGGCAAGAAAATAAAAAATAAATGGGGTGTTGGGTTTGGACACCAAATTTTATATGCTCAATAAAACGAGGGTTAATACCCTAAAAAACCCCAAATTGGTACACTTGTAACAAATTTACCCCAAACTATTTTTTTAACAACCAAAAACCCCAAACTGGTATACATTTGACAAATTTACCCCAAACTGGTACACTTGTGACAAATTTACCCTATGTCAATTTTCGTTAAATTTTATTCTCAAATTATTATGTTAAATGACACGTGACAGTTAACTAGTATACAAATTTAGGATTTTACGCTCTGTTTGTCACAGTTTACAATTTTTATGATTTTTTTGTGGTATTAATCCAATGTAGCAAAGGGTATATTTGCCATAAATTTACCAGTTTATGGTTTTTTTGCAGTCAAATAAATTAGTTTGGGGTAAATTTGTCATAAATGTACAAGTTTAGGGTTTTTTATAGTCAGTCGGAGTAAATTTGTCACAAGTTTACCAGTTTGGGGTTTTTGTCATGGTTTAAAAAAATAGTTTGGGGTAAATTTGTCACAAGTATACCAGTTTAGGGTTTTTCAGGGTATTAACCCATAAAACAATTATGTTTTAAACTATGTGCGTGCATAGTTTGATAGATTAATTTTGAGTACGGGAGCACGTACGAATTTATTTCCGAAAGTTTTGAAGAAAAAAAGTTGCCCAAGATTATTTCCAAAAAGGGCAGTTGGGCAAGAAAATAAAAATTAAATGGGCGTCGGGTTTGGACACCAAATTTTATATGCTCAATAAAACAAGGAGGTTTTAAACTAGGTGTGTGCAAAATTTGATAGATTAATTTTGAGTGCGGGAGTATGTACGAATTTATTTTCGAAAGCTTTGAAGAAAAAAAAAGTTGCCCAAGATTATTTCCAAAAAGGGTAGCTGGGCAAGAAAATAAAAAATAAATGGGGCATTGGGTTTGGACACCAAATTTTATATACTCAATAAAACAAGGAGGTTTTAAATTAGATGCGTGCAAAGTTTGATGGATTAATTTTGAGTACAAGAGCATGTACGAATTTATTTTCGAAAGCTTTGAAGAAAAAAAAAGTTGCCCAAGATTATTTCCAAAAATGGTGGTTGGGCAAGAAAATAAAAAATAAATGGGGCGTTGGGTCTGGACGCCAAATTTTATATGCTCAATAAAACAAGGAGGTTTTAAACTAGATGCGTGCAAAGTTTGATGGATTAATCTTGAGTACGGGAGCATGTACGAATTTATTTTCGAAAGCTTTGAAGAAAAATAAAAGTTGCCCAAGATTATTTCCAAAAATGGTGGTTGGGCAAGAAAATAGAAAATAAATGGGGCGTCGGGTTTGGACGCTAACTTTTATATGCTCAATAAAACAATGATGTTTTAAACTAGATGCGTGCAAAGTTTGATGAATTAATTTTGAGTACGGGAGCATGTACGAATTTATTTTTGAAAGTTTTGAAGAAAAAAAAAGTTGCCCAAGATTATTTCCAAAAAGGGTGGTTGGGCAAGAAAATAGAAAATAAATGGGGCGTCGGGTTTGGACGCCAAATTTTATTTGCTCAATAACATAAGGAGGTTTTAAATTAGGTACGTGTAAAGTTTGATGGATTAATTTTGAGTACGAGAGCACGTACGAATTTATTTCCCAAAGCTTTAAAGAAAGAAAAAAAGAGTTGACTAAGTTTATTTCAAAAAGGATTGTTGGGCAAGAAATAGAGAAAAAAAATGAGTTGTCGGGTTTGGACGCCAAATTTTATATACTCGATAAAACAAGGAGGTTTTAAAAATGAGGTGTCGGGTTTGGTAGCGTCGGTAGCAAAGAGAAGGTAATCATCCCACATCTGTCTAGTGTTTTCCTGAATAGAATTTGCTTAATATTCTCTTCCTGATTTTATATTTACTTAAAATTCTCGCTTCCGGATTTGATGATGCTTTCAACTACAAGGAAGAACTGGACATGGATGCTACACTAAAAAGGTGAAGCAGGAATATAGTAACGAAGATTGAGCAAATGACTGATTGTACATCCAAACTTCAAGAAAGGCGACTTGGTTTGGGGCATGACTAGATGGGAGGAGTGTAGTCTAATTGCTGCAATTGCTATGAGATTTAGGTGATCCAATCGAGCTTTGGGAAATTAGAATGAGGAGTATATTAGGAACTCCATATACCTAACAAACTTTGTCGATCTAAACCTGAGGCAGCAACTCAAAGTAATATATTCTTCCCAAATGAACCAAAAGCAGCAACAATACCAAAAATTCTAGGCGAGACAGAAACATTCTACGTGAGACCATCCACAAATCCATGTCAGCAATTTGTGCAGCCATTTCAAATGAACCAGTTCAACAACCACAAACCCATTACTACAACAAACCCATGTCAACAAAATTTAAAATAAAATTCAAGTGAAATCAAGACAGTTAAACCCTCAACATAAATATAAAGCACCACAATTTCAAGAAGACGATGAAGGCGTTGAGTGAGAGTCAAGCAAGCGCCAGGCGAATCTAAGCGAGCGTCGGATGGAGGCGTCGGGCCGACGCACAATAGCAAAATACATACGTATCGTTGTCGATTGGATGGACCGACGTCACTAATTCTGACAAGTTTGATGATATCGTCATGAATTCACTGATCTCCTCTTGTCGTCAATCCCAGAAGTCCGTTAAAAAACCTAGCCACAAGAGATTGCACATTGGATGATGACCAGAAAACTTTACAAACTAGAGGTCTAAGATGAGCAACCGCTAGTCACACAAGCATGGGTAGAAATTATATCCAAATTTTTTTTAACAGAGAAACTAATTAATCACTTTCTACAAAGGTTTAAGAAAAATTAGCCTTTTTAAAAGCCAAAATAACCCACATTGTCACTGGACTTACATCACTCAAGAGCATAGAGGATCTATAATTTTGCCTACATGGAATGCTAATTAAACCTCTTACCATTGATCTTCTCAAGAAACTTGATCACAATTTTTGAATTATTATCCCGTATGATGTTCTCACATTTACACCCAAAAAAATATTTTTCATGTTCTGCTTTTTCTAATGCTTGCAATGCACAAAGAGATTCTAGCAGATCATCAGCTGAAAAGGAAGGCACATAAAAGTGATACAACATACAATCCAACCAACAAAGATGCAGTTTTTCTGATGATTGCAATGTACGAATAGATTCCAGTAGGTCATTAGCTGAAAAGTAATGCACATAAAAGTGATAAAAATCATACAAGCCAACTAACAATGACACAAATGCAGCAGGCACCATTTTCACCTCAACAAACTGCCTTAGAAATCTACTGCTTCTCATGCCGACACCCCCAAAACTCGAATCATGGAACCTCGTTCCCGACCAAACTCAAAGTTCCACTCATCCAAAGATGCTGATTCACTAAAATGGATAGTACTAAGTGCAGAACTTCTTCTCCACTTGTCGCAACACACCAATACCTCTTCCAAACTATTAGCTCCGCGATTTTCAATTCACTAAATCTCGGCCGCAAGAAAATGATTGCTAGATACGCAGTGGCCTGAGCTAAAAAGGGGTCAACGGAAAATGAATCCGAACTCTAACTAAAGCAAACAAAACCTCTATCCTCCATCGCAATTCCTAGGCAAAACGTTTCAGAAATTTACCTGATAAAGGTAGGGCTGAAAAGGCGTCCAGAAGAACGGTGCGGCCATGGTGGAAAACTTTGTCGTGTTCAGTGAGGTCGAATCCGGTTGCGACCTGAATCGGGTCAATCGAGTGGCGACTCGAATTGGGTCAGTCGGGTCTTCACAATTTCGAAGGCCAAATTGTAGGGTTTGGGCAGACGAAGGGGTTGGGCTAGATTGGGGAGTCGATTCGATCAAAGAGCAACTCGGCTTGAGCAAACTCCTTGGATTTGAGTTCAGACTGAATTGATTTGGGCAGATGGGATTTGGGGTTCTTCCTCCATCGCTGAAGACGCTGAGAAAAGGGAAAACGTAAGAGCTCTTAACGGCGCCGTTTTGTTTTGAAGGTTCTAGGGTTTTTTTTTTTTTTAATAAAACAGCGTCGTTTTGTTTTCAGGCATCCATGTCAGCGTCGGTCCGGCCACATAGGACGGCTGGCGCTAACTTTGTATCCACGTAGGCATTTTCCGGTCTAAATTTGCCAGAAGGACTAAATCGGCACCAAATAAAAAGGTTTAGGACTAGATTGGCACCAAAAAAAAATTAGGACTAAATCGGCACAAAGACAAAAGATTTAGGACTTTTTTGGCACTTTTCCCATTAAGAAACCTGATACAAATTCAGACTTAACGTCAATGTACACGAATCTCTGAACATCATACCTATATAATATAAAATGCCATATCCAATCTATTGAATCTACTTGTACCAAAAGATGTCATGGATGAACATCTAGCTAATGCATGGATGTTATCATGCATGTGATGCATTGTCGACAGTTATTAAGATCGATATGGATATTAATACACGTCGATATTCACTCTCGGTCGGTTGTCGATATATGACAACAGGTGATTGACAACGGTAGACAAGAGTATTGATAAGATCGGTAAGTTATTAATGTTTTAGAAGATGATTGAATACATGAGGAGCCTTGAGATTTGATTACCAGTTTGAAGTCACTGGGGAACAAGGTAGTTGAGGTCGTGGAACAACTAGCATGCGTTTTTGGAGCAGTAGCTATCGAGAATAGGATCGTGGTGTAGTGAGAGTATGGGCACATAATCCATGGAGATGGAAGAACATGAATACAATCGCCAAAAACTGTTCAAAAGCAATTATGACATTATTATTATAAATATCATCACTCGTCTACTAAAGAGTCCCGCATATGTTAAATAAATTTACTATTTTTCAGTTGTCTTTACTTTCCTGCACAGCATATTTATTTTACTAAACTTGTGTCCGACATGTTTCTTAGTTGTAGCTTTGATATCCACAACGTCAATAAAATTTTAATATGTATTTTATTAAATGCCGATGAGGTTTCTTAACATTTGGCCCCTTCGTAATATCTTGTCTCTCTCTCTCTCTATGTCGGTAAAGCCGGTGGAGCAAAACAGTGCTGATATTTTTGAAAAAATTATCATAAATAAAGTAGCGGACCTATGATGGCCTCGCGCTCACGGTAAGTCCAGCGAGCTCCCGCGAGCATCACCGCAAGATGGCTTTAGCCGCGGACTCCCGCGCTGGAATCCCCCAACCATGGCTCGACGCCTGGCGGTTGCAACAAATTCAATCTGAACTCGAGCGCAGGAAATGATAGCCGATGCTTTAACCTCCGCGCGTTACTTCCGTGCAAAGTGTACGGCTTCTTCGGCCCGACGGACGTCTACCCTCGTGGCCAGGGCTTGGTGGGCCGAGGAGTCGGTCTGGTCTAACCATTATTTATTTTTCTTTTTTAAAGCTTTTTAATAATAATAATATTTTTTTGCTTACTATACCCATGTGGAGGATCATTTAAGGGATCACGGGATTTGGTTTTGAAGATTAGATTCATATGATGAAAAATGAAGGATTACTTTGAGAGTCCAATTAAAACCCTTTCGATACCTAAACTTGCTTTGATCATTCGAAATGTGAATCATGCAATGTTTTAACTTTTAATTCTCGAGCGCAGCTGAACTCTACATAATAGATTATAAATACATATATCCACATCCAAATGATCAAAACGAAAACACAAAAATCAAGTACCACTATAATGAAATAATTAAAGTACGATATGAGTCGGGCATAAAATATACGTGGTCTTGTTATTACGGCCCGCGACAGAATCCCCCATGAGCTGTGTATAAAAATAAACGCAGATTGAGTTAATAAATCTAAATACATTGATCTAAACATACAGAAGACAAAATCTCATTGTGATAAGAAGGAGACTAGTAATGAATACTAAACTAGTAATGAAACTAGAAATAAAAACACATAAATATTATCTAATAGTTTTTTTCAAATCTTTTTTTTTTTATGTTTTTATCTTTTTAAGTTAATAAATCGTTTGTCTTTTCTGATCACCTCCACTAACTCAAATCACGAGCTTAAATTTCAAATAAGCAAAGGCTAATTCAAATCATGATGCGATGACTGGTCGATCGCTCGATGCAATGATCCAATGCACGACAACAAGATCAGATCGAAAACAAAGCAAAGGCAGGAAACAAATGTAGAAAGCGAAACGGCTCTAGAGAATAATAAGAAAGGAGACGACCCCGGTTTTGTTGGGGGCAATAATGAATCTTGATTCGGAATCAGCCACGGAACGGAATGACCCGGTTGGAGCGAGCGATGCCCGCGACGACTCAATCTTGGTTGAATAGCTGTGGAGGTGAAACGGCCGGGCAGTTATATAATCAGCAACTCCGTCGGGTTGTAAGATGAGTTCGCCTACGACTCGGCTGGAAAAAAAAAACAGGTAAAACCAGAAATAGAGAAACCAAGCAAGGGAGAAAAACTGTAACGTAGAATTAACCCCAAGACTCAGTTGGACGGAAACATCCTGATTGTAACGAGAGGGTGGTTACTCAGCGATGGTTCGGCATTTGGCGCTGCAATTCAGTGACCACTCGGAAATGAAACGAAGCAGAAACCCAATAGATAAATCCAGAATGAATCGAAACCGTTTGTGAAGCTCATTTGGAGAGTCGGCGAAGCTGAATCTATCGAGAGAAACTGACTTGCTCGTGAAGAGAATTTGGCGAGGATCAGCGACAGCGACTCTGTAAAGTAAAGACGGACGGGAAAGTGTCGGAACCGAGAAAAATCGAAAGAAGAAAATACGTGCTCGACTTAGCTTTTCCTCGAAGTCTGTGAAGTGAGGTGAGCCCGAGATGACGATGTGACGGTGCTTCTGGGACTGGTCAGGAGAGCAGTCTCCACTCGGCGACGTCCGCTTCTTTTCGTTCCATGAAAATCCCGTGAACAGGGGAGGACAGAGGACGAAAGCCAGCGGCTCGCGAGTAGTTGGTCAAAGTCAACATGCCTCTGATCACAAATGCGATGGAATGAATGCAAATTTGGTCCCTAATTTGTTTTTTTTTTTAATGGAATGCAATGACAATCTAATCACAAACGCAAAGCCTTGTTCATGGAGTCACGGACAGAGAATTAAGAAACTCAATGGGAACTCAGATGTTCTCAGACTCAACATCAATACACATGAATCTCTGAAAACCATATCCCAACTCGTGATGCGTGTGAGGGCAAAACAAACTTCGATCCTTCAATTTTCTACTACGACCAAGTTTGCCGAAGCCGCTGCCGCCACCCTCGCCTAGCTGCTCAAGAACTCCTCCCAAGAGACGGCGTTCAACCACTCCTTTGGCGCTTACTTCCCACACTCCTTCGCTCACGTCCAGCCCCGCCTGCCGAACATCTCCGAGCTCCTCCACCTCGTGAAGGACCTCCGCCAGCATTGAAAAAAGTAATTCAAATGGAAACTTGAGTTTGCAGGAAATCATGCTTGGGTAATTAATATAGCAGCCAAAGGCCTTTCATCAGACTTATTCGAGATCGGCTTCGGACCGTTCATCTTCACTTTCACTTTCACTTTCGGACCGTCCATCTTACTTTCACTTTAACTTTCGGACCGTCCATCTTCACTTTCACTTTCACTGTCGGACCACTGTAAGTCATCTTCACTTACACTTTCGGACGGGTCTGCAAATGCCAGTGTTAGAGCTGCACAACTCTAGTTCTGATCCTAGTCTCTGTAGTTGCATTACTATAAAAATAAGGGCTACTCTTTTCAAAGAATTGTTGGAGACACAATTCGATTCTAATTTTGGTTATGATTACAAACTAATTGATTCAATCAATCCATATGATTAATTATTTAGACAATAAAATAGGAAAACGATATCCCATATAATTTTCCTATTTTATCTTTTTGGTATTATAAACAGGCTTACGTACATGTATAAATCATATAGCAATACAATTGATAATTCCTTCAATATTTTTTCGATTTCTGTTCGGAATGAAGGAAATTATATCAATAACTCATAAGAAATGCACTGACCTTTTAGAACACAGCCAGCCCAACTGAAATCTTGATGAGATTGAAGAATTGCCTGGGCATTGAGATGATCCCATGTCAACGTCTTCCAAAGTTCCTCACTTTGCAAGCGAATATACGGAAGGTCTTCAATATCACGTATTCGTAGTTGCCAAAGAATCCTATTCAATTCTGGGCATTTGACCACCACTAACTTTCTCATGGAATCGCAAGTAATTGGGACTTCACATATGCTCTTCAACTGGCGTAGATCATAGAGATGCAAGGAAATCAGCTTTGGCAGAGAAATTGAAGATTGGAAGGATGAAGGGGTGTTGTTTATAGAAGTCCTTATGCTTCCTTCTTGACCTTGTCCTGTTCCGCTTATCATCTCCACCATTCCTTTGCACCATTTGACTTCGATACTTTGAAGATTTCAAAGATGGATTAGCAACTCCTACGAAAACAGCTTTCTCAGGTTATTACAACCTAATATCTTAAACTTTTCTAGTGAAATCTCTTCAACTAGCATGTATGGGAAGGGACCTTCGATTATCTCCTCCACGTTCTCACAAAAGACTACTTCTATTGTTCTCAGGTTAAAAAAGTGGGGCAGCCACTTAGATTCCAGCACTCTCTTCAGTTTATCACACCTCCAAACACAAATATTTTCTAGACGAGGGAGCGCCGGGGGCGGTTGTGGTGATAGTGATGTAACCACTTCTGTTATCCCCACCATTTCCTTACAACTTGTTATAGTAATTTTTCGCAAATGAGGAAGGCGAAATTTAGGCTCACGCCCAAAGAGATACCTTAGTCTCTGACACTTATGTATATCCAAATCCCTAAGGCTTTGGAAGAAGAGAGGGGCAGGGGTTGGGGTAGGGGAGTCATGGATGTTTATTATTTCTTCATCTTGTCTTCCACTGAGCACCCGCAAGTTTTTGCATCTTTCTATTTCTAGCTCCTCAAGGTTTTCAAGCAGACCAATGTCAGATAAATTTGTTACACCATTGCATTTCTCCGCTCTCAATGTCTGCACATTTTGGGGAATCAAAATACAAATGCCACTGCCACTGCTTTCCCCTCCGGTGCTCACAATAGCGTGACTCCAGGAGTCAACGGAAACACGCCGTTCACAATTCTCAAGTTGAGCATCATAAGTAGCATTCGCACAAATATTTGGTCCTCTTGGCCCCACCTCAATCTTGTAATAGGGAAGTTTATTCCTCTGCTCACTAACCATCCTCACAAGCTTGTTGAACTCATCTAAATCTTTAAAGGAGCACGAAAGTGTCTCCAAATCCAATGCCTTTAATTTCGTAATATCTTCTCCATTCATTGTCGTACCTTTAAGATATTGTAAGTTCAGCAAAGCCCCCAATGTTCCTCTGGGTAATTGCTTTATTTTTGTATGACCTACATCAAGATATCTCAAGTCCACCAACTTTTCCAGACCCTCGAGCACTTTAACTTTCCTACAGCTAAAAATATCCAACTTTCTCAAAGATCCGAGCTTTCCTAAATAAGGAACACGGTGCAATACGTGACAATACCTAAGCAATAGCGCTCTCAAGTTTGCCAGGTTTGAAATGGAATCTGGAAGTTCTCTTGCACGACAATAACTCAGGTTTAGAACCTTTAGCCCTTGTAAATGTTCGAAGAAAGAATGAGGGATGACCACATCAAACCACAAGCTTCTATTCAATAGAAAAGTTGATAGTGTAGGACAATTTGGTGACATGTTCAAAGGAAATTCTTCAATATCATTCTCCATCAAAGAAACCTTCTCTAAAGCATCCGTCCAATATTCCTCAGAAGGTATTGTCCTCAACCCCTTTCATGCTTTTACAATCGAAGTCGTGCTCATGATGTTCAATGCCATGTCTCTAATCAAATCGTGCATCTTCATCTTTTTACCATGATCTTCCAATAGGCAGACATTTTCTAGTTTGTTCAGTATGGTGAGGCCTCTATGATCTAGTTTCTCCCTCGTATTCGATCGACCAATCAATCCTTGGTCAATAAAGAGTTCTATCAACTCGAACTTATCAATTAATTTATCTTCTGGATAAAGTGCACAAGATAAGAAACACTGTTGAATTTCATGATTAAGGCGATTGTAACTGAATTCCAATTTCTTTAAAACCTCCTTTTCCATATCCAGCTGCCCCATATCCGATTCTCTCAATTTTTCCAAGCAATCCTTCCATTCAAACACATTGGTCACTCCTCGCATGCTTGCTGCCATCGTGATGACTGCAAGCGGCAAGCCTGCACATTCTCCAACAATGGACTTCACAACTCGCTCAATTTCCAAATTAAGGACCACTTCGGGTCCAAGCTCCTCCAAAAATAAACTCCGGGCTTCTTTTTGAGATAGAGGTTCAATTTTTATCATTTCTTGACAATCCATCTGGCAGCATACCTTAGAGGATTGACTGGTTAAGACCAACTTAATTCCATCTACTCCAACTGGGATCCCCACCTCTTTACGATCAAAGCATTCCCACACATCATCGAGGATTATTGTAGATTTGCCACTTTTCATTAAACAATCGTGCAATATTACTGCTCGTTTCCTCACATCATTTTCTTGTGGTATGCGTGAACCTAGTTCCTTCCAAATGGTGTCCTGCAACCTTTCTTTGTTGAAATCTAGTGACACAGTGATCCACAACACATTGCCATAGTTAGCTACCTCGAGGAGTCTATTATATATGTGCACCATAATAGTCGTTTTACCAACACCCCCCATTCCATAAATGCCTAGTCGGGATATTTGATTCCCTACTAGGAACTTCAAAATCTTCGTAGTATTTATTTGAAATGCCTCTCCCACCATCTTATCTTCTAATAGTTGACCGACTCTGGTCTCTCCCGCCTCAAATAGTCCTTTGTCTAGTCTTGTAAGGTCTTCGGCTTCATGCATCAATGTATCCACCTGTTGATGTTGTGGCAAACAACCCTCACTTGCTGCTTCAGTACGGTCATTTCTAAGCTTCTCCACATCTGCCAACCAATTAGCAACTTCCATTCTCCGCTTCTTTAGATATAGAGGTGCAGCATATTCTAACTCAAACCTTATGCCAGCTTCTTTTTCATAGATTAGTTGAAGTTTTCTTTTCAAATCTCTATTCTCTTCAAAGTTGTTGCCTGTGTTAGGATGAATCATCATAGGCACCCCCTCATTCATATCTAATCCTGCAATTTAAAAACTCCATCGGTTAGAGTCTCATGATAGCATTCTTGCTGCCCCATAATAATGTAACATGGTAATACACAAAGATTAATTTTTGTAAATAACCATAGACCTGGCAATGACGATGGGCTTATCAGGCTTGTTCCACAAGGTAGAATCTGAGGAGCTGGAGGAGCATTATTTGGAGCTTGTGATGATGATGGCATACATGGATCCATGTCCACTAGAGCTTGTGGATGACCTCTGACTAAATGGTTTTCACATGACGATGATGGCACGGTTGGATTCTCGTGCGCTGTCTGGAGATTAATGGATCGGTGTGGAACAATTTGACGTTGGGGGGCCCCCGAAGCTGCTTGCAATAAAATATTCAAGTGTGGCATCAATCAACATTGGACTTTCAAATCAAGCCATGGGTACGTGTAAAACCACATCTAGAACTTGATCACACAGATATCTAACAATGAAAATCAACATTGCGAAAGTTAAATATTTTGGTGAAAGAAGCGGTGCAATAAAAAGGAAGTGGTATTGGACATATGGAATATGCAATGATGCTCGGCATGTTCATGATTGGAGAACCCTCATTGATATATTGTTTAAGAACACATCATTTGTTAGATTTCGATTAAAAAAAAATTCTGGGGATATTTAAGGATCTAATGGAACCATAGTAGCAATGTAGATTAATCCAAACACACCGCGTGATGATGATGGGCCCATTGTATTTGTTGCCGCCTCTGGAACTAGCGAATCAACGACACATGTCTGCTGTGATGCGGTTGAGGGATCTACATCCATTGGAGTTCGTGAAGAAAATTGACGGATATCATTCCCACCTTCCTTGCCACACCTTGGGGGAAGCTGATCAGGATGCTGGGCAGTGTCGGTCGGACTAGTATTGCTACGCACAGGAGTCCCTTCTGCTACACACGGTTGACCACAATCCTGCAAACGATTTGCACTGTCCACATCAAGGGATGAATCATTTTGTAATAATGATCCCACTGTTGGATTATGCAGTTCATTCGTTTGTATTTCCTCGGAAGTGTTTACAATTATATCACGAGATTCAAGAGGATTCTCTGGCAGAGAGCAGTGAGGATTTTTTGTTGAATGTAGCGGTGAATCTAGAATGATTTCATCTGGGAATTGTTCGTCAAATCTTGAATGCTGTTCATTTGAATATGGGGGAATGCTGGTCGTTGTCATGTTACTGAGTAGAGTAGTGATTAAAACATCACCTCTGATGAACTCCGGCAGCCAATTTGACATACTGTTGCCAAGGAACTGATCATTTGGGACTGATGATAGCCCTCTTGAACTTTGTTGTTCCCCCTCTGATAGCTCAGGAAACGCTGCTACCTCAGCAACATTAAGAGAAAGTGAAGCCAGTGAGTCCATCGGAAGTTGCTGGAGAGGTGAAGCAATTTCATTTCCATGCGATGCATTCAACCGATGGTTCGATAGATCGGATTGTTGGATGTTAACCAGATTATCCACAGGCCTATCACCAGGAGGCAAAGACCCTTGATCCTGAGGGCGTGCTGAAGCAGTACCACTTCCAGTCGTCAGATAGAAAGATGGTTGATGCGACGCGCACCCAAGTTGATTTGAGTTCTGTGTGTCAGTGCCTTCCGTTCCTTCGCCCGATGTGCCTCCCGTGCTTTTATCCTGCCAAGGCAGAGACCCGTCGTACTGAGGCAATGCTGGAGGAGTACCAGTTCCAAATTGAAGATGAGTTGACAGCTCAGGACGCGCCGGTGGCTCACTTATATAAAGAGAAGATAAAGGCTGGATAGATGGAGCATTTTCATTTCCATGTGCTGCATCCAACCTTCGGTTCGATGGATCAGATTGTTGGATGTTATCCAGATTATCCAGAGGCATATCACTGGGAGGCAAGGACACTTGATCCTGAGGGCATGCTGAAGCAGTACCAGTTCCAGTCAGCGAATCGCAAGATGGTTGCTGCAGCGCGCACCCAGGTCTATTCGAGTTCTGCGTGTCATTGGGATTCGACGCATCGTCACTTGGGAGTACATTTTGACTCGCGCCAAAAACTTTTCCTTCCGTTCCTTTGCCCGACGTGCCTCCCGTGCTTTTATCCAACATGCTACCTTTACGTTTAAGTTCCCGCAAGGCTTCTGCTCTGACTGGATCTTCAACTTTCCCACAAGATTTGATACCATAGCCCGGAATTCCAGCGAGGTGCGCCCGGATCCTAGGAGTACTTCCGGCAAACTCTTTGTCGCAAAACTTGCACCTCCACTTTCTATTCTCCAAATTTTCCACATACTTACGAAGTGCATCCGACTCTCTAGGCATTCTTTTTGCTATTACCTACAAAGAGGACACGACATGAAAAACAGAGACAATGCCAAGCAAAAGCACAGAACGGTCAAAAACAGACAAAATCAATTAAAAAAGAAGAAGATGCATATAGAAACATAAAGGATTTCTAAGTCATGTTTACAGTTAGTTGACCAGATAGACTTCATATCGATGCAAAATCCTTGAATCCTCCTAACAGAGCCAAACCACCTGAGTTGTGTATGCCCAAAGTACAGAGATCCTTATTTCACCGGTAGAGCTGGCAAAATGGGTAATAAACCCATATTATGACCCATTTTTAGTTAAATGGGTCATATATGGATCAAGTGAAAGTTAAATATGGATAAAAAATGGGTTTGAGAAAGTAAAGCACAAAAAGAAATGGATTTAAATGGGTTATGGCCTTTGAACCCACTTTGAACCTATGGGCCATGGCTTTCTTTAACTTTATAAAATGTTTTTAAAAAAAAAAAAAAAATCGAAATTATTATTATTTTTTATATTATTTCAATTTTTTTTTTCTTTTTTTCTTTTTCTTTTTTCTTTCTTTTTCTTCCTTCCTTAACCGATGGTCGGCGGGACAACGGTGGCGACGAGCAAGGCGAGGCTCGAGCTAGGCGGGGTCGCCGACAATTGGCGTGGCTCTAGCCTCACCGGATCCGGCAAGACTCGAGCTCGCCGGCGTCGAGTGGGGCCTCAAGACTTGAGCTCGCCGGCGTTAGGCGGGACCTCGGCCTCACTAGATCGGCGAGATCAAGCCTTGCCCGACGCGCCGAGCTAGATGCGGTCCGTGGCCGGTCACCGGCCGTCATCGTGGCGGCGGCCTGCCAAAGAAGAAGAAAAAAGAAAAGAGAAAAAAAAAAAAATAATTATTAAAAATTATAATTAAAAAAATAAAAATTATAAAAATTATACTTTTAAAAAATAAAAAATTCGATTTTTTTTTTAAAAATATTTTAAAAAGAATTATAAAAATTTTCCATTAAATTTGTATTGCATAAAAATGTTTTAATAATACTTTTTTTATAAAAAAAATCATAAAAATGAGCTTTTTTAGGTTTAGTTAAAAAAATTTCATGTTACAGTTTTTAGTTATTCAATTGTATATTCACTTCAAATAAGAGAAGCATGTGCATAGTCTAATTTTTTTTATAAATATTTCAATTTATAGGTTTTTTTAACTTTTTAATTTAATTTGAAGTTTTAATCCAATTAGCATATAATAGAAGTGGATTTTCCTAAAATATTAATAGGTTTTAGCAAAACGGGTCGGGTTGAGTATGGGTCAGGTATGGGGTACTCGATTTACACTATGTAAATATGGGTCAAAACGGGTTAAATGGATCAAATATGGGTCGACCCACCCATTTGCCACCCCTATTCACCAGGGACAAAAGCACATGTAGAGAGAGAGAGTCACTAGATCTACACGGAGGAAATTAATGAAGGAATATTAGATTATACTTACCGCAAAAAAAGGAGGAGAACTTCTGGATTATCTAAGCAGGAGAACACGCTTTAGAAGGAGAATCTCAAGCAGCACTTACACAATAAGCATGGATCCAGAGGAACATCAAGAGTGCAGGGTAATGGTCTTCCACATCTTTGTCGTCAAAATCACGCGGCAAGCGCGGACCCGCGACCCGCTCGGGGGCACGTAGGCGACGAGGCGAACGAAAGCAACCGCGGCAAAACCGGAAGCCCGGCAAGAAAAGGCGCTCGAAGAAGATATGAGGATCTGCGGGAATAACACACAGGAGTCTCTTTCTCTTTCTCTCTCTACCTCCTTCCCTTTTCCGGCCTCTTGTCTCTGTTGGGGGTACAGGGGAGGTGGGTCCCGCCTCGAGCGTGCGCAGGACCACGGTCGGGCCTCGGCACGTGCGAGCCCCCGGTATCGGTCCGCCCTTTGGTTGCCGAAAAAGCAAAAATTATTGAACGAACTGTACACATTAGAGAGAGAGAGGAGAATATCTGCTCTCGCCTTTTGCACCGGAATCCCGCAATTGCCCATTCCTCTCTTGCTGGGTCGCCCTCCCCTTGAATCTCGACTCCCCTGCCTTTTTCTCTTCCTCGCTTTTGTTTTTCTGTCCCACCGCACACTACATTTTCCTAATTTCCTGGACTTCTACAGGCACGAATCTGGACAAAACAGGTCAGGCTGCAATGCCAATGTCTAAGAAAATTCTACAGTGCAGTCTAACAATTCGCGAAACTGGTTTTATATGGAATCCGGAATCATTGATAAAAATAAATAAATTTCACCCGAGGGATGATTTAAAAAGAAATATTAACTTACTAATATTTAAGAAAAATTATTATCAATACCTAAATTCTTTGCTCAAAGGCCTCATTCACATTTTCATGAAAATATGAACGATCAAATCCGTCGATAATTTGACTCGAGATAAAAATATATTTGTAATGCTGCATCCTCAATCTCTTTTGCATCATTTCACGTTTTTTTAATAAAACGAATTGTTGTGAACCTTACACGATCTGATCCAACCCTATATTTTCACCTGGATATGAGCAATTGGTTATCATATGTAAGTAGTAATAAGCAGCTATAAGTAAGTATATGGTGAATATGAGCAGCTTCCAATAATTATAGGGTAAATATTAGCGGCATCAAGTGAATATAATGTGAATATGAGCAACAGCTAGTAACTTTTAAGGTGAATATTAGTAGGGGCTAATGAGTATAAGGTGAATATATAGGGAATATGAGAAGTATGTGGATATACCTGGCAAGTACCAAAATGGCGAAATTAATACTTTAAGCCCAATTTTTTAATTTTCACATACAACATGTAACCACACCTCAAGGAAATCAATCAGACGCAGCTAAAACTTGAAAGAACTCATTAATACAAGCCCACATAATATCCCAACACACCAATATCGGGAGTTACTCACACTTATCATAACTAATATTACCAAACATCAACCAATCAAGTCGGGAGTACTAAGTAGATTGAGCTATCTTAGTGTTTAGAGTTTTCACTTACCTTAACAAAACTTGAAAAAACAAAAGTTTTAACCACTTTGTAACTCTTGAAAGAAGGAATCTTTACTTTTCAAACTAAGGGTCGAACGTAGAGAAAAATTTCTTTTTGAGTTTGAATATAGAATAATACATCCAAGGTAAAAAAAAAAAAAAAAATGAACTCAGGATATTCTACCAATTTAAGAGTGATGACTCAAAGTTTAAAATGCTAGGTGCAAGGTTGCAAGCGTATTAGAAATTACAAGTAACAAAGTTTCATCTAGTTTATGGCCAAGTAGAAAGAAGAGTTGATGACTAATACTTTTAGTGGTCATGTCTAAACCTTATATTTCAAAAGACATATAAGTGTTTTAATCTTAGTAAGACAAGTGACCTAACATGCAAGTTTCAAAGGGACAAGTGGTTAACATGTAGCTTGATAAGGGTAGTTTAAAGGTGATCATGGTGAGAAAGAAGTCTTTCGCTCTTGGCCAAGTTTCAACGTTAGTGTAAGTAAATCGTTATTAGTATTACTTAACTGAGGTTAAAATAAAATGAATAACGTAGCCCTTGACATCTCGAATTCACCAAAATTATTGACAGACCATACCAAAGGTTAGGAAAATTTCGATTTAGTAAATTTAAAACTTAATAATCATTAAACATGTAATTCGAATAATGTCAATCCCCATCGATATCAAAGATAATAGTAAATTAATTAATTTAATTCTACAGCATCAACGTATACGTCAATATCTATTAATTTAACTATTTAAGTCCAACACATTGGACTCCGGATGATCACAACCGCAAGAAATTATCCTCTGTGTTTTCTACACCTCGTAAAATTGATAATCCAACTAAGATTTTTTACATGCCCACTCAAATTCCATGCTAAATAATACTTAGCTTCATAACCTAAATTTTAATATTGAACACAAAAAATTTGGAATGTCTCACAAATATTATTATGAAAATTCCGGATGTCTCAATTTGGATAGGATCCAATTAAGAAAACCATTGATTTAAGTGATGAATGGTAGGAGAGGAAAATTTAGGTTTTTTTTAACTCTTCTTTTTTAACTTTTTTTCAAGTTCATCTTTTATGATATAATTCACAAACATGTTTATTATAACAAGAATATCCTAAGGTTAATGTTTTTAGAATGAAATGCATACATCTAGATCTTGAAGTTTTGGTGGATAATGTTTAAAGATATAGTTGCTATTGGAAGTATCAAATGGAACCCTATACAAGATTTATGTGTTGATAAGGATATTATGACCACACAACTTTATATTAGTGATTGTACATGATCTACTAATGATAATATAAAGTGTAATGTGTGTGAAAAGATTGTTAAATAGGCTCAAAGCTATAAAAGAGCGATGCGGAGTTTAGTGAGGCAAGCTTTAAAAAAGAAACAAAAGAAATTGGCTACAATTGCTAAGCTAACCACATAAATGGATAGAATTTGTTCAATTATTAAAAGTAGGGACAATGTCACAAATTGTGCAATTGTGTTTGATCCTTATGAGAAACTTATAGAGATGATGAGAGCCATAACTGACATTAAGCAAGACCCATAGTTATACTTTTTGGCATTATATCATTTTGCCAAAAGAAAAAAAAAAGACAGTAGAAAAATCTTCATGAACTTGGATGGCAATTAAGAAAAAGTTGCATGGACCAGGTATTAGTTCAAAAAGCATAGTCATCACTAGTATGTTAGCTACTTATTTGAACTTTTTCATACACTACGTTGATGTGTTATTTGCACTATTTATTCGTGCTAGTTGGCAAGACATAGTTATATTTTATTGTGAGACTTGTTTCTAATTGATGTTCTATTTAAAGTCGTCACTCACTTATTTATTTTATATTCTATTATAAGACTTGTTTTTAGCTGGTGTTCTCTTCATTGGTTGAGTTTTCATATATATGATAGTTTATAAGTGTTTTGTCGATGGATGATCTAGATAATTCGTTGCCTCTCTTATTTTAATTCCATTTTGTTACTTTAAGTAGTTATGGATAATTCTTCTAAAAAGGAAAACCATGAAAAGGAGGAAGATGGATATTCACAACTTTGTGCTACCGCCCATTCTGCAACGGTTTATCATTTGGGAGACGTGATTTACAATTTCCTCATCCTCCAACAAGTTTGTTAATTAATGCTTTTTACACATTAATGTATGTGTATATATTGATTAAATTTTTAGTATTTTTATGTAAGTAAAAACTATATAGTAGATGTTGGATATCCAAATTTCATGGGTTATTCGGGCCATACAAAAAAGTTAAATATCGTTTGCCCAAGTTTCAATATCATTTTTTCTAATTTCAACGAGGTCCTGCATCTACAAGTTATGAAGAAGTGTTTAGTCGTGCCCATTTCTTGCCATGATAAAAAAAATTGAGCGAGTCTTTGGTGTATTAAAAAAAAAAAAAAAGTGGAAGATTCTTAAGAGTATGCCAAGTTATCTACATAAAAAAAAAAAGTGAAAATTGTGATAGTGGCAGTTATATATGAAGAAATATCGTAAGTGATACACATTTGCAAGAGTAGATTTGGATTATATTCTATATACAGTGGATTTCGATTATGTAAATGAGGAGGGTAGTACTTCAAATGATGATGCAACTTTTAACATGACACATTTATGTGACAAATAGCTATAAGTTTATGTAATATTTAAGGATATTGGTAATTTTTAGGAATATTTAGGTGTATGTTACCACGTTTATTGTAAAGAAAGTACTCTTGAGAAAAAGTCCATTTTGATGTAAATTTTTCCACGTGAAACTTTTTAGCAAGAAAAGAAATTTTAATTTTTATTTATAAATATGTTACTACATATCTTTAATATTGTTGTCAATATTTAAATTGAAAAAATTGCGGACATTATATTTAAGGATATTTGTAATTTATAAGAATAATGATTTTCTTTCATCTAGGCATATGTTACCATGTTTATTGTAAGAAAGTACTATTGGGAAAGGGTCCACTTTGATGTGAATTTTTTCCATTTGAATTTTTTTAGACAAACAAGAAAATTTTCTTTTCATTTATAAATTTGTTACTACATATATTTAACATTGTCGTCCACATTTAATTGAAAAACTTGCAGGCAATATATTTTTCAATTTTAAACAAATCAAGAATTAAAAAATTAAATTAATCACCCTAAGGAACTTTTCAAATGTATTTCTACCATATTGACTTTTTTTTTTTCGAAGTTATTTCTCAAAGCATAATTTATCGAACAATCTTTGCATTTTCCCAAGACTCTCTAAGCAAACTCATTTGCATTTCCTCAAAGTCTCTTGATAAAACTAAACCAAATGTAGCATAAATAAGTTCATTTTAAAACCCATTTATTATAAGCTTTTTAATTTAGAACGCATCATAACCTATATGTTAATTTTAAACCGACCTATTTACTACCCACTTCTATAACTTTGAAACAAAATATGAGTCCGTGGACCATTTTGACAACACTAGTACAACCCTCCTAGTTTGCACTAGGCTTTGGGGGAAAATTTGCCCGGTTAGGACGATGTACCACTGGGTCTGGATTTGTCGCGTCCCTTGCCGGTCCCCAGTCATCCCGTTCGCCGACACGTGGAGACATCGCGGACTGAAATGGGCCTAGAACAAGCCGACGCCCCCAAACGGGCCACAAGAACCGCAAGCGAACCAAAAAGTCCGAGCCCTAGTTCAATCCAACGGTTGTCTGACCCACCCGCGGAGAAGGAAGAGTCCCATCGGCCGTGCGTTTGGAAATTCGAATTTCGAATTTTCCGCGGAGCTTTTTCCTCTTCCTGGGCCCGCGGCTGAAACGGCACTTGGGCCCCATTTAAGCTCCAGCAGTCCAAAGATTTATCCGTTAATCCCGTCCTCACGCCGTCAAAACCCACCCCGTCTCATTCCACACGTTTCGGCGGCGGATTGGCCCACGGTTGGGCCGAAGTGGGTGAGCTCACGTGACGGGCGTCCGAAGCGGTTTTGACAGCGAGGCCGAAAATTTCCGCCCAAAAATAGAAAAGAACGTGTTCCTTTTTTAATCACTTTTTTTTTTTTTCCTCCGTTTGGGTAGTTCTAGGGCGATTCGTATAAGAAACCGCTCGTTGAAACCTTCCAAGCAGCAGAGAGATACGCGATCGTTCCTCAATTCCGTCGGAATGAAGGAGAAGATCGGATCGGAGGCTCGCCGGCAAGGAGAGGGGAGATGTCGGGCATGAAAGAGGCTGTCAAGGAACAGTCCGCTGGTTCCGGTGGTGAAGTTGAATTGTCGCGACGTTTCTCGGCGGTCCCTTTCTGCTTTTTTTTTTTTTTTCTTCCCGTTGTGTTGTTTGGTGATGGTGGCGAGTTTCTTCTTCTTCTTCCGCGAAGCCGAAGCTGCTTCGCTATGGGCTGCAGTCGGCCGCAAAGCCGAAGGAGGATAAGCAGGAGGCGGCGAGCTCTTCTTCTCGTAGGTTGGTCTCCCCCGCATCTCCTCTGCTTTTCCTGTTCGGGTCTTTGACGGTTTTTCTGTTCTTCAGCCCGTAGTTTAGGGTGTCTGTGTGTGAGCGAGTAAGTGATTGATTGATTTTCTGGAATTGGACTGAGTTGAGAGCGCGCTCGTCACATGCGGTGATCGAGCTATCGTTTGCTTTTGCTTGTTTCGGTCAGGTTTTCTCTAGGATGTACAATTTGTGTCGGTTTTTTTAAGGGTACAGAGAATTTGATCTTTGAGTTACCTCGTATGTGAATAGAGTGCTGGATGTGCACGCCGTGCGAGGGCCTGTATGCTGTGGCGCGTTCTGAAATTGCTCTTGTGCATGTCGGGATGATGGAGGAGGGTTTTGAGTCCCAATGTTAGGTTGAACAGATTGGAAGGGTGGGAGAGTATCTTGCATGAGATTGTTACAATTTAATCTTGCCTGAGGACCTGTCTCATGATTTATCTGGGCGTTTAAGTTGCATATGTACTGGTTAAGCATTTAATGAGTCGGTTTGTAGACTTACTTGATACTTGATCATCAACTCTCTTGTGTTTGTTAGAAATCTTGACTGGTTCATGTTGATTATGGTATTTTACTACTATAGCTGCATTAGAAGTGCGCTCGATCTATGTAAACTGCTTAGTGATGCCGCAGCAATTGCGCTGTGTTTAGGACGAGACCCTCACCTTCGGTCAGTAAAAGGCATGGGCATTCTTGATCTTTCTGGGAAAGGAGGAATCTGCAAAGCCAGAACAAACCGAATTACTCATCTTGAAGAGTAACGGTAGAGAAATTTAAACAAGCATGGGAAACAGGGACCTACTGGGACCGTCAGCACTACAATCCCAAATCCTGTCCAGAAGCTTTGCTCATTACAGCTCTGTCGATTTCACTGGGTGGCCACATAACGCACAACGCTTGACTATCAACAGTAAAAATTGGGAACATACTAGATCTTCACCCCTCACGATGACCAACACCAATTCATTCCAGACTCTATTCCACCTGTACTATGGATCCGTATACGGGCAACCTAATCTTCTCGTCGTGTCCTTCAAGGATCATCGATTCTTTTGCAGAAAGACCGGCTTTTTTTAACCCCCAAGCCATCAATTACCAGCACAGTTTCTCATTTCAAATTTAAACACAGAGACCAATCAACAGATGCAGTGATGCAGTTCGTCCTGTGATCTCAGCTAATATTGAAGTGATTTAGAAACGAGAAGCAGACAAATGACCCCTAAACAAGGCAAGGACACACCGAATGGAGCTCAGCAGAGCACAACTCACCAAAACCAAGTCAACCCAGAAACCACACTTACCAGCACGAAACCGCGAGACGGGAGAAATCGCCAATGTAGCTCGAGGGTGAGCCAGATCTGCAATTTACCTGCCCAGTGCGCTACCCCGGAACGCACCGCCTAGCATTCCTGGTACAAGCCACGACCAAGGATCAAGAATACACGACAACCCACGTTTCGACACGAGAACGTTTTATGCAAATCACAGGCAAAGAAAGAGAGAGAGAGAGAGTGTACCAGGGCTGTGCTTTCAAATCAAGGAAGCTGCGATCTAGCCGCAGCATCAACCCCTCTCTCTCTCTCTCTCTCTCTCTCTCAGTGAAGCTGGTGGAGCAAAGATTTTTGAAAAAAATATCATAAATAAAGGAGCGGTCCTAAGCTGGCCCCACGTCCACGGTAAGTCCGCCAAGCTCCGCCGCTCGATGGCTTCAGCCGCGGGCCCTCTGGAGGGAACAGCCCAACTGCGGCTCGATGCGTGGCGGTCGCAGTGGGTTCAAGATGGGCTCGAGCGCAGGGAACGCCGGCCCGGTGCTTTAAAGTGCGTGCTTTTTTGTTGGGACACCTAAAGCGCTGCAGTTAATTCAGTGCAAAGTGTTCGGCTTCTTCGGTCCGACGGCATCGCGGGGAATTTACACACCTGCCCTCGCGGGCGCGGGGTGGGGGAGCTCCCTGCGTGACTCGCGCTTGGAGTGCGTGGAGGGCGCGCACGGCGAAGATCATCCCATTGGCTCGGGGGTGTGGCGTGGGAGCGCGTGTCGCGGAGGGTGATGGTTGCCAAGAGTGGGCCGGGAAGTCGGTCTGAGCAGAGATTCGCGGCGACGAGGAGTGCGCGGGTGATGATGGCCGGTTTCAACTGCCTCAGACGGGGACCGGGTCGGGTCATTATGGTCATCCGTCGTTCTCTGGTCTCTCTACTCTTTATTTTATTTTTATTTTTTTCTTTTAAAGCTTTTTCCTAATAATATTTTTTGCTTGCTATGCCCACGTGGAGGATCATTTAGGGGATCATGGGATTTGATTTTGAAGATTAGTTTTATATGATGAAAAATGGAGGATTGCTTTGAGAGTCCAAACACCGGATTGCACTTATTGCATCCACTGTCTGTGTCTATGCATGTTATTGTGATGGAAGTTGTAACTTGATACACTCATTCAATTCAACATGCTTTTCCTAATTATTAGGACGAGATCTTTCAAATTTTGCAAATAGAAAACTTGTCATTATTATCACGTTGAATAAAGGTGGAGATTGGATGTATGTCCATTATTTATTTATTTTCAAATTATGCAAATAGAAAGCTTGATTCCTAGAAACGACGAGGGTGAGTGATGATGAGCGGTGTCAATTGCCTTAGTCGGCAGGTGAGGTCGTCATGGTCATTTGTCGTTCTATAGTCTTTCCATTATTTTTTTTCTTTTAAAGCTTTTTACTATACCCACGTGGAGTATCATTAGGGTAGGGGATCATGGAATTTGCTTTCGAAGATTAGATTTATATGATAGAAATTATTTTGAGAGTCCAAACACCCAATTACATTTATTGTGTCCACTATCTATGCTTGTTATTGCAATTGAAATTGCAATTTGATATAAACGTGCTCTTCCTTATTATTACAACGAGATCTTTGAAATTATGCGGATAGAAATCCTGTTATTATTATCGTGTTGATTGGACGTGGACATCGGAAATATGTTTGACTTGAATAATTAGATTGCACAAATCATGTCTAAGTAATTATTTTTTTATTTTCTCAATTGGAGTATAAAATATTATTCAAAGTTTGAAAATTTTATCAAAAAAAAAAAAATGATATGTCAATCTGCACGTGGAGACCTTCAAATGTAACAGTGGAAAAGAATCATCATGTAAACCGCAAGATTTGCACAAAAAAAAAGTCAAAAAATAAATAGTAACAGTCACTTGATACGTGCTATTGCGATAATCGGGAAAAGTGTCAAAAAAGTCCTAAACCTTTTGTCTTTGTGCCGATAACCTTTTTTTTTTGTGCCAATTTAGTCCTAAACATTTTTACGTTGTGCCAATTTAGTCATTTCTGGCCAATTTTGGCCGGATTTTCATTCTTGGACACCCGTGGGCCGACATAGCCGATCGACGCCGCGTTGACAACTTTTAATAACATTTTAATATTTTTGAATTTTTTTCTTTTTTTCCTCCAGCCGGTCGCTAGACCTTGGTGACCGGCCAGAGGTGATGGCCTCGACCTTGCTAGCCACCTCGCCAGTGGCCGCGAGGGCGGCCTCTCACTGGCCGGCGAGGCCCTCGGCCTCACGCCGAGTTGGCAGGGCTCACCCTTGCCGCCCAGGCCTCAAGGGTGAGCCTCACCACCCAGCGCGAGGCCACCCTTGCGGTCATTGGCAAGGTGGCCGGCGAGGTCGACCTCAACCTCACCGGCCATCGCCTTTGGCCGATCGCCGAGGTTTGCAGGAAGAAGAGTAGAAGAAAAAATAAAAATAAAAATAAAATTCAAAAATATTAAAATATTATTAAAAGTTGTCAACGTAAGCGCCGATTAGGTCACGTCAGCCAACCGGTGTCTAGTCAGCAAATTCCAGCCAAAATTGGCCGGAAATGATTGAATTGACACAACGTAAAAGGGTTTAGGACTAAATCGGCACAAAAACAAAAGATTTAGGACTTTTTGGCACTTTTCCCCATCATAATCACGTAAGTTCTAAGGATGGACGCAGGGTGGGACGAAAGACATGCCTCCTTTCCCCGTGAGGGAGCCTAAGGTAGTTTTCTCTTCTCGGAACAACGAATCCTTGCATAGCACCGCATTATATTTGGCATTCATTTATCATTATATTTGCCATTTTTCATTATTATTATTACAATAATTATGTTTAAAAAGATAAGAGTAATGATAAGAAATGGCTTCATGGGTAGGTTTTGAAAAAGAATAAACAGATTTTATTGAGTCACACAAAATCTAAATATCATAAAATTGTGGGTGCAAAACAATTTGAAGGAGGAATACATGGGAAACAATTGTCTCGCTCTTAAAGTCCTCTTTATATATATTTGTTTTTGTTTACATACAATGAAAACTACGAAAACAGGATGGATTCATCTCCACCCCACCCTGCCTCTTGCCCTGTAGTGTACATGTAGTTTTGTCAAACAGTGAGTTGAGACGGGTTTGGATTGAATCATAAATGATCCGATACAAATTATCATATAATTGCAATATAGATTTCTTGATCTATACCCAACTCGACTAATATATGATCTATACCCGACCAAACCTTAGATTCATTTTTTTTAAAGCATTTTTCTCCTTAAATTATTGCCTTTGAAGAAAGAGCGGCTCCAACAACTCGCTCGTTGAGTTAGTGAGGGAATTTTTGGTATCAAGTTATAAATAGAAGCATGAAGGTGATGGTGAAAGTTCAGTTCAAGCCATGTACAAATCATAAAACATGTTTGAACTTCGATTTTGAGTTCAATAAAGACGGGTTTTGGGCCGTAAACTTACTAATAAATCAAATTGCCCCATAGATTGCTCTCCATATGAATATAGTTGCATGCATAAGACAATCAACTATTTGGACCCAAACTAACCAATATCTTGGATAGTGGGAAGTATCAAATTTATTCTCGATGTTGAAATGGGGAGGATTTATGAATATTCTAATTTACGGAACTAATTTTAATTTATCTATGCTGAAATTTTCAAGTCAAATTCCTTTGAGAAATTTTCACGAACACTTAGCAGGCACTAACGACAAAGTTCAAACAAATTTCATTTTCCAGCTCTAGTCATCTTCTCTAAACTGCAAAGTCAAATTAACCCAAGACACAGTAAAAAAGCAATAATAATTTCCTACACAAGCAATATTCTAAGAACCCACCTTCCAAACCCAGAAAAATGGCTTAAAAAGGACAAAGCGCACTATAGATAGTGTGAAAGTTTGGCCCACGCCATATACAAATCATGAAATGGGTTCAGGCTGGTTTTGGGTTAAATATAGACAGGCTTTGGATTGTAAACTTACTGATAAACAAAACGACACTATAGATTGCTCTTCATATGAATACGGTTGCATGCATAAGACAATCAAGTACTTGGACCCAAATTAACCAATATCTTGGATAGTGCAAAGTATAAAAAATTCTAGGTGCTGAAATAGGGAGGCTTTATGAACATTCGAATTTACACAACTGACTTGAACTTTCAAGTCAAATTCTTTTGAGAAATTTTCACGAACGCTTTATGGGCAATAACAACAAAGTGGTAACAAATTTCATTTTCCAGCTCTATTCATCTTCTTTCAACTGCAGAGTCCAATTAACGCAGGACAGAGTCGAAGCAATATTGTCTCCCTATACTAACCATCATCTCAGAACCCACCTTCCAAACCCAGAAAAATGGCTTTAAAAAAAGAAGAAGAAGAAGAAAAAAACAAAGCAAGCTTGATCTATGGAATTCTCATGGTTGAATAAGAAATAATCCAAACTAAAATAAAGCAGTGATACCATGTGGATTATGAATGCAAATCAATCATTGACAACAACCAAGCACATATGCTATAAACAAGCAATCAATAGTCAAGCACGCTAGTAGCTTAAGAATTTCATCAAACACATTAGGAACTAAACTCTCTTGACCTATAACACTTACAAGTATCACAGATTTATCTAAGAGATTTTGATTTGTTTTCAACGACAGGGCAATTGCGAGTGTGTTTTCATATCAGTGAACTACAACAATCCAAGTTTGAACAAGGCCCGAAACCAAATGGAAGAGAAACAATGTGAAGCTTGCTCATGGAGTCGTAGACAGAGAATTAAGAAACGTTATACAAACTCCAGACTCAACATCAACACACATGAATCTCTGAAAACCATACCTGTAACACAAAATGCTATATCCAACCTATTGAATTATGGATCGGAGTTGTAAGCTCGCGATCCTTGTGAAGGCAAAGCAAACTTTGATCCTTCAATTTTCTACTAAGACTAAATTCGCCGTAGCCGCCGCCACCAAGCTGCCCAAGATCTCTTCCCAGAAGGCAGAATTCAACCGCTCCTCTGGTGCATACTTCCGACACTCCTTCGCCCAAGTCCAGCCCCACCCGCCGGGCATCTCTGAGCTCCTCCGCCTCATGAAGGACTTCTGCTAGTACGGCATACGAGAAAGTAATTCATATGGCAACTTGAGTTTGTAGGAAAGCATCCTCAAGTTATAGCAGCCGAAATCCTTTCATTAGACTTCTTTGTAACCAGTATCGGGGATTCACTTCTTTTTGTAGAATGCTGCTGCAAAAGCCAGTGTTAGAGCTAGCACGACTCTAGTTCTGATCATAGTCTCTCTAGCTACATGACTATAACAAGAAGGGCAACATCATCTTCATAACGAATTTAAAGGAATTGTTGGAGATACGATTTGATTTGATTCTGATTCTAGTTCCAATAACAGACTAATTGATTCAATCAATCCATAAGAGTACTACTTTACACAGTAAAATAGGAAAATGTTACCTCGTATATTTTTTTTCCTATTTGATCTATTTTGTATTATAAATAGGCTTATGTACATGTATAAAATATATAGGAATAAAATTGATAATTCCTTTAATATTTTCGATTTATATCGGGAATGAAGGAAATTATATCGATAACTCACATGAATTGCATTGGCCTAATAGATAACAGTGACTGCCCCTGAAAAGGAGATGAGATTGAAGATTAGCCTGAGCATCGGGATGATCCCATATCAGCATCTTCCACTTTTCCTCACCTTCCACCTCAATATACGGAAGATCCTCAATATCAAATTCCTTTGAGAAATTTTCATGAACGCTTTACAGGCAATGACAACAAAGAGGAAACAAATTTCATTTTCCAGCTCTAGTCATCTTCTTTCAATTGTAGAGTCCAATTAACCCAGGACAGAGTCCAAGCAATATTGTCTCCCTATACTAACCATCATCTCAGAACCCACCTTCCAAATCCAGAAAAATGGCTTAAAAAAACAAAGCAAGCTTGATCTGTGCAAGTCTCATGGTTGAATAAGAAATAATCCAAACTGAAAGAAAGCAGCGATACCACGTGGATTATGACTGCAAATCAATCATCGACAGCAACTAAGCACACATGCTATGCACAAACAATCAATAGCCAAGTACGCTACTAACTTAAGAATTTCATCAAACATGTTAGGCGCTAAACTCTCTCTTGACCTATAACACTTACAAGTATCATAGATTTATCTAGGAGATTTTGATTTGTTTTCAACGACAGGGCTGTGTTTTCATATCAGTGAACTGCAACAATCCAAGTTTGAACAAGGCCCGAATTACAAACACACACATCATTAACAAATGGACGAGAAACAACGTCAAGCTTGCTCATGGAGTCGCAGATAGGGAATTAAGAAACGTAGTACAAACTCAAGGCTCAACGTCAACACGCATGAATCTCTGAAAACCATACCTGTAACACAAAATGCCATATCCAATCTATTGAATTATGGATCGGAGTTGTAAGCTCGCGATTCTTGTGAAGGCAAATCAAATTTCTATCATTCAATTTTCTACTAAGACTAAAATTCGCCATAGCCACTGCCACCGAGCTGCCCAAGATCTCCTCACATGATGCAGCATATGGGCTCTCCTGTGGGCCATACGAGAAAGTAATTCATATGGCAACTTGAGTTTGCAGGAAAGCGTGCTCGAGTAATTAAAATAGCAGTTGAAGGCCTTTCATCGGACTTCTTCGAAACCAGCATCGGGGATTCAGGGCAAAAGCCAGTGTTAGAGCTGGCACGACTCTAGTTCTGATCCTAGTCTCTATAGCTACATGACTATAACAAGAAGGGCAATATCATCTTCGTAACAAATTTAAAGGAATTGTTGGAGATATAATTTGATTTAATTATGATTCTAATTCCGATTACAAACTAATTGATTCAATCAATCCATAAGAGCAGTATTTTACATAGTAAAATTGGAAAATGTTATCTCGTGTATTTTTTTTCCCTAATTTATCTATTTTGTATTATAAATAGGCATATGTACATGTACTACATATATAGCAATGCAGTTGATAATCCCTTCAATATTTTTCAATTTCTATCAGGAATGAAGGAAATTATATTGATAACTCACGTGAATTGCGCCGGCCTTCTAGAATACAGTAATTGCCTTGGAAAAGGAGATGAGATTGAAGACAAGCCTGAGCATTGGGATGATCCCATATCAACGTCTTCCACTTCTCCTCGCCTTCCACCTCAATATACGGAAGGTACTCAATATCATGTAATTGCAGCTCCAAAGGAATCCTGTTTAGTTCTGGGCATCCAATCACCTTCAAATATTCCATGGAATTGCAAGTTATTGGGACTTCACATATGCTCTTCAACTGGGGTAGATTGTATAGAGCCAAGGATTTCAGTTTTGTGAGAGAAATTGAAGATCGGGAGGATGAAGGGGTGTTGTTTACAAGAGTTGTCATGCTCCCTTCTTGGCCTTGTCCTGCTCCGCTTATCATCTCCGCCATTCCTTCGCAGCCAATGACTTGGATAGATTGAAGATTTCGAAGATGCAGGGGCAACTCATGGCATCCTTTTACCAAAAGCTGTTCCGGAGAAATCTCTTCAATTGACATGTATGAGGAAAGACCTCCGATTATCTCCTCCATGCTCTTACAATAGTGTGCTTCGATTCTTCTCAGATTAGGGTAGTGGGGCAGCCACTCAGATTCCACCACTCTCTTCATTTTATCACATTGATGAACTATTATCTCTTTTAGACTAGGGAAGACTAGGGGTGGATACAATGGTGGTGATGTAGCTACCCCTGTTATCCCTACTATTTCCACACAAAAAAATATTGCAATCCTTTGTAGATGTGGAAGGGAGAATTTAGGCTCATGCCCAAAGAGATATTTTAGTTTCGGACATTTAGATATTTCCAAATACCTAAGGCTTCTGAAGAGGAGAGGGGTAGGGGCTCGGGTAGGGGAGTCATGGATGTCAATTACTTCTTTACCTTGTCCTTTGCAAAGCACCCGCAAGTTGCTCCAGAATCCTATTTGTAGCGCCTCAAGCTTTTCAAGCAGACCCATGTCATACAAATTTGTCATACCGCATCTATATGCTACCAAATTCTGCACATCTTGGGGAATCAAAATACAAATGCCACTGCCACTACCACTGCTTTCCCCTCTTGCACTCACAATAGCATGACTCCTCGTCATAATGCTGACACGCCTCATACAATCATGAAATTGAACACCAACATATGTTTTGACATAATTTCCAAATCGTTTTTGATTCACGCCGATATTGTAACAGAGAGAGTTATTCCCCTGCTCATTAAGTGCCCTCACAAACTTGTTGAAATCATCCACATCGTCAAAGAAGCATTCAATTATCTCCAATGCCTGCAGTTTTATAATTTCTTCTCCATTTACTAGCCCAGCTCTAAGACACTGTAAGTTCAACAAAGCTCCCAATGTTCCTTTGGGTAATCTCTCTATGGATGTATCGGTTATGTCAAGGTATCTCAAGTTCACCAACATATGTAGACCCTCGAGTGCTTCAAACCCAACACAATGAAAAATGTCCAACTTTCTCAAAGATCTGAGCTTCTCTAAATGAGGGACACGACGCAATTTACAACATCCTTTAAGCAATAGTGTTGTCAAGTTTACCAAGTTTGAAATGGAATCTGGAAGTTCCCTTAAGTTACTACAGCCACTAAGGTTTAGAACCTTTAGCCCCCGTAAATGCTTGAAGAAAGAAGTGGGGATGACTAAAAGATGCCGGTTTTCATTCAATAGAAAAGTTGATAGTTTAGGACAATTAGGGGACATGTTCAAGGGAAATTCTTCAATATAATTCTCCATCAGAGAAACTTTCTCCAAAGCATCCGTCCAATGATCTTCGGATGGTATCCCCCGCAACCGCTTTCTTGCTTTTACAATCGAAGTCACACTCATGATGTGCAATGCCATGTCTCTAATCAAATCGTGCATCTTCACCTCGAACTCATGATCTTCCAATAGGCAAGCATTTGCTAGTTTGTTTAGTATGGTGAGGCCTCTAACATATTGTTTCTCCCTCGTATTCAATCGACCAATCAATCCTTGGTCAATAAAGAATTCTATCAACTCAAACTTATCAATCCGTTTATCTTCTGGATAAAGTGCACAAGATAGGAAACACTGTTGGACTTCATGATTACCAAGGTAATTGTAACTGAATTCTAAATTCATTAATACCTTCTTTTCCATATCCGTTTGCCCCATATCTGATTCTCTCAATTTCTCCAAGCAATCCTTCCATTCATACACATAGGTCACTCCTCGCATGCTTCTTGCCATCGTGATGACTGCAAGCGGCAAGCCTGCACATTCGTTAACAATGGATTTAACAATCGCTTTAGTTTCCAAATTAAGGGTCTCTTCGGATCCAAGCTCCTCCAAAAATAAACTCTCCGCTTCTAGATGAGATAGAGGTTCTATTTTTATCATTTCTTGACATTGCATCTGACAGCATACCTTGAAGGATCGAGTGGTTAAGACCAACTTAATTCCACCTGGGATTCCCACCTCTTTAAGATCAAAGCATTCCCACACATTATCAAGGATTATTGTAGATTTGCCTCTTTTCATTAAACAATCGCACAACATTGCTGCTCGTCTCCTCACATCCTTTTCTTGATGTATGTCCAAATCTAGTTCCTTTGCAATGGTGTCCTGCAACCTTTGTGTGTTGAAATCTTGTGACACAATGATCCATAACACGTTGCCATAGGTTGCTTCTTCGAGGAGTCTATTATGTATGTGCACCATAATAGTTGTTTTACCAACACCCCCCATTCCATAAATGCCTAGTCGGGATATTTGATTCCCCGCTAGGAAGTCCAAAATCTTTGTAGTATTTCTCCGAAATGCCTCTCCCACCATCTTTTCTTCTAACAGTTTACTGACTTTGGTCTCTGTTGCCTCAAATAGTCCTTTGTCTTGTCTTATAAGGTCTTCTGCTTCATGCATCAGTGTATATATGTGTTGGCGTGGTGGCAAACAATCCTCGCTTGCTACTTCAGGACAATCATTTCTAAGCTTCTCCACATTCGCCAACCACTTTACAACTTCCATTCTCGGCTTCTTTAGGGATAGAGATGCAGCAAATTCTAACTCATCCCTTATGCCAGCTTCTTTTCTATAGAGTAGTTCTAGTTTTCTTTTCAAATCTCTATTCTCTCCAAAGTTGTTGCATATGTTTGGATGACTGATCATAGGCACCCCCTCATTCATATCTGGTTCTGCAATTAAAAATTCCATCGGTTAGAGTCTCATGATAGCATTCTTGCTGCCCCATAATAATGTAACATGGTGATACATAAGGATTAATTTTTTTAAATAACCATAGACCTGGTAATGACGATGGGCCTATCAAGCCTGTTCCACAATGTAGAATAAGAGGAGGTGGAGGAGCACTATTTGGAGCTTGTGATGATGATAGCATACATGGATCCATGTCCATTGGAGCTTGTGGGTGACATGTGACTAAATGGTTTTTCCATGATGATGACGATGGTAAGGTTGGATTCAGATGCGTTGTCCTGAGATTATTAGAACGATATGGAACATTTTGATGTTGAGGGGGCATCGAATCTGCTTGCAAGAAAATATTCAAGTGTAAAATCAATCAACAATTGGACTTTCAAATCAAGCCATGGGTAAAACAACATCTAAAACTTGATTACACAAAATATCTACAACAAAAAATAACATCCGCAAAAGTTTTTATTTTTATTTTTATAAGGAAACAGTGCAGTGAAAAGGAAGTGATATTGGACATATGGAATATGCAGTCATGCTCAGCATGTTCCTGATTGGAAAATCCCAGGATGATATCTTGTATAAGATACATCATATGTTATATTTCAATAAACTAATTTGGAGATATTAAGGATCTAACCGAACCATAGTAGAGATGTAGATTATGTAGATTAATCCAGACACACCGTTTGATGATGATGGGCCTATTGTATTTGTTGACGCCGCTGGAACTAGCGAACCAACAACACTTGTATGATGTGATGCAGTTGAGGGATCTATGTCCATTGGAGTTCGTGAAGAAAATTGACGGATATCATTCCCATCTTCCTTGTCACACCTTGGGGCAAGCTGACCAGGATGCTGGACAGTGTCGGTCGTACTAGTATTGCTACGCACAGGTACCCCTTCCGCTAAACACTGTTGACCACAATCCTGCAAACGATTCGCACTGTCCACATCAAGGCATGAATCATTTTGCATATGCACTTCATTCATTTGTATTTCCTCAAAAGTGCTTACATCTACATCATGAGATTCAAAAACATTCTCTGGCACAGAGTTATGAAGATTTTCTGGTGAAAATAGCAATGTATCTAGAGTGACTCCATCTGCAAATTGTCCGTCAAAGCTTAGATGTTGTTCATTTGAATATTGAGGAATGCTGGTCGTAGTTATGTTGATGAGTAGAGAAGCGGGTAAAACGTCACCTCCAAGAAGCAAATCAAGAGAAGGTGAAGGCGGCGAGTCCATCAGAATTTGCTGGAGAAATAAAGCATTTTCATTTCCATCGGCTGCATCCAACCTACGGTTCAATGGATTGGATTGTTGGGTGTTATCCAGAATATCCGGACAAATATTACCGGGAGGCAAAGACCCTTGATCCTCAGGGCATGCTGGAGCAGTACCAGCTCCGGTCGGTGGATAGAAAGATTGTTGCTGCGGCGCGCACCCAAGTTGATTCCAATTCTGCGTGTCATTGGGATTCGACGCATCGTCACTTGGGAGTACAATTTGACTCGCGCCAAAAACTATTCCTTCTGTTCCTTCACCCGATGTGCCTCCTGTGCTCTCATCCAACGTGCTGCGTTTACCTTTAATTACCTGCAAGGCTTGTTTTCTCACTTGATGATCAACTTTCTCACAACCTTTAATACCTTTGCCCCCAAATCCAGCGAGGTGCGCCCAGATCCTTGTGGCACCTCCGCCCCGCTCGATGCCGCAATAGCTGCACTTCCACTTGCCGTTCTCCTGACGTTGAACATGCTTCCAAATTGGATCTCGTTCTTTAGGCATTTTTTTTGCTATTACCTACAAAAAGGACATGACATGAAAAACAGAGACAATGCCAGGCAAAAGCACAGACCTGTTAAAAACAAACAAGATCAATAAAAAAAGATGCATATAGAAACATAAAGGATTCCTAAGTCATGTGGACAGTTAGCTGACCAGATAGACTTGATATTGATCCAAAATCCTTGAATCCTCCTAATAGAGCCAAAACACCTGAGTCGTGTATGCCCAAAGTACAGAGATCTCTCTCCTTATTTCAGCAGGAACAAAAGCATAAGCTGAGAGAGATTCACTAGATCTACACGAAGAAATTAACAGAGGAAAATTAGATTATAGTCACCATAAAAAAAAGGAGAACTTGTGGATTATCTAAGCAGGAGAACACGCCTTGGAACGAGAATCTCAAGCAGTACTTACACACTAAGCATGGATCCAGAGAAGCATCAAGAGTACAGGGTAATGGCCTTCCACATCTTTGTCGTCAAAATCACGTGGCAAGCGCCGACACGCGACCCGCTCGGGGGCACATAGGCGACGAGGTGAACGAAAGGAACTGGAGAAGCGAAAACCGGAGGCCCGGCAAGAAAAGGTGCTCGAAGATGTGAGGGATATGCGGGAATAAAACTCAGGAGTCTCCTTCTCTCTCCTCCTCTGCCTCTACCTCCTCCCCTTTCTGGTCTCTCGTCTCTGCTGGGGGGTATAGGGGAGGTGGGTCCCGCCTTGAGCGTGCATAGGACCAAGGTTGAGCCTCGGCACGTGCGAGCCCCCTGTGTCGGTTAGGGGTGAGCAGCAGTCTAGGGTCGACCCTGGACCGACCCTAGACCGGCCCAACCATGCCGGTCCTAGTCCGGTTCCCAAGGGGACTGGGTTGGTCCTTGGTCCTGAAATTCCAGGACCAACATTGTGTGGATTGGTCCTCAGTCCTAAGAGTTTTGGGTCGGTCCAACCCCGGACCAACCCTGTATATTATATTATATTATTTATAATTCTTTTATATATTCAAACCTAAGTAAAATATCTGTTATATTATATTATATTGAGATGTTCTATCAATAGCACTAATAGTAATTTCTATTTAAAACTTTTGTTGAGTATTAATTATGTATCATTTGTTTTGTTTTCAGATGTTTAGAAGTTCAAGTGAATTAACAAGATGTAAAGTTATATATTCATGGTTCATGTTAAGTATTTTGAACTTTTTATGGTTTAATTGTATTTTACTAATGAATTTTAGTTGCACTTTACTTTTCAATTTGTGTTAAATGGTAGAAGTTTTTGAAGAGTAGAGTAGTACTACAGTTGCTACGGTGATTTGCTAGTCAAATGATGTGAAGCTTATTTTTTCGTTGAGTGGACTCTACATGATCAAATGCTAGTCAAGTGGTGTGAAGCTCATTTTTTCGTTGAGTGGACTCTACATGATCAAATGCTAGTCAAGTGGTGTAAAGCTCATTTTTTGGGTGAGTGGACTTTACATGATCAAATGTAGGAAAACGCTTTTACATATGGTGTTATGAATATTAAAGATAGATGATTACAAGAACTTTCCATCTTGTCCCATATCTTGATGAGCGGTTAGCAGGTACGAAATTTCTATTATTGTGTCATCTTAAATTTGCTAAATATGTATTAGTATTTATAGTTTAGTTGCACAATACCGCATTATCGATGAATATGTAATTTGAATTTTTAGATTTGCATTTTTAGGGAGTATAAAAAATAAGACGAAAAAAATTATCGATCGGTCTTGGGTTTGACCGGAATTGGGACCAAACCCATGGGTCGGTCGGGCCCTTGGCCCCAAGCTCAATAAGTCGGTCTCTGGTCCTAAAATCGGGTCGTTTGTACGGGTTGGTCACAGATTAGGGGGTGGACCAACCCGGACCATGCTCACCCCTAGTCGGTTGGCCCTTTGGTTGCCGACAGAGCAAAAATTATTGAACGAAGGAACTGTACCGGAATATCTGCTCTCGCCTTTTGCACCGGAATCCCGAAATTGCCCATTCCTCTCTTGCTGGGTCGCCCTCCCCTGCCTTTTTCTGTTCCTCGCTTTTGTTTTTTTGTCCCACCGCACACCACGTTTTCCCGGGCTTCTACAGGCACAAATTTGGACAAAACAGGTCAAATTGCAATGCCAATGTCCAAGAAAATTCTACAGTGCAGTCTAACAATTCGCAAAACTGGTTTTATATGGAGTCCGGAATCATTGATAAAAATAAATAAATTTCACCCAAGGGATGATTTAAAAAGAAATATTAAAAATTATTATCGATACCTAAATTCTTTGCTCAAATGCCTCATTCACATTTTCATGAAAATATGAGCAATTAAATATGTCGATAATTTGACTCAAGATAAAAATACATTTGTAATGCCGCATCCTCAATCTCTTTTGTATTATTTCACATTTTCTAATAAAATTACGAATTGTTGTGAATCTTACAGGGCCCGATTCAACCTTGAATTTTCCAACGCAAATTTGAGTGGCGAATTCCTATAAAAGATTTTACTACACATGCCATCACTTATCTACTAAAGAACCCCGTACAAATCAAACAGATTTATTATGCAAAGTCCTTGAATCACAATTATTAAGTTATGTTAATAGTTAGTTGACTAGATAGACTTAATACTAATGCAAAATCCTTGAATCCTCCTAACAGTGTCAAACGACTTGAGTTTTGTATGCCCAAAGTATAGAGATCTCTCTCCTTATTTCACCAGGAAAAAAGCACAAGCAAAGAGAGATCCACTAGATCTACACAAAGGAAATTAACAAATGAAAATTAAACCTATTGAAAAAAGGAGGAGAATTTCTAGATTATCTAAGTAGGAGAACACGCCTCGGAAGGAGAATCTCAAACAGCCCTTACACTTTGAGCATGGATCCAGAGGAACATTAAGCATGTAGTGTCACCGTCTCCAATGTCAGTGTCATCAAAGGAGTGGCTGGTCCTACTCAAGAAAACGCGTTCCCAATTTCAGCTTTAGCCACGAGGAAGTAATGTGCATCAGGAAGACTTTTTAGCCCACTTACTTTTTTCCCCATCCGAAATTATACTAACTATATAAAGATTTTTTGAAAAAAGTGTAGCAAAGGAGGTGGAAAAATATCAGTGAACGTTAAAATATGTTTATTTGATAAATAAATAAAAAAGTTAAAAAAAATGGTTCACTTAATTCCCAAATTCACCACTAGGCAAGCGAACCTAGTTGTAAGGAAATTCGGGGGTAGGGACACTAGTATGATGGGTGTGGCGTTGATTCCTGCACTTTACAAAAAGAGACACGATAAACATCGAAAATGAGATCGAGAGTTAGAGATAGGATTGACAAAAATTATTTGCTAAATTCTCTTGACTTTGCAAAGAAAATGAAAAATGAAAAATAAAAAAGAACTTACCTATAAAGGCTACCGCAAGTTTTCTCATCCTACGCCACCCACCTTAGTGCACACACATAACTAAATATATATCCATTTTTCTTATGTCTAGCATCGCTCCTTTTTCCATCTAAGAATGAGTTACCTTGTATTAATTAAGAAAACCTCGAAAGCAGGGCTGATTGTTTACTATCCATAAATCTTGTCTAAATTTATAACTTTAAGTACACTAATCACCTATACCCATAAGAAAATGCTTATTTATTTCTGAATCTAAAGAAAACAAGTTAGGTTGTAATGTCAATGTCTGAGGAAATTTTATGGTATAATCTAACAATTCGCAAACTGATTTGAGATTCAATGTGGATTGTTGATAAAAAAGAAAAGAAATTTCACCGGAGGAATAATCTAAAAAGAAATATTAACTTACTAATATTTAAGGAAAATTATTGTTGACACCTATAGTTTTCGTTCAAAGGCCTTGTTCTCATTCACATTGTCATGAAAATTAGCGATCAAATCCACCAATAATTTGACTCATGATAAAAATATAGCTATAATGCCACATTCTCGACTTCTATTTTTGTGTCCAATATTGTAGATCCTTTCTGGTAAGATTGAATTCTTGCGAACCAATCTGTTACACATCCTGACCTGAATTTTCCAAGGCGAATTTAAGCCTGAATTCCTATAGAAGTTCTTGAACGCAGTCAGCTCTTTGACTTCTAAAGGTGTATATGACAACGCTTCTTGGCTAGGGAAGAGTTCTTTTTAAGAAATAGTTCTATTCATTTCTATTAGAAAAACAATTTCGAGTAAAAGAACGCGTTTGATAATTATATAAAATTTTTACTCTTGAAATAGAAAAAGAATATAAATACGTTTGGTAATACAATAATTTCTTTTTTGTATTTTTTTGTTTTTTATTCTTCACCGGCCGCCGGACGTTGGATGTCGGTCGATGGCAGCCGGCGGGCGTTTTATTCTTCGCCGGCGGTTGGCAATGGCTCCAGGAGGTTAGAGGTGGCGCGGCAAAGAGAGAGGAATAAAAGAAAATAAAAAAGAAAATTAACTTATTTCTAAAAATTATTCCCGAGAGCAAGAAGCAATTTTTTTTTTTTAATTTCTCGTTTTTACTCCAAATTTATTTCCGGGCTAACTTTCTATTCCGGGGAATAGAAAAATAACTTGGCGTTATCGAACAGATTTCTGTTCCTTTTTTAGTCAGGAGAATAAAAGAACAGAAATTAAGAGAAATAGAAACATTACCATGTGCAGTCTAAAAGTCCTTGCCGCTCCCTCCTCCTTCTAGATGACCGATCCGAAATGGTGGACTGGAGGCCACTTTCGACGCGTCATTCACGCGTGTGTGAACGAAGGAAATTAGGAAAGCACGCAAGGGAACAAAAGGTAGAGCAACTCGGTCAAAAAGGACAAGGCAGAGAAAATGCAGCGAACACTCATGATGACCCTTAATTCAGTTAAGATTGAGAGTAAAAAACAACTAAAAAGCCGGAAAATCCGGGCTGAAGGGGAGACTTTTGTCAAGACTCCCCTCGAAGCATTCACATCGGGTGAATTGAGAAACCTAACACGAGTTCATGCTCAACGTCAATATGCACTAATCTCTGAAAAAACATATCTGTACAATGCAAAATACCATATCTGATTTATCAAATCTATTTATACCAAAAAAATTGACCAATTCTTCAGATGGATGAGCATGTAGCTAATGCATGGATATCACCAAGCACGTCACACATAATTGACAATTATTAAGATCGATATTGACATTGGTACACATCAATATTCACCATCGATCGGTCATCGATATATGATTATAAGTGATTGACAATGAACAGCAAGAGTATTGATGAGATCTTGTCAAGATTTCAAAAGAAGACTGAATACATGAGGAGCCTCGAGATATGATTACAAGTTCAAAGTCACTGGAAAACAAGACAATTGAGGTCATGGTAGTGATGATTAGTTTCCGATCCAGACCAATCCCATTAAGGAACCGGGAACCCCCAATCACTTATTCCGGTCCATAAAAAGTATAAACTTTTGGGTAGGAGTGGGACTCGAGTTTTGAGCTAAGCAGGTTGTTTTGGGAGACATTTGTTCTAGGTGCGCTTCAGACTTGCGTGCAGTTTAGTTGCATGTAGCTCTTGTGCTGAAGTGAATTGGCTTACTAGAAATGTCGTTGTAATTAAAAGTTCAACAATTTGGACTTTTCGCACTCAATGATAGACTGTCTTGTGGATAATAACTTTGTCATCCCGGTTTGTCCTCCGGTATGAAATTAAGTAATGCAAAGTTTAATAGATTCTTTGAAATAAGCAAGACGGTGGAACACATCAACTTGTCCACTATGAATATTTTTGCAATAAATTTTGAAATGTTGATAACAAAAAATACTAGTTTTGAACCTCACATAATACATGTGGAAGGTAAAACCAATCTCACGGATAGTTTGTCCAGCTGAGTTGGCTGTTTATGCTCCTCAATTAACGAATTTTTGTATTATTAGTACGCACTACTGAATAGGTTGGGAAAGAGGAACCTTTAAACACGGTGGTACAACATCTCATAAGTCCCTTGTTCAACATCACTTTGTTATGCTTCCAACCTCTCTGAATAGGTAGGGAAAGAGGAACTAAAGGAGCTGCCACAATGAACAATCTCATGCTATTAAGTCCACGCCACATCTGAGAAATTTTTTTCAAGAACAAAAATCATTTTTTATCAGAAATTATTTCCAAGAACGTTACCAAAGGCCTTGTTTGGTTCAAGATTGAAATCTTTCATTTGAGCTCTAAAGTTCCTTTGGCTAAATGCAGGTGTTTGGTTCGATTTTTTTGCGTGACTTTGGTAAGATGCACCGCATCTCCAAGCCGACTCCAGCGCCTTTACCAAAGAAAGCGGCTCTTGAGGTCCTTTGAAAAGTTGCATCTTCGGAATGTAACTTCCTGTATTGTTCATATCTCCTAAGAGAGAAACCGATCGGCCGCCCGAATAAAAGTAAATATAAAAATAAATATATTTATATTTTTATATAAAAGTATATATTTTATATTTTATATAAAAATATAAACATATATTTAATGTTTAATAAATATATATTTATAAAAATATATAATATATATTTATATAAACATATCTATTTTTATATATATTTTATGTTTATATTTTTTTATATTTTTTTATATAAAAACATGTTTATATAAAAAATATGTTTATATTTTTTATCCAGGGTTCGGCCACAGATTCGATGGTCCAATGGCGGAAAAAAAAAAAAAAAATATATAAACATATTTTTACTTTTTAATTTAATAAAAGTTAATTACAAATGCAAATTTTACCAAACGGTATTTTGGCCAAAGTTGTTTTCAATGTAAATTTTACCAAACGATATTTATATTTTAAAACCCCTTTCATCCAAAGGTATTTTCGAAAAACGATTCCCAAAAGCCGAACCAAACGGATCCAAATTGTCCTTAAAGTGAGCGAGTTACTTTCATGCAAAGTGCATGGTTCCTTTGGCCAGACGGCATCGTGCGAATTTACATGTCTGCCCTCACGGGCCGACGGGAGAACTCCTGCGCGACTCGTGCTTGGAGGACGTGGGGGGCACGCACGGCGAGGATCGTCCCACGGGCTCAGCAAGGGGGGCGTGTGGGAGAACGTGCGGCGGAAGTGATGGTCGCCGAGAGTGAGCCAAGAAGTTGGTATGGTCTCTCAAATATATTTTTTTTCTTTTTCTAAATCTTTTTAATAATATTTCTTCAAAAAAATCTTTTTAATAATAATAATATTTTTTTGGCTTACTATACCCACGTGGAGGATCATTCAGTGGACCACAGGATTTGCTTTTGAAGATTAGATTTATATGATGAAAAATGAAGGATTACTTTGAGAGTTCAATTAACGACCTTTTAGTACCAAAACTCGCTTTGGTTATCCGAAACGTCAATCATGCGGCCTTTACACTTTTAATTCCCTAGCACAATCGTACCCAAATATAATATCCACATCCAAGTGATCAAAATAAAAACACAGAAATCAAGTACGACGATAATGAAATAATTAAAGTATGGTAAACAAAACCTTATGAGTCGGATAGAGAATATACACGGTCTTCTTTATGCCCTGGGGAGGATGCCCCGTGAACCATGTATAAAAATAAACATGGATTGAGTTAATAAATGTAAAATTTATAGATCTAAATATATCGAAGACAAAATTCCATCGTGATAAGTACGAGACTAGTGATCAAAATGAAAACATAAAAATCAAGTATGACGATAATGAAATAATTAATGTACGGTAAACAAAACCTTATATGAGTCGGGTAAAGAATAAACACGGTCTTCTTTATGCCCTAGGGTAGGATGTCCCGTGAACTGTGTATAAGAATAAACATGGATTGAGTTAATAAATATAAAATTTATTGATCTAAATATATCGAAGACAAAATTCCATTGTGATAAGAACGAGACTAGTGATAACTACTGGACTAGTAATGAAACTATAAATAAAAACACCTAAATACTATCTAATCCTTTTTTAATCTTATTTATATTTTTATCATTTTGAGTTAATAAATCGTTTGTCTTTTGTGCTCACCTCCGCTAACTCATGATGCATTGACTGGTCGATCGCTCGATGCAACGACCCAATGCACGACAGCAGGATCAGATAAAAAAACAAAGCGAAGGCAGGAAACAAATGTAGGAAGCGAAACAGCTTTAGAGAATGATTAGAAAGGAGACGACCCCGGTTTTGCTGGGGGCAATAATGAATCTCGATTCGGAGTCAGCCACGGAACGGGATACCACTGTTGGAGCGAGCGATGCCGGCGACGGCTCAATCTTGGTTACTGTCGCTGGTGGTGGTGAAACGGCCGGGCAGTTATAATCAGCAACTCCATCCGGTGATTGACGGCGGCGCGAAAGCACGAGGGGCGACGGAGCTCAGTTTTAACAGGCGTTGCACGTCAAATCAGTTCGCCTACGACTCGCCTGGAAGAAACATGCAATACCAGGAATATGGAAACAAAGCAAGGTAGAAAAACTGAACGTAAAATTAACTCGAGGACTCAGTTGGACGGAAACAAAATGATTGTAACGAGAGGGCGGGTGCAACGGTTACTCAGCGACGGTTCGGCATAGTCTCGGCATTTGGCTCCGCAATTCAGCAACCGCTCGGAAACAACACAAAGCGGAAACCGATAGATAATTCCGGAGTGAATCGAAACCGTTTTTGAAGCTCATTTGGAGAGAAACAACCTGGTTTTCGAAGAGTAGGCGAAGCTGAATCTATCGAGTGAAACTCATTTGCTTGTGAAGAGGATTCGGCAAGGATCATTTGCTCTGTAAAGTAAAAACGGACGGGAAAGTGATGGAACCGAGCAGAATCGAAAGAAGAAGAAAATGCGTGCTCGACTTACGGCTTGGTGGTTGTTGTCGAAGTCCATGAAGTGAGGTGAGCGCGAGACGACGATGCGATGGTGCTTCAGGGACTGGTCCGGAGAGCAGTCTGCACTCGGTGACGTTCTCTTCTTTTCGTTCAACAAAATATCCCGTGAACAGGGGAGGACAGAGGACAAAACCATTATTGGCAAATTTGGTCCCTAAACTTTTTTATGAAATGCAAACGTGAAGCTTGCCCATGGAGTCACAGACATAGAATTAAGAAACCGAATATGAACTCAGCACTCAAAGTCAATACACATGAATCTCTGAAAATCATATCCGTATAACACAAAATGCCATATCCAATCTATTGAATTATGGATCAGAGTTGTGAGTTGGCGATGCTTGTGAAGGCAAAGCAGACTTCGATCCTTCAATTTTCTACTATGACTAAATTCGCCGAAGCCGCTGCCATCACCAAGCTACCCAAGATCTCCTCCCGGAAGGCGGCATTCAGCTGCTCCTTCAGCGCCTACTCCCGCACTCATTCGCCGAGGTCCAGCCCCACCCCCGGATATCTCCGAGCTCCTCCGCCTCATGAAGAACCTCCGCCAGCACGGCATATGAAGAAAGTAATTCAAATAGAAACTTGAGTTTGCAGGAAAGCATGCTCGAGTAATTAAAATAGCAGCCGAAGGCCTTTCATTAGACTTCTTTGAAATCAGCATCGGAGGATTCGCTTTCACTTTCAGAAGATTCACCTTCACTTTCCCACCGGTCTGCAAAAGCCAGAGTTAGAGCTGCATGACTCTACTTCTAATCCTAGTCTTCTATAGCTGCATGACTATAAAAAGAAGGGCTACATCTTCGTAACGGTTTTTAAGGAATTGTTGGAGATACGAAATGATATGATTCTGATTCTAATTCTGATTACGGACTAATTGAGTGAATCTTAGATATCTGGGCAATGGAATAAGAAAACGTTATTTCGTATAGTTTTTCCTATTTTATGTTTTTTGTATTGTAAGTAGGCTTATGTACATGTACAAAACATATAGCAATCCAAATGATAATTCCTTCTACATTTTTCGAATTCTATTGGAAATAAAGGAAATTATATTGATAACTCACATGAATTGCGGCTTTCTAGAATACAGAGACTGCCACGGAAAATGAGATGAGATTGAAGAATAGCCTGAGCATTGGGATGATCCCATATCAACGTCTTCCACTTTTCCTCACCTTCCACTTTAATATACGGAAGGTTCTTAGTATCACGTAATTGCAATTGCAAAGGAATCTTGTTCAGTTCCGAGCATTTGTACACCTTCAAATTTTCCATGGAATCGCAAGTTATTGGGACTTCACATATGCTCTTCAACTGGGGTAGATCGATTAGCCGCAAGCATTTCAGCTTTGGGAGAGAAATTGAAGACTGGAGAGGATGAAGGGGTGTTGTTTTCAGGAGTTGTTATGCTTCCTTCTTGGCCTTGTCCCACTTTGCTTATCATCTCCACCATTCCTTTGCAGCCAATGACTTGAATACATTGAAGATTTCGAAGATGGTTCAGCAACTCATGTGGAAACAGCTTTCTCATGTTATGGCAACCTACCATCAAAAGCTCTTCTAGAGAAATCTCTTCAATTGGCATGTATGAGGGAGGACCTTCAATTATCTCCTCCATGTTCTCACAATGGAGTACTACTATTGTTCTCAGGTTACAAAAGTGAGGCAACCAATCAGATTCCACCACTCTCTTCATTTTATGACACTCATAAACAAAAATAACTTCTAGACTAGGGAAGGCTAGAGGCAGATGCGGTGATGGTGATGTAACTGCTGTTATCCCCACCATTTCTTCACATTCATGTATTTCAATCTTTTGAAGATGCGGAAGGTAGAATGTAGGCCCATGCCCAAAGAGATACTTTAGTTTCGGACATTCCGAGATACTCAGCTCTCTAAGGCTTGGGAAGATGAGAGGGGTAGGGGTTGGGCTAGGGAGTCATGGATGTCGATTGTTTCTTCATCTTGTCCTCCATAAAGCCCCCGCAAGTTTTTCCATTTGAATATTTTTAGCTCCTCAAGGTTTTCAAGCGGACCCACGTTAGACAAATTTGTTGTACCGTCACAATTGCTCACTGTCAATTTCCTCACATCTTGGGGAATCAAAATACAAATGCCACCTCCACTACTTTCCCCTCCTATGCTCACAATAGCATGACTCCTCATCTCAATGTGGACACTCCTCTCACAATTCCCAAATCGAGCTTTTCACTAAATATCTCATCAATCTCCGATCATTCTATATGCACGTTGAGCTTGTAATGGCAAGGGTTATCCCTCTGCTTACTAATGCCCTCACAAACTTGTTGAAATCATCTACATCTTTGAAGGAGCATTGAGTGTCTCCAATGCCACCAATTTTGTGATGTCTTCTCCACTTACTACCTCAACTTTAAGATATTGTAAGTTTAAGCAAATTCCCCAATGTTCCTTTGGGTAATCTCTTTATGCATGTATGAGACAGGTCAAGGAATCTCAAGTTCACCAACATTTCTAAACCCTCAAGCGCTTCAACCCTAGCACAACAAAAAATGTCCAACTTTCTCAAAGATCTGAGCTTCCCTAAATAAGGAATACGGCACAATTCTTGACAAAATAGAAGCAATAGTGCTCTCAAATTTACCAAGTCTGAAATGGAATTTGGAAGTTCTCTTAATTTACATCCACTTAGGTTTAGAACCTTTAGCCCCCATAATTGTTTGAAGAAAGAATCAGGGATGACCACATCATGCAACCAGCTTCTATTGAATAAAAAAGTTGATAGTTTAGGACAATTTGGTGACATGTTCAAGGGAAATTTATTAATAATGTTCTCCATTAGAGAAACTTTCTCCAAAGCATCTGTCCAATTTTCTTCAGATGGGATCCTCATCCACCTCGTTCTTGCTTTTACAATTGAAGTCTCACTCATGATGTGCAATGCCATGTCTCTAATCAAATCGTGCATCTTCATCGTGCTCCCATGAACTTCCAATAGGCAAACATTTGCCAGTTTGTTTAATATGGTGAGGCCTCTAACATATTGTTTCTCCCTTGTATTCAATTGACCAATCAATCCTTGGTCAATAAAAAATTCTATCAACTCGAACTTATCAATCCATTTATCTTCGGGATAAAGTGCACAAGATAGGAAACACTGTTGGATTTCATGATTACCAAGGCGATTGTAACTGAATTCTAGTTTCTTTAAGACCACCTTTTCCATATCCGTTTGCCCCATATCTGATTCTCTCAATTTCTCCAAGAAATCATTCCATTCATACACATCAGTTACTCCTCGCATGCTTCTTGCCATTGCGATGACTGCAAGTGGCAACCCCGCACATTCTTGAACAATGGACTTTACAGCCGTTCTAGTTTCCAAATCAAGGGCCACTTCGGATCCAAGCTCCTCCAAAAATAAACTCTCAGCTTCTGTATGAGATAGAGGTTCTATTTTTATCATTTCTTGACATTGCATTTGGCGGCATACCTCGAAGGATCGAGTGGTTAAGACCAACTTCATTCCATCTGGGATTCCCACCTCTTTAAGATCAAAGCATTCCCACACATCATCTAGGATTACTATAGATTTGCCCTTTTTCGTTAAGAAATCACACAACATTGCTGCTCGTCTCCTCACATCCTTTTCTTGTTGTATGCCCAAACTTAGTTCCTTCGCAATGGCATCTTGCAACCTTTGTGTGTTGAAATCCTGTGACACAGTGATCCATAACACATTGCCATAGTTTGCTTCTTCGAGGAGTCTATTATGTATGTGCACCATAATAGTTGTTTTACCAACACCCCCCATTCCATAAATGCCTAGTCGGGATATTTGATTCCCTACTAGGTACTCCAAAATCTTTGTAGTATTTCTTTGAAATGCCTCTCCCACCATCTCATGTTCTAACAATTTATTGACTTTGGTCTCTCTCACCTCAAATAGTCCTTTGCCTTGTCTCATAAGGTCCTCTACTTCATACATCAGTGTATCCACCTGTTGATGAGGTAGCAAACAATCCTCACTCGCTGGTTCTGTACAATCATTTCTAAGCTTCTCCACATTTGCCAACCATTTCACAACTTCCATTCTCAGCTTTTTTAGGGATAGAGATGCAGCATATTCTAACTCGTCCCTTATGACAGCTCCTTTGCTATAGAGTAGTTCTAGTTTTCTTTTCAAAGCTCTATTCTCTTCAAAGTCATTGCCTATGTTTGGATGACTCGTCATTGGCACACCCTCGTTCATATCTAATTCTGCAATTTAAAAATTGCATCAGTTAGAGTCTCATGATAGCATTCTTGCTGCCCCATAATAATGTAACATGGTGATACATAAGGATTAATTTTCGAAAATAACCATAGACCTGGTAATGACGATGGGCCTTCCAGGCCTGTTCCACAAGGTAGAATCCAAGGAGGTGGACGAGCATTATTTGGGGCTTGTGATGATGATGGCATACATGAATCCATGTCCATTAGAGCTTGTGGGTGACATGTGACTAAATGGTTTTTCCATGATGATGATGGCACCGCTGGATTCTGATGCACTATCTTGAGATTGATGGATTGATGTGGAACAATTTGACGTTGAGGGGGCATCGACGCTGCTTGAAATAAAAGATTCAAGTATATGATCAATCAACAATTTGGACTTTCAAATCAAGCCATGGGTACATGTAAAACAACATCTAGAACTTGATCACCCAAAATACCTACAATGAAAATCAACATGCGCAAAAGTTATATATTTCGATGAATGAAAAGGTGCAATAAAAAGGAAGTGATATTGGACATATGGAATATGCAATGATACTTGGCATGCTCCTGATAGGAGAACCCCCGTTTATGTCTTGTTTAAAAACACATCATATGGTAGATTTAGATGAAATAATCTAGGCATATAGAGAATCTAACGGAACCATAGTAGCAATGTAGATTAATCCAGACAAACCGTGTGATGATGGGTCGAATGCATTTGTTGCCGCCTCTGGAACTAGCGAATCAACGACACTTGTATGCTGCGATGCAATCGAGGGATCTATGCCCATTGGAGTTCGCAAAGGAAACCGATGGATATCATTGCCATCTTCTTGGTCACACCTTGGGGGAAGCTGACCAGAATGCTGGACAGTGTCGATTGGACTCGTGTTGCTGCGTACAGGAGCCACTTCCACTACACACGATTGACCGCAATCGTGCGAACGATTTGCACTGTCCACATCAAGGGATGAATCAATTTGTAATGATGACCCCCCTGTTGGATCATGCACTTCATTCGTTTGTATTTCCTCAAAAACGTTTACATCTACATCACAAAATTCAAGAAGATTCTTTGACAGAGAGCGATGAAGATTTGACCAGTCTGTTGAATGAGCAGTGAATCTGGAAGTTTCCATCTGCAAAATGTTCGTCAAAGCTTAGAAATTGTTCATTTGAAAATTGGGGAATGCTGGTCGTAGACTCGTAGCTATGTTAATGAGTAGAGAAGTGGGTAAAACATCACCTCCAATGAACTCCTGCAGCCCATTTGACATACTGTTGCCAAGGACATGATCATTTGGGAATGATGATAGCCCTCTTGAATTTTGTTGTTCCCTCTCTGGATTCAGGAAGAGTTGGTAGTTCAAGTTGCTTTAGCTCAGTAAAATCGAGGGAAAGATAAAGCCGACGAGTCCATCGGAAGTTGCTGGAGAGATGAAGCAATTTCATTTCCAGGTGCTGCACCCAACCTATGGTTTGATAGATCGGGTTGCTGGGTGGTATCTAGATTATCCAGAGGCATATCACCAGGAGGCAAAGACGCTTGATCCTGAGGGCATGCTGGAGCAGTACCAGTTCCATTCGGCCGATAGAAAGATTGTTGCTGCGGTGCGCACCCAAGTTGATTCGAGTTCTGCATGTCATTGGGATTCGACGCATCGTCACTTGGGAGTACACTTTGACTCGCGCCTAAATCTGCTCTTTCCGTTCCTTCGCCCGATGCGCCACCCGTGCTTATATCCAACACTGCCTTTACATTCAATTTTCTGCGAGGCTTCTGCTCTCACATGATGATCAACTTTCTCACAACCTTTAATACCATAACGCGGAATTCCAGCGAGGTGCGCGCGGATCCTTGTAGCACTTGCCCACAAACTTGTTGCCGCAAAATCGGCACTTCCACTTATTGTTCTCCACATTTTCCACATAGCCACGAAATGGATCTAACTCCTAGGCATTCTTTTGCTATTACCTACAAAGAGCACATGACATGAAAAACAGAGAAAAAAGGCCAAGCAAAAGCACAGGACAGTTAAAAAACAAACAAGATCGATAAAACAAGATGTATATAGAAACATAAAGGAATCCAAAGTTATGTTAACAGTTAGCTAATCAGATAGACTTGATATCGATGCAAAATGCTTGAATCTTCCAAATAGAGCCAAACCACCTAAGTTGTGTATGCCCAAAGTACAGAGATCTTCCTCCTTATTTCACCATGAACAAAAGTGAAGGTAGAGAGAGATACACTAGATATACACAGAGGAAATTAACAAAGGAAAAGTAGCTTATACTTACAAAAAAAAAAAAAAAAAAAAAAAGAGGAAAACTTTGGATTATCTAAGCAGGAGAACACGCCTTGGACGGAGAATCTCAAGCAGCCCTTACACATTAAGCATGGATCTAGAGGAGCATCAATAGTGTAGGGTAATGGTCTCCCACATCTTTGTCAACAGAAGGAGTGGACGGTCTTTCTCCAAAAAACGCATTCGCCTTTGAGCCAATTTCAGCTTTGTCTGTAAGGAAGCTAATGTGCAGCCAATAACTATTGAGCCCACTCATCTTATTTTTTAAAAAAACCAGAAATAGTACAAATCACAAAAAGATTTTAAAAAAGATGTACCAAATGAGGTGGAAAGCTATTATTGAACATTAAAATATGGATACTTTCAAAGAACGGAAAAAAATGTTAAAATATGATTGGACTTAATTGCGAAACTCTGTGGACTTTGCAAAGAAAATTAAAAAAAAAAAAAACAAAACTTACCTAAAAAGCTACAACACTATTTTTTCCTCTTCATACTCCATCCATCTTAATATAATATAGTATAATATATATCCATTTTTCTTCTGTCTAGCATTGCTCTTTTTTTTTTTTTTTTCCTTTAGGAATGAGTTACATTTTAATGATTAATAAAACCTTGAAGTAATGCTGCTTATATACTATCCATAAATCTTGTCTCAAATTTAGAACTTGACCTACACTAATCACTTCTGGTCATAAGAAAAGGCTTTTTCGTTTTTGAGTCCGAATAAAACAAGCCAAATTGCACTGTCAATGTCTAAGGAAATTCTATAGACCAATCTAACAATTCACGAGACTAGTTTCATATCTAGTTTCGATCGTTTTAAAAAAAAAAAAAAATTTACCCAAGGAATGATTTAATAAAGAAATACTAATTTACTAATATTTAGGGAAGATTATTATTAACACCTAAATTTTTCGCCCAAAGGCCTAATGTGATCAAATCCGCCAATAATTTGAGTCGTAATGAAAATACATTTATAATGATGCATCCTCAATCTCTATTGCATTCTTTCACCGTTAATATTGTAGATCCTTTCTAATAAAATTAGGAATTCTTGTGAACCAATCTGTTACATGACCTGATCCGACCCTGAATTTTCCAAGGCTAATTTAAGCGGGGAATTCCTATAGAAGTCTTTGGACGCAGTCCGCTGTCCGAGTTCTAAGTCCTTGCCGCTCCTTCCTTCTTCTGGTTGACCGAAATGGTCGACTTGGGGCCACTCTCAACACGACATTAATGCATGTGTGAACGAAGGAAAATAGCTGTGTGAAAACACGCAAGGAACGAAAGTGTACTGAGAAATTCTGCAAAATAGAGGGCCACTCGGTCGAAAAGGACACAGCAGAGAAAATCCAGCGCACACTCGTGGTGACCCCGTCGAAGGGGAGGCTTTAGTCAAGACGCCCGTCGAGGCATTCACACCGTGTGAATTAAGAAACCTAATACAATTTCAGACTCAACGTCAATATACACGGATGCCTGAAAATCATATATATATAATATGAAATGCTATATTTGATCTATCGAGTCTACTTACACCAAAAGATGACCAAGTCGCCGGCATGGATGAACATGTGGCTAATGCATGAATATTACCATGCACGCGATGCATTATTGATGATTATTAAGATCGATATTGATATTAATACACGTCGATATTCACCCTCAATCAGTTGTCGATATATTGCGACAAGTGATTAACAACGATTGACAAGAGTATTGATAAGATCTTGTGAAGGTGTTAGAAGAAGTCTAAATACATAAGGAGCCTTGAGATACGATTACTAGTTCGAAATCAATCGGGTCATGGGACAACTGGCACGTTTTTGGAGGAGCAATTGTTCGAGAATAAGATCATGGCTTTGTGAGAATATGAGAGCAAAATCCACAAAGATGGAAGAACGTTAGTATAACCACCAAAAACTGCTCAAAAACAGTTGTGGCACTACCACTATAAATACAATCACTCTTCTACTAAAGAGCTCTGCACAAGTCAAACAAATTTACTATTTTTTAATTATCCATACTTTCTTCCACTGCATATTTATTTGGCAAACTCTCGTCGGCAATTAAATTTCAACTTGTTCTTTAGTCGTAGCTTTTATGTCCGCGTCATCAATAGAATCCTGACATGTATTTTTATTTTGGTATTTTCAGACTTTGGCGCAGATTAAAATCCGGCGGGGTTCGTTTACATTTCGCAGTTTGTAATATCTCTCTCTCTCTCTCTCTCTCTCAGATATAGTTGGCGGAGCAAAACATAGCTGATATTTTTAAAGTAAAATATCACAAATAAAGGAACGGTCCTAAGATAGCCTCGCGCTCACGGTAAGTCCAGCGAGCTCCCCTGAGCGTCACCGCAAGATGGCTTTAGCCGCGGACTCTCTGGCTGAAATCCCCCAACCGTGGCTCGACGCGTTGCGGCTGTAACAATTCAATCTGGACTCGAGCGCAGGAAAGGTTATCCGGTGCTTTAAAGTGTGCGCGTTACTTTCGTGCAAAGAGTACGGCTTCTTCGGGGCATCGTGCGAATTTACACGTCTGCCCTCGCGGGCCTACGGGGGAACTCATTTGCTCGTGAAGAGGATTCAGCAAGGATCATTTGCTCTGTAGAGCAAAAACGGACGGGAAAGTGATGGAACCGAGCAGAATCGAAAGAAGAAGAAAATGCGTGCTCGACTTACAGCTTGGCGGTTGTTGTCGAAGTCTATGAAGTGAGGTGAACGCGAGACGATGATGCGATGGTGCTTCAGGGACTGGTCCGGACTCGGTGACGTTCTCTTCTTTTCGTTCAACAAAATATCCTGTGAACAAGGGACGACAGAGGACAAAACCATTATTGGCAAATTTGGTCCCTAAATTTTTTTTATGAAATGCAAACGTGAAGCTTGCTCATGGAGTCACAGATAGAGAATCAAGAAACCGAATATGAACTCAGCACTCAAAGTCAACACACATGAATCATTGAAAATCATATCCGTATAACACAAAATGTCATATCCAATCTATTGAGTTATGGATTGGAGTTGTGAGCTCGCCATGCTTGTGAAGGCAAAGCAAACTTTGATCCTTCAATTTGCTACTATATGACTAAATTCGCCGAAGCTGCTGCCATCGCCAAGCTGCCCAAGATCTCCTCCCGGAAGGCAGCATTCAGCTGCTCCTTCAGCGCCTACTCCCGCACTCCTTCGCCAAGGTCCAGCCCCACCCCTGGATATCTCCGAGCTCCTCCGCCTCATGAAGAACCTCCGCAAGTACAGCATATGAAGTAAGTAATTCAAATAGAAACTTGAGTTTGCAGGAAAGCATGCTCGAGTAATTAAAATAGCAGCCGAAGTCCTTTCATCAGACTTCTTCAAAATCAGCATCGGAGGATTCACTTTCACTTTCTGACAATCCACGTTCACTGTCGGACGAGCCTGCAAAAGCCAGAGTTAGAGCTGCATGACTCTAGTTCTAATCCTAGTCTTCTATAGCTGCATGACTATAAAAAGAAGGGCTACATCTTCATAACGGTTTTTAAGGAATTGTTGGAGATACGAAATGATATGATTCTGATTCTAATTCTGATTACGGACTAATTGAGTCAATCAATCCATAAGATTAGATATCTAGACAGTAAAATAGGAAAACGTTATTTCGTATATTCTTCCTATTTTATGTTTTTTGTATTATAAATAGGCTTATGTACATGTACAAAACATAAAGCAATCCAAATGATAATTTCTTCTATATTTTTCGATTTCTATTGGGCATGAAGGAAATTATATTGATAACTCACATGAATTGCAGCTTCCTAGAATATAGAGACTGCCACAGAAAAAGAGATGAGATTGAAGAATAGCTTGAGCATTGGGATGATCCCATATCAACGTCTTCCACTTTTCCTCACCTTCCACCTTAATATATGGAAGGTTCTCAGAATCACGTAATTGCAGTTGCAAAGGAATCTTGTTCAGTTCTGGGCAGTTGTACACCACCAACTCTTCCATGGAATCGCAAGTTATTGGGACTTCACATATGCTCTTCAGCTGGGGTAGATAGCGTAGGGACAAGTGCTCCAGCTTTGGGAGAGAAATTGAAGACCGGGAGGATGAGGAGGATGAAGAGGTGGTGTTTACAGGAGTCGTTATGCTTCCTTCTTGGCCTCGTCCCGCTCTGCTTATCATCTCCACGATTCCTTTACACTCTTGGACACAAATAACTTGAAGATTTCGAAGATGGATCAGCAACTCATGCGGAAACAGCTGTCTTAGGTTATCACAATCGTCTATCAAAAGCCTTTTCAGTGAAATCTCTTGAACTGGCATGTATGGGGGAGGACCTCCGATTATCTCCTCCATGTTCTCACAACCATTTACCTTTATTGTTTTCAGGTTACGAAAGTGGGGCAACCACTCAGATTCCACCACTCTCTTCATTTTATCACACAACCAAACAAAAATATGTTCTAGGCTAGGGAAGGCCGAGGGCAGATGCAGTGATGGTGATGTAACTGCTACTGTTATCCCCACAATTTCCTCACAACACACTATGTCTATTCTTCGCAAATGAGGAAGGTAGAATTTAGACCCATGCCCAAAGAGATACTTCAGTCTTAGACAAGAATTTATTATCAAAACCCTAAGGCTTAGGAAGAGGAGAGGGGCAGGGGCTGGTGTAGGGGAGTCATGGATGTTGATTATTTCTTCATCTTGTCTTCCATTGAGCACCTGCAAGTTTTTCCATTCGTCTATTTTTAGATACTCAAGGTTTTTAGGTAGACCCATGTCAGATAAATTTGTTGAACCATCGCAATTCCTCATTGACAATCTCCGCACATTTTGGGGAATCAAAATACAAATGCCACTGCCACTGCCACTACCACTGCTTTCCCTTCCCACTCTCACAATAGTGTAACTCGTTGTCTCCGTCTCGATGTGGACACTCCTCTCAAAATTCCTAAATGGACCTCCTACATTTATATCATTATACAATGACGAATGCGATGGTTTTTGACACAAGTGGAGTTTGTAATAGCGAGGGTTATTACTCTGCTTATTAACCAGCCTCACAAGCCTGTTGAATTCATCTACATCTTCAAACTCGCATTTGAGTGCCTCCAATGCGCACAATTTTATAATGTCTTCTTCATTTATTGCTTGAACGCGAAGATATTGCAACTTCCGTAATGCCCCCAATGTTCCTTTGGGTACTCTCTTTATGCGTGTATAACCTATGTCAAGGTATCTCAACTCCACTAGCATTTCTAGACCCTTGATCGCTTCAAGCTTAGTACAAGAAAACACATCCAACTTTCTCAAAGATGCAAGCTTCCCTAAATAAGGAATACGGTGCAATTCCCAACAACATCCAAGCAATAGTGCTCTCAAATTTACCAAGTCTGAAATGGAATCTGGAAGTTCTCTTAGTCTAGATCCACTCAGGTTGAGAACCTTTAGCCCCCATAATTGTTTGAAGAAAGAATTGGGGATTATGGGGATTACCACCTGATTACCCAGGTATCCATTCAATAGAAAAGTTGATACTTTAGGACAATTTGGTGACATGTTTAGGGGAAATTCTTCAATTTTATTCTCCATCAGAGAAACTTTCTCCAAAGTATCCGTCCAATATTCCTCAGATAGCATCCTTTTCAACCCTTTTCCTGCTTTTACAATTGAAGTCGCACTCATGATGTGCAATGCCATGTCTCTAGTCAAATCGTGCATTTTCATCTCTCTCCCATGATCTTCCAATAGGCAAACATTTGCTAGCTTGTTCAGTATGGTGTGGCCTCTAATATATTGTTCCTCCCTCGTTTCCAGTTGAACGAACAATCCTTGGTCAATAAAGAATTCTATTAACTCGAAATCATCAATCAATTTATCTTCTGGATAAAGTGCACAAGATAAGAAACACTGTTGAACTTCATGCTTACCAAGGCGATTGTAACTGAATTCTAGTTGCTTTAAGACCACTTTTTCCATGTCCATTTGCTCCATATCTGAGTCTCTCAATTTCTTTAAGCAATCCTTCCATTCATACACATTGGTCACTCCTCGCATGCTTCTTGCCATCGTGATGACTGCAAGCGGCAAGCCTGCACATTCGTTAACAATGGACTTCACAATCGCTTTAGCTTCCAAATTAAGGGTCTCTTTGGATCCAAGCTCCTCCAAAAATAAACTCTCCGCTTCTATATGAGATAGAGGTTCAATTTTTATCATTTCTTGACATTGCATCTGGCGGCATACCTCAAAAGATCGAGTTGTTAAAACCAACTTTATTCCATCTGCTTTGACTGGGATTCCCACCTCGTTAAGATCAAAGCGTTCCCATACATCATCGAGGATTATTGTAGATTTGCCTCTTTTCTTTAAAATACTGCACAACATTGCTGCTCGTTTCCTCACATCCTCTTCTTGTAGTATGCCCGAACATAGTCCCTTCCAAATGGTGTCCTGCAAGCTTTTTGTGTTGAAATTTTGTGACACGGTGATCCACAACACATTGCCATAGTTAGCTACCTCAAGGAGTCTATTATGTATGTGCACCATAATAGTTGTTTTACCAACACCCCCCATTCCGTAAATGCCTAGTCGGGATATTTGATTCCCTACTAGGAACTCCAAAATCTTTGTTGTATTTCTCCGAAATGCCTCTCCCACCATCTTCTCTTCTAACAATTTACCGACTTTGGTCTCTCTCACCTCAAATAGTCCTCTGTCTGGTCTCATAAGGTCTTCTGCTTCATTTATCAATATATCCACTTGTTGATGTGATGGCAAAAAATCCTCGCTTGTTGCTTCAAGACGATCTTTTGTAAGCTTCTCCACACTCGCCAACAAATTCACAACTTCCATTCTCGGCTCTTTTAGGGATAGAGATGCGCCGAAATCTAACTCATCCCTCATGATAGCTCCTTTGCTATAGAGTAGTTCTAGTTTTCTTTTCAAAGATCTATTCTCTTCAAAGTTATACCCTGTGTTTGGATGACTCGTCATTGGCGCACCCTCATTCATTTCTAATTCTGCAATTTAAAAATTCCATCGGTTAGAGTCTCATGATAGCATTCTTGCTGCCCCATAATAATGTAACATGGTGATACAAAAGGATTAGTTTTTGTAAATAACCATAGACCTGGTAATGACGATAGGCCTATCAGGTCTGTTCCACAAGGTAGAATATGAGATCGTGGAGGAGCATTATTTGGGGCCTGTGATGATGATGGCATACATGAATCCACGTCCATTAGAGCTTGTGAGTGAGATGTGACTGACGGGTTTTTCCATGATGATGATGGCACCGTTGGATCCTGATGCGCTGTCTTGAGATTAATGGATTGATGGGGAACAATTTGATTTTGAGGGGGCACCGAAGCTGCTTGCAATAAAATATTCAAGTGTAAGATCAACCAACAATTGGACTTTCAAATCAAGCCATGGGTAAAACAACATCTAGAACTTGATTACACAAAATATCTACAACGAAAAATAACATCCGCAAAATTAATGTATTTTGATAAAAGAAACGATGCAGTGAAAAGGAAGTGATATCGGACGTATGGAATATGCAGTGATGCTTAGCATGTTCCTGATTGGAAATTCTTTGGATGATATCTCGTTTAAAAATACATCATATGTTAGATTTCGATAAAATAATCTAGAGATATTAAGGATCCAACGGAACCATAGTAGAGATGTAGATTAATGCAGACACACCGCGTGGTGATGATGGGCCTATCTTATTTGTTGACGCCTCTGGAACTAGCGAATGAAGGACACTTGTATGCTGTGATGCAATCGAGGGATCTATGTCCATTGGAGTTCGCGAAGGAAACCGACGGGTATCATTCCCATCTTCCTTGTCACACCTTTGGGGAAGCTGACAAGGATGCTGGACAGTGTCGGTCGGACTTGCATTGCTGCGCACGGGAACCACTTCCACTACACACGGTTGACCACAATCCTGCAAACGATTTGCTCTGTCCACATCAAGGGATGAATCAATTTTTAATGATGATCCCCCTGTTGGATTATGCACTTCATTCATCTGTATTTCCTCAAAAGTGCTTACATCTACATCACGAGATTCACGAAGATTCTCTGGCAGAGAGTTGTGACGATTTTCTGTTGAATATAACAATGCATCTAAAGTGAATCCATCTGCAGATTGTTCGTCAAAGCTTAGATATTGTTCATCGGAATATTGGGGAATGCTGGTCGTAGTTATGTGACTGAGTAGAGGAGTGGGTAAAACATCACCTCCAAATTCAAGATGAGTATATAGCTCAGTAAGCGCCGGTGGCTCACTTATATAAAGAGAAGATAAAGGCTGGACAGGCGGAGCAATTTCATATCCAAGTGCTGCATCCAACCAGTGGTTCGATAGATTGGGCTGCTGGGAGGTATCTAGATTATCCAGAAGCATATCACTAGGAGGCAAAGACCCTTGTTCCTGAGGGCATGCTGGAGCAGTACCAGTTCCAGTTGTTGGATAGAAAGATGGTTGCTGCGGCACGCACCCAAGTTGATTTGAGTTCTGCGTGTCAGTGCCTTCTGTTCCTTCGCCCGATGTGCCTCCTGTGCTTTTATCCTCCCGAGGCAGAGACCCTTCATACTGAGGGCATGCTGGAGCAACACCAGTTCCAAATTCAAGAAGAGTTGACAGCTCAGGAAGCGCCGGTGGCTCACTTATATAAGGAGAAGATAAAGGCTGGAGAGATGAAGCGTTTTCATTTCCATGTGCTGCATCCAACCGATGGTTCGATGGATCGGATTGTTGGGTGTTATCTAGATTATCCAGAGGCATATCACGGGGAGGCAAAGGCACTTGATCCTGCGTGCATGCTGGAGCAGTACCAGTTCCGGTTGGCTGATAGAAAGATGGTTGCTGCGGCGCGCACCCAAGTTGATTTGAGTTCTGCGTGTGATTAGGATTCGACGCACTGTCACTTGGGAGTACACTTTGACTCGCGCCAAAAACTGTTCTTTCCATTCCTTCGCCCGACATGCCACCCGTGCTTTTATCTGACCCGCTGCCTTCACCTTTATTTTCCTGCAAGGCTTGTGCTCTCACAAGATGATCAACTTTCTCACAACCTTTAATACCTTTGCACGGAATTCCAGCGAGGTGCGCCCGGATCCTTGTGGCACCTCCTTTGGACTCCTTGCCACAAAACCGGCACTTCCACATGCCGTTCTCCCCACGTTGCACATACTTCCAAAGTGGATCCGACTCTCTAGGCATTCTTTTGCTATTACCTACAAAGAGGACATGACATGAAAAACAGAGACAATGCCAAGCAAAAGCGCAGAACGGTTAAAAACAGACAAGATCAATAAAGAAAAGATGCATAGAGAAACATAAAGGATTCCCAAGTCATGTTGACAGTTAGCTGACTAGATAGACTTGATATCGATACAAAATCATTGAATCCTCCTAACAGATCCAAACCACCTGAGTTGTGTATACCTAAAGTACAGAGATCTCTCTCCTTATTTCACCAGGAACAAAAGCACAAGTAGAGAGAGATTCACTAAATCTACACAGAGGAAATAATTAAAGGAAAATTAGATTATACTTACCGGAAACAAAAGGAGGAGAACTAGTGGATTATCTACGCGGGAGAACACGCCTTGGAACGAGAATCTCAAGCAGTACTTACACACTAAGCATGGATCCAGAGGAGCATCAAGAGTAGAGGGTAATGGCCTTCCACATCTTTGTCGTCGAAATCACGCGGCGAGCGCCGACCCGCGACCCGCGACCCGCTCGGGGGCACGTAGGCGACGAGGCGAACGAAAGGAACCACGGCGAAACCGGAGAAGCGAAAACTGGAGGCCCGGCAAGAAAAGGGGCTCGAAGAAGGTCTGGGGTTCCCGGGCTTCTCAAGGCACGAATCAATGGAAAAATCAAAAGGAAGAATATGAAAACTGCCGAAGAGCTTCAGCACACCACCACCGCGCTCGTTGTCGTCGTCGTCGTAATGGCCTGCCCCATCTCTGTCGTCAAAAGCGGTCGACGTTTGCTTTTGAGCCAATTTCAGCTTTGGCCATAAGGAAAGTAACGTGCAGCAGCCAATAGGGGTGTGCAACGGGAACCGCCCGAACCGGGAACCGACCGGACCGGACCGAACCGGTCGGTTTTGGGCGGTTCCCATGGTCGGCGGTCCGGTCCCCGGTTCCTAATCTTGGAACCGGTGGCCGGTTGGTCCGGTTCCCGGTTTCAAGGTGGGAACTGGACCGAACCAAATTTTTTTATATATAATTTATATACATGGAATTAATAAAACATATAAATATGATAACTTATTGCAACCAAAGTTGCAATTTGAGGTAGCAACCTCTTATGTGGCCAAGAGACCATTAAAACCCCTTTTGTTACTTTTTTATTTATAGAAAAATCTCCTTGTTAGTTTCGATGTGAGATTAAGACTTCAAGAGATCCCGTGAATCACACGAATGAAGTTTGAATATTTTGCACGTGAAACACGTGTGGTTAGTTTTGTTGAATTGCCCGGGAATCGAATTGGATTGATCGGTCAAGAGCGCGCGGTCACTCTTTAGTTCTTTAGTGCAAAAAAGTAGAGTTGATTTTTTTGGACCGGACCGGACCGGACCGGAACCGATGGTCGGTCCGGTTCCCGGTCCTAGGACCAAATGGTCCGGTCCACGGTTCGCAATTTTGGGAACCGGTGCTCCCGGTCCGGTTCCCGGTTTCAAGGTGGAACCGGACCGAACCGGGAACCGATCACCCCTAGCAGCCAACAAACTTTTGAGCCCCCTCAGCTTTGTTACCGCACCCGAAATTGTACTAATTATATAAAGATTTTAATAAAGTAATGTACCAAATGAGGTGGAAAGCTCTCATTCAACTTTAAAATATGATTATTTGATAATAATAAGAAAAAAAGTTAAAATATGGTTCACTTAATTGCCAAACTCTCTAGACTTTGCAAAGAAAATGAAAATTAAAAACAAAACCTACCTAAAAAAGCTATCGCACTATTTTCCTCTTCATATTCCATCCATCTTAATATATACGCACACACTTATATGTATAGATCCATATTTCCTTTTTCCCTTTAGGAATGAGTTGCATTGTATTAATTATGAACTTGGATCCAAGGTGGCTTCCCTACCACCGAGGGGGGTTGTGGCGGGTAAGCCTGTGGGTTATCTAATTTTATCGAGGGGATAACCACCCTCTAGCCCGTTTGCTTCCGGGCTGTCAATGCCTTTTAAGGTCTTGCTTAGGACTAACTTTTTTACGTGTAGAACCCCGTGAGGGGCCGAATCATGGGTTGTTTTGTATCCGACCAACGATAGATTTTTTCACGAGGGGATCTTCCTCGGGGGTTTCACCCCAGGGGCTTCGATTCCCCTGATTTACTTCCCCTCCAAGCCCTTAGACGGCACTTGGAAGGAGCATTTTAAGGTCCTACTCAGGACCTAAGTAGCTCTGCTTATTTACTATCCATAAATCTCATCTCAAATTTAGAAATCTCAAATTTAGAATTTTACCTGCACTAATCACTTATGCCCGTAAGAAAAAGGCTTCTTCATTTTCAAATCTGGACAAAACAGGTCAAATTGTAATGCCAATATCTATGGAACGCTTCATATGCAGTCCGGATTATTGATAAAAGAAATTCACGTGAGGGATGATTCAAAAAGAAATATTAACTTACTAATATCTAATGAAAATTATTATTGACACCTAAATTTTTGCTCAAAGGCCACATTCACATTTTTAGGAAAATTATCGATTTCTATTGCATCCTTTCACGTTCAATATCGTAGATCCTTTTTGATAAGATTATGGATTCTTGCTAACTAATTTGTTACACGACCTGACCCTAAATTTTCCAAGGTGAATTTAAGCAGGGAATTCCTATACAAGTTCTTGGACGCGGTCCACTCTCCGAGTTCTAAGTCCTTGCCGCTCCCTCCTCCCTCTGGTTCACCGAAAGGGTCGACTTGGGGCCACTTTCAATCCGACATTCACGCGTGAGGAAATTAGCAGCGTGAAGACACCCAGGGAACGAAAAGGGAGCCGAAAGTGGCGTCAAAAGGCGTAAAAAAGGACACGACATTGGAAATCCAGCAACACGCTAATAATGACCGTATCTTCGGCAAGATTGAGAGCGAAAAAGCAAACGCCCGTCGAAGCATTCACACCGCTTGAGTTAAGGAACCTAATGCGAATTCTGACTAAAAAAATACCAAGTCTTTGGAATGGATGAGCATGTGGCTAATGCTTGGATATCACCAAGCGCGTGATGTTGACAGTTATTAACAACGATAGAGATATTAGTACACATCGATATTTACACTTGATCGGTTTTCGGCATACGATGATGAGTGATTAATGCTGACCAACAATAGTATCGATAAGATTACTCAGTTGTTAAGGTGTTAGAAGATGACTGAATACATGAGGAGCCTTGAGATATGGTTACTAGTTCAAAGTCACTAAGGAACAAGGCAATTGAGGTCATGGAATAATTAGCATGTGTTTTTGGAGGAGTAACTAGTTGAGAATAGGATCATGGTGTTATGAGAATATCGGCACATAATTCAAGAAGATGGAAGAATATGGATACAATCATTGGAACAGCTCAAAAATAGTTATGGTACTATCACTATAAATATCATCACCTCATCTACTGAAGAGTCCCACACAAATCAAATAAATTTATTATCTTGAACCAATGCAAAATCCTTGAATCACGAATATTAAGTTATGTTAATAATTAGTTGACTAAATAGACTTGATATTGATGCAAAATCCTTGAATCCTCCCAACAGTGCCAAACCACCTAAGTTGTGTATGCCCAAAGTATAGAGATCTTCCTCCTTATTTCACCAGGAAAAAAAGCACAAGCAGAGAGAGATCCACTAGATCTACAGAGAGGAAATTAACAAAGGAAAATTAAATAACACTTATTCAAAAGAGGAGGAGAATTTCCGGACTCTCTAAGAACACGCCTCGGAAGGAGAATCTCAAGCAGCCCTGCACATTAAGCATGGATCCAGAGGAGCATCAAGCTTTCAGTCTAATTTGTCTCCCATGTCAGTCATCAAAAGGAGTGGTGGGCCTACTCAAGAAAACGCGTTTGCCTTTTAGCCAATTTCTGCTTTGGCCACGCGGAAAGTAATTTGCACCCAAGAAACTTTTGAGCCCACTTTTTTTTTCCCCACCCGAAAGAGCACTGATGATATAAAGATTTTAAAAAAGTAGTGTACCGAATGAGGTGGAAAACTATCATTGAACATTTAAATATGGTTATTTGATAAATAAATAAATGTTTAAGAATGATTCACTTAATTATAAACTCACCACTAGGCATGCGACCCGGGGTGGGGACATACATGATTCGACTCTTGCGCTTTGTAAAGAGATAAATTAAAAATCTGAAAGTGATATGAGAATTAGAGATAAGATGGACAAAAAAAATAATTACCAAACTCCGCTTTGCCAAGAAAATGAAAAATTAAAAACAAAACTAATCTATTAAGGCTACCGCACTATTTTCCTCTTCATGCTCCATCCATCTTAATACACACATATATATCCATTTTTCTTATATCTAGAATTGGTCCTTTTTCCCTCTGAGAATGAGTTACATTGTATTAATTAAGAAAACCTCAAAAGCAGGGCTGCTTATTTACTATTTATAAATCTTGTCTCAAAATTAGAACTTTAACTGCACTAATCACTTATATATATAAGGAAAAGGCTTTTTCATTTCCAAATCAAAACAAAACAGGTCAGATCGCAATGCCAAATTGCCAATGTATAGGGAAATTCTATGGCCCAATCTAACAATTTGCAAGACCGGTTTGATATGCAGTTTGGATCATTGAAAAAAAGAAAAAAAATTCACCCAAGCAATGATTTAAAAAAAATGTTAACTTAATACTATTTAACGAAACTTATTATCGACACCTATAGTTTTCATTTAAAGGCCTCATTCTCATTCACATTGTCATGAAAATTAATTTGCTGATAATTTGACTCCTGATAAAAAAACAAATATAATGCTGCATTCTCGATCTCTATTGCATTCCTTCGCATTCAATATTGTACTTCTTTTCTTGAAAGATTATGAATTCTTGCAAACCAATCCGTTACACAATGTGACCCTGAATTTTCCAAGGTGAGTTTAAGCCGGAATTCTTATACAAGTCCTTGAACGCGGTCCGCTCTCCGACTTCTAAGTCCTTGCCGCTCCCTGCTCCTTCTAGATGACCGAAATGGTCGACTTGAGGCCACTTTCAACGCGCCATTCATGCGTGTGTGAACGAAGGAAATTAGCAGAGGGTAAACACGCAAGGAAACAAAAAGTAGAGCAACTCGGTCAAAAAGGACACAGCAGAGAAATTTCAGCAGACAGTCATCACCATTACATTTTCAGCAAAGATTGAGAGTGAAAAGCAAATAAAAAGCAGGAAAATCCGGGCTGAAGGGGAGGCTTTTGTCAAGACTCCCGTCGAAGTAATCGCACCGGGGGAATTAAGGAACCTGATACGAATTGAGACTCTACGTCAATATACACGAATCTCTAAAAATCATATCTGTATAACACAAATTGCCATATCTGATCTATCAAATCTGTTTACACCGAAAAAAAATGATGAAGTCTTCGGCATGGATGAGCATGTGACTAATGCATGGATATCACCTAGTACATGACGCATTGTTGACAATTATTAGTACACGTTGATATTCATCCTCTATCAATTGTTGATATACAATGCTAAGTGATTAGCACTAATTGACAAAAGTATTGATTAGATCTTGTCAAGGTCTTAGATGAAGACTAATTACATGAGGAGCCTCGAGATATGATTACCAATTCAAAGTCAGTGGGGAACAAGACAATCGAGGTTGTGGTAGGGGTGATCAATTCTTGATTTGGGAGAATCGATTCTCAGTTTCTGGGACTGGGAATAAGACTTGACCAATCGATTAGGTTCCAATGGAACTAGTCACTTATTATGGTCCATAAAATGTATAAACTTTTGTATAGGAGTGGGACTCAAGTTTTGAGCTAAGCGGGTTGTTTGGGGAGATGTTTGTTTGAGGCGTGCTTCGGACTTGCATGCGGTTTAGTTGCATGCAGCTCTTGAGCTGACGTGAATTGGCTTGCAAGAAATGTCCTTGTGATTGAAAGTCCAACAGTTCGGAATTTCACATTTAATGGTGGACTGTCCTGGGATGATAACTTTGTCATCCCGGTTTGTCTCCCAGTATGAAATTTAGTCATGCGAAGTTTAATAGATTCTTTGGAATAAGCACGATGGTGGAATTTGCGCATCCACGACTTGTCCACCGTGAATATTTTTGCATGGCGTAGATTCCAAGTTAGCATTTTGTAAGAGTGTGAATAGAGGTTTTCTTTTAATTAGTTCGGGATGGATTTTGAAATGTTGCTAACGAAAAAAAGTAATTTTGAACATCACATAATACATGCTGAAGGTGATTAAAACCACGTCTCTTGGATAGTTTGTAGAGTTGAGTTGGCTGTTACTACTCCTAGATTAACAAATTTTTGTGTCATTGGTACGCGTAGCTGACGAAGATAGTCTTTATGCAGCTAAGTTTAGTGACTGCACAAGAACCGTTAAAGACAGTGGCATAGCATCTTGTAAGTCCCTTGATCAACATTACTTCATTCTGCTTCTAGCCTCTTTCATTGACATACTTACCTCCTTTCATTTCTCATGCAAGCAACATTAACACATTTAGCAAATCAACAAATGGGCATACTCAATAAGGGGGTACACTTGGCAAATAGCAAGTGGATATACTCAACAAATGGGTATACTTGGTAAGTGATTATTCTTGAAAAGTGAATATAAGCAGTAAGTGGCCATACTCATAAAATAGATATGAGCAATATGTAGTGATACTTAATAGGTGAGTACAGGCAATTTGTTATCATATTTAAATGGTAATAAGTTGCGATAAGTGAGTATAAGGTAAATATGAGCAGCACCACTAATAATAAGGTAAATATTAGCGGCTGAATATGAGCAATAGCTAGTAATTCTAAGGTGAATACTCGTAGCAGCTAACAAAAGGTGAATATATGGGGAATATGAGAAGTATGCGGGCATACTTGGTAAGTACCAAAATGGTGATATTAATACTTTCAAGCCCAATTTTTTTTTCACATACAACATGCAACCACACCTTAAGGAAATCAATCAAACACATCTAAAACTTGAAAGAACTCATTAATACAAGCTAACACAATATCCCAACACACCAGTATCAGGAGTTGCTCACACTTATCTTAAGTAATATTACTAAACATCAACCAATCAAGTCAAGAGTACTAAATAAATTAAGCTATCTTAATGTTTGGAGTTTTCACTTACCTTGACAAAACTTGGACAACCAAAAATTTTAACCACCTTGTAACTCTTGAAAGAAGGAATCTTTACTTTTCAAGCTAAGGGTCAGATGTAGAGAAAATTTTCTTTTTAAGTTTGAATATAGAAGAATATAGGCAAGGTAAAAAATGAGCTTAGGATATTTTACCAATTTAAGAGTGATGACTCGAAGTGTAAAATGCTAGGTGGAAGGTTGCAAGTGCATTATAAATTACAAGTAGCAAAGTTTCATCTAGTTTATGGCCAAGTAGAAAGAAGAGTTTATGACTAATAAGTTTAGTAGTCATGGCTAAACCTTATGTTTCAAGAGACATATAAGTGTTTTAATCTTAATAAGACAAGTGACCTAACATGCAAGTTTTAAAGGGACAAGTGGTTAACATGTAGCTTAATGAGCGTAGTTTAAAGGTGATCATGTTGAAGAAGAAGTTCTTCACCTTTAGCCAATTGAGTGGGTCAATGTTAATATAAGTGAATCCTTATTAGTATTAGTTAACTAAGGTTAAAATAAATTGAATAATGTAGCCCTTGACATCTCAAATTCACCAAAATTATTGATAAACCATACCGAAAGTTAGGAAAATTTGGATTTAGTAAATTTAGAACTTAGTAATCATGAAACATATAATTCGGATAATGTTTATCCCCATCAATAACTAAGATAGTAGTAAATTAATTAACGTAACTCTACACCATCAATGTATATGTCAACATCTATTAGTTTAACTATTTAAGTCAAACGCATTGGACTTGGGATGATCACATTCACAAGAAATTATCCTCCGTGTTTTCTAAACCTTGTAAAATTAATAATCCCACTAAGATTTTTTACATGCCAACCCAAATTCCATGCTAAATAATACTTAGCTTCATAACCTAAATTTTATTATTAGACATAGAAAATTCGGAATGTTGCACAAGTATTATTATGAAAATTACTGATATCTCATTGATTTAAGTGACGAATGGTGAGAGAGAAAAATTTAGGTTTTTTTCTCTTCTTTTGTTACTTTTCTTTAAGTTTATCTTTTATGATACAATTCACAAACATGTTTATTATAACAGGAAAATCCTAAGATTAATTTTTTTTTAGAATGAAATGCATACATCCGGATCTTAAAGTTTTCTTAGATAAAATGTTTAGAGATACAATTGCTACTGGAAGTATTAGATGAAACCCTGCACAAGATTTACGTGTTGATAAGGATGTTATGACTACACAACTTTATATCGGTGATTGTGCAGGATCTACTAATGATATAGAGTGTAATTTGTGTGAAAAGATTATTAAATAACCTCAAAGCCATAAAAGAGTGACACAAAGTTCAATGAGGCAAGCTTTTAAAAGAAACAAAAGAAATTGACTACGGTTGCTAAGCTAACAATGCAAATGGATAGAATTTGTTCAACTATTGAAAGTAGGGACGATGTCACAAATCATGCAAGCAAGTTTGATCCTTATGAGGAAATTATACGGATGTCGAGAGCCATACTTGAAATTAAGCAAGGCCCATAGTTATATTTTTTTTGCACTAGATCATTTTGCCAAAAGAAAAAGGATAATAAGCAAATCTTCATGAACTTGAATGGGAATTAGGAAAAAGTCTTGTGGGCTAGGTATAAGTTCAAAAAGCATAGTCATCACTAGTATGTTAGCCACTTCTTTGAACTTTTTCATATGCTACGTTGATGCAATAAGACACTTTTTTGCACTATTTATTCATGATATTTGGCGAGACATGTTTATGTTGTATTGTGAAACTTGTTTCTATTTGATATTCTATTTTAAGTTATCACTCACTCATTTCTTTTATATTCTATTATGAGACTTGTTTTTAGTTGGTGTTCTCTTTATTGAGTGGAGTTTGCATATATATGATAGTTTATAAGTGTTTTGTCAATGGATGATCTAGATAATTTGTTATCTCTCTTATTTTAATTCTATTTTGTTACTTTAAGTAGTTATGAATAATTCTTCTAAAAGGGAAAACAATGAAAAAGATGAAGATGAATATTTGCAACTCTGTGCTACCGCCCATTCTGCAATTGTTTATCAGTTAGGAGACGTGATTTACAATTTTCTTATCCTCTGACAAGTTTGTTAATTAATGTTTTTTATACATTAATATATGTATGTGGTATATATTGATTAAATTTGTAGTATTTTTGGGTAAGTAAATACTATATAGTAGATGCTGAATATCCAAATTTCATGAGTTATTTGGGCCATACAAAGAAGTTAGATATCATTTGTCCGAGTTCCAATGAGGTCTTGCACCTACAATTTATAAAGAAGTGTTAAGTTGTGCACATTCCTCATTATGATAAAAAATTAAGCGAGCTTTTAGTGTATTAAAAAAGAAGTTGAAGATTTTAAAAAGTATGAATAATAGTGGCAATTATATATGAAGAAATATCGTAAATGATACACATTTTGCAAGTGTAGATTTGAATAATAGTCTATATATAGTGGATTTTGATTATGTAAATGAGGAAGGCAATACTTTAAATGATGGTGCAACTTTTAACATGGCACGTTTATGTAATCAAATACCTATAAGTTTAGGTAATATTTAAGGATATTCGTAATTTTTAAGAATATTTAGGCATATGTTACCATGTTTATTGTAATGAAAGTACTCTTGAGAAAGAGTCCATTTTGATGTGAAATTTTTCCATGTGAAATTTTTCAGCCAAAAAAAAAATTATTTATAAATTTGTTAGTACATATCTTTAACACTGTTGTCAATATTTAAATTGAAAAACTTGCAGACATTATATTTAAGGATATTTATAATTTTTAAGGATAATGATTTTCTTTCATCTAAGCCTATGTGACCACGCTTATTGTAAGAAAGTACTATAGAGAAAGAGTCCTCTTTGATGTGAATTTTTTCCATTTGAATTTTTTTAGAAAAACAAGAAATTTTACTTTTTTATTTATAAATTTGTTACTACATGTATTTAATGTTGTCATCAATATTTAAATTGAAAAAATTGTAAGCATTAAATTTTTCAATTTTAAACAAATTAAAAATTAAAAAAACTTAAATTAATCACCCTAAGGAACTTTTCAAATGCGTTTGTACTAAATGAACTTTTTCTTAAAATTGTTTCTCAAAGTAATTTATCAAACAATCTTTGCATTTCCTTAAGACTCTCTATGCAAACTCATTTGCATTTCTCCAAAATCCCTCGATAAAACTAAACCAAATGTAATCTAAATGAGTTTATTTTAAAACTTATTTATTATAAGCTTTTTAATTTAGAACGCATCATAACCCATATCTTAATTTTAAACTAACCCATTTACTACCCACTTCTATGACTTTGAACGAAAACTTGAGTCCGCGGACCATTTTGACAGCACTAGTACAGCCCTCCCAGTTTTTCACTAGGCTTCGGAGGAAAATTTGCCTGGTCAAGACGACGTCCCACGGGGCCTGGATTTGTCGCGTCCCTTGCCTGTCCCCGGTTGTCCTGTTCGCCGACACGTGGAGACATCACGGGCCAAAATGGGCCTAGACAAGCCGACGCCCTCAAATGGGGGCCCGAAAACCACAAGCTAACTTAAAAGGTCCGAGCCCCAGTTCCAATCCAACGGCTGTCCGACCAACCCATGGAGAAGAAAAAGTCCCCAGTGGCCGTGCATTTCGAAATTAGAATTTCGAATTTTCGCGGAGTTTTTTCCTCTTCCTGGGCCCACGGCTGAAACGGTACTTGGGCCCCATTCAAGCTCCAGCAGTCCAAAGATTTATCCGTTAATCTCGTCCTCACGCCGTCAAGCCCCACCCCATCTCACTCCACACGTGTCGGCAGCGGATTGGCCGGGGAGGGCAAGAGTGGGCGAGCTCACGTCACGGGGGTCCGAAGCGGTTTGGACAGGGAGGCCGAAAATTTTCCGCCCGAAAATACAAAAGAGCGTTTTCCTCTCGCTATTTCTATTAATTTAATTTTCTAAAAAAATTAATTTATCCTCCCCGCCCCCAACAAAAAAACTTTCAAGCAGTACATATAGACGCAGAGAGAGAGAGAGAGAGAGAGAGACGCAGAGAAGATCGGATCAGAGGGTCACTGGCGAGAAGAGAGGAGACGTCAGACATGGACGAGGCTGCCAAGGAACAGTCCGCCGATTCCCGTGATCTCCCTCTCTCTATCTCGTGTTTCTGCGATGGCGGTGAAGTCGAATTGTCCCGGCGTTTCTCGGCGGTCCCCTTTTTGTTTTTCCCCCCTTCTCGCGTCGTTTGGTGATGCTGGCGAGTTTCTTCTTCTTCAGGGAAGCCGAGGTTGCTCCACTACGGGCTACGATCGGCGACGATGCCGAAGGAGAAGCAGGAGGCAGCGGCGGCGAGTTCTTCTTCGTCTCGGAGGTTGGTTTCCCCTCGATCTCCTCTCCTTTGCCTGTTCGCGGCTTTTGACGGTTTTTCCGTTCCTCGGTCGGTAGTTTAGGGTTTCCGTGTGTACGTGTGAGTGAGTGATTTTCGAGAATCGGACTGAGTCGAGCGCGCGTTCGTCACGTGCGAAGATCAAGCTATCGTTTGCTTTTGCTTATTTCGGTTAGGATGTACAATTTGTGTCGGTTCGTGCAAGGGCACAGAGAATTTGATCTTTGAGTTACCTTGTTTGCGAATGGAGTGTTGGATGTGTATGCTGTGGCGTGTTCTTGAATTGCTCTTGTGCATGTCACGATGATGGAGGAGGGTTTTGATTTACGACGTTAGATTAAACAGATTGAAAGCGTGGGAGAGTATCTTGTTAGATATTCATATAATTCTTAATGCGGAAATTCATAACAAATCAATGATATTTGATCTTCATGATTTTCACAATTGGATGAAGATATACATTTATCCATAGCGTTGCACTTGATGATGATCGTTGTAGAAAACCAAAGAACCTCAAACCAAAAGAAGAAATCCGATTTCTCTCCCTTAACCCACTATACTTTAATGTATTCAATTGATGAAGGAGAGAATACCAAATTCCTTTCAGTTATTGTTGTTCATTGTGGGTGGAGAGAGGACCAGACTCTATTTATACGTTCATTGAAAATGTGCCTTCCATCAAAGCAATATACCATTTCGTTTATTAAAATCGCAACTTCTCGTAACCAATAATTATTTATTTTATAGCATTTCAATAATTATTAAACCATATAATAAATCATGTCATGTGGGTCACAATAATTCTTACATTCTCCCACTTGGCCCATATGATATTCCTTTCATGGTTTAATAAAGACTGTAATGTGCACAATAAGATTATGCTATAAAATTTCATTAAATTGGTAATCACATAATAATCACAATTAAGTAAAGAAAACTAATGTGAGTCATAGCGGTTGTAAGTCATTAATCAACATAGTCCCTTCTATGTACTACAACTATAGCACTTTACTTAACATGATCCATAAATGAGAAGTACAATAATAGTCCAACCATAATGTTTCTTTAGAAACTATCCTGTTTAACATTCATCTATTTCCATAATGTATACCAAATAGAAAACAGGAAATATCAGAGACACGTAAGTGAGCTCAAAGTGTCAAATACATAAAACTTAATACAATCATAATACAAACATTAATGACGTCCAATAACGCACATCTTTTCAACATGTTCATTAAATGTTTTGGGCGGCAGTCCTTTTGTTAAGGGATTTGCTATCATAAGATTGGTGGTAATGTGCTCAATTGACACTCTTTGTTTCTGAACTTCTTCTTTGACAGACAAGTATTTGATCTCCATATGCTTAGCACCCTTAAAATACTTGTCGTTCTTAGAGAACTACTACAGAGTTATCACAATAAATTTTCAGCGGCTTGGCAATAATGTCGACAATCACAAGCCCTGAAATAAAATTCCGCAGCCATAATCCATGAATTGTGGCCTCAAAGCATGCCACAAATTCAGCTTCCATAGTGGATGCAGCAATAACGATCGCTTCGCACTCTTCCATGAAGTTGCCCCTCCAGCTAGAAGAAACAAGTAACCAAACGTTGATTTTCTTGTATCGGCACATCCGGCTAAGTCTGAATCTGAATATCCAATCACCTCGAGATGATAAGATCTTTTATAAGTGAACATATGATTCTTTGTTCCTTGCAAGTATCTAAGGACTTTCTTTGCAGCTTTCCAATGATCCATTCCAAGATTACTTTGATACCTGCCCAGCATTCCAACAGCAAAACTGATGTCTAGTCTGGTGCAAGTTTGCGCATACATTAAGCTCCCCACAACAGATGCATAAGGAATACTTTTCATTTGTTATCGTTCCAATTCACTTTTCGGATATTGCATAAGACTAAATTTGTCACCTTTCTGAATTGGAACTATTCTCGCTGAACATTTACTCATATTAAATCTCTCTAAAATTTTCTCAATGTAGGCTTTCTGAGACAATCCTAATAATCCTTGTGATCTATCACAGAATATTTCTATTCTTATCACATATGTTGCCTCTCCCATATCCTTCATTTCAAAATTCTTAGAGAGAAATTTCTTGGTTTCATGTAACAAACCAAGATCATTAGCAGCAAGCAAAATATCATCAACATATAGAACTAGAAAAATAAACTTGCTTCCACTAATCTTCATATATATACACCGATCAACGGTATTTTCCTTAAATCCAAATGAAGTTATGGTATCGTTAAACTTAAGATACCATTGTCAGGAAGCTTGTTTAAGTCCATATATTGACTTCTTTAATTTACATACCATATGTTCCTTTCCTTTAACTGAAAAGCCTTCGGGTGGGTCCATATAAACCTCTTCCTTTAAATTCCCATTAAGAAATGCGGTTTTTACATCCATTTAGTGTAACTCCAAGTCATAATGAGCCACCAAAGCTATAATGATTCTAAGTGAGTCCTTCTTAGAAACTGGTGAAAATGTCTCTTTATAGTCAATGCCTTCTTTTTGAGTAAAACCCTTTACAACAAGTTTGGCTTTATGTCGTTCAATATTGCCTTTTGAGTCGCGCTTGGTCTTAAAAACCCATTTACACCCGACCTTTTTACATCCTTTAGGCAATTCAACAATATCCCAAATTTGATTTTGATGCATGGATTTTAACTCTTCTTCCATAGCATTAAACCATTCATTAGAATCTTTACATTCCATGGCTTGGGAAAATGAATCTGGATCATTTCCAATTCCTAAGTCAATTTCTGACTCTTGTAGATAAACCATATAGTCATCAGAAATAGCCGACATCCTTTCTCTTTGAGATCTTCTTAATGCTATTTCTTGTGACTCAGCTATTGGAGGTTCAATGTTGACATCTCCATTATGGAGTGTTTGTTCATTAATTTGTTGTTCTCGATTATTATTAGATTGTACTACAATATCAGGAACAATAACTTTAGAAGCTTTGGGTATAGGAACTTTTACCCTTACTTCTTGAATGCAAGCATCACGTATTCTTTCACTCCCACTGATGTCACCATTCTCAATGAACCTAGCATTTCCAGATTCAACAATTCTTGTACTATGCTTAGAACAATAAAATTTATACCCTTTGGATTTATCTGCATAACCAATGAAATAACCACTGGTTGTTCTTGAATCCAATTTCCTTTCATGTGGATTATAAATTCTTACTTCTGCTTGACAACCCCAAACATGCAGGTGTCGTAAACTAGGTTTCCTTCCTGTCCATAGTTCAAAGGGAGTCTTTGAAACCGCCTTACTAGGAACCCTGTTTAATAAGTACATAGAAATCTTTAAAGTATACATCCACAAAGACAAGGGTAAAGATGAATGACTCATCATACTCCTAACCATTTTCATTAAAGTATGGTTACGCCTTTTTGCTAGACCATTTTATTGTAATGTACCTAGCATTGTGTATTGAGCACAAATGCCATGTCTTTCAAGGAATTTAGCAAATGGACCTGGACATTGTCCCGATTCATCATACTTTCCATAATATTCACCGCATCTATCCAATCTTACTATTTTCACATTTCTATCTAATTGCCTCTCAACCTCTTTAATATACACTTCAAGTGCATTCACTGATTGAGACTTATCATGCAATAGATAAATGTAACCATAACGTGAAAAATCATCAATAAAGGTTATGAAATAGCTTTCCTTACCAAAAGATGGAATATCGAAAGGACCACATATGTCAATATGTATAATTTCAAGAAGCTCTGTGCTTCTTGTGGCACCTTTCTCAGTGTGTTTTGTTTGTTTACCTTTAATACAATTAATACACACTCCAAAGTCAGTAAAATCCAAATTTGGAAGAATTTTATTCTTCACTAATCTTTGCATTCTTTCCTTGGATATATGACCCAAACGTTAATGCCACAAGTAAGCAGAGTTTTCATTCACCAAACTTTGTTTAGTGCCAACATTATGATGCAAGGTCATTAATTTCTCAACAAAAATATTATCAAGTCTAAATTTGTAGAGAGCATCACATAAAGTTCCAGTTCCAATAAGAGTATCACTCTTAAATAGACTAAAAGATTCAGATCCAAACTTACAATAAAATCCTGCCACATCAAGTCTTGGCAAAGAAACTAAATTGCGAGAAAATGTAGGTACATAAAGGGTTCGAAACAAATCCAAATAATGCTCAGTATCTAAGATCAAACGGTAAGTGCCAATGCCTTCAACTGGAGCTTTGTTTCTGTTCCCCGTAATCACATAACTTTCATTTGGCTTTATAGTTTGGATCGTAAGAAATCCCTGCATTATATTTGACACATGAGTGATGGCACCAGAATCAATCCACCAAGTATTATGAGGAACTTCAGTAAAGTTTGATTCAAAACATACTAAAGCACAATGCTTACATTTCTTTTCGAACCAAGCCTTACATTTCAGACAATCTTTCTTCAAGTGTCCAATTTTGTTGCAAAAATGACACTTAATAAGATTGCATTCATTCTTGTGGATTTGAGAACCCTTTGAAGAGTCATTCAGGACGTGTAGTCCTTTCTTCTTGCTCCTTCCACCTTTCTTCTTGAAATTCTTTCGAACTTCTTGATGACTTGAGAGATGAACAGAATGAGCCTTTTGATTCCTTATCCTTGTTTCCTCTTGAACTAGCATACTAGCCAATTCATTTACATTCCACTTATCTTTTATAGTGTTGTAATTCATTTGAAATGACCCATATTGCTCATGAGGCAAGGAATTAAGTATAAATTGTACTAAAAAGTACTCATCCACGTTCATTCCCAAAGTCCTTAACTTTGCTGCTAAATTCGTCATCTCAAGTATATGCTCATGCATGGTACGCGAACCATCATATTTCATGGTGGTTAATGTGCTCATCAATGTATCAGCAAGTGACTTATCAGCAATTTGAGAACGCTCTTCCACAAATTTCATAAATTCCTTAGCATTGTTAGTCTTTGGAAGATAAGTCTTTAAGTTGTTTGCAACTGTCATTCGCATGAACATTAAGCTCAGTTTGTTCGATCTTTCCCAAGCTTTATGGAAAGACTTTTCATCATCGCTACTTTCATCAGTAATAGCAGCTGGTTTCTTAGCTTGAAGCACTAAATCAAAGATCCAAGACACCTAAGTGAAACTGGACTTGTTCACTCCAATCAGGAAAATTTGCCCCATTGAATAAGGGAACAGATGAGGCGTGCGAATGGAGTGAAACAGGTACAGATACTGCAAATGTGCAAGAAAATATTCATACATTAATGCTTTGAGAATATCACCTAATCAAATTCAAACTAAACGACATATGTACATCATAGTTCTCCTCTGGGCGATCCTATGATATACAAAAATATATATACCATAATGATGCTAATAACTTTTATTTGATAATTGTAAATATGTCTTATTAAAATTTATTTGTTATCTTTGGATATATAAACAAATTTAACAAGTCATATTAATTATCAACCATCATGTTCATGAATTATAAGAAAATAATAACCTTTGGGTTAATCCCTAAGTTCTTATAATAAATGAACTTCAATATACCCATAACTCCAATAATGATAGCATCAATTAATCATGGGTAATTGAATAAAATAATTTACAATATCAAAAATTCAAAAGACTTCAAGATTCGGCCACTTTGGTGACTAACAAACCATTCATAATATGAATTTTTAATATTGTAAAATACAAATATTTACCAAATTTGCACACAATGACAAAACTTTATCAAAGCATAAAGGCAAAATCATAAAATCATAATTGCATAAGAGTAGAACCATAAATTTAATATCCAAGGGCAAAATGGTAAATAATCAGCAATGGCAGAATCGTAATTATAAATTAAACATGGGAAGAAAAAAAATTAAATTAAATTAAATTAAAAACGGTGCTGCGGTACGTCAGGCGCGTGCTCGGCACGCGCCTGCATTCGCCTCGGGCGCGTGGCGCGCACGCGCGCATGGGGTCCATGCGCGCAGCGGTTGAGTGCGCGTGAGAGCGCATGGCACGTGAGGCCCACACGCCTTCTTCCTCGCGCACAGACATGATTTTTTGCCGGTTTTTCGCCGTTCCGCGGCGGTTTCGCCGCCCGTTTCTTCTCCGGTAGCCCATCCCAAACACAAATAAAATAATGGGTTTTCTGGAGTATGCCGGCACGACCACATGGGTTTAAGTTTCGGCGAAAATGATCAAGAAATTGGCTCCAAATCAAACCAAAATTTTCAGAACACAAAACCTCCACCACCGCGGCTTCCGCCGCTCGATTAGCCTCTAGCGAACACCAATATACCGGAAAAACTCATGGCTAATGTTCCTCATGGCAGTGCGACGGTGTGGGTCCGAAATCAAGCGGTGGGTTGCCGGATTTTACCCAGAACCGGCGAGTTTCTTACTTGCCCTCAAAATTCCAAAATTTTCCATTTTCGTCCTTTTCCACTCGCGCACAGTAACTTTTCTTCGCCATTTTCGTCCATGAAGAACGTTCCATCTTTCGGATTTTCTTTATCCATAATCATCCGAAAACATTTTAACAATAATAAATAATACGAACATGATCGTTCAACTAATCATCAAACATAAATTATAATATTTCTTTAAACGGAAAAATCATGAGATCATAAAACCAAATGCTCTGATACCAACTGTTAGATATTCATATAATTCTTAATGCAGAAATTCATAACAAATCAATGATCTTTGATCTTCATAATTTTCACAATTGGATGAAGACATACCTTTATCCATAGCATTGCACTTGATGATGATCGTTGTAGAAAACCGAAGAACCTCGAACCAAAAGAAGAAATCCGATTTCTCTCCCTTAACCCACTATACTTTAATGTATTCAATTGATGAAGGAGAGAATACCAAATTCCTTTCAGTTATTATTGTTCATTGTGGGTGGAGAGAGGACCGGACTCTATTTATACGTTCATTGAAAATGTGCCTTCCATCAAAGCAATATACCCTTTCATTTATTAAAATCGCAACTTTTCGTAACCAATAATTATTTATTTTATAGCATTTCAATAATTATTAAATCATATAATAAATCATATCAAATTCTTACATATCTTGCATGAGATGTTACGATTTAATCTTGCCTGAGGACTTGTCTCATGATTTTTCTGGGCGTTTAAGTTGCATATGTGCTGGATTTGCTCATCACAGAACAAGACGACCAGAACAAACCAAATTACTCATCTTGAAGAATAACGGTTAAGAAGTTTAAACAAGCGTGCAAAACAGGGGCCTACTAGGACTGTCAGCACTACAATCCCAAATCCTGACCAGAAGCTTTGCTCATTACCGCTTTGTTGACTTCACTGAGCGGCCACATATTGCACGACGCTCGACAATACAACAGTAAAAGATGGGAACATGCTAGATCTTCACCCATCACCATGACCAACACCAAATTATTCCGGACTCTCTACCGCCTGCAAAATGGATCCATACAACGGCAACCTAACCTTCTTGTCGCGTCCTTCAAGGATCATCGATTCTTTGGCAGAAAGACCAGTTTTTTTTTAAAAATCCCCAAGCCATCAATTACAGGACAGTTTCTCATTTCAAATTCAAACAACCAGACCAATCAACAAACGCAGTCCGTCCTGTGATCTCCCAGCTAACATCGAAGCGATTCAGAAACAAGAAGCAGACAACTGACCCCTAAATAAGGCAAGGATACACCAAATGGAGCTCAGCAGAGCACAACCCACCAAAACCAAGTCAACCCAGAAACCGCGAGACGGGAGAAATCGCCAATGTAGCTCGAGGGCAAGCCAGATCTGCAATTTACCTGCCCAATGCGCTACCCCGGAACGCACCGCCTAGCATTCCTGATACAAGCGACAACCAAGGATCAAGAAGATGCGACAACCAAGGATCAAGAAGACGCGACAACCCACGTTTCGACACAAGAACGTTTTATACAAATTACAGGCAAAGAAAAGAGAGAGAGAGAATGTACCAGGGCTGTGCTTGCAAATCAAGGAAGCTGCGATCTAGCTGCAGCATCAACCCCCCTTCCCTCTCTCTCTCTCAGTGAAGCTGGTGGAGCAAAAAACTGCTGAGATTTTTGAAAAAAATATCATAAATAAAGGAGACGGTCCTAAGCTATCCCCGTGCCCACGGTAAGCCCGGCGAGCTCCGCCGCTCGATGGCTTCAGCCACGGGCCCAGAGGATGGAACCGCCCAACTGCGGCTCGACGCGTGGCGGTCGCAGTGGGTTCAAGCTGGGGTCGAGCGCAGGGAACGCCGGCCCGATGCTTTAAAGTGCGTGCTTTTTTGTTGGGACACCTAAAGCGCTGTAGTTACTTCGGTCCAAAGTGTTCGGCTTCTTCGGTCCGACGGCATCGCGGGGAATTTACACGCCTGCCCTCGCGGGCGCGGGGCGCGGGAGCTCGCCGCGTGAATCGCGCTTGGAGTGCGTGGAGGGCACGGTGAAGATTATCCCACGGCTCGGGGGGCGTGTGTCGCGGAGGTGATGGTTACCGAGAGTGGGCCGGGAAGTCGGTTTGTACAGAGATTCGCGGCGACGAGGAGGGCGCGGGTGATGATGGCCGGTTTCAACTGCTTCGACCGGGGACCGGGTCGGGTCATTATGGTCATCCGTCGTTCTCCAGTCTCTCTATTATTTATTTTCTTTTTTTTTAAAGCTTTTTCATTATAATATTTTTTGCTGGCTATGCCCACGTGGAGGATCATTTAGGGGATCGTGGGATTTGATTTTGAAGCTTGGTTTTATATGATGAAAAATGGAGGATTGCTTTGAGAGTCCAAACACCGGATTGCACTTATTGCATCCACTGTCTATGCATATGCATGTTATTGCAATTGAAGTTGTACCTTAGTACACTCATTCAATTCAACGTGCTCTTCCTCATTATTAGCATGAGATATTTCAAACTATGCAGATAGAAAATTTGTCATTATTATCACGTTGAACAAAGATGGACATTGGATGTATGTCCATTATTTATTTATTTTCAAATTATGCAAATAGAAAGCTTGATTCCCAAACACGATGAGGGCGAGTGATGATGATTAGTGTCAATTGCCTCAATCGGCGGAGTTAGGTCGTCATGGTCATCCGTCGTTCTCTAGTCTCTCAACATTATTTTTTTTTCTTTTAAAGCTTTTTAATAATGATATTTTTTTCTTGCTGTACCCACGTGGAGTATCATTAGGGTTGAGGATCATGGAATTTGCTTTTGAAGATTATATTTATATGATAGAAATTACTTTGAGAGTCCAAACACCAAATTACATTTATTGTGTCCACTATATATGCATGTTATTGCAATTGAAATTGCAACTTGATACACTCATTTAAACATGCTCTTCCTTATTATTACAATGAGATCTTTGAAATTATGCGGATAGAAATCTTGTTATTATTATCGCGTTGATTGGATGTGGACATCGGAAATATGTTTGACTTGAATAATTAGATTGCACGTGTCTAAGTAATTGCCTTTTTATTTTCTCAGCTGGAGTACATAATATTATTCAAAGTTTGAAAAATTTATAAAAAAAAAAAAAAAAATTACACATCGGCACGTGAAGACCTTCAAATGTAACATTTGTAAAGAATCATCGTGTAAACCGCAAGATTTGCACCCAAAAAAAAAGTCAAAAAATAAATAGTAACATTCATTTGATATGTGCTATCGTGATAATCACATAAATTCTAAAGATGGACACATGGTGGGACAAAAAACATGGCTCCTTCCCCTGTGAGGGGGCCTAAGGTAGTTTTCTCTTCTCAGAACAACGAATCCTTGCGGAGCACCGCATTATTTTGGCATTCATTTATTATTATATTTTCCATTTTTCAATTATTATTATTACAATAATTATGTTAAAAAAGATAGAGTAATGATAAAAGTGGCTTCATGGGTAGGTTTTGAAAAAGAATAAACAGATATTATTGAGTCACACAAAATCTAAATATCACAAAATTGTGGATGCGAAACAATTTGAAGGCGGAATACAAAGGAAACAATTGTCTCACGTTGCTTACCTAGGAAACTTTCAATCTTGCATCTCCCGTAAATCTATATTTGTTTTTGTTTACATACAATGAAAACTCGAAAACAGGATGGATTCATGGGACGGAATAGGGCTAATGCTAGCTCCACCCCACCCTGCCTCTTGCCGTGCAGTGTATGTGTAGTTTTGTCAAACATTGAGTGGGGACGGGTTTGGATTGCGCCTGATTCGATACAAATTATCATATAATTGCAATGTAGATTTCTTGATCCATACCCGACCAAACTTAAGATTCTTTTTTTTTTTTAAAGCATTTTTTTCTCCTTAAATTATTGCCTTTGAAGAAAGAGCACCTCCAACGACTCACTCATTGAGTTAGTGAGGGAATTTTTGGCATCAAGTTATAAATAGAAGCATGAAGGTGATGGTGAAAGTTCAGCTAAAAGCCATGTATAAATCATAAAACATGTTTCAACTTCGATTTTGAGTTAAATGAAGACAGTTTTGGGCTGTAAACTTACTAATAAATAAAATCGCCCCATAGATTGCTCTCCACATGTATATGGTTGCATGCATAAGACAATCGAGTAATTGGACCCAAACTAACCAATATCTTGCATAGTGCTAAGTATCAAATATATTCTAGATGTTGAAATGGGGAGGATATATGAATATTCTAATTTACATAACTAATTTTAATCTATCTATGCTGAAATTTTCAAGTCAAATTCCTTCAAGAAATTTTCATGAACAATTAGTGGGCACTGACGACAAAGTTCAAAAAAAATTTCATTTTCCGGCTCTAGTCATCTTCTCAGAAGAGCAGAGTCAAAATTAACCCAAGACAGGGTCAAAAAGCAATATTGTCTTCCTATACTAGCCATCATCTAAGAACCCACCTTCCAAATCCAGAAAAATGGCTTAAAAAAGACAAAGCAAGATTGATATGTGGAATTCTCATTGTTGAATAAGAAATAATCCAAACTAAAATAAAGCAACAACGATACCAAAATGGATTATGAATACATATCGATCATCAACAACAATTAAGCACACATGCCATGAACAAATAATCAATAGCCTTAGGAATTTCATCAAACACATTATAGGCGCTAAACTCTCTCGGGAGGGCTTAATTGAACAGAAATCACAAAGCTCACAACCAATGCAAGTGATTCTGAAATATCAACAGGGCTATGAACAGGGCCGTGAAGGCCATGGTGAAAGTTTGGCCCATGCCATATACCAATCATAAAACAGGTATAGGCTGGTTTTGGGTTAAATATAGACGGGTTTTGGATCGTAAACTTACTGATAAACAAAACCACACTATAGATTGCTCTTCATACGAATAGGTTGCATGCATAAGACAAGCAAGTACTTGGACCCAAACTAGTCAATATCTTGGACAATGCAAAGCATTAAAAATTCTAGGTGCTAATATAGTGAGGCTTTATGAACATTCGAATTTACACAATTGACTTGAACTATATATGCTGAAATTTTCAAACTTTCAAGTCAAATTCCTTTGCGAAATTTTCATGAACGCTTTACAGGCAATGACAACAAAGTGGAAACAAATTTCATTTTCCAACTCTAGTCATCTTTCAACAGTAGAGTCCAATTAACCCAAGACAGAGTCAAAGCAATATTGTCTCCCTATACTAACCATCATCTCAGAACCCACCTTCCAAACCCAGAAAAATGGCTTAAAAAAACAAAGCAAGCTTGATCTCTGCAAGTGTCACGGCCTAAAAGAAAACCAATCCAAGAGGTTCCTATCTGTTTATGGAAGACCCTCTTGTGTCCCCGACACTTGGTTGAGTCTTCTAAAATATTTCTAGAAATAATATTCGTATGTAACTAAAATGGGGAGAAAGCAGTGATCGAGGAGAGATCTACGGATACGGTGTGCCTTGTATTTGTATTCATTTGTATCATCTCATTTTCACAAGTGAATATAATCCAAAGCTTCTCTCTCTAAAGTTTCTCTCTTTACGATCCTTGTGAGTGAGTGTGAGAATGGCTGACTTGGGAGAAATTCCTAAGGCCGCACGGGCAAAGGAAGCTAGATCAATCGCCCCGTGACACAAGTCTCATGGTTGAATAAGAAATAATCCAAACTAAAATAAAGCAACATGTGGATTATGAATGCGAATCAATCATTGACAAGCCAAGAACGCTACTAACTGAAGAATTTCATCAAACACGGTAGGCGCTAAACTCTCTCTTGACCTCTAACACTTACAAGTATCACAGATTTATCTAAGAGATTTTGATTTGTTTTCAATGACAGGGCGATTGCGAGTGTGTTTTCATATCAGTGAACTACAACAATCCAAGTTTGAACAAGGCCCGAATTACAAACACACACATCATTAACAAATGGAAGAGAAACAACGTGAAGCTTGCTCATGGAGTCGCAAACAGAGAATTAAGAAACGTAGTACAAACTCAAGACTCAACGTCAACACACGTGAATCTCTGAAAACCATACCTGTAACACAAAATGCCATACCCAATCTATTGAATTATGGATCGGAGTTGTAAGCTCGCGATGCTTGTGAAGGCAAAGCAAATTTCTATCCTTCAATTTTCTACTGAGACTAAAATTAGCCGCCACCACCGAGCTATGCAAGATCTCCTCCCAGAGGATGGTATAATCCCGTCTTGCAACTTCCGCCTTGCTCAGGTCCAGAAGGCATCTCGGAGCTTCCGCCTCATGAAGGACCTCCACTAATTCGGCATATGAAGAAAGTAATTCAAATGGAAATTGAGTTTGCAGGAAAGCATGCTAGAGTAATTAAAATAGCTGCTGAAGGCCTTTCAGCAGACTTCTTTGAAATCAGCATCGGAGGATTCACTTTCACCTTCGGATCATTCATCTTCACCATCAGACGATTCTGAAAAAGCCAGTGTTAGAGCTCCACGACTCTAGTTCTTATCCTAGTCTCTATAGCTACATGACTATAACAAGAAGGGCAACATCATCTTCGTAACGAATTTAAAGGAATTGTTGGAGATACGATTTGATTTGATTCTAATTCTAATTCTGATTACAGACTAATTGATTCAATAAATCCATAAGAGTAGTATTTTGCACAGTAAAATAGGAAAATGTTATCTCGTACATTTTTTTTCCTATATTGTTTGTTTGTTTTTAATTTAATTACTATGAATAGGCTTATGTACATGCACAAAATATATAGCAATACAATTGATAATTCCTTCAATATTTTCGATTTCTATCGGGAATGAAGGAAATTATATCGATAAGCCGGCCTTCTAGAACACAAAGATTGCCATTGAAACGGAGATGAGATTGAAGATTAGCCTGAGCATCAGGATGATCCCATATCAGCGTCTTCCACTTTTCCTCACCTTCCACCTTAATATACGGAAGGTCCTTAATATCACGTAGTTGCAGCTCCAAAGGAATCCTGTTTAGTTTTGGGCATTTGACCACCTCCAAATATTTTATGGAATTGCAAGTTATTGGGACTTCACATATGCTCTTCAACTGGGGTAGATTGTATAGCCTCAAGGAATTCAGCTTTGGGAGAGAAATTGAAGACTGGGAGGATGAAGGGGTGTTGTTTACAGGAGTCGTCATGCTCCCTTCTTGGCCTTGTCCCGCTCCGCTTATCATCTTTGCCATTCCTTCACAGCCAATGACTTGGATAGTTTGAAGATTTCGAAGATGGAGTGGCAACTCAAGGCATCCTTCTCAGGTTAGCACATCTTCTTACCTCAAGCTCTTCTAGTGGAATCTCTTGACATGTATGAGGATAGACCTCCGATTATCTCCTCCATGTTCTCAGATTTGGATACCTTGAGGCTTCTCAGATTAGGGAAGTGTGGCAGCCACTCAAATTCCACCACTCTCTTCATTTTATCACACCCCTCAACATTTATCTCTTCTAGACTAGGGAAGGCTGGGGGGGATACGGTGGTGGTGATGTAGTTGCCATTGTTATCCCTACCATTTTCTCACAATCTATTATGTCAATATTTTGTAAATGAGGAAGGTTGGATTCAGGCCCGTGCCCAAAGAGATACTTTAGTTTGGACATTCATATATTTTCAAATCCCTAAGACTTCTGAAGAGGATAGGGGTAGGGGAGTCATGGATGTCAATTACTTCTTCATCTTGTCCTCCGTAGAGCACTCGCAAGTTTTTCCAGTAACTTATTTGTAGCTCCTCAAGCTTTTCAAGTGGACCCATGTTAGACAAATTTGTTGCACCGTCACAAAACCATGCTGTCAAATTCCGCACATCTTGGGGAATCAAAGTACAAATGCCATTGCCACTACCACTGCTTTCCCCTTCCGTGCTCACAATAGCATGACTTCTCATGCTAATCTCGACCATCCTCTTGCAATTCCACTATGGAGATTGTTGAATTGATTCACAAAACAACCAGTGTTTCGAATAGAAGTTCTTCACACATGTGAGCTTGTAATAGAGAGGGTTATTCCTCCGCTTACTAACCACCCTCACAAGCCTGTTGAAATCATCCACATCTTCAAACCGGCATTTGAGTGCCTCCAATGCGCACAATTTTGTAATGTCTTCTTCATTTACTTCCTGAACGCTAAGTTATTGCAACTTCCATAAAGCCCCCAATGTTCCTTTGGATACTCTCTCTATGTGTGTATAAGCTATGTCAAGGTACCTCAAGTCCACCAGCATTTCCAGACCCTCGATCGCTTCAAGCCTAACACAACCATACATGTCCAACTTTCTCAAAGATGTGAGCTTCCCTAAATAAGGAATATAGCGCAATTTCCGACAATATCTAAGCAATAGTGCTCTCAAATTTACCAAGTCTGAAATGGAATCTGGAAGTTCTCTTAAGTTACATCCACTCATGTTGAGAAACTTTAGCCCCCATAATTGTTTGAAGAAAGAATTAGGGATGAACCCATCATGCAACGAGCCTTCATTGAATAGAAAAGTTGATACTTTAGGACAATTTGGTGACATGTTCAAGGGAAATTCTTCAATATCATTCTCCATTAGAGAAACTTTCTCCAAAGTATCCATCCAATATTCCTCAGATGGCATCCTTTTCAACCCCTTTCCTGCTTTTACAATTGAAGTCACACTCATGATGTGCAATGCCATGTCTCTAATCAAATCGTGCATCTTCATCTCTCTCCCATGATCTTCCAATAGGCAAACATTTGCTAGTTTGTTCAGTATGGTGTGGCCTCTAAAATATTGTTCCTCCCTTGTTTCCAATTGACCAAACAATCCTTGGTCAATAAAGAATTCTATCAACTCGAACTTAGCAATCAATTTATCTTCTGGATAAAGTGCACAAGATAAGAAACACTGTTGAACTTCATGATTAGGAAGGCGATTGTAACTGAATTCTAGTTTCTTTAAGACCTTCTCTTCCATATCCGTTTGCTCCATATTTGAGTCTCTCAATTTCTTTAAGGAATCCTTCCATTCACAATCATCGGTCACTCCTCGCATGCTTCTTGCCATCGTGATGATTGCAAGCGGCAAGCCTGCACATTCTTGAACAATGGACTCCACAATTGCTTTAGTCTCCGAATTAAGGGTCACTATGGATTTAAGCTCCGCCAAAAATAAGCTCTTAGCTTCTTCATGAGATAGAGGTTCAATATATATCATTTTTTGACATTCCATTTGGCGACATACCTCAATGGATCGAGTGGTTAAGACCAACTTAATTCCATTGACTCTAACTAGGATTCCCACCTCTTTAAGATTAAAGTATTTCCACACATCATCGAAGATTATTGTAGATTTGCCTCTTTCCATTAAACAATCGCACAACATTGCTGCTTGTCTCCTCACATCCTTTTTTTGTAGGATGCCCAAACCTAATTCCTTCCAAATGGCGTCCTGCAACCTTTCTATGTTGAAATCTTGTGACACAGTGATCCATAACACATTGCCATAGTTTGCTTCTTTGAGTCTATTATGTATGTGCACCATAATAGTCGTTTTACCAACACCCCCCATTCCATAAATGCCTAGGTGGGATATTTTATTTCCTTCTAGGTACTCCAAAATGTTTGTAGTATTTCTCTGAAATGCCTCTCCCACTATCTCATCTTCTAATAATTTATTGACTTTGGTCTCTCTCACCTCAAATAGTCCTTTGTTTTGTCTGATAGAGTCTTCTACTTCACGCATCAGTATGTCCATCTTGTTGATGTGGTATAAACAACTTGATTGGCTGCAGGACAATCATTTCTAAGCTTCTCCACATCCACCAACCAATTCGCAACTTCCATTCTTGGCTTCTTTAGGGATAGAGATTCACCAAATTTTAACGCTTCCCTTATGTTGCTAAACATTTGTTCTAGTTTTCTTTTCAAAGCTCCACTCTCTTCAAAGTCGTTGCCTGTGTTTGGATGACTCGTCATTGGTGCACCCTCGTTCATATCTAATTCTGCAATTTAAAAATTTCATCGATTAGAGTCTCATGATAGCATCCTCGCTGCCTCAGAATAATGTGACCTGGTGATACATAAGGATTAATTTTTGTAAATAACCATAGACCTGGTAATGACGATCGGCCTATCAGGCCTGTTCCACAAGGCAGAATTTGAGGAGGTGGAGGAGCATTATTTGGAGCTTGTGATGATGATGGCATACATGGATCCATGTCCATTAGAGCTTGTGGATGACCTGTGACTAAATGGTTTTCCCATGATGATGATGATGGCACGGTTGGATTCTGGTGCACTGTCTCGAGATTAATGGATCGATGTGGAACAATTTGACGTTGAGGGGGCACTGAATCTGCTTGCAATAAAATATTCAAGTGTGGGATCAATCAACAATTGGACTTTCAAATCAAGCCATGGGTACAGGTAAAACAACATCTAGAACTTGATCACACAAAATATCCACAACGAAAATCGACATCCGCAAAAGGATAATATTTTGATGAAACAAATGGTGCAATAAAAAGGAAGTGATATCGGACATCTGGAATATGCAATGATGCTCGGCAAGTTCCTGATTGGAGAATCCCCGCTGATCTCTTGTTTAAAAACACATCATATGTTTAATTTTGACAAAATAATTTAGGAATATTTGAGGATCTAACGGAACCATAGTAGCAGTGTAGATTAATCGAGACAGACCGTGTGATGATGATGGGCCTATTGGATTTGTTGACGCCTCTGGAACTAGCGAATGAACGATTGTTGCCTCAAAAATGTGATAGTCGCTTGAATGCTGTAAAGCTGTCGAGGCCATTGGAGTTCGCGAAGGAAACTGACGGATATCATTCTCATCTTCCTTGTCAGACGTTAGGGGAAGTTGACCAGGATGCTGGACAGCGTTCGTCGAACTAGTATTGCTGCGTACAGGAACCACTTCGTCCATACACGGTTGACCACAATCCTGCAAACGATTTGCTCGTCCACATCAAGGGATGAATCAATTTGTAACGATGATCTCACTGTTGGATTATGCAGTTCATTCATTTGTATTTCCTCAGAAGTGTTTACAATTACCTCACGAGATTCGGGAAGATTCGCCGGCAGAGAGTGGTAAATATTTGGCCAATATGTTGGATGTAGCGGTGAATCTGGAGTGATTCCATCTGCAAATTGTTCAAATCTAAGATATTGTCCTCTTGACAGACATTGGGACGGACCTCATCATTTGGGGTTACTGAGCCCTAAAGCATTTTGTTCTTCCGTCTCAATTCAAGATGAGTTTGTAGCTCAGACGCCAATAGCTCACTAGATCAGAAGAAGATAAAGCCGACCAGTCCATCGGAGACTGCTGGATAGGTGAAGCAATTTCATTTCCGTGTGATGCTTCCAACCGATGGTTCGATGGATCGGATTGTTGGGTGTTATCCAGATTATCCAGAGGCATATCATCCTGAGGGCATGCTGAAGCAGTACCAGTTCCGGTCCGCCAATCGCAAGATGGTTGCTGCAGCACGCACCCAGGTCGATTCGAGTTGTGCGTGTCAGGGGGATTCGATGCATCGTCACTTGGCAGTACACTTTGACTTGCGCCAAAGAATGATCCTTCCGTTCCTTTGCCCGATGTGCCTCCCGTGCTTTCATCCAACCGCTGCCTTTACCATTAAATGTCTCCAAGGCTTCTGCTCTCACTGGATCTTCAACTTTCTCACAAGGTTTGATACCATAGCCCGGAATTCCAGCGAGGTGCGCCCGGATCCTGGAGTACTTCCGGCAAACTCCTTGTTGCAAAACGTGCACCTCCACTTTCTCTTCTCCAAATCTTTTACATACTTACGAAATGGATCTTGCTCTTTAGGCATTCTTTTGCTATTACCTACAAAGAGGACATGACATGAAAAACAGAGACAATGACAAGCAAAAGCACAGAACGGTTAAAAACAGACAAGATCAATAAAAAAAAAAAGATGCATATAGAAACATAAAGGTTTCCTAAGTCATGCTGACAGTTAGCTGACCAGATAGACTTGATATCGATGCAAAATTCTTGAATCCTCCTAACAGATCCAAACCACCTGATTTGTGCATGCCCAAAGTACAGAGATCTCTCCTTATTTCACTAGGGACAAAAGCACAAGTAGAGAGAGATTCACTAGATCGACAGAGGAAATTAACAAAGGAAAATTAGTTTATACTTACCGGAAAAAAAGGAGGAGAGCTTCTGGATTATCTAAGCAGGGGAACACGCCTTGGAAGGACAATCTCAAGCAGCACTTACGCAATTAGCATGGATCCAGAGGAGGTCAAGAGCGCAGGGAAATGGCCTTCCACATCTTTGTCGTCAAAATCACGCGGCGAGCGCCGAGCGTGCGCCCGAGGCGACGAGGCGAACGAAAGGAACCGCGGCGAAACCGGAGAAGCGAAAACCGGAGGCCCCGCAAGAAAAGGCCCTCGAAGAAGACCTGAGGAGCTGCGGGAATAACACGCAGGAGTCTCTCTCTCCTTCTCTCTCTTTCTCTTTCTCTCTATACCTCCTTCCCTTTTCCCGCCTCTTGTCTCTGCGGGGGTACAGGGGAGGTGGGTCCCGCCTCGAGCGTGTGTAGGACCACGGTCGACCTCGGCACGTGCGAGAGCCCCCTGTGTCGGTGCGCCCTTTGGTTGCCGAAAAAGCAAAAATTATTAAACGTAGGGGGAGAGAGAGCTGTTCAGAAAAAAAAGAAGGGGGAGAGAGAGAGAGAGGAGAAATATCTACGCTCGCCTTTTGCACCGGAATCCCGAAATTGCCCATTCCTCTCCTGCTCGGTCGCCCGCCCTTTGAGTCTCGATTCCCCTGCCCTTCTCTCTTCCTCGCGTTTGTTTTTCTGTCCCGCCGGACACCGCGTTTTCCCGGATTTCTCATTCTCAGGCCACGAATCCGGACAAAACAGGTCAGATTGCAATGCCAATGTCTAAAGGAAATTCTACAGTACAGTCTAACGATTCGTGAGATTGGTTTCATATGCAGTCTGAGATCAATGATAAAAAAAAGAAACAAATTTCACCGAAGGGATGATTTAAAAAGAAATACTAACTCACTAATATTTAAAGAAAATTATTATCAATACCTAAATTCTTCGCTAATTGATGTTCTATTTTAAGTCGTCACTCACTTATTTCTTTTATATTCAATTATGAGGCTTGTTTTTAGCTGTTGTTCTCTTTATTGGTGGAGTTTGGATATATATGATAGTTTATAAGTGTGTTGTTGATGGATGATCGGGATAATTTGTTGCCTCTCTTATTTTAATTCTATTTTGTTACTTTAGGGCCCTGCATGTTTTCACTTTTTGTTTCTGTTTATAAACAGATTTTCTCGTTTTTGTTACGGGGAGCAAAAAAAAGAAAAACGCGTTTGTTTGCGTTTTCGTTCTTTTTTTTTTTTGTTCTAACTGAAAAAGTAAGTAAAGAAACAAAAAAGTTGTTTCGTTAGAACGATTTTGAAGAAACAATTTTTGTTTCTTGTTTCTTCTTCTCTCTCTTCTCTTCTCTTCCTCTTTTCTTCTTCTTTCTCCTTGACCGGTCGCCGGCCTCGGCCTCGGCCTCGGCCATGGCCGGCCGTCGAGGGCTGGCGACGCCGTCGAGGGTCAGCGACCTTGCCAGAGCGTCGCCGAGGCCCGGCGAGGCTCGGCGTCGCCGGCGCGGGCGAGCTCGAGGCTCGGCCTCGCCGAGGGCCGGCGAGCCTCGCCGTGGTCGGGCGAGGCCGCCGCCGAAAGAAAAATATAAAAAATAAAGGAAAAAATGAAAAATAAAAATAAAAATATTAAAAAATTAAAAGAACAAAAATTTACCGAACGTGTTTCTATTTATTTTTTATTCCCGAACAAATTTATCAAACGCATCTTTTTGTTCAAAAAGTGTTCCGAGAACAAACACTTTTTTTTTTTTACATTCCTAGAACAAAAAAAAAAGAACATAAAACGTTACCAAAAGCCCTCAAGTTAGTTATGGATAATTCTTCCAAAAGGAAAAACCATGAAAAAGAGGAAGATGGATATTCACAACTTTGTGCTACCGCCCATTCTGCAATTGTTTATCATTTGGGAGACATGATTTACAATTTCCTCATCTACCAACAAATTTGTTAATTAATTATTTATATATATATATATATATATATATAAATATATGCATGTGTATGTATTGATTAAATTTGTAGTATTTTTATGTAAGTAAAGACTATATAGTAGATGTTGGATATGCAAATTTCATGGGTTATTCCGGCCATACAAATAAGTTAGATATCATTTGCTCGAGTTTCAATATCATTTGCTCCGGTTTCAACAAGGTCCCGCACCTACAACTTATAAAGAAGTGTTAGTCATGCCCATTTTTCATTATGATAAAAAATTGAGCGAGTCTTTGGCATATTAAAAAAAGTGGAAGATTCTAAAGAGTATGTCAAGTTATCTACATAAAAAGAGTGAAAATCGTGATGGTTGGCAATTATATATGAAGAAATATTGTAAATGATATACATTTTGCAATAGCATATTTGAATCATATTTTATATATAGTGGATTTCGATTATGTAAATGAGGAGAGTAGCACTTCAAATGATGATGCAATTTTTAATATGGCACGTTTATGCGATCAAATAGCTATAAGTTTAGGTAACATTTAAGAATATTTGCAATTTTTAAGAATATTTAGGCATATGTTACCACGTTTATTGTTAAGGAAGCATTCTCGAGAAAGAGTCCATTTTGATGTAAATTTTTTCCACATGAAATTCTTTAGCAAAAAAGGGAATTTTAATTTTTTTTATAAGTTTGTTACTACATATCTTTAACATTGTTGTCAATATTTAAATTGAAAATTTTGCGGTCATTATATTTAAGGATATTTGTAATTTTTAAGAATAATGATTTTCTTTCATCTAGGCATATGTTACCATGTTTATTGTAAGAAAGTACTATTGGGAAAGGGTCCACTTTGACGTGAACTTTTTCCATTTTAATTTTTTTAGAAAAGCAAGAAAAATTTCTTTTCATTTATAAATTTGTTACTACATGTATTTAACATTGTTGTCCACATTTAATTGAAAAACTTGCAGGCAATATATTTTCAATTTTAAACAAATTAAGAATTAAAAACTTAAATTAATCACCCTAAGGAACTTTTCAAATGCATTTCTACCAAATGGATTTTTTTCAAAGTTATTTCTCAAATCATAATTTATCAAACAGTTTTTGCATTTTCCCAAGACCCTCTAAGGGCGCGTTTGGCAACGATTACATTAGGGCGATTCGAACAAAAGAACGTGTTTGGTAGAATGTCTAAATTTTTTATTCGGAATAGAATTGCGTTTGATAACGTGTCCATTAATTATGTTCCAAATTATTATTTTTTATTTTTAAATAATTTTTTCTACTTTTTTTTTTTACCTTTTTTCATTTTTTTCTTTTCATTTTTTCCTTTTTCTCCTATTTTTCTTTTCTTCTTGTGGTCGGTCGCGGGCCGTGATCGGCCGGACGAGGGCCGGCGACCTCACCGGAGCGTCGCCGCCCCGGCGAGGCCGGCCCTCGTCGGCCGAGCGTCGCCGGTGGACGGGTAGGCCTCGCCGGGGCGGGTGAGGCTCGCGGGGCCGGAGCTAGGCGGGCCTCGCCTAGCCCCGGCGAGCCTCGGCCTCGCTAAACCGGGCGAGGCCTCGCCTCGCCGATGGACAAGCGGGCCTCGCCGGGACTAGGCGAGGCCCGCCCGGCCACCGATCAAGCTAGGCGAGCTCGGTCGGTGGCCGGGCGAGCCTCGCCCGGCCCGACGAGGCTCCTAGTGGCCGGGCGAGCCTCTGGCGAGCTCGCCGGACTGGCGGCCGGCGGTGGTGAGCGGTGACGGTAGGCGACGGTTGCGTGATGGCGGAAGGAAAGAAGAAAATTTTTATTGTATTGATTTTTTTTGATTCTCGGACGTAGAATCAAATTTTTTTATTCTCAAATCTACTCCAAAATTGATTACGGAAACAAATTTGTTTAGGAACAAAATTTTTACCAAACGCGATTCGTCGTCCCAAACGATTAGGAATAAAAAATCGAAATTATCATTTGTTTGGAATGTTCTTAAAATAGGGCCTAAGCAAACTCATTTTCATTTCCTCAAAGTCCCTTGATAAAGCTAAACCAAACGTAACATAAATAAGTTCATTTTAAAACCCATTTATTATAAGCTTTTTAATTTAGAACGCATCATAACCTATATGTTAATTTAAAACCGACCTATTTACTACCCACTTCTATAACTTTGAAACAAAATATGAGTCCTGGACCATTTTGACAACACTAGTACAACCCTCCTAGTTTGCACTAGGCTTTGGGGGAAAATTTGCCCGGTTAGGACGATGTACCACTGGGTCTGGATTTGTCGCGTCCCTTGCCGGTCCCCAGTCATCCCGTTCGCCGACACGTGGAGACATCACGGACCGAAACGGGCCTAGAACAAGCCGACGCCCCCAAACGGGCCCCAAGAACCGCAAGCTAACCAAAAAGTCCGAGCCCTAGTTCAATCCAACGGTTGTCTGACCCACCCGCGGAGAAGAAAGAGTCCCATCGGCCGTCCGTTTGGAAATTCGAATTTCGAATTTTCCGCGGAGCTTTTTCCTCTTCCTGGGCCTGCAGCTGAAACGGCACTTGGGCCCCATTTGAAGCTCCAGCAGTCCAAAGATTTATCCGTTAATCCCGTCCTCACGCCGTCAAAACCCACCCCGTCTCATTCCACACTTTTCGGCAGCGGATTGGCCCACGGTTGGGCCAAAGCGGGTGAGCTCACGTGACGGGCGTCCGAATCGGTTTTGACAGCGAGGCCGAAAATTTCCCGCCCAAAAATAGAAAAGAACGTTTTCCTTTTTTTAAATCACTCCTTTTTTTTTCCTCCGTTTGGGTAGTTCTAGGGCGATTCGTATAAGAAACCGCTCGTTGAAACCTTCCAAGCAGCAGAGAGATACGCGATCGTTCCTCAATTCCGTCGGAATGAAGGAGAAGATCGGATCGGAGGCTCGCCGGCAAGGAGAGGGGAGATGTCGGACATGGAAGAGGCTGCCAAGGAACGGTCCGCTGGTTCCGGTGGTGAAGTTGAATTGTTGCGACGTTTCTCGGCGGTCCCTTTCTGCTTTTTTTTTTTTTCGTTGTGTTGTTTGCTGACGGTGGCGAGTTTCTTCTTCTTCTTCAGGGAAGCCGAAGCTGCCTCGCTATGGGCTGCGGTCGCCGAAGGAGGAGAAGCAGGAGGCAGCGAGCTGTTCTTCGTCTCGTAGGTTGGTCTCCCCTCGATCTCCTCTGCTTTTCCTGTTCGGTCTTTGACGGTTATTCTGCTCTTCAGCCCGTAGTTTAGGATGTTGTGTGAGCGAGTAAGTGATTGATTGATTTTCTGGAATTGGACTGAGTTGAGGGCGCGCTCGTCACATTTGGAGATGGCGCTATCGTTTGCTTTTGCTTGTTTCGATTTTTGTAAGGGTACAGAGAATTTGATCTTTGAGTTACCTCGTATGTGAATGGAGTGCTGGATGTGTATGCCGTTCGAGGGCCTGTATGCTGTGGTGCGTTCTGAAATTGCTCTTGTGCATGTCGGATGACGGAGGAGGGTTTTGAGTCACAATGTTAGGTTGAACAGATTGGAAGGGTGGGAGAGTATCTTGCATGAGATTGTTACAATTTAATCTTGCCTGAGGACCTGTCTCATGATTTTTCTGGGCGTTTAAGTTGCATATGTGCTGGTTAAGCATTTAATGAGTCGGTTTGTAGACTTACTTGATACTTGATCATCAACTCTCTTGTGTTTGTTAGAAATCTTGGCTGGTTCATGTAGTGCTAGTTAAGGCATTTTACTACTATAGCTGAATTAGAAGTGCGCTACATCTATGTAAACTGCCTAGTGATGTCGGTGCAATCGCGCTGTGTTTAGGATGAGACCCTCACCCTCAGTGAGTAAAAAGCATGGCCATTCTGGTCTCTCTGGGAAAGGAGGAATTTGCGAAGCCCACACGGACGGCTCTCCATCCCTGCTAAGTCCAGTGTGAATCCAGCTCCTAAATCGGGCGGCAACGTGACTCCAATCTCCGAGGCAAGAGCGAGGAGACCTGCGAATAGTCGAGCGAGGAACGGAACCGATGCAGCCATAACCTCAACCTCAGCTCATGCAGAGTCCGAAGTAAAACAGCTCAGGCGTTGATAAAGGAGAAGTTCCAGCTGGAATAACTGAAGTTTTTGCTCATCACAGAACAAGATGACCAGAACAAACCAAATTACTCATCTAAAATAATGGTGTTGAAATTTAAACAAGCGTGCGAAACAGGGAGACCTTCTAGGACTGTCAGCAATACACTCCCGACTCCTGCTTGACCACTTAAAGAATCCCAAGTCCTGACCAGAAGCTTTGCTCATTACTGCTTTGTTCATTTCACTGGGCGGCCTCATATTGCACAGACACCCGACAATACAACGGTAAAAGATGGCAGCATACCTGATCTTCACCCATCACCATGGCTAACACCAATTCCTTCTCGACTCTCTTCCCCTTGTAAAATGGATCCGTATAATGGCAACCTAATCTTCTCGTTGCGTCCTTCCAGGATCATCGATTCTTTTGCAGAAAGACCAGTTTTTTTTATTTTTTTTACCCCCACGCCATCAATTAGTCTATATCAAATGAACCTAAAACAAGTTCACCTCTTACAAGCACAGTTTCTCATTTCAAATTCAAACACCGAGACCAATCAACGAATGCAGTCCGTCCTGTCATCTCTCTGCTAACATTGAAGTGATTTAGAAACAAGAAGCAGACAAGTGACACCAAATGGAGCTCAGCAGAGCGCAACCCAACAAAACCAAGTCAACCCACGCACCGGCGACGACCAAAATCAATCGAACGAAACTGCGAATCCAACGCAGAAGCCGAACGCGAACCCGAAAACCACACTTCCAGCAACGGAACCAGACGGGAGAGATCGCCAATGTAGCTCGAGGCCAAGCCAAATCTGCAATTTACCTGCCCAATGCGCTGCCCCGGAATGCACCGCCTAGCTTCCTGACACAAGCCACAACCAAAGATCAAGAAGACACGACAACCCACGTTTAGCGCGAGAACCTTTTATGTAAATTAAAGGCACAGAGAGAGAGAGAGAGAGAGAGAGAGAGAGAGAGAGAGATCTCAGTGAAGCTGGTAGGGCAAAAAACTGATGAAATTTTTCAAAAAAAAAAAATCATAAATAAAGGAGCGGTCCTAAGCTGGCCCCACGCTCACGGTAGGCCCGGCAAGCTCCGCCGTGCGATGGCCGTATCCGTGCGCCATCTGGAGGGAACTACCCAACCGCAGCTCAACACGTGGCTGTCGCAGTGGGTTCAAGCTGGGCTAGAGCGCAGGGAATGACGGCCCGGTGCTTTAAAGTGCAAGCTTTTTGTTGGGACACCTAAAGCTCAACAGTTTTTTTTTTTTTTTGGTTAGAAAAGCTCAGCAATTATGATCATGTGTCGTTCTCTGGCCTCTCTATTATTGATTTATTTATTTTTTTCTCTTAAAGCTTTTTAATAATAATATCTTTTGCTTTCTATGCCCACGTGAAGATCATTTAGGGGATCATGAGATTTGCTTTGGAAGATTATATTTATATGATGAAAAATGAAAGAGGGCTTTGACAGTCCAAACACCGGATTGCACTCATTATTTCCACCGTCCATGCATGTTATTGCAATTGAAATTGTAACTTTATACGACAGTCATTCAAATGTGCTCTTTCTAATTATTACAACAAGATCTTTCAATTATATAAATAGAAAATTTGTTACTATTATCAAGTTGAACGAATGAGGACATTGGGGTTACTGTTCAACTGTTTCTCTCTAGCTTGCGCTCGACTTACTGTTCATGCGGTCTAGTGTTTTGCTATTCTTGGGAGATTTGGCCGGTTGTTGGGGTTGTTCTTTGGTAGCTGGGCTTGTCCCACGCCCCTCCACATCCTCTCCAAAGTAATTGTCCTGGTAAGCCCTACACAAGCTGCTATGTTCCTTTTGTGTTAGGGTTTGTGTTTCCTTCTCAGGTTTCTCCGGCATTTATGGCCTCCTCGTCTGTTGCGATGGTAGGCCAGTTAGGCAAGGCCCAGCAATGTGCGGAAGGTAAACATGGGCGAAGCCCCATCGTCCTCCCCCAAGCTCCTTCGCCTACCGTGGTTAATGGATAGTTGGGCTCTCTCAAGTCATCTTTAGATGTTGCGATGGAAGCCCGGTCGGGTTCTCTCAAGGCCCCTCAAGGCTCTGATGGTACACACAGTCGTAGTCACGCCAGATCCTCCTCCAATCGCCTCCAGCCCAGAGACCAACAAGCAAGGGGCTCTAAACCCCCTCCTGCTCGCTCATAGGTCAATGTTACTAGATCAGCTACCAAGGGGTATGATAACTTTCACCCCCCCTCCCCCCTGCGCGAGCATCATTGACAATAAGCCTATTGTCAATATTTCTGATGAATTCTTGAGGCCACTGACCCGAAATGGCATGAGTGTTTGGTCGGGTACTATGTGGGGAGGAGACTCCCATTCAAGCTCACCGAAACAACCCTAAAGCATGCCTGGTGTGACATGCTGATTTTCAACCATGTTTCGATTAAATGAAATGGGCTTTTTGTCGATGCGCCTATGGTTCTTTTCTCTGAGCTGATCACTCATGAGATAACTAATCTATCAGGTGAAGCCGTTAGAGGATATAAATGCGACAAACTTGAGAATTCGATTTGAAATCGACTGCTCGACCGTACTAATCGGCAAGGGTCAATATGACACCATTATAATCGATTAGAGATTAGAGATAGGTCGATTCAACAGAAGAACGTAATTAAATTGTGGGTGATTCCACCTGATTGTAAAATTCGCGTCAAACGGCACTAATTTTTTTTTGTTGATTCTGTACCCGGTGCCTGTAATTGAAACCTTGAGATTTTTACGACAACCGAGAGTCACTGATGAGTCGAAGATGCACAAACATGCATCAAGAATTATTGACCACAGGTTAAATGCGATAAAATTCCTAAAAGTCACACTAAAATCGCGTTCGATCGAAATTAACCATGAAATTGAACTCGGTTTCAAGAATTAAAAGTTCGAGCGTTACAATATATTTTTAGGACATTGTCTCATCCTTTGAAGAATTTTTGGCAAACTTGGGATTTTTGGTAGAAAATTGGAATTTGGCAAAATTAAATCAAGGAAATTCGGAAGGGCATTTTTAAGTGGATTTTTGGCCTTCAAAGTGAGTTAGTTTATGAGGGAAATTATGGAAATTTGTTTGGGAACCTTAGTTGGCATTTTTGGAGGCCAATTTGGTTTATTGGGTGAGAAATTAGATGGAAATTGGATGGAAATTCGTAGGTTTGCTGGGCTGCTGCTATGTGGCCTTCAATTTGGCTTGTTTGAGAAGTTTTGAGAGGGAAAATTAGTTGCTGGATGAAGCTAAAGACTTGTGGGGCTTGCACTTGAGTGTTTAGATATTTATGCTTGACTTTGAAGGCTTCTTGTTCCCTCTTGTCCCCCTCTTTCGTCCCTCTCTCCTCCTTCCCCCTTGGTTGACCACCCCCGGCAGAAGCCTTCCTCAACTTCTTCATCTTCTTCCATTTTCCTTGCTACGAGCCTCCGGAACCAACCAGCCCTTACCCTCACGCCGTCTCCTCCTCCGTGGATCGAGCCGGCCGGAGCCGCGAGCCTGGATCGCTGCGAGCCGGCAGCCAACGATGCCGGCGCCTCTCGCCTTACGCCGTTTGTCGAGTCCAGCGTGCGTCTAGTCTGGCCTCGATGCTGCTTATGATCGTCCTTCGGCTCGCCAGCTCCCGCCTAGTCGCCAGCATCGCCACCGTTCTATGTCCACCACCTCATCCAGCCCGTTTGTTCCCCAGCAGCACCTCGATTCAGCCCCCTCCAAAACCAAGCCTTCAGCTTAGGCAGTGAGTTTGTAGGTTGTTTTCAGCCTTTTCCTAGCCTCTTTTGGTGTCGCCGTAGGCACGAGAATTTACCGCCGTCATGTTGCTGTCGTCGTGAACCCGTTTATTCTCTTAACTGGTGAGTTAGCATTCTAATCCTTAATTAGGGGGCTCATTACACTTAGGGGGTGATTAACTTATGCCTAATTAGGATTAAGATAGACTTAGTTAGAGTAACTATTTAATTGGTTAGTTAGTTAGAGGAACTAGTTGGCTAAGGGGTTAGTTAGGCTAGTTAGTAGTTTAATTAGAGTAATGTAGGTAGTTTAGTTAAATAGTTAAATTAGTTCGGTTAACCTAGGTAGATTCGTCCGGTTAGGTTATTTAATTTAATTAAGTGCTTTAATTTAAATATTTTGTAATTTATTTAATTAATTATTAATTAGCGTAAATTATATTGGGATAGTCGGTTGTCAGAATTTCGCGCCGATCATCGTGGTTTTACTTGGTTTGTACAATTGATTGCTAATTTACGCAATTGGGTGCTTGGTGATTATTTTTAATTATTATTAAAAAAATGAAGTTTTGGTATTTAATTAGAAAATTACCGGGTGTCAGTTTTTTACGCCGAAAATGTTTTACGTACTATATAAAATCATGAAATTTTAAAATGAGAGAATATCATGCTTTATGGTTCGATTTGACTGTGTGACCACGCACAATTATTTTAGCAGGTATTTTTAATATGAAGAAAATAATCAAAGTATATTATTTGAAATGGAAGTATTTGAGTGCAAAGCGCGATGTTCTTGGCCAAACACGGATGTGCGTGTGATCGCTATTGGAAACTGTCACGATGCGTTTACGCCAGACGATACTCCTTCGAGAATGCCCCATGTCAATGGATGCTGGTCGCAGTGGAGGTTGGCCGATGCTCTTTCGGGAATGCCATCTAGATATAGACGTTACTGTGTCCGACGAAGGGGGATGACACCCGGTTATGCCAGATGACTGTCGACTATTTAGTTGATCGTGGCCATTGGGTCGTAATTAATTGAGACACCCTTGAGTGAGTGAAATAGCCACACCTGATTATGGGATGAAATTAATGAGCACGGAATGGAACTTGTCATAACGATTTGGCCTTATAATCGAGACCCTTGTGATTGACTGATATATGATCTGAAGTGTTCCAATTAATGGTTTACGTTTACTGCGTTCATATATGATATATGTGATGTACTAACGTGTAGGGAGGTGCTGAGGTGAGGTAAGTCTTATTTGGTACTTGTCTAGGCTGTCTCTAGGTGAATTCTCCTCCTAATCAGGGTTTAGGGTGTAGATTCACTAAGACATTGTCTCACCCCGTCGTGGTTTAAACTTTTCAGGTTCTTAGATGGAAGTACGTCATGTACATTAAGGGGTCCCGCAAGAGATGGACTTTCAGCACTCCTATTTCCCTATTCCTGGGACCAACCTGACCCGTGAGTTAATTGAGTCTACGGTCTGAGTCGATGAGAGCCTACCTCAGTTGGTACCTTACCGATTCATAGCGTGGTTCATTAACTTTTCTAACAGAGGTCGGGAAGGTCCCATACAGGGTTTTGACGGGCCTCCTGTCAGGATCCCGGAGTAGGAAATAGGGCATCCTATAGATATCGACACTCCTGATGGTGTTGTGGAGGACCCGAAGCCCATGACTGGAGAGCCTAGAGCTTAGGTGGCTTAGTAGCTCTTTTTGAGATAGACCTCTTGTATATAACTCTGTAGAGTTGACCTAGTTTGTTTATAAAATATGTTTTGTGTTAATTGGTTGTCCTGCTTTTCTATCCCATGTTTGATTGGTGTTTGGAGTTTATTAGTTCGCTTCCGCGTGTACATAGAATTGATTGGGTTGACGACGCGTTCTGGGAACGTCGCAATTCTATCGACCACTGAGGGATATTCGCGCGCTCGAGGTTCGGGGCGTGACACTTGGGGATTGAAATTGGCTGAAATTCTGGCAAACGATCAGGGATTTTACTTCTTCCACATCCCCGACCGTGAGTTTCGTAGGAAGATTCTTGATGAGGGGCCGCTAACAGTGGCCAGGGTTCCTCTCATCCTGCAACAATGGTAGCCTTTGCTGGAGCTGAAAAAAGACAACTGATTCTTTGTCTCGGTCTGGGTCAGAATAAAAAACATCCCTTACGCTCTCTGGTTTGTGCGGAGGATAAGTGTTGTGGCTAGTGCGGTTGGTAAACCACTATATGTCAATCTTCGAACTGAGCAAATGAAAATGATCTCCTATGCTAGAGTGTGTGTGGAGATCTCTACAAAGCAACCTCGATGTAACTCGGTGGATGTCGTCTTAAACGAGGAATCTTGAACTATGGCTGTTGAATACGAGTGGAAATCAATTTCATGCCCAAGTTCTGGCACCTTTGGCCACAAGTGTGCAGCTCCTTCTATTTCATCTAACCCTGAGGAAGCACTTCAGCTTTCACGCCCCGAACCCCGAGCGCGTGTTCATCCCTCTCTAGTCAATAATATTTTGTGACTTCCCTGGACAAGTCGCCGACCCTTTTAGTTTTATTACACGTGTGAAAGTGAAGATAAATCCCCTGACAGTAACCATCTCGAGATAAAAAAGCAGGACAACAAATTCACAAAACGAAACATGCTTTTATAAACATAGAGTCATGTACAAGGTCTATGACCAAAAGACTACAAAGACTGGCTTTCCAAAAAGAGCGGTCTTAACTGACCTACACTTCCGATCACCTCCTTTCGGCTCTAGGTCCTTCACTCGACGACCCCGAAAATGGTTATACAATAACCAGTGAGACAATGTCTCAGCAAATCCATGCTCTAAACCCTGATTAGGAGGGAAATATGCCAAGAAGCGTCCTAACCACACAATCACACAATCAAGGAGACTTACCTCGTCTCAGATCCACCCTGCAGATCAATACAATTTATATCTCAGACAGCATGAAAGCATGAGCAACTATTGAGCTCAATTAACTAGAATGCCAAATTGAAATTCTCAAGTAAGCACAGGAGTTTTGATTATAGGACCAAATCATTATGACACGTCCCATATCGTGCCACACAATTTTGTCCCATAATTTGGCGCATTAAACTCAATTAAACATGCGTTCCTAATTTTGATCTAGGCATATAGCATGGCCTACTCTCTGTTCGACAGTCTTCTGGCATTGCCAGGCATCGTCTCACCCCATTGAGCACGGCACGTCACTAGGTCGACGGCTTTCCCGAAGGAGTATAGGGTCCAGAATCTACTCCGACCGGCTTCCCGTTGTCTAGGGGTATCCCAAATAGGAATAACGTCCAGCTTAACAACTTGGGATGATTTCTCTTAACCATCATACGATCACTCAAATATGGCCCAGAGCACCGTGCATTGCACTCAAATGCTTTAATTAAAATGGTGAACCTGGCATTTTTTTTCGTATTAGAAATACATTGTAAATTAGTCGTGTGTGGGTACACGATCAACTCGACCTAGAAAAATTGACATTCTTCATTTTTAAAATCCCACTATTTTATATAGTAATTCAAACTATTTTTGGTGTTAAAATCCAACACCCGGGAATTTCTGGATAAATATTGGAAATTCACAAATTTTGGAATTAAATGCCAAAAATCAAATTAGCACTCAAATTGCATAATTTAACACTCAATTATAGAATTTAACCACACCATTACAATCAGCACAAAATTCCGGTTACCAGCTATCTCGGCCTAATTTCCGAAAAAATAATTAATAAATAATTAATTTCGAAAATTAATTAAGTAAATCAATTTAATTTCTAAAATACTAACTTAGGCCAAAAATTATTAAATTAAATACCAATATAGACCTGAAAAATTCCTGAACCCTTCTAGATAAATAATACAATTAATCTAGGCCTTAGCTAAACCATGCTAACCACCGAACATGCTCAATTAAATAATTAAATTTCTAATTTAATCTAACTAACCATCTAATTCATAATTAAATAAATCTAAACACCCCTTAAACATCATTAGCCTACTAAGAAGAGTTTAGAGTATAAACTCACCGGTTTATTGTGGAAATCGGTTCATCGCAACGACGACGTGACGGCAGCTGAAATCCAAATTTTTGGTAGAATCGGTAGACACTCAGGTCGGGCCTAGAATTGGCCCAACAAATCTCAACCCAAATTGAAATTTGTTAATGACTGGGCTTAATCTAGGCTTGGGCTGCTTTGCGGGCCTCAATTGGTGTGGGCTTGGAAATGAGTTGAATGGACTTAATTCGTTGGGCCTGCGAGACTGAATTGGAGTTGCAAAATTCGTGGGCTTCAAGTGGCCCGACTACTGGGCCTAGCAAAAAGAAACTGTTGGACTCTTGGGCTGTTGAAGTTCGCTGGGCTGAACGCTGTAAAGAAGATGGGCTCGTGAAGAAATTTCACTGGACTGCTGCTTTGGTGATGCTGCGAAGACGCTGGGCTTCTCTGGACGTCATGGTTGGAGACGCAAGCTGGCGGAGAGAAGACGCACACGGGCAGCCTGGCTTGGAGGATGCGCTTGGTAGCCGGTCTTCGTTCTTTGGGGTCAACAAGGGCTGGTTTGTTGACCATGCGTGGGGACGAGAAGCAGCTTCAGTCGCTGCTTGCTTTGCGTGGACAGCTGCCAGAGAATTGAGGGTGTGGGCGTTGAGCTGGGAAGGAAGAAAAGAAAACGTGGCAAGGGGTGAGTGCTGGTGTTAGCTTCGGTGGTCAACAAGAGGACTTTGGATGGTGGTGTGTTGATGACTTGTGGCTTCGATTGTGGGCATGAGAGCTGAAGGATACGCAACATGCTGGGAGACTCGGTGCTGCTGGATCCGCGTGGACTGAAGCTCACTAGTGGAAGTGGCTGGATTTGTGGCTTCCGTGGAGAATTTGCCTCGGTAGAAGGATAGAAAAATGAACGGAGAGAGAGATGTGAGGAAATTGAGGGTAAAGCAAGAACAAGCAGCCATGGAATTTTAGGGCGTGCGGATGAGCTGGTGTCGTCAACGCACACGGGAGACCGGCAGGGATAAGGATAAAAAAAATGTCGCGACCTCTTTTTTTTGGCGCCCGCAATCGGGTATGGGCGCCTAAGGAGGCTAATGGCTTGGCTGAAATTAGTTATGCCCGGACTCTCCCAAGTCCACCAATTCACGACTTTAATAGTCTAAGTTTTTAACCTGTAAATTAATTTTAAAACGGAGTCGCCACTAATCGGTTTGGGGTGGGTCGATTAGAAACCCAAGCGAAGTATCGGGAGAAATACTCGCTCCTGCGCAACCAGAGAAATTAGGATCGAGGACTTGATTACACTAGTTAATCACTAATGCCCTTTCAGTACCTAATCTTGTTTAAACCCTAAGGCTTTTTGGATTTTCGAGAGATTTTCCATGCATTTTTGAGAGGAAAAACATTTTTTGGGATCTTTTTCTAATTTTTTTGGACATAAAAGGGATTTTTTTATTTTTTTGTATTTTTGGCTTTTTTTCTGAATTTTTTTGGCTTTTTCACGAATTTTTGGCCTTTTCGGATTTTTGGCATTTTTGGAAAATATGGAATATTTTTGATTTATTTTTATTTTTTGGAAAATAAAATATTTTTAAATATTTTTGGATATTTTTGGAAAATAAATTATTTTTTGATTTTCTTGATTTTTTGGAAAATAAAACATTTTTTAACATTTTTAAATATTTTTCGGTTTTCTGGAAATTAAAATAATTTTTAATATTTTTTGGAAAATAATTTATTTTTGATTTTTTATTAAAATATTATTAAAAATAATATAAGCCGATCGGGTCAGATTCGCGGGTTGGGTCCGACCCGGGCCAGCTCCAAAATGCAAACAGGCCCGCTATGCGGGCCCAACTTTTTTTTCTTTCTTTAAAACGACGTCACGGCCAGGCGTTTGGAGACGCCCGGCCCGACTTGATGACCCGACCCGACAACCCGCTCCCCTGACGAAAAACCCTACCCGACCCGGCCGGCTCGCGACCGGCTCTCGGCGCCCCCGAAATTGTGGAATCCCTACTCGGCTCGTGGCCTAGGTTCGATCCGATGACGCAAGGCCACGACCGGAAAATCGAGAACCCTAGGGTTCTCGATTCGCGGCGCCGGAGAGGGGCGGGGTGAGGCACTATGGCGACAACGGCGGCGAACGAGGCCTCGATTGAGGCTAGGGTTTCGCAGAGGTCGAATGGCAACAACGAAGCTGCGGCAGTGGCTGGGTCGACGGAGACGGAGGGATTTCTACTTGGTCCAGTAGTGGCGGTGGCTGTAGGGATGGCGAGGACGACTGGGCAACAACGGCGAGACTCGAGAGGGTGGCCCGGGGCTCAGCTACGGTGACAGTGAGACGGCGGCACGGCGGGATTTGGCACAGCAGCGGCGTCGGGGGGTGGGACCTCTTCTTCCGCCCCTCTTCGCGAATCCGTAACCCCGCGCCTCCTCCGACCTCGCTCTCTCTCACTCCGGCCAGATCCGAGCCTCCATCGGCCGGATCGACCTCGTCGGACTCGCTCGCCACTAGCCTCCCTCGAAGTCTCTTAGTGGGAGGTCGGCTGAGCTCGCGACCCGACTTCTCTCTCGCTTACTCTTCGATTCCTCCCCTGAAGCCTCTCAGTGGGAAGATCTCGAAGCTCGCTGTCTGTTTGTGTCGACGGAGGTGCTCCGCTATTTATAGGCGAGGGGGTCCGGTCGACGGAGGAGCTCGGCCGCTGGTCTTTGGCTTGCCAACCGGAACCTCTCGGCTAAAGCGGCGTCTCATCTCAACATTAAATTCGCGCATTGAAGGTACATGTGCGTCGTCCTCTCCTTCAGTGGCCTACCTCCGTTCCTCTTTACCATAGGCTGCCCTTGAGCGCGTCGTCGGCCGTCGCGCGTGATGCACAGAGGCACGAGAGAAGAAGAAGGAAAGAGAAGGAAGAAGAATAAAGAAGAAGAAGGAGAGAGGGGGTGGGCTAGGTCGTGCGAGCCCACGCAAAGAAAAAGGATGGGGCTGGGCTTGGAGGCCCGGCTCCAAAGGCTGTTGCTTTTGTTTTTTTGTTTGTTTGTTTTTATTGATTTTTTTGTTGTTTTTGTTGTTATATGTTATTATCTTATTTATCCTAAAAGAATAAAATAAAAACTTAATTAATAAAATAAACCTAAATAAAATTAAGGCGTCAACAGCTGCCCCTCTTTGAAGGTGAGCTCGCAGAGGTTGCATTTAAAGACAAACTGATGCCTAAATTTTATCCATGCATACGTAGCAGATTATATTTTATTTGGGACTTATTATTCTATGGAAAAAGAGCAATATAACTTTACATATACTAAGACAGATAAGAAGATACTTGTAGTTACTTACCAGGAGTGAGTGAGATAGGGTGTGAACCCTGAGTTTGGCAAGTATCAAGGCGTCGTCTTACCTGGTGATATGAGGAGGTTGCTTTTCTAGGACCCGAATCATTCTTCGGTCGCTTGTTAGAGCAATAAGTGATTTGTCTAGGACCCAAACCTTTCTTCGGTCGCCTTGACGGGGAATTGCTTTTCCAGGACCCGAACCTTTCTTCGGTCGCCTGTTAGAGCAATAAGTTGTTTGTCTAGGACCCGAACCTTTCTTCGATCGCCTTGACGGGAGATGCACTGACCTTTCTCAGGGCATCTGTTTGTTGGGGGTACCTGACCTCAATCAAAGACACCAGTTGGAACCCGACCTTTCTCGGGAGGATGCGCCGACCTTTCTTAGGGCATCGATTCTGGAAGATACCTGGATATTCACAGGCATATCAATGAGTACCTGGATATTCACAAGTACTAACCTGAAGGATATTTGGGCCTTTGTCGGCGTCGAAAGGGGCATTTGGTTGATCATAGGCAGTGGACGGGTACTTGGATGATCACAAGTGTGAACTTTTGAAGGATACCTGGATGTTCACAAGCATCGAAGGGGTACCTGATAATTGCAAATATCGGGGACATACCTTGGGTATTTGTGAAGGCGTCTCATTTCTTGGTAATGGGAATATTGAGGACGTACCTTGGATATTTGTGAAGGTTTCTCACCTCCTGATAAAAATGGAATATTGAGGACGTGTCTCGCATATTCATGAAGGTCTCCCACCTTCTGGCAATGAGAATATCGAGGACGTACTTGAGATATTCGTGAAGGTCTCCCACCTTCTGGCAATGAGAATATCGAGGACGTACCTTGAATATTCGTGAAGGTCTCTCACCTCCTGGTAATGGGGAATATCGAGGACGTACCTTGGATATTCATGAAGGTCTCTCACCTCCTGGTAATGGGGAATATCGAGGGGTACTTGAGATATTCGTGAAGGTCTCCCACCTCCTGGATGGCCGCAGGCACTCAAAAGGGGTGGAACACCTAGGTAGCCGCAGGTGTACAAAAGTACTGGAATAGTTGGATGAACACAAATATTTAATGATATGATCTGGGACCACTCATGCTAGTCCAAGTGCTAGAAAGCATACTTGGACGACGGTGCCAAGCAAAGCAATGGAATGTTTGAATAGCTGCTATATTATTTGGGGACAACTCGGGCAGGTTGAGTATCATGAAAAGGAAGTACCTGGACAACGGTGAGTACTTGACGATATGGGGATATCTAGATAGTAGTAGGTATTCAAAGATAAAGGGATACTTGGTCAGTCACAAGTATCAATACCCTAGGGACAACTCGAACAGGTCAAGTGTCAGGAAAATGGAGTATTCGAACGGTGGTCGGTACTCAAAGACAATAGGGATACCTAGACAGCAGTAGGTATTCAACGATAAAAGGATACTTGGTCAGTCACAACTATCAATACTCTGGGGACAACTCGAATAGATCGAGTGTCAGGAAAAGGGAGTATCCGAGCGGTAGCCGGTACTCAAAGACAATGGGGATACCTAGACAACAGTAAGCACCCAAACTCAAAGGACGACTCAAATAGGTTGAGTGTCAATAAGAGAGTACCTGGATAGTGGTAGGTACTTTAAGACAAATGGGGATAGAGATATGCTTACCTGGCAATATCTCTGATCTCTGAGAGTAGGCCTACTATTTACACAATAAGCACACATGATTGTATATGCTGTAAATTCATGAGTTTAAATGTGATTCATGCATGACAATTTTGTTAGTTTTGTATCATCTGAGTTCCACTGGAGAAGATTTTGAAAGACAACCTTCATTTATAATGTAGATGTCTTGAGCATGCTAGATGAGAGACTTTCAGTCTGAAAGGACTTTTCACTCACTCTCATGGAAAAGGCTATCCTGACCATTGATGCAGGATTTATAAGGACCACACTTCTCACTATCATCATGTCAACAGGGGTCTGAGTATTCTCGCAAGTGGTACGACTTTACCAATGTGAGAGGTCTTCGTTGAAATTGTGATGAAGACTTGGTCAATAGCTCATCAAATGGGACCGTCAAGGTCAAGGCTCATGAATGAAGTGCTGCACGATCATCTCCGGGTTTACAAGTCAAGAGTCCTGCGAAAAGAGATAGAATAGTCTTGCTCGTACTTCTTCGAGCGATGCGTATAGACATATGAAATCCTACGTTAATTGAAGTGCCCTAGTCTGAAGAGACTTTTACAATGGGAATGTAACGTAGACTTGGCTCACATGTAAGAGGGTGAGAGTTGGTGACTATCTCAGCATTTGTCATTGGTCTTTCTTCTCACTGTCAGATGGAGGTTCTATCAATTGAACCACAACAACGACTTTGTCTTGGCTGTATTTTTTACTGGAGGGCATTGGCCTTGCTTTTACCAGGCACACTACTTTTTTCATGCCCCTATTTTTATTCCAGTTCTTCATTCATGGGCATTGACCTTGCTTTTACTAGGTACACTGCTTTTTTATGCCCTGCTTTTTCTTGTTGTTGGAGGAATTGGCCTAGGCAAGTTCAGTCGAAGCACCGTTATTAGACTCTTGAGTCTTCATCTTCAGCCGGCGCTCAGGCTATGGCAATAACTTCTACTTTGTCTCAATGTGAGGGTAAAATGACAGACTCACTTGGGTTGTACAATGTATACAAATGCATAGAAAGGGAATTGCTCTTTGTCATTCTAAGGCACTTAAATTAATGCGAGTGTTCATATGCAATAAAGATACCCGAAGATTGATGCAAGTGCGAGTAAGAAAATTTCTCTCTCTCTTCTCACCTTGTGATGCTGCTTCGCCTCTAATCTGCCCCAGTGTAGGGGTGGTTCTTGACGGAGGTAGGATAGAAATTTCACCAGTGTATGGGGCTCAATGGGGTGAGCGATGGAATGCCTCTCACTATTTTGGTTATCGTACCATTCGCAAGAGAACTCTTTACCCTGCAGCCATGGAATCTTCTGCACTCATCTCACAAGTGTATAGATGGGGGACTGTGTGTAGGATATGGCTTGCCTTTCATCATTCTGATGCGCCTCATCCAGCATGCTCAATTAATCTTGTATTTTTCACTTAGCTGTCTATTCTAATAATCCTTGTAGAATCAGAGATTTAGACAGACAAAATCATCATGCAAATTCATCTAGAAAAAGGCATGCAGTGTATGATGTGATAGAGTTCTTAAAATAAATGAATGGCTTTTACTCAAGAAAAACTTATTAACAGCTTTAGAGGTGTTTACTTGGTGGAACGGTATTAACAAATGTGTTGAAATTTGAACATTAAAATGGTTATTTACAAAGGGTTATTCACAAATGAGTGTCGATAAAGTGCTCCTATTGGTTAGGGACATGACATACGAAAGATCAGCTAGGGATTAGGGATCTGATTAGGAATTTCTGCTCTTGCCTCTTGCAGATGAGAAGCTATGGAAATAGCTCAACCGGTAGGGCCAAGATCATAAGTGACTTGAGGCTTGAAGGGTCTCTATCATTTGCTTTGATGATACTTTGTCTCTATCATTTGCTTTGATGATACTTTGTATGGGAAAGCTTATCAAAGTCTGACATGTCTTTTATTGATTTGTTTTTCGCATCTTTAACGGTTAGGTGATCCTGTAAAAGACAAGAGAGAGCGTGTTAGTCACGAATTTTTTTAGAAGTCAAACAACTGGAAGCAATACAACATTACCCTTCACTGGTTTGCAAATGATTAAGTGGACCTGGAGTACAAGGAGGACATGAAGTCTCATGTCTTCCACTTCATCGGGTCAATTATTCTCCTTAATTGGCTTATGGATGGCACATCCCTTTACACGAAGTCAAGTGAATTCGATGCAGGTCATTTCCGTATACTAGCTTGGCCAGTATTGATTTGTCAAACCTAACCATTGAGTTTGGTTCTTGAGTTGTGATGCTCCCTGTCAAATAGGGAAAATACGTCAAAAGCGGGTTCAGAAAATGGGAGTATTGGAAACGATACCAAATTACCCTTCCCTAGAGTTTGTTTGTGCTAGCTCCTAAAGATATTTGAATGTCGATGATGGCCTCTTTATCTTGGCATAGCTCAATGTTTCCTTCAATTGGCCTTCCTCATTTGTGACCATGTATGCATGATTGCTGGTTGTTGATTCATCTTCAACGCCTTCCTTCTGTGGAATTTCTCCTTCTGTCTTTAACTATAGCATCATTGGGAAAAAGTCATATACCTCAAGCTTAAAAAATCTCAAGCTTTCTGATGGCAATTACTCCTTGGAAGAATATGCGTCTGGAGTGAAGATTCTAGATTCCAAAGTCATTGTCCAGGGTGTGGAGCTATAGATTGCCTTGACTGTTTGGATTTTCTCCCTGTTGACAGTAATCACTTTAAAGGAAGAGAAGGAACTTCTTCCTTATGCTTCTGGGCTCGTCGAAGTTGAAACTATAACATCCAACTGTTTGGGCGCGTCGTGCGACAAGATAGTCCTTTGGCTTAGGATGGAGTTGGGCAGGAGTGAGGCATGTCATGGATGCTTCGATTTCAACTGTATGCCTGTACCTATTACGTCTCACCTTTTGTATCTTGTAAATAGAAGAGAGGGCTTGTCATTCTCAATATTATGTTAAGGGAATAAGACTTATCCTTTTTTTGAAACGGGATGCTCCTTTCTGTTTGCCCCCGCTTTCTAGAAAATGTGTTCTCGAGTTTGGTCTGTTCACACGATGTGCTAGTTTCAAATACCTTTTGTCACACTAAATCAAAGGGGGTGATGTTCTGAAACATAAAGTGAGAGGGTTAGAAAGACAAACGTGCTTAAATTTATCAGCTTTTTTTTTGAAAGATTTTGGTGATGAAGTATTTTCTATTTTCAAAATATGTATTCGGGGGAGAAAAAGCATGAGGAAGCCCAGCCCTTAGTATTCTCCTTGGATGATATTTTTTTCATGGTTGGATAGCATCACCGGGCTGGTTTGGAGTACCACCTCATGCTCTTAAAACAAAATATTAGAACTGTACAATAGAGTACTTGGAATGGAAAATACAACAGTAGCATACTAGACAAAATAAGAAACATGAAATTATAAAAACAAGTAAAACTCATGAAAACTCCTGTGTAAAGGATTGCTTTGATGGTGTTGGTTCTGAAATCAAGCGCCTTTGAGCTCCTCGCCTCCAGTAGACTCGAAGTATTCGCATGAGAGGACCACTTCATTGAAGCTATGGAAGTGCAACCCATGCAGCCAACAACGATGCTTGCGAGGTAAAGCCCCTATGAATAGCTTTATCATTTCTTCTTCGGCCAACTGAGGGTAAGTTTGCATCATAAAAGCCTCCCACCTCCTCGCATATGCTCAGAAATCCTCCATTGGTCTTCTTCTAAAGTGAACCAAGTTCTGACAAGGCACTTCAGTCCCAATCTGGCTTTAATACTGAAGCAGGAATGCAGAAGACAGCTCATTCCAATCTCTCATGAGGTAGATATCTGTTGTGATGAACCATTGTAATGCAGACCCCGTAACACTTTCTTGGAAGGCCTGAGTTGTGAATGACATCGGGCCATAGTACTGACTCATTTCAGCATGAAGGTACTGCAAGTGGGCCATGGGGCAAGTTGTGCCATTATACTTACGGAGATTAGGTATCCACATCTCTCCAAGGGTCATGATCCTATGAGTGCAAGACGGGCTTGATGTATCCTGGTTAGGCCACTGGTTTTCCCACTGCATATTCGTTGTAGTGGTGAATTTTTCTGTTTCAGGGAAGTTGGACTCTACCGAGATTACCCCATTGCTTTCTTCTTGGTCAAAATTTCCGAATAAGGATGAAGTATTGAAGCTATCCTCATGGTCAGAGGACGAGCTTAGTACTTCGTTAGGATTGTAACGGATAAAGACGTATGCTTCCTCTTCTGACGGGCCTTCATCCCCAGGTGAGAGTAGGAAACGGTTATATGATGAATCGTCGGTTTCATTGTCGAAATATTTGGAAGTCCTTGGGATTGTATTCTAGGGTGGGAAGTCTTGAGGATTGTACTCTAGAGGATGGTAGCCTTCAAAGCTGTATTCTTGGGAATGCTCGAAGCTTTGGTGCGATGGCTCGTCGGCAGATGTTGAATCGATCTGCTTAGGCTTTTTTTTTCTTGACTTCTGGTCTAGATCTTTTGAGTAAGGCCTTTCGTTTTGCCAGCTCGATTAGAGTTTCACTGTCTGATTCACTTTCCAAGTTGATAGGGGTTGGTATTCTTTGGACCCTAACTCTTAGAGTAAGCTTGGGGAGTTGTCTAGCCGTGCCCTGCTCTTGAACAGGCTCTAAGTCCATGATCTCGTACAAAGGCTCCTTGCCTTTCCTAGTGGGAAATTTTTCAGTAACAGGTTGTTGCTCAGTCGCCCATTTATTATGCAAGGCTTAATTGACATGTTCCTTTCCTACCTCAACGACTAACGGCTCCTTGTGCTCCGCGATCATCGGCTCTTCGTAGGGCAAGGTGATGTCAGGGGTGATGTCAATATTATACTCTTGGTGAAAAACATGAATTAGTTCCCTCCGGGTTTTAAGGGGACTAATCTTCCTAACAATGTACCATCGCAAGATAGGGCCAGTCAAGTTCGATTGGTACGATTGAATCATCCTTCGGACCAGATAGGTCTGCAAGTAGGTCTCTGGGCGGGAGATATCAGCATACCTTTCGCATTCAGGTGCTTTGAGTTTTTTAGGGATCTCAATGCAGGCGTAATTGGGCAGGTCCATGGGATTCTGCCCCTGCAGCTAGTTTAACTTTTTCATGACCTTTTTAAAATGTCTATGGTGCTGGCTATTTTCCGGCAAATTCGTGGGTGTCATGACGGTGCTTAAAGCAGCTACGGAGTTGGGCTCAGCTTGAGTGGATTCCATTTGCCTCGAGAGTTGTCGAATGACAATGGACATTTGTCCTACGCCGTCTTCAATGTTAATGAGACGATTTTGTACATCATTCTGATCGGGCCCTATTGCATGAGGCCATTCGCGGGCGATTGGTGGCTGGCGATTCATAATTACTTGTTGTTGCAAAAATAATGAATGAGTACGAAAGTAAACAAAGATTGACCCATGGCAATGGCCTAACTGTTTTTTATTTATTAAAAGATGATTTATAGACTGCCAACTTCGACATCTAAAACTTGAAATTGGAATGAAAGAATGAAATACTAGATATTAAACAAAAGTCCATAAACAATGGGACAAAACTTTCACAATATTAGCACTAAAAGGCACATGATTGCCATTTTATATGCGACGGGGAGCCTTGTTCTTGCGAGGATGCCTGTTTTCTTGGACTAGCTCTGAGATATGTATCCAGTCTATTCCCAAATCCCTTTGCATAAGCTCTGCTTGCTCGTGCTGGCTGCTCTCACTGATTGAGTGAGGGACCAATGGCTTCCATTTTGTTGGGATATGATGGTTGTGGATGTAGGATATAGAGACGTGGTGGGCTTTTTCTTCTCCCTCAAGCCCTTCAGGTACTACGATCCTTTTGCGATGGCACCTGCTCCATGCTTCCTCGATAATGTCAATCTTGAATGTGTATTCAAAATTTTGATGGGTGAAAAGGAGTGGAGGGACCCTCTTCTTGAAAGATGGCGGGATCTCCTGAAGGGCTCCATACCGTCGTGCCACCCTATATGGGAAATAGGAAATGGCACCGGTGAGGCCGAGCAACGGAATTTGATAGTGGCGCTTGAAAGCAAAGCGAGCTCTCTTTTCATGGAACTAACCAGCACATCATTGGAATGCCTCAGGAGCAGGGTCTCTTAGGAAATTTATCCAATTTAAACAGCTTTGATTGGGAATGTAGGTCCTAAAATCATAAATTTTTGTAATGGATTTTCGAAATCATTCATTTCAGACGATCGCATGAAGCCTCGGAATTCACTTAGGTGAGAAAAGAACCAGACTTGTAAAATTTCCGGAGAGACCCGCATGATTTTTTCCGTGTTTTCTTTAAAACGATTAAAGGACAGAAATGTTTCAGTTAAAATCATGTTGACATAATTTTGCCCCTCGAGATCTGATCAACTATCCATGCCATCTTAGGACTTATGACATTTCTTTGATGGGGGGAAAATGATGAACCTAAAAAAGGCCAGGAGGAAAATCTCACTTTTTTGGGTCATAGGCTGATTTTGAAAACATGCATTCATGAATTCTAGTGGGTAAATATTATGGTTGTTTTCAAGAATTTGCCTCATAACGTGGATTTCAGTTCCTAAAAGTCGTGCTAACCCACCCAACAGGATAATGCCTGTTGATGGCCTAACAAGCTTTTTCTCGAGAGGCATTCCAGTGATGATGCTATATTCTTCCAGAGTTAAAGTTAGCTCGAACCCACCAAACATAAAAGTAGTCGTCTCCGGGCACTAGAAATGTGCCATGGCCTGTATGACTTCGGGACGAACAATGATTTGAATCAACGATAGGAGATGACTGACTTTGGCTTTTACGCGCTCTTGGGCATATCGGTCTAATTGACTCCACCATCTGAAGAGTTCTGCTTTGGGAGCGGGAATAAACTGGATATCGTCTTCTCCCATCGCATATAAACTAGGACTTGAAAAACCTATCCTAAATTGCCATGGGCCAATAAAAAAGACTAAGTAAAAGTAAAGAAATTACTTTGCTTTTAAAGAAAAATGGCAAGCATAAAGACATGCGCATGGGACGTGCGGCTCGATTTCTAACTGAGAAGGTTTGTTGAAATTAAAAGGATATCCGCCCGTCGCAGTCTCGCGTTAGCAGCATACCCTCCTAACCTCGGCTAAAAAATTAGGGGAAAAGAAAGGCAACCTCTACATCGCAGTCTCGTGTTCGAGGTCGTATCTTTCTTAACACCATCCTAGAAATCCTATGGCGGTCCAGGTTCGACGGCAGGGTTGTGTATGCCATGTGTAGTGCTAAAACATTTAAGGATGCACAGCAGTTTATAATCACAAAACATTTTATATGTGTGTGTGTATATATATATAACTCTAAGCTATAAACCTACACAAAAGAAAAAAAACCCAAGTCAGCAAAGCATTTAAATAAAGATAAAATGGCCTAAGTCCTCAAATGTCCCCGGCGGAGTTGCCAAGCTGCCGCGACCTCTTTTTTTCGGCACTCGCAATCGGGTACGGGCGCCTAAGGAGGCTAATGGCTCGGCTGAAATTTGACCTCTTCTTCCGCCCGGCGAGCTTCGGTGACAGCGAGACGGCGGCACGACGAGATTTGGCACAGCAGCGGTGTCGGGGGGTGGGACCTCTTCTTCCGCCCCTCTTCACGAATCCAGAACCCCTATGCCTCCTCCGACCTCGCTTCTCTCTCACTCCGGCCAGATCCGAGCCTCCATCGGCCAAATCTGACCTCATCGGACTCGCTCGCCGCCGGCCTCCCCCGAAGTCTTTCAGTGGGAGGTCGGCTAAGCTCGCGACCCGACTTCTCTCTCGCTTACTCTTTGATTCCTCGCCCGAAGTCTCTCAGTGGGAAGATCTTGGAGCTCGCTCTCTGTTCGTGTCGATGGAGGTGCTCCGCTATTTATAGGCGAAGGGGTCCGGTCGACGAAGGAGCTCGGCCGCCGGTCTTTGGCTTGCCGACCGAAACCTCTTGGCTGAATCGGCGTCTCATCTCAGCATTAGATTCGCGCATTGAAGGCGCATGTGCGTCGTCCTCTCCTTCGGCGGCCTACCTCCGTTCCTCTTTACCATAGGCTGCCCTTGAGCGCGTCACCAGCTGTCGCGGGTAATGCATAGAGGCACAGAGAAGAAGAAGGAAAGAGAAGGAAGAAGAAGAAAGAAGAAGAAGGAGAGAGGGGGGCGGGCCAGGTCGTGCGAGCCCACTCGAAGAAAAAGGATGGGGTGGGCTTGGAGGCCCAGCTCTAAAGGCTACTACTACTTTTTTTTTTTTGTTCGTTTTTATTGATTTTTTTGTTGTTTTTTTTATATGTTATTATCTTATTTATCCGAAAAGAATAAAATAAAAAATTAATTAATAAAATAAACCTAAATAAAATTAAGGCGTCAACAAAAAATCAAAAGGATGATCCAAATTCCATAAATGCTTGTCCCCCTTTGTCTTCAAGCCTATCTCAATTTTTCATAATACTTTTTAGCCCAATAAATCCTCTAAATTATCCAAATTGAAGCCAAAATAATGCTGCCCTTGCAAATTCCGATTTTCACAATTTTTGGTCTTCAATTTCTTCAACAATTTCCCAACTTCGACGTCCAAATTTTGATGTAGAAAAAGCCCACATAATTTTTACACGTCCCTCTCGCCATATAGCTCGGTTTGCAAAGCGAAAATCTCTTCATTTCGGCCGATCCAAATTTCCACTAATTTTGCGCAACGTTCGAACCGATTTTTCGTAAAAATCCCAGAATCTCTGAAAATTTCTTGGAGGATGAGTCGACGTTACAAAAATAGATCGTGACATGACAAAACTTTCAATTTCTGAAATCGATTTCAAATTCATGGTTAATTTTACTTCGGCGCGTTTTTAGCGTGACCTAGTCTACCGGGTCACTTTTAGGAATTTTTGGTGCAATTGACTCATGATCGATTTATCTCGAGTCACAATGTACATCTTTGACTCATTGACGACTCTCGGTTATCATGAAATTCTCGAGGTTTCAAATACGGGCACCGGGTAGAGAAATGATAGAAAAATCGGTCTAATGTCGTTCGACGAAAATTTTGCAATTATGTGGAATCACCCACACACTGATCACATATCTATATTAAATCGACCTATCTTCGGTCTCTGATCGATTTTTTACGGTGTCGTAATGACCCTTGCAGATCAACACGGTCGAGCAGTCGATTCTTGGTTGAATTCTCAAGTTCATTGCATTTTAATTCCTTAATTGCTTCCCTAGATAGTCCAGTTATCTCATGAGTGATCAGCTCAGAGAATAGCACTATCGACGTGTCGATGAAAGGCCAGATTTATTTAATCGAAAACGAAATCTGAAAATTCAAGCTGTCACATCAACAAGTCCCGACTTGTGATGTTCCTGCTGCTCATGACCAGGTTCCCGCCCCTTCTCCAGAAGTGTCTATGAGCCCAGGAAGTCTTTGAGCCAGGTTGGAAACAAGTCAGGGTTAATAATAAAAAGCAACCCTTAGGTCCAAGGGGGGGAATGCCTTGTCAATCGATTATTCCTAGTGAAGTAGACCAGACTCTGAAGTTGAATGATACCATTTTAGGGATTGTCAAGCCTTCCACTTTTTCCCAGAAGGTCTAAAAAGGACCTAAAGTGCAATCAAAGTTTGGTGGTTCTCTCGTCATCTCCTATTCTACTAACAAAGCCAACCCAGCGGGAACTACCTCTACAGCCTTGTCATCTAGCTTGGGGGAACACTTGGAAGACTCTGCTAACTTGGCTAGCAGCTTGAATGAGGACGACTAGGCCCTACAGTGCGCACTCTCTCCAAGAGCTAACCTTGCTAGTAGGAAGCCTGATTCCCAGAATGATTAGTTACAGACCCCTTGCCTAGATTCGCCTCCTGCTACTCACCCTAAACTGGTGGCTAGTTGGCGACATTCAAGCAAGCGGAGGTAACCCCCTAACCGTATGTATATACTTATATATGTACATAAGAGTATGGAATATTAGGGGTCTTGTAGATCCCATTAGACAAGCTGAAGTCCAGAACCTTATTTCCATGAATAGTCTGTGTTTTATTGGATTGTTGGAGACCAAAGTCCTGGTGTCTCTTTTCCCATCCATTTCTTTGAGACTCCTAACGGGTTGGAACTGGTGGACCAATTATGACTACTCCCTAAGAGGGAGAATTTGGGTAGGATGGAATTTTTCTCTTGTAAATTTTGATGTTTCTTCGACTAATGCTCAGGCGATTCATGGGAGGTTAAAAATTCTTAGTTCGGGCTCCAAATGTTGCCTCTTGGTTATATATGCGAAGCATACCTTCCTATCCCGTCGTCCACTTTGGGCGAACCTTATACATATAAGTGCCATCTTGCAAGACTCATCTTGACTTGTGGCGGGGGACTTCAATGCTATAAAGAACCCTTCTGACCAGATAGGTAGCTCAAATAATTGGATCCCTTATTTTGATGAGTTTAGTCAGTGCTTAACTCAGGCATAGTTAGAAGATCTGAGATATGTTGGTTATCGTTTCACTTAGGCAACTTCCTCTGAAGCCAACCGGAAGTTAAGAAAGATTGATAGGGTTCTTGTGAATACAAAATGGAGCCTAGAGTTCTACTTCTCACAAGCCTCCTTCCTTGCTCCGGGCATCTCAAATCATACCTCTATGGTCGTCAGAGTCTTGGCACCTGCACATCAGAGAAAACTCTTCAAGTTTTTCAACTTTTGGATGAAGTACCCGGCCTTTCATGAGATCGTTGCTCAGATTTGGAAGGATCTGGGTGAAAGTGTTCCCATGTTTAGGGTAATGTGCAAACTGAAGAACCTTAAAGGCCATCTAAAGCAGCTCAATAGGGAGTCCTTTTCTAATGTCTCTGCCAGAATAGCTGATGCGAGGAATGCTTTACAGGTCACTTAGGACGCCCTCCAGCAGGACCCAATCAGCGTTGTACTTGTAGAGCTGGAGAAGGTTCAGCTTCGGACCTTCTCGAATCTTCGAATTCAGGAGATGTCTTTTTATAGGTAGAAGTCAAGGTACAATGGCTTAAAGAAGGTGACTAAAACACTAAATTCTTTCATCACTCTGTCAACAAAAGACACTTGAGGTATAGAATTATAACAGTCATGGATACGTTCGATAATTTAGTTTCGGACCTAGGTCTGGTGCAGCAACTCTTTGTTACCTACTTCCAGGACCTCCTCGCACCGCGGATGCTGTCATTGTGGCCTACTGTGTAGGAGATACAGGCAGTAATTCAATGATCTCTCAATGCATATCAGGTGATTTAGAGATTCGGGATACCCTCTTCTCTTTAGCTCATGGTAAGGCACCTGGGCCAGATGGGTTTAATGTCAAATTTTTCAATAACAATTGGGAGACAGTTGGATCATTGGTTCTTGCAGTAGTCAAGGACTTCTTTATCTCTAGGCGATTGTTACGGGAGATAAACAACACCATTTTAGTTTTGGTGCCGAAAATCCCTAATGCGTCTTCAGTTTTTGATTACAAACCCATTGCATGTTGTAATACCATTTATAAATGCATCACCAAGATCTTGGCTAATCGTGTGGCTGCCGTTCTTCAAGTCGTAATCAATCCACCCCATAATGCCTTCGTAAAGGGCCGGCAGATTAGCGATAACATCCTCTTGGCATAAGAACTCTTTAGTGGTTTCCACCAGGACGCATATTTGCCTAAGTGTGCTGTCAAAGTGGATTTCCATAAAGCTTATAATACCGTTGATTGGGACTTCTTGGAGCTTGTCCTCCGAGCCTTTGGGTATCCCAATCATTTGACTTGGCTTATCATGGTTTGCGTGTGCACTCCTAAATTTTCCGTGTCTATAAATGGGGAACTACACGGTTTCTTCTCAAGTGGTCGTGGAATTCGCTAGGGGGACCCTGTGTCTCCTTACGTATTTACCTTGGTTATTGAGGTATTTTCGGGGATCCTATACCTTCGCTCCAGACTATCAGATTTCAAATTCTTTTGGAGATGCAAAGCAACGCGTTTATCACACCTTTTCTTTGCAAATGATGTGTTCTTCTTCTGTGAAGCAAACATGGCTTCGGTTTCTCTCCTTAAGGAAGGCCTTGATACCTTTTCTGCTTGGAGTGGGCTGAGACCAAACTTGAATAAAAGTGAGGTATTCCTTGTTGGAGGGACAACCTTTTTACGGAACCAAATTGTTCACGCCCTTGGGTTCTAGGAAGGGAGTTTGCCCATTCGTTATTTGGGGGTCCCCATTATTACTTCACGGCTTGGCAAGGCAGATTGTAGCTCCCTGGTCAACATCATAACAGCAAGGGTGAAATCGTGGGCTCAACGCTTCCTATCTTTTGTCGGCTGCTTACAACTTATCAAGTCTGTCGTTCACTCAATACAAGCCTATTAGGCTAGTGTTTTTATGCTACCTAGAGCTGTGCTAGACCGTATTGAACAAATTTTGAGACGGTTTCTTTGGAAAGGCCCGGGCCTTGGAAGTGGTGGTGCGAAAGTATCTTGACAGGATGTATGCTTTCCAAAGGAGGAAGGAGGACTTGGCATACGAAGGTTGTGTGATTGTAATATGGCGGCCATGCTTAAACACATTTGGATCCTTTTTTCTAAAAAGGAATCCTTGTGGTGTAAATGGATTCATTCTACCTTTTAAAAAGGAAAAACTTCTAGATAGCCAACAAGCCAACCTGTTGCTTATGGGCATGGAAGAAGATTCTTCAACTCAAGAGGGATTTTTGCCATTCCTTCCAATGGAGGATTGGTGACGGCCTTTCTGTGTCTCTTTGGTCTGACCATTGGCACCTTAGAGGTCCTCTAAACTTATGGTTATCAGACACTCTCATTTATAGTTTAGGGTTATCTAGGCAGGCGACGATTGCGGATCTTTTCTCCAATTTCGGCTAGGCTCTCAAGGCCACTTTGGAGTTGTGGGAGCATCCCCTCCCTATTCTATCTCAGAACTCGGACCGGTTTTGCTGGCTGGAGAACTCTTCGGGATTATTCTCGGTAGCTTCTGCGTGGGAAGCCATCAGACTGAAGAAGGGCTTGGTCCCTTGGTCTGCATTTATCTGGAGCAATTTGATCTTATTGCAGTATCAATTCAACCTTTGGCTTATTGCTAAGAATCAGCTTCCTACCCAGGTTCTTTAACTATCCTATGGAAGGATTGAGAGCGGGTCCTACGCCTTTTGCAATACTAGGCCAAATTCTATTGATCACTTATTTTTTGGTTGTCACATTTCCGCCAGACTTGCTTTTTTTTTTGGGCTTCGAGATGCAACCTCCCTTGGTAGAACATGTCTTGGTCGGACAATCTCTAGTGGGCAATGAAGTTTCTCTCAGGCAATGAATTCTATAATGCATTGCTCGACTCTCCTTTGGAGCCCTTTGCCATGTGATTTGGAAGGAAAGGAACATCATTCTCTTTAGGGAGCAAGCCTTGGCAGTCCCAGCCTTGAAGAACCACCTCATTAAAGTTGTCAAGGACAAGGCCTTGACATTCAGTAATGTTGCGGACACTCCAAGAAACAGGAGGATTCAATGCAGTCGGGGACTTGACCCTTCCATTTTCTCTTTTGTAGTGTCCGATCCTTCTCTACAACGTGTAGTCTTGTTGTTTGTGGCTACGGGCTTCCCCATTTGTCTTTTGTTTTCTTTTGCACTCGGCCCCCTTCCACTCTTTGGATTTGTTAGTCTCTTGAGTGTAAGTTCTATTGGTGCCGAGTTTACCTTGCTGTATAGCTCTTTGGCTTAGTCAATACAAATCTTACTTTACCAAAGAAAATAAAAACGAACGAGGACATTAAATATATATGATTGACCAGAATAATTGGACTACACAAATTGTGTCTAAGTAATTATCTTTTTATTTTTCCCCTTGGAGTATAAAATATTATTCACAGTTGTTATGAAAAAAATATGATATGTGAATCTACACGTGAAGACCTATAATTTGCAAGGGTTTCCAATGTCTTAACATTTGTAAAAAAATCATAGTGTAAACTGCAAAATTTGAATAATAATAATAATATAATAATAAATTAATTAATTAATAAATAGCAATAGTCACTTGAAACTTGCTCGAGATGTATCAAGATAACAATACTCTCAAATCACGTAATTCCTAGGGATGGGCATGTGATGGGGTGAAGGACAAGCCTCCTTTCCTAAGAAGGCCAAGGTGAGGGCTGAGGTAGTTTTCTCTTCTCAGAACAACAAATCCTGGCAGAGCACCGCACTAGATTTGGGATAACATTATAGTTGGCATTTTCCATTATTATTATATTAAAATAATTATGTAAAAAGATCGCTCTTAGAGTCCTTTCCATATCTATCTTTGTTTTTATCTATATACAATGAAAACTACACAAACATGACATATACATTTGACAAGGTAGGGCTAATGCTAGCTCAACCCCACTTGCCCCACAATGTACTTGTAGGTCCATCAAACAGTTGAGTTGGGCCAAGCTTGAATCGGGTCATAAATGGTTGATCCAAATTGACCCATCTAATTTGTTTTGTCCAATTTATTTGCAATGCAAATTTCTTGATCTATGCCTGACTCGACCCATATACGATCTATACTCAACCCAACCTAGGATTCGTTTTTCTTAGCATTGTTCTCCTTAGATTTTTGCTTTTGAAGAATGAGAAATAGTGGCTCCATGGACTGAGTTGTCGAGTTAGTAAGGGAGTTCAGGTGTCGGGTTATGAACGGGGGCGTGAAGGCGATAGTGAAAGTTTGGCCCATGCCATATATAAATAATGAATGAGTTCGGGCTGGTTTTGGGTTAAATATAGACGGGTTTTGGATCGTAAACCTATAGATAAACAAACCTTACCATACATTGCTCTTCATACAAATACGGTTGCATGCATAAGAAGAGCACATATTTGGACCCAAACTAACCAGTATCTTGGGCAGTACAAAACATCAAATATATTCTAGATGCCGAAATAGGAAGGTTTTATGAACATTCTAATTTGCACAATTGACTTGAATTATATATGCTGAAATTTTCAAACTTTCAAGTCAAATTCCTACGATAAATTTTCACGAACACTTAGTGGGCAATGACAACAAGGTTGAAACAAATTTCGTTTTCTAGCTCTAGTCATCTTCTCTGAATTGCAGAGTCAAATTAACCCAAGACAGAGTCAAAAAGCAATATTGTCTACCTATACTAACCATCATCTCATATCCCACCTTCCAAACCCAGAAAAATGGCTTAAAAAAACAAAGCAAGATTGATACGTGGAATTCTCATGGTTGAATACGAAATAATCGAAACTAGAATAAAGCAACGATACCACGTGGAATATGAATACATATCAATCATCAACGACAATTGAACACACATGCTATGAACAAACAATCATTAGCCAAGCACACTGCTGACTTATGAATTTCATCAAATACATTATAGGCGCTAAACTCTCTCTTGACCTATCACACTTACTAGTTTCATAGATATATTTGAGAGGCTTAGTTGAACAAAAATCACAAATCTCGTGACCAATGCAAGCAATTCTGAAATATCAATAGTTTGATTTGAATTTGTCCTCAGTAATAGGACAATTCCATATGTGTTTTCCATATCAGTAAACTGTAACAACGCAAGTTTGAACAAAGCTTGGCCCAAATTCCAGACATATAAATGATTAACAAATGGAAGAGAAATAACATGAAGCTTGCTCATGGGATCGTAGACAGGAATTTAAAAAACCTAATACGAACTCAAGACTCAACGTCAATGCACATGAATCTCTAAAAACCATATTGTACCACACAAAATGCCATATCCGATCTATTGAATTATGGATCAGAATTGTGAGCTTGCGATGTGTGTCAGGGCAAAGCAAACTTCGATCCTTCAATTTTCTACTATGACTAAATTCCCAAAGCAGCCACCGTTGCTGAGCTGCACAAGATCTCCTCCGAGAAGGCGGCATTCAGCCACTCCTTGGGCACCTACTTCCTACACTCCTTCCCCCAGGTCCAGCCCCGTCCGCTGGATATCTCCGAGCTCCTCTGCCTCGTGAAGGACCTCTGCCGGTACCGCATATGAAGAAAGTAATTGAAATGGAAACTTGAGTCTGCAGGAAATTATGCTCGAGTAACTAATATAGCAACCAAAGGCCTTTCATCAGACTTCTTCGGAATCAGAATCTTGGAGGATCCAGTCACTGTCAGACCATTCAATTTCACTTTCACTTTTGTACGATGCTGCAAAAGCCAGTGTTAGAGCTGCACGACTCAAGCTCTGATACTAGTCTCTATAGCTGCATGACTATACAAATAAAGGCTACTACATTTTAGCAGCGATTTTCAAGGAATTATTGGAGATACGATTTGATTTTGATTTTGATTCTAATTCTGCTTTAGGACTAATTGATTCAATCAATCCATAAGATTATATATCTAGACAATAAAATAGGAAAATTGTTATTTCGTATGTTTTTTCCTATTTTATCTTTTTTGTATTATAAGTAGGCTTATGTACATGTTTAAAAATGTATAGCAATCCAAATGATAATTCCTTCAATATTTTTTTGATTTTTGTCAAGAATGAAGGAAACTATGTCGATAACTCACGTGACTTGCGCCTGCGTAGGCCTTCTAGAATATAGTTACTGCCACCGAAACGGCGATGAGATTGAAGAATAGCTTGAGCATCAAGATGATCCCACATCAGCGTCTTCCACTTTTCCTCACCTTCCACCCAAATATATGGAAGGTCCTCAATATCATCACATAATCGCAATTGCAAAGGAATCCTATTCAGTTTTGGGCAGTTGAACACTTGCAAAACATCCATGGAATCGCAAGTTATTGGGACTTCACATATGCTCTTCAACTGGGGTAGACCCATAAGCCACAAGCGCTTCAGCTTTGGGAGAGAAATTGAAGACTCGAAGGATGAAGGGGTGTTATTTAAAGGAGTCATTAAGGTTCCTTCTTGGCCCTGTCCTGCTCCGCTTATCATCTCCACCATTCCTTGGCAACTACAGACTGCAATAGTTTGAAGGTTTCGAAGATGGATCAACAACTCATGCGGAAACAACTTTCTCATGTTATGGCATACTTCCACCGTAAGTTGTTCCAGTAAAATCTCTTCAAATGGCATGTATGGGGGAGGACCTCCGAGTATCTCCTCCATGTTCTCACAAAATCTTCCTGTGATTTTTTTCAGATTAGGGAAGTGGGGCAGCCATTCAGATTCCACCACTCTTTTTATTTTGTGACACCGAACAACAGAAATATATTCTAGGCTAGGCAAGGCTAGGGGCGGATGCGGTGGTGGTGATGTAACTGCTGCTACTGTTATCCCCACCATTTCCTCACATTCTTCTATTATAATGATTTGTAGATGAGGAAGGTAGAATTTAGCCCCATGCCCAAAGAGATACTTTAATTTCGAACATTCATATATTTGCAAAACCCTAAGGCATGGGAAGAGGAGAGGAATAGGGGTTGGGGCAGGGGAGTCATGGATGTTGATTGTTTCTTCATCTTGTCCTCCACAGAGCACCCGCAAGTTTTTCCATTTGCCTATTATTAGCTCCTCAAGGTTTTCAAGAGGACCCATGCCAGACAAATTTGTTGCACTGTCACAATTGCTCGCTAACAATGACTGCACATCTTGGGGAATCAAAATACAAATGCCACTGCCAGTGCCACTGCTTTCCCCTCTCACGCTCACGATAGCATTGCTACTCGTCTTGATGTTGACAGTCCTCTCATAATTCCCTAATTGATCGACATAACTTTCTTTCACAAAATCCTTCAATTCTTCTTGACCCACGTTGAGCTTGTAGCAACGAGGGTTATTCCTCTTCTCAAAAGCCATCTTCACAAACTTGTTGAAATCATCCACACCTTCTAAGGAGCATTCCAGTGTCTCCAATGCCCTCAATTTTGTAATGTCTTCTCCATTTACCGTCTGACCTTTAAGATATTGCAAGTTTAGCAAAACCCCTAATGTTCCTTTGGGTACTCTCTCTATGCGTGAAAGAGCTAGGTCAAGGTATCTCAAGTTCATCAACATTTCCAGACCCTCAAGCGCTTCAATGCTGGCACAATTAAAAATGTCCAACTTTCTCAAAGATTTGAGCTTCCCTAAATTAGGAATATGGCGCAATTCCCGACAATGTCTAAGCAATAGTGCTCTCAAGTTTACCAAGTCTGAAATTGAATTTGGAATTTCTTTAAGGTAACATCCACTTAAGGGTGTGCAACGGGAACCGCCCGAACCGGGAACCGACCGGACCGGACCGAACCGGTCGGTTTTGGGCGGTTCCCATGGTCGGCGGTCCGGTCCCCGGTTCCTAATCTTGGAACCGGTGGCCGGTTGGTCCGGTTCTCGGTTTCAAGGTGGGAACCGGACCGAACCGGACCGACCGGACCGAACCAATTTTTTTTATATATAATTTATATACATAGAATTAATAAAACATATAAACATGATAACTTATTACAACCAAAGTTGCAATTTGAGGTAGCAACCTCTTATGTGACCAAGAGACCATTAAAACCCCTTTTGTTACTCTTTTATTTATAGAAAAAATCTCCTTGTTAGTTTCGATGTGAGATTAAGACTTCAAGAAATCCCGTGAATCATAGAATGAAGTTTGAATATTTTGCACGTGAAACACGTGTGGTTAGTTTTGTTGAATTGCCCGGGAATCGAATTGGATTGATCGGTCAAGAGCGCGTTTCCTCTTAAGTTCTTTAGTGCAAAGAAGTAGAGTCGATTTTTTTGGACCGGACCGGACCGGACCGGAACCGATGGTCGGTCTGGTTCCCGGTCCTAGGACCAAATGGTCCGGTCCACGGTTCGCAATTTTGGGAACCGGTGCTCCCGGTCCGGTTCCCGGTTTCAAGGTGGAACCGGACCGAACCGGGAACCGATCACCCCTACATCCACTCAGGTTTATAACCTTTAGCCCCCATAAATGTTTGAAGAAAGAATTAGGGATTAGCACATCACACCACAAGCTATCATTTAATAGAAAAGTTGATAGTTTAAGACAATTTGGTGACATGTTCAAGGGAAATTCTTCAATATAATTCTTCATCAGAGAAACTTTCTCCAAAGCATCCGTCCAATATTCCTCAGGTGGTATCGTCCTTAGCCCCTTTCCCGCTTTTACAATCGAAGTCGCACTCATGACGTTCAATGCCATGTCTCTAATCAAATCATGCATCTTCATCCTGCTCCCACGAACTTCCAATAGGCAAACATTTGCCAGTTTGTTTAGTATGGTGAGGCCTCTAACATATTGTTTCTCCCTTGTATTCAATCGACCAATTAATCCTTGGTCAATAAAGAATTCTATCAACTCAAACTTATCAATCCGTTCATCTTCTGGATAAAGTGCACAAGATAGGAAACACTGTTGGATTTCATGATTACCAAGGCGATTGTAACTGAATTCTAGTTTCTTTAATACTACCTTTTCCATATTCGTCTGCCCCAAATCTGATTCTCTTAATTTCTCCAAGCAATCATTCCATTCATACACATCGGTTACTCCTCGCATGCTTCTTGCCAGTGTGATGATTGCAAGTGGCAATCCCGCACATTCTTGAACAATGGACTTTACAACTATTCTAGTTTCCAAATCAAAGGCCACTTCGGATCCAAGCTCCTCCAAAAAAAAACTCTCAGCTTCTGTATGTGATAGAGGTTCTATTTTTATTAATTCTTGACATTGCATTTGGCGGCATACCTCGAATGATCGAGTGGTTAAGACCAACTTAATTCCACCTGGGATTCCCACCTCTTTAAGATCGAAGAATTCCCACACATCATCGAGGATTACTGTAGATTTGCCTTTTTTTGTTAAACAATCACACAACATTGCTGCTCGTCTCCTCACATCCTTTTCTTGTTGTATGCCCAAACCTAGTTCCTTCGCAATGGCATCTTGCAACCTTTGTGTGTTGAAATCCTGTGACACAGTGATCCATAACACGTTGCCATAGGTTGCTTCTTTGAGGAGTCTATTATGTATGTGCACCATAACAGTTGTTTTACCAACACCCCCCATTCCATAAATGCCTAGTCGGGATATTTGATTTCCTACTAGGAACTCCAAAATCTTTGTAGTATTTCTCTGAAATGCCTCTCCCACCATCTTTTCTTCTAACAATTTACTGACTTTGGTCTCTGTCGCTTCAAATAGTCCTTTGTCTTGTCTCATAAGGTCTTCTGCTTCATCCATCAGTATAAATACCTGTTGATGCAATGGCAAACAATCCTCGCTTGCTGCTTCAGGACAATCATTTCTAAGCTTCTCCACATTCGCCAGCCAACTCACAACTTCCATTCTTGGCTTCTTTAGGGATAGAGATGCAGCAAATTCTAACTCATCCCTTATGCCACCTTCTTTTCTATAGAGTAGTTCTAGTCTTCTTTTCAAATCTCTATTCTCTTCAAAGTTATTGCCTGTGTTCAGATGACTCGTCATTTGCACATCCTCGTTTATATCTAATTCTGCAATTAAAATTCCATCAGTTAGGGTCTCATGATAGCATTCTTGCTGCCCCATAATCATGTAACGTATATAAGGATTAATTTTTGTAAATAACCAGAGACCTGGTTGTGATGATGGGCCTATCATGCCTGTTCCACAAGGTAGAATCTGAGGAAGTGGAGGAGCATTATTTGGAGCTTGTGACGATGATGGCATACATGGATCCATGTCCATTAGAGCTTGTGGGTGACATGTGACTAAATGGTTTTTCCATGATGATGATGGCACGGTTGGATTCTGATGCGCTGTTTTGAGATTAATGGATTGATGTGGAAGACTTTGACGTTGAGGGTGCACCGAAGCTGCTTGCAATAAAATATTCAAGTGTAAGATCAATCAACAATTGGACTTTCAAATCAGGCCATGGGTATAGGTAAAACAACATCTAGAATTTGATCACACAAAATATCTATAGCAAAAATCTCAAAGTTAATTTTTTGATGAAAGAAAGTGTGCAATAAAAAGGAAGTGACATTGGAGACGTAGAATATGCAATGATGCTTGGCATGTTCCTGATTAGGGAACCCCTATAGATATCTTGTTTAAAAACGCATCATATCTTAAATTTTGACCACATAATTTGGGAATATCTAAAGATCTAACGGAACCATAATAGCAACGTAGATTAATTTAGACACACCGTGGGATGATGATGGGCCTACTGTATTTGTTGACGCCTCTGGAACTAGCGAATCAATCACGTTGCCTCAAAATTTTGAGAGTCACTTGTATGCTGTGATGCAGTTGAGGGATCGATGTCCATTGGAGTTTGAGAAGGAAACCGACAAATATCATTCCCATCTCCCTTGTCACACTTTGGTGAGAGCTGACCAGGATGCTGGACAGTGTCGGTCGGACTTGTGTTGTTGCATACAGGAACCACTCCCTCTACATAGGGTTGACCACAATCCTGCAAACGATTTGCACCGTCCACATCAAAAAATGAATCAATTTGTAATGACGATCCCACCGTTGGATTATGCAGTTGATTCGTTTGTATTTCCGCAGAAGTGTTTACATCTACATCACGAGATTCAAGAAGATTCTTTGGCGGAGAACGGTGAAGATTTGACCAGTCTGTTGAATGTAGCGGTGAATCTGGAGTGATTCCATCTGCAAATTGTTCGTCAAAGCTTAGATATTGTTCATTTGAAAATTGGGGAATGCTGGTCGTAGACTCGTAGCTTTGTTAATGAGTAGAGGAGTGGGTAAAACATCACCTCCAATGAACTCCTGCAGCCCACCTGACCAACTGTTGCCGAGGACATGATCATTTGGGAATGATGATAGCTCTCTTGCATTTTGTTGTTCCCTCTCTAGCTCAAGAAGCGCTGCTAGCTCAGTAAAATCAAGGGAAAGTGAAGCCGACGAGTCCATCGGAAGGTGCTGGAGAGAGGAAGCAATTTCATTACCATGTGCTGCATCCAATCTATGATTCGATAGATCCGGCTGCAGGGAGGTATCTAGATTATCCAGAGGCATATCACCAGGAGGCAGAGAAACTTGATCCCGAGGCCCTGCTGAAGCAGTACCAATTCCGGTCGGCCAATAGCAAGATGGCTGGGGTGGCGCACACCCAGGTTGATTCGAGTTCTGCGTGTCATTGGGATTCGATGCGTTGTCACTTTGGAATACAATTTGACTTGTGCCAAAAACTATTCTTTCCAGTCCTTCGCCCGATGCGCCTCCCGTGCTTATATCCAACGCACTGCCTTTACCTTCAATTTTCTGCGAGGCTTCTGCTCTCACATGATGATCAACTTTCTCACAACCTTTAATACCATAACGCGGAATTCCAGCGAGGTGCGCGCGGATCCTTGTAGCACTTCCACTATACTTGTTGCCGCAAAATCGGCACTTCCACTTATTGTTCTCCACATTTTCCACGTAGCCACGAAATCGATCTAACTCCCTGGGCATTCTTTTGCCTATTACCTACAAAGAGCACATGACATGAAAAACAGAGAAAAAAGGCCAAGCAAAAGCACAGAACAGTTAAAAAACAAACAAGATCGATAAAACAAGATGCATGTAGAAACATAAAGGAATCCGAAGTTATATTAACAGTTAGCTAATTAGATAGACTTGATATCGATGCAAAATCCTTGAATCTTCCTAATAGAGCCAAACCACCTAAGTTGTGGATGCCCAAAGTACAGAGATCTTCCTCCTTATTTCACCATGAACAAAGGTGAAGTTAGAGAGAGATACACTAGATATACACAGAGGAAATTAACAAAGGAAAATTAGATTATACTTACCGAAAAAGAGAGAGAGAGAGAGGAAAACTTTAGGAATATCTAAGCAGGAGAACACGCCTTGGAAGGAGAATCTCAAGCAGCCCTTACACATTAAGCATGGATCTAGAGGAGCATCAAGAGTGTAGGGTAATGGTCTCCCACATCTTTGTCAACAGAAGAAGTGGACGGTCTTGCTCCAAAAAACGCATTCGCCTCTGAGCCAATTTCAGCTTTGGCTGTAAGGAAGCTACTGTGCAGCCAACTGTTGAGCCCACTCATCTTGTTCTCCCCCCCGGGGAAATAGTACAAATTACATAAAGATTTTTAAAAAGCGGTGTACCAAATGAGGTGGAAAGCTATTATTGAACATTAAAATATGGATATTCAAATAAAAAAAAACGTTAAAATATGATTCACTTAATTGCGAAACTCTATGAACTTTGCAAAGAAAATGAAAAATTAAAAACAAAACTTACCTAAAAAAGCTACAACACTGTTTTCCTCTTCATACTCCATCCATCTTAATATAATATAATATAATATATATCCATTTTTCTTATGTCTAGCATTGCTCTTTTTTCCCTCCACGAATGAGTTACATTTTAATGATTAAGAAAACCTCGGAAGTAATGCTGCTTATATACTATCCATAAATCTTGTCTCAAATTTAGACCTTGACCTACACTAATCACTTCTGCTCATAAGAAAAGGCTTTTTCGTTTTTGAGTCCGAATAAAACAAGCCAAATTGCACTGTCAATGTCTAAGGAAATTCTACAGTCCAATCTAGCAATTCACGAGACTAGTTTCATATCCAATTTCGATCTTTAAAAAAAAAAGAAAAAAAATTTACCCAAGGAATGATTTAAAAAGAAGTACTAATTTACTAATTATATAAAAAAAACTATTATTAACACCTAAATTTTTGCCTAATGTGACCAAATCTGCTGATAATTTGAGTCCTGATAAAAATACATTTATAATGATGCATCCTCAATCTCTATTGCATTATTTCACCTTTAATATTGTAGATCCTTTCTAATAAAATTATGAATTCTTGTGAACCGATCTGTTACACGACCTGATCCGACCCTGAATTTTCCAAGGCTAATTTAAGCAGGGAATTCCTATAAAAGTCTTTGGACGCAGTCCACTGTCCGAGTTCTAAGTCCTTGCCGCTCCTTCCTTCTTCTGGTTGACCGAAATGGTCGACTTGGGGCTACTTTCAACACGACATTAATGCATGTGTGAACGAAGGAAAATAGCTGTGTGAAAACACGCAAGGAACGAAAGTGTACTGAGAAATTCTGCAAAATAGAGGGCCACTCGGTCCCAAAGGACACAGCAGAGAAAATCCAGCGCACACTCGTGGTGACCTCGTCGAAAGGGCAGGCTTTAGTCAAGACGCCGGTCGAAGCATTCACACCGTGTGAATTGAGAAACCTAATATAATTTCAGACTCAACGTCAACATACACAAATCCCTGAAAATCATGTCTTTATAACCCAAAATGCCATATCCAATCGATTGAATCTATTTATGCCAAAAGATGACCAAGTCGTCGGCGTGGATAAACATTTGGCTAATGCATGGACATTACCATGCACACGATGCATTGTTGATAGTTATTAAGATCGATATCGATATTAGTATATGTTGATATTCACCATCGATTGATTGGTGATGTATGACAATAGCTGATTAACAACGATTGACAGGAGTATTGATAAGATCCCGTCAAGGTGTTAGAAGAAGACTGAACACATGAGGAGCCTTGAGATACGTTTATCGGTTTGAATTCAATCAAGGTCATGGAACAAACTGGCATGCATTTTTGGAGGAACAACCGTCCGGCAATAGGATCTTGGTGTCGTGAGAATATGGACACATAATCCATGGAGATGAAATAACATTGATATAACTACTAGAAACTGCTAAAAAAAAAAAACAGTTATGGCTCTATTACTATAAATACCATCACTCATCTAATGAAAAGCCCCGCACAAATAACAAAAATACACTGCATTCAGATTTTCTAAATTCATGTCGTTGATCAAATCCCAGCGTGTTTCTCAGTTGTAGCTTTCATAAAAATTTTGACGTTTATTTTTATCTTAGCATTTCAGATGAGTCGTTGATTAAATTTTGACAGGATTTATTTGTGTTTAGTCCATTCGTAATATCTTTAACTCTCTGTCGCGACCTAAAAGTTCCGGGGCACCACCTAGACTTTAGGTTAATGGATTACTAAGTTTGAAACTTAGCTCAGGCCTTCCCAAGCCCATACCAATTCGCGACTTAGGGTTCCAATTTTTTTTTTTAACATGCAGATAAATTTTATCTAGGAGTCACCACTAATCAGTTTTCCGTAGGTCGATTAGACACCTAACTAAAATAATGGGAAAATTATTTTACTCCTACGAACCAGAGATTATAGGTGCGGGGACTTGATTACGCTAGATTAGTCTAGTGCCCTTTCGGTACCTTTTATTTAAAAAAAAAAATATTTTTGTAGGCAGTATTGATTAATTTTAACTTAAGCTAAATAACATGCAAATGGTGGTTATGCGGGTACACAATCAATGAAATAACATTCAATAAACTAAAGTGATAGAATTGTAAGAAATTATTAATGACAACCTTACAAAAATGCTAATGAAAATGCATGCCCTAAACATGATTTTCTAAATGACATGACACTTAATTTTTTTATTAATTAAACGTAATCTTAATTCGTAATCTTAATTTAACTTAATATGCATGAATTTATTTTAATGACATGCGAGATGCAATTCATATAGTATGACTTAAACTTATCACTATATGTATGCAATCTAATTTATATAATCCTAAATATGCATGTGCTACGTGATATGGGATGAATGACATGGTATTTCTACATGCATGCTCTTTCATGATTTTTTTTATGATAATTCATTTTTTAATGCGTATATGCAACCTATGCTAAATAATGATGATATGAAATGAGATTAATTATGAATTAACCTATTAACTAACCAAGGAAATGATCTTTTTTTTTTTTTGACATAATGTTTTTTTATTGAAAAGAAAGTAACTTAATGATGCAATGATCATCTTTTAGCATTTTCCTTTTTATTAAAAAAAAATTAAACTATAACTCATATGGCATGCATGACATTTTTTGTTCCTCTTTTTGTTTTACTAAATGAAAATTGACTTAATCTAAAAATATCTAGGTGTGTTGCTTGAATATGAAATGTGTATGGACCTAAGTACCTAAATTCTAGATATGCCAATATTTTACTAATAAACAAATTCTAATTCAACCTATTATGCAAATTAATTAATATGTACCTAATATTTTTTGGATTCTTTTTATTGAAATTCGGAATTAATAAAAAAAACTAATTAGACTAACTAAAGTGAATGATATTCTAATTTATTTTAGGAATCAATTTAACTTAAACTATATCTTATCTTAAAAGTTATATAAAAAAAAATCAAGACATGCCAACATTATTTAAAATTAGCCCTAACAAAAATCACCCATCTAAAAGTATAATCTAAAAATTATAATCCTATAAATGCAATTCTAATTTACTAACCCTAAAAATACAGTCCTAATTTACTAAACCTAAATGCTCTAATGCAATATTTAGATTTTTATGTACTTTTTAATTTTTTGATTTTTTTAATCTTTCCAAACAAGTAATTATTTAAAAGAATGAATATAAGAATTAAAATAACCAAAAAAAAATAACCTGTTGTCTCATGGATTAAATTAACAATTATTTTAACTCTATAATGTTTTAACAATTGAAATGCTATCAAAATTCCTAAAAAATTAAAGTAATTAAAAAAATGACCCGACGTCTTACGGGTCAAAATAATAATTACCATAATTTGAGATAAAACCCCTTAATGTCTACAAGGTCTACAAATATTGACATACAATACTACAATTCAAATAATTAAACTTAAAAATAAGCTAACATAACATGAAATAAGTAAAAAATAAAAAATAAAAAAAAAAACTACCTAAGGCTTGGAAAATGGGAGTAGTGACAGTGGTAAATGGCGTCGGTCGAAGGGTGTCCAGCGTCGTCGGAAGTTACCGTTGATCAGAGTCTCCCCGTGGTCGGAGCTCCGGCGAGGTCTGGCAAAGGTAGACCTGCAACAAAAATAGGGGAGGTAGCAGGTGGCGCGGCATCAGGGCAGGGCGTCGCGGATGAGGCGTGTTGACTGGCTCGAAGGCAGATGCTACAGGGGTGTCGGATTCGGCTGCAGTAGTGCTGGGCTGACAGAGGCGGGTCGCGACGCCGCAAATTGTGGACTTCAGGGCACGGCTAAAGTAGAGCAATAGAAATAAGGGATGGCGTCGGTGGTTGCACATGGACCTGTAGCGTTGGGGTCATCGTGGGCGGTGGTGTCAAGGCTCGGTGGTGACATGGGTCAGCTGCGGTGGTGTGGAACAGGGGCATCGAGCCGATGGTGGCTTCTAACGGATTCGTAGGCGGCGTTGGATGGCGGTACGGCAAAGTAGCGTCAATCACTCGGGTGTGCAGCAAATGGACCCCCGGTGGCGTCGATTGGGTTGAAGAAACGTAGGTCGAGTTGGCGCGGTGGTGGTGTGAGCACGGCAATACATACGCGGCGGACGGCACAGGCACTTGCAGATGAGGCCGGCAATGGGCTGCTCCACGGACGAAGATGAACAGGGGCCCCTTTTCTTTCTTTTTTATTATTTTTTCTGCTGAAGCCCCTCACATCTTCTCTCGCACGTCACTTCTTCCCTGTCTTCTTCTGCAAATGCTGCTCCAATGCTTTTCTTGTTTTGACTTTTTTCTTCTTTTTCAAACTTTCGATGCCCCTCAGAGAACTCTCCTTCCCTTCTGAATTTTCTTCTTACCAAAACTTTGTTTTCTTTTGTGAACTTTCAAAAACCGAATGAAGAAGCCCCCACCTGCTCGGTTCTGAAGCCTTGTATTTTATAGTGAAAGTGCTCAAAGTTGTTGAAGATTTGCAAATATTCACTCAACCATCCAACAGTAAAAAGGCTCCAAAATCACACAACCGAATTCTTTTTAAAATTTTGAAATGAAGATATGTGTTCAATAAGAAAAACGCTTCATTATTCAATTTTTTTTTTGAAATCTCCCTCCACAAACCCAAATGTTTTATTTTATTTATTATCCTCCATTTTATTTTCTAAAAAAAAAAATCATAAATTAGGTGTCAACAGTCTCCCTGTGTATGTCTCAGTGAAGCTGGTGGAGCAAAAAACTACAGATGTTTTTGAAAAAAAAAATCATAAATAAAGGAGCGGTCCTAAGATAGCCTCGTGCTCAACGTGTGGCAGTTGCAATAGATCTAATCTAGACTCGAGCGCAGGAAACGATAGCCGGTGCTTCAAGGTGTGTGCTTTTTGTTGAGCCCCTCTAACCGCTGCAGTTACTTCAGTGCGAAGTGCTCGGCTCCTTTGGTTCGATGGCATCGTGTGAATTTACATGGCTGCCCGAATTACAAACGTACTCATCATTAACAAATGGAAGAGAAACAACATTACCACGACCCTCTCAAGGTGAACCATGAGGAGGTTTGACGAATTGCCACCTGTGAAAGCTAGTATGAGCACCTAGAGGGGGGAATAAATGCAAAAATAATTTTTCGGAGTGAAATGAATTATTCTATTTTTAAAACAACTCTGTTCAGCAATAGATTGTGAAAAGAAATCTAGACTCTAATGATCAAATAGAATTACGATCAAAGTAAAAGAGCTTAGGGAAGAGAATAAGAACACAAGGTTTATAGTGGTTCGGCTTAATACAAGCCTACGTCCACTCTTCCACACCGATAGCCCACCCGGCTGGATTTCACTATGAATCAAAAGAGTTGTTACAGTATAGCTCTTCCTTAATTCCACAATATAGAGACTCTGCTACACTTCATCAAGGTCTCACAAAGGTATAAACTCTCTTTTGAGTACAAGATTTCGCTCAACAATTGAATTGACTAAGAACAAGGAGCTTCAATTTTTGGAATTCTTCTATCGCGCACACACTCGAATAACATGAATGTCTTCCTTATATACTCCTTCATGCCATCACACCTGTTGACACTTACCAAAGAATTTTTTCCAATCTACCCGTTGGATAGAATCAATTAAGGAGATTTCGAGTTATTTAAGGAATATGACGATAGCCCACCAATCCTGCTCGCCCATACAATCAGGATCTAAGTTTCCATAAGTAGAACCTTCCAAGTATACTTTGCTAATCAACAGATCCAAAATCCCTAAATCAATCTCAATTTGAATAAAAGATTCCGACATGCTGCATCCTGCCAAGAGATATTCTTTAGTCAATAGAATCAAATCCTTAACGAAACACTCAATTCTGGATAAGCCTTCTTTGACGGTCTAGAAATTGTTAATGAGGATAGACTTTGAGTCTTGAGTCTGGCGGTCCGGAGGTCTTCAAACTTTGATGAAAGAGTCTGCAAGTCTTCAGACTAGATTGATGGAAACATTTTGTCAACTTCAAAACACTCAAGGCAGTTTTCTCCAACAATCTCCCCCTTTTTGATGGTGACAAAACTTTCTTGCAAATTTGAATAACTTTGACCTGCAAAACAATATTCAAGCAAATATGGATCTCTCACAAAAGATAATTGGCTTAGTAAGGATAACATTAAATCTGCATCCACTGGAAATAAGTTAGTCCTGTAAATGAGCAACTATCTTTGCCATGAAATACCAATAGTGCTTAAAATAAACAAACGATCAAACAATCCAAATCCAAATCCAGTCACAACCAAACAGCCAAACACAAAAGTAAAGTCAATAAAAAAAGTCAAGAGTTTAAATCTCAAATCTCAAATCTCAAATCTGCATCACATCTCTCCCCCTTTTTGTCAGCATTAAAAAAGTAGAGACGAAAAGAGAATGGAATTAGGATTGCTTTGGAATACGAACAAGCTGGAAATCTCCCATTGACTGGACAATCTCTTCCAGCTTTTTCAAATCCTCATTCAGTTGAACCACATCTTCACCCTTGGTATTTGCTTGAACTTGAAGAGCAAGGGCATGAATTTGATCATGCAAAGAAACTGAAGAGGCTTGACCCGCATTCTGCAAGTTTTGAATTTCACATCCCAGAGCATAAATTGGGCATCGCATTTCCATAAGAACATCAAGCACTCTGCGAAAGTCTGCTAAATTATCAATATGAGTACTAGCTTCTACACGATCAGTAAGTGTATTAGCAGATGATGGTAAGTCAGCACGATCACTTAGATTTGGCGATGAAACCTCATGGCCTTCCTCAGGGAAATGAGAGGCATAGATGTCTTCTGGATCTGCAGGTTAACGACTTACTCCTTCATAGTAGCAGCAATTGAAGATGTACCTCTTTTATCAACATCTCCCCCTGTTTCATTGCCTTCAAGTGGTGAGAAGTACTCTTCATGCTTTGTTTCCTCTTGTTCACCTCAGCCCTCTCCTTCTTCTTCCTCTGCTTCTTTTTCCATTGATTCTCTCTCTCCAGTCCTCTGTTCAATCTCCTCCTTGTCTTGTTCCTATCTCACTTCTGTCTCTGGAATAGAACGACTTAAGTTTTTCAAAGCAAGAGCGGAAATTGTGATATCATCCTCATCATCTTCATCCTCCAAGATGAGTGCTCTTCTTTTCTTGGATGGAGCAACCATGGGTTCCTTCCTTTTCCATTTTGCAGCCGAAGAGACTGGATGAGTCTTGACATGGGGTTTTGTCCTTGAATCGTTCCAAAACCTTGTTAAGTTCCTTCAGATGCATTTTAGAGACCATTTTCAATCCCACCACCATTTGATCGCATGTTCAAACACAAAGAATCCTGGGGCTGAATGTTCAAATGTTTGAATAATGCTGAGTAAGGAAGTTGGCCCTTGTCTTTCACCATCGTTTTGTACATGTGGAACATAATAGTATGCGGAAGAGAGAAATTTTTGCCAGCATTAATGGCATACATCAGTTTTTCCTCCGAGTTTGAAACATCGGTCTTTGAAGTCGATTTGGGTCTGATGCAGTTGATCACTAACTTGTGAAGAAAAATATTTGAGGCATTCATCCTTAAATATGAAATCTTTCCTTCCGCCGTTCTATCCCGAACAAGCTCTACCGTCGCACGTCCAATAGACACATTGATTGGTTAGAAATTCCAATACCCTTTGTCTTTCAAAAATTCATCAATATAGTTCAAGGGAGTACCAACCTTCTTCAAAGCACAGTAAAGCTTAAACATAAAAGCGGGCTTTAGAGTTCTTACGGGTTCTGCATCTTCGATGATTTCTTCCTCTTCTCGATGTTCAATATTTTGAGGTCTAGATGGAGAAGATTGGCGTTGCTGAGAATGTTGTGGGCTCTACTGCTGTCTAGGAGATTCTTCTTCCTCGGTGAGGTCAAAATGAGTAGGATCCTCACGCATTTGCTGTGGTACCCTGTTCGCGATCCTCGAAGACTTTCTTTGAGATGGCATTCTTCACAGTCTTTGAGAGATTCCAAACTTGTTTCGCAACAAAGGTGAAAAATTTTCGAGGATTAAACAAGAGAATAAAAGATAAGTTGAAGATCTGTGCTCTCTTAGAGTTTTTGTGAGTAAAACGAAGAAGAACCAACAGTATATAAGGCAGTCGAATCAAGGCATACGGAACGTCATAAAAGAAAAATAAAAATGCATTTTCAAAAATAATTGCCTTTTTGAAAAATTAGATAACCGTCATTTCAAAAATAACTTTTTTTTTTAGAAAAGGAAAGATTGCAATAATCATGTAAACTGGGGAAGATAACATCAATCAATTACAGATAGATGATCGTACCTTTTCGAGATTTTATCCGAGAGATAAATTTCTAAAATAGAAATAATTTACAGTTGTGAATCTTGATTGTCTGAGTTTGAGTGTCTTTAGACTTTCAGCCTTGAGTCTGAACTTCCTCAAACTTTAAGATATTGAGTCGAAACGAATAACTTCAAATTGATTTTTCATCAAAGGCTTTGTAAATATGTCCGCCGTTGATTATTTGAATTAATAAACTGAATCAGAACTTCTCCATTTTGAACATGATTTCTAATGAAATGATGTCGAATCTCTATATGTTTTTCTCTTGAGTGAAGAATTGGATTCGTGATGAGATTGATTGTGCTGGTTTTGTCACATTTGATCTCAATGCATGAATCTTCGATTCCAAAGTATTTTGGCTGTTGTTTTATCCACAGAATTTGTGAACAACAACTTCCAAGAGCTACATACTCTGTTTCTGCGGTAAGAAGAGATACGGTACTTTGTTTCCTTGAAAACCAAGATATTGTCCTGTTACCAAGTAGTTGACAGGTGCCCGAGGTGCTCTTCTATCAACTCTGCATACTGCTAGGTCTGTGTCTGAGTATCCAAGAAGAGTGAAGTCTCATTCTTTAGGATACCAGAGGCCTAAATTTGAAGTTAAGGTAATGTATTTGATAATACATTTTACAGCACTTAAATGAGATTCTTTGGAGTCTGATTGAAATTTGGCACAAATACAAACACTAAACAGAATGTCAGATCTAGAAGCAGTAAGATAAAGAAGTGAACCAATGATATTCCTGTATAGCTTCTGGTCAACTTTCTTTCCTCCTTCATTTTTGTCCAGCTTCATGGAACTTGACATTGGTATATCAGTCTTTTTGCAATTCTCCAGTCCAAACTTTTTGACAAGCTCTTTAGCATATTTTTCTTGGTGAATAAAGGTTATCTCCTTCAGTTGTTTCACTTGAAGCTCGAGAAAGAAGATTAGTTCACCTATCATGCTCATTTCAAATTCATCATACATAGACTTAGAGAATTTCTTGCACAAATTTTCATTAGAATATCCAAAAATAATATCATCAACATAAATTTGAACAAGTAAAAAGCTTTTGCTTTCTTTTTTGATAAACAGTGTAGTATCTACTTTACCTCTAACAAAGCCATTTTGAATTAAGAACTTACTTAGTTTGTCATACCAAGCTTGAAGTGCTTGCTTTAAATCATATAAAGCCTTTTTTACTCTAAAAATAGAGTCTGGTTTCCTTGGGTCTTCAAAACCGGGAGGTTGTTCCACATAGACTTCCTCTTAGATAAACCATTTAGGAAGGCACTTTTGACGTTCATTTGGAATAACCTGAAATTTTTATAACAAACAAAAGCAAGTAATAATCTAATTGCTTCTAACCTTGCTACTGGCGCGTAAGTTTCATCATAGTCTATCCCTTTTTCTTACGTATATCCTTTGGCCACGAGTCTTACTTTGTTTCTTACGACTTTTCCTTTCTCGTTCATCTTGTTCCTGAAAACCCATTTAGCTCCAATGATGGATTTACCTTTCGGTTTATGAGTCAATTCCCAGACATCATTGATACTGAATTGCCTGAGTTCTTCTTGCATAGCTTCAATCCAACTTTCATCAGTTAAAGCTTCTTTTATGCTTTTGGGTTCTGTTTTAGAAATAAGAGCCATAGCACTAGACTCTTCACGCCTTTTGGATCTTGTACGAATTCCTTCATTAATATCACTAATAATGAGATCTTTGGGATGACTGGATTTATGCTTCTAGTTGCTGGTTGATTTGTCAGACTGTTGATCATTTCCTTCATTTGAATCTTTGATGATCATTTGTTGCTGGTCTTCTGAAGTCTGAGCTGTTTTTGGAAATTTAGACTTTATAAAGTCTAGAGCAGATTCAGATTCTTTAGGTTGAGTCTGAATCGATTGATTTTGCATAAAGTCTTGAAATTTGACATTCATCGATTCCTCCACAGATTGAGTCTTTTTGTTGTATAATTTGTAAGCTTTGCTTGTGATTGAATATCCAAGGAAAATACTTTCATCTGATTTTTTTCAAACTTATCAACTCGATCATTTGCATTTTTTAATATAAAACATTTGCATCCAAAACACATGAAAATACGAAACAATTGACTTATTTCCTTTGAATAACTCATAGGGAGTTTTCTCCAGAATAGGCCTTAAGAAGACTTTATTAATAATATAGCATGCTGTAGAAACTGCTTCAGCCCAAAAACGAGAAGAGATGTTACTTTCAATTAAAAGAGTTCTAGCCATTTCCTACAGCGATCTATTCTTTCTTTTCACAATTTCATTTTGCTCTGGAGTATATGGTGAAAAGAACACATGCTAAAAACCAGATTCATCACAGAATTTAGCAAAGTCTTGATTTCAAATTCACCTACAAGGTCTATCTGTATACTTGAAATAACATACCCTTTCTCATTTTGGACTTTCTTACCAAATTTTATAAAATAAGAAAATATTTCAGTCTTACTTGTCAGGAAATATACCCAAGTGAATCGTGAATAATCATCCATAACTACTAGGTAGTATTTTTTACCTCCAATACTTTGAGTTCTGGTTGGTCCAAAGAAATCCATATGCAAGAGCTGCAGTATATGATTAGTGGATACTTGATTTATTGGTTTGAATGAATTTCTTACATGTTTTCCCAAGACGCATGGTGTGCGTAGATTAGACTTTTGATATGTCAGTTTGTATAGTCCACGAACAAGCTTCTTTGCTGAGATTTTGGTTATTTGCTTCATATTGATGTGCCCAAGTTTTCTGTGCCATAAGTTTGTTTCCTCTTGAATTGATATTAGACATTGGGTTTCATTTGGTTTGATATCCAAGAGGTAGATATTCCCATGTCTTTGGCCCGTGAAAAACTGAGAGGAGTCTTTACTGGTTCATGAACATATTCCTTCTTGAAAATTGATTTTGAAACTAGTGTCGCACAACTGATTGATACTCAGCAAATTGTAGTTGAGTCATTCCACTAAGGAAACATTACTGATCGTGAGGCTTCAAATCTTTACAGTTCATTATCCCACAATTCTTCCTTTTGCTATTTCCTCCAAAAAAAACTTTTCCACCATTAACTTGCACAAGTTTTATGAAACAATTTGAGTCTCCTGTCATATGTCTTGAGCATCCACTATCCAAGTACCATTTAACTTTTTTTTTATAGTGACCTGTATTTAGAAAAGAAACTCAAGCTTTCTTTGGTACCCATATTTTCTTGGGTCCATTGGTGTTAGTGTAATATACGGTCTTTGCCCATACCTTATTAACAGGTTTTCAAACCATAGGATATTCTTTCTCAAAATGATTTGAACTATTGCACTTAAAACATTTAAGAGCACTACGGTCTACAGGTTTTACAAAGCTTTTTGGAAATGATTTTTGTAAGAATTTTTTGTAGGTCTTTACTTAATTCTTTCCTTAATTTAGGAAAATCAATTAGATGAATGGTTTCAGCAGTCATTCCCAGGTCTTTGTGCTGAAAGAATTTTTTCAAATTTCTCAGATCCTATAAAAAAAACCTTTTAGAAATACTTGAGATATCATTTTTCAAGAATGCATTTTCTTTTGAAAGATTGTCTGCATTTTCTTTCAAAGTAGTAACACTTTTGTCTAAACTTTCGACATTCTCTTTCCAAACAATTTCCTATTGTTTTAGTGCAGAATTTTCCCTTTTAAGTTCAAAAATCCTTTTGAGAGAGGTTTTAAGACTAAGACACAATTCATCAATGTATCTAGAGACTTTAGAAGGAATTTTTAAATTACTTACCTCGATTTCACTGTCTGAGTCTGAGTCTGTCTCAGAGTCTGATTGTGCCATGAGACAAATATTGACATAATCATCATCACTTTCCTCACATTCGGTATCACTCCAAATTTCTGCTTTAAGTGCCTTTCAATATTTCTCAGCTTTTCCTTTCTTTCTCTTCAGCAGGGGACAGTTGGGTTTGATGTGTCCCTTTTTCTTGCATTCAAAGCAGACTATATCTTTATTGGATTCATCATCATTAACTGATTTATTTTGTAGCTTTTAAGAACTTTGTTTCTTTGGATTGAATCTTCTCCCATTTCTGTTCAGTTTTGAACCTTCTTATCATGAGAGCAAGCTCCTCATCATCTATATCGTCTTCAGAATCTGTGACATCAGAATCATCATTAGATTTTAATGCAATAAATTTATTACCTTTAGGATCTTCATCTTCGTTGATTTGCTCCACTTCTTAAGACTGAAGAGTGCCAACCAATTCGTCAACAGAGAGTGGCATGATTCTTTGTGTCTCCCTTATTGAGGTCTTTATGTGATTCCAATCTTTGGACAGTCCACGCAGTAACTTGTTAACTTTCATGGGTCCAAAAATTGATTGACCTTGATATTCAAGACCATTTACGATTTTTGTAAAACAACTAAACATGTCAGTGATAGATTCTCCTGGTTTCATCTTGAATGCTTCATATTGACTGAGCAAAATGTTGATTCTGGTTTCTTTCACTTGATTAGTTCCTTCATAGGTGATGTGTAATCTATCCCAGACTTCTTTAGCTATTTCACAAGAAGATATTCTGTTATATTTAGTAGGAGACAATGCACAATATAAAGAATAAATTACTTTTGCATCAAGAGCTTGTCTCTTGGTTATCTCTTCTTGAGTCATTTCACTGGACTCAACAGCTTCTTTTCCTCTTTCTAAGATTATTGCAGCTTTAGAAATGATTCTTTTGTCTACCACGTCCCATTCCAGAAGATCCTTTGATCTTATGAATGCCTTCATCTTGTTTTTCCATATGTTGTATTCCTTTCTATCAAAATAAGGTGGTCTGGTATTGCTTTGCCCTTCAACTAGTCCTGGAGCCAACATACTAGCCATGGATCTTTAACTTTGAAGTAAAACACTTCAACTTAAGTGAGTACATAGGCTCTGATACTAATTGTCAAAACTAGTACGAGCACCTAGAGGCGGTGAATATGTGCGAAAACAATTTTTCAGAGTGAAGTGAATGTTTTTATTTTTAAAACAACTATGTTCAACAATAAATTGTGAAAAGGAATTTAGACTCTAATAATTAAACAGAATTACGATCAAAGTAAAAGAGCTTAGGGAAGAGAATAAGAATACAAGGTTTATAGTGGTTCGGCTTAATCCAAGCCTACGTCCACTCTTCCGCACTGACAGACCACCGGCTGGATTTCACTATGAATCAAAAGAGTTATTACAGTATAGCTCTGCTTTGATTCCACAGTGTAAAGACTCTGCTATACTTCCTCAAGGTCTCACAAAGGTATAAACTCTCTTTTGAGTACAATATTTCGCTCAACAATTGAATTGACTAAGAACAAGGAGCTTCAAACTTTGGAATTCTTCTATCGCACACACACTCGAATAACTAGAATGTCTTTCTTATATACTCCTTCATGCCATCACACCCGTTGGCACTTACCAGAGGAGTTCTTCAAATCTACCCGTTGGACAGAATCAATTAGGGAGATTTTGAGTTATTTAAGTAATATGACGATAGCCCACCAATCTTGCTCGCTCATACAATTAGGATCTAGGTTTCCATAAGTATAACATTCCAAGTATACTTTGCCAATCAACAGATCCAAAATCTCTAAATCAATCTCAATTTGAATAAAGGATTCCAGCATGCTATATCTAGCAAAGAGATCTTCTTCAGTTGATAGAATCAAATCATTAACGAAATACTTAGTTCTAGATAAGCATTCTTCGACGGTCTAGAAACTGTCAATGAGAATAGACTTTAAGTATTGAGTTTGGTAGTCCGGAGGTCTTCAGACTTTGATGAAAGAGTCTGCAAGTCTTCAGACTAGACTGATGGAAACGTTTTGTCAACTTCAAAATACTCAAGGAAGTTTTCTCCGACACAACCCTTACGCTTGGCACGGTTCTCCCAATCCCTTACAATCGCAACCTAGTTTCCTCGATTAATGATAAAAAAATGTTTTTATGACTTTAAGAGCCGCAACTAACCTTTTTGGAGGCCGGTTAGGAGCCAAATAAAGCGTGGGAGGTCATACTTCCACAAAGTAGAGATACCGGAGACTTTATTATGTTAATAATCTAATAGATGTCCTTTCGGGACCTAAACTCACATTGCTTATGGGGCACATGATCATGCTATCTTTCCACTTTTATTCCCTAAACATGTTCATTTACGTGTTCACGAACAATAAAACACAACATAACAAGCCATAAACATATCCAAATCCAAATCCAAGTGATAAAAAAAAAACAAAAAAAAACAAAAAAAGAAAGTATGACAATAATGAAATGCTTAAAGTTCTGTAAGCAAAATCTTATATTAGTCAGGCAGAGAGTACATATGGCCTTGTCATTATACCCTTAGGAGAAGATCGCCCCATGAGCGGTGTGTAAAAATAAACGTGGATTGAGTTAATAAATGTGAATTTATTGATCTAAATATATAGAATGACAAATTCCATTGTGATAAGAACGGGATTAGAAATGAATACTAAACTAATAATGAAACTAGAAATAAGAACACCTAAATACCATCTAATCCTTTTTTTTTTTAATAATTTAATATTTTTGAGTTAATAAATCATTTCTTCTTTCTGCTCACCTCCGCTAACTCAAATCACGAGCTTAAATTTAAAAGAAGCAAAGGCTAAAAATATGATGCGATGACTAGTCGATCGCTCGACGCAACGAACCAATGCACGAACAACATAATCAGATCGAAAACAAAGCAAAGGCAGGAAACAAATGTAGAAAGCGAAACAGTTCTAGTGAATAATAATAAGGAAGGAGACGACCACGGTTTTGTTGGGGGCAGTAAAGAATCTTGACTCAGAATCAGCTGCGGAACCGGACAACACGATCGGAGCGAGTGATGCGACTCAGTCTCAGTTACCGTCGCTGGTGATGTCTCGGTTGAATAGCGGTGACGGTGAAACGACCAGGCAGTTATAATCAGCAACTCCGTCCGGTGATCGACCGTGGCGTGAAAGCACAAGGGGCGACGAAGCTCAGTTTCAATAGATGTAGCATTTCAAATCAGTTTGGCCTCGGACTCGGCTGGAAATAACAGGCAAAACCAGGAATACAGAAACGAAGCAAGGGCGAAAAACTGGACGTAAAATGAACTCTTAAGACTTGGTTGGACGGAAACGACCTGATCGTAAAGGGAGGGCGTGAGCAACGGTTACTCAGCGACGGTTTGGCAAAGTCTCGGCATCTGGCGCTGCAATTCAGTGACCACTCGGAATCGAAACGGAGCAGAAACCCTATAGATAAATCCAGAATGAATTGAAACCGTTTGTGAAGCTCATTTGGAGAGTCGGCGAAGCTGAATCTATCGAGAGAAACTTATTTGCTGGTGAAGAGAATTTGGCGAGGATCAGCGACGACGACTCTGTAATGTAAAGACGGACGGGAAGGGGTCAGAACCGAGAAAAATCGAAAGAAGAAAATACGCGCTCGACTTAGCTTAGTAGTTGTCGTCGAAGTCTGTGAAGTGAGGTGAGCGCGAGATGACGATGTGACGGTGAGAGCAGTCTCCACTCGGCGACGTCCGCTTCTTTTCGTTCAATGAAATATCCCGTGAACAGGGGAGGACAGAGGACAAAAACCAGCGCCTCGGATGATGAAGATGTGCAAGAAACTCGCGAGTAGCTGGTCAAAATCAACATGCCTCTGATCACAAATGCGATGGAATGAATGCAAATTTGGTCCCTAAATTTTTTTTATGAAACGCAATGACAATCCAATCACAAACGCGAAGCCTTGCTCACGGAGTCACGGACAGAGAATTAAGAAACCTAATAGGAACTCAGACTCAACGTCAATACACATTAATCTCTGAAAATCATATCCCAACTCGCGATGCGTGTGAGGGCAAAACAAACTTCGATCCTTCAATTTTCTACTACGACCAAGTTCGCTGAAGCCGCTGCGGCCGCCCTCGCCTAGCTGCTCAAGAACTCCTCCCAAGAGACGGCGTTCAGCCACTCCTTTGGCGCTTACTTCCGGCACTCCTTCGCCCAGGTCTAGCCCAGCCTGCCAGAGCATCTTCGAGCTCCTCCGCCTCGTGAGGGACCTCCGCTAGCATGGTATATGAAGAAAGAAATTCAAATGGAAACTTGAGTTTGCTGGAAATCATGCTCGGGTAATTAACATAGCAGCCGAAGGCCTTTCATCAGACTTCTTCGAGATCACCGCCAGGGGAAACATTCGGCCATTCATCTTCCCTTTCCGTCCCGTCTGCAAAAGCGAGCTAGAGCTGCACGACTCTAGTTTCTGATCCTAGTCTCTGTAGCTGCATGACTATAAAAAGAAGGGCCACTATTTTCAAAGAATTGTTGGAGATACGATTCGATTTGATTCTAATTTTGATTATGATTACAGACTAATTGATTCAATCAATCCGTATGATTAAATATTTAGACAATAAAATAGGAAAACGATATCTCATATAATTTTCCTATTTTATCTTTTTGGTATTATAAACAGGCTTACGTACATGTACAAATCATATAGTAATACAATTGATAATTCCTTCAATATTTTTTCGATTTCTGTTCGGAATGAAGGAAATTATATCAATAACTCACTTGAAATGCTCTCAGTTATTGGAACAAAGCTGCCCCAACTGAAATTGCGATGAGATTGAAGAATAGCCCGGGCATTGGGATGATCCCATAGCAACGTCTTCCACATTTCCTCACTTTGCAACCAAATATGCGAAAGGTCTTCAATATCATGTATTCCTAGTTGCAAAGGAATCCTGTTCAGTTTTGGGCATCTATACACCTCCAAAAATTCCATGGAATCACAAGTTATTGGAACTTCACATATGCTCTTCAGCTGGGCTAGATTGCGGAGCTGTAAGTAATTCAGCTTTGGGAGAGAAATTGAAGACATGAAGGATGAAGGGGTGTTATTTATAAGAAGTCATTATGCTTCCTTCTTGACCTTGTCCTGCTCCGCTTATCATCTCCACCATTCCTTTGCAGCATTTGACATTGATCCTTTGAAGATTTCGAAGATGGATCAGCAACTCCTGCGGAAATAGCTTTCTCAAGTTATCACAACCTACCATCGAAAGCTTTTCTAGTGAAATCTCTTCAACCGGCATGTATGGGGGAGGACCTCCGATTATCTCCTCTATGTTCTCACAATGGACTACTTCTATTGTTCTCAGGTTACAAAAGTGGGGCAGCCACTCAGATTCCACCACTCTCTTCAGTTTATCACACCCCTTAACATAAATATATTCTAGACTAGGGAAGGCCGAGGGCAGATGCGGTGATGGCGGTGTAACCGCTACTGTTATCCCCACCATTTCCTCACAACTCTTTATGGTAATTTTTCGCAAATGAGGAAGGTCGAATTCAGGCCCATGCCCAAAGAGATACCTCAGTCTTAGACAATTACATATTGACAAAACCTAAGGCTTTGGAAGAAGAGAGGGGCAGGGGTTAGGGCAGGGGAGTCATAGATGTTGATTATTTCATCTCGTCTTCCATTGAGCACCCGCAAGTTTTTCCATTCCTTTATTTCTAGCTCCTCAAGGTTTTCAAGCAGACCCATGTCAGATAAATTTGTCACACCGTCACAATTGCTCGCCGACAATGTCCACACATTTTGGGGAATCAAAATACAAATGCCACTGCCATTGCTTTCCCCTCCCACACTCACAATAGCGTGACTCCACAAGAAAATGCAAACAGCCCGCTCACAATTTTGAAGTAGAGCATCATAAGTAGCGTCCACATAAATATTTGATCCTGTTTGCCACACCTCAATCTCGTAATAGCGAGGTTTATTCCTCTGCTCACTAACCACCCTCACAAACTTGTTGAACTCATCCACATCTTTAAAGGAGCATGAAAGTGTCTCCAAATCCAATTCCTTTAATTTCATAATATCTTCTCCATTCATTGCCCTAACTTTAAGATATTGCAAGTTCAGCAAAGCCCCCAATGTTCCTTTGGGTAATTGCTTTATTTTTGTACATTCTACATCAATATATCTCAAGTCCACCAACTTTTCTAGACCCTCGAGCGCTTCAACTTTCTCACGGAGAAAAATGTCCAACTTTCTCAAAGATCTTAGCTTCCCGTCCTCCTTTTCATCATAAATGATCCGCTTGCTCCGAAATGACTTGGTAAATAAGGAATACGGCACAATTCCCAACAATATCTAAGCAATAGTGCTCTCAATTTACCAAGTCTGAAATGGAATCTGGAAGTTCTCTTAGGTTACACCCACTTAGGTTTAGAACCTTTAGCCCCCGTAAATGTTCGAAGAAAGAATCAGGGATGACCACATCATATTTCAAGCTTCTATTCAATAGAAAAGTTGATAGTTAGTTTAGGACAATTCGGTGACATGTTCAAAGGAAATTCTTTAATATTATTCTCCATCAGAGAAACCTTCTCCAAAGCATCCGTCCAATATTCCTTAGATGGTATCGTCCTCAACTCCTTTTCTGCTTTTACAATCGAAGTCATGCTCATGATGTTTAATGCCATGTCTCTAATCAAATCATGCATCTTCATCTTTCCCCCATGATTTTCCAATAGGCAGACATTTTCCAGTTTGTTCAGTATGGTGAGGCCTTTATCATACTGTTTCTCCCTCGTATTCATTTGACCAATCAATCCTTGGTCAATAAAGAGTTCTATCAACTCAAACTTATCAATAATTCATCTTCTGGATAAAGTGCACAAGATAATAAACACTATTGAACTTCATGATCGCCATGGCGATTGTAACTAAATTCCATTTTCTTTAAAACCTCCTTTTCCATATCCAGCTGCCCCATATCCGATTCTCTCAATTTTTCCAGCCAATCCTTCCGTTCAAACACATCGGTCACTCCTCGCATGCTTGTTGCCATTGTGATTACCGCAAGTGGCAAGCCTGCACATTTTTCAACAATAGACTTCACAACTCCCTTAATTTCCAAATTAAGGACCTCTTCGGATCCGAGCTCCTCCATAAATAATTTCTCTGCTTCTTTATAAGATAGAGGTTCAATTCTTATCATTTTTTGACAACGCATTTGGCGGCATACCTCCAAGGATCGAGTGGTTAAGACTAACTTAATTCCATTTGCTCTGATTGGGATTCCGACCTCTTTAAGATCAAAGCATGCCCACACATCATCGAGGATTATTATAGATTTGCCTTTCTTCATTAAACAATCGAACAATATTGCTGGTCGTTTCCTCACATCCTTTTCTTATGATATGCTCAAACCTAGCTCCTTCCCAATGGTGTCCTGCAATGTTTGTGTGTTGAAATCTTGTGACACAGTGATCCATATCACATTGCCATAATTTGCTTTTTGAGTCTATTATGTATGCGCACCATAATAATTGTTTTACCAACACCCCCATTCCATAAATGCCTAATTGAGATATTTCATTCCCTTCTAGGTACTGCAAAATCTCTGTAGTATTTCTCTTAAATGCCTTTCCCACCATCTTTTCTTCTATCAAATTATTGACTTTGGTCTCTCGTCTCAAATAGTCCTTTTGCCTTGTCTCCAGAGGCCTTCTGCTTCACACACATCAGTATATCCACTTGATGTGGTAGCAGGCAATCATTTCTAAGCTTCTCCACAGCCATTAACCAATTCACAACTTCCATTCTTGGCTTCTTTAGGGATAGAGATGCACCAAATTTTAACTCTTCCCTTATGTGAGCTTCTTTGCCAAAGAGTTGTTCTAGTTTTCTTTTCAAAGCTCCGCTCTCTTCAAAGGTGTTGCATGTGTTTGGATGACTCGTCATAGGCGCCCCCTCATTCATATCTAATTCTGCAATTTAAAAATTTCATCGATTAGAGTCTCATGATAGCATCCTTGCTGCCTCAAGATAATGTGACCTGGTGATACATAAGGATTAATTTTTGTAAATAACCATAGACCTGGTAATGACGATGGGCCTATCAGGCCTGTTCCACAGGGTAGAATCTGAGGAGGTGGCGGAGCATTATTTGTGGCTTGGGATGATGATGGCATACATGAATCCTTGTCCATTAAAGCTTGTGGGTGACATGTGACTAATTGTTTTTTCGACGAAGATGATGCCAAGGTTGGATTCTGATGCATTGTTGTGAGATTAATGCATCCATGTGGAACAATTTGAAGTTGAGGGGGCGCCGAAGCTGCTTGCAATAAAAGATTCAAGGGTAAGAACAATCAACAATTGGACTTTCACATCAAGCCATGTGTACATGTAAAATAACATCTAGAACTTGATCACACAAAATACCTACAGCAAAAATCAACATCCGCAAAAATTATATATTTTGATGAAAGAAATTGTGCAATAAAAAGGAAGTGATATTGGACATATGGAATATGCAAGGATGCTCAGCATATTCCTGATTGAAGAACCCCCCATAGTATCTTGTTTAAAAACACATCATATGTTAGATCTCAATACAATAATCTGGTGATATATATTAAGGATCTAATGGAACCATAGTAGAGATGTAGATTAATCCGGACACACCGTGTGCTGATGATGGGCCTATAGTATTTGTCGACGCCTCATGCTGCTGTGATGCGGTTGAGGGATCTATGTCCACTGGACTTGGCGAAAGCAACCGATGGATATCATTCCCGTCTTCCTGGTCACACCTTGGGGAAAGCTGACCAGGATGTTGGACAGGGTCGGTCGGACTTGTGCCGCCAGGCATAGGAACCACTTCCACTCCACGCAGTTGACCACAATTTTGCAAACGATTTGCTCTGTCCACATCAAGGAATGGATCAGTCTGTAATGATGATCCCACCGTTCGATTATGCAGTTCATCCGTTTCCATTTCCTCAGAAGCGTTTGCAATTACACCACAAGATTCAAGAAGATTCTCTGGCGGAGAGAGGTGAAGATTCGACCAATCTGAATATAGCGGTGAATATGGAGTGATTCCATCTGCAAATTGTTTGTCAAAGCTTAGATATTGTCCACTTGAAAATTGGGAAATGCTGGTCGTAATTATGTTACTCAGTAATGGAGTGGGTAAAACATCACCTCCAAATCCAAGATGAGTTGGTAGCTTAGGACAGGCCAATAGCTCACTTAGATCAGAAGAAGATAAAGCCGACCAGTCCATCGGAGGTTGCTGGATAGGTGACGCAATTTCATTTTGATAGAGCTAGTATGTGAACCTAGAGGGGGGGTGAATAGGTATATAAAAAAATTTCCTTGAAGATTGCACAATATTTAAACAGTTAAAGGATTTGCAACAGTTAAAAATCAATCGCAAGACTGAGTAAGGGAAAGAGAGGATTGAACACGCGGTTTATAGTGGTTCGGCTTGATTCAAGCCTACGTCCACTCTTTTGCACTGACAGCCAATTGGCTGGATTCCACTATGATCAAAGAGCTGTTACAGTGTTGATCTTCCTTGATTTCTAGGTGTAGATGATCTACCACACTCGCTCAAGATATCACCAAGTATAAACACTCTCTGTGTATACAATTTCGCTCAAGCTGTATCGACTAACAATCAAGGTTCTTCAGACTCTGGAATTTTTCTATCATTCACACACTTAAAACAACTAGAACGTCTTCCTTTTATACTCCTTTATGCCATCATAGCCGTTGGCACTTACCAAAGGAATTCCTCCAATCTACCCGTTGGACGGAATCAATCAAGAAGATCATCCGAGCTATTTAAGGAATCGATGATAGCCCATCAATCTGTTCGCCCATACAATCGAATCTTGGTTTCCAAGAATAGAACATTCCAAGATTATTTCGTCGACCATCGGATCTTCAATCGATCTTAGATAAGAGTCAAAGAATCCGAAATGATTATCCAACCAAAGAATCTATTCCAGAGGATAGGATCGAATCCTCAACCATTTACCTCGGCTTTGGATCTCCTTCGTCACTTGGATTAGAAAGACGTCGGTGAGAATAGACTTAAGTCTTGAGTCTTGAGTCTTGAGTCTTGAGTCTTGAGTCTTGAGTCTTGAGTCTTGAGTCTCGAGAATACAAAGTCTTCGAGACTTTACACCGTCGGTCTCCGAACATCCAGACTTAGATCGAAAGAAACGTTTTGTCGGCTTCAAAATATTCTGGAAAGATTTCTCCAACAATCTCCCCCTTTTTGATGGTGACAAAACTTTCTTGTAGATTTGAACAACTTTGACTGTAAAAACATTTCTCAAGCAATATGGCTAACTCATAAAGATTAATAAAACAACTAGACTCTGCATCCATAGAAAATTGGTTAGTCTTTCATGAGTAACACCATATAACAACACTTGAAATAAATGCAACCAGTCAAGCATCACAATCCACAGCTAATTCAGTCAAATTCACACTCAAGTTCAAGTTCTCAAGTCATACTCAAACATAAACATAACCACTAAAGTTCAAAAATATTGAAAAAGTTGTTGGTTCAAATTGGTTCTCCCCCTTTTTGTCAGCATTAAAAAGGGTGAGAAAAGAAGTCATGTCTGCTTGGGAATGCGCACGATCTGGAAATCCCCAATGGACTGGACTACTCCTTCGAGCTTCTTCATGTCTTCCCTCGGTTGAGCTACCTCTTCTCCCTTAGCATTGGCTTGAAGTTGCGAGTGAGGTCTTTGAATTTATCCCTCGAGAGGGCGAAGATGCTTGTCCAGCATTCTTCAAGGCTTGGATTTCACAGTCCGAGCATATATCTCGGCCACGCATTTCCAAGAAGAATATCCATGATACGACGAAAATCTGCAGAATCTTTCTCGTGTACTAGCATTGGCTTTCTCGGAAGGTGTGTATGCGAGACGATGGCGCTTCTGTTAAGTCTTGCAGATTTGGTTCGACGTATCGTGACCTTCCTCGAGGCAATTGAGAGACCTGAACTTCTTCCCGGGTCTTCCGGAGATTGTCTTAGATCTTCACCGACAGCAGCATGAGGTGTAGACCTCTCTTGCTCGCCAACTCCCCTGTCTCTAGGACATCGAAAGAGGAAGAGTGATGATTATGCTCTTGATTTCCCTTCTCTCCAGCATTCATCAGCAGACTTTTCTTTTTCTCCTTCTCCTTCTTCTTCATCTTCTTTCTCCTTCTCTCTCTCGTTCTTCTTCTTCTCGTTTTGCTCTTCTTCTTCTCTCTGCGCCGCCGAAGTTCGTCGGTTGAGACACGTAACGTCCGGTTCTTGTCGGTGCTTGGATAATGCGATCTTCATCCTCTTCATCTTCATCTTCATCCGCCAGGATGAGAGTTCTTTTCTTCTTTTTAGATGGAGCACCAATGGCCTCCTTTCCTTTTCTCTTTGAGGCAGACTGGACTGGAGATTTCACTTTGAATTTCTCCATTGCCTTGGAGAGTTCTTGCAGACGCATCTTCATTAACATTTTCAACCCTACCACCATCTTATCACATGGTCGAACACAAAATGTATGTGGCGGTTCAATGTTCAGTGTGTCGAAGATCTTGGTCACAGACCAGGATAAGGCAATTGTCCTTTGTCTTTTGACAATGCTCGTACATATGGAAGAGAATAGTGTGCGGGAGAGAAAACTTCCGTCCCGAGTTGATCGCATACATCAACTTTGCTTCGAAAGAGACACGAAGTCTTTGACGTAGACTTTGGTCTGAGACAGTTGATCACAATCTTATGAAGCACGATGTTGATGGCCTTCATCCTTGAGTAGGTAATTTTCTTCCCTGCGTTCATATCTTTGACAAGATCCAGAGTAGTACGAGCAGGTGAGACTTTGATTGGGAGATAGCGTCCCCGTTCAACTCCAACTATGTCCGCCAACATATTCACATCTACCATGTAGACTTGGTCTCGAACACTGAATGAAATTCTATTCGCATCCAAAAAGCTAAGATTTGAATAGAAATAAGCGGTCGTTGAGCATACCCGTCCGTTGAGTCGAGCAAAAAGTCTCAAGTTGAAGCAAATTCAACTTCTCTCTTAAGTTCATGTTGATGGTGTCCGGGAAGTCAAAATCAACACTTCTAGGGTTTATCACCCCTCTTTTCAACAGCCTGAAATACACTTTTTCCGATCCTTGGATTTAAACAAATCCATTCGATTTCCTTTCACCTTTGCTGCCACACCCATTCTAGGTTTAAATTCAAGGAACATTTTGTCATCATCGTTCCCTTCAATCAGATTTTGTCCTGGCAAACGAGGATCACTGGGAATGTTCGCAAGAGCCTCCTCTGCCCTTCCTTTAGGAGCAATTCCCAATTCCTCCATTCTCCGCAGAAAAAGATACTCATTCCCATAATTTTTGTCCTTAAGGAAGTCATCTATATATTTTAATGAAGAACCGGAGCTTTTCAACGCACGATAAAGCTTATAGATAAATGAGGGTCTTTGGACTCTTCCGGGTCGGCTTCCTCGATTATCTCTTCTTCAGATGTTGACTTGCACCTTGTGGGGCAGGAGGTGTTGAATGACGTGGAGGAGAGCGAATCGGACTTTGTCGCGACTTGATAAGTCTTCTTCCTCGTAAGATCGAAGTGAGTCGGTCCCTTCTCCATTCTTTGTGGTCCCCTGCTTGCGATTCTGGATGATTTCCTCGAAGACGACATCTTTCTTTGTCTATTGGAAGATTCCTTCACTTGCTTTTCCCAAGAAAAATGACCACTTTCTCGACGACGAACAAGAAGTAGAAACAGTATCGGGAGGAGAGTGCCTTTTAGGGTTTTGAAACTTGGGCGAAGAAAAACTGTATATATATATATCGGATTTGAAAAGAGAAGTTTAATCGGTACAAGGAAAGTGTACGAACACTTCTTTTCAAAATCAATAACTGCCATAATTAATTCTTTTAAAAAGACAAGTTTTCGAATTTTCACACAGATTATTACCAAACAAAAGATCGTACCTTTTCAAATTTAGATAAAATAACTAAACGAGAATTTGTACCTTTTCGAATAGCAACTTACAGTCTTTAGCCAAGAATGTTTGAGTCTCATGATTTAAAGTCTGAGAGATCAGAGTCTCAAAGTTGGTGAGTCTCTAGACTTTAACTTCTTCAAGCTTCAAAATGTTGAGTTTTGCACGGATAAAGTCGAATTGATTTTTCTTCAGAGGCTTTGTGAATATATCCGCTAGTTGACTCTTTGAATCAACAAATTGAATCGAGATTTCTCCATTTTGAATATGATCTCTAATAAAGTGATGTCGAATCTCAATATGCTTTGCTCTTGAATGAAGGATTGGATTTTTGGTGAGATTGATCGCGCTGGTGTTGTCACATCGATTTCGTGCATGAGTCTTCAATGCCAAAGTCTTGTAGCTGTTGTTTTATCCATAGAATTTGCGAACAGCAGCTTCCAAGAGCTACATACTCTGCTTCTGTCGTTGAGAGAGCTACAGTGCTTTGTTTTTTAATTGCTTCCTCGAAAACCAAGACACTGTCATGTTTCCAAGCAGTTGACAAGTTCCAGAAGTGCTCTTTCTATCGACTCTGCAGCCGGCCAGATTCGCATCCGAGTATCCTAGAAGATTAAAGTCTCCCCTCTTTGGATACCAAAGACCGATGCTTGAAGATGAGGCAACGTATTTGATAATACGTTTCACGGCAATGAGATGTGATTCTCTAGGATCGATTGAAACCTAGCACAGATGCAAACACTCAACAAAATATCAGGTCTAGAAGCAAAGTAAGATAAAGAAGTGAACCGATCATGCTCCCTGTATAGCTTTTGATCTACTTTCTTCCCTTCTTCGTCCTTGTCTATCTTCGAGAACATGACATTGGTATGTCGGTCTTTTTGCACTTTTCCAATCCAAATCTTTTGACAAGATCATTCGCATATTTTTCTTGATGAATGAAAGTTCCTTCCTTTATTTGTTTTACTTGGAGTCCAAGAAAGAATGTTAACTCTCCCATTATACTCATTTCAAATTCATCCTGCATAGACTTAGAAAATTTCTTGCATAGACTTTCATTAGATGATCCAAAAATAATATCGTCTACATATATTTGAACAATTAAAAAGCTTTTGTTTTCCTTTTTGATAAACAAAGTAGTATCTATTTTACCTTTGACAAAACCATTCGTAATAAAAACTTACTTAGTACGTCGTACCAAGCTCGAGGTGCTTGCTTTAGACCATACAGAGCCTTTTTTTTCCTCCGAAGAGGCGAGTCGGCTTCTTTGGGTCTTCAAACCCAGGTGGTTGTTCCACATAAACTTCCTCATGGATAAATCCATTTAGGAATGCACTTTTGACGTCCATTTGGAATAACCTGAAATTTTTATAACAAGCAAATGCAAGTAATAGACGAATAGCTTCTAACCTTGCTACGGGAGCGTAAGTCTCATCATAGTCTATTCCTTCTTCTTGCGTGTATCCTTTGGCCACGAGTCTTGCTTTATTTCGTACGACTTTTCCTTTTCGTTCATCTTGTTTCGAACACCCATTTGGCTCCAATAACAGTTTTACCTTTTGGTTTAGATGTCAATTCCCAGACATCATTGATGTTGAACTGTCTAAGTTCTTCTTGCATAGCTTCGATCCAACTTTCATCAGATAAAGCTTCTTCTATGCTTTTTGGTTCAATTTCAGAGATGAGAGCCACAGCACTAGATTCTTCACGCCTTTTTGATCTAGTGCGGATTCCTTCATTGATTTCGCCAATAATGAGATCTTTGGGATGACTGGATTTGTGCTTCCAGTTACTAGTTGATTTGCCTGGTTGATAATCTCTTTCTTTATTTGAATCTTCATGAGTATCTTGATGTTGGACTTCCAGTCCGAGATGCTTCTAGAGTTGAAGACATTGGAAGGTCTAGAGCGGATTCGGACTCTTCATATTGAGTCCGGCTAGATTCATCTTGCGTTGAGTCTTGGAATTTGACATTCATTGATTCCTCCACGATCGACTTTTCTTGTTATAGACTCGTAGGCTTTGCTTGATGTAGAATATCCAAGGAAGATGCCTTCATCGATCTTTCTTCAAACTTACCAACTCGATCATTTGCATTTTTCAAAATAAAGCATTTGCAACCAAACACATGAAAGTATGAAACAATAGGCTTCTTACCTTTAAACAATTCATAAGGGGTTTTCTCTAGAATAGGTCTTAGGAAGACTCTATTTATGATATAGCATGCAGTTGAAACAGCTTCAGCCCAAAATCGTGAAGAGATTTTACTTTCAATTAAAAGTGTCCTAGCCATTTCTTGAAGAGATCTATTCTTTCTTTCCACAACTCCATTTTGCTCTGGAGTATATGGTGAGGAAAACATATGGTTAAAACCAGATTTATCACAAAATTTCATAAAATCTTGATTTTCAAATTCACTTCCATGATCTGTTCTTATACTTGAGATAGCACATCATTTTTCATTTTGAACCTTTTTTGCAAACTTCTCAAAGTACGAAAAGGTTTCTGACTTACTTGCAAGAAAATATACCCAGGTAAAGCGAGAGTAATCGTCTACAATTACTAGACAATACTTCTTACCTCCAATGCTCTGGGTTCTTGTTGGTCCGAAGAGATCCATATGAAGCAACTGTAGTACATGATTAGTAGAGATATGATTTATTGTCTTAAATGAATTTCTTACCTGCTTTCCTAGAATGCATGGAGTGCATGAATCAGACTTTTGGTATGGCAATTTAGGTAGTCCTCGAACAAGCTTCTTTGATGAGATTTTGGCTAATTGCTTCATGTTGATGTGACCAAGTTTTCTGTGCCATAAGACTGCTTCATCTTGAATTGAGATTAGGCATTGTGCTTCATTTGGTTTTACATCAAGGAGGTAGATGTTTCCATGCCTTCGACCCATGAAAGGCGAGTCGAATCTTTACTAATCCCAGAACATATGCCTTCTTGAAAGGAGATCTTGAAACCAGTATCACACAATTGGCTAATGCTAAGAAGATTGTAATTGAGTCCTCCCACTAGAGAAACATTGCTTATTGTAAGATTTCCAATTTTCACAGTACCGAATCCCACAATGCTTCCTTTGCCATTTCCTCCAAATGAAACTTTTCCACCATTTACTTGAATAAGCTTTGTGAAACAATTTGAGTCTCTGTCATGTGTCTTGAGCATCCGCTGTCAAGATACCACTTTACCTTCTTTTTGACAAAGACCTGCATTCAAATGAGAGTCTCAAGCTTTCTTTGGTACCCAAATTTTCTTGGGTCCTTTGGTGTTAGTAGGATGAGCATTATTAGGCCATACTCTCTTAACGAGCTTCCAAACCATAGGACAGTCTTTTTCAAAATGATCTTGACTGTTACACTTTGAACATCTTAGAGCATTTCGACCTACGAGACTTTACAAAGACCTTCTTGAAATGATTTTTGTAAGCCTCTTTTGACGGTCTTTTCTTAATTCTTTCTTTTACTTTTGGAAAATCAATCAAGGGGATTGTTTCGCTGTCATACCTAGACCAGACTTATTAAAGTAAGGTCTTTGGTGAAAAGAACTTTTTCAAGTTTTTCCGACCCTATTGAAAATTTCTTTGAAATATTTGATAAATCAGTTTTTAAGAAGGCATTTTCTTTTGAAAGTTTATCTTCATTCTCTTTAAGAGTAGAAACATTCATGTTTAAACTTTTCACTTTTTCTTCTAAAATGTTTTCCTTTTGTTTTAAAACTGAGTTTTTTAAGTTCGGAAATCTTTTTGAGAGAAGTCTTAAGACTAAAACATAATTCATCAATGTATTTAGAGACTTTGACAGGGATTTTATAATCACTTACCTCAAATTCACTGTCTAAGTCTGATCCAGAGTCTGAGTCTGATTGCGCCATCAGACACAGGTTGGCATATTCCTCATCACTTTCTTCACACTTTGTATCGCTCCAAGTTTCGGCTTTAAGAGCTTTCCGAGACTTCTCGGGCTTTCCTCTTTTCTTCTTGAAGAGGACGGTTGGGGTCCGATGTGTCCCTTTTTCTTACACTCGAAGCAAACTACATCTTTGTTTGGTTCCTCATCATCAACAAACTTGGTTTGCTGTTTCGAAAACTTTGTTTCTTTGAGTTGAACCTTCTTCCTTTTCTATTCAGCTTTCTGAACCTTCTAATCATAAGAGCAAGCTCCTCATCGTCCAGATCTTCTTGAGAATCTGTATCATCGAATCATCGTTAGATTTTAATGCAATGGATTTCTTACCTCTTGGATCTTCGTCTTCATTAATTCGTTCCACTTCGTAAGGCGAAGAGTTCCAATCAACTCGTCTACGAGATAATGGCATAATTCTTTGCGTCTCTCTTATCGAAGTCTTTATATGATTCCAATCCTTGGAGAGTCCACGCAGTAGCTTGTTTACCTTCATAGGATCAGAAATTTTCTGTCCTTGATTCTCAAGACCATTGACAATATACGTAAAACGGCTAAACATGTCGGTTATAGATTCTCCTGGTTTCATTTTGAAGGCTTCATATTGACCAAGGAGAATGTTAATTCTGGTCTCCTTCACTCTGTCTGTCCCTTCATAAGTGATATGTAATCTATCCCAAACTTCTTTTGCTGTAACACAAGAAGATATTCTGTTATATTCAATTGGTGACAAAGCACAATATAAAGAATAAATTGCTTTAGCATCGAGTGCTTGTCTCTTGTTTATCTCTTCTTGAGACATTCCGCTGGCTTCAACGGTTTCTTTCCCTCTTCGGATATTGATGCAGCAGTAGGAGTGATTCCTTTTTCCACCACATCCCATTCCAGAGGATCCTTTGACCGTAGAAAAGCTTTCATCTTGTTTTTCCAGATGTTGTAATCTTTTCCATCAAAGTAGGGTGGTCTCGTATTGCTTTGCCCTTCCATCAGCCCTGGTGCTAGCATACTAGCCATGGATCCTTTACTCTGAAGTAAAACACTTCAAATAAAGTAAGAACACGGACTCTGATACCAATTGATAGAGCTAGTATGTGAACCTAGAGGGGGGTGAATAGGTATATAAAAAAATTTCCTTGAAGATTGCACAATATTTAAACAGTTAAAGGATTTGCAACAGTTAAAAATCAATCGCAAGACTGAGTAAGGGAAAGAGAGGATTGAACACGCGGTTTATAGTGGTTCGGCTTGATTCAAGCCTACGTCCACTCTTTTCGCACCGACAGCCAATTGGCTGGATTCCACTATGATCAAAGAGCTGTTACGGTGTTGATCTTCCTTGATTTCTAGGTGTAGATGATCTACCACACTCGCTCAAGATATCACCAAGTATAAACACTCTCTGTGTATACAATTTCGCTCAAGTGTATCGACTAACAATCAAGGTTCTTGGACTACTGGAATTTTTCTATCATTCACACACTTAAAACAACTAGAACGTCTTCCTTTTATACTCCTTTATGCCATCATAGCCGTTGGCACTTACCAAAGGAATTCCTCCAATCTACCCATTGGACGGAATCAATCAAGAAGATCATCCAAGCTATTTAAGGAATCGATGATAGCCCATCAATCTGTTCGCCCATACAATCAGGATATTGGTTTCCAAGAATAGAACATTCCAAGATTATTTCGTCGACCATCGGATCTTCAATCGATCTTAGATAAGAGTCAAAGAATCCGAAATGATTATCCAACCAAAGAATCTATTCCAGAGGATAGGATCGAATCCTCAACCATTTACCTCGGCTTTGGATCTCCTTCGTCACTTGGATTAGAAAGACTGTCAGTGAGAATGGACTTAAGTCTTGAGTCTTGAGACTTGAGTCTTGAGTCTTGAGTCTTGAGTCTTGAGTCTTGAGTCTCGAGAATACAAAGTCTTAAGACTTTACACTGTCGGTCTCCGAACATCCAGACTTAGACTGAAAGAAACGTTTTGTCAACTTCAAAATATTCTGGAAAGATTTCTCCAACACATTTTCATGTGATGCATCCAACCAATGGTTCGATGGATCGGATTGTTGGGTGTTATCCAGATTATCCAGAGGCATATCACCAGGAGGCAAAGACACTTGATCCTGAGGGCATGCTGAAGCAGTACCAGTTCCAGTCCGCCAATTGCAAGATGGTTGCTGCAGCACACACCCAGGTTGATTCGAGTTCTGCGTGTCATTCGGATTCAACGCATTGTCACTTGGGAGTACAATTTGACTCACGCCAAAAACTGCTCTTTCCGTTCTTTCGCCCGAAGTGCCTCCCACGCTTTTATCCAACCCGCTGCCTTTACCATTAAATGTCTCCAAGGCTTCTGCTCTCACTGCATCTTTAACTTCCTTACAAGCTTTGATACCACGGCCTGGAATTCCAGCAAGGTGTGCCCGGATCCTTGGAGTACTTCCGGCAAATTTCTCCTTGCAAAACTTGCACCTCCACTTTCTGTTCTCCAAATCATCCACATACTCACGAAATTGATCCGACTCTTTAGGCATTCTTTTTGCTATTATCTACAAAGAAGACGTGACATGAAAAACAGAGACAATGCCAAGCAAAAGCACAGAACGGTTAAAAACAGACAAGATCAACAAAGAAAAGATGCATACATAAACATAAAGGATTCCTAAGTCATGTTGACAGTTAGCTGACCAGATAGACTTGATATTGATGCAAAATCCTTGAATCCTCCTAACAAATCCAAACCACCTGAGTTGTGTATACCCAAAGTACAGAGATCTCTCTCCTCATTTCACCAGGAACGAAAGCACAAGTAGAGAGAGATTCACTAGATCTACACAGAGGAAATAATTAAAGGAAAATTAGATTATACTTACCGGAAAAAAAGGAGAACTTGTGGATTATCTAAGCGGGAGAACACGCCTTGGAACGAGAATCTCAAGCAGCACTTACACACTAAGCATGGATCCAGAGGAGCATCAAGAGTACAGGGTAATGGCCTTCCACATCTTTGTCGTCAAAATCACGCAGCGAGCACCATCCCCGCTTCTTCACCCCGGAAGAAAGCGATCCAAGAACCCTAATTTCGACACCCCCAAACCCGCGACCCGCTCGGGGGCACGTAGGCGACGAGGTGAATGAAAGGAACCGGAGAAGCGAAAACCGGAGGCCCGGCAACAAAAGGCGCTCGAAGAAGTTCCAGGGTTCCCGGGCTTCTCAAGGCACGACTCAACGGAAAAACCGAAAGAAAAGATACTGCACCGAATGAGGTGGGGAGCTATTGTTGAAAGTAAAAATATGGTCATTCGAGAAATAAAAAAAAGTTGAAGTATAGTTTACTTAATTGCCAAACTCTCTAACTTTGCAAAGAAAATAAAAAAATTAAAAACAAAACCTACCTTATTTTGCTCTTCATACTCCATCTTAATATATCATCTTAATATATATATATATATATATATCCGTTTGTTTTATGTCTAGCATTGCTTTTTTTTCTCTGTAGGAATGAGTTACATTGTTTTAATAAGGAAAACCTCAAAGTGGCGTCTAAAATTTTTATTTCTGGAATAAAAATGCATTTAGTAGGATTTTTAAATTTTTTTATCCTTTAATTTTGTAATACTTTTATTATAGTTTTGTTATTTTTTGCTTTTTTTCTTTTTTCATTTTTCTCTTTTTCTTTTTTCTTTCTCTTCTTCTTCCTCCTTCTTTGTCTCCTTCTTTGTGACCGATCACCGGCCAAGGCGAGATCCAACAAGCTTACCTGGCAACTGCGAGCCTCAGCCTTGCAGGTCTACCTTGCCCAGCTCTGCGGGCCTCAGCAGGCCAAGGCAAGCGACCTCGCAGTGGCCCTGCAATTTAACTATTCTCAGCATGCAGGACAGAGTAGCAACTGCCTGTCTCCGAACCAAATGCCCACGGATAGGTGCTTGTAACCGAATGATTCCCTTGAGAGCTCGAAATGCACGGCGAGCCTTCATCATGACAGCAAAACAAAATCCATAAACAAGCCTGGTCTAAGTAAACAGTGGCCATTCAAAAGAAAGGAGGTTTTATTGAAGAATAAACTATTAGGAACATTCTCCAGAGCACGTTTCATATTCAGATAGTTATCCATTCTTTAAGTACAACGAATGTCTAAGGACAGTAGGGAAGAGTAGAGAAGATAAATCTCAGAATAAATACCAAATAACCCCTGAAAGCAGCTTGCGTCTTTGTTGCAGCCATCTCTTGCCTGATTATATCTGGATTTTGAGGTGCATCCTGAGTTTGAGCCATGTCCAGATCCTCATCAGTCTCAATCCCTCGATCTTGGAGTAGAACTTCCTCATTCTTTCTCTCTGATTCTTGTTTTCTGCTATTCCAATCATCACTTTCAGCAATAGGCTGAGAAGCCACGTGATAATTAGCTTCAGGTGCCCTAGCACCAACCTGGACCACTGCGTCATTTGTAATTTTCTGCGCATGATGGTACCTTAGTCAGACGAAAAGAACACAAGCACTGGGCAAGAACTGTCATATAACTATCATGCTTTTATTTACAACATACAAGAACGTCGGAACATTAGGAAACAGGATTCCCGACATTAAACTAAGAAGTTACAGGGTTTGTTGTAGCTAAAAAGAATACCTCTCTTCCCTTAACATTGTGTTTTGATGGTTTTTTCCCAAATAGCAATGTCTTGATCCATCTACCAGGTGATTTAGCTCTACCCATGGCAGGAAGGCAGGAACTGATGCAGCAATAACCTCAACCTCAGCTCCTACACGGCCCGAAGTAAAACAGCTCAGGTGTCGATAGAGGAAAAAGTCCCAGCTAGAATAGTTGAAGTTTTTGCTCATCACAGAACAAGACGACCGGAACAAACTGAATTACTCATCTTGAAAAGTAACGGTCGAGAAATTTAAACAAGCGTTGGAAACAGGGACCTACTAGGACTGTCAGCACTACAATCCCAAATCCTCACCAGAAGCTTTGCTCAATACCGCTTTGTCAATTTCACTGGGTGGCCACATATCGCACAACGCTCGACAATACAATAGTAAAAAATGGGAACATACTAGATCTTCACTCATCACCATGACCAACGCCAATTCATTCCGGGCTCTCTTCCACCTGTACCATGGATCTGTATAAGGGCAATCTAATCTTCCCATCATGTCCTTCAAGGATCATCGATTCTTTCCAAGAAAGACCGGCTTTTATTTTAACCCCCAAGCCATCAATTACTAGCACAGTTTCTCATTTCAAATTCAAACACCCAGACCAATCAATAGATGCAGTGATGCAGTCAATGCAGTCCATGTTAGAGGTTATAGGTTTGAGAGAGAAGAAGCGGTTGCTTGAAATATTACATCAAGAGACGTCAAGTTTGGAACGCTCAACAGTATTACTTCCAGCATAGGGAAACCCTAGAGTTTTTATATGCAAATTATTAGGCTCCAGCCCATATGAACCCAAATAACCGTGCTTTCATCTATTGGGATTGTATGTGAACATATTTATTTTTGGATTATATTAACAATATATCCAACAATCTCCTCCTATGTTCACCATACAGCACAATCCAATAAGGTGGTTAGTGTAAGGTTCAGACAAACATGAATCATCTACATTCAGTCCAATACAATCAACTAAGATCGGTCAAAGAATTTTCAGCAGTAAAGTATTAAACTCAATCATCATTTGCAATCCAAATAAGTGAATCATTCTTACCATGAATCTGTTTTGAGATCAACAAGTCAAAATAAGTATTATGAGTTTTAGATTAAGTCTAAACTCATCCAAATCTCAAAATAAATCTCAGACTCAGTTCACAACCAATATATGCATAATAGTTAAGTATAAGTAGGCCAGTATTTACAAATATAAGAAACAAGCATAATAATGTTCACAAAATAGAAATAGCAAAATGCAAGTCTCAAATAAATGGACTTCATCAAAATATGCAATAGCAGGTAAACTGTCAAGTTCCCACACGCTTTAAATTATATATATTCATTCATCAAGTAGGTCATCCTGGTCAGGATCCCACTCATTAAGCTCTCATCCATCTCTGCCATCCCTTGTAGAATGTTAAATATGAATTTCATATTATCATGAATTCAATTATTTGAATAAAAACTTAGCACAATTCCATTAGGCAGAGAAGAACATATATTGATGTCATAAAATATCATAATATTATGTTCATAAGTATCAAGCCAGTTTCATAAATTATGAACCAGACCTAAATAATGTGATTTACAAAGAGCCATCAACTTAAGTTTATTTGTAGGAGACTAACTATTATCTAGTTTTGAAAAACAGGACCAATAGTCAAGTCACTTACAATAACCTAGTCATGTAATATCAAGTTTCAATTAAGAACAAGACCAGCAGGCTTCTTATGCAAACAATTGTTTCTATAGTTCAATTTGGAATGTCACGGTTATTGATTCCTTAAAATCAAATAATGTAGCATCAAATTTGGAATGAGATCATTTAACCAAAAAAATAGTTCAACCTAGTTGAATTGTATCATCAAATTTGGAATAACACAAGTTTCCCCGATAGAACATTTGAATTAGGTTAAAGTCATCTTCATCAAGTTTGGAATGAGACAACTCACCCTCTTCAAATTAGTCAACAACTGTGAACATCAATGAAACATATACATTGTGCTTATCATTATAGCAAATAAAGAAAGATTCGATAATTCAAAACACACAATTAGAAGGTAAGTAAATGGTAGTTAAGACTTGCCTATATAGTCTTTAACCCCATTTCTCCCATTGTTTTGAATAATCGATTGTTGATACCTAATTTAAATTTAATTTTTAGAAATAAAAGATAATATTTGATTAGAGGAAAATTTTGAAAAAAAATTGAATTCAAAAGAATTCAACAGTTAGATTTTGGAGCCACTTCTTTGTTGAAGAAGTTGAGTGAATATTGCCGGATCTTCAACAATTTCAAGTCTTTCCTCTATAAAAAGGAAGGCGAGGTTTCGGAACACGCGGGGGGGGTGTGACTTCACTTCGTCGAGGGAAAAAGAAAACAAGAAAAAGAAAAGTTAATAAAAGCTTTTGGTTCTGCAGAGAGAGTGCAGGTAATGTAGAAAGTGAAAAAAAAAAAGGTCATAAGGGAAGGAGAGTTCTCTGAGGGGCCATCGAAAGTTTAGAAAGGAAGAGAAAAGTCAAAAAAGGGAGAGAGAAGAGGAAGAAACGCAAAGAAGAGAAAAAGTCAAAAAAGAAAAGCAGTGGAGCAGCATTTGCAAAAGAAGACAGAGAAGAAGTGACGTGCGAGAGAAGATGTGAGGGGCTTCAGCAAAAAAAATAATAAAAAAGAAAGAAAAGGGGCCCCTGTTCATCTTCGTTCGTGGAGCAGCCCATTGCCGGCCTCGTCTGCAAGTGCCTGTGCCGTCCGCCCGTCCGCCGCGTACGTACCGTCGTGCTCACACCACCACCGGGCCAACTCGACCGACGTTTCTTCAACCCAATCGACGCCACCGGTGGTCCATTTGCTGCACACCCAAGCGATTGACGCTGCTTTGCCGTACCGCCATCCAACGCCGCCTACGAATCCGTTCGGAGCCACCACCGGCTTGACGCCCCTGGTCCGCACCACCGCAGCCGACCCGTGTCACCACCGAGCCTTGACACCACCGCCCACGATGATCCCGACGCCAACCTAAAGCTCCGCCGAGCCGCAACCCGCTCCACTCGCCCCGAGCCTGAGCACCTTTGTTGCTGTGACCGATGACCTGCTGCTGTCCTCGCTGCACCTTCATTCTGCCCAAGGTCCTCCCCTATTTTGTTGCAGGTCTACCTCGTCGGACCTTTGACGAACAGCTCGACCCCTTGGTGAACCACCATTGCAAGCTACCACTTGTGCCGGCGCCACCCCTCGAGAAAGCCGTATCAGGAATAGGTAAAATTCTTGGGTTAAATTTAGTTCGAATATTCAAACTCATATATATATATATATATATATATATATTTTTTTTTATATATTCTAACTTGATTTGTTTTGATTTATTTTTATCATTAGGAAATTTGTCATATTAAGTTATGATAATCAAAAATATTGACATGCGAGACATCGGGTTAGATTTTTGATTATTTCGATTTTTTATGGCAAAATTCATGAATTACTTTGCATCATTGTTTCATATTAAAATAATATGCCATTGATTTACATGGATGGATTTTTATTTTGGCGTGTTATTATTATTTGCTCATCACATATCATGCATCATATTAGGTATTTAGGTCTATACACATTTCACATTTGAAGCAACGCATTTTAGTTTTTAAGATTCATGTAGAATTAGGATTATTTTCCTTTAATAAAACCAAAACATAAAAAAAAATTTAAAAAAAAAACAAAAACAAAAAATGTGATTTAGGTTATATAGATTTCATAATGTGCACACCACATGTTGTGTTTTAGTTAGTGGATCATAGATTAATGTTTTAATATTCTCATCGTGTAATTTTTAATAAAAAAAAAGCCAAAGATTAGTATTGCATCATTATCTTTTAATAAGAATTATTAAGTCATTTAAAAAAGAAAACACAAAAAGGTCATTTACTTGGTTAGTTAATAAATTAGTTCATAATTAATCCCATTTCATGTCATCATTATTTAGCATAGATTGCATATATGCATTAAAAAATGAATCATAAAAAAAAAATCATAAAAGAGCATGCATGTAGAAATAGCATGTCATTCATCCCATATCACGTAGCACATGCATATTCAAGATTATATAAATTAGATTGCATACATATAGTGATAAGTTTAAGTCATACCACATGAATTGCATCTTGCATGTTATTAAAATAAATTCATGCATATTAAGTTAGATTAAGATTGCATATAATTAACATTTTTTAACAAAAAAGAAAAAGAAAAATTAGATGTCATGTCATTTAGAAATCATGTTTAGGGCATGCATTTTTATTAGCATTTTTTATTGAATGTTATTTTATTGATTGTGCACCCGCATGATCACCATTTGCATGTTAGTAGCTTAAGTTTAAATTAATCAATATTGCCTGCAAAATATTTTTAAAATTAAAATAAAAGGTGCCGAAAGGGCGTTAGACTAATCTAGCGTAACCATGTCCCCGGACCTACTGAATCTTTGGTTCGCAATAGTAAAGTATTCTCCCATACTTTACTTAGGTTTCTAACCAACCCTAATTGGTTAGTGGCGGCTCCAAATTGAGTATAACAGTATGTTTGAATAAATTAATTTCTTAACATCAAGTCGCGATTGGTAGGATTTGGGAGAGTACGTGCCAAGTCTTCGGACTTAGTAATCCATTAGCCAAACCTTAGGTGAATCCCCCAAAAATTAGGTCGCGACAGCTTGGCGACTCTGCTGGGGACAGAGTTAAAATTCATAGTGGACATAGGCCTGTGTTTTTTTAAATGTTTTGTTTGGCAGCATTGATACCAGGTACGTCCCTGATTTAAGTGTTAAATGTTCTTGCAGATGGGAGGTATAAGGGGAGTCTTTGCTAACCATTGTTTTGCAGGTTGGAGTTAAGGATGAATGGTTTTAAACTATAGAAGTGTCGTTTGCAATTAAACTGTTGTGCATATTTTATTATTTTTAGCACTACACTATTGCACACACAACCTGCTACCGGACTTGGGCTGCGATAGGATTCTTAGGATGGTGTTGAGAAGGATACTTCCTCTTAAGCGAGACTGCTATATAGAGGTTGACATTCTCTTCCCCGAAAGTTCTTCATGGTGTTGAATGTGTTTGTCCATATCCACGAGACTGCGTGATTATTAGGCATTTCATTTGACTGAGCCGGAGTTAGGAGGACCTGACACGTTAATGCGAGACTGCAACGGTCAGATCATCCTCTTAGCTCCATTTTGTTAAGCCATCTAGATAGAAATCGAGCCCCACATTTCATGCGTGTGTCTATGTGATTGTCATCCATTCCCAGTGAAAGTAAGTTGTTTAAATTCTCACTTCTGCAATTTACTTACTTGCAATTTCATTGGTCCATGACAATAGGTTTCGTGGTCAATCTTGTTTTATGTGCAATGGGAAAACCAACGTACAATTTATTTCCTCTCCCAAAAAGAGCTCAAAATGTGGTTGGACCAATTAGATCAAGGTGACCAGGCCTTACGTCCAGTGGTCCCTGATGTGACTAAGAAGCCCACTCAGCAAGCACATATTGAGCATCTTAAGCGAAAAGTGGAAATGATTGAAGTTGAAAATAAAAAGCTTCGCAAGACATTGGGTTCCCTGAAAGCATATAAAATAAAATGTTTTGGTTTTTGTTCAATGTCTAAAGACCTTGATTTCAATTTTTAATTCAGTGTTTTCAATTCTTAGTCCAATGTTTAGGGGACTTGAATTTCAATTCTTAGTTAGAAAGTTTTATTCAAATTTCAAATAAAATGAGGCGATTAGACCATAGTCATGGGCCATTTTCCTATCTTGTCATCATTTCTTACATTATCTCTTTTCTCATTAGGTGATAACACAGCTCACCCAAGATCGCCAATCCATACTCATTCTAGAGCACAATGGCTGACAACAATGAACAAACAAGGGTTGCTGAACAAGCTCGTGTTGCTGCCCTTGAATTGGAGATGAAGCAAGTCCTGAATGTTCTTGAGTAGCTCTCTAAGTAGATCAATTCTCTCCAAGCAAATACTGCCCCACCAGCTCCGCAAGTTGAAGTGGTGTTACCACAACATGCTCCTGTGGCCAATCCGAGAGATAAAGGCAAGAATACATTCGCAATTGGGACATCAAGCTCTAAGGATGTCTCCAAGGAGAAAATTACTGACACGCCTCAAATTGTTGTTGATGAGGAAATACAAGTGATACAGCCAGCTGTACCGAAGACTGAGCAAGAAAAATGCTTAGCGAAAATCGAGGAGAAACTTAAGCAGCTGCAGGGTTCATTTAGCCAAGACCCAACTAATCTGTCTCATTATGCAAAAATCAAGATGCCAAAGAAGTTTAAAATGCCGGACTTTGAAAAGTATGATGGCACCTCTTGCCCAAAGATCCATCTGCAGACTTATGTGGTCAAGATGACCCAATATGTTGATAACATCCCTTTGATGATTCAACAATTTCAAGCAAGCCTGACAGGACCGTCGCTGCAATGGTACATCATGAAAAAGATTAATTTGCTGGAGACTTGGGAGGATTTGACTAATGCCTTCTTCAAGCAATATAAGTATAATATTGATGTCACTCCATCTCGAGAAGATTTACTTCGCACTGAGAAGAAGAGGATGGAATCTTTCAAGGCACATGTCACGAGATGGAGGACTGTAGCCGCTCAGATAACTCCAGAGCCGACAGAAAAGGAGCTGATGGATTTGTTCATGAAGATACTCCCACCTGAGTATCGAAATCGAATGCTGGGTTCGACTGCCGAGTCATTCAATCAGCTAATCCCTGTCGGTGAACGAATTGAAGTAGCATTGCGTGATGGATGGGCATCTGATCAAACCAGCTCATATGGGAGAGTCTCAACCAAAAAGGATAAGGAACTTGTAGCGGAGGTTAATGCAGCTTATGTGCAACCACCTCACCCTAACCCGAACACCCATCAGGGAGGAGCACGACCATTCTTTGGCCAGCAGAAAAACTTTTCCAAGCGTCAGTTTACGCCACTTCCTAAGCCCTTGTCCAAGATCTTGCCGACCCTTCAAAAGAAAGGATTACTCGCTAAAGAACCTAAGCAATCTAATCTCGAGCGTTTCCCCAACTATGATCCGTCCAAGACATGTGCTTATCATATGGGAGAGGTAGGGCATTATGTTGACGATTGCTATATGCTACAACATAAAATCCAAAATCTTTTGGATGCTAAGGTGGTCTCATTCTGCGATGCACAACCGAACATCCAGAATAACCCACTCCCTGACCACCCAAAAGCTATGAATGCCATTTTCAGTTTTGATGCTGAGCCCACCATGTTTCAAATGATGCATGAGAAAGCAGAAGTGATGGACACCCTGGGGCAACCAAGTGGCAAATTCGATTACTATGTAAAGTATTCGGCTCCTTCCAGCTCCTACTTCAACCCACAGGATATCATCCCAGATGGATGGGGTGGCATAGATAATCCCGCACCTCCATAGGTTGAGAGCTCTGATGACGCACTCGAAGGAATGACTGAATTATTCGAAGAGAATTTAGTGTTTGCCATCGACAAAGCTCGAGAGTAGGAAAATTTTAATTATTTGCACACTCCTTTGCGCCGGAGTCTTTATTGCTTTCCATATTTGCATATTTGCATTTTCAATTCTAGGATTTCCCTTATTTCAATAATGTAACTTGCTTTTCATCCAATAAAATACATGGAGATTTTCGTGTTTTAAGGGCATGTTGAAGTACACCAAACTAGCCCTATGATGAAATCCTACCAAAAAGAAAATGGCAAGAAGCTAATTCTGAAGGCTGGGCTTCTTCATGTTCCCTTGAATTTTTTTTCAAAATAAAGTAATTTTCCAGCATGCATCTAATTTACCATGTTTGTTTCATTTAATTATCTATTTTATGTTTCAGGTGCAGCCCTGCGCGCATTTAAGGAACCTCTATGAGCTCCCTTGCAAAGAGGGGCAAGACACAGACACTTAACAACTTTGACTTTATGATTTGATAAAACATGGCATTTTTATCATTTCAGAATGTTTTCACATGATATGCAATTCGTCAATTCCACTTGAAATTTATCAAAATGGATAATTCAGTGAAAGATGTCGAGTTACTTGAACATGCTAAATGAGGTGTGAAAGGCAAGCTTTATCCCATACACAATCCCTTGTCTATACATTGTGAGCTGAGTATGGAAACATTTTGTGTTTCAAGGTGAAGAGTTTTCTTGCAAGAAGTACGACAACTAAAATGACGAGGGGCAGTTCTTTTCAATATGTTTAACCTTTCTTTGAGCCCAAATACTTGAAGAATTTCTTTCATACTACCCCTGTCAAGGACCACCCCACATCGAGGCAAATGGAGGTAAGTTGACATTGAAGGAGAGTGAAATGGATAGAAATTTTATTGCTTTCACTTGCATCAATCTTCAAGTCATGCTATTACATTGAATTCATATGGTAATTTAAGTGCCTTAGGATGACAAAGAGCATTTCTTTCACTATCCTACACACTTATATCATTTGCATAGCCCACTTGAGCCTATGAATTCATTTCATGTCAAACCTAGTTGGTGATCATCCCTCACACTGGGGCAAAATGAAAGACAATCATTTGAATAGCATGGTCTAAAATGCTGATGAAAGAAGACTGTGTGAGTCCAAAGAAAATAAGTGCAAAAAATAAGGGGCATGAAAAAGCAGTGTGCCTAGTAAAAGTAAGGCCAATGCCCGTGAAAAGAAGAGGGAAATGACTGATGAATTGGGGGGCATAAAAAAAAAAAGCGGTGTGCCTGATCGATGCCCATCATCAAAGAAAATGATGTTGAGAAAAGATCTCCAGTTGAATAATCATTGGCATCGGTGATAAACTCTTGAGCCAATAAAGAAATCCGTCAAGAAGACAATCCGTGGTGAAGACAACTGGTGGTAATATCAAGATGATCATCAACTCTTATCCATTACACACATCTTTGAGCCTAACGATCCTTTCATTTCTCAAACCCAAGAACCAAGCCTATGTTACGTCCCTTACAAAGTCTCTTCAGATTAGGGTACTTGAATTAACATAGGAATTCATATGTTTTGAGCATTGCTCGAAGAAGTGTGAGCAATATTATTTCTTTCTCATTTTGCAGGGTTCTTGACTTGTAAATCCAGAGATGATTACAAAATTGTTCTTTCAATAGCTTTGACTCAAAAAATCCTTTTATTAAGCCATTGACCAAGCCCACATTACAGTACCTGTCAAAGACCTCTCAGATTGGTAAGGTCGTACTACTTGCAAGAAAATTCGAACTCTTGTTGACAAGATGATGATAAGATTGAGTGATATATTCCCGCATCAATGGTCGGGACAAATACCCACCCTAAATGAGAGCGAGTGAAAAGCCTTTTCACACTAAAAGTGTCTTATTTAGCATGTTCAAGAGATTTACAGCTTAGTGAAAATTGTCTTGATAATCTTTCCCAATGGAAATTAGGTGATGCAAGCTTGATATAAATCATAGTGCATGAACCTCCCTTAAATTAATGCGTGTTTGTGATCACAAATGCATATTGTTTCTCTTATGACCATATTTTGCAGGAGACATTTCCCCAGGAATAGAGATGTTACCAGGTAAGTATATCTCTATCCATATCTTAAATACTTGTCGTGGCACAGGTATACCGACACTCAATTGAGTTGTCCCCCAAAGATTTTTCTTCAGATTCAGTTTGATTTAGGTGACCGTAGAATGGTACGGGTCCTAAACAACATTTATTGCTCTAACAGGCGACCGTAGAATGGTACGGGTCCTGGAAAAGCAGTTTCCCCATTCAGGCAACCGTAGAATGATACAAGTCCTGAAAAATCAATTTTCCTCAAGGCGACCGTAGAATGATACGAGTCTTAGACAAAACATATTTCCCTATTCAGGCGACCGTAGAATGGTACGGGTCCTAGACCAGCAGGCTTGATTTGTTTTGATTTATTTTTATCATTAGGAAATTTGTCATATTAAGTTATGATAATAAAAAATATTGACCTACGAGACGTCGGGTTAGATTTTTGATTATTTCGACTTTTTATGGCAAAATTCATGAATTACTTTGCATCATTGATTCATATTAAAATAATATGCCATTGATTTACATGGATGGATTTTTATTTTGGCGTGTTATTATTATTTGCTCATCACATATCATGCATCATATTAGGTATTTAGGTCTATACACATTTCACATTTGAAGCAACGCATTTTAGTTTTTAAGATTCATGTAGAATTAGGATGATTTTCCTTTAATAAAACCAAAACATAAAATAAATAAATAAATAAATAAAAAATAAAAAATGTTATTTAGGTTATATAGATTTCATAATGTGCACACCACATGGTGCGCTTTAGTTAGTGCGTCATAGGTTAATGTTTTAATATTCTTGTCGTGTAATTTTTAATTAAAAAAAGCCGAAGATTAGTATTGCATCATTATCTTTTAATAAGAATTATTAAGTCATTTAAAAAAGAAAACACAAAAAGGTCATTTACTTGGTTAGTTAATAAATTAGTTCATAATTAATCCCATTTCATGTCATCATTATTTAGCATAGATTGCATATATGCATTAAAAAATGAATCATAAAAAAAAAAATCATAAAAGAGCATGCATGTAGAAATACCATGTCATTCATCCCATATCACATAGCACATGCATATTTAAGATTATATAAATTAGATTGCATACATATAGTGATAAGTTTAAGTCATACCCCATGAATTGCATCATGCATATTAAGTTAGATTAAGATTGCATATAATTAACATTTTTTAACAAAAAATAAAAAGAAAAATTAGATGTCATGTCCTTACCAAAAAAAAAATTAGATGTCATGTCATTTAGAAATCATGTTTAGGGCATGCATTTTTATTAGCATTTTTTATTGAATGTTATTTTATTGATTGTGTGATCACTATTTGCATGCTAGTAGCTTAAGTTTAAATTAATCAATATTGCCTGCAAAATATTTTTAAAATTAAAATAAAATGTGCCGAAAGGGCGTTAGACTAATTTAGCGTAACCATGTCCCCGGACCTACTGAATCTCTGGTTCGCAATAGTAAAGTATTCTCCCATACTTTACTTGGGTTTATAACCAACCCTAATTGGTTAGTGACGGCTCCAAATTGAGTATAACTGTATGTTTGAATAAATTAATTTCTTAACATCAAGTCGCAATTAGTAAGATTTAGGAGAGTCCGTGCCAAGTCTTCGGACTTAGTAATCCATTAGCCAAACCTTTGGTGAATCCCCCGAAAATTAGGTCGCGACATCAATCTTTAGGCATACTTTTTGTGAGAGTATCGGTTACGTTATCCTTCGATCTCATATCAATCAAGGTGAGAACCCCTTATTCTCTCAGATAATTCAACAACGCATGTTTCAGTCTCACATGTCTTCTCTTTGAATTAAAGAGAGCATTCTTGATGACTTGAACAACTGCTTGATTATCACATAATAGGTTTAAAGAATTAATCTTTAGTCGAGTCAAAGGAATATCCATAATCAGATTCTTTATCCACTCGGCCTCTTCGCCGGCTGAGACTAAAGCAAAAAGTTCCGATTCCATAGACGACAATGCAAGAAGACAAATCTATGCCTATTGAGGCATTAGAATATCCATCTATAGTTGGAGAATAACTAGAATAATAGAAAGCATAAACTTTAGTACCTTTAAGATATCTCATTAGCCTATTGAGGGCATCCCAATGCTTTTTACTAGGATTACTAGTAAAACGACTTAGCATGCTAACTGTAAAGTCTATGTCGGGTCTAGTGTAACTCATAGGATACATGAGACTACTAAGCAGTTTCGTGTACTTTAACTGATCCACACTGGTCCCTTCATTAGAACTTAGTCTGTTATTATAATCACATGGTGTCTCACTAGGTTTACACTTATCGTATCCCCAAGTAGAAAGTAGCTGCTCAATATAATGATTCTGGCTAAGGGAGATGACTTGCCGTTTAAAGTTTACTTTCATACCAAGAATGGTATTAGTAATACCAAGATCTTTTTTTCTTTTTTTTGTGACCCGGGATCCATCATACAGCCGGCAGCCGGCGGCGTAAACCCGGGGCAGACTGAACCACCACCACAGACCCAACCGCGAGTGAGTCGCGTGAATGCGACACCTCTAGGATTCAAACTCCTCCCCTTCGTGAGGGGGAGAGAGCCCAAAGCCAGCTACGCCACCACGAGCAGTGGTGCAATACCAAGATCTTTCATATCAATTTTTTTAGCCAAAGTAGCTTTCACGTCACTCACTATAGAATGATCGAAAACAATAATTAACATGTCATCAACATACAAGTAAATGATGACTATCTTATTTGACATAGAATGATGGTAAATGCATTTGTCTGAATAACTAGACTGAAAGTCATAACTCTTTACAATTTTGTCAAATTTAATATGTCACATCTTAGGTGCTTGTTTAAGATCATATAAAGATTTATTCAATTTATAAACTTTGTCTTCAAGACCTTTCATAACATATCCTTTCGATTGTTCCATGTAAATTTCCTCATTTAACTCTCCATTTAAGAAAGCTATTTTTACATCTATTTGATGTACTACAAAGTGTTCAATAGATGCCAAAGCAAGAAGAATTATTATAATTGATAGATGACACACAGGTGAATAGACATCAAAATAGTTTATTCCACTCTGTTATTTATAGCATTTAGCTACTAAACGTGCTTTGTATTTGGCTATTGATCCATCATTATTTAGTTTCTTCTTCAATACCCATTTACAGCCTATAGCCTTAGCCCCTTTTGGTAAATTTACTAGCTGCCAAGTGTGGTTTTGCAGTAAATAGCTCATTTCATCATCTATAGCTTCTGCCCATAGTAGGAATTCCTTAGATCTTATTGCTTCATGATAGGAGAATGGATTATCCTCAAGATGCTAAGTAACAAAGTCATCACCAAAACTTTTGGGAACTTTCTCTCGTAGATACTCTAACTGAAAATGGTTCAACAGCCAGCTGTGTGGAATTGGTGTCAGAAGGGCTTGCTTCAAATTTTACAGGAGATTCTAAAATCATATCTGTAGATCCAGAAACATTCAAGTCTTGATCTCTGAGAAACTTATTTTCGAAGAACACTGCATCTCTAGATTCTATCATTGTGTTAGTAGATAAATCTAAAACATATTTGCAGCACTATCTTCTGCACTACCTAGATATACACAAGTAATGGTTCTAGGTCCCACCTTAGGTCTCTTAGGATTTGGTATGTTTATATAAGCAATGCAACCCAAAGTCTTAAGAGTATCATATTTACAAGGGTGCTTATGCTATATCTCATAAGGTGGCATAGACAACTTAGAGTGCAACAATCTGTTCAAGATGTGATTAGCAGTTAGAACTGCTTCTCCCTAGTAAAAGGAATGCATGCCAACTGTAAGTAACATAGAGTTAATATTTCAATTAACGTTATATTCTTACGCTTGGCAACACCATTTGATTGGGGTGAATAAGGGGCAGTGGTTTCAAGTATTATACCTTCTGAAGCACAAAATTCATTGAACCTTGTCAATGTATATTCTTCTCCTCTATCACTCATAAACCTTTTAATTTTCAAGTTGAATTGATTTTCTACTCTATTTAAATTTTTCAAAAGCCTCATATTTCGATTTCAACAAATAGACATAATAATATCTAGAAAAATCGTCTATGAATATTATTAGATACTTCTGACCATCTTTAGTAATGTAATTTCTAAAGTCACAAATGTCAGAATGTATTAGCTCAAGAAGTTGTATGCTTTTAGAAACCAACTTAAAGGGTTTTCTAGTGATCCTAGCCTATGCACACACTTCACATTTGTCAAATCGAATAGAAGTATCTAATAGAATATTATGAGTTTTAGCTAAATGTTGCATTTTCCTATAATTCACATGTCCAAGTTTATTGTATAGCAACTTTGGATCAATCAAAGTAGAATTCACATGATTTATGTTATCAGTATTTAAACTTAATCTATATATACCATTAACCATAAATGCACAACCGAAATAACATAAGTTAATAGATAAAGTTACTCTACCATTCATAGTTGAAAAAGACATACCAGCTTTATCAAGTAAACTCATAGATATCAAATTCTTTTTAAGTAAATGTATTAATCTAACATGTTTCAGAGTTAGTAATTTACTTGAAGAAAGTACCAAATTTGCAGTTCTAGCATGAGTCATCTTTGCCTCACCACCATTGCAATTTCCCATAGTGTCTTTCACTTCTATGACCTCATTGAGTAAGTTCTTGTCATTTGTAGCATGACAAGTAGCGCCACCGTCCAACCATCACTCAAAAGAGATGTTGGCCTTTCCATTCTTCATCATTCCAATGAAAGCTCGAGGCTTAGATTCTCTAATTAGCATATTGGCCTCATTTTGTGGTGTGTCATTCTTTGGCTTATTCGGTAACTTACACTTTGCTGCCCAATGACCCCACTTTCCACAGTTATGACACTTGCCCTTCTTATTCTTTTTAGAGATAGTATTTTTGGCCTCTAACTGTAAAAAGGATTCACCTTTTGGTGACTTGGACCTTTTCTGAGGTTTATTATAGTGCAAAACTAAGTTAGCCCTACTTGTTCCAAACTCTTTCTAGTAAGGTTTTGATCCTCAATGTGAATATACCTCTTTAATTTCATCCAGTCTCATCTATACCTTCAGTCTGTGCATTTCAGTCTTAAAAGGACTCCATTCAGTTGGTAGTTTGCTCAACACAAGACCAGTAAAGAGATTATCGGACATATCAGAGTTATCATCTTTTAGCTTGTTCTTCATGTTTTCAAATTCAACTAACTGAGATGTAATGCTTGAATTTATAGTGAATTTAAAATAAAAAAAATTTCTCCGCTAGAAGAGTTTTAGAGAGCCCATCTTGTTTTCGGAATCGAGCGTTCAAGTGATCCCATATCTCTTTCGTCTTCTTATACACACTATAATTCATAGCCAGATTAGGATTTAGAGAATTCAATAAGTAATCTCTACAAAAATCTTCATCTTTGTTCTATTGATATTTATCCACATCTTCAGTGGTAGATGCAAAATCACTTAATACAATATAGAATATGCCACATTCTTTCATGCCAAATTGAACATGTAATTTACAGCTGTGAAATTCAGTAACATCAAATGATTGCAACTTTATAATATCATAGGAATTAAGCTTTGCTATTTTAATCAGAGCAAAGTGTTAGAAAGAGTGCACCTTGGAGTTCTCGTAGCCACAAAATCGAATACTCCCATAACATTGATCAAAATGCTATGTAGATATGGAATTTGCCTAAACAAACCCCAAAAACAGATCTGGAGCGCCCAAAAATCTTAAGATGAACTGCCCTTGTCGCAAAAATTCGCTGGAAATTTCCGTCGCCAAAATTCACTGGAAATTCCGTCGCTGAAATTCGCTAGAAATTCTAATGGAAACTTCTGGGTGCCGTAACTTCTCCGTCCGACCTTTGATCGACGCGAGTGACCACTCAAAACGTTCATATCAACGAGTAGAACAAAGCCCAAGTGGTTTCACCCTCTAAAATTGGCTATAATTTTTAAATTTTTGAATCAAAGATTTTGGTCATCCAAATCTTCAAACTTAGATCCCGGCCAATACCACCGTCAAAATCGAAAGCAAATTAGACCTCTAAGTTAGTTTCGACGAAATCTTCAAGAAGACACCTTACTAGCTCAAATCGACACATGGACATAATATTTCAAGATTGTTGGAGGTTATAGGTTCGAGAGAGAAGAAGCAGTTGTTTGAAGTATTATACCAAGAGACGTCAAGTTTGGAACGCTCAACAATGTTACCTCCAGCATAGAGGAACCCCAGAGTTTTTATATGCAAGAGCTCCGGCTTATATGGACCCAAATAACCGTGTTTTCATATATTGGGCTTGTATATGAACATATTTATTTTTGGACTATATTAACAATATATCCAATAGTTCGTCCTGTGATCTCTCAACTAACATCGAAGTGATTTAGAAACGAGAAGCAGACGAGTGACCCCTAAACAAAGCAAGGACACACCGAATGGAGCTCAGCAGAGCACAACCCACCAAAACCAGGTCAACCCAGAAACCACACTTCCAGCTCGAATCCGCGAGACGAGAGAAATCGCCAATGTAGCTCAAGGGTAAGCCAGATCTGCAATTTACCCGGCCACCGTGTGCTGCCCCAGAACGCATCGCCTAGCATTCCTAACACAAGCCACAACCAAAGATTGAGAAGACACAACAACCCACGTTTCGACACGAGAACGTTTTATACAAATCACAGGCACAAAAGGAGAGAGAGAATGTACCAGGGCTGTGCTTGCAAATCAAGGAAGCTGCGATCTGGCTGCAGCATCAACCCCTCTCTCTCTCTATTAGAGTGAAGCTGGTGGAGCAAAAAACTGCTGAGATTTTTGAAAATAATATCATAAATAAAGGAGCGATCCTAAGCTGGCCCCGTGCCCACAGTAAGCCCGGCGAGCTACGCTGCTCGATGGCTTCAGTCGTGGGCCCTCCGAATGGAATTGCCCAACTACGGCTCGACGTGTGGCGGTCGCAGTGGGCTCAAGCTGGGCTCAAGCTGGGCTCGAGCATAGGGAATGACGGCAGTAGGAGCAAAGGGAATTTTCGGTGGAGCGGTGAAATGCGTAGAGATCAGAAAGAACATCAACGGCGAAAGCACTCTGCCGGGCCGGTGCTTTAAAGTGAGTGCTTTTTTGTTGGGACACCTAAAGCGCTGCAGTTACTTCGGTGCAAAGTGTTCGGCTTCTTCGGTCCAGCGGCATCGCAGCGAATTTACACGCATGCCCTCGCGGGAGCGAGGTGGGGGAGCTCCCCGCGTGACTCGTGCTTGGAGGGAGCGGAGGGCACGTGCGGCGAAGATTATCCTACCGGCAGGGGGTGGGGGCTGGCGTGGGAGCGCGTGACGCGGAGGGTGATGGTTACCGAGAGTGGGCCAGGAAGTCGATTTGGACAGAGACTCTTGGCGACGAGGAGGGTGCAGGTGATGATGACCGGTTTCAACTGCCTTGACCAGGGGACCAGGTCGGGTCATTATGGTCATCCGCCGTTCTTTGATCTCTCTATTTATTTTTTATTTTTTTAATAATAATTTTATTTTTGCTTGCTATGCCCACGTGGAGGATCATTTAGGGGATCATGGGATTTGCTTTTGTAGATTATATTTATATGATGTAAAATGAAGGATCGCTTTAAGAGTCCAAACACCGAATTGCACTAATTACGTCTACTGTCTATGCATCTTACTGCAATTGAAATTGTAACTTTATACAACACTCATTTAAACGTTTTCTTCCTAATTATTACGACGAGATCTTTCAAACTATGCAAATAGGAAATTTGCTACTATTATCGAGTTGAACGAACGTGGACATCAAATATATATGTTTGACCTGAATAATTGGACTACACAAATTGTGTCTAAGTAATTATCTTTTTATTTTCTTCAATGGAATATAAAATATTATTTGAAGTTGTTATTAAAAAAAATGATATGTGAATCTACCTATAATTTGCAAAAGTCACCGTGTAAACCGCAAGATTTGCCAAAAAAAAGTCTAAAAAAAAGAAGTCACAATCACTTGAAATGTGCGCGAAATGCATCGTGATAACAATATTATCAAATCACGTAAGTTCTAAGGATGGGCACATGATGGGACGAAAAACATGCCCCCTTCCACCGTGAGGGGGGCTGAGGTAGTTTTCTCTTCTTAGAACAACGAATCCTTGCAGAGCACCGCATTACATTTAGCATTCATTTATTATTATATTTGGCATTTTTCATTTTATTATTAGAGAAAAAGCCACGAAAAACCCTGAACTTTGCCCAAAGTGACACATTTACCCCAAACTTTTTTTGGACATTTGAAAAACCCCAAACTTTCCAAACCGTGACACATTTACCCCCATAAGGGCATTTTTGTCTTTTTATTCTGTTTTTTCCTTTTTCTTTTTTTTTTCTTTTTTTCTTCTTCTTCCCTCCGCCGGCCATGGCGGAGCCGGCAAAGGGAAGCCGGCGTCCGGCGACCTTGCCGGCGTCGAGCGAGGGCAGGGACACCCTCGCCCAACGCAGGCAAGGGCGGCCCTCGCCGGCGTCGAGCAAGGACGGCCCTTGCCGGATCTAGCGAGGGCACACCTCGCCCGACGCAGCGAGGGCCGTCCTCGCCCGACACAAGTGAGGGCAGCCCTCGCCGGCGTCGAGCGAGGACGGCCCTTGCCAGATCTGGCGAGGGCGGCCCTCGCCCGACGCAGGCGAGGGCAGCCCTTGCCCGACGCCGGCGAGAGCCGCCCTAGCCCGAGGCCGGCGAGGGTGACCCTCGCCCGACGCCGGCGAGGGTAGCCCTCGCCGGACGTCGATTTCCCTTCGCCGGCCCCGCAGCAGAGGGAAGAGAGAAGAAAAAAAAATTTAAAAAAATTTAAAAAAATTTTTAAAAAATTTTAAAAATGAAAAGACCAAAATGCCCTCTAAATTTGGGGTAAATGTGTCACATAATGAAAGTTCAGGATTTTTTGTATCACAAAAAAAAAAATTGGGGTAAATGTGTCACGGTTGGCAAAGTTTTGGGTTTTTCACGTCACAAAAATAAAGTTTGGGGTAAATGTGTCACTTTAAGCAAAGTTCAGGGTTTTTCGTGGCTTTTTCCCTTATTATTATTACAATAATTGTGTAAAAAGATATAGTAATAATAAGAAATGGCTTCATGGGTAGGTTTTGAAAAAGAATAAGCAGATTTTGTTGAGTCAAACAAAATCTAAATATCACAAAATTGTAATTGCAAAACAATTTGAAGGCAGAATACATGGGAAACAATTTTCCTGCGTTGCTTACCTAGAAAACTAATTTTAATCTATCTATGCTGAAATTTTCAAGTCAAATTCCTTCAAGAAATTTTCGAACACTTAGCGGGCAATGACAAGAAAGTTAAACAAATTTCATTTTCCAGCTTTGGTCAACTTCTCTAAACTGCAGAGTCAAATCAACTCAAGACAGAGTCGAAGCAATTTTGTCTTGCTATACTAGCCATCTTCTCGGAACCCACCTTCCAAACCTAGAAAAATGGCTTGAAAAAAACAAAGCAAGCTTGATCTATGGAAATCTCATGGTTGAATAAGAAATAAACCATACTAAAATAAAGCAATTATACCACGTGGATTATGAGTGCATATCAATCATCAACAGCAACCAAGCACACATGCCATGAACAAACAATCAATAGCCAAGGACGCTGCTGACTTAAGAATTTCATCAAACACATTATAGTTGTTGACACATAAATTTTGGTGACTCGGTTATTTATTTATTGCATAAAAAGTAGGAATTAATTTTATCCCTAAAAAGAAAATGCATAGCATATAATTTTATGTGCATTTATTTGTTATATTGTATTGGGCTGGTAATAGGTGGGTTTGAATTGGTAGTTCTAAACTTTGATTTGACGAATTGGACTAAACCCACAAAGGAAGCAAATTAGCCCGAGCCCTTTTAAAAAAAAAAAAAAACCGAAAATTAAATGAAGATTTGATATGATATTATGGTGAATTTTTTTTTTTTTTTTTTGAATTTGAGAAAATCACATTACAATCTTATCTTTAGCAATATGCGATGAAATCGGTGGAGAATATTTAGAAAATGAGGAAAACAATACATTTTTGTGATCGAGAAGTTATAGGCAGTCTTCGTGTATATTGAAAAAGAAATGAAATATTCCATGAAGATCACGTTTTCTTTGCTTATAAAAGGGGTTTTGAACGAAGAGGAGGAACAAAAAAAGTCAAGGAATATGTTCAGCAGAAGTCCTAAAACTTGTCAAGAATGTGCAATTGAGTCCTAAAACTTACAAAAAGTGCAATTAAGTCTTAAAACTTGTCAAGTTGGTTCAATTGAATTATAAAGTTAACACCGTCAAGAAAGTTAACGGAATTACTGACGTAGGGCTGACATAATATTTTCAAATGAATTTTATAATTTATATATGGCTTTTTTTAATTATTTTTTATTCAAAATCTTTTAAAATAAGATAAAAAAATTAAAAAGGAAAAGCTAAATTTATTTTAAAAAACAAAACCACTAAAAATAAAAATAAAAAGGCCGCCGGTGGAGCTTCCGCCACCGCCCATTGCCGGAGGGGCCGGCGACGGCCGCCGAAGGGGACGACGACGGTCGCCGGCCCGGGCGAGGTCTCGTCGGCCCCAGGTGAGGGCCAGCCACCCCCGCTAGGTCGGGCGAGGACGCCCAGATTTGGGCACGCCGCTAGCCTCCCGCGAGGGCGGGCGAGGCCTCGCCGGCCCTCACGGGGGGGGCGACCGTCGGCTTGGGGTCGGCGATGCTTGCCAGATCCGGGCGAGCAAGCGTCGTCCGACGAGGCCCCGTCGGACGGGTCCGAGGGGGAGGAGCAGCCATAGCTCAACGAGCCGGCCAACGAGGAGGACGAGGAGGAGCTCGAGGCCGTCGCCTGTTCCGTCAGCTCCGCCGACAAGGACGACGCCGCCTCCGCCGTCGACGACGACAAGAATGGCGAGGCCGAGGAGGAGGAGGACCATGAGGTTCGGTTTCTCGGCGCCCAAATCTGGGCGAGCATCGCCGACCCCAGGCGAGGGTCGGCGAGGCCTTGCCTAGGGCGGGCGATGGTCGCCGGCCCTCGCAAGGGCCGGCGAGACCTCGCCGTGGCATGCCTAGATCCGGGCATCCTTGCCCGACCTAGCGAGGGGTGGCCGGCCCTCACAGGGCCGGCGAGGCCTCGCCCGAGCGAGGACCGGCCACCCACCTGTGGTCGGTGACCGTCACGACCCGTCCGACGGCCGTCACGGCCCCTCCGGCGATGGGCAGCAACGGAAGCTCCACCAACAGCCTTTTTTTTTTAATAGTTTTATTTTTCAATAAATTTAGCTTTTTCTTTTTAGTTTTTTAATCTAATTTTAAAGATTTTAAATAAAAAATAATTTTAAAAAGCCATATATTAAATAAAAATTCATTTAAAATATGACGTTAGTGCCACATTAGCAATGTCCGTTAACTTTCTTAACTGTGTTAACTTTAGGACTCAATTGAACCAACTTGACAAGTTTTATGACTTGATTATACTTTTTGTGACTTGATTATACTTTTTGTAAGTTTTAGGACTCAATTGTACTTTCTTGACAAGTTTTAGGACTTCCGCTGAACATATCTCAAAAGTCAAAAAGTGAAGTGAGAGAGGGTACGTGCGGAGGGAGAGAAGTTCTTGTAAGTTTTCCTTCGCTGGTTTCGAAGTCACAAAGGGAGCACTTTTCTTCTGCTAAAAAGTGCAGCAGAGCATAGCAACAGAGAGAGAGAGAGAGAGAGAGAGAGAGACAGTGAGTGAGACGTGTGAAGGAAAAGAGAGAGAAAAGCAGCGAAAGTAGAGGAAGAAGGAAGAAACCGGCGCCTGCTGCTTGTGCCCCAATCCGGCGCACCACCGTGCTTGCACCTACGCCGCCGCGCCTGCACCACCACACCTACACCACCGTCGATCTACCTCCACCAGTCACTGTCATGCTCGCTTTGCCTACAACTCACTCTGCCTGCTGTGACCCGACGCCAGCGCCCGAGGAGCCATCGTCGCCCGAGCGACGCCCCCGCTCTGTCTGCGATCTGGCCCAGCCCCCTCGCCAACGCTTGCTGAAACAGCGCCGATCCTTGCCGCCCTCACCAGCAGCCCGTCGAAGCCGCCACTGTGCCAATCCGCGTCGACCCGTTCTGCATTGCTGTTCCCTTCCGCCCCGGCGACGCTACTGCTGTCCCTGCTTTGTTTGCGTTTGCAAACCTCCGCTCATGCCACTCTAATCAGCAACCGAACGCAAGCGGGGCCCGCTCTTGTCGGAGCTCCGATCAACGACGTCCCCTACTCGTTGTTGGTCCGCTCCCGCCAGCTCTACAGCCAATCGCTCCGCTGCGACGCTCCCCGCTCCACCTCCGCTCCTAGCCGTGACGTAGCCGCAGCCGTCCCCTCGCCCGACGCCTCCTCACCATCACCCTACAAAGCAAATCTTGGGCCTTCCTCGCCAGCCACTGGATCACCCTCGCCGAAGCCCCCCGCGCCGGAGCTCCGGCGACCGCGCGCGACCAACAATGTCCATCCACCACGAGCACAAGCCTTGCTTGGAAGGGAAAAAAAAAAAAAAAAAGAAGGAAAATCAAATTAGGTAGTTTTTATTTACTTTATTCTTTTTTTATGTTATTTTATTTATTTACTTTTTTTAGCGAAATTATTCTTTAATGCATTCCAACATGAAATAGCCTCCTAATTTAAGGATTGACAGTCTGATTTTCGCGCCCGAAATCCGGCTCACAATCTCTTGGAAAATCGCCAATCCGATCTCACTCTTGGAATTCGATTTGCAGTTTATTTAAAATTAACCAATCCGATCTCATACGCGAGATATGAGTTCGTCAATTTTTTGAATATCAATCTTATCTTGCTCTGATTTGCCGTCATGTGGTTTGAGTCGATTTTGTTTTCGTAAAAAGGAAAAAAAAATTAAGTTAGGATTAGAATATTTCTTGTTTTAGGGTTATCTTGCATATTTAAAATAGGAATTTTGATTTCGAATTTAAAAAAAAAAAAAAAACCACAAAAATCGTCATGCATGTGTCATATAGAATTAGGGCATTCTTTGCATATTAGGATAAATTGCATGCTTGTTAGGAGAAAAGAAAAATCATGCGCATGTCATATAGAATTAGGTTCATGATGCACGTCATTTAGTGATTGTTGTTAGGTCATTTAATTAGAAATTGTTCGTCATTAGAATTTAGTCATTAAGATAATTTAAATTGTACATTTAATTATTGCATTTCTTTAAAAATTATTTTACTCATGTCATATAGTTTAGGCTATACTACTATGTCATATCAATTCATGTTAGATTAATAACATTGCATTGCATATAGATTGGATTCTCATTAAATATATGAAAACAAAAATTGAGTGATTGTGTGTTAATTAGAAATCATATCTATGACTGTTGATGTGAATTTTGATTTAACAACGCAGATGCTTTCGTTCTTATTTATTTGCTTTATTGAGTGTTAAATTGGTGATTTACGCACCTGTATGATCAACTTAGAAAGTGAATTAAAATTCATTCAAGCTGCCAGCAAAATATTTTTTTCGAAATAAAAAGAGAAAGGTACCGAAAGGGTATTAAAAAAGTCTAGTGTAACCAAGTCCCCGTACCCATAGTCTCTAATTCGTAGAAGTAAAATAATTCTCTTATTATTTTACTTAATTGTCTAATCGACCTACCGCTAACTGATTAGTGACGACTTCCTTTTGCATGCTAGATATTTGGACTAAGTTGCGAATTAGTTTGGACTTGGGAGAGCCCGAGCTAAGTTAAACTTAATAGTCCATTAACCTTAACTTTAGGTGGCTAAGTTAAACTTAATAGTCCATTAACCTAACTTTAGGTGGTGCAACTGAAATTTTAGTCGTGACAATAGGCACTAAACTCTCTCTCTTGACCTATCACATTTACAAGTTTCACAGATTTATTTGAGAGATTTAATTGAACAAAAATCACGAATCTCACAACCAATGCAAGCGATTCTAAAATATCAACAGTTTGATTTCGATTTTTTCTCAACAACAGGGCAATTGTGAGTGTTTTTTTTATATCAGTAAACTATAACAATGCAAGTTTGAATAACGCTTGGCCCGAATTACAAACATACACATCATTAACAAATGGAAGAGAAACAACATAAAGCTGTTTCATGGAGTCACAGATCGGGAACTAAGAAACCTAATACGAACTTAGACTCAATGTCAATACACATGAATCTCTAAAAACCATACTCGAATAACACAAGACGTCATATCCAATCCATCGAATTATGGATTGGAGTTGTAAACTCGCGATGCTTGTGAAGGCAAAGCAAACTTCGATCCTTCAATTTTCTACTATGACTAAATTGGCTGTCGCCACGGTCGCCAAGCCGCACAAGATCTCACAAGATCTCCTCCCAGAAGGTGGTATTCGGCCGCTCCTTTGACGCCTACTTCGCGCATTCCTATGCCCAAATCCAGTGCCCCCAACCCCCCGCTCCTCTGCCTCATGATGGACCTTGGCCAGTACGGCATATGAAGAAAGTAATTCAAACGGAAACGTAAGTTTGCAGGAAAGCATGCTCGAGTAATTAGAACAGCAGTCGAAGAAGGCCTTTCATCAGTCTTCTTCGGAATCAGCATATTCGGATTCATATTCCCATTCATCGTCATATTTTCGAATCCTGCAAAAGCCAGTGTTAGAGCTGCACGACTCTAGTTCTCATCCTAGTTTTCTATAGCTGCATGACTATAAAAAGAAGGGCTACATCTTCGTAATGATTTTTAACGAATTGTTGGAGATACGAAATGATTTGATTCTGATTCTAATTCTCTAATTACAGACTTATTGGTTCAATCTATATTTATACAATAAAATAGGAAAACGTTATCTTTTATGTTTTTCTTATTTTATCTTTTTAGTATTATAGATAGGCTTACATAAATGTACAAAACATATAGCAATCGAATTGATAATTCCTTCAATATTTTTCATTTCTATCAGGAATGAAGGTAATTGTATCGATAACTCACGCTGTACGCCAGTGTAATAAAATACAGCTAGCCCAACGGTTACCCCAACGGTTACCCCAGAGGAAATGGAGATGAGATTGAAGAAGGGCCTGAGCATTGGGATGATCACATATCAGCGTCTTCCACTTTTCCTTATCCACCTCAACATACGGAAGGCACTCACAAAATCGCAGTTGCAAAGGAATTCGGCACTCACAAAATCGCAGTTGCAAAGGAATTCTGTCCAATTTTGGGCAGGTGGGTCACCTCCAAACTTTTCATGGAATCACAAGCTATTGGGACTTCACATACGCTCTTCAGCTTGGTTAGACAGAGTAGGTACAAGTGCTCCAGCTTTGGGAGAAAAATTGGAGACTGGACGGATGAAGGGGCGTTGTTTACAAGAGTCATTATGCTTCCTTCTTGGCCTTGTCCTGCGCTGCTTATCATCTCCGCCATTCCTTCACCATGCCAGGGCATCCTGTCATGTGGGAACAGGTTTCTCGTGTTATCGCAACATTCTACCCGAAGCCATTCTAGAGAAATCTCCTCAGTTGGCATGTATGGGGAAGGACCTCCGATTATCTCCTCCATGTTCCCACAATAGGATACATGGATTCTTCTCAGATTGGGGAGGTGGGGCAGCCACCCAAATTCCACCACTCTCTTCATTTGATCACACGACAAAACAATAATATCTTCTAAACTAGGGAAGGTCAGGGGCGGATGCGGTGGTGGTGATGTATCTGCTTCTATTATCCCCCTCATTGCCTTACAGGAAGATATGTTGATCTTTTGTAGATGCGGAAGGGAAAATTTAGGCAAATGCCTAAAGAGATACTTCAGTCTTGGACAATGAGATATTTTTAAAACCCTAAGACTTGGGAAGATGAGAGTGGTAGGGGTTGGGGCAGGAGAGTCATGGATGTTGATAATTTCTTCATCTTGTCCTCCACTGAGTACCGACAAATATTTCCATCCAAATATGTCAAGCTCCTCAAGGTTTTCAAGTGGACCCACGTCAGACAATTTTCTTGTACCATTGCAATTTTTCACTGTCAATGACCGCACATCTTGGGGAATCAAAATACAATTGCCACTGCTTTCCCCTCCTGTGCCCACAATAGCATAACTCCAAGTCACAATACGGACACTCCTATCGTATTTCCCAAATCGAGCATCATCATTTACTTGCACATGAATGCACGATGCTTCTTGATGCACTTCGACCTTGTAATAGTGAGGGTTATTCCTCTGGTTACTAAGCACCCTCATAAACTTGTTAAAATCATCCACATCTTCGAAAGAGCATTCAAGTGTCTCCAATGCCCACAATTTTGCAACATCTTCATCTACTACCTCAACTTTAAGATATTGCAAGTTCAGCAAAGCCCCCAATGTTCCTTGGGGTAATCTCTTTATGCATGTGCCACTTAGGTCAAGGTATCTCAAGTTCACCAGCATTTCCAGATCCATGATCGCTTCAAGACTAGCACATTCATAAATGTCCAACTTTCTCAAATATCTGAGCTTCCCTAAATAAGGAATACGGCGCAATCTCCGACAATATCTAAGCACTATTGCTCTCAAGTTTACCAAGTCTGAAATGGAATTTGGAAGTTCTCTTAGATTACATGCACTTAGGTTTAGAACGTTTAGGCCCCATAATTGTTCAAAGAAAGAATCAGGGATGAACACATCATTCAAGTAGTTCGCATTCAATAGAAAAGTTGACAGTTTAGGACAATTTGGTGACATATTTAAGGGAAATTCTCCAATTTCATTCTGCATCAGAGAAACTTTCTCCAAAGCATCTGTCCAATAATCCTCAAATGGTATCCTCCTCAACCCCTTTCCTGCTTTTATAACGGCAGTTGCCCTCATGATTCGCAATGCCATGTCTCTAATCAAATCATGCATCTTCATTGCGCTCCCATGATCTTCCAATAGGCAAACATTTTCTAGTTTGTTCAATATGGTGAGGCCTCTATCATATTGTTTCTCTCTCGTACTCAATCGACCGAACAATCCTTGGTCAATAAATAATTCTATCAACTCAAACTTATTAATCAATTCATCTTCTGGATAAAATGAACAAGATAGGAAACATTGTTGGACTTCGTCATTACCAAGGCGATTGTAACTAAACTCTAGTTTCTTTAAGACCCCCTTTTCCATATCCGTTTGCCCCATATCCGATTCTCTCAATTTCTCTAAGCAATCATTCCATTCAAACACATTGGTCACTCCTCGCATGCTTCTTGCCATTGTGATGACCGCAAGCGGCAAGCCTGCACATTCTTTAACAATGGACTTCACAACTGCATCAGTTTCCAAATTAAGGGCCACTTCGGATCCAAGCTCCTCGAAAAATAAACTCTCGGCTTCTATATGAGATAGAGGTTCAATTTTTATCATTTCTTGACATTGCATCTGGTGGCATACCTCAGAAGATCGAGTGGTTAAGACCAACTTAATTTCATGTGCTCTAAATGGGATTCCCACCTCTTTAAGATCAAAGCGTTCCCACACATCATCGAGGATTATTGTAGATTTGCCTCTTTTCATTAAACAATCGCACAACATTGCTGCTCTTTTCCTCACATCCGTTTCTTCTAGTATGCCCAACCCTAGTTCCTTTGCAATGGTGTCCTGCAACCTTTGTATGTTGAAATCTTTTGACACAGTGATCCACAACACCTTTCCATAGTTTGCTTTTTCGAGGAGTCTATTATGTATGTGCACCATAATAGTCGTTTTACCAACACCCCCCATTCCATAAATGCCTAGTTGAGATACTTGATTCCCTACTAGGTACTCCAAAATCTTAGTAGCATTTCTCCGAAATGCCTCTCCTGCCATCTTCTCTTCTAACAATTTACTGACTTTGGTGTCTCTCGCATCAAATAGTCCTTTGCATTGTCTCGTAAGGTCTTCTGCTTCATGCATCAATTTATCCACCTGTTCTTGTGGCGGCAAACAATCCTCACTTGTCACTTCAGGACAACCATTTCTAAGCTTCTCCACATTCGCCAACCAATTCACAACTTCCATTCTCGGCTTCTTTAGGGATAGAGATGCAGCAAATTCTAACTCATCCCTTACGTCAGCTTCTTTGCTATAGAGTAGTTCTAGTTTTCTTTTCAAAGCTCTATTCTCTTCCAAGTTGATGCTTGTGTTTGGATGACTCGTCATTGGCACATCCTCGTTAATATCTAATTCAGCAATTTAAAAATTCCATCGGTTAGAGTCTCATGATAGCATTCTTGCTGTCCCATAATAATGTAACATTAATTTTTGTAAATAACCATAGACCTGGTAATGACGATGGGCCTATCAGGCCTGTTCCAAAAGGTAGAATCTGAGGAGGTGGAGGAGCTTTATGTGGAGCTTGTGATGATGATGGGGGCACCAAAGCTGCTCGCAATAAAATATTCAAGTATAAGATCAATCAATAATTGGCCTTTCAAATCAAGCCATGGGTACAGATAAAACATCTAAAACTTGATCCCACAAAATATCCACAACGAAAATCTACATCCACAAAAGTTAAACATATTGATGAAAGAAACGGTGCAATAAAAAGGAATTGAATTTGGACATATTGAATATGCGATGATGCTCGGCATGTTCCTGATTGGAGAACCCCCGATATCTCGTTTAAAAGCACATCATACGTTAGATTTTAATAAAATAATCTGTGGATATTTAAGGATCTAACGGAAGCATAGTAGCAATGTAGATTAATCAGACTTACCATGTGATGATGATGGGACTACAGTATCTGTTGACGCCTCTACAACTAGCGAATCAACGATTGTTGCCTCCAAAATGTGAGAGTCACTTGTATGCAGTGATGCACTGGAGGGATCTATCTCCATTTGAGTTGGTGAAGGAAACCGACGGATATCATTCCCATCTTCCTCGTCACACCTTGGGCGAAGTTGACCAGATTGCTGGACGATGTTGGTCGGACTGGTTACAGGAACCTCTTCCACTCCACGCGGTTGACCACAATCCTGTGAAGGATTTGCTCCGTCCACCTCTTCTGGATTATGCAGTTCATCTGCTTCTATGTCCTCAAAAACTTTTGCAACAGATTCACGTAAATTCTCTGGCAGAAAGTCGTGAGGAGTGGGTAAAACATCACCTCTAAATTCAAGATGACTTGATTGCTCAGAAAGCTCCAATAGCTCACTAAAATCAAGAGAAGATGAAGCGAACAAGTCCATCAGATGTTGCGGGATAGATGAAGCATTTTCACGTTGCTGGATGGGATCCACATTAACCAGAGGCATATCACCAGGACGCAAAGGCCCCTGATCCTGAGGGCATGCTGGAGCGGTACCAGTTCCAGTTGGCGGATCGAAAGATGTTTGCTGCGGCGCGCACCCAAGTCGATTTGACGCATCGTCACTTGGGAGTACACTTTGAGTCGTGCCAACAACTGTTCCTTCCGTTCCCTCGCCCGGTGTGCCTACCGTGCTTGTATCCAACACACTGCCTCTACCTTCAATTACCCGCAAGGCTTCTGCTCTCACTGCATCATCAACATTCTCACAAGCTCTGATATTACGGCCCGGAATTCCGGCGAGGTGCGCCCGGATCCTTGGAGTACTTCCGGCAAATTTCTCCTTGCAAAACTTGCACCTCCACTTTCTGTTCTCCAAATCGTCCACATGCTTACGAAATGGATCTCGCTCTATAGGCATTCTTTTTGCTATTACCTACAAAGAGGACATGACATGAGAAACAGAGACAATGCCAAGCAAAAGCACAGAACTATTAAAAACAGACAAGACCAACAAAGAAAAGATGCATATAGAAACATAAAGGATTCCTAAGTCATGTTGACAGTTAGCTGACCAGATAGACTTGATATCGATGCAAAATCCGAGTTGTGTATGCCCAAAGTACAGAGATCTCTCTCTTTATTTCACCAGAAAGAAAAGCTCGAGCAGAGGGAGATCCACTCGATCTACACGGAGGAAATTAACAAAGGAAAATTAGATTATACTTACCGGAAAAAAAAGGAGGAGAAGAACACGCCTTGATCGTCAAAATCACGCGGCGAGCGCCATCCCTGCTTCTTCGGCCCGGAAGAAAAGCGACACAAAAACCCTAACTTCGACACCCCCAAAATCACACGGCGAGCGCCGACCCGCGACCCGCGAGGGGGCACGTAGGCGACGAGGCGAACGAAAGGAACCGCGGCCAAACCGGAGAAGCGAAAACCGGAGGCCCCGCAAGAAAAGGCGCTCGAAGAAGATCCGAGGGATCTGCGGGAATAACACACAGAGTCTCTCCTCCTCTCTCTCTCTACCTCCTTCCCTTTTCTGGTCTCGTCTCTGCTGGGGTATAGGGGAGGTGGGTCCCGCCTCGAGCTTGCGTAGGACCACGGTCGGGCCTCGGCACGTGCGAAACCCCTGTATCGGTGCGCCTGCGCCCTTCGGTTGCCGAAAAAGCAAAAATTATTGAACGAAGGAACTGTACACAGTAGAGAGAGAGAGAGAGAGGGGAGAATAATATCTGCTCTCGCCTTTTGCACCGGAATCCCGAAATTGCCCATTCCTCTCCTGCTGGGCCGCCCTCCCTTTGAGTCTCGATTTCCCTGCCCTTTTCTCTTCCTCGCTTTTGTTTTTCTGTCCCGCCGGACGCCACGTTTTCCCGGGTTTCTCATTCTCAGGCCACGAATCCGGACAAAACAGGTCAGATTGCATTGCCAATGTCTCAGAAAATTCTGCAATGCAGTCTAACAATTCGCGAGACTGGTTTCACATGCAGCCTAGGGGATCATCGATGAAAAAAAAAAGAAACAAATTTCACCCAAGAGATGATTTAAAAAGAAATATTAACTTATTAATTTAAAAAAAAAAATTATTGTCAATATCTAAACTCTTCGCTCAAAAGCCTCATTTACATTTTCATGAAAATATCAGCAATCAAATTCGTCAATAATTTGACTCCCGATAAAAATGCATTCGTAATGCTGCATCCACGATCTCCTTTGGATTCTTTCGCTTTTTTTTTTATAAATAAAATTGCAAATTATTATGAACCTTACATGACCCGATCCAATCCTGAATTTTCCAATGCGAATTTAAGTGGAGAATTCCTATAAAATATTTTACTATAGATACCATCACTTCTCTACTAAAGAGCTCCACACAAATCAAACAAATTTATTATGGGTGCGTTTGGGAGAAACTTTTGAAGGGCCTTTGGGCATCAAAAGCCCTTTGGGCCAAAATAAAGGTATTTAGGAAAAACTTTAGAAGTCCCTTAATGGCAAAGCTAGCATTTGTAAGGTTGAAAGCCTAAAGAAGATCCGAGACTGCCTTGGACTTTCAGCATTCTCAAAAGCCTCATGTGTATTGTTCATATGTATACTGTTCATCTTCTTCTCCAGTGGCGTGACTGATCAGAGACGAGCTCGAGAGGCCGGTGAGGTCATGACTGAGGTCGATGAGGTCGCGGCGATCACCACTATCCAGTCGCGACGACTACTCGCAGTCCCGACGACCGCTCGCAAGTAGCATCGCTAGAGGTCACGTGACCTCGCGGCGACCAGTGCGACTCAAATCTGGTCGCCGCAAGGTTGCACAACCTCCGACGACCAGATCTAGTCGCCGCGAGGTCGTGCAACCTCTGGCGACCCAGATTTGGGTCGTCGCGAGGTCCCGCGATCTCCGACAGACTTAGATTTGGGTCGTGGCAACCCTCACCAGTGGATTGCCCAACACGCTGCAACCTCCGGCGAGGCCGTGCCATCTAGGTCTTGCAACCCTCCGGAGAGGGTTGTGGCGACCAGATTTGGCCGACCTTCTGGTTGTCGCGACGCTTGCCAGAGGGTTGCGCAACCCTTGCCGGACCGCCTACCTTTGCCGGACGGCTTGCATTAGATCGCCTGCCCTTCGTCGGACCGCCTGCTCCTCGCCGGCGACTACTTGTTCTTAGCCAGTCAACTTATTTTTTTCATAAATAACAAAAGTCTTTTGCAAATATAATTTTTCCAAATACCATTTTATCCAAATATACTTCACAATAGACTTTTACAATACAATTTACCAAATATAATTTGTATTTTGGAAAATACATTTAACTCAATGGCATTTGCATTTCCCCAAAAAATTTTCCCAAAAGCTTTTCCAAACGCACCCAATATCTGCTCTCGCCATTTGCACCGAATCCCGAAATTTCTCTTCCTCGCTTTTGTTTTTCTTTCCCGCCGCACACCATGTTTTCCTGGGCTTCTACAGGCGTGAATCTGGACAAAACAAGTCAAGCTGCAATGCCAATGTCTAAGAAAATTCTACGGTGCATTCTAACAATCCGTGAAACTGGTTTTGTATGGAGTCCGGAATCATTGCTAAAAATAAATAAATTTCACCTAAGGGATGATTTAAAAAGAAATATTAACTTTACTAATATTTAAGGAAAATTATTATCGATACCTAAATTCTTTGCTCAAAGGCCTCATTCACATTTTCGTGAAAATATGAGCAATCAAATCCGTCGATAATTTGACTCAAGATTTTGTAATGCCGCATCCTCAATCTCTTTTGCATTATTTCACGTTTTCTAATAAAATTATGAATTGTTGTGAACCTTACACGGCCCGATCCAACTTTGAATTTTCCAACGCGATTTTTTTTTTTTTTTGGTAAAGGTAAATAATAATATAGCTTTGGACAAAATACAAAAGACGGCGCCAAAGGCTTACACTCTAAGGAAGACCAAAGAGTGGAAGGGTGCCGTGAGAAAAGCCAAAGGCAAGCGGACCAAAAGGAGAAGATCCACAGTTACAACTCAAAACCAAGTACAACCACCGAGCTCCGCCAAACATTCGAAGAACGAAGAAACGGAGTGATGTTGAAGTTGTAGCGGAACGAGAGAAGAAGCGGGGAGACTAACGCCTGAGACAATCTGTAAAGATGGAGGGATCAAGATCCCAGCTTCTTTGGAGACGCCTATTTCTCGGAGTATCCGGAACACTTGTGAATGTAGTCGCTTTATCTTTGACTATCTTCATAAGGTGGTTCTTCAAAGCAGGGACTACCAGTGCTTCCCCTCGGAAAATAATATCATTCCTTTTCTTCCAAATCAAATAACAAAGGCCACCGAAGGAGAATCGCACAATCCGATGGTAGAAATCCCACGGAGAGCAACCCGATCGCCCAAGCAAGGTTGTCCATCCATGGCCTCGATTTCCAAGGTAAATTGCATCTCGTCGCCCAAAAATAAGCAAGCGTGGCCGAGATACGACAATTGGAGAACAAGTGATCAATAGAGTCTGGAGTAGCATTACAGTATGCACAAGTACCCGAGACGATTCTACAGAATGGATTAGGAATTCTTGGGTGGGTAAACTGTTCTTGGTAATCAACCACAAGTTAAATTGATTTCTAGGGACAATATCAGAGTTCCAAATAAAGGAGTCCCAAGAAACTCTTTCCTTCTTTGTTCTAATGAAATCCCATGCAGAGGCAACAGAAAAGGATCCGGATGAGTGCTAATTCCAAGTGAAACAATCCGGTGCATTAGTCGATCCGGACAAAGAAACCACAGCTCAAGTGAACTCTTAAATGCATGACCGAGGGGGAGAATAAATCTGCAACAACAGCATGCTTAAGGAGACCCGACAATTCAATGATGGATGTTGGAAATAAAAGATCAAGGGGGCCATCAGCGAGCCATTGATCATGCCATAGAGAAACCGAAAATCCATTACCAATCTTCCAAGCGAAGCAAGACCTAAACTCGTTCTTAATTGCAATATTTTTTTCCAGGCCCAAGAACACGTAGAAGGTGTTGAGGCGATCCAGAAATTGTCCTTTTTTAAGAAATTAGAATGGATCCATCGACACCACAACGATTCTTTGTCGGTGAAAAGGATCCATATGTACTTAAGCATGGCCGCTCTATTGCAGTCTTTCAAATTCCTTATGCCGAGCCCACCTTCATTTTTTGGGAGACATATGTCATCCCACGCAACCTTAGCCCCACCTTTACCAAGTGCGGATCCTTTCCATAAGAATTGTCTCAAAATTGTTTCAATACTAACCAGAACCGACGCCGGTAAGGTAAACACACTCGACCAGTATGATTGAATAGAATGGAGGACTCGACCGATGAGCTGCAGTCTTCCAAAGCATATGATAGAAATCTTTGAGTCCAAGATTGAGCCCTAGCAGTGATCCGATCGATTAGAGCAATACAGTGAACTTTTCGAAGTCTAGAAGAGATGATGGGAACCCCGAGATATCGCACAGGCAAGGTACCTTCTTGGAATCCAAAGGCCATTTGAATATAATTGCGAAGAGACAGAGGTCCTCCAGACATAAAGATTTCGCTCTTGTTTCTATTCGGGATCAAGCCACTCCATGAAGAGAATATTTCAAGGCCCTTTTTCATTAAGGTGATAGACGCCAGTCGGCCGGAAAAGAAAAGGAAAACGTCATCCGCGAAAAAAAGATGAGTCAGCCGAGTTGCCTTGCACCTCCAATAGGGATTGAATTCCTTAAGAGAAGTCTGGGAGACTAGAATTCCAGAGAATACCTCCATCACAAGTGTGAACAGATAAGGGGACATAGGATCTCCTTGTCGTAGTCCTCTCCCTCCGGCAAAGAATCCATGAAGCTCTCCATTGATTGAAATGGAATATTTGGGAGTCCGAACACAAGCCATAATCAATCGAACAAAAACATTAGGGAAGCCAAATGCCGTGAGTGTCGATTGAAGAAAATCCCAATCGATAGTATCATAAGCCTTCTGGAAATCCACTTTTATCGCACATTTGGGGAGGTAAGGTTCCAAATGAAACCCAGCAAATAATTCTTGAGCCAAAAGAATGTTATCTCTAATCCTCCTCCCTTTGACAAAGGTATTTTGAGAGTAGTCAACTACATTCCCAAGGACAGCCACTAGACGATTGGCTAATATCTTTGTAATGATTTTATAAATGGTGTTGCAACATGCAATAGGGCGAAAATCCGAGACATCGCAAGCATTAGGGACCTTTGGAACTAAAGTAAGGATGGTATTATTCACCTCTCTGAGTAGACAGCCTGATGTAAAGAATTCCTGCATTGCCCTCGTTACGAAGCGGGCCAACAAGTATCGGCAAAGATCTCTTGAAGAATTCGGCGGTGAATCCATCGGGACGGAGCTTTCCCCTTGGCTAAGGAGAAGACTGTTTCTCGAACTTCAGGGACTAGCACTGGTCTGGTTAGGTCACCGGCTTGGTCCACCGACAGGGGATTGCGAATGAACTTTCTTAACTCCTGCAGGGAAGGCTTGGATAATCCAGGGTGAGAAGAAAGCAGATCAGCAAAAAACGTTACAAATACTTAGGGAACCACCTCAGGGTCATCAATAAAAGCACCCGAGGAGTCCTTCACCGTAAGGATTCTGTTTGTAAGTTGTCTTTTCTTGACAGAATGATGAAAAAACTTTGTATTTTGGTCCCCTTCCTTGAGCCATCGGATTCTCGATTTTTGCCTATAGAAGGATTCTTCATCTCTTCTCAAGTTAACAAAGAGCTTGCGGCAAATTTGCTCTGTATTGGCGAGGTCAGAATCATTAGGGTTGAGATGAAGATCAAGCTGAGCAGAGCGAAGAGCTTCCCTTGCTTCCTCCGTTCTTGCTGAAATGTTTGAATATGTATCTCTATTTAAAAGTTTAAGTGGGGAATTCCTATAAAAGATTTTATTATACATACCATCACTTATCTATTAAAGAACCCCGTACAAATCAAATAGATTTATTATGCAAAGTCCTTGAATCACAATTATTATGTTAATAGTTAGTTGACTAGATAGACTTGATACTGATGCAAAATCCTTGAATCCTCCTAATAGTGCCAAACCACCTAAGTTGTGTACACCCAAAGTAGAAAGATCTCTCTCCTTATTTCACCAGGAAAAAAGCACAAGCAGAGAGAGATCCACTAGATCTACACAAAGGAAATTAATAAAGGAAAATTAAATAACACTTATTGAAAAAAGGAGGAGAATTTCTGGATTATCTAAGTAGGAGAACACGCCTTGGAAGGAGAATCTCAAACAGCCCTTACTTATTGAGCATAGATCCAGAGGAACATTAAGCGTGTCATGTCACCATCTCCCATGTCACTGTCATCAAAATAGTGGCTGGTCCTACTCAAGAAAACGCGTTCCCAATTTCAGCTTTAGCCACGAGTAAGTAATGTGAACTGAAGAAACTTTTGAGCCCACTTATCTTTTTTCCACACCCAGAATTATACTAATTATATAAAGATTTAAAAAAAAACAGTATTCCAAATAAGGTGGAAAAATATTATTGAACGTTAAAATATGTTTATTTGATAAATGAAAAAGAGTTAAAAGAATGGTTCACTTAATTGCCAAACTCGCCACTAGGTAGGTGGACCTAGTTGTAAAGGAACTTAGGGGTGGGGGCGCTAGTATGATGGATGTGCGATCAATTCCTACTCTTTACAAAGAGACGGAATAAAAATTTAAAAGTGATATGAAAGTTAGAGATATGATTGACAAAAAAAAATTATCAAACTCTCTACACTTTGCAAAGAAAATGAAAAATTTAAGAAAAAAAAAACTTACCTATAAAGTTACCGCACTATTTTTCTCATCATATTCCATCCACCTTAGTGCACACACATAAATAAATATATATCCATTTTTCTTATGTCTAGCATCGCTTCTTTTTCCATCTAAGAATGAGTTACCTTGTATTAATTAAGAAAACCTTGGAAGCAGGGCTGATTATTTACTATCCATAAATCTTGTCTAAATTAAGAACTTTAACTACACTAATCACTTATACCCATAAGAAAAACGCTTTTTCATTTCCGAATCTAAAGAAAAGAAGGTAGATTGCAATGTCAATGTCTAAGGAAATTCTACGGTCCAATCTAACAATTCGCAAGACTATTTGATATGCAATGTGGATTGTTGATTAAAAAGAAAAGAAATTTCACCAAGGAATAATTTAAAAAGAAATATTAACTTACTAATATTTAAGAAAAATTATTGTCGACACCTACAGTTTTCGTTCAAAGGCCTCATTCTCATTCACATTGTCATGAAAATTAGTGATCAAATCTGCCGATAATTTGACTCCTGATAAAAATATAACTACAATGCCACATTCTTGATCTCTATTTTTGCGTCCAATATTATAGATCCTTTCTGATAAGATTATGAATTCTTGCGAACCGATCTGTTACACGTCCTGACCCGAATTTTCCGAGGTGAATTTAAGCCGGAATTCCTATAGAAGCTCTTGAACGCGGTCTTCTCTACGACTTCTAAAAGTCCTTGCCGCTCCCTCCTCCTCTGGATGACCGATCCGAAATGGTCAACTTGAGGCCACTTTTGATGCCTCATTCACGCGTGTGTGAACGAAGGAAATTAGGAAAACACGCAAGGGAACAAAAAGTAGAGCAGCTCGGTCAAAAAGGACACGGCAGAGAAAATGCAGCGAACACTCATAATGACCCTAAATTCAGCAAAGATTGAGAGTGAAAAGCAACTAAAAAGCTGAAAAATCCGGGCTGAAAGGGAGGCTTTTTGTCAAGACTCCCGTCGAAGCATCATCGGGTGAATTGAGAACCCTAACACGAGTTCGTGCTCAACGTCAATATACACTAATCTCTTAAAAACACATCTGTATGACACAAAATGCCATATCTGATCTATCGAGTCTGTTTATACCAAAAAAATCACCAATTCTTCAGAATGGTGAGCATGTGGCTAATGCATGGATATCACCAAGCACGTCACGCATAGTTGACAATTATTAAGATCAATATCGATATTAGTACATGTCAATATTCACCCTCAATCGGTTGTCGATATACAATGACAAGTGATTGACAATGATCGGCAAGAGTAAATATCTTGTCAAGGTTTTAAAAGAAGACTGAATACATGAGGAGCCTTGAGATAAGATTACAAGTTCAAAGTCACTGGAAAATAAGACAATTGAGGTCATGGTAGCATTGATCGGTTTCCGGTCTGGACCGATCCCATCAAGGAACCGGGAACTCCCAGTCAATAATCTAAGTCCTGATAAAAATACATTTATAATAATGTATCATCAATCTCTATTGCATTCTTTCACGTTTAATATTGTAGATCCTTTCTAATAAAATTACGAATTCTTGTGAACCAATCTGTTACACGACCTGATCCGACCCTAAATTCTCCAAGGCTAATTTAAGCGGGGAATTCCTATAAAAGTCTTTGGATGCAGTCCGCTTTCCGAGTTCTAAGTCCTCGCCGCTCACCCAGCCGCTGCTGAGTACTAGAGAAGGCCTCACCTCGGCGGCTGCTGAGTAGAGGCTGGAACTTTTTGGCCACAACAAGCTTGAAGAGAAGAAGGCACTGAGATCAGTTGCTATTTTAGGGTAAAATTTTTCCTCTGCTGTTCTGTCTCTCTTTCTGTTTTAGGGTAAAATTTGAGTTTTTGTGAAAGATGGTATCCATTTGTTTTTTATTCTTCTTTTGCAGGGCAAGCCTCCAGATTGGCAAGATTTCATAGGCATCGTCACTCTTCTGTTTATAAACTCCACTATTAGCTTTATCGAGGAGAACAATGCCGATAACGACGCGGCTACGCTTATGGCTCGTCCCGCTCCCAAAGCTAAGGTATGGGACTGTGGCAATATGTTCTGTTAGTTGCAATCAAGTGATCTTTGGATGTTCTTTGACATTTTGATGTTGTGGAATGGTTGCGGTGATTCACACGTATGATGCAGGTACTTAGAGATGGAAGATGGGGTGAGCAGGATGCTTCAATCCTGATCTTTGGCCATTATGATCACAAACAGATCCATCTTCTCAAGGATAAAACACTACAGCATTTGTCAGTAGAAGGATAGCTAGTTGAATTTATTTTTGTCACCAGCTTGAAAATAAGTTGATTCCTTCTATGAAGAATACTCGACTGAAGATTTGATAGCTTTCCTGCCTACTAATATTGGTTTTTATGCTTTACCTTTGTGAGACTATGAATTCTATTGAAATTATATTAACTGGAAACCTGCTTAAACAATTTTCTTTTCTGAATATAAAGAACATTCTACAAAAACATCTTTGTTTATCTATTGCACTTATAAATTCTTTAGAATCACTGATCACCCATTTCTACCAGCAATATCCTCTCTTATTGAAGACTTTGCAAAGAAAATACTCTTGTCATGCTACCATCCAAAATATGTTCATGGGCACGATTGAGTTACACATTAACCCAATCAATTATCGTCTAAATTTGCTAAATGCTCTTCTATTTCCTTGAATTTGGATTGGTTCCTCCAAAGTCTGCTGGAACAAAATTCTGTTCTGTAAGAATACAAGCGTTCGATCTCATCATGGGACCAATGCAGTGATTATGCATTTTGATCAATCATGATGATTTTTCTGAGCACAACTTCAGTTCTCTAGACCCTTGACTTCTGTATTGGTGTTCCCATGGAACTGTACCTGCCTCTATAGTCATTTCAAACTGTTCAAGGCCTTCCATGATATGGGGTTATACAGGTCATGGTTTCGCGTCTGAATGGTAAAAAGTTTTCAACAGTATTATGTCCAAAGACTGCTGGGATGCCTGGGTAAGTTTTCTTGCCGTACAAGTTCTTTCTTCTCCACCAGCATATGGTGTTAATTTACAATTTTCTCTAGGAATAATAACTATTTCGGATGTATGTTGTTATATAGAGAGTCAACAGGTTCAGGGACGAATGTTGGGATTGGAACTTGAATGGGGATAAGTGTACATACCATGCTTTGTTTCCAAGGGCATGGACAATATATAATGGTACTAATCGATGAGTCCTCAATTGCTAATGCAGATAAAGTTTTTTTTTATGATTGCAGGTAATCTTAGTTTCTTTGTAAACCAGGTGAACTTGACCCAGATCTCAAAATTGTAACTCGTCAGTTATCGCCAATAATCCCCCACGATTACAAAGAGAGCAGTTTTCTTGTCTCTGTATTTACCTTTAAGGTAAACCGCCTAGAAGAATTTATTTAGTTTTCACAACATTTTATCACCTATGCTTTATTGGCTGCTTTTGTATCTTCAGGTTTCCAATCAAGGAAGAACTTCTGCAGATGTCTCCTTGCTCTTTACATGGGTGGTAGGTTGTAAAGCTTTATTGTGTTTTCAGTAGTAGGCAATGCACTTTTTTAGATTCCCTATTTCGATTGATGCATTTTTAAATATTCAGTCATCTCCATGGCAAGTCTTTAGTTAACTTGAATTGGAGACACGATTGAAGAATTTTTTTTATGAATTATACACCCTTTTTTGGCATAATGCTCACTATTGGTCTTTCAAATACAAGAGTCTCTGAGTTGTTGAAGAATTACCAATAACTAACATGTTTGGTCATTTTACACTGCAGAACTCTATGGGAGGAGTATCAGGTTTTTCCGGCGGGCATTTCAACTCTAATATGGAGTAAGAAATGTTCAGTGTCTTTAATTTTTGGTTACTTATATCATTTTCAAATATACAGGAAATAAAAGTAGTTGGCTTACTTAAATCATAATTTTCTGTCTCCTTCCAGGACCACTGATGGTATTCATGGAATTCTCTTACATCACAGGTGAATTTCAACATTCAAAACTTAATTAATTGCCACTTCAATGCCCATGTTGCCCGTCTTATTTCTTGGTCGTACTTATTCACTGTCCAGAACTGCAAATGGACATCCACCAGTGACTTTCGCTAATGCAGCTGAGGAATCTTCTGATGTACATATTTCTAAGTGTCCTTATTTCCTGATTTCTGGTACATCCCATGGTTTCATGGCAAAGGATATGTGGTATGAAATTAAAAAGGTTAGTCATATAATCCCTCCGAATCATTGAGCTTATTGAAGCCTCATTAACTTGTTATATCATCAACTTAACTGATGATCTTGACACATATAAGATGATAAGATGCTGGAATGCATATATGATTCATTGCAATAAAGAATTCTATTTCTTTGTTTTGTTGGATGCTCGACTGTCACTAGAGTAGTGCACGTTGATTTATGAGGGCTTTAACTAAAGAAAGCATGCAACGTAAAAGAATTGGAACCGTAACTTTGTCAGCTCAGCTGACCCTTCTTACAATTTTCTTTTCCCTGCTAGATCGCTAAATAATAAATGTGACTCTCTTAATCTGAAAATGAAAAAAAAAAAAATCTGTTGGAATTTGGAATCGACCCTAGAACCCGTGACACGGTAGGTTCCAAGTTCTTGGTTCTGACGGGTAGGTTCCAAGTTCCAAAAAATGAGGAATCTGTACCCAAGGGTAGGTTCCATGTTCCAAATGAAATCAAACCGGAATCGAGAACCGCTCACCCCTAGTTTTGAACGTCACATAATACATGTGGAAGGTAAAACCAATCTCTTGGATAGTTTGTAGAGTTGAGTTGGCTGTTTATGCTCCTAGATTAATGAATTTTTGCATTATTAGTACGCACTGCTGATGAAGATAGTTTTTATGCATCTAAGTTCAGTGACTGTACAAGAACCTTTAATATACGGTGGTACAACATTTCATAAGTCCCTTGATCAACATCACTTTGTTTTACTTCCGACCTCTCTGAATAGGTAGGGAAAGAGGAAACTAAAGCAGCTGCCACGATGGGCAGTCTCATGCTATTAAGTCTACACTATGTCTGAGAATCTGAGTAGACAGTCCAAAAAAGAGTGCCGCATTGCGAATCAATATAGTCACCTAAAGAGCATTAGCCCAATCACCATATCACCGTAACTCTTGCAAAAGCACACTGATAAAGAACTAGTATAGACAATGAAAAAAAAATGGATCACTATTGAATGAGTAAAAAAAAAAAAAAATCAAATTCCACAATCAACACGAGAGAAAGATGTTGTTCAACATTAATCCACCGTACTCCCACATCTCACTAAATCATCGAGTGTTGTGTGCCCTGGGGGAACAAACTCTTTGATCAAGTCAGCAAAATATGATCAAAGCTAAGAGCCCAAAAACCATGGCTAAACTTGCAGATAATCCTGCCACCTATATATATATACTGAACATTAGTTTAAAACTAGAATTACTAGAAATCGAACTTAAAAAATTAATGGAAAATTTCAAACATATATATTTCTTCCAATTCAACTTACAAACTTTATAAACTGGTAAGCTCTGAGTGAACATCATTCATATCTTACAAAAATAAAATATTAAATAAAGCATTCACTTATTAGATATGCAGCAGAATTACAAGATAAAAATATATATCCATAACTTACCTTAATCAAACCTTTCCACATAGTCGATGCACTTTTCAACATTAATCGGCATGATAACCACTCTCAACCAGTTTTGAGTACAAATCAAAGTTTCTACCATTTTAGGAGTCAAAGAACTTTTAAAAGCCATCAAACATGACTAGATGAACTGAAAGTCGACTATGAAGCAATGGTTGTTACAAGAGTAGACAAAATATCCCGAGCCAGCAAAGAGAAGATTTAAACATTTGGCTAGTAGTTTTCTATCACATCAAAAGGTCAAGATCACGACATTTTTAAGTTCGCCTTTAAGATACTTATTGAGTTCAAATAAGTTGCTTGTGGACACTTTTTCCTCCTCATAAAGAAAGAATTCATGCGTCTTTTCCAAATTGAAATTCACAACTAAATCAAGGTCATCTTTATTACCCTCCTCATGGCTATCAAGATCTTAACTACTATCGGTATCGATCAAAAGTTGATCACCTAAATTTCTATCACAAGAGCCAAAATAAGATTTCTTATAAAAATGAAACATATATTCCAGGGTAATCCTCATCTTATTGTACATTTCATCAACTTTCACATTATCATAAATTATTCTATAACAATACTGCATATGATTCATCTTTTTTTTTTAATCCAATATTATCGCAATGAAAACATCATATTTACTTTTTCAAAACTCCTATAATATTTGTCAAAATTTTCCTTCATCTTTGTACTCATGTTTTTCACCCTAGGATCTGATGCCTCATCTGCTTATTTTAAAGTCTTATAAAAAGTAGCTATCTCATTAAAATAATCATTCAAAGTGATATACAGAGTTTTAGACATCTTGTTGGTGGCATCATAAAACTTCTTCAAAAATATGAATTTTTTTTTGACATTTTCTCAATCTTCATGTCTCGGAGTTTAATGGTCAAGCTCAATTACGAAAGAATGATTATCTTTTTCTATCATTTCAAAAGTTTTTCTAAACTTTAACGCTTTATCTACCATGAGATAAGTGAAGTTGCACTTAGTTGTGACATCAAAAGAAATTGAACCATTATAAGTGATCCTTGCACTCTTAATGCAATCTTGAAATGTTTTGACTTTCATGAGAGAACTTCTCACAAATTTAATCACGTTTTGAATATGTGCAATAAAATCACATATTGCAATCAATCCATCTTTTATAATCAAGTTTAATATATAAATCGTGCACCTCATGTGTAAAACATCACTATCTAAGATCAATAGTCTATCTCTTGATAATTTTTCTTTCAGAAAACCTATGGTAATATCATTTGAACTAACATCATCCATAGTGATTGTGGACACTTGCTTCTCTATTCCCCACTCAAAGATGCATTTATCGACCATCTTCCCAATATCCTTACCCTTATGACTAGGCATTACCACAAAAATGATGATTCTTTTGTGCAATTTATAGTCATCATCAATAAAATATTCAGTTAGACATAAATAGTTCAAGTTTTGAATGAACTCTATGTTTCAATCGTGAGTGCGACCATAGACTTAAACTTGGGAAAGTAAGTCTTCAAACTTGTTTCTTCACAAAGATACAACTTCATGCAATTTCTAGCCACTATAAATCGTGAGATGTGATTGAAGAGAAGCCATAATTGATCAATTAAATCATGAAATCCGACATGCTCAACCATCGAAAAAGGTTGTTCATCCATTATGATCATTTGAACAAGCATTTGCCTATAACAATCCTAATCAAATTTCCACATCATTAAGATATTGCCACTACCAGTATTAGTGTGCCCCATTGTCACTTGAGCCCCATCTACTCTATGTGCTGCTAACAAATTTGTTTCTTATCTATATTGCAAAGATACTTGTTGCCCCTTTTCAAGTGTTACAACGTAGCAGAAGCACTATTATCAACATGGTAATTGTACTTGGCCTTACAATAAATGCAAAACACCTCAATTTTCCTATTCTTAGTTTGTCCTTTACAATAATAAAGCCAGATTGTTGATGTTTGTTTACTTGAAGGACAAGCATTAGATATCTTATTTGTCTCAAATGCCTCTTTGAGGTCTTCTAGTGCATCCATTACCATATTTATAGTAGCATTTGATTTGTCCACTTTCATTAACATTTGAATAGATCACTCAAATCAAACAAAACATAGTTGAAGCCACAAAATCGGAACATCCACCAAATTCAGCTTTTCTTTAAGCTAAAAGCATAGCTAAAATAAGCACCATAAATTAATTATGGGTAAATGCTATAACAACATCAAAGGAAACTTGGAACTTAATCAACATGGAAGTTTCACCAGACTGAACATTAACATTGTAAATCCAAGCACTGACACTTGACAGAATTTGAGAGAATATAAATCCACATTCAAATGGAAAAGCAAAACTCACTTTGTAGAAGTAACACATAAGTGTGAAGAGTAGAGGAGATTAACGATTTCTTCTAGTCACGAGCTTCAAATGGAAAAGCAAAACTCACTTTATAAAACTAGTTTTCCTCCGTTACTTGTATTACCAAACAACCAAAAGAAGAATCTATTAAACTATTCATATAGATTTCTTGAAGTCATCTAGTCACAAATTAGAGAAGAATGAACTTTCTTAATACCGGAAAATATAGAGCAATCAATTAGGACTTCAACAACAACTCATGCTTGTTATCTTTGTTCAAATATACAAGATACAGAAAACATGCCCCTCAATAAAATCAAACTGTCTCTGTTTTTTTTTTTAAACTTTGTACAGAAATCTATTTAATAAAAAATGAGAAAGACATAAGAACAACAAACCTAACTCACGCCTGAAGATGCATCATTCAAAAACCGAACCTTAACCACGAAGCACATGTCCAATTTCATGTCAACCCCACCAAAATTAAGGGTATACGATGGGAACCGCTCGAATCGGGAATCACTCGAATCAGACTGGACTGGCCGGTTCTAAGGGGTCTTGATTCAACCCCAGGTTCTTACTTTTAGCATTGATGACTAGTCATTGTCGTTCTCGGTTCCAAGGTGGGAACCAACCATTTATATATATTTTAATTTCTAACTAACCCTATTCTCGCTTTCCTTTCTCAATTGGCAATTCTCACTTTTCCTTCCTTCTAGACCCGTGTTCTCGCTTTCCCTCATAACCCTAACTCCTCTTGCTCGCTCGATGCCTCGCCTCACGCCTCGCTTTGATCGAGTTGTAATCTCACCTCACGCAATCGTAGCCTCGCCTCCCGCCTTGCGCCAATCACGTTGCTTAAGCCTCGACATCAATCCCTATTGCGGCCTCTCCTCCGACCTCGCTCGATGTCGATGCCTTTCCTCTCATGGCCTCGGCTCTCGCCTTGCTTGACGTGACGCCTTTCCTACTCTCGTCGGTTGGATTTTAATTGGAATCTCTTACTCTTTCCATCGAGTTTATGTTGGAGGAGTTATAGTTTTGGACTGTTAGAAAGGCTCGTAAGATCTAAGTTTTGATAGCTTGTGAATCGGCTCACGCGTGTCACTATAGTAAGCTCCAATAGGTGCAAGCCCAAGAAGTGCCCCGTCGTCAAAACCAGTACCTTTTCTCTTTTTCCACAAGCTGTGAAAACTGCTGATTGGTTGATTGATTTCGAAAGGTGATGCAAATTGTGGATGGTGTTTTGAATCGAGGATTTTGACTAGAATCTCTTGTATACTTTGATGGGTTATTTATTGGTGGAAGTCTTCAATTCTACTTTTTTGGGCAAGTTTGTTTTGGAGGAGTTGTAGTTTTGGATTGTTCATTCAACCATTTTTCATTAGTATTCTCTATTTGATCAGTTTAAGCATATGAAATTTTGTTTTTGATTTGTTTATGGTCTATTTTGGAGGAAAAACTATCATTTTATCTGCTAGAAGTCTACATTTGCTTGAGTTACAACTTTTTATCTATTTAACATTTTAGTATTTGTTTTGGAAGGTATATTTTAATAGTGAATATGGACATGATAGTAAAAAGTAAGGCTGCAATTATATCTTTAGTATCCCCACTAATGTAAATGAATATGATGGTTTGATGGTTCATTTCTATGTTTTGCTTGATTCAGGTAATCTATTTATATATTAATGAAAGTAAATCAATCAAATGATGATGTGAATCCTGTGATGGACTCACTAGAACATGAAGATGAAGAAATTGAAAACCTCAAAGTGGCATCCAACACAAATAAGGTATATGATACTTGTCCTCCTAATTTTGGTAACAAACATCAGTAGTCTAGCTTCATTTTTGTAAGGGTAAAACTGAGAATGGAAAAATTAAGGTGATTTGCAATTATTGTGAGGCCAAGTATACATACTCTATTGATAATGGCACTTCTGTTATGTTAAAACACTTGAAAATGTGTAACAAGTATCCTCGCAACGTATATAAGAAGCAAAAAATTTTTACTCCACATAGAGTATAAGGGACGACAATGGAACATATTAGTACTGGTGGTAGTGCATATGTCTTATCAACATGGAAATTCGATCAAGATAATTGTAAGCAAACACTTGTTCGAATGATTATAAAGGATGAACAACTTTTTTCGATAGTTGAGCATGGTAGATTTCGTGATTTTATTGATCAGCCAGAACCTCTCTTCCATCACATCTCACGATTTACAGTAGTTAGAAATTGCATTAAGTTGTATCTTTGTGAGAAAACAAGTTTGAAGATTTATTTTCGCAAGCTTAAGTCTAGGGTTACACTCACGACCAATATATGGAGTTCCATTCAGAATTTGAATTATTTATGTTTCACCACACATTTTGTTGATGACGATTGAAAATTGTACAAAAGAATCATCAATTTTGTGATGATATCTAGTCATAAGGGCAAAGCTATTTGGAAAATGATTGAGAAATGCATCTATGAGTGAGAATAGAGATAAAAATGTAAAAATGTCCACAATCATTATGGATAATGCTAGTTCTACTGATGTTGCCATTAGTTTTTTTTTTTTTAATTATCAAGAAATAGGTTATCGATCTTAGAAGGTAATGTTTTACACATGATGTGCATGGCTCATATTTTAAACTTAATTATGAGAGATTGGTTGGCCGAGGTATGTGATTTTGTTAATGTATTCAAAGCGTGGTTAAGTTTGTGAGAAGTTCTCCCATGTAAGCTCAAACATTCCAAGGTTATATTGAGAGGGCGAGGATCCCTTATAAAGGTTTAGTTTGTCTTGATGTCACAATTATGTAAATCTCCACTTACTTCATGCTGGAAAATATCTTAAAGTTCAGAAAAGTTATTGAAATGATGGAAGAAGATGATCCTTTTTTTCTTAATTAAGCTCGATTATGACAATCATAAACATAAAGATTGGAAGTATGCCAGAATTCTTTCAGTAATTCTGAAAAAGTTTTATGATGCCACCAACAAGATGTCTGAGACTCTGTATATCACAGCGAATGATTATTTCAATAAGATAGCTACTTTATATAAAACTTTGAATTAAGTGGAGAAGACTTCGAATCTTAGTTTGAAAGCTATGGGTGCAAAGATGAAGGAGAAGTTTGACAAATACTATGGGAATTTCGAAAGAGTGAATATAATGGTGTTGATCGCGGTAATATTAGATCCAAGAAGAAATATGAATTATGTACGGTATTGTTATAAACTAATTTATTATGATAGGACGAAAGTTGATGAAATGTATGATAAGGTGAGGATTGCCCTAGAATGATTGTTTCATTTTTATGAGAAATATTATCTTAATTCTTGTAATAGAAATTTGGATGGTCAACTTTTAATTAATATTGATAGTAGTTGGGATCCAATAGCCATGAGGAGGATAAGAAGGATGATCTTGATTTGGTTGAAGATTTCAATTCAGACAAGGCATTTGATATCTTTCTTCATGAGGAAAAAAAAGTGTCCACGGGTAAGCTATCCGAACTCGATAAATAACTTAAAGCCAAACATGAAGAATGTCGTGATCTTGACCTTTTGATGTGGTGGAAAATTGCTAGCTAAAAGTTGGAAATCCTTTCTTTGATAGCTCAAGATATTTTATCTATTCTTCTAACAACCGTTGCTTTGGAGTCAACTTTTGGTACATCTGATCTGTGCTTGCTGATTTTCGAAGTTCTTTAACTTCTATAGTGATGAAAGCTTTGATTTGCACTCAAGATTAGTTAAGAGAGGTTACTACGCTGATTAATGTTGAAGAGTACATTGAAAATCCAGAAAGATTTGAATGGGTCAGTCATTGATGTAACTTTTTATCTAGTAATTCTTTTATATACTAATAAGTGAATGCTTTATTTAATATTTTGTCTTTGTTAGATATGAATTATGTTCACTTGAAACTTATCGATAAATAGAGTTTGCAAGATCAAGTGGAAGAAATATATATGGTAAGATTTTTTTATTAATTATTTGGGTTCAATTAAAAGTAATTCTAGTTTAAAATTAATGTTGAGTTATCATATATACTTATTGCAGGACTATTAGCAAGTTTAGCTATGGCTTTTAGGCTCTTGGCTTTGATCGTATTTTGCTTACTTAATGAAAGAATCTATTCCCCTCGAGGCACGCAACATTGAGTGATTTAGTGAGATGTGTGGAGTTTGGCAATTTAATGTTGAATGTCTTTCTCTTATGCTAATTGTGAAATTTGATTTCGTTTTTTGTTCCATGGAGAGTTTGTTCTAGATTATTTATGACCCCCAATAGATGGTATTGAATAATGGTTGAACTATGTATTGAACTTTTGTTGAGTTGGGGTTATGTTTTTTCTTTTTTTGCCTCTCTAATAATATTTATGTTCACAAGAATGAAGGTGAGTATGCGAAGTATGTTTAGAAAGAAAAACCTCTTTGATATCCCAAATTTGTGTGGATCTTTGGTTTATTTTTCTAGTTCATAATAGTGCATGGACATAGGATCTGATGTAAATTTTTTTTGCACAAAATGGACGTGTGTCTCCACAAAGTGGACGTGTATATTTTTTTAATAGGGCATCACTTTGCTGGTTTTTCCACAAAGTGGACATGTGTCTCCACAAAGTTGACATGTATATTTTTAACAGGGCATCACTTTGCTGGTCACAAGGTGGATAAGCAAACTTGACTTGACGATAAGCTAGCTTTTTAATAGAGCGTCACTTTGCTGGTCATTAGTAGGGATGTATATATAATAGTTTTTTTTTTTCTTTTTTGTTCAATGAAATGAAAACAAGTGACGGTCCATTGGAACTAGATCGAACTAGTCGATACAGTCCGGTTCCCGATTCTAGGACCAACCGGTCCGATCCATGATCCCAAAAATTGGGAATCGGTCCTCTGAGTTCGATTCCCGGTTCTAAGGTGGAATCAAACCAGATCGGGAACCAATCACCCCTATCCAAAAATCATCCATAAATTTACCCCTTCAAATGATCATCTCATAGAACAATTGGAATCACCCCGAAGAAGTCGAGCCAGGCTAGTGGTGCACAAAATCATTTGAAAAAGACTGAAGACAACAAAAAGTGAGATGGGAAAAACTTACTGAAGACCTAAAGTCGATGCGAGGAGAGAGTTGAGAGGGACATTTAAGACTTGAGAAGAGCCGAGTTGCATTAATCACATAGCAAAAGTGCATATGCTATCATTATAATTATAGGATCTTCCTCACATTAGTTACGAAATCAACACTCATTTTAACAATCAACATCCAATACACAACATCATTTCATACATATCATTAACTTGCCATATTTAATGATCATGCAATATTGACATGTTTACGTGTTGAACAAATTGAAAAAGGCAATCGTCTTACGAACAACAAAAGCAATGAACGGACAACCATAATTAAGAAGGTTGAGGAGCTAAGAGGCAAAATATATGATAAAAATCAAATGAAGAGTAAGTGGGAAATTGTTAAGGAAGAACAGAACAAATGGAGGGAATTGGTTTGGAAGGAAACGAGATTAGGACAAGATCTAAAGAAGAATACCATTGATGCAAGTAATGGATAATGGGAGAGGAAAATTCGGGTTTTTTTCTTCTCTCCTTTTGTTACTTTTTTTTAAGTTTATCTTTTATGATACAACTCATGAACATATTTATTATAGTAGGAAAATCCTAAAGTTAGAGTTTTTATATGAATGTTATATGTCTAGATCTTGAAGTTTTGTTAGATAGAATGTTCATAGATGCAATTACTATCGAAAGTATCACATGAAATCTTATATAAGATTTATGTGTTGATGAGAATATTGTGGCCAGACAACTTGATATTGGGGATTGTGTAAGATCTACTAATAATAATATAGATTGTAATGTAGATGAAAATATTATTAAACATGATTAAAACCATAAAAAAAGCGACGCAAAGTTCAGTGAGACAAGCTCAAAAAAGGAAACCAAAGAAATTGATTTTAGCTATTAAGCGAACAACGCAAATGGATATAATTTTTTCAGTCATTGAAAAGTAGGAGCAATGTCACATCTCTTGCTAAAGAGTTTGATCTTTACAAGCAAATCATAGATATGTTGAAACCCATACTTGAAATTAAGTAAGACCAAGGGTACGTTTGGTTACATGTTTGTTCACAGGAACAATTTCTGTTCAAAAGTAGTATTTTCATTTAAATACCCTGGACAAGTTTGTAATTACGCAAAATTTCTTTTTTCGGAATTAAAAAATGAATACATCTCATGTGACACTCAATTTTTTTTTTTTGTGACATAGAATTTTTTATTTTTTAATAATTTTCTAAGATTTTTCTATTTTTTAAATTTTTCTAAATTTTTCTTTTGTTTTTTTTCCTCTCTTCTTCCTCTTCCTCTAACTAGTCATCAGATCTCATCTTTGGCTAATCATCGGCAACCTTGCCTCGACAACCAATTATAGGAGGAAGAACAAGAAAAGAAAAGTAAAAACGAAAATGACATTATTTTAGAAATTGTTCCAGGGAATAAACTTTAACTTCTTATTTTTGTTTCAAATCTATTTCCTGACCATTGATCTGTTCCGGGGAATATAAAAATTAATTGATGTTACAAGATGGTTTTTTTTTAGGAAATAAATTAAAAGAAAAATGGAGAATTAGAATGGTTAACAAACAAGGCCCAAAATTTATACTTTTTCGCACTTGATCATTTTGCAGGGAGAAAAAAAGACAATGGACAAATTTTCATGAAGCGTGGATCAAGTATAAGTTCAAAAAGCATAGTCAAAGTTAGGATGTTAACTACTTATTTAAACTCTTTCATATAATACTTTGATGTAATGTGAAACATATTTGCACCACTTATTTATACTAGTGGACAATATATATTTATGTTCTATTGTGAAACCTGTTTCTAGTTGGTGTTCTATTTTAAGTCATCACTTGCTTATTTCTATTTACAATCTATTGTGAGACTTGTTCTAGTTGATGTTCTCTTTATATGATAGATGATAATTGTTATGTTGACTGATGATCTAGATAATTTGTTACATATCTTATTTTAACTCTATTTTTTTAATTTAACCAATTATGGATTATTCTCCCAAAAGGGATATTTGCAACTTCGTGCAGTCGTCCTTTCTGTAATTGTTTATCACATGGGAGATGCGATTTACAATTTGCTTATCCTTCGACAAGTTCGTTAATTAGTATGTATGTGGCATTTTTTATATTAAATTTACATTATTTTTGTGCTAGTAAATACTATTTTGTAGATGCGAGATATCTAAAACCCACGAGTTATTTGGGGTCATACAAAGAATTTAGATCATTTGCCTAAGTTTCAACAAAATCCTACACCTACAAGTTATAAAGAAGTTTTCTATTGCATTTTCATTAAATGAACTTTCTTTCAAAGTTGTTTGTAAAGCACAGTTTACCAAGTAATTTTTGCACTTTTCCAAATCCCTTTAGGTTAAATTCTTTTGTATTTTCCCAAAACCTTTAGGAAAACTAAACCAAACGCAACTTAAATAGGTCCATTTTAAAACCCATTTATTATAGGCTTTTTAATTTACATAACTCACATCTTAATTTTAAGCTGAACCATTTACAATCCACTTTCATAACTTTGAGCTAAAATATGGGTCTATGGACCATTTTGACAGCACTAGCATTGCCCTCCGACTCCTAGTTTCCGCTAGGCTTCGGGGAACATTTGGCCTGTTCAGGACTGTCCCACGGGGCATGGATCTATCGCGCCCGTTGCCCGTCCCCTGGTTATCCCTCCGCCGACACGTGGAGATATCGCGGGCCAAAATGGGCCCAGAACAAGCCAACGCCCCCAAACGGGGCCCGAAAACCACAAGCTAACCAGAAAGTCCGAGCCCCAGTTCCAATCCAACGGCTGTCTGACCGACCCTCGGAGAAGAAAAAGTCCCCAACGGCCGTGCTTCGAAATTTGAAATTCGAATTTTCCGCGGAGCTTTTTCCCCTTCCTGGGCCCGCGACCGAAACGGCACTTGGGCCCCATTCAAGCTCCAGCAGTCCAAAGATCCATCCGATAATCCCGTCCTCACGGCGTCAAAACCCACCCCGTCTCATTTCACACGTTTCGGAAGCGGATTGGGCAAGGGGGCAAAAGCGGGCGAGCTCACGTCACGGGCGTCCGAAGCGGTTTCGACAGGGAGGCCGAAAATTTCCCGCCCGAAAATAGAAAAGAACGTTTTCCTCTCTTAATTTTAAAAAAATTAATTTAATCACTTTTTTTTTTCCCGTTTGGGTAGTTCTGGAGCGAGTTGTATAAGAGAAACCGCTCGTCGAAACCTCCCAAGCAGCAGAAGAGAGAGAGAGAGAGAGAAACGCGATCGTTCCTCAGTTTCGTCGGAGTGAAGAAGGAGATCGGATCGGAGGCTCGCCGGCGAGGAGAGGGGAAGACATCGGACATGGAAGAGGCCGCCAAGGAACAATCCGCCGGTTCCGGTGATCTCTCTCTCTCTCTCTCTCTCGTGTTTTCGCGACGGCGGTGAAGTCGAATCGCGGCGTTTCTCGGCGGTCCTTCTTTGCTTATTTCTTTTTTCCCTCTCACTCCGTGCGTCGGTTGGTGATGGTAGCGAGTTTGTTCTTCTTCTTCTTCAGGGAAGCCGAAGCTGCTCCGCTACGGGCTGCGATCGGCCGCGAAGCCGAAGGAGGAGAAGCAGGAGGCGGCGGCGAGCTCTTCTTCGTCTCGGAGGTTGGTTTGCCCTTAATCTCCTCTCGTTTTTCCTGTTCGGGGCTTTGACGGTTTTCTGTTCTTCAGCCTGTAGTTTAGGGCATCTGTGTGTATGTGTGTGTGAGTGATTGATTGATTTTCCGGAATCGGACCGAGTCGATCGCGTTCGTCACGTGCGAAGATCAAGCGAGTTATCATTTGTTTTTGCATGTTTCGGTCTGTAGGATGCACAGTTTGCGTCGGTTTGCGCGAGGGTACGGAGACTTTGTTGGTCGTGAGCGGGATCGTTTGATCTTGGAGTTACCTCGTTTGCGAATGGAGCGCTGGATGGGTATGCCGTGTGGGGGCCTGTGTGCCGCAGTGTGCTCTGGAATTGCTATTGTGCTTGTCGCGATGATGGAGGAGGGTTTTAAGTTACGTGTTAGATTGAGCAGATTGAAAGGGCGGGAGAGTATATTGCATGAGATGGTATAATTTAATGGTGCCTGAGGACTTGCCTTTCTTCGGACGGGGTTGGTGTGATTTTTCTGGGCGCTTAAGTTACACATGTGCTAGTTAAGCATTTAACTAGTCAGTTTGTAAACTTGATACTTTGATCATCAACTCTCTTGTGTTTGTGAGAAATCTTGAGTGGTTCATGTAATGCTGATTAAGACATTTTAATGGGCGTCAACCGTGGTAAGTATTGCTAAAATGTGCGCTCCATGTATGTAAACTGCTTAGTGATGTTGCTGCAATTGCACGTGTTTAGGACGAGACGCTCGCCCTCAGTTAGTAAAAGCATGGGTATTCTTGATCTCTCTGGGAAGGAGAAATCTGTGAAGCCACCCAGAAGGCTTTCCATCCCTGCTAAGTCCGGTGTGAATCCAGCTCCGAAATCAGGTGGCAACGTGACTCCAATCTCCGAGGCAAGAGTGAGGAGACTTGGGAATAGTCAAGCAAAGAACGAAACACCACTCTCTAGTGTCTCCCGGTCGTCTGTGCGGAAGAAGTACAATCTTCTTGCTTCAACATCGTATTGGCTATCGCAGATTAGTCTCTCGGAATCTGATAACAAGCACTCTATTTCTCTCGGCTTTTTCAAACTCGCTTCTGAGGCTGGATGTGAGGTATGCCATCTTTTGTCATTTGGTCATATAAGGATTTTCAGATATTCTTTTGATTAGGACCAATAATTTCTGCCAAGGTCTCTTTAATGAATCCTGTAACTGAGGTTCATTTTAGGCCATGTGACCCTTGCACTGCGCTTGATGCTTTATTGATATATGAATGCAACTTGTCCAATGAGGCTTTGTCAAAACTGATGCGTGCAACCTCTTTCCAATCTGATAATCTGGGACTAGATAATTTGCACAGTGGACAGCAATAGAAGCTAGTGATTTCTTCAATCTGCAGCTTTATGGTAAGCACCAGGTGACTGCATACCGTAAAGCTGCAGATTTCAGTCAGGGATTTTTTTTTAAGGAAACATAATTTTGACTATGTAATATTATTGGTTATGTCTATCATCTTCTTTGATTGGGACAACTGCATCCTGCCAGAAGAAACACACTTTAATGTAGAGTAAAACACTGCATCTTCAGACAGTAGCTTGCACTGATCAAGGTTTTCTTCCTCCGGATGGACAATCAGAGGCATATTTAGATAATTCTGACAAAATTGACCTTGTTTGTTGACTCCCAAATTTGCAGCCCGTTCAGAAAATGCGGGAAGAGCTCAAATCTTATGCACAACGTCACAATCTTGCTGAATTTGGAGAATCACTGAAGGAGTTATTTGAAACTTACAATATTGCGGAGAGTATAGAGCAGATGCAGGTGTCTCAAACCTGTTCTCAGGAGCCAGAAGAGGAAACTAGAGCATCTGATGATGATGTCCATAGCTCTGTTTCAGTGACGGGGGCTAGGAAGCTCAAACCTAAGTCTTTGAACAACGAATCTGCTCAAACTTCCCCAGTAGCAGAATCAGCCAAGGACTCCAAGCCCAAAGCTGCCACTAAGATTAGAGAACCTGTCAGTAGGAATTCGGCTAACTCCAAGACCTTCAAAGACAGAGAAACTCGAAACTTGCAGAAGAAGCCCCAGAAGTCAGTTAAACAAGAACTCAACAAAGAAAAGGCAAAGAAGCAAGAAAGAAAATTGGCTGCTGAAGAAGGTGAGAAATCTTCAGACTTACTATAGCTTTAAGTTATTGCATATACGAAGGAAATTTAAGTCATCTTCCCTTGTTCACAGGTCAAAATAAGCATTTACCTGCAGAGGACACTGTTGAGAACAAGGAAAACATGGTAAACTCCTGTTAATGTTTATCGCCAGTCGTTCTTCTATCTGGTCTTATGCATAAGAATCGTTAAGTTTTCAATAGGTATTGCTAGAGCTAGATTGGTCCAAAATATCACAGTACCATTTGGGTCTGATGATGAACTAGGCTTCTGTGAAATCACTTCCCCCTTTTTATTTGATGAAATTATCTGTACTTCTATACTGAATTTCTGGGATTCAGGATGCTCTAAGTTCCTCTGTTTTCTTTTGATGTATCATTTTGTAATGACAAGAAGCATTCTTCTGTTTTAGGACTCTGCTCTGGTTCAAGAGGGTCTGTCCGAGGCTGCTTAAGCCTATGTCCAGCATCCATCCCGTAATGAGGAACTCTTTGCTTGTATAGATAGAAGTTTCTACAACAAGTGTGTTGGTGTGGTTTGAAAAACTAAAATCATCTTTCCTTTGGCTGGTTTTATTTGCAATTCCAATAGGTGATGTATAAGTGTACTCAAACAATCGGACCGCTCCTCTCACAGTGTGGTTGACGTTTTCTGCCGAGAGGCCTTGTTTGAGATGTGGTTTTAGATTCATTGAAATGGCAAGATGAGAGGAGGAACAGCTTGCAATTCTTTTATTTTTCTATTTTCTATTTTCAATGTAATAAAAAATATAGCGCTGTTTGCAATCTTCAAGCACGTTGGTATTGCGCGTTTTTAGTTGGAGAACTTTTACTGCCCTGCAAACATATTAAGTGAGCAGCCTAAATCATGCCATAGCCATTTGTTCTTGAAGGCGGTTGCATGGTCTCTAAAACTCGTTCCAAGTAGTGGAGCATGAAATTTTCAAACATCTTTATTTCTTTACGTATGATATATTAGGTTGTAGATCTATATATTCATGATGTTTCAAGATTAGTTAAGATGTGAATTGATATGAACTTAGGGTGTGTTGTTTCTAGAACAATTTCATTTCACGATGAAGGCAAAAATTTTGGAGAAATTAATTTTCAGGAAAATGTTTTTCCTTTGTCAAATTGGGAAATTCATTTTTGTAATTTTTAAATATGCATATTTTCTTGGTCGTAAAAGATTTTTTTATTGATTAATCATTTTTAGCAATTGATTTACGAAAGATTATTTCACTTAACCACCACCTTAGTCAATAAAATCACTTGCCTACTGCACTTAGTCTCAAGACTTAGCATAGACACGCAACACGGACATATGATATGATATGACATATGATATATCGACACATCATTTTTCAAAAATAGAAAATTTTAACATGTTATATATTAAATAAATATAATTAATTAAAAAATTGTCTATAATGAATTTATACTACTAATATTAATAAGTCAATTCATCAAAAATTCGAAAAATATATTCATAATTAATGTGTATTCATGTTTGGAAACGTGTTTTTAACGTTAACAAAAGTTATTGATGAAACTAATGATTAATAAGAAATTAGAATCAATTTATTTAAATAAATTCATAATCTTCTACAAATAATCACAATTTATCATTATTCAACATTTAATACTTTTGTTTTTCAAAATTATTTTTTAATGTAATTTATTTATCTTTTAGTTAAAAAAATCCCCACACTCCCATTCTCTTTGAAAATATTGGGTGGGCTAGGCGCTCCACATCACCGTGTGCCCGCCCAATCAAGATGCAATGCATGTCACCACGTGGCTCCACCTGGAGTTAGGCTCCGCTTTTGTTTTTAGCCAAATCTTTTGGCCTTCTCCTTCTCTCTCTTCATTAATGGCCGCGTCCTTCTCCCACCCTTTGCATTTGAAGTGCCCTTTCTCTTTTGTCCTCTCGCACGAAGTCTCTCTCTCACAAAAATCTTTCCTTTCTGTCTTCTCCCGCATGAAGTCTCTCTCACAAAAATCGCTCGATCACATCCAGCACGACACCTCCATAGCCTCTGGCACGATGCCTCTGTTGTCCTCGAGATACTCCCTCAGGCTGCACAAAGAGGCGCCATTTTGAAAAAATTCAGTCGGAGCCAAGGAGCCGTGGGAGTGGGAGGTGAGTGGCTTTGAGCCGTGGAAGTAGTCGTTGACCTCCGCCACCATCGACGCCAATGACAAGCACCGGCGGAGTGCCCCCCTCGTCTGGTGGTACTCGATCTCCATCGCCACTGCCTCATTGCCGCCCTCGCAGCTCCCGTTGGCCTCCAAGTTCCAGTGGCTTGAGGACAATGTCCAGGTTTTTCCGAAACGCTCTGATTGTCTCGTGCTATGTTTTGGCTCCCGATTGAGTTGGGGGATTTTCCTATTTCAAATTTTTGCTTCTTGGTTTGGTCAATTCCTTCTATGTTGCCGAGCTTTGAGAAGAGCGATTTCCGGATGCAGCTTGCGAGGCAGGATTACTTGGAGCTGAGAAGCGAGCCAACAGTATTCCAACGCGAAGCTTGATCGAGTCATGTGCTACATCGGCGTTCTCGTCGACAAGAGGTGGAAACTAGGTGAGGCGGTGCGGCGTCTGTTGTGCCTCCACACACGTTTGCTTTCTCATTTCGGTTTTTAACAGGTTTTGTGCTTTGTGTCAAATCAAGTTGCCTTGGAAGGTGAGGCTAGAGCACTTTTTGGTAACCATCTAAATAATGTTTGATTCTAATTTTTTGTTCTAAGAATCAGTTTGGGAACAGAATCGCGTTTGGTAAAATTTTTGTTCCTAGGAATAGTTTTAAACAAGAATTGAGAATAATGGCCTATTTGGCAACGTGCCAAATAGTACCTGATTCTGATTTTTTGTTCCAAGAATCAGTTTGGGATGAGAATCGCGTTTGGTAAAATTTCTGTTCCCGGGAATAGATTGGGAAGAGAATTGAGAATAAAAAAAAAAATATGATTCTCCGTCCGAGAATCAAAACAGTAAAAGTCTTCTTATTTCCTTTCGACATCCTGCGATTGATGTCCACCACCGCCGGTTGCTGGTCGCTGGTTCGACGAGCTCGCCAGAGGCTTGCCAGCCGGGGCAAGGTCTAGCAAGCTTGCCGGAGGCAAGCCCAGCCACCGGCAAGGCTCGGCCTCACGTGGTGGCCAGCCGGCCTCGCCCGGCCCGGAAGGTCGGCCGCCCACCGGCGGGGCTTGGGCAAGCCTCATCGGTGGCTAGGCGAGCCTTGCCGGCAGCCGGGCGAGGCCGAGCCTCGCCGGTGGCTAGGCGGGCCTCGCCTAGCCCGGCCGAGGCTCGCTCGACCACCGGTGAGGCTCGCCTAACCTCGCCCGGCCACTAGCGAGGCTCAACGGACGAGGGCCGCCAGTGAGCGTCGTCGGCCCTCGGCGCGAATCGGTCGCCGGTCCGGTGACTAGCCAAATGAAGAAGAAGAAGAATAGGAGAAAAGGGGGAAAAAAAGAAAAGAAAAAAAAAAAAAAAAAAAAGGAAACTAGGAAAATAGAAAAGGAAAAAAGTAAAAAAAAAATTATTAAAAATTATTTAAAAATTAAAAGAAATGAATTTGGAATAGAATCAATTAACACGGTATCAAACGCAATTCTATTCCAGAATAAAAAATTTTGGATAGTTATTAAACGCATTTTTTTACTCATAATCAGTTTCCGGGAATAGAATAAAAAATAATTATTTCTAGTTAGAATCAGCTCCCGGGAACAGAATCGTTACCAAACGCGCCCTAAAAAAAATGTGATTCTCGGTCTGAGAATAAAAAAAAGAATCAATGTCTTCTTCCTTTTCGCCATCTCGCGATCGCCGTCTACCACCGCCCACCGCTGTTCGCCACCGCCCGCCGCCGTCCGCAGCTGGTCGCCGCCTCTGCCGTTCGCCAGAGGCAAGCCTAACCACAGGTGAGGCTCAGCCTCGCCTCGGCGAGGCTCGCCCAGCCCTATCAATGGCCAAGTGGGTCTTGCCTAGCCCCCAGGCAAGCCTTGCCCAACCCCGGCAAGGTTGGGTGAGCCTCACCCAGCTGCCAACGAGGGTTGGTGACTCTGGGTGAGGTCACCGGCCACAAGAAGAAGAAGAATAGGAGAAAAAGGAAAAAAAAAAGAAGTAAAAAAGTAAAAAAGTTATTTAAAAATTAAAAGAAATTGATTTGGAATAGAAATAATGAGCATAGTACCAAACACAATTCTTTTCCAAAATCAGAAGTTTTGGACAATTATCAAATGCATTTTTTTACTGCGAATCAGTTCCCGGGAACAGAATAAAAAATAATCATTTATTATCAAAATTTGTTCCCGAGAACAAAAACGTTACCAAACGCGCCTTAGGATAGCACCGCTCGTCAGTGAGAAGAGAAAGTTGTTCAATGAGTTGTTGACATAGGTCAGTCTTTGGTTTCTTAATTGAGTTCTCCCACTTTCCACACAAAGCACGTGGAGCGGAAGTACTTGGATACATGAGCCGATAGTTCAGAAAATTTCTAGTTTGAATTGCAATTCATTTTCAAATGATGTTCCTGTCGGATGGATGGGTAGAGATAGCTTGCTTGTATGGCAATTTTGCAGTGTGTAGTAGGAGGACAAAACTTGAGTTTAACGAGTAAGATCGAGTTGGAATATGACTGATAGAGTTTTAGCAATGAAGTGCAAATTAACTTGAGTTAACAGCTACCAGTTTGCGATGCATTTTTCTGATCATTGTTAGCCTGAAAAATTGAGCTGTTTGTTAGTTCAGGACTGATTATGCCTTAGAGATTTGTTAATCTGTAAATGGAGACTAGATATCAAGAACGGAAATGATTTTTTACTCTACGTATCTTCTTCCTCCTCTGTTAGGATCAATCTGATACTTTGATTGATGGTTACATAGAAATTGAGTCTCTTGGATTAAACTAACGGAAGAACTCCCAAGAAATATGATTTTCAGACAAGAGTCCAGTCACCTGTGATATAATTTCCATTGAGACTCCTTTCACATCATCAATTCACCATTGATTGCCCAATCACTAGATTGGTTGACCTAAGTTATACTTATAGTGTTTAAACTTCATGCTACGTTTCTGTCCTAGAGGAATGCCTGTCAGTTACATTTTATGGCAGATCTAATAGACAAGAATATGTCATGCTGACATTGCATTTTTATGTTATTCTTTTTGGCGTGTACGTGACTCTTTTGCAAAAGATGTGAGATAAATGGAGTCAGCCAGTCAGTAGTATACTCAATTGGAAATTCTTTGTGCTTGCTATTGAACAAATTGTGAATGTATCTCTCTTACTTCTCTGTAGTTGTAACTGCCACCATACATTTGTGGGAGGCAATGGTGATGCCTAACACCTCCTACTTTATGATTTTGTGGACAAACTTGTTGTGTGGAGGGATTGCACTTTGTTTTGAATAAGAATCTTATCTTGATATTGGGTGATGATGATAGCACTTTCACCTCTGGAATTGCTCTTGTGCAAAGATGAAGGAGATGTCGAATAGTTGAACGATAATTCTTCTCTTTGACTATTCGGCATACAACAATAGGAGCACATGATTGATGCTTGAAAGGAGTTCCATCTTTGCTTCTCCTTCTTAGTACGGCAGCTCTGTTTCGACACTCTTAGTTTACAAATTTCATGAAAATTGTGAACATAACTCCATATAGTTTAAAGCATTTGGGCTCGATGGGTCTATTTGTTGGCCCATCCTCAATGGACCTCATTTTAGTTAGAAAACAAGAGGAGAGTTGTCTTTCCGCAGAGTTGCTAAATAGTGAGGATGTTGAGCTTCAGCAGCCTTTGCTCGCCCACCATTTCTCTCTCTCTCTCTCTCTCTCTCTCTCTCTCTCGTTGTTGTCACCAAGTCTCTTGTTCCTTTTAAGCCCAGCCTTAGTAAAAGCGAGTACTGGTAGTGGGTGGACAGGCTATCCACCCTTAAGTGGTATTGCCAGCCATTCTGGAGTAGTTGATTCAGCATTTTCTAGTCTTTAGGAGTGATATGTAGCTTGAGCAAAGATTGGATTAGTCTACATTGCGATATGTCTAGGCTTTAGCAAAGTACTTGCCCATTTGATCTTTCAATATAAATGTCAATACCCACGTGTGCTTCTGGAGTATCTGCAATGGAATTATTGGGCGTAGTTTGTAGTTGTCATTTATATATTTGTGGTGGTTGCTTGTAGACCATTTCCATGGATTCTAGATTATAACTAAAAGTATCAAAATTGTGGGTTATTCTATTGAGAACTCATGGCTCAATGCTCTTGCCTATTGTGTGTTTGACTATCTTTACCTGGGACTATTTTCTTTGGTTTTTGGTATTTTGTGATGGACTAATGATCATCATCAACATAGTTTCCGTGTTCTCCTCTTTCATTAGTTTGATGGGAAGGATTAATAATTGTTGTTTCCTTCTGATAACAGTTGTTTTTCTAAAGTTAAGTTTTGCTCACTAGGAGGTCTTTCCATATTATAGAAATGTCCCTAATTGCCTTCTTGTGCAACGTGCAGAGTAATTATGATAGAAAAGCTGTTGTTACTGATCAAACATTAAACAAGAAACAGAAAACCAGAAGCTATAGATTTCGAATGATGAAGAGAAGCACAGAGAAATAGAACACGAACTTGCATACTTCGGTTCTCTGAGGAAATTGTCAAGTACAGGACAACTTAAACAAGAACAATAACTGCTTACAAACCACACACACGTGTAGCATATAACTGCACCTAAACGTGCTAATTCACTTCCTAAATAACAAAAATACCAGCTGCATAATATAACCAACTTAGCAAGAAAAATAAACCATAAGAAGAAAATAGAACAGAGGAACATTAGTCAAAAAACCAGTAGCACTGAGACATTATAATCCAACAAACTCCTCCTTGGATCAGTTGCTGCTGCATACTCCAATTTTCTTTCTTAATACTTCAAATCTTCCAGCTTGAAGTGGTTTTGTGAACATGTCTGCAAGTTGATCTTCAGATCTGCAATAAACCAGCTTAACTTCACCATTTTGTTGCACCTCACGTAGAAAGAAAAACTTAACCTTGAAATGCTTAGTTTTTCCATGAAAAATTGGATTATGAGATATTGTTAAAGCAGCTTGATTATCCACATTAATTTCGATACAGTCACTGGAATTCAGCCATAAATCTTTCATTATCTTCTTCAGCCACAAAGCTTGATTTGCAGCTGCAGTAGTAGCTATAAATTCTGCTTCTACAGTAGATTGAGCTACAATTTCTTGTTTTATTAGAACACCAAGAGAAATAAGCTGATCCAAAACTGAAATAATATCCAGATGTACTCTTCATATCATCCATTGAACTAGCCCAATCACTATCAGAAAAACCTTGTAAATTGACTGAAACTTCACACCAAAGAACAAGGTTCCTTTTAGATACCTTAAGATCCTCTTTGCTGCAATCAAATGAAGCTTACTTGGATCACTCATAAATCTGGATAAAACACTTACAGCAAATAGAATGTCTAGTCTGGTTGCTGTAAGATACATGAGACACCCTATCAAACTTTTATACATTGAGGCATCCACAGCATCTGTTACATCAACCTTCTGCAACTTCTCTTTAGCTGCCATTGGTGTACTGACACTTTGATAGTCTTCCATTTAAAACTTCTTTAAAATTTCCTTCAAATATTTCCTTTGGCAAATGAAGATTTCATATAGACTTTGCTTAACCTCCAGACCTAAGAAATAAGCCATTTTTCCTAAGTCTGTCATCTCAAAACCTGCAAACAAACCTTGCTTAACATTTTCTATCAGTTCTGCATCATTTCCTGTCACCAATAAATCATCCACATAGAGTGATAGAACTACCACACTTTGATTTACTTTCTTGATATAAATAGTGAACTCACTTAAGCTTTTTGCAAAACCAAAATCCTATAAATATCGATCTATCTTTCCATACTAGGCTCTTGGAGCTTGTTTCAGTCCATATAGATAGGGGTGTCAAGACCCGAACCGAAAACCGAACCAAACCGCGAACCGAACCGAAAAATTTGATTTTTTCGGTTCGGTTCGGTTTTCATCAAAAATCGAAAATTTTTTATCGGTTCGGTTTTTATCGGTTAATCGAATTGAAAACCGATAAAATCAAATCTAATTCGGTTCTCTCCCGACTCCCGTCTCTAATCCTCTCGTGTCTCTTGGTTTTTATCGGTTTCCATCTGAGTTGAACTCAAAAAAACCAAAAGTTGAAAACCGAAAAACCGAACTGAACTGAACCGAACCGAACCGAAAGTTCAGTTCGGGACTTATTTAGTTCGGTTCGGAAATTTTCTCTAACGCTTCGGTTCGGTTCGATTTTTAAAAAAAATGAACCGAACCGAACCATTTACACCCCTACATATAGAGCTTTGCGCAATCTGTATACATTTTCCTCTTGCCCTTTAATACTGAAACCTTCAGGTTGTTCAACAAAAATTTCCTCTTCAAGCTCTCCATTTAGGAATGCAAACTTGACATCTAACTGAAAGATAGTCCATCCCTTCTCTGCTGCAACAGCTAACAGAAGTCTTATTGTGTCTAGCCTTGCAACTGGAGCAAAAGTTTTAGAATAGTCTACTCCCCATATTTGAGCATAGCCTTTCACAACCAGTCTTGCTTTATACTTATTGACAGAACCATCAAGATTGAGCTTTATCCTAAACACCCACTTAACTCCAATCACATTCTTGTCTAGTGGCATATCTACTAATTCCCAAGTCTGATTTTTCTAAATCATTGCTATCTCCTCCTGCATTGCTGCAATTCACTTCTAATCTTCCTTGGCTTTTGCAAAGTTGGATGGTTCAAGCACTGCCACATTACTTCTTTCATAGATCTCAGGAAGTGACCTTGTGCCTCTCATAGGTTGATCATCTATACTCTCTTTCATTTCCTCTGTAATTCCATTAGTCTACACATCTGTTTCAAGCTGTCTTTCGAGGTGCTTCAATTCTGTGATCTTTCCATCTATCCAATTCCATTCATCTTCCTCTAAAAACATGACATCTCTGCTCACAGTTATTTTCCCTGTCATGGGATAGAAAATTCTATAAGCTCTTGATTAGATTATATCCAACAAAGATCCCAATCTCTGTCTTTTTATCAAGTTTGTCCCTCTTAACATCATGAACATGAGTGTAACACAAACATCCAAAAACCTTCAAGTTTTTCACATAAGGTTTAATATCTTGCCAGCCTTCGAGAGGTGTTAATTTCTCTAAGACTTTTGTAGGCAATCTATTTAATAGAAATATAGTAATATTGGCTGCCTCAGCCGAGAACCTCTTAGGCAAATTCTTCTCTTGCATCATACATCTGGCCATCTCCATAATACTTATGTTATTTCTCTCACTGACCCCATTCTGTTGAGGTGAGTAAGGAGCTGTAAATTGCTGCACAATTCCTGCTTGCTCACAAATTAGCTTAAATTTGTTAGCTATATACTTAGATCCATTGTTAGACCTAAGAGCTTTAATTTTCTTCCCACTTTGATTATCAACTAAAACTTTAAACTTCATAAATGCATCAGCTATTTTAGTCTTAGCTCGCAGAAAATAGATCCAGCTCATCCTAGTCAAATCATCAGTAAAGGTAATAAAATACCCGCTTCCATTGAGAGAGGGTTCAGACATAGGTCCACATACATCAGTGTGAACTAGTTCTAGCTTTTGACATATCCTCGAGACTCTCCTTTGAAGGGAAATCTAGCTTGTTTGCCAAGAAGACAGGTTTTGCATTGTGGAAGTTCTTCCTCCAAGCTTGGCAAGTCATCTACCAAGCCATTTTTCTGCATAAACAGTATACTCCTCTTGTGAACATGCCAAAGTCTTTTATGCCATAGCTCTGTTTTTTCTTCTTTGCATTTCAAAGCCATCTGTTGCATCTCATGTGGCTTGAACATAATACTTTTATCCCTCATTGGAATTCTCAAGACTTCTTTGCTATCAACATTTTTATGAGACATTCCCTTCCTTCGAACTTCACTTTATAGCCCTTCTCCACTAACTGACCAACACTTAACAGATTTTGGTCAATATTTGGCATAAAGAGAACATTCCTAATTAGCTTTACCTCCTGGTTTCCTTCAATAGCAACTACACATTTACCTTGCACTTCAATATGCTGTCCATTGCCAATTCTGACTATGGACCTTACTGTCTTGTTTATGTTCCTGAATAGCTTTAAATTACTAGTCATGTGATTGGTACAGCCACTATCTACCAACCATGTATTATTTTCAACTGAAGATTCACCAGCTGAAGCTACAAATAGGTGCTCTTCATCAACTTCATTTACTGCCACTTGTGCTTCTCTTGCTTGCTAATAAGTTTTCCCTTTGCAAATAGCTTCCATGTGACCCAACTTGTGACATCTTCTGCACCTAGCATTTGGCTTTCTCCAGCATCTAAAAGACGATGATTGGTTCCACCACAAGATCTCGACATGGCCTTTTATTATTTTTCCATTTGCTAGATCCACCAGTGTTCCCTTCTTTTGGTAAAAACCTCGAATCAGCAACATTTCCTCTAAACTGAATCCATTTCTTCCCTTTGCCTCCATCATTTTGCTTTACTTTGGCTTGCAATGCCCCCTCTACATGTTCTTCTCTCCTCATTAGTCTTCTGTGTTCCTATGCCTGCAAAGCATTCAACAACTCTGCAAGTTTTATATCAGCCAAGTCCCTTGTGTTTTCTAGAGAAGCTATAGTAGCTTCGAATTTCTCTGGAAGAGACAACAGGATCATTTGAACAAGCCCATCATCCTTCAAGTCAATCCCCAAAACTCTGATTTTATCAGCTATCCCCACTAGCCTATCAGAGTATTCCTTCACTGACTCAAACTCTTTCATCTGCTGTCTCTCAAATTCTCTCAAGAGATTCAGCACCTTCATACCTCTTATCTTCTCATCTCCTTCATATTCTTCCTTCAAGAAGTCCCATATGGCCTTTGCAGAGTCACACTTCATAATTCTGGTAAAGATGGTAGGCGAGACAGCAGCATACATGCAAGATTTTGCCTTGGCTTTTCTTGTGGTTCTCTCTTTATGAAGTTTGATTTGATTCATGGTCGGATTATTTGGAAGTGGAGCAACTTCATAATCATCCTCCACAGCTTCCCACAAATCATGACCCTCCAAAAATACTGTCATCTTAACAGCTCATGCTTGATAATTTTCTCCAGTAAATACTGGAGAAGCCATCACAGAGAAACCACTCGACCCTGTCTCCATCACCCTTTAACTTCTTTACACTTTGATACTTGCTTCACTTCACAGTCCCTCAAGATCATTCAAGCTCTGATACCACTGTTGTTACTGATCAAACAGTAAATAAGAAACAGAAAACCAGAAGCTATAGATTTCGAATGAGGAAGAGAAGCACAGAGAAACAGAACACGAACTTGCATACTTTGGTTCTTTGAGGAAACTATCAAGTACACGACAACTTAAACAAGAACAATAACTGCTTACAAACCACACACACGTGCAGCATATAACTGCACCTAAACGTGCTAATTCACTTCCTAAATAACAAAAATACCAGCTGCATAATATAACCAACTTAGCAAGAAAAATAAACCATAAGAAGAAAACAAAACAGAGGAACATCAGTCGAAAAACCAGCAGCACTGAGACATTATAATCCAACAAAAGCATCACCTTTTCTGGCGAAAGAATTACTTAGAATTTATACAAAGGAGAAAATTTGGAGGGAGCAACTCTGGAAAAATGGCATTGTAAAATCATCTTCAATGGCACCACGGACATGTCCTGAATGCGTGGGGACTAAGGAGGTACTCAACCTTTCATGTTTAACTCTTGCTTTCTGATGACTTTGTCGATATGATGCTAGTTGATGAATTTGTTTTGGTTTGTTTGTAGGATCCTAAGTGCATTATATGTCAGCAATATCTTTATCTTTCTGCAGTTGTATGTGATTGTAGGCCATCTGCTTTTGTTTGTCTTAAGGTATGTGGAAACTGTGTTCTGGTTTATTATCCTGTCAAATTAACTGATTTGTAGTGCAAATACAAGCCTATTACATGTGTCATACTGCAATGTCAAAAACATTTGCCCCTGAAGGGGGATCTTGAACTCATGGAACTTGGATTATTCCACTTAGCCGGGCACAATGAGTGAAAGCATTCATGACAAGGGCCTCTGTCATAATGAAATACATCCTTAAAGTCATAATGTTAAGAAGCGTATGATACGATTGAATTTGCAAGGAAAAATCTGATTACATCAATGGTTCTGGTTCTAATTTTGATTTGTCACATTATTGCTAGTGACATATACTTTCCTGTCTTTGATCCGACATGGCACCATAAATAACATCTTCTTTGGTTGGGTTCATATTCAAAGAAATGGATCACCCAATCATATGAAGTGTTTCTTCTTCTTCATCATTTTTGGGCTTAAAGCCAGAATTGGTAATTCTCGATCTCATCACAGACCCCTTTTGTGCAGCACTATCTGTGAATGCAAACCCAGGAAACATTGCCTCCTTTACCGTCATACATTAGCAGAGTTAAGTGACTTGCTGCTCACTATCGATAAATCCAATGGTGAGGAGACTCAAAGGAGTAAGGTGCTCCAGCAAAGATCTTTCTCCAGCGAAACAAGTTCTTCAGCGAAACAAGTTCTTCAGCGAAAAAGGTATTGTCAGATACAAGACTTGCTTAGTCAATTAACAAAGAGACTGGATGAAGTATCAAATAAAGCATGTAGAAAAAAATTGCAGCAATCAAAACAACTTCAGCCTTGGTGTTCATTCTATAAATTTATGACTGGATGAGGTGTCGATCTTAAACAAGGTGGATCGTCTCATTTTTATACTTGCTAGGTATTATATGATCTTGGTTTTATGGAAGAGTCTAGCTGAAGTTGGTTTTATTGCTTTGGTCTTAGTTGCCAATGTTTTTTACCGGTTGACTGGCAAACTATGTACATTCTAGGAAATTATTTTCTACCAAGGTCACTGCATAATTGTTTGGTCTTGGAATAAATGTCAATGAAGAACAAAGTGAAATTTAGTGGTGTTTAGTGAGGTTTGGAATCTGTGCTAATCTCCTCTTGTTCTTTAATATTGTGCTGGAGTTGATTGTCCTTGTCAAGATTGTTATTTTAGTTTGCCTTTTGTTCTTCAGTAAGAGAGAATGTTCTTCTGGATTATATGTTCTTGTAGGTAAAAGGTGGCCATGCTACTTTGGCTCATCTTGCGGATCAATGGCTGTTGCAGTCAACCGATGCTCTCAAAAATCCTTTCTCTAAGGATATTTATCAAAAACTGTTGAAAGAAGCTGAACAATTTCTTTGGGCTGGTTTTGACATGGATCCTGTTAGTTCAAAGCCTTTTAGCTACATTAAATTCTTCTCAGATTATATGCATATGATTCAACTATGTATGAATGTGTACTTCAATCACATGCAGGTACGTACCATGGCAAAGAAGTTAGTCGATGCACAGAGGTGGGCAAAAGGTGTAAGAAGTTGCCTTGCAAAAATTGAAAATCATTCTTTGGGCTCTACTAATGCTTTGGAGAGGGCAGATTTAGAATATGTCACCGAATTGTTGAGTTTTGATACCGTGCCGTGTAATGAGCCTGGACATCTTAAATTGAAGGTTCTGAAGAAGATTGTGAAGTTGTGGCATTTGATATACCTGCACTCTGTCTAGTCAAGTGACTTACAGTAATTTGCTTAAAATCTGTACAGGAGTATGCTGAAGAGGCAAAGAAGTTGGCCGGAGAGATTGAATGTACTCTTTCGTCATCTTCAAAGGTATATAACGTGAATTTATTTGACCTTTTGATTAAGATAAGAATTCATTTTGTCCACTTCTCTTTGCATAATTTATATTGTCATTATTTATGTACTTTTGTTCCAGTTATTGGAGTTGGAAAACCTTTACGATAGAAGCTGTCGCTTAGGAATCCTTGTCAAAGGAAGCGAGAAACTGGCACAGAAAATTTCTTCGATGGAGGTAATTCTCTATCAAGATTGATTTCGGGGGTCAAGATAGATTAAGCCATATCCCTACAGTTACCTAAATTGTCTATTTTACGCGGTGAGAAAAATGTCATAGGTTTGGTCTCTCTCATCTAGAAGACCTATTTGCTTCTTGTTCTACAGTTTGGTGTTACCCTCGCTGGTTTGTCTAGATTAAAAAGCCATTTCTCTTAATCTGGTTTCTGCATGGTTCTCCGATTAACAACTGTTAAATTTTGTTCTCTTTTTTCCACCCAAGTGGTTGAAGTTGAATTGGGTTTTGTCAATGTTTGTGAGTGTGCACTCTGCAGTGTGATGCTCATGACTGAGTGAAATTGCTCTACATGGTACACTTGATTTATCAGGTCCAGTGGATGATCACATGGACTTCTATCGTTATATTGGTGACGGTGATTAACTGAGGACATTTTGTTTTTCATCTGGTGCATATCTGGCTGACACTTTCAATTTGGCATACATTGATTGAAAATGAGGTTTCGTTGAATTTTCAAATTGATTTGGGACTATTCCTTTTTGTTTTCATGGGATTATTCCTATATCTCCATTTATCTGATAAAGAAAATTACCACAATCACGCCAATAAGGATTAAATGAGATTTTCTGTTTCAGTGCATGCTGTGTTCTGTATCCGGCACGCCTTCTTTGCCGCAGAAAGTTATCATAAGTTGGTTGGATTTTCTAATTCCTGACTCACCCAGAAAAATTTATTTCTTTAGGAGTTAGATGGGGTGGGTCTTGGCGGCGTGAAGACGAGTCTCCTTCTACTTTCTTCTTCTTTCTTCAGGATGAAACCCCATCCATCCCCTCTCCCTCTGTCAATATGATGCAGCTCGTAAGCCTCCCCACACCGAGAAGCATGCATCAATCGCCATGAACAAGCTCCACGGAGCCGCCATGAAAGACAACCTCGCGGCCTTCAAGACCTGCTGTTGCAGGACCCCCAGATCCTTCACAAGCCCATTTCTTCGTCCCGACGGCCCGCCCCTGCACGTGTCCTACCTCTCGGGCCACGCATCCTTCACCAAACACTTCCTCACCTGCAATCAGAGCTCACCAAGGAGCCCGACTCCTGCGGCTCCCTGCCCTCCCTCCACGTGGCGTGTGTGAAGGCGACGTGGAGATGTCAGGCCCTCCTGGCTGGCCATCGACCCGGACGGGTTCTCCTGATGGGACCGCGAGGGGAGGATGCCTCTGCACTTGCTGCCATCAAAGGAGGGCCGAGGTGATGGCCAAGTTGATCCAGGCCAAGCCCGAATCAGCCCAGGTGGTGACGAGTCAGGGGAGAGGGCGTTTCACCTCTCCGTGAAGAGTAACAGGGTGGAGGCGTTGAAGGTGGTGGTGGATTGTGTTGGGAGGAATGATAAGTTTGTGGGTTGTAGAGATAAGGACGGGAACACGATCTTGCATCTTGTTGTACACGATCTTGCATCTTGCTGTGGCCAGGAAGCAATTAGAGGTGAAAAATGTGGTTTTCTCTCCTGGTTAGTTTTGTGTGCAATTCTTGGCGTTACTTGATGTGCTCGAAATTGAATTGGAAGTGGATCTGACGATGTTAGGAAGTGGGAATTGCTTGTTTTAGCATAGGAAGTTCGGAATTTGCTCGATTCCCACTTCCCTATCAAGTTATATCAAGAACGCCAACAATTATACGCACAAAACCAACAGGAAGAGAAAACCAGCTTTCTCACCTCCAATTGCTTCCTGTCCACAGCAAGATGCAAGATTTCCCGTCCTTATCCTTACAACCCACGAGCTCATTGTTCCTCCCAACACAGTCCACCGCCACCTTCAATGCCTCCACCTTGTTACTCTTCACGCAGAGGTGAAAAGTGCTCTCCCCTGACTTGTCACCACGTGGGCCGATTTGGGCTTGGCTCGGATCAACTCGGCCATCACCTTGGCGCTGGTGGCCAAGTGCAGAGGCGTCCTCCCCTCACGGTCCCATCGGAGGGACCGTCCGGGTCAACAGCCAGGAGGGCCTTGACGATCTCCACATCGCCCTTTGCACACGCCACGTGGAGGGGCAGGGAGTCAGGCTCCTTGGCCAGCTTCGGGTTACGGATGAGGAGGTGTTTGGTGAAGGACGCATGGCCTGAGAGGCAGGACACATGCAGGGGCTTGCCGTTTGGGGACGAAAAATAGGCTTGTGGAGGATCTGGGTCCTGCAGCAGGTCTTGGAGGGCCGCGAGGTCGCCTTTCATGGCGGCTTCATGGAGCTTGTTCATGGCGGTTGACGCGTGCTTCTCAGCGCAGGGAAGGCTCACGAGCTGCATCATATCGGCGGAGGAGGGAGAGGAGATGAATGGCGTTTCATCCTGAAGAAGAAGAAAGTAAAAGGAAGGAGACTCGTCCTCATGCCGCCAAGACCCACCCCGTATTACTCCACACATGTCGGCAGCGGATTGGCCGGGAGGGCAGAAGTGGGCGAACTCACGTTACGGGCGTCCGAACAAAAAAAAAAAAACTCTCTACTTCCCCCAAAAATTATTACACCCTCCCCCTATCTCCCTCCCCCAAAATTAAAACTCACGCCATCGATCTCCTCTTTTTTTTTTTTGGAGTTTTCTTATCAAAAACCCTAGCCAGCCCTCTTCCTCCTCGCCGGCACGACTCCCTTCCCTCTTGATCCTTCTCCTCCTCCTCTCGTCACACAACCCTTTCCTCTCCTCTTCCTCTTGACCCTCTCCTCCTCCTCGCCGCATGACCGCCTTCCTCTCCTCTTATGTCCCTCGTCGTTGGCTTGCCGTCGCTCACAGCTTGTCTTTGCTCCCTCGCCTCTCACCACCGCTCGCAGCTCGTCTCTGCTCCCTCACCTCCACCCTCCATCTTCTGGACACGCATTTGACCACGTGTGGCAAATCCAACACATGTTGATTGCATGTCGACATGTCGAACACAACCGACACATGTCGCTTCAACACGACAGAGAAGTCCACGGACAACGTGTCCATGCTTCATAACTTGAAAAGAAGTTCATTTTCTGTTTTTTGGAAATGAAAAAGCAAGCCTGAAAAGAAGGATTTACTGGTGGTTCAACTAGAGAACCGTCCTTAACCGGAGTAATATTACTTTGAACCAAGGCCTTTTATTTTGCTGAGGCTTCATTTATTTTATTAAAAATATTTTTCTGAAAAATATTTTTCAAGAAATTATTTTTCAAAGAAGTTAATATTTTTAACGGCTAATATTTGAAAAGAAGAATGAAAACATTTTCTGTTTTTTGGAAATGAAAAAGCAAGCATCATTTGTAATCATGATAGGATTGCAGAGAAAGAGATTTAGAGATTCCGTGGACACGATCATGGCATTGTCGAGCGCATTCAGCGAGCTTCTTTGGACGACCATCCTCGAGACTTGCTCTCACTCAATCACGTCCAAAGTCCACCGTCTAGTCGTCGATTATTTCTACATTGAACAAGTACTCCTCGAAACAAAGTCCGTCGTCATTTCATTAAACATCTTCCTTGCAAAATCAATTCCTCCTCCACGGCAAATCAATGGCAATGGAACTCGGATATATCAGCGAATTTAATCGGACACAAAAAGATTCAGCTGTGGGAATGAACTGAAAATCATTTCTAGATGAAAAATCATTTTCCCCAATTTTAAAAGAGGATTTTTAGTTCACCAGAAAATATTTTCTTTGACAGCTCATTTTTCAAACCTCAAACATTACAAAGTTTGGGGAAAGATTTCCTGAAAAACATTTTGCTGAAAACAAATGGAGCCATCTGCAATCAAATAAACCCATATATTACATTACTTTCACCAATACACTGCCTATAGTTCAACTCTACCTTTTACAAAGTTAAAATTCTGGCCAAGCTTGGAAAGACAATAGCACCACAATAAATGATTTTTCAAACAATTGACATAAGAAAGCATTGAAGTGTGGCATTTTTACTACAGGATACAAGTTACACACCCCTTGTTTCGATTGTGGATTACAATCCGCGTACGAAAACCCCCAAACTTGACCAACTCTCTACCGCTGCTCTGGGATCAATTTAATCGGCAGTCCAGCTCTGCTCCACTATTTCCCTTACTCTCCGGTTGTATTCACGCTTGTTCTCGCTGAACATTCGAGCGGCTTCCGAGTTTGCAGGAGAGTTTGGATTGGGATCACACAGTAAAGACTGCAACAAAGAACAATGACATTACCAAAGAGCGGAATTGCTTGAGGATAACCAAGTAAATTATAAATGAAGCTGTAGCATCAGTAGGTCACAGAGGAAATATATTGGTGATTTCTAAGCCAACCATGAGCCAGGATCGTAAGAAGAAACTTGACAATGGCTACCCTTTAAAAAAGTATTTCAACAAAGACACGGCCAGCTTACACCTACTTTTGGCTAATAATGCCAAGAAACAGATGTAAGTTTCATCATTCACCAGAATAATCAACTCAAAGAAATAAGTTCTACCACTGAAGAGGCCAATCCTCAAGTCTCTAAAAGTAACATCTGATGAAGTGAGCCCTCTGCTCACTCCACTCACTAGTACTTATGTCCCAATATTTTCCTAGGACTTGATAAATGTCAGCCAAATTAAGTATAGACTGAAAAAATGGGCAAATTACAAAGCTTAAGCGAGTATTTATGAGCCCACCACATGTCGGCATACAACACAAGTCAGAGCAAAATGGCTTAATTGCCAGAAAAAATAATTACCAAGCCACAAAACTTCAAATGGTAGTCAAAAAGAGTCCATATTAAAAGATGAAAAGAAGCAGCAGACTATATCTCCACAGAAATATTTACTCATCCCGAAATATAACTCTGGTAATGAAAACAGGCAGAGCTTGGGTAGTTGGTTCACTGCGGAACTATATACAGTTTGACATTATCCCCTTTATTGTCATAGCATTTCAGAAAACTGTATTTTCAGATTTCTAATAACAAAGCTGATAGACGACGTAAAAGGCTTGTAAATGAAGTACCATAACTGTCTTTTGGATTGCACAAATGATCATCCCGAATAATCAGTAGAAACCAATCTTGCTCTAAACTTTAATGGCCAAAATCATGACCTATTAAGCACCATCAATATCGCTAAATTCCGATGGCCAAAGCATCAGGCAAACAAATATTAGATATGGAAGCTTCTAAAATTTAATCAATTGAATGTGATCTTCCAGAAATCTCTTCCTCCTACAAACAACATGAATTCCATTACTCTACTTCCAGAATTTTTGGATTGATTTCCTGTCGCCACTTAAAAAAAATTGAAGAGTACGAAATATGCTAAGGGTCTCATTGAAGCATGCAAATTGTCGACAATGTTGGTTGACCAAAAACAGAGAGGTGCATATCAAAGCCAAGAACAACTCATTGAATATCTACGCATTGTATGGCGAATGAGATGAAGACAATAAATGAAGCCACTAAAAAAAGCTATGTCTACCATAGGTAATAGCATGATTCGTGCATATAGAAAACCCAAGATGCCAACTTCAAATTCAAAACCAATATATCCATCCAGTACATATTCCAGTTGCTTTCTTGTAGAAAGGATGCTACTAAAACAGGAAAGTTTATAGTACCTGGATAGATGTGAGTATTGCTGCAACATCATATATAGGACTCCACTGGTTTTGCAATATATCCAAACAGATACTTCCATCGGCATAAACTATAAAAAAAAATTTAGTAATGAAACAAGGCCATCAGTAATCATTTTACTTCACGAGAAAGATGCTCACTCAAGGCAGCTTGTAACTTGATTTTCCTGCAACTTACTGTTTGGGTGAAACATTCGAGAAACAAAGCGCACTGTCGGAGGTTTATTTGGATAATCCTCCTGAAAACTGAAGAGTCAACTTGAACGTACCTGTAAAACTCTTGCAAATTTTTAAATGTAGAATCAACAGGTGCAGAAAAATACCACGAATGTATGGAGTAAAACCAACAGAAGCAAACAGAAAGAAAACATAAAGAGAATGAGACAGTGGATCATCTCCTTTTAGTTCAAAGAGGGTTCATCATGTGGTCCCACATGAATAAACGCAACACCCCATGGTTATAATGCACCCAATGCCCGTAATAGGGAAGTAACTAGTGCAGGTAGCGAATACCTTTTTTTGGCATTATCATGATTATCTAATCCTAAATTTTTTCATAATTAATACTCAAACAATAGTGTTAAGAAAAGCCATCATAATTTGCAAAAAAATATTTTTCCCTAAATAAGTCAAACTAATGAGCAATCCTTCATTATCTTTTCACATTTAGTTCAAATGTAATATTTCCTTTGGCATACGACCTTGAAGTACTTTTTTTCTTTAATGATCTTTCATGTATTGTTCAATATAACCCAAATTTTATGACATTTTTTATCGAGAAGCTCTCAATCAAAACTTTCTCGTTAGATCTTTCGTGTATTGGACCTTCAATATAACCAACATTTTATGACATTTTTATTGAGAAGCTCTCAATGAGAACTTTCTCATTAAAGTGCATGAGAAATTAAAAACATGAGGCTTCTTTAGTAAATACAACAAAAAAACTAAATTCTACTCCTGAATTTAATCCTCAACTAGACAAAAAAGGTATCAAAACAGATAAAACTACACTTCATGAAACAATTGGCTCTATACTTAAAAGGATGCAAAGGACATCAAGAGCTCATTAACTGGAAATGGTCAAACAGACAAATGAATTTCCTCAAAATTACTTTTTACTTTTTTATTAAAATAAATCTTGTGGCAAACGCAATTTTGACTTTCTTTAACCTTGCTTGAAACTTTCACCACATTATGTACATTTGAGTATAGTTTTTTTAATTTTTTATTTAAATTTGTGTAATATTTTAAGTTTTCACGAAATCTTAAAAAATATTATGTTTTGCTTCTGCTGAAGTGTAAATAAATGCACCCGATAATTGTCGAGAACTGTACAACCTACACGAACCTTATTCCACAAAATAAGGAAATTTTTATAGCTTTCATGTAAAAGAATGAAAATTCTTATCCAAAGAATGAGGAAAGGAAAGGAAATAAGAGAACATTATTTCGCCAAACCACCTTATAGATTGACAACTGTCAACGTGTCATGTCTTTAAAGCCCTCCTTTATGTAATAGTAAGATGTAATGTTAATCGAGCAATGCTTATGCTAAAGTGCAAATAAATGCACCCGATATCGAGAATTGTACAACCTACATGAACCCTATCCCACAAAATAAGGAAAATAACTTTAGCTTTCGAGTAAAAGAATAAAGATTCTTATCCAAAGAATGAGGAAAGGAAAGGAAATAAGAGAACACTATTTTGCCAAGCCACCTTATTGATTGACAACTGACAACATGCCATGTCTCTAAAGCCCTCCTTTATGTAATAGTAAGATGTATTGTTACTAGAGCAAGGAAACCACAACCAAAATCTCCAAATATATAATCTCCAACAGAAATAACAGCACCACATTCTCAACAAGAACGAAGGTCCACATAAGCGATGAACAATCAATGGAAGGCTTACCTCCATCCCATGGAGTATCGTCAGGACTGCAATGCAACCACAGAAGAAACAACAAACAGCTTACCCAGCCATACTGATGAAACGCTAACCAAATGAAAGGAAGCAAAGATATTATAAGAATCTAAGACCACTAATCAACATACCCAAATATCACGGCATTCCAAAGCATAATGTTATTATCTTGGGGCGCCCCACTAATGCCTGCCGGTGGGTCCTGTTGCAACCTCTTAAAATCCCTCATCAGCCTCTTCCTCGCAGGAGTTGACATCGCAGGTCACTGCCCACATATTCCAAACAGCAAACCAATGAAGCAAAAACAAAAAATCCACAACATTTCTGAAGTGAAAGAACGAATTCGACCAAACGGCCCCCACTCGCTAGCTGGAAAAAGCCAAATTTCATCCTTGAAATTCGACAATGAAAACAATTCACAAGACACGCGCTTAATTCACCTCAATTCCCACGAACTTTAAACCTTACGAGAGCAAGTAGCAATATCCTCCAAGCAAAATAAAAGTTCAAACTTGAAAAGCGAAATTCCAATAATCACGCGCGCAAATCAAAACCCAGAAAACAAAAAGGAAATCAAAGCTAGGGTTTCGGCCAGAATGAGCCCAAAGATCACCGATCCATAAAATCGAACCCTCAAGGCCACACGGAAACGAACCAGACGCACAAGGCAAAGCTGGATAGGGCAATCGACCAGCAAATTCCACACCAAAATCCGAAATTGGAACTACGGAACAGCGTCGAACCTGGCGGAGTAGCGCGAACGGCAAACCTCGAAGCTGCTCCGAACGCGGCAGCGGAACAGAGAGAGAGAGAGAGAGAGAGAGAGCTAGGGTTTCTCAAAGGCCCGGCTATTGGAAGCTTGCCGAGTGGAGAGAGAATCTGTGCAAGCAAGAGAGAGAGAGATTCTACGCGCTCGAATAGAGAGAGAGAGGGAGAGGAGAGCGATAGAGATAGACCAGCTTCGCTTGGTTTATGCGTAGAGAGAGTGATGGGTTACCGTGTGCCGGCGTCGCAGGCGATCTTTTCTCTCGTCCCTTGCGTGAAGTCTGGGCCGCCCATTCGTTTGGGCCTCCACGGAATCGGCCCATATCTTATCGACGGGCCAGTGATTCGGGTGAAGTTAAATAGTTTCCTACGGTATGTTAGGGGGTAAACGGTTGAATTCGGTTTGCATTTTTAGGAAATCCGGAACCGATAGAGGTGAGCACCTGAACTGAATCGAATGCAAACCAGTATGGACCTAATTCGGTTTTTCGGTTTTCCTCTTTTTGCCTCGCTTACTGGAACCGAACTGAATAATAGATGAGAAAGAAGATAAATTTAAAATGGGTATTCAGTTTTTGTTGAGAATTTCAGTTCGGCTTCGATTAATCAAACCGAACCAAAATGACTTGAATAGGAAACAGGAGCAGTTATTTTTCCACAATCCAAACTGAAAACCGAACTGCATTTTTTGGTTGGGTTCAGTTTTGATTGAAAGCCGAAACCCTAGCTTTCATCAAGAATTATCAACGCATGGCAACACGACGCAACCGTCGATCTCAGCCAATTCAAAGAGTTGAGAATTATAACAAAAGATCACAGCTGAGCAAGCTGTAAGCGAGAACTACAGGTATCATCCTTTTATCATGCACGTATAAGATCGGGCTTGCCAAAGCGATGCCCTTTTCAGCTTCGAACAGAGTCGATCTTGTCAAACAATCCGCTAGCAGAAGGGTACAAAAGAGCATAAACTAAAAGAGGAAGACAAAAAGATATATTGCTAAGGCACACGGTATTGCATCAGGTTGTCTACTCGTTTCCGATCAAAAGACAACTATGCATCTGCTTGTCGATCTCCTCTACAACGCCTTGATCCTCTGCGATGTCAAATGAAAATGTCTATTAGCTTGTAAGACATGTATTTTGCAAGGGGAAACATCAAACTGTAAATGAGTTGCATGTCCTTTTCTTGTTTCGATATGAATTAACCAACTAATTTGTGCTTTTTTTAGATGTAGTAAGGGCAAAGGAAATAAAACATTGACATAACAAGGCCCTAGATCGATAGTTGACAGTGGGAACTGACAGCAACAATTTTCAGGTTACTGCTTGTTATTTGTTCCTCCAGCCATGCCGGGCCACAAGCCTGGTCGTTGGGGCCTCGTCCTTCTAGACCGGTATGAAGGAAAGTACCACCATCTCGACTAGTCATCACCAGCACAACTGGGGTGGCGACGGTGTCAAGAAGGTGATGATATTAAGGATCGGCAGCTTTTCTTTTGTTTCATTTTGTTCATCAACTTCATTGGTGAACAAACAACTGGTACAATGATAGTAATGCAAAAGTCAAGCAGGAGCTCGAAAATTTCCCTTACCAAAGTAAAGTGATGATGTTCGGCGTACAGCTCGGGGTTCCTCTAAGGATCATCCAATCGCCTTCACCCTTGCTGTCGTTCAGAGCCGTGAAGATCACACCCATGCACGAGACATACACGTCAAATACGAGCACCCACCACAGACCCAAGTGCAGCCTTCGCTTGGATTTCACCACCACATCGATGGCCACCACCTCGCCATTCAACGAGCTCACCAGGCGCTTCACCCCAAAGTCGTTGACCCTTGCAATCATTGACAAGGCCTCGGCTCGGACCGTGGTCACGTTGTCAGGGCCTTAAGTGAAGGCGAGAACAAGGGAGGGACGAGAGAGAGAGAGTTGCCATTGAAACTCAAGATGAGCTTCATGTGAGGGTAGTTGACGGCTATGAGCTTACTGGGGTTCTTGACGGAAAGAGCGATGTTCCACTGGGCGGTGACGTGGGTGGTGGAGATGTTGAGGGACGAAAGGGAAGAGCCTAGGTCGAGCCAGAACTCCGGGACATTAGGGCGAGTATGGCCAAGAAGATGGCCATGAGGAGGCCGAGAATAGTGGGTATGGCATATGTGATGCAGCGGCGGATGATGAGCTTGCACTGGTCGGACTGTGGTGGCCCTGCCGACGGTGATGCCGGATCGAACCTTGGCAGCCTTAGTGATGGTGAAGCCGGATTGGACCGTGGTGGCCCTGGTGACAGTGACTCTGGATCAAACCGTGGTAGCCCAGCTGACAGTGAAGCTGGATTGGACCGTGGCTCTGGTGACGGTGACTCCAGATCACTGATAGCACGGCACGAGATAGCGTGGGGGGAGCTCATTTATAATTTTTGTGTTTGTGTGTGTTGGAAATATATCTTGTATATCTTGAAGATCCCGATTTTATCAATTATGATTCAGTCAATTGTGGATTGGTTTTGGTAAATAGGAAAATAGGAAAATAGTGATTCATTTATTATTTTTTCCTGTTTTATTCTTTTGTCTCTTACATTATAAATTTACCGATGTAAGTGTATACAATCAATACAGAAGAAAAGCTTTTTCCCAAATTTCTATTATGCTTTTTGTCAACATTTACACTTTATGTCATGGTATCAGAGCCAATATTCTTGGCCTAGCTTCCGCATACTTAGAATTGCCTCCATTTTTTTTTCTTTCTGGGCTGTTGTTGCGCATTCCTATCCTACAAAACAAACCAGCAAATTGGTTAAGAATTCAGCAATTTCTTGATACCATGACAAAGAACAAGAACATCGAGAACTCCTCAACAGAGGAGACACCCACTTCATCAGATCCGGTTATTCTTTCTGGTGAGGAATGATCGTTTGTTCAAAGACCTGAAGAAACTCATGATTCCTCAAGGCCCAGTCCTACATTGGGTCAAATTTTGGCCTAGCTCAGTGGCCCCCGATGTTCCCTCCAGTTAATTGGTATCAGTGGGCTATTGGGCTAGGACAGATGTGGGCCCAATATCCTTTTGGACCTACATCGTCTATGACTGGCCCAATCGAGGAATCAAGCCAGACGAACTTGGGCCAAGGACTTGAATCTATGCCGAGTCAGGGACCCGGATCTATGTCGAGTCAAGGGACGAATCCCTACCCGACATTTCAACCGGTTACATGTCGCTGGTTTTTCCAATTGGTGGCGGCGGCCGGCTTGAACCCGGTGACCCCCTCTACACATCATCGGCGAACGACCCCAAACTACGCCTCATTAGCCTCCAACTCATTGAACCAAGGAACTATTCCTCATGGGCTCGAGATCTCCGGTGGGCTCTTGTAACAAAAGACAAAGATGGCTTCATTGACGGAGCTGTTTCGTTCTCGATTGACAAGCGCTTCCAATGACACTGGCGGAGGTGCAACCAGCGGGTTCGCACCTGGATCGGTAACACCCTCACCCTCGACGTTGCTACTGGACTACCACCCACTAAAGATTCGAAGCAAAGCTAGGACAATATCAAAAAAATGTATGGTTGGCTCGATCGAGCATGGCTCTTCACCATTACTCAAGCATTGACCTAGTTGAAGCAAGGGAACCTCTCGGTTACCACTTGCTTCAACCGTTTTTCATCCCTATGGAACGAATTGGAATCAACCGAGGAACGTCTACAAGGACCCGAGGCAACACCAAAATAGTACAAAGAAATCCGAGAAAGAAAAAAGGCCATGTGGTTCTTACTGATTCTCAACGAGTCATTCTTGGCTTTCCAATCACAGATCCTCGCGATGGACCCTCCACCGTCGTTCGGCCACATCTATCAGTTGGCCGTCCAAGAGGAACACCACAGAATGGCCGCTACCAAACATGCTTGGGTGGGTGAGGGTATGAGCCTTATTGTCCTCCCCTCCGGTGAGAAGACCTTCAACGAAACACCTACAGATCTAAAGAGGTAGAGAATGTGGCTTCGGCAAGGAGACACAAAGGAAACCCTAAAACTTTGCAAACGGACGGTTTGGATCATAGATTTGGAATGGATAGCTGGGATCGTCGATCTAGAATGGACGGTTCAGATAAACACGTTGGATCTGATGGCTGGGATCTCAGCACTGGAATGGGCGGATGAGATGACGCGTTGGATCGGACAATCACCATTTGTCCACGGCTTCAATAGAATCAAACGGTTGGGATCGTGCCACATCAGCATCATTTTATGACAAATGCTATGGGCTGCGAAATGCCACGTCAACAAGAAACAGTTAGTGGACAAAATTCCCAATTTAAAAATAAATATTACGACTACAGCAAACGTCCGCACCATACTGTTGAAACATGTTGGAAGTTGCATGGAAAACCAATGACAAGAACAAAAAAAAAGAATCCACGGTTTCTCAGGTTTCTACACAAAGGGCTAGTGGATCACCTCATCAAATGATCACCCAAGAACAATATCAGAATATTGTACATATGTTGGATCAATTCAAGACTAGCGATAAGGGTGCGGGATTCTCAGGTACCTTCCTTTACAATAAGAATTTTTTTCAATTGATGTATGGATAATCGATTCAAGCACTAGTGACCACATAGTATGCAACAAAAATCTATTTTCTCACATATATAAAATGCCAAAATCCCTTGTCACGATGCGTCTTCCAAATGGGAACATCACAAATGTTACCAAAATCGGCACCGTACATCTTGGTCAAAATTTTATCCTCCGAAATGTCTTATATATTCCAAAATTTGAATTCAATCTACTATCTGTCTCAAGAGTATGTGAGGATAACTCTTGTCATGCCATATTCAATTCAGACAATTGCCTCTTTTAGGACCAATCGACTGGCAGAGTGATGGGCTTGGATAGTATGGCACAAGGACTCTATTTTGGAACAATTCCCTAGGAGATTTAGAATTATTGAATAAGCATGTTTCTTGTAATGCCATTAGTAAAAATAAAAATCTCATTTATCATCAACAATTGGGTCACAGTGCATTTTTTCCTCATCCAAAATGTCCAATATGTCCTTTAGCTAAACAATCTCGAGCATCTTTTCCAAAAAGTACATCTCGTGCAACAAATCCTTTTTCATTGCTTCATATGGACATTTGGGGACCTTATCATACCCCTCATCGTGACGGATCTCGATTCTTCCTCACAATTGTTGATGATTACACTCAAGCCACCTGGGTATATCTTATGCAATCGAAAAGCCAAACTTTTGGTAATTTGTCAAATTTCCTTTCCATAATTAGGAATTAGTTTGGCAGATATGTACAACGAAAATTCGTACAAACAATGGGCGTGAATTTTTTACTTCTGATTGCAACATATTATTATCATCTTATGGCATACTTCATGAAAGCTCATGCACTTACACTCCACAACAAAATGGTGTTATTGAGCGCAAACATAGGCACCTGTTAGAGGTAGCCTATGCTCTTAAATACCAAGCTTCTATTCCATAAGATTTTTGAGGAGTGTGTGGTTACAGCTACCTACTTGATTAATTGCATGCCAACTCGGATTCTTAATGGTAGGACCCCTTTTGAGATGCTTTACAACAAACAACCTGATAATGATCATCTTAAAGTATTTGGTTGTTTATGTTATGCAACAAATGTGGGTCCTCGAGATAAAATGGGCCCTCGGGCCACTCAGTGTATTTTCATGGGATATCCTTCTCTTCATAAAGGATATCAAGTTATGGAGATTTCACAGGGAATTTCTTCATTAGCAAGGATGTTGTATTCCATGAAGATGTGTTTCCGTTTGAAGAAATGGTTTCTCCATCACAGCCCTCTTTATCGTCAAGGCATGACAAACATTTTTTATCCGAAGAATCTTTATCTTCGACTCCAGGCTTCCTTATCGCACCAGGATCATCTATATCATCAGGACCATCTCTGTCTATACCGATGGAATCTACACCTCTAGAAACAACATCACCAAGTTTATCTGAAGACATCCCGCAGTCTCCTTCAACAACAACTAATTCACCAGTTATTTCCGAGTCATCGGATCCTTCAGCACATGTCATCGAGTAGCCTCGACGTTCTGGACGACACACTTGCCCACCTACATGGACCCAAGATTACATATGTTCAACAACAAGTTCTTCAGGTACACAATATCCCATTACCTCATATGTGTCATTTAATCAATTATCGCCAGGACACATGTGTCGTATCAATCGTATATCAAAAGAACATGAACCATCTTCATTCACTGAGGCAGCACGAGATCCAAGAGGACATAATGCGATGGAATCCGAACTTGCTGCCCTAATAGAGAATCACACCTGGGATATCGTTCCTTTACCCTCACATCGAAAACCAATTGGTTGCAAGTGGGTTTATAAGATCAAGTTCAAGGTAGATGGTTCTATTGAGTGCTATAAAGCTCGATTAGTCGCCAAGGGATTCACTCAAAAAGAAGGCTTTGACTATCATGAGACATTTTCTCCAGTAGCTAAAGAAGTCATTATACGTTCCTTCTTGTCCATTGCAGCCATACGGAATTGGTCCCTCCATCAGATGGATGTGCATAATGCTTTTTTACACAGTGATATTGATGAAGAAATCTACATAGACATTCCTCAAGGATTACGCAGACAAAGGGAGTCTCGGGTATGTTGTCTTCGCAAATCCTTATACGAATTAAAACATGCATCTAGACAATGGTATGCCAAATTCATTACTGCACTAACCAATGCAAGTTTTGAGCATTCTAAGTATGATTATGCCTTGTTTACACGAACTACAAAAGATTCATCAATTTATTTGTTGATATATGTCGATGACATACTTGTCATGGGAAATAATGATTATGATGTTGCCAAGTTCAAAAAGTATTTGCACTCCACTTTTCATATCAAAGATTTGGGACCACCAAAATATTTTCTTGGTATTGAAATTGCTCGATCCAATGAAGGAATTTGTCTCAATAGAGGAAGTTCATCTTGGAGATTATTTCTGAAGCACGGTTATCAGGATGTAAGCTAGCAGCCATTCGAGTTGAGCAAAATGTCAAATTGACAACACATGAGTATGACCTTAATTCCCCTTCAACCATCAAGGATCCAGTGCTCAAAGATCCTTCTGAATATCAGCGACTTGTTGAAAAATTGATATATCTTACAATGACAAGAACTAACATATCTTATGCAATACAAGTATATGCCAAAGCAATCACATATGAATGCTATTAATTTATGCCTTAATTTAAAGCAATCATCTTTTACTTTTTACTAGTTATAATGAAAAAAAGTGCAGCTCGTTGAAGGTGGTGAAGTATTTGAAGGGATGTCCAGGCCTTGGTATACTTCTATCTCGTGACTGCAATATGAAAATGATAGCTTTTTGTGACACAAATTATGCCACTTGTCCAATGACCAAAAGATCTATTACTGGTTTTTGCATAAAACTGGGAAAGTCATTAATTTCTTGGAAGACAAAGAAGTAATCAACTGTATCACTATCATTTGCAGAATTATAGTATCGGGCCATGGCAAAGGCTACCTGTGAAATAGTCTGGATACGAGGACTACTTTTGGACCTTGGAGTACAGGTTAGTGGACCAAGTGAATTGTTCTGTGATAATGATGCTGCACTTAAATTAGTGGCAAATCCAATTTTTCATGGAAGAACAAAACATATAGAAGTGGATTGTCATTTCACTCGGGATAAAATCAAAGATGGAGTTCTCGTGACAAAAGGAATTGGAACAACGGAGCAACCTACAAACATTTTCACTAAAGCATTATGTTAGAGATAGCATAGGTATCTATTAAGCAAACTAGGTATCATTGACATTTATAGGCCACCAGCTTGAGGGGGAGTGTTGAAAATATATCTTGTATATCTTGAAGATCCCGATTCTATCAATTATGATTCAATCAATCGTGGATTAGTTTTGGTAAATAGGAAAATAAGAAAATAGTGATTCATTTATTATTTTTTCCTGTTTTATTCTTTTGTCTCTTACATTATAAATGTATCGATGTAAGTGTATACAATCAATACATAAGAAAAGCTTTTTCCCAAATTTCCATTATGCTTTCTGTCAACATTTACACTTTATGTCAGTGTGTTGGTTTTTCGGTGTGAAGTTGTGTTGGGACATGGGATTTAAAGGAGGAGAACCACGAAGGGAAGGGTCCTCGGCGAATGAGGATGTCTCATTGAATGAGAGACGTCCCCATAATGAGACGGGGACGTCGGACGTCTCATTCATCAAATTCCTCTTTCTGCTGGTACGAGGAAGCTGCCGAATCCTCCTAGGTCTTTACACGGCTTTCGATTGGGAAGAGGTTTCCTCATTGTATCTTTACACACATCATTGGCTCCGTCTCCTACCTCATTTTTATCGCCCGGGTAGGCGTCGAGGTTCATGTTAGATCCTTATCGATTGTATTTTTTTTTTTACACAAATTTTGTCATCTATGGACAATCACTTTAGGCTACGTTTGGTCGTCCAGACTGAATAGGATATGATATAAAATCCAATATATTTTGATATATTGCATCATATATTTGGTGATTGCAATAATAAAATTGGATATGTTCACATATTAGTAAAAATGAACCAAAATTTTACAAACTAAGATGGTAAAAATTTATTGCCACACTACCACTTACTTTATTTTATTTTCCTCTATTTTATTAATTAATATCTATTTTATTATTTTCTTCCCTCCCATCATTCTCTAATAAAATTTTATTGAATAGTAAACTATACTAATACACCTAAAATACTAAAATACCAAAAATATGTAATAAATATAAACATATATTTATATATATGTTGAAATTATTTTATAAAATATAATTAAATTCAAATATATATAAATAAAAATAATATTAAATTAAAATAAATAAATTGTTATATTTTTTTATTATAAATTTATTCAAATACTATTTATATTGATATGTAATTTCAATATTATTAATTTTAAAAATTTGTCATTCAAGATAAATTACTTTTTATTTATTTTATTATGGATGTTATAAATCTTATTTATATTTATTCCACATTTACTATGGGATAATTTTATCCAATTTATATATCTTTTATATCCGATTTTATCTTATTTTGAATAATTATCAAACACATAATAAGATAAATTATATCATATTTCAAATTATATCCTGACCGTCAAAATAGTCGTAGGATATAATCATATTTTCATGAGGCGAAAGCAGCGTTCCCTTGTCCGGGCGCTGTTGGGCGAACGGATTATTATGCTGGCACGTCGTGACCTTCGGTCAAAATGAGACGTCAATGAGACGTCCCTCATTGAGACGTCGAATGAGGACAGGGGACCCAATGTCGTGGTCCCGGGGAGTTTAAAAAAGTGGAATGAATTTGTTTTATATATTAAAAAAAAAAAAAAACAGAATCTAGACAATGAAAAAGAATGATAGAGATTCTTCAAATGTATTGACGAGGTCTATCCCTACCAAACTTTCAATATTTTAAAAAGTGAAGCAAGACCATCCTTAATGCTTCTTAAACCCTTCGAAGAAAACTGTGTTTCCCCGCATCATCATTTCTCTACCTGCTTTAGTCTATCCAAGTTGATCATCACCCAACATTTTTTTAATTGGAATAAGTAATATGGTATTATAATCTAATAACATCTAATTATTTTTTTCCCAACTCAAGAACTCGTGCATTAACTGAGATTTTGTGATGTTTTTACTTATCTTCTGTTTTGCAAAACGATAATCATATTTTTCACCTCAGATGGATATTGTTGAGCCTACTTATCTTACAAATCACCAATTTTAACTTGAATCTAAATGCTAGCTCAAACTTATTCTTTTGTCTTGCACAAACTTTCAATTGGTATTCAAATATGGACCTAATTGGAATTCTATTCAATGACGCTGCTAAAGATGCAATGTGCCATTCCATAGTGTACTTGGTGGACAAGACCAGCTTTCCCTTTTTTTGGACAAAGCCGATCGCCAGTTCAAGATTATAATTTTCTCAGGTTCCGGACATGCTCAGATTCAACAAGTTGCTAATTTATGCCATGTTTGCCCTAGATAAGTCATTTATTTAGTCCATTTCACTTTTTGTCGCCAAAATACAAACTTGAACGCTCACGTTCCTTCCCTTGCTTGGTACAAAGCTATCTATGTTCCAACAGGGGCTCCAACGACAACATCTGACAGCCGTCGGATACAAGTGGAATGACATACCATTTCTTTTAAGGGTATCACTGGGTGGAAAATTGACAAGAGTCAGATTTGATAACCGACTGAGTTGATCCTCAAATTAAAGTTAATGCTATTTTACAAAACAAAAAAAAAATTAAGCTAAAATTGGTAGCTGCATAACTAGTTATATTTGCATATTCACGTACGTACATACATACATACATACATACATACATACATACATACATACATATATATATATATATATTATGACTTGAATGTTATTTAGTTATATGTCCGATGACCCGAAAAAGAAAAATTGATAGACCATTGTCACATCTTCTTTGCATATTGTTCAAGTATGACTGTGAAATCTTACATAACGATTTGGAGAATAAACATCCTGTTCTGAAAAATCCAAAATGATTACAAAAACGTGTCTACATCAAATCATACACAGATTATATCTCCAATCAAGCACAAATGGATGTGGTATTAGGCTAAAAGATGGGGTCTAACTTAATGATAAACATTACCCAATTTAAGTTATTGGAAAATAAACTCCAAAGCCTTCAATAGTATGTTCATGATACCTCTAGATTGTAGCAGTTGATTTGTGCATGAGTGAATGTTTAGTTTTGGAAATGGAGGTTGCCCATTTGAATCCAACCAACCAAATGCAAACTGTTTTAGATCAAGACCATTTGTATAGGTCAAATGTCTTGACTTAATCAAATCTAGGATTTGCAGGGTATTTCATGTTAGGAACACATTTTTGAAGAGAAAAATAGAGAAGAAAAAAGTGAGAACTTTTACGTGGATAACCTTTTTCAAAAATCAGGAATGAAAAAACTACAGTACCACACTAGGCAATGTCTCTACTATCAGTATCGGTGTTATAAGCTCTAGGGTTACAAGTTTCAACATTACAACTATAAAAGATATTGCCCCAATATATAATAGAAGTTTAGGACATACATAATAATGATGAAAATTACATGTGAAGCTCTATTATCTACTAATCTCCAAAAATCAGCAATAATCTTTCATAGTCTTCATCTTTGTAACCCAAATTATCTTAGTGGAGCGGCCCCTTTCATCACCTATACCACCAACTTCTTCCACAATTGACGTATGACAACCTCAACATTCCGTAGGTCTCTAGATGATTGAATCTCCACCCCATGCCCTTGAATTATCAAAAGAAAAAAACCGCTAGTTAATCAATTTGTGTATAGTTGTTCCTGAGCATATACAATAGAAATACAAAGTCTATGAAGATTGGCCGTGCTGGTGGCGGACGTGCCGCAATGTGGCCATGGCCGTGAGCTTGAGGAGCCAGATAACAGTGTGGAAGTGGTGGCAGAGGTCGTGGAGAAGCCACAGCAGTGGCCAACATTGGAAGCAGGTGGTTGTGGGTGCCATCACATGTGTAGTTATCAAAATGGACATGTCCACGCCACATTTTTGCGGTTGAAAGTCCAAAACACGTATACAAGTTTATCACATAATTTCAAGGAAATAATGAACAACCGGACCGGCTATCCAGAACAGATGCAGGCACCTCCAATCTGGTCTCCGGAGACAGAAGAGGAAACTGAAAACAACTGGATGATGATGTCCATCTTCTTCCAAGTCCTTTAGAGACAGCGAAACTCGAAACTCGCCGAAAGTCAATGAATCTTCATCGCACTAGTATTTGCTCATTTCTTAGAGGAAACTCTCACCGCCCTCCTAAACCAATGCCATAACCACCACCGGTCGTATGGTTTCCGAAACATGTTCCGAGTACAGAAGCATACCAATGTCGAACCCAGTGAAGGAGCACGAACGATAAACCTCAAAGCCGGTCCAAACGCAGCAGCAAAACAAAGAGAGAGCTAGGGTTTCTTTATGGCCTGGCGATTGGAAGCTTGCCGAGTGAAGAGAATCTGTACAAGCTAGAGAGAGAGAGAGAGAGAGAGAGAGAGACGTGATTTGCTTGGAACAAATGCGACATGATAGCTGATAGCTGGTCAAGAAAGAAATTTCTTCAAGAGATCGAAGGCATCTTGGTAATGCCTAATCCTTGAAATTCGAGTACAAAGCGCACATTTTGTATCCATATTAGTTCTGCACAGCGCCTTGGTAACGATAGAAACACCACCGATAATTTTCGATCAAGCACGACGCGAATAAGGAGGGGGATTGCACGAAGAAATATGATTCTCTTGCCACAAGGGAATGTGCGATCAATGCGAAGCAAATTCAACATTGTTTTTTCCCTTAATTGTTTTCTTTTCTAAAAAGCATAAGGCTGTGGATATAACTGGAAGTACTTGCGTTCACCCGGTTCAATTAGCATAGCATGTGGAGTCCCCACAACCCAAGAATGACTTGTATTGGACCATATGATTCGGGTGCGGTCAATAATTTCTTATAACCATGTATTAAAATGTTAAGTCAATACCGTAACAGAGGAACTGAAAAAGGATGTGGCATGATGTGAATTATTATGTATTATTAAACGTTTTTGGTGCAAAAGACTGTCAATGAAAGATCCCATTTGAGTTGAATTGAGTCCATGAATCTAGAAACCAGTATTAACCATAAAATAAAATCTAGAAAACAGTGAGAATTCTTGATTTCTCTGATTCTATGTGCTTTTCATTGTATGTCCACCCCGTATACTTATGACTATGAATATTGAATATTCATTTTGAAACATAAGTAGTTACTTCGAAGAACCTTACAGCCCATATAATTAGAATGAATTGGCCATGCAAGATATCAGTTCCACTAGCCGTCTTTATACAAATTGGATTGAGAAACAATCTAAGCTAACAATGTACCAGAAAACCCAGAAAACAAAAAGGAAATTGAAGCTGGGGTTTCGACCTGAACGTGCTCAAAGATCACCAATCCATAAAATCAAGCCCTCAAGGCCACACAAAAATGAACCAAACACACAAGGGAAAGCTGGATACAGCAATCAAACAGTGAATTTCACACCAAAAGCTAAAATTGAAGCTACGGAACAGCGGTGAACCTGGTGGAGGAGTGCGAATGGCAAACCTCAAAGCTGCTCTGAACTCGGCAGCAAAACAAAGAGAGAGCCAGGGTTTCTCAAAGGCCTGGCGATTGGAAGCTTGCTGAGTGGAGAGAATTTGAGAGAGAGAGAGAGAGAGAGAGAGAGAGATCAGCTTTGTGTCACGGCCCAAAGTAAGCCGATCCAAGAGATTCCTAAGAGACGGCTGTGACACATCCGTGGATCAAGCAACCCTCAACTTGTATCCCAAAGTTCTAGGGTTTTCTTGAGTCTTCTAGAATACTCCTAGGGGGGTGATATGGTAATTGTATTAATATGTAATAAATGCGGGTAATTGATAGTTGGGGAGATGCAATCTCCACCGTTAGATTAAAGAGAGATCTACGGATACATTTATCTTGTTTTTGTATATATATGGGTCTCCTCCCCCTCATTGTACTAATTTCATTCATAAGTAATACAATCCGAGCTTCTCTCTCTAAAGGTCCTTGTGAGTTGAGTGTGAGAAAGGCTGCTTGGGAGAAATTCTAAGGTCGCACGAGCAAGGGAATGCTAGATCGATTGGCCCGTGACATTTTCTTGGTTTATGCGTAGAGAGAGAGAGAGAGAGAGAGAGAGAGAGAGAGAGAGAGAGAGAGAGAGTATATATATGAGGTCGGGTTGCTGTGTGCCGGCGCCACTAGCGATCTTTCTCTCGTCCCGTGCGTGAAGTTTATGTCACCCATTCGTTTAGGCCTCCATGAAATCGGCCCATATCTCATCGACGAGCCCGTGATTCTGATGGAGTTAAATAGTTTTCCTATGGATTATTAGGGCCTCAACGAGTTAGTTTGGTTTGGGTTTTTAAGAAATTCGAATAGATAGAGTGAGCAAAAAGTAAATTCAGCAGAGATAAAACAAGAGATAGAACCAAGCGAAAGAACCTCTTTTTCACTATGTTCATCCGCCTAGTTTACTGCTTATTCCCAAAGATCTAGCCATCTGATTTGGCTGAAATTTGGAGGATAGGTTCCTCTTACCATCCTCTTCCTTTCCATTGAACGGATTTGTCTGGATTGATCTACAACTTGAGATCTCACTATCCCTAGAAGATTCGATCGGCTTGCTTCTCTAGTGCGTTTCTGCTCGTTGTGGTGGTTTTGCTGCTCGACTGGTTCTTTGCTAGTTCGAAGGGGGCTATTGAAGCTTTTCCTTGCTTTGGACCTTACATATTTGGATTTCCAATCATGAGTTCGACCTTCTTGCGTCTCTGGTGCATTTCTACTCGGTCTACTTCTCTGGTGCGTTTTTGCTCGGTGTGGTCGTACTCGGCCTGCTGGTTTGCTCTCGACCGTAACTGTTGGGCTGTTTTTCGAGCTAAAGCGACATTCATTCTTGTCCTTGGTGCTGCTAGGTTCCTCCTTGGTAAGCTGTTCTTTTCGTCGATGGCTCTTTGTGGTAATACATACCAGGTGTTTAGGTTCATTCCTGCACCATGAATGGTTTGGCTAGTACTTCCCGAGAGGCCCAAGTTGTTGCGGCACCTCTTTGGGCCATAACACTTTTGCTCCAGCTCATTCTAGCCCTTCCAAAGTTGGCTTGGCAATTCATTTTGGCAAACAGCATATGCCACGTAAGGGCCCCCTCATGTTTGGGTCGCTCCATGGGTAGGAGCCACGTTCGAGCCTCTTCCAAGTGACCGAGTGGTTCTACCTAGCAAACAGAGGATCCGAAACATTCTCCCACCTCAATGTTGGCCAATGTTGTGAAGCTAGAGGCGAAATGATACAATCTTGCTTACTCCCCGTCCAATTTTGTGGATGGCAAACTAGTTGTTCACCTTGCGGAGAAAGTCTTGGAGGCTTTTTATCCCAAATGGCATGAATGCCTTATTGGTTACTATGTGGGGAAGAAGTTTCCCTTCAAACTAATGGAACAAACTTTGATGCGAACTTGAGGCTCCAAGCTTGTAGAAGTGATGGCGGACAATTAAGGCTTCTTCCTCTTCCATATTCCGAACTTGGTGTTCTAGCGTAAGATCCTAGAAGATGGACCCATCATGGTGGCGAGGATTCCTCTTGCTTTGCAGCAATGGAGGCCTTTTATGGACTTGAATAAGGACAAGCAAACCATCGTTCCGATCTGGATTAGGTTGAATAACCTCCTCTTGATCTGTGGTTGGCTTTGGCTATTGGAGCATAACTAGTGCCATTGGGAAACCTCTCTATGTTGACTAATACACGGAAGCATATGAAGGTGCTTTCATTTGCAAGAATTTGTGTTGAAATTTATGCCAATCAACCTAGATGCTCTACTATTGATGTGGTTTTAAACGGAGTCTCATCCTCAATTTCAATTGAATTTAAATGGAAACTAGTTGAATGTCCGTCTTGTGGCACCTTCGGGCATAGGTGTGAGGTTACCGTTGCTGTGGCCGATACAGGTAGGGGGAGGTTCTAAATTAGGCCGTCTCAGACCCGCCTGACCCTACTCAAGCTCTTGTTTTAGCTCCGGTCGTGGTGAAGAACCCGCAGGCTTCACAGCTTGGCTTGAACTTGGTGATAGGGAAAAAGAAGGAGCCATCGCAATTGAAGGATCATCCTTCAACTTGGCCGCCTCCTCTTGTTGAGGCGGGCAACTTGATGAAGCTCAAAGGCCCTGCTACGGACCAACCTCTTCCCCTATCTACAGTTCGGAAGTCATTGAGGAGCACAAGTGTTTCAAGACCAACATCCCCTCCTAGCCCTCTAGTGAAGAGACCTAGCTCACTATCGGAGATTCCTACCTCCCCTTTGAGGAGGATAAAGACCAAACCGTAGCCTCCAATTTCGATCATAATGCTGGTAGGGATTTTGTGCTTTCAGATAGCTACTTTAGCTCAGACGATGATATGTTCTCACCTATCTCGTCCTTGAAGGCTCCTACCTCTTCAAGGAAGGTTGAGACCATCCAAGAGAAACTCATGGCCCTTGACCCAGCCCCTCCTCCTATCGCGACCTCAATTGCTTCGGCAGCCTCACGGTGAAAGCCGAATAGGCAGAAGCAGAGTAGGCGGAGGTAAGCCCTCCGCTCCTCCACCCGCTCCTCTTATTTTCAATTATATACACACACACATGAATATTGGTATATGGAACATCAGAGGTCTTCATGATCCCCTAAGACAAGCAAAAGTTAGGAACCTTGTATTTTCTAATGGGCTTTATCTAATTAGTTTGTTGGAAACCAAAATTCTGATTTCTCTTTTTTACTCCATATCTGCCAAACTATGATCGGGCTGGAATTGGGTGGCAAATTATGAGTTCTTTCATAAGGGTAAGATTTAGGTTAGTTGGAACCCTTCTTTGGTGGATTTTGAAGTACTTTCATCCAATAGTCTGGTAATTCTTGATAGTTTGAAGTTTATCATGTCTGGTATCTCCTGCTGTGTCTTGGTGGTTTATAGTGAACATACTCTTGTAGCTAGAAGACCATTATAGGCGGACCTTATTTAGAGGAGTATATTATGCTAAGATGTTGCTTGGCCAGTAGCCGAAGATTTCAATGCTATTAGGGATCCCTTTGATCAGATTGGTAGCTCTAATGGTTGGCTTCATTGCTTTGATGATTTCAATCTTTGTTTGACCCAAGCTGAATTAGAGGACCTAAGATATGTTGACTTTTGGTTCATTTTGTCTACTTCCCTGGGGGTTAATCGCAAGGCTAGAAAAATTAATTGAGTTCTTGTAAATGCTAAATGGAGTCTTCACTTCTCTTATTTGGAAGCATCTTTCCTTGCACCTAGCATTTTTGAACACTCTCCTATGGTGGTTAGGGTTTTGCAGCCGGTGGTCTCAATGAAACCTTTTAAATTTTTCGACTTTTGGACTAAACACCCGTCTTTCCATAGTACCGTGTCTCAAGTATGGGAGAGTCTAACTGAAGGGGTTCCTATGTACAGATTGGTGAGTAAGCTGAAGGCCCTTAAAGCCCGTTTGAAGCAATTTAACAGAGAATCTTTCTCTAATATCTCTGAGAAGGTTAATGTAGCGAGGGATGTTTTGTTATCCGCCCAAGTTGACTTGCAGCAGGATCCTACTAGTGAGGTTCTTGCAAACTTGGAGAAGGCACATCGTAGGATGTTTCTAGATTTGAGAAATTAGGAGGAGTCCTTCTTCAAACAAAAATTCAGGATCAGGTGGCTCAAAGAAGGTGACCGAAATATCAAATTCTTTCACCATTCCGTTATTAGGAGACAGCTGAGGAACATGATTTTCTCTATTATGGATTCTACTAGTTCTTTTATCTCGGACCCAAGCTTGGTCCATCATACCTTGGTTTCTTATTTCCAAGAGCTTTTAGCACCACGCCCCTCTCTTCCAACCCCTCATTACTAGATTTTTTGGAGGTTATACGATGACCTCTCAATGAGGAACAGGTCATTTCTCTATCTTGTCCTTTCTTTGATTCGAAGATTCAGGATACTATGTTCTTCCTTGCTCGGGGGAAGGCTCCAGGACCATATGGTTTTGGTATCAAGTTCTTCAAGCATAATTGGAAGATAGTTGGACCTTTGGTCACTGAAGCGATTAAGGAATTTCCTTACAATGGGGAGACTTCTCAAGGAAATCAACAATACCATCTTCGTAATGATCCCGAAAGTTCCTAATGCTACGCCTGTTAATGATTATAGTTCTATTGCTTACTACAATACTATTTACAAATGCATTACGAAGCTTTTGGCTAACCGACTTGCTGCAATCATTAATGATAATATCAACCCTTATCAAAATGCTTTTGTCAAAGGCAAGAGAATTAGAGACAATATTCTTATTGCCCATGAGTTATGTTCTGGCTTCCATCTCAATCCTTATGTGCCCAAGTGTGCGGTCAATGTGGACTTTCATAAAGCTTATGACACGATAGACTGGGATTTTCTAGAGTTAGTTCTTCATGCCTTCGGTTTTCCGGATCATTTTGTTTGGATTATTATGGTATGTGTTTGCACTCCTAAGTTTTCCATTTTGTTGAATGAAGAACTTCATGGTTTCTTTCCTAGTGGCCGAGGTCTTTGACAGGGGGATTCGATCTCTCATTACCTTTTTACCTTAATCATGGAGGTTTTTTCCAGGATCTTTAGTGTTTGCACTAGGCAATCGGGCTTCAAGTTCTTTTGGAGATGCAAGGCTTTGAGTCTTTCACATCTCTTCTTTGTGGACAACGTTTTTCTGTTTTGTGAAGTTGACTTGGTTTCCATCTCACTCTTAAAGGAGGGGTTGGATACCTTCTCTTCTTGGAGTGGACTCAAGCCTAATTCTAATGAGAGTGAGATATTTTTTGTTGGAGGATCAGTAGATTTGCGCAAAGAGATTCTCCTAGTGTTTGGTTTTCAATAGGGGTCTTTTCCGGTGCGGTACCTATGAGTTCCTATTATCTCCTCCTAGCTCGGCAAGGCGAATTGCATTTCCTTTATGGATCACATAACTACAAGACTCCAATCCTGGACTCAGTGTTTCATTTCTTTTGCTGGACATCTTTAGCTTATAAGATCAGTTCTTCATGCAATCCAAGCTTATTGGGCTAGTGTCTTTATCATCCCTGTGGCAATGTTGGATCGTATTAAATAGATTTTGAGACAATTTCTCTAGAAGGGCCTTGGCCTAGGGAGAGATGGTGCCAAGGTATCCTGGGATGGTGTTTGCCTTCCAAAGGAGGAAGGATGGCTAGGCATCCGTAGTCTAAAGGATTTTAACAAGGCAGCAATGCTAAAACACATATGGATCATGTTTACGAACAAAGAATTCTTGTGGTGTAGGTGAATCCACTCGACCTTCATTTAAAAGAAGAGCTTTTGGGTGGTTAAGCAACCCTGTTGCTCTTGGGCATGGAAGCGAATCCTCCACCTTAGGAATGATTTTCAATTATCTTTTCTCTGGAAGTTAGGAGATGACTACTCTATTTCCTTTTGGTTCAACCACTGGTACCCGAGAGGCCCCCTCAACTTGATGTTTTCTGACTCTTTCATTTAGAGATCTGGCCTTCCCAGGTATGTGACGATGGCTGATATTTTTTCACCTGCTGGTCAGACCATGCGAGAAGTTTTACACTCTTGGGAACATCCCCTTCCCTTTCTAGTGCAGACTCCGAATCGTCTTATTGGGCAAGGAAACATGTTTGGTTTATTCTTAGTTGCTTCGGCTTGGCACCTCATCAGAAAAAGAAAAAGAAGCCTTGAGTCATTTGGGCTTCATTGATCTGGAACAATGCTATAGCTCCAAGATATCAGTTCATTCTTTGGCTTATAACAAGGAACTGTCTTCCTACGTAGGCCTTACTCTTATCGCATGGTAGGATTGGGGATGCGGTGTGCACCTTTTGCAAAGTAACTCCAGATTCTATTAATTATCTATTTTTCATTGTAGCATTACAGCTAGTTGTGCCTTCTCTTGGGCCGCTAGATGCAACCTTCCTTGGAGGAATGAGATTTGGGCTGGCAACCTTTGTTGGGCTATAAAGTTCCTATCCGGTAGGGACTTCTATCACTCTATCGCTTGGTTCTCTTTTGGGTCTCTTTGCCATCTTACTTGGAAAATAGGAATGAGAATTTCTTTAGAAACTATACCTTCACACTTCCGACCATGAAGAATCACCTTATTAAAGTGGTTAAGGATAAGGTTTTACCCTTCTCGAATGTTGAAAATAACCTAAGAAACAAGAGACTTCAATGTAGCTGAGGGATAGACCCCTGTATCTTTTCTCCTACTCCGGCGCATTTGTAGTATTTCCATATTGGAGTGGTGGTGCAGGAGGGTCCGCTGTTGTGCTTCGTGTTCCTAATGTTTCAGTGCTGGCCTTGTTTCCTGCCGGTTGTCTCATCCTTTCCGTTTGGGCGATGGCATTTTGTTTGATTTTTGGCTTGGGTTGCCATTGTTTGGTCGGCTGGTCGCCTTCTTTTGTTTGGTCCGTCTTTTGGATGTGGTCGTAGTTATGCGACTTAACCGCATTTTATGCCTTGTTGGCTTCCCTCTTCTTCTTCTTTTGGTACACTTCCACTCATTATGCCTCTATTCATTATGAGTGTATGTTTTGGTGCCGTTTTTATTGTAAATATCGGTTATAGCTTATTATGATTACCTTTCACCAAAAAAAAAAAAAAAAAACAAAAACAAAGAGAGTGAGCAACTGAACTGAACCCAATGTGAACCAACATTGACTTAATTTGGTTTTTGGGTTTTCCATTTTTTGCCTCATTACTAGACCAAACTCGATAATGGATGAGAAAGAGGAGAAATTTAAGAACAACATTTCATTTTTTTTGAGAAATTTGATTCGGCTCATTTGACCAAATCAAATCAAAATGACTCGAACTAGAAGAAAAAAAGAGTTATTTTTACAGTATCGAAACTAAAAACCGAAATGCATTTTTTGGTTGGGTTCAGTTTTGGTGAAGTGCTGAAAGCCTCCAACAACATCAAACCCTACGTTTTTGTCAAGAAACCAGCTACCGATGCTCATCAACGCACTGCAACACGACACGGCCGTGGATCTCAGCCAATGCAATGAGTCGAGATTTATAACAAAAGACCGCGGCTGAGCAAGCTGTAAGGAAGAGCTACATGTATCATACTATTATCATGTCATGCAAGATCGGGCTCGCCAAAAGCAATACCCTTTTCAGCTTTGAACAAAGTTGATATTTTTAAACAATCCACTAGCAGAAGGTGTTATAATTATGGTTAATGGATAAACGAAAGCCAATAAATTAAGATACATTTTTCTATTCACATATCTATTAAATTTATGAATTTCCTAAACTTTTCTGTTAACGTATCTATTGAATTCATGAATTTCCTAGATTCATGTATATTTTAGTTTATGTATTTATTGAGTTTACAAATCTCTTGAATTCACGTGTCTCTAGATTCATGAATCTCTTGGATTTACATGTATCTTTGATTCATGAATTTCGTGGATACATGCATCTATTTAATGCATGTATCTCTTCAGTACATGAACTAAAAAAGCTTTATAAATAAATAGGAGTATAGAGCTTCATTAGAGCTTTTGTTTTTCCAACTTGATTCCAAAAGAGCTTTGATATACTTTCTACTCTTTTGATCTTTTTTGGGTGTGCTGGTTTAATTGAATGATTCGATTGAGTTTTGTTTGCATAGTGCTAATCCAAATAGGTTCAAGGTGTTGTATCTTGGGAGGTATAGTTCGTGAATCTGCCGAGCACCATTGGAAGAACTAATCACCTTTAAGAAAATTCGGATTATCCGTATCTCACCTCCATTACATTAATATTCTGATTACAACAAACAGTGTCTTTTCTTTGGATTATATTACAACAGAAGGATACAAAAGAGCAAAACTACAAGAGGAAGACACAAAGATATATTGCTAGGGCACATCGTATTGCATCAGCTTGTCTACTCATTTTCAATCGAAAGACAAATATCACATCTACTTGTTGAACTCCCGTGCGATGCCTTGATCCTCTGCAATGTCAAAGGAAAATTCAGCTCGTAAGACATGTATTTCGCAGAGGGAAAGATCAAACTTTAAATGAGTTGCATATGTCCTTTTCTTATTTCGAGGTGAATGAACCAACTCATTTGTGCTTCTTTCAGATGTGGGAAGGGCAAAGAAAAGAAAACATTGACACAACAAGGCCTTAGATCGATAGTTGACTGTGGAAACTGACAGCAACATTTTTCAAGTTACTGCTCATTATTTGTTCCTCCGGCCATGCCAGGCTGCAAGCCTGGCCGGGGCCATGTCGTTCTAGACCGGTACGAAGGGAAGTACCATCGTCTCAACTAGTCATTACCAACACAGCTGGGTGGTGACGGTGCTAAGAAGGTGATGATATTAAGGATCGGCAGCTTCTCTTTTGTTTCATTTTGTTCATCAGCTTCATTGGTGAACAAACATCTGCGACAACGATAATAATGCAAACCTAAGTAGGAACTTGAAAAAAATGTTTCTTACCAGAGCAAAGTGATGATGCTGGCCGTGCAGCTTGAGGTGCCTGTGAGGATCATCCAATCGCCATCACCCCTGCTGTTGGTCGGAGCAGTGAAGGTCACGCCCATGCACGAGACGTACGCATCTAACACGGGCACCCACCACGGACCCAAGTGCAGCCTCCGCTTGGATTTCGCCACCACGTCGATGGTCACCTCCCCACCCTTCAACGAGCTCACCAGGCCCTTCACCCCAAAGTCGTTGACCATCACAATCATTGAGAGGGCCTCGGCTCGGACCGTGGTCACGTTGTCAGGGCCTTGAGTGAAGGCGGGAATGAGGGAGGGACGAGAGAGAGCGAGTTGGCTGTTAAAACTCAAGAGGAGCTTCATGTGAGGGTACTTGACAGCTATGAGTTTACTGGGGTTTTGATGGAGAGAGCGATGTTCCATCGGACGGTGACGGAGGTGGTGGAGATGTTGAGGGATGAAAGGGAAGAGCCTGGGTCGAGCCAGAACTCTGGGGGCATTAGGGCTGGTATGGCCAGGAAGATGACCATGAGGAGGCTGAGAATAGTGGCTATGGCATACTCAATACAGTGGCTGATGATGAGCTTGCACCGGTCGGACTGTAGCAGCCCTGGCGAGGGTGACGCTGGATCGGACTGTGGTGGCCCTGGTAACGGTGACTCTGGATTGGACCGTGGCAGCCTGGGTGATGGTGAAGCCGGATTGGACTGTCGTGGCACTGGTGACGGTGACGCTGGATCACCGATAGAATGGGGCGAGACGGGGTGGGGGGAGCTCATTTGGAATTTTGCGTTGTGTGCAGGTTTTTCTGAGTATTTCTGGGTAAAGTTGTGTTAGGGGACGGGAATTTGAAAGTGGAGAACCACGCAAGAAAAAGGGTCCTCGTCGAATGAGGACGTCTCAAAAGAGGACGTCTCATTGAACAAGAGACGTCCTCATATGAGACGTCCCCATTTGCGAATGAGAGACGTCCCCATAATGAGACGTCCTCTCTCATTCGCGCATGAGGACGTCGGACGTCTCATTCGTCAAATTCCTCTTTCTACCATTACGAGGAAGCTGCCGTATCCTTTTATTAGGCCTTTGCACGGGAAAGTCGTTGCATCTTTCCGCACAGCATTGGTTCCGTCCCTTACCTTACCTTTGTCGCCCATCAGGCGTCAAGGTTCGTATTAATATTAAATCCTTATCAATTGTATTTTTTTTTTATGTTGACAAAAAATTCTGTCATTCATGGACAGTCACTTGGGGTATAACCGTATTTTCATCTCCAAAGAAGACGAGGCGAAAATGGGTTCCCTTGTCTGGGCGCTATTGGGCGCTGTTAGACGAACGGATTATTCTGCTGGCAGGTCATGACCTTCGGTCAAAATGAGACGTCAATGAGACGTCCTCATTGAGACGTCCAATGAGAACAAGGATCCAATGTCCTGATCCCGGGGAATTTAATAAGGTGGAATGAATTTTTTTTATATATTAAAAAAAAAAAAAGCACTCTAGACAATAAAAAAGAATGATAGAGATTCTTCAAATGTATTAACGGGGTCCATCCCTCCCCCAAACTTTGAATATGTTAAAAAGTGAAGCAAGACCATCCTTGATGCTGCTCTGCTTCTTAGGCCCAACGAGGAAAACTGTGTTTCCCCGCATCTCATCATCGTTCTGCCTGCTTTAGTCTATCCTAGTTGATCATCACCCCGCATTTTTAAATGGAGTAATGGTGTTATGATCTAGGCACATCAAATGATTTCTTTTTCCCCATCCAAGAACTCATGCATTAATTGAGATATTTAACCTTATGTTTTTCTTCGTTTTCTTTTTTTAAATAAATAAATAAATAATCACACTTTTCAACTCAAATGGATATTATTAAGCCTAATTCACTTAAAAAGCACCAACTTTAACTTGGATCTAAATTCTGGTCTAAACTTTTATTTTGTCTCATAAAAAAAAAAACACAAACTTTCAATTGGCATCCAAAACTGGCTCCAATCAGTTTTTGTCAGTTTTTGTCTGATGATGTTGTGCGACATGTCACTCCACATATACTTGGTGGTTCAAAATTGAGTTGACATGGAAGGACCTCACATAATCCAAGAGCTTCCCCTAGTTCAAGGTTTCATTTTTTTCAGTATTTGGACATGCTTGGGTCCAGCGAATTGCTCATTTCTTTGTACCATGTTTGCCCTGGGTAAGTCATTTCTTTAGTCCATTTCAATATTTGTCACCAAAATACAAACTTGAATGCTCACGTTCCTCCCCTTGCTCGATTTGAAAATATCCATATCCCAATTGTGGCTCCAACAACGATATTCATGAGTCATCAGGTACAAGTGGAATGACACTTCGAATCTTTAATGATATCACTGGGCGGAAAATTAACAATAGCCAAACTTGATTAACGACTGAATTGATACCCAAGTTAAATGTGGTCCTATTTTATAAGGGAAAAAAAATTGGGTCAGAAGTGGAAGCCGCATCTGGTAGATGTTACTTAATTATTTGCCGATGACCTGACAAAAAAAAATCCGCAGACCAATGTCGGATATTCTAGCATATCGTTCAAGTATGACCATATGAAATCTTACATAACGATTTGGAGAATAAATAGACTGTTCTAAAAAATCATCTTGGATTACAAAAAGCATGTCTACATCGGATCATATCATCATACACAGATAACATCTCCAATCAAGCACAAAAGCATGTGGTATCAGGCGAAAAGATGGGGTCTAACTTCATGATGAACTTTACACAATATAAATTATTGGAAAATAAACTCCAAAACCTTCGATAGTATGCTCATGATAACCTCTAGATTAAAGGAGTTGATTAGCGCAGAAGTATGCCTAGTTCTGGAAGTGAAGGTTCGAATTCAACCAACTATATGCAAATTGTTTTAGCTCAGGACCATTCCTATAGGTCAAATGTCTCAACTAAATCGATTCATAGGATTTACAAGGTATTCCATAGGTCTTTGAATAATCAAATCTCCACCCCATCCCCTCAAATTATTAAAAAAAAAAAAAAAAAAGACCGCCAATTTATCAGTTTGCGTATAGTTTTCAAGAGTGTATGTAATAAGAATACAAAGTTTGTGAAGACTAGCCATGCTGGTGGCGGACGTGTCGCAACATGGCCATGGCCTGTGAGCTCGAGGAGCCGGACAACAGCGTGGAAGCGGCGGCAGAGGCGGTGGAGAAGGCATGGCGGTGGCCAACATTGGAAGAGGGTTCTTCTGTGTGCCATCACATGCGTGATTATCAAAGTGGACATGTCCTCACCACATCTTTGCACCTGAATGTCCAAAACACGTATACAAGCTGATCATATAATTTCGTGAAAAATAATGAAGTATGGGACCGGCTATCCAGATCTGATGCAAGCGTCTCCCACCTGATCTCAGGAGCCAGAAGAGGAATCTGAAAACAACTGGATGATAATGTCCATACTTATTTTTCTTCTTCTTCCAAGTCCTTCAGAGACAGCGAAACTTGAAACTCGCCGGATGTTGATGAATCTTCAATCGCACTAGCATTAGCTTGTTTCTTAGAGGAAACTCTCGCCACCCTCCTAAACCAATGTCATAACCACTGCCGGTTGTATGGTTTCCGAAACATGTTCCGAGTACAGAACCATGCCAACGTCGAGCATGGCAAAGGAGTGCGAACGATAAACCTCGAAGCCGTTCCGAATGCAGCAGCAGAACGAAGAGAGAGCTAGGGTTTTCTTCGAAAGCTCGTAGACATTTTGGTTATGCCTAATCCTTAAAATTCGAGTGCAAGCGCACGTTTTGTATCCGTATTAGTTCTGCCTTGATAATGATAGAAATGCCCCTGATAAATTTTGATCAAATAATAAGAACCGCATCCTCTAGAGACGAGGAACCTGCAATCAATGCGAAGCAAATGTTACATTAATTTTTACCCTAATTGTTTTCTTTTGTAAAAAGCATACGGCTGTGGGTATAACTGGAAGTTATTGCGTGCACCCGGTTCAGTTAGCACAACATGTGGAGTACATTTGGGTTGTAAATCTCCCTTAATTTCATCGGCATCCTTACTAATGTTGTCAAATTGTGTTGATTTCTTGATCTCTCTAATCCTATGTGCTTTTCATATTATGGCCATCCCTTTATGAATATTGAATGTTCGAACGGATATGTAAGTTTAGTTACTTTGAAAAGTTTGACATCCCATCTAATTAGAGTTAATCAAACATGTAAAATATCAATTCCACTAGTCGCGCTAGTACAAATTGGATTGAGAAACAATCTAAGTTATGTACATATAAGATGTCTCACTTTATGTTTGCCAGATGAATCATCATGCACGAGAAAAGCCGATAACATCAAAACCCTCACTTGTTCATCAACACAAAGTCACTTAGATCCAGCCGTTGATCTCAGCCAAATTAAGGAGTCGGAAGTAATATCAAAAGATCACGGCTGAGCAAGCTTTTCAAGAAAGAGATACATGAATCACGTACGTACGATCAGACTCACTGAAACGATAAGAGCACAAACTAGAAGAGAAACAAAGAATAATTATAACATAAAGCCACGCCATACTGCATCTGCTTGTCGATCTCCCAATGACCTCCATCCTCTGCAATGTCAAAGGAAAAGATGTATTATTCCATGGGACGTGTGTATATGGCAGAGGGAAGGATCAGCTCGCTAGATAGACAATAACATGAAACATAGCATCACAGGCTATATATCTTAGACTACTTCGAGCACGTGAAAGAAAAACATGTTCCCAAAGGAATGAGCCAAATACATCAGCACCACAGCAAATCCATGTTATTCTTCATCGAAACCAAGCAGTAACAGTTACTTTCCAGGAAAATTGGACCACAAGGCCTAAATAATGACATGGAGTCCTAAAACTTTACCAAAGGCACAATTGAGTCCAAAATTAAGTAAAAAAATTTAGGACTTAATTGCATTCTTTACATGAATTTGGGTCTTGTTGTGTAACTTTTCCATGATTTTTCTTACCAGAGTAGAGTGAAGATGTCAGGCTCGCAGTGTAGGGTAACAACGAGGATCATCCAATCACTGCCGTCCTCGCTGTTGTTCGGAGCCGTAAAGGTGACGTCCGTGCACGAGAAGTACACGTTGAACACGGGCACCCATAGCCACTGGCCCAAGTGCAGCCTCCGCTTGGCTTTCACCACCACGTCGATGGTCACCATCCCGCCTTGCGAAGAGCGTTAATGCTCAAGTCATTGACGATCGGCAGCATCGACAAGGCCTGGGCTTGCACTGTTATCAAGTTGCGGGGGCCTGAGTGAATGTCGTAATGGGGGAGGGACGAGAGAGACTGAATTCGCCACGGAAGCTCGAGAGGAGCTTCATGTGAGTGTGCTTGATGGTGATGAGCTTACTGGGATTCTTGATGGAGAGAGCGATGTTCCATCGGGCGGTGATGTGGGAGGTGGAGATGTTGGGGGACGAAAGTGAAGAGCCCAGGTCGAGCTTGAATTCTGGCGGCATTACAGCAGGTATTCCCAGGAAGATGAACATGAGGAAGCCGAGAAGAATGGGGACGGCAAATACGATACAGAGGCCGACGATCGTCTTGTGCCCGTCGGGGGGTGGGGGGTGGAATATTTTATCGGGTGCTTTCTTCTGTTTTGCGGAAGGCCTTGGGAGAAGATGAGCAATTTATAAGGAGCCAAATTGCGTCCTCGGCATGCGAATTGAGTCATACGCTCTCATCGCGAATTTAAGCGTTGCGAATTCGGCCTTATTATAAGTCACATACAGCCACCCACCCCCCTGGAGCTTCAAGCAATAATGCATTCTTACCACTTCTTTTCTTTTGTCTTTTTTTTTGGGGCGGGGCATTTAACGCAAGAAGTTCCAATAAGAAGTCCACCCCTCATTAATAAAGTGAATGAAGTGTGGAACCTGCCCACGCATTTCGCCCAACGTCCTAACCCATATGAATCTGACAGGATGACTAGAATTCGCAATAAATTAAGGTTCCCTTTGAAAATCTTGTCACGATTGTTAATTTTTTTTTTTTTAAAACTCGTACATTTTAATCTCGCTGTCGCCAGGCAATTGACTTTTCCCCCCAATCAAACACCTAGAAAAGCTGTTGAACCAATTGAGACATATGTTCCTTATATTTTGTTCCTGCCGATATTACTCCACGTCCCATGCTCACCAATCCAAGAAATTGCCAGCAATGCCTTACGAAACACGTTCGAACATCACAAGGCAAGCAGCAGGAAGTCACTTGCGAGATTTTCTAAGGTCCCAAACTCCAATGCGTCCTCCTCATGCTGAAATTGAATACAGCTGGATCAAAGTATACGGATACCAAGGGGCAAGGCAAAGGGGAGGTGAATCAACCGAGTTATGACAATGTTATCCCCTTTGACCCGTCCTTCATATGGTCTTGCAATTTTCCCTTTTGACATACAGGTAAGCATTTCTTGGAAAATCTAGTTAATTTCAAATTTTGTGCATATAATTCGGAAGCCTCTTGAGTCTGTTAGTAATTCCAATCTGAATGTGCTCGTGACCATTCGAGTCATTTTCCATGACTATGGATTCTTTAATTTGGAAAGCCCATATTAGACTTAAAAAGTTTTTGCGCGAGGTCTTGTGAGAGAGGACAGCAATTTTGTTCTTTTCTTTTCTTTTCTCTTTTGTCAAAAAGGAGAGAGCATTTTAAAAGCTTTTGTCGAAAAGAAGAGAGCATTTGAAGAGGGGCACTGGGGTTGCCCTGGAATATTGGAAGTTGGGGTTAGAAAAAAGTAATCTGCGTCAAATCTGGGCCGCTCACTGATGTGGGCTCCCACGAATCGGCCCATATTTCATTAGCAGGCCCAATGCGAGCTAAGAACACCGAATTGCTTGACTGTGACTCGTGGGTCCACGTCAGCTGGTAGATCGAGTCACGTGGAGCCCACGCGACATAATAGCTGGTCAAGAAAGAAGTTTCTTCGAAAGCTCGAAGAAATCTTGGTAATGCCCAATCCCTAAAATTCAAGTACAAAGCGCATATTTTGCATCCATATTAGTTTTGCGCTAGGCCTTTATGATGATAGAAACACCACAATAATTTTCAATCAAGCTCGACTCCAATAAGGAGGAGAATTGCATGAAAAATATATAATTCTCTCGCGGCAAAAAAGTTATGATCAATGCGAAGAAAAATTTGACATTATTTTTTACCATAATTATTTTCTTTTCTGAAAAGTACATGACTCTAAAGAAGCTATTGTATGCACCTAGACCCAAGAATGACATGCATTGGACTCATACAATTCGGGTACACTCAATAGTTTAATTGTTACCATATTAGAGTAACTGAAGAAGGATCTTGCACGATGTGAATTATTATATATTATAAAACATATTTCACACAAAAGACTATGAATGAAAGATTCCACTTGGATTAAATTCACAATGAAAATTCTTGATCTCTCTAATTCTATGTGATTTTCATTCTACATCCATCCACTTATACTTATGATTATGAATATTGAATATTCATATTGAGATGTAAGTTAGTTACTTCGAAAAGCCTTACTTCCCATATAATTAGAGTTAATCAATCATGTAATATATCAGTTTCGCTAGTCGTGCTAGTACAAATTATATTGAGAAACAATCTAAGCTATGTACATATAACATGTCTAACTTTATGTTTGCCAGATTGTCAACACCTGAATTTTTTTCGACATTTTAAAGTATCCGTTTATTTTGCAAAAATACAAATATTTATAAAAAGGTAAAAAGCAAAAAGTAAAAAAATTGAAAAAAATGAATGAAATTAAATGAAAATCGGGCCCAGTGGGCCGGCGTGTTCAGCCCATCATTCCAATGAATTTTCGGCCCTTTCGAATACTACACCCAACTTCCCATTTATTTTCCTCCTTTTGGCCCACTTCTCTCCCCCTTTCGTTTGGAGCATGCCGGTTTTGGAGGAGAGTTCTTTCTAGTTTTGGTGGTTTTGGAGAGGCCGGAGAGTTTTTCCTAAAAAAGACCAGACTTCCTCTTGCTAGCTAGAGAGAGGTCGCGAGAGAAGGAGAGAAAGGTCTCGAGAGGCTGAAGAAGGAAGATCGCCGGAGAAGTCAGCGCACGAGCGCCGACCTCCTTCGCTGTCCACGGCTAGGCGGAGGCCGCGGGGTTCGATCCTCAGACGAGAAAGAAGGTCACTCGGCGTTTGTACAGCAGCAATGGTTCCATCTCTGAACCTGGCAAGAGCTAACTCCTTAATGCCTGAATAGTTTTTTTTTTTTTTTTTTTTCGTGAGGTCGTGGACACCCTCTATAGAAATGAAACTGATCTATGATCAAGAATGCTGATTCATGCTTCTATACGTTGAGATTGAACGTCATTCCGCCATGAACACAAATCTGTAGCTTGCCTACTAAAGTGTCCACCATGGGTTTGCTGAAATGTCTAGAAAAGGCCAAAAAAATTCCCATGAATCGATTGCTGTTTTTGGGGAGATCTTGAGGAAACGAGGCTATTTGGTCGCTAATAATGGTGCTCGGAGCCTGCACTGGTTGCTGAGAACCACGCTAAAACCGAATCGGAATACCATTATGGAACTTGCATATCACGTGTTTGATAATATGCTTGAAAGAAGGCCGAACCTCGTTCTTCGTTGAACCTTAACATTGATTCGTGTTTGCTTCTGCATCGGTTGGATCTTGTCTGAAATTTGTGTTTTTGTCTTGTTCTGATGCGATTTGGTGAAAATCCGTGTTCGAGTTCAACGTGTATGCATATCCTCATGCCCGAAGTTTGTTCGTCGGAGACCTCCGCTCTCGCCGGCAAAGTTTATGGTTCGAGATATCCCAGTCAGTTTATCTTTTCGCTTTGTAGTGTACTGGTGATTTTTTTTTTTTTTTTGGTTAGAAAGGCTAGGATGGAAGGGAAATTAGTTTTGGATAATTATGTTTTTTTTGTTCATGATAGTGGTCGTCGGGATGAGTGGCCGGAGTTGGTGGCCGTCGGTCGGAACAAGTGACCGTAGATTGGTGGTTGCTCGGCGGCGATGCATATGTCGGTGAAAAAAAAAAGGGTGGAAGATGGTATTGCCTTGAGTTTGATGGTTTGGGTTAAATGGCTGAATGAAGATGAAGTTGAAGGCGGTGAGGAAAGCTTCGGGGAAGAAAAAAGCTGAAGGAAGAAGATGGTGCAGGGGAAAAAGACAAAACAGAGAAGAAGACAAAAGAGACAAAGGAAAAAATATCAAAAATAATTAAAAAAACTAAAAAATTGAAAATTTTCTTTTCTTTTTTAATCCAGGTTTGAGCCGGGTCAACGGACCGGATCGGGAAAGCCAGGTCGAGCCCGTTCCCCAAATATAATAATAATAATAAAATTAAAATTAAAAATAAAAAAATAAAAATATTAAAAAATAAAAATTCGAAAGATGATAAATTTTTTTTAAAACTTGAGGAAATAACAAAAAATTTAGCAAATTTAAAAATTAATAATAATAAATAGAATCTTAGAAAATCATTAAAAATTTAAAAAATGGAAAAAAATAAAATATTGGAGAAAAAATTTTCATAAAAATCTAAAAATTCAGAAAATCATTAAAAAAATTATAAAAATCTTTAAAAATTTTGAGATAAAAAGAAAATTTAAAAAAAAATAGAAACCCTTTAGAAAAATAAAACCTAAAATTGGATAAGTCTTTAGGTTGTGTTTGACAATTATGGTAAAATTTGGGATGAGATAACATATATCATATCCTACATTTGTTCTTGCTTCAAGATAGGATAAAGTCGAATATAAAAAAATATGGACTAGATAAAATTATCCCAAGAGGAAGTTAGGATAAAAGTGAATAGGATTTCTAATATTCATGATAAGATTTTTTTCAAAATAAAAAAATTCTTAAATTAATAAATTTTAAAATGATATTTCAATATAAATATTATTTGAATTATAATATAAGAAATTCAAAATAAAAAAATTATTTTTTAATTTAATCTTACTTTTATTTATATATTCAAATTTAATTATATTTTATAATATAAATTTCAATATATAAATATATATTTATATTTATTACGTAATAGTACGATTTTCTATTGATAAATTTTTATTAGAAAATGATGAAAGGGGAAGAAAGAAATAAAAATAATTAATTAAAGAAAAGAGAGGAAAATAAAAATAAAGTTAACAATAGTGTTACGAAAGATTTTTATCATTTCCGTTTGTAAAATCTGTGATTAATTTATATTGATATAGCGTTTTAACCAAACAATATATATAATACAATGTGAATATATTCAACTTTATTATTGCAATAATCAAATAATGAATAAGATATAGCAACATCCTATAAATTTCATATCATATCATATCATATCATATCATATCTAGTTCTGTCATGATTAGAAATCCAGATGTGAGCTATGGGTTTGGGAGAACCCAAGTGAATGGAAGGCCGTTGGCCAAAATTGACAATATCCCTAAACCTAACAAGCTCCCTCCCCCTCGAGAGGGATTAGTTTGCAACATAGATGAATTATCATGCATGAGGAAATCTGATAACATTAAAACCCCCACTTGCACATTGACGCAAGGTCATTCTGATCCAGCTATTGATCTTGGCCAAATTAAAGAATCGAAAGTAATATCAAAAGATCATGGCTGAGTGAGCTTTTAAGCAAGAGTTAAATGTATCATGTGTTGGATATATTGTTAATATAGTCCAAATAATATGTTCACATACAAGCCCAATAGGTGAAACCACGATTATTTGGGTTTATATGGGTTGGAGCCCAATAACTTTCATACATATAAACTCTAGGGTTCCCTTACGCTGAAGGTAACAATGTTGAGCGTTCCAAGCTTGACGTCTTTTTGGTATAATACGTCAAACAACCGAAAAGACTTTCTTTTCTCTTAAATCTATAACCTCCAACATTATTGAAGTATTATGTTTGTGTGTCGGATTTGAGCAAGTAAGGTGTCTCCTTAAAAATTTCTTCAAGACGAACTCGCAAGTGTAATTTACTTTCGATTTTGACGGTAGTACTTGGCCGGGATCCGAGTTTGAAGATTCGGGTGACTAAAATCTTTGATTCATAAAACCCAAAAATTACAGCCAATTTTAGAGGGTGAAACCACTTGGGCTTTATTCTATTTGTTGATACGAACGTTTTGAGTGGTCACTTGCGTCGATCGGAGGTGGAAAGGAGAAGTTACGGGACCCGAAAGTTTCCATCGGAATTTTTAGCGAATTTCGGCGATGGAAATTTCCAATGAGTTTCAGCGACAAGGGTAGTCCATTTTAAGGTTTTTGGCACTCCAGATCTGTTTTTTAGGTTTGTTTTGGCAAATTCCATCTCTATAGAATGATTTGATCAAGGTTAGGGGAGTTATTTGACTTTGTGGCTCCGATGGCTCCAATGTGCAATCTTTCTAACACTTTGCTTTGATTAAATGGCAAAGTATAGTTTCTATGATATTATAAAGTTGTAATCATTTGATGTTATTGAATTTCATGGCTGGAAATTACATGTTCAATTTGGCATGAAAGAACGTGACATATTCTATACTGTATAAAGTGATTTTGCATTTACCACTGAAAATGTGGATAAATATTAATGGAGCAAAGATGAATAGAGATTGCTTGTTAAATTCTCTAAATCCTAATATGGTTATGACTTATAGTGAGTATAAGACGGCAAAAGAGATATGTGATCACTTGGATGCTCAGTTTTAAAAACAAGAGGGGCTTTCTAAAACTCTCATAGTAAAGAAATTCTTTAACTTTAAATTCACTATGAATTCAAGCATTATCTCTCAATTAGTTGAATTTGTGAATATGAGAAACAAGCTTAAATATGATAACTTTGATATGTCCGATAATTTCTTTGTCGGTCTTGTGTTGAGCAAGCTACCAACTGAATGGAGTTCTTTCAAGACTGAAATGCATAGACTAAAGGTACATATGTGACTGGATGAATTAAAGAGGTACATTCATATTGAGGATCAAAACATTATTAGAAAGAGTTTGGAACAAGTAGGACAACAAAAGTTAGTTGCCAACTTAGTTTCATACTCCAATAAATCTCAGAAAAAGTCCAAGTAACAAAAATGTGCATCCTCTTTACAATTAGAGGCCAAAAAGACTATCTCAAAAAAGAATAAGAATGGCAAGTGCTATAATTATGAAAAGTTAGGTCATTGGGCAGTAGAGTGTAAGTTACCAAAGAAGCCAAAGAATGACACACTACAAAATGAGGTCAATATGCTAATTAGTGAATCTGAGCCTCGAGCTTTCGTTGAAATGATGAAGAATGGAAAGATTAGTGTCTCTACTGAGTAGTGGTTGGACAGTGGCGCTACTTGTCATGCTAAAAATAACAATAACTTACTCATTGAGATCATAGAAGTAAAAGACACTATGGAAAATTGTAATGGTGGTGAGACAGATGTGACTCATATTGGAACTGCAAATTTGGTGCTTTTTTCGGGTAAATTACTAACTTTGACGTGTGAATTACAGGAAAATGTAACATCTAGCTAAAACTCACAACATTACATTAGATATTTCTATTCGATTTGACAAATGTGAGGTGTGTGCACATGCTAAAATCACAAGAAAAACATTTGAGTTAATTTATAAAAGTACACGACTTCTTAAGCTAATACATTATGACATTTGTGACTTTAGAAATTACATTACTAGAGGTGGTCGGAAGTACCTAATAACATTCATAAACGATTTTTCTAAATATTGTCATATTTATTTGTTGAAATTGAAAGATGATGCTTTTGAAAAATTTAAGATTTTCAAGTCTAGAGTAGAAAATCAACTCAACTTGAAAATTAAGAAGTTTAGAAGTGGTAAAGGAGGAGAATATATAATGACGAGGTTTAAGGAATTTTGTGCTTCATAAAGTATAATACTTGAAACCATTGTTCCTTATTCACCCTAATCAAATAATGTTGTCGAGCGTAAGAATAAAACGTTAAATGAAATGTTAAACTCTATATTACTTACAGCTAGCATGCCTTCCTCTTATTGGGGAGAAGCAGTTGTAACTACAAATCACATCTTGAACAGGTTGCTGCACTCTAAATTGTCTATGACACCTTATCAGATATGGCATAAGCGTCCTCGTAGATATGATACTCTTAAGACTCGGGACTGTATTGCTTATGTAAGCATACAAGATCCTAAGAGACCTGAGGTGAGACCTTGAACCATTACTTGTGTATATCTAGGTAGTGTAAAAGATAGTGCTGCAAATAAGTTTTTAGATCTATCTACTAACACAATGATAGAATCTAGAGATGCGGTGTTCTTTGAAAACAAATTTTTCAGATATTAAGGCTTGAATGTTTCAGGATCTATAAATATGATTTCAAAATCTCCTGTAGAATTTGAAGCAGACCATTCCGATACTAATTTCACACAGCTAGTTGTTGAACCATTTCCAGTTAGAATATTTATAAGAGAGAGAGTTCCCAAAAATTTTTGTAAGGACTTTGTTATAGATGATGAAATGAGTTATTTGCTGCAGAACCACACTTGACAGCTAGTAAATTTGCTAAAAGGGGCTAAGGCTATAAGTTATAAATGGGTATTGAAGAATAAACTGAATAGTGATGGTCAATAGACAAAGCACATTTAGTAGCTAAAGACTATAAACAACAAAGTAGAATAGATTATTTTGATATCTATTCACTTATGTGTTATCTATCAATTCTAAGAATTTTTCTTGCTTTGGCATCTATCGAACACTTTGTAGTGCATCTAATGGATGTAAAAACAACTTTCTTAAATGGGGAGTTTGTCGCGACCTAACCTCAGGTGAACCATCTAAAGTTTGGCTAATGGATTATTAAGCTTAAACTTAGCTCAAGCTCTCCTAAGCTCATACCAATTCACGACTTAGGTTTGAGTTTTTAACACGACGCCTTTTTCTTTTATTTAAAAAAAAGTTTTGTAGGTAGTTTAAATTGATTTTAATTTACCTTCCTAACATGTGAAGTGATAATGCGGGTACGCAAACCACCAATTAAACATCTAAGAAAACAATTAATAAATTACGAGATTTACCTTGTAGCAATGAAAGTATTTGCAATGTTAGCTCAAAATTCACATAACAAAACTCTAGATATGATTCATAATTAACGCGCAGTCACTTAATCTTTTTAAGGATTTTCTCTTTTTTAGTAAAATATAATCTATGTGCAATGTAATTTAACCAAAGGACCTAATTTTAATGACATGCAATTTTTAATTAAATGGGCCTAGCAACAATCACTAAATGACATACATTTCATGGACCTAATTCTAAATGACATGCGCATGATATTTTTGTATTTTTTTAATAAAAATTCGTAATTAAAAATTGCTAAAAATAAATAACTAAATGAGATATTATCTATTTTAAGTTAGGAAATAGACTAATTTGAATCCTATCTTAACTTATAAATTTATCTCGACATTCAATTTAACTCAAAGATATTATCTAACCTAGATACCATCTAAACAAGCATTTTAATATGATTAGAAAAAGAATTTAACTATTCTATCATGCAGATCTATCTAGGAAATCAGTTCTAATCTACATGATATGCAAATGCAATCTTTTTTGTATTTTTGGGATAAATAAAGCAATTAAAAGATAAGCATCAAATCATTCACGGTCATCAAAGATATTATCCATCGTTCGAATTTGGAAACGATATATAATCAGACTTGATTATTTTGCTAATAAAATTGATAAATTGATCTTAAGCCTTAAAGATCAAGATATCAATTGTATTCCCGCGTGATTAATTACTCCATCTAAAACCTTATAGATGAAATAAAAAAAAATGGCGTGCGGTTGCGGATTGGGCAATAAACCCTAATTAGAAATACGCCAATAATTCAAATATGCACGTAAGATATTGAAAAGCATGCATTAGGCAATAAAATATCCAAATCAAATTTAGATAAGATATTTACCTACTTTCGCAAATAATTTTTTTTTTTTGGTAAAAATTTCGCAAATAATGTTACCAAATTTGAATCGAATAAAATCCGCTCAACGGGTGACGGCGGTGCATGGTAGTGCTCAGCTAAATGCGAGGACGAGTAGCCGTGGGCGGAAGGCCATCGTCATTCAGAGCTCCGATGAAGGGCTGCAAGCGCAGACCAACAGCAGGCAAAGGAAGACACGGTAGCAAAGCGGGGCGTGAAAGGGCAGCAACCAGCGCAGCGAGAGGCGGGCTCATGAGCTCGGTTGTTGGTTGCAGTCGTTAGCAGGTCGTGGTTCAGAGCTGCAGAGGACAGGCACCAGGCGGTCGCGGATTGGCAGAGGGCAACTCGGCGGCAGGGGCTCGGCGGTTGACTCGGGCGGCCTGGCGGAGCATTGTGAGTGAGGCGGACACACGGCGACTGGCTCAGGATCTGCTGGCATCGGGGCAACAACATCAAGTGTCGCGGCGAGGGGGAAGGAGACGCTGCAGCGAGAGGGCGAGCGGCTCGGCGGAGGGTTGCTCGCGAGTGCTGGCATCGGCGACGAAGCTCGAGCGGAGCAGCAAGGCAGCGGTGGCTTTGCAGGTTGCCGATGTTGCGAGGCGTCGAGCGGCGGTTGCTGTCGCGGCTGCAGTAAGGCAACGAACAGTGGTGCTGGTGCAATGACGCAGCGTCCGGTGGACAAAGGCGCTATGACAGGAGCAATAGTGACGGAGGTGAGCTACTGTAGCGTTGGGCAGAGGGATAGCAACAGCAATGGAGGCCGAGCGAGGGAGTGTTGACTTCGCAGGGGACAAGCAAATCGCAGGTGGAGCGGCGAGGTTGCAGCGCGAGTCAGCGACGGAGCTGCATGTCGTGGGCGAGACCGACGGAACAGAGGTGGTGCAAGTGCAGGGGTCAGCGTGGAAGAGGCGAGTAGCAGCGGACACTGGTGAGGACTTCACGAAGACGATGAACAGTTCATCTTCTTCTTTTCTTTTTTTTTTTTTTTTTCCTACATCACGTCCTCTCACATCTTCTCTCACGGTACCTCTTTGCGCACTCCTATTGACTTGACTCCCCCAAAAAAACGAAGAGTTTTTTTTTCCTCTTCTTTTTGTGTTCTTTTTTTTTTTTTCAGAAGAAACGAGAAAAAGCCTCATTGCTCCTCCGTCCACGGCTCCTTTTATAGGCTAGGGACTGAAGCTTCTACCTCCTTTTTCATATCAATATACATGAAGATCTTCTCCCTAATACAATATTTCTTTTTATTTTCGACTTCTCTTCTAGATTTTCTTTGCAAAAATGAATATTCTTCATCGATTTTATCACATATTACCAAAGATTCAAGATTGTAATAGGATTTTCCTCAAACTTCAAATCTTGCAAAAGATGAGCTCGTAATATCCCATTGTCACACTTGCCTTATCTAAGGATATTGAAAAATCCATCATCATATCACCAAAAATATCAAATCTCTATTTCTCCCAAGATAATTTTTGGTCATAAAAAAACGGTCTCGGGCTAATTTGCTCTCTTTGTGGGCTTAGTCCAACTCATGAAATTAAAGCTCAGAACTACTAATTCAAACCCATCTATCACCGTTCGATGCAAAATGCAATAAAAAAAATGCTCCTAAAAATATATGCAATTTAATTCTAATATTTTTTTTTAGAGGTTAAAAATTTAATCCCTAATTTTTATGCAATAAATAAATAATTTGGTTGCCAAAATTTAGATGTCAATGGAGTTAAATGAGGAAATTTACATGAAACAATAGGTTGGATATGTTATGGAAGGTCTTGAGGACAAAATTTGTAAATTGAACAAATCATTGTATGGTCTTAAACAAACACCTAAGATGTGGCACCTTAAATTTGACAAAGTAGTTAAGAGTTATGGCTTTCAGTCTAGTTAATTCAAATAAATGCATTTACCATCGTTATATGTCAAATAAGGTAGTCATCATTTGCTCGTATGTTAATGACATGTTAATTTTTGGTTCCGATCATTCTGTAGTGAGTGACGTGAAAGCTACTTTAGTTAAAGAATTTGACATGAAAGATATTGGTATCGCTAATACCATTTTTGATTTGAAAGCAAGCTTTAAACAGCAAGTCATCTCCCTTAGCCAGACTCATTATATTGAGTAGCTACTTTCTACTTAGAGATACGATAAGTGTAAACCGAATGAGACACCATATGATTATAATAACGGACTGAATTCTAATGAAGGGACCAGTGTGGATCAGTTAAAATACTTGAAACTTCTTGGTAGTCTTATGTATATTATGAGTTGCACTAGACTCGATATAGCCTTTACAGTTGGCATACTGAGTCGTTTCACTAGTAATTCTAGTAAAGAGCATTGGAATGCCCTCAATAGGCTAATGAGATACCTTAAAGGTAATAAAAATTATGCTCTTTGTTATTCTAGTTATCCTCCAACTGTGGATGGATATTCTGATGCCTCATGGTACTCAGATATTGGAAATACTAAGTCCACTAGTAGATATGTATGCACTTTGGATTGAGCTGCTATTACTTAGAAATCTAAACGACATATTTATATTGCATTGTCGTCTATGGAATTGGAACTTTTTGCTTTAGCCTCAGCCAGCGAAAAGGCAGAGTGGATAAATAATCTGATTATGAATATTCCTTTGACTCGGCTAAAAATTAATTCTTTAAGTCTATTCCGTGATAATCAAGCTGCTGTCCAAGTCGTCAAGAATGCTCTATTTAATTCAAAGTAAAGACATGTGAGACTGAGACATGCGTTGTTGAATTATCTAAAAGAGTAAGGGGTTATTACATTGATCGATGTAAGATTGAAGGATAACATAGCCGATATCCTCACCAAAGGTATGCATAAAGATCGATTATTCAAAACAATGGGGGAAATGGGGTTAAAGACTATATAGGCAAGTCTTAATTACCATTTACTTACTTTTTAATTGTGTGTTTTGAATTATCGAATCTTCCTTTATTGGCCACAATAATAAGCACAGTTTATATATTTAACCGATGTTTACAATTGCTGACTAATTTGAAAAAAGTGAGTTGTCTCATTTCAAACTTGATGAAGATGACGTTAACCTAATTCAAATGTTCTATCAGAGAAGCTTGTGTCATTCCAAACTTGATGATACAATTTAACTAGGTTGGACTATCCTTTTGGTTAAATGATTTCATTCTAAACTTGATGCTAGATTATTTGACTTTAAGAAATCAGTAATTGTGACATTCCAAATTGAAATTGTGACTTTAAGGAATCAATAACTGTGACTTTAAGGAAACTTGCTAGTTTTGTTACTAATTGAAACTTGATATTACATGACAAGGTTATTGTAAGTGACTTGACCATTTGTCCTATTCATTAAATCTAGATAATAATTATTCTCTTACAAATAAACTTAAGTTAATGTCTCTTTGTAAATCATATTATTTAGGTCTTGTTTATAATTTATGAAATTGGCTTGATGCTTATGAATATGATATTATGATGCTTTATGACATCCATATATGTTCTTCTCTGCCTGATGGAATAGTGCTAAGTTTTTATTCAAATGATTGAATTCATGATAATATGAAATTCATATTTGACATTCTATAAGGGATGACAGAGATGGATGAGAGCTTAATGAGTGGTATATTGACTAGGATGACCTACTTGATGAATGAATATATATTATTTAGAGCGTGTGGGGACTTGACAGTTTACTTGCTATTACTTATTTTAATGGAGCCAATTTACTTGAGACTTGCATTTTGCTATCTCTATTTTGTGAACATTATTATGTTTGTTTCTTATATTTATAAGGCCTTTGACTATTTTGACTGGCCTACTTATACTTGACTATTATGTATATGTTGGTTGTGAATTGAGTCTGAGATTTATTTTAGGTGTTGGGATTTGGATGAGTTTAGATTGAATCTAAAACTTCTAATACTTATTTTTATTTGTTGATCTCAGAATAGATTCATGATAAGGATGATTAACTTATTTGGATTGCAAATGATGATTGAGTTTAATACTGTATTGCTAAAAAAACTCTTTGACCGATCCGAGTTGATTGTCTTGGACTGAATGTGGATGAATCCTATTTGTCTGAACATTACATTGACCATCGTATTGGATTGTGTTGTATGATGAACATATGAGGATATTGTTGGATATATTGTTAATATAGTCCAAATAAAATGTTTACATACAAGCCTAAAAGCACGGTTATTTGGGTCCATATAGGTTGGAGCCCAATAACATTCATACATATAAACTCTAGGGTTCCCCTACGCTGGAGATAACACTGTTGAGCATTTCAAACTTAATATCTCTTGGTGTAATACTTCAAGTAACCGAAAATACTTTCTTCTCTCTCAAACCTATAACCTCCAACATCATGTACATATGATCAAACTCTTTGAAGCGATACAAACTCAAACTAGAAGAGAAACAAAGAAAAATTATATCATAAAGCCATGCCATACTGCATATGCTGGTCGATCTCCCATATGACCCTCCCATCCTCTGCAAAGTCCAAGGAAAATGTGTGTCATTTCCTGAGACGTGTGTATGGTAGAGGAAAAGATCAGCTCGCTAGACAGACAATAACATGATACATAGGATCACAGGCTATATAGAGTACTTCGAACACGTGAAAGCAAAACATGTTCCCAAAGAATGAGCCAAATACATCAGCACCGAAGCAAATCCATGTCATTCTTCATCAAAATTAAGCAGTGTCCTGTAACTTCAGGAAAATTGCACCACAAGGCCTTGACATGGAGTCCTAAAACTTCACCAAATGTGCAATTGAGTCCTAAATTAAGTGAAAAGTTTAGGACCTAATTGCATTTCTTACGTGAATTTGAGTGTTGCAGTGTAATTTTTCCGTGATTTTTCTTACCAGATTACAGTGAAGATGTCGGGCTTGCATTGTAGGGTGCCACCGAGGATCATCCAATCACTGCCGCCCTCATTGTTGTCCGGAGCCGTAAAGGTGACGTCCATGCACGAGAAGTACACGTCCAACATGGGCACCCACAGCCATGGACCCAAGTGTAGACTCCGCTTGGCTTTTGCCACCACGTCGATGGTCACCACCCCGCCCTTCAACGAGCACACCAAGCCCTTAATGCCCAAGTCATTGACAATCGGCAGCATCGACAGGGCCTCTGCTTGGACTGTGGTGATGTTGTGGGGACCCTGAGTGAAGGCCGGAATGCGGGAGGGACAAGAGAGAGTGAGTTCGCCTCCAAAGCTCAAGAGGAGCTTCATGCGGGTATACTTAACAGCGATGAGCTTACTAGGGTTCTTGACGGAGAGAGCAATGTTCCATCGGGCAGTGAGTGGGAGGTGGAAATATTGAGGGACGAAAGCGAAGAGCTCAAGTCGAGCCTGAACTCCGGTGGCATTAAAGCGGGTATTCCCAAGAAGATGACCATGATGAAGCCGAGAACGATGGGTATGGCAAATGTGATGCAGTGGCCGATGATCGGCTTGTACCTCTTGGGTAGAGGTGGGGGCGGCACCGGTGAAGGTGATGCTGGCTTGTTATTCGCGGCGGGTGGAAACGTTTGGTGGTCTGTCATTTGGAATTTTTGTGCTGGGTGCTTTGCTTCTTCTGTAAGCATTTCCGTGTGAAGTTTTGTGCCCACGGAGCAATTTAAAGGAGGCGTGGAAACTGGAAAGGTATTTGCTAATATTTAAAGACTATAAAAAAAAGAATGCATAGATCCTCTCTCTAACGTTGACTCCCTTTCCTCTAAGCATTAGACCATTTCCTCTCTCTCCATGTTCCCATTAGACCAGAACAACCATTTTCAAAATCTATCACCCAATCATTTCTCTTTTCGAAACAAGTCATCTCTCTTGTAACCCCATTCCGACGTTAGATAGAGGAAATCAAGCATTTCAAGTCCGTCCGTCCTAGACTTCTGGTCCATCAGAACAGAGACAGCAAATCGATGTCACACTTGCAAAATCGAGTGCGTGTTCGGCTTTGCATGACGGTCTTGTGAGAAAGGCAGCAATTTTCTCTTCTCTTTTCTTGTTGTCGAAAAAGAAGGCAGCAATTTCAAAAAGGGGTCATTGGCGCTGTCCCTGGAGTGCTTGAAGTTGGGGTTAGAAAATGTAGCGCGGGGCTTCGCAAGATTCTGCCGAGAAATTACGTGGCGCGTGAAGGCTAAAACTCGGGGAAGGCTCGGTCTTTTGATGCGTTTTGGTGGGGCCCAAGCGATCCAGCGTGGACACGATCAAGAAGGAAAACATCGTTAAGGTCGACCGACAGATGGACCTTCGGATGACTTGAGTCATGGAAAGTGGGTTCATCGGACATCATCTATGTACACGTAAAATAAAATTAAAAAAAATATTAATGAAGGGCCTATTGAATTTGTATTTCGGGAACTGGTTGACTTAAACTAAGCTCTCGCCACAGTTTCAGTCATATGCTCCCGCATGTAATATACTTCTTTGTAAGTATATACTTATCCAACGAATTTGGCCAATATTGGTTGCGCAACACTAGCCCATTTGATTAGTTGTCCCTTGCTTTCCCAGAGAAAAGAAGGGAGGAGCTAACATTAAAATAATAGTAATAATAATAAATGAAGTGTGGAATCCGCCCAGGAGACAATTCAAGCGATGATTGGAATTCACATTGAATCGACGTGTCTTCCGGAGAATTTTGTCTTAATTTATTTTCAAAGGTCACACATTTTAACATGACTATCGCCAGGCCTAAAGTTACTTATACTGTGAAGAAATAAAAAAGATCGGTCTAGCGTGTAAAAGAATGGTACGGCTCCTTGATCAGTTTTTAACACGATGTAAAGTGAAGCAAGACCATTCTTAACTGCACAAAGACCTAAGGAAAGACGATATAGGGTTTCCCCCGTGCTTTCCAAGTTAATCATAAGTTAATCATCAAGATATGATCTTAATTGACGTGAGTAAAGGTGTCACACGAGATGACGGATTTACAGTTTATAGAAAACTACTATTTTTGTCCCCAATCAAGCACCTAAGACTTTTGAATTGATTAAGATATATGTTCCTTTATATGTATATTTTTTCTTCCCTTTTCTTCATTCCTAAGAAACTGAACAGTGGCACCAGAGCCTCATCTTCAGCGGAACATTGATGGTGTTTAAATTGAGGAAAACTTTACTTGAGGAAGCATTCCGATCTGGTGAGGACGAAGACTGATAGCGAAGGCGAGGAGCCTGCATCTAGAAGGCTTCTAGGATGGCGGAGGGAAGCTGAATGAGCTGAATTACACAGCAAACTCAAAGATAGAGTTTCTAAATTATATATGTGAGAAACTTAAAAAGAGAAAATGTTTATGATTATGTATATATATTAACAAACCATGGGCGAGGTTGGGGAAAAAAACCAAAAGAGTCCCAAACCTATTACATTTATACTAATTCAGTCTTAAACCTTTTTGACATTAATAGTAATTCAATCCATTCGGCTAATTCAGGTTAGAAATTACTAATGTAAACATTAGTCGAGCAGTCCACGCTGAGGGTACATTTTCCATAATTTTTGTTGAGTTTTTTCCTTTCCATTTTCGTTTGACAATGCCTCGAAACGGCTTCTTCCCAAGTTGAAAACGGGGAAATCCTTCCTCTTTGCCAAGGAGAGGCTTAAGATAGGACAAAGACAGCTCACAGAATAACACCATAAAAATAAAATCCAAAACATGTTTGCAATTACCAGACTGCATTATTTTTTCCAGTTCTGGAATTGAATCGCCACGCTGTGGAATGGTTTCTGCATTTCTACTGCCTACAGCCGACGTTTTCAGTTACTTGGTTAGTCCAAATCGTGACGTTATCATTCATTTGAAAATCCCAAATCAGAAAATCGTCATGATGTTGTTTTGAACTTCACAATTCATTAGTTTTGACGCTCTAACAGAGCCTCATTGCGAGTTCATCTCATAGTTATGCATTGAATTGGTAGCCAACAAAGCTTTTTTATGCTGAGGGATCTGAGAGAGATTATGCCCCGTTGTGAACTCCTTAGGGCCTGCGTGGCCCACTGTTATTGGAAAACACTAATTCTTCATTGTTTATTGCAAATGCAACATTGTAATCATTTCGGATGACGAGCGAAATCCACGTCGACCATGCGACTTGCTGCATAATTTTCACTTATAAATAAGCCCTCCCTCTTCATCACTTCGGACCATCGCTGTAAGTAACACTCAATTGTACTTCAGTAGCTCAATTTTGCATTTCAGCTAAGACATTTTCGATATCGACCTATAGAGCGGATGGCACCACAAGCAACAGATCTGGTTTTGTCGCTCATGATATTCAGCTGGAAGTAACAGGTTGCCGCGCCTTATCTGGGTGAGGGTAGGTGTCGCTTGGGTGATGGTCGGCCTCCTCGACGCAAGACTAGTGCTTGCCTAGGCCAGGGCGAGGGGGGGAGGCTCGCCCAAGAAAGGCAGCCCTGGCTTGAATTAGGGTTAACCTCGCTAAATCTAGCTAGGGGGCTTCGCCTAGCTGTGTCTGGGCAAGGCATGGACCAGCGAGGCCGATCCTCACTAGCTATGGCTGTGGTTAGTGGCTGATGATGGCCACTCTCGAAAATGAAAAGAGAAAGAAAATGAAAAGGAAAAGAAAAAGAAAAAAAATATTTAAAAAATTCAAATAAATTATTTAAAATGTCAACTTTAGTGCCAATCATGCCATTTAGGGTGCCCAATGTCCATGTCAGCAATTTTTTTTTTTTATTATCTAAATTAGCAAAATGGACTGAAATTGATACTAATGTAGAAATGTTTATAACTAAATCGATTCAATTGAAATTTTTATGATTGAATTGGTACCAATACAATAGGTTTAGAACTTTTATTGTACTTTTTCCAGCAAGATTGTGTTACTTGTTTTTCAAAGGATTGAATGTATTGTTTAATTTGATCAAATTAGTTTGGCCTTACCTTTTCTACACTGCATGAGAAACCAAAAACCATCTTCTAGAGCCAAAGGGCATGACAATATATTTCTTCATTCTAAATGCCAGCTACAAAATATAATTAATTTTAGTTCAATGAATTGAGGCAGATTAATGGATTGCACAATCCGTTATCCAGATTCCCACAAGTGACACACATATCAATACCATCAGTTTTGGTTTAAAAATAGTTTTAATGAGCTTTAATTATGCAAAATTAGCAATTAGTGAAAATTATAATTTTTTTTGCAAATTTTCCTATTAAATATATTGTTGGAAGTTTTTGTTCATTTCTTTAAGTATATGATGTAGCTGACTACATATTGAATATCCCCTATTATCAGACAACAACAAACACGAATTTTCTTTTACCAAAAAAAAAAATCATGAATTTTCTATTTGTTGCCCAGTCCATGTATTTTACGTTGATTGTATTTGAGCTAAGAATTTCGCCTTCATTTTGTTCAAGAAGATTCATATAGAAAAAGAGGCGTAATTAAAAAAATATTTTCATTCTACACAAATAAATAAACAAATAAACAAAGCCTCATGCGACAGACTGAGTGCCCTACTGGTTTTGAGTAATATAGAAGCAGATATTTTTCCCAGAAAAGAAACATATATTTTCTCAAAAAATTCTACCGTCCTATTTCCTGTACTAGTAGATTTCTCAAAGAGCTATTGGGTTGAAAAAGTTACCGATTAATTGATTTCTTGGTAATTTATTAGTAACTTAATGATACTTTTATAAAAAAATGTTAGCAAGTAGTTGGCGCTTGAAACTTAAGCTTTGATTTCTTGGTTAAATTTATTAGGAGTGAGTATTTATTGCCCAACCCATTTTCCAAGGGGACTATGTTGGTCCTTGGTTCTAGAATTCCTGGATTAACATTGTGCGGGTCGGTAATCGATTTTTCCAACCCAAACCAAATATATATACATTTGCGGGTCGCTTTTTTTTTTCCAACCCAAACCAACCCCGATTAATTTATATATTATTATAATTTTTTTATTTAGAGAAAATCTTAAAATAAACGGCGTCAACATCATTAAACAGCTATTTAGTAGGAGTTCAAATAATTTTACATTATTTTTTAATAACTTAGATTTTTAATGCCTTTTACAGCGTCAATAGTCATAATTTACGAATGAGGAAAATATTTTTATGAAGAGTCTTTACGGTGTCCAAAAAGGCACCTAATGGTATCCTCCTATAGTATTTGTTCTCTTTTGTCTTATTTGTCCTCTTAGTCTACAATTTTCGAAAATCGAAAGAAATAATTTCTCCGCTCACCGCTCGATGCTCGATTGGTTTGTTGCTCCCTACTTGACATTTGATGCTCATTATGTTCGACGCTCACCTCACTTTACCCTCATCGCTTGCCTTTCTTAGTTAACCTCACTCATCATTGAACCTATTGAGTCGGTACAATCTTCGGTTGCCCTTTCAAGGAGTACAAAAAATGAAATAAAAAATTAGTGATTGGTTTTGGGTTGACCTTGAAATCGGAAACATTAGGTCAAAATCGCTTTTTTAGGAGTACAAAAATGAAATAAAAAATTATTGGTTGGTCCTAAACTCGAATTGACCAAACCCATTGGGCCGGTCCGATCCTCGGTCCCAAGCTCAAAGGGTTCGATCCCAAAAATTAAGGACCTCAAATTGGTCCTGGTTAAAGTTACTCACCCCTAGTCTCCGACACTTTGATGACGATTTCCCATGATTGACTTGAGAGCGTCCACCAAAGCAAATTGGAAGTCAAGTCTGTGAAGACTAGCCACATGCCCATGGCCATTAGGGATGAACATGGTTCTAAGGTAAAACCTATAATTGAAGAACTAGACCAATAAAAACATGTGAGATTCTATGATATGTAGGGTAGGTTGCAAATTCTAAAAATTGAAAAACCTATTTTGATGAGTGGGTTTCAAGTTCTAGGTTTAGATCTTGGAACCTATTTTTGTTTTTTTCTTGGTTCTTATCTTCACGCGATCTTATGGTATTCATAGAGTCAGATGATAAGTATATAATTTGGAATCACTAATTGAGTTTTCATTTTATGATGACTTTTACTTTATTAATATTTTATATTATTCATGTAATTAAATATAAGTTAAAGTCAATGGATTGTAGTAGCAAGTGGTGGTCGTATTGTAATCATTCAATTAATAATATTGATGGAAACTGGGTAGAACCTAGAACCTATAACAAGAAGGTTCCGGTTCTAAGGTATACATGGTAGATTCTAGATTTCAATTAATAAAAAACATGTTTTAAAATGTAGATTTCAGGTTCTAGGTGGAACTTGTATGAGAACTTGTATGGGACTTGAAACCACTTACCCCTAATGGCCATAAGCTCGAGGAGTCGAACAACAACATGAAGCAGCCATGGAGGTGGTGGAGAAGCCACTATAGTGACCAACATTGGAAGCGGGTGATTGTGTGTTCCATCACATGTTTGGTTATCAAAATGGACATGTCCTTGCCACATCTCTTGTACCTAAATGTCCAAAATACATACAGAAGTTGTTCACGTAAATTCGAAAAATAATGAACTATAGAACTAGCTCTCCATATTAGGAAAAGTATCCAAAAAAAGTTATAAATTTATTGTATTAATACCAATTCAGTTATAGATGTTGCAATTATACTAATTAAGTCATAAACATTGTCATATTAGTATCACTTCAGTCCATTCAATTAATTTAGACAGAAAATTGCTAAAATTTATGCCTGTTGTCCTACATTGCATAAATGGCATTGACATGGACATTTTTCATTTTTTTTTTACTTTATTGATTTTTTCATTTTTTTAATAAATTTTCCTTATTCTTTTCTTATTTTTTTCTTGTCCCTTTTCTTTAACTTTTATTTTGGCTTGTGGCTATGGCTAACGAGGGTTGACTTCGCCAGGCCCCACTTGGGAGAGGGCAAGCATCGCCTATCTAGACATAGCCAACCGAGAGCATCTAATCATAAATCTCTCGATGTGACAATTTTAGTCCTAAACATTTTTACATTAATAGTAATTCAATCAATCTAATCAATTTAGGCTGGAAATTGCCGACATGGACACGATCGGCCTATTGATGTTAACGTGGACATTTTTCTAATAATATTCTAATAATTTTTTAAATTTATCTAATTTTTTTAATAATTTTTTTCCTTTTACTTTTCTATTACTTTTCTTTTATTCGATGGCCATCGCTTGCCACCGGCCAAAGGTAAGGGTGGGCCGCACCTGGACAAGGGCGAGCACTGACTATCTAAGCATGGCTAGGCTAGGTCCCCCTCAACAAATCTAGCACGGTTGACCCTCGCCCAAGCCAAGGCAGCCTCACCGTGCCACACTTGGGTGAGGGCAAGGTTTGGCAAGCCTTGCCTAGTGACTACAAGGCTTGAGAGCCTCGCCCTAACTTGGGCGAGGGTTGATCTTGCATCAAGGACATCAACCCTCGCCAAATCAAGCGAGAGGGCCCCTGCCTGGATGGCTGGCGCTTGCCCTTGCCCAAGCATGGCCCACCCTTGCCTTTGGCCTAAGTAGCATTAACACTGACACGTGACATGTGACATGACAGGATATGACATAACACGTTGATATGTCGTTTCTCAAAAAATAAAGAATTTCAACACATTATGACACGTTATATATTAAATGTAAATTTATATATTTATATATATATATATATGATAAATTATTATTTGTATGATTATTTTAATCAAATTAATTTGACTTAAATTCATAAATAAATAAATAACAAAAAAAAAAAAAAGAGCCCATAATGAATTTACATTAAAAATATTATTCTACCATTTGTTAATAACATTCATTGTTTCAATTTGACAAATTCAACTCCTCTCAAATAATCCATAAAATTTGGAGAGAAAAAAAAGTAATTCTCATTTTGGACTTGCGTATCAAAGCGTGTTGGAAAAGAAGAGAAAAAATAAACTTTGGGAGATGAATTATTTTGCATCATGGGAAGTGAGAGTTGAAAGAGGAGAGAATGCTAGGTTTTTCTTATTTCCCAATTTTTATTAATTTTTTATTATTATATTTTATGTTCTTACAAAGTTATGTTGGAATCATATGTTAGAATTATGAACTCACATGTTGGAATTCCCAACTCGCATGTCGGGAAAGTTGACCAAGTACTGAATTTTTCGACGCATGTTATCTAAATATAGAAATTGTTAAAAAGTATCGAAGAGTGTTGGACACGTATTGAAGTATCCGACAAGATATGAAAGTTCCTAGAAAATATAGGTGCTTCATAGCCTATGGCTGATGGAGAGAGAGGGAGGGAGATCTGATTGTGATCGGCTTGTTGTCTGCCGGCGTCGCAGGCAGTCTCTCTCTTCTGTCATGCTGATCGAATTTGGGCCACCCACTGATCTGGGTTCCACAATCCGCCCATATCATTGGCAGGCCCAACTCGCACTAAGAACACCTAAATGCTTTAATTGGGCTCGGGGATCCACGCTAGCTAGCAGATTGAGTCACATGATCCACGCGACATAATGGCTGGTCGAGAAAGAAATTTTTTTTCCAAAGCTCGAAGACATCTTTGGGAATGCCCAATCCTTAAAATTCGAGTACAAGCGCACATTTGTATCCGTGCACAACGCCTTGATAATGATAGAAACTGGCCCGATAATGACCGCATTGTACTTATATGATTTGGGTGCAGTCAATAATTTAATTATAACCAGATATTAAAAAGTTTAGGACATGAATTATTATGTATTACAAAACGTTTTGGTGCAAAGACTGTGGAATTTGATCCTAATTGGATTAAAATGGGTACATGAATCTAGAAGGCCCAAAAAAAAAAAAAAAAATCTAGAAAAGAGTGAGAATTCTTGGTCTTTCTAATCCTATGTGCTTTTCATCTTATGTGCATCCCTTTATGATTATGAATATTGAATATTCATATTGAGATGTGAGTTAGTTACTTTGAAAAGCCTTACATCCCATATAATTAGAGTTAATGAACCGCGGAAGATATCAGTTCCACTAGTCATGCTCGTACAGATTGGATTGAGAAACAATCTAAGCTACGTACATATAACATGTCTCATTTAATGTTTGCTAAATGAATCATCATGCATGAGAAAATCCGATAACATCAAAACCCTCACTTGTTCATCAACACAAAGTCACTCAGATCTAGCCGTTGATCTCAACCAAACTAAGGAGTCGAAAGTAATATAAGAAATCGTGGCTGAGGAAGCTTTTAGGCAAAAGCTATATGTATCATGTACGTACGATCAGACTCACTGAAGTGATGAGAGCACAAATAGAAGAGAAACAAAGGAAAATTGTAACATAAAGCCACACCATACTGCATCTGCTTGTCGATCTCCCAATGACCTCCATCCTCTGCATTGTCAAAGGAAAAAATGTATTATTCCATGAGACGTGTGTATATGGCAGAGGGAAAGATCAGCTCACTAGATAGACAATAACATGATAAATAGTATCGTAGGATATATATATATATATAGTGGAAAATGAGCCATTTTTGGAAAATATTTTCCCACAAGTCATTTTTCAGGAAAATGACAATATTTTCTAGTGTTCGGCTAAAACCTGAAAATGTTTCAGAAAATATTTTTCGATGTCGTTTGGTAAGGAAAATATTTTCTAAGACTTCACTATTTAAGCATACATCACTTACCGACCTATAAATCCATCAAATATGAACTTGCCTTTAAATCCGAGCAAACTTGCTTCATATCTTTGTTTCCTCATTATCGCCAAACGCTCATCTACTCTAAAAAATTTTTGTATGGATTTTAAAAAGAAGTAGAAGAGAAAAGAAGCAAAGTATGTACAACCCTAATGAGAATTTTCTAGTTGAGTGGCATGTTCTCCCCTGCATCTTTTGAGTTCTAATAAACAAAAGAAAAAAGAAGCAAAGCATGTAAAGCCATTTACTTGAGTAATGTACAATTGTAGGCTAGAGTAGATAAAGAAAAAGATAAGCAAGAATGCAGAGCACGAGTTTGAGATTGACAAGCTCGAGGTTTCACCTAGCAACGGCCGACAACTAGCCAAGAAAGAAGAAGATGGGAAACAAATAAAAGAAAAAAAAAGAAAAAGAAAAAAAAAAGAAAAGAAGTAGAAAAGAAATAGAAACGAAAAAGGAAATTAAAAATAATTTGAATTAAAAAAGAAAAAGAAAATTATAAAATAATTTGAATAAAAAAAGAAAAGAAGAAGAAGAAAGGGGATGAGGAAGTGAGGATTTATAGAGGTATGAGATAAGAGAGATCAAATGAGAAAAATGTTTTCCACTAACATTTTTCTTTTTTCAAAAGTGGAAAACATTTTCCTCTAATTAAAAAGACTTTTTCATTTTCATGGAAAATATTTCCCCCAAGAAATTCATTTTTGGTTAAACAAACGACGGAAAATCCGAAAAACGTTTTCTCGGAAATTATTTTTTACGAAACGAACGGAGCCTTAGACTACTTCAAGCACATGAAAGCAAAACATGTTCCCAGAGGAATGAGCCAAATACATTGGCACCAAAGCAAATCCATGTCATTCTTCATAAAAATTAACTAGTACAGTAACTCATAATTTTCGGGAAAACTGCACCACAAGGTCTAAATAACGACATGGAGTCCTAAAATTTTACCAAAGGTGCAATTGAATCCTAAATTAAGTGAAAAGTTCATGACTTAATTGCATTACTTACATGGATTTGGGTCTTGCTATGTAACTTTTCCATGAGTTTTATTACTAGAGTACAGTGAAGATGTCGAGCTCGCATTGTAGGGTACCACCGAGAATCATCCAATCTCTACCACCCTCGCTGTTGTTTGGAGCTGTAAAGGCGAGGTCCATGCATGAGAAGTACACATCGAACACAGGCACCCACAGCCATGGACCCAGGTGCAGCCTCCGCTTGGCTTCCACCACCACGTCAATGGTCACCACCCCGCCCTGCAAAGAGTGCACCAGGCCCTTAATGCCAAAGTCATTGGCGATCGGCAGCATCGATAGGGCCTCAGCTCTCACTGTTGTCAAGTTGCGGGGGCCCTGAGTGAAGGCCGGAACATGAGAGGGACGAGAGAGAGCGAGTTCACCTCCAAAGCTCAAGAGGAGCTTCATGTGGGTGTACTTGACGGTGATGAGCTTACTGGGATTCTTAACAGAGAGAGCAATGTTCCATCGGGCGCTGACGTGAGAGGTGGAGATATTGAGGGATGAAAGTGAAGAGCCCGGGTCAAGCCTGAACTCTGGTGGCATTAGGGCGGGTATTCCCAAGAAGATGACCATGAGGAAGCCGAGAACGGCAGGTATGGAAAATGCGATAGAGTGGCCGACGATCGGCTTGTACCCGTCGGGCACGGGTGGCACTGGGGAAGGTGACGCTGGGTTGTTATTCTCGGCGGGTGCAATGGCTTGGAGGTTTGTCATTTGGAAATTTTGTGCTGAGCGTTTTGCTGTTTCTGCAAGTATTTCCGTGTGAAGTTCTGTGCCCTCGCAGCAAATTGAAGGGAGCTTGGAAAAGTGGGAAGGTACCGTTACCTACTTATGCAGGAGGCTGCATGGTTCCGGTTTCCCTTTTTGCCAAAAAATATAAGCTGCGTGATTTTGGGGTGGTGAGAGAGGAATCTCAGAGGAAAAGGGGGTCAACATTAGAGAGAGGAAATGGGTCATAGAGAGAGAGAAAGAGAGGAATGAGGCGGTGGAGTTCTCATTTGGTGGGAGGACCAACTGTCCTGCAATCAATCCTCTTTTCCAAATAGGTCCCGCCTTCCTCTCTCTCTCTCTCTCTCACGTGCGTTCCATTCCGACAGGGCAAATTCGGATGTCACTAACTGCAAAAAGCGCCGTAAGCTTTTGACCCAGCCGGCGAGGGAGACGTGAGCGAAACACCTTGGGAGATTCATAACACGTGGATATTACAATTTCCTTTTCTTTTTTTTGCAAATTACGCCCTAATTTTGGTGAATTTGGCGCCAATGTGCCCCCGGCGACAATTCCAATAAAAAAATTTCACCTGTGTATTTTACCACAGGACCACACCCGACTAACTGTGGAAGGAAAATCGATTACGTGCGTGTACCCTCGATTGACAGACACTTTGCAAAGCACACGGATCAACTTTACAGTGGGTGTTTCATCCATCTTCATACCTTCTCTAACGCGGGTAATTACTATATTGACTTACTAGTTTCTCATACATCTCTTACGAGATGTGGTGGGGTCACCCTCTCCACGTGAAGAATCTCCTTATTCCCAAGTGTAATTTTACGTTCTTAAGTTCAAATGAAATAGTTTTAGGACATGCTTGGTCCAATCGCACCCGACTAATTGTGGAAGGCAAAACCGAGCGCTTGTGTGGCTTGACGTGAGTGTCTTGCGAGAGAAGGCAGCAATTTTCTTTCTCTTTTCTATTTGTTTTTTTTTTTCCGCCGAAAAGAAGACAAAAATTTGAAATGGGGCATTGGCGCTGTACCTGGAGTGCTGGGAGTTGGGGTCAGGAAATGTAACGTGGGCTTCGCAAGACACTGCCAAGAAATTACGTGGAGCGTGGAAAGAACCGGGGAAGGCTCAGTCTTTTGATGCGTTTCGGCGGGGCCCAGAGACGCAGTGTGGACACGAACGCGAAGGAAAACATTGGAAAGGTCGGCCGACATAGTCACATATGGATCTACAACGACTAGTTATGGAAAATTGATTGATCTTACATCATCTATATACACATAAAATTAAGAAAAAATTAATAAGGGCCTTTTAAAATTGTAAGTTTATACTTGGAGGACGAATTTGGCCTTATGCTCTCAATACGACAAGACCCTCTAGGATGATTGCACAATATTATTGTGATAATTTGATAAGACCACCATCTCATAGTTAGTCTTCAAGAAGTAAATGGGATTTGAAAAAATTCGAATTCAGAAATATCGTTTCTATTATCATTTGAGAATTTGGTGGGACTACTATTAATGATTCTAAAAGCTTAAGATATTAAATCTATTCCCCTTGCTTTAAATAAAATTATAATGCATGATTTTTTTAGTCAAACATGAATGTATAGTTTAATATTTAATTATTATAGCACTTCTCCTCACGTTTAGTTTGGAGGAGTAAATGGGGCTTGGAAAAACTTGAACTTGTAACCTCGAGTTTTGATATCATGTAAAAATTTGGTGAGATTATTGTCACTGTTTTAAAAGCTTAAGTTATTAAATGAATGTATGAAAAAAAAAAAAAAAAAAAAAAAAAAAAAAAACAAAGTTAGGGGCCCGCCCGCCACGATAGATAATTGGTCCGGCCGCCACGATAGATAATCGTGTAAAGATGATTGGAATTCGCAACGAATCAACGCACTCTCCCGGGAATTTTGCGGTGATTGTTAATGTATTTTCAAAGCTCATACATTTTAATATTACTATTGCCAGGCCTAAAGTTACTTTATTGTTATAACAAGAAAGAGCGGTCCAGCGAATAAAAGAATGGGGCGGCCTCTTCATCAGTTTTTTTTTTTTTTTTTTTTTTAACATGATATATCCCTCTGGAAAAGTGAAGCAAGGCCAAAGTTGACGGCACAAACACCTAAGGAAAGACGTCATAGGGTTTCCCCCGTGCCATCCAAGTTAATCATCGATGTATGATTTTAATCAACCTGAATACACGCATCACACGCGGTATCGAGGGGAAAATTACTAAAAAAAGAAAAGTCTACATCAACTCATTCTTAAATCTTTTATTTTTTTGCCAATTTCAATCAATTTTGGGTGATCAATGCTGAAATAAACAATTTTTAATGATATTTTTTTTCGAATTTTTTTATTAAATTTCTTCTTTGTCTTTGTCTTTTTCTTCTTTTTCCCCTTCTTTTTTGGTTTTTCCCCCACAATGACCGATGAGCGCCATGAAGTCCTCACCAACTGTTGGCGAAAGTCTAGCCCTCGCCTAAATCTAGGCAAGGCTGAGGAACCACAAGCAAGACTAGCCTCGCCATGGCCTCAACGCCATGGCATCCTTCGCCCTTGGGTATTGAGGCAAATAGTCAAGGCTACTTTCTCTTGTAGTGACGCCGTGGCAAGGCTAGCTTGCCCAGATCTCCTTAGTCACTATGGCGAAAAAAACAAAAGAAAAAAAAAAGAAAAAAAAAGAAAAATTAATAAAAAAATTCTAAGAAAATATAATATTATTAAAAATTATCCATGTTAGCATCGGACAATGTCCACGTTAGCACTAACCATCCAAAATTAGTCAAATGGACCGGATCAAAGATTTATGACTGAATTGGCCAAAAAAAATCAAAATTGAATTTACACAATTATACTAAGTTTATGATTTTTTTAGTAATTCTCTCTTAATGATGATATAGTTTACAGATAACTAATGTTCTTTTCCCCCAATCAAGCACCTGTAACTCTTGAATTGATTGAGATATTTGTTACTTTATTTGTATATTTTCTTCCCCTTTCTTCATTCATGAGATTCTTTAGTGATCTCTAACGGTTAAACCAAAAGTTTTCTGCAGTTTGCTGAAGTCGAGTGAAGAGACTGAAGCAACAACATTCACAAAGCGGCGGCTCTACAGGGAACTAAATGGTGGCACAGAGCGTCATCCTTCGGCGGAACAGTGATCGTGTTAAATTTGAGGAAAACATTACTCAGGGAAACATCCTTACCCAATGACGATGGAGAGTGATTGCAAAGGTGAGGGGTCTAGATTAGGAGCGGATCTTGACATGCTTCTAGATGGTGAAAGAAAGCAAAATGAATCGAACTACGCACTGAACCAAAAGACAGAATTTTTGGATTATATACGTGAGAAATAATTTTAAAAAAAAAATGTTTATGATTGCCTATATAGATTAACAAAGCATGGGCAACATTGTGTTACCTGTTTTCAAAAGATCGAATACAATATTTATTTCGATCAAATTAGTCTGACCTCACTTTTTCTACACTGAATGACAAACCAGAAACCATCTTTCGGAACCAAAGAATATGACAATATATATCTTCATTCTGAATGTCAACTACAAAACATAATTAATTTTAGTTCAATAAATTGAGACAGATCAATGAATTGCACAATCCATTATCCAGATTCCCACACGTGATGCACATGCCAATACCATTAGTTTTGGTTTTAAAAAATAGTTTTAATGAGCTTTAGTGTTGCAAATTAGCGATTAGTGAAAATTATAATTTTTTTTTTTGGTAAATTTTCCTATTAATTATTTGGGAAAATCTCAAATGAGGACCCAAAGTAAGCATATTTTCTCAAATAAGGACCCAAAGTGATCGTTGTCCCAAATAATGACCCAAAGTGGTTAACAAATCTCAAATAAGGATCTGAACTTGCCGGCTGGCCAAAATGTTCACCGATCGGTGAGCATGCAACATTTTTTATGGTCGGAATATGGGCAATTTTGTCCCCAAAAATATAGATAGAAATTAACAAACCCTAAAAACAAAACCCCCAAACCCTTCATGTTCTTTTGACCTAAAAAAAAAACTCTCCGCGTTCTCACGTTTTCCTTCTTCTACTCTTCATCTTCTCCGTTATTTGTCCTCTCTCGCTTGGAGAATCGAAAGTTTATGTTGATGGAACACGAATTGAGAGAGAGAGAGAGAGAGAGAGAGAGAGAGAGAGAGAGAAGGAGGGAGGGAGTACCTTTGGAACTCAGGGAACCAAGGATCTTGTTCCATTAACAGAGAATTTGGATTCTCCAAACGAGAGGGGACAGAGAATGTAAAAGATGAAGAGCAGAAGAAGAAGAACGTGAAGAGTTTGGGGGTTTTGTTTTGAAGTTTGTTAATTTCTATCTATGTTTTTTTGGGACAAAATTGCCCATATTCTGACCATCGGAAATGTTGCACACTCGCCGACCGATGAACATTTTGGCCGACCGGCGGGTTAAGGTCTTTATTTGAGACTTGTTAGCCACTTCGGGTCCTTATTTGGAACAACGGTCATTTCGGGTTCTTATTTGAAAAAGTAAGCTCACTTTGGGTTCTTATTTGAGATTTTCCCTAATTATTTTGTTGGAAGTTCTATATTCATTTATTCAGTATTATGATTATCTACCCGACTGCATATTGAGCATATTGAGTATCCCCCTGTTATCTAACAACAACAATCGTGAATTTTCTATTTATTGCCCAGTCCATGTATTTTACGTTGATTGTATTTGAGCTAAGAATTTCTGCTTCATTTTGTGCAAGAAGATTCATATAGAATAGAAGGCATACTTAAAAACATATTTCCATTCTACAAAAATAAAAAAATAAAAAAGCTTGGGTGATGAACGAGTGTGCTACTAGTTTTAAGAAATATAGAAACAAGACAATTCTACTATCCTGTTTTCGGTAAAAGAAACAAATTTTTTCCGTACTAGTAGATTTTGTAAGAGCAAGATTGGTTGAAAAAGTTACCAATTAATTGATTTCTTGATTATTTATTAGTAACTTAATGACATTTTTATGAAATTACCGATTCCTTTTGACAGTTTGCAATTAATTAGTTTTTCTAATGTTTTAGTAACTTTTTTTTTTTTCCAACGCCTCAACTTTTCTCTTGTATGAACTTATCAATCTTTATTTGAGTGATTTGCCAACTCTAATAAATGGCAAGTTTTTCCATTTTAAGGTTGGCATTGTCTAAAAGAATTTTATAAAGTAGAGGCTTTGTTAAGAAATGCATATATAAGTTTGCAAACAAATAAAAAAGTTCGCATATACTTGGCACTCGAAACATGCCCCGCGGCCATAAAGAGCTCGGTGCTCAAACTCACATTATGGCCAAAGTTGTTGTCTCCAACACCTTGATGACGATTTCCTATGATCGACTTGAGAGCGTCTACCATAGCGGATTGGAAGTCAATTCTGTGAAGACTGGCTGCGCTGGTGGCGAACGTGCCCCGACATGCCATGGCCGTGAGCTCGAGGAGCCGGAGGGCAGCATTGAAGCGGCCACAGAGGTGGTGGAGAAGCCATGGCAGTGGCCAAAATCGGAAGTGGGGAGTTGTGTGTGCCATCAGATGTGTGGTTATCAAAATGGACATGTCTATGTCACATCCAAGCCGTTCACATAAATTCGAAAAAATAATGAACTACAGGATTGGCTCTCCAAATCTTATGCAGGTGTCTCCAATCTGGTCCCCGGAGCCAGAAGAGGAAACTAGACATCTCGATGATGACGTCCATATTTCTTCTTCAGCGACGGGGTAATGAATCCGCTCTAATTCCCCCAGTAGCAGAATCGACCAATGAGTCTACAACCAAAGTCACGACTAAGTTTAGAGAACTAGTGGGTATTAACTCTGCTAACTCCGAAACAGTGAAACTCGAGACTCTCAGAAGACAATTAATCCTCAATCGCGCTAGTATTGCTTGATCCTAGTGATAATTCTCCCCACCCTCCTAAACCGTGCCATAACCACAGCCGGTCGCATGGTTTCCGAAACTTGTTCCGAGTACAGGAGCATAAGAACATCCTCCTAAATTTCTTCTTTCATCCGACGAGCAAAGCTGGCATCAGGTGAATATATATTCCTGATGCATCAAGATCAGTTCAGAAAGAAGCTAATCCAAACATAGCTAAGCACTAAGCAGACTCAATCTACAAGATCACTCACCTAAAGTCAACACTAAACTCGGCCCTACTCTATGGCTACTGCATGGAAGTTACAAGTTCCAAGCCAGAGAAGGAGGCTTACTAAAGCTTCGACAGGAGAATCATCATTTTCTTAACCTAAGCAACTTACCAAATATTACTTTGAACTTGCTGGCATTTGCGGTAGCGTGTTTGATGTGAGTGTGCGAAAGTGATTGTTTTGTGTGTGAAATATATCAAGGGAGCAAAAGAACTGAGAGCAATGTGGGTAAGAAATAATGGGGCAAAGAAACAACGAGAAAGTATATAAGAGAGTGACGGCAAGGGAGTACAAAGGAGCAGAAGGAAAGCTTTTATCATTTAGTTGTAGTACAAAGGAAAGGGGAAGGAGTTGAACTTATTGGTCAAGCCTTTTTGTAGGCCTAGATGACTGACTTACTCAAGGAAAATCTCTGCTATTTTTCAGAGATTTTTTAACTTTCCTTCTTCTTCACGCATGGTCTTTCTAGACACATCTACACTTCCACGTTGCGGTCCAAGGTAGATTTCTTTCCTAGCCTCTCTAGCTAATGTCTATCTTGAAGATTTTAGAAATTGGATTAATAAATTAACACTCCTCCTTTATCCAATTTTGTGTTACACCAAGCATATTCCATAATGTCTCAAACTTGGCTAGCAGTAATGCTTTAGTGAATATGTCTGCTACTTGATCCTCAATCTTGTAATATTTGAGCTTGATCTCTCCCTTGTTTTGCACCTCTCGTATAAAGTGATATTTAGTGTCAATATGTTTGGTTCTTTCATGGAATTCGGATTCTTTGATATAGCGATTGCGGATTTATTATCGCAAAATATTAGAGTCAGTTCCATATGTGCTTCTCCAATGTCTTCTAAAATTCTTCAAAGCTATGTTGCTTGACAGGTGGTTGTAGCAATTGTGACTTATTCAGCTTCTATAGTAGACTGTGCCAGTAAGCCTTATTTTTTGGATGCTCATGATAATATTTTAGAACCCAGTGTGGATGCATAGCTGGCTAGTAGTACTCCTCCTATCATCAGTTGAACCTGTCGTGTCACTGTCAGTATAGCCTCATTACACTTGCCAATACCAAATGCCATAATCTCTAGTTCCTCACAAATATCTGAGAACTCTCTTGGCAGCTCCAAAATGAATTTGACTTGGACTTTGCATGAACCGTGATAGTAGGCTTGTAATGTACATGATGCCTAGTAGTGTGGTAGTGAAATATAGTAGACTGCCGATTAGACTTCTGTAAAGGGAGGCGTCAGCTTTTTCTACTCCATCTTCCTTTAGTAACTTCTCATTTGTCACGAGCAAAGTTGTAATTGCTTTGCAATAGTTTATCTTGAATTTCTTCAGGAGGTTCTCGGTATATTTCTTCTGCGAGATATAAACTCCTTCATTTTGGTCGGTCTCAATGCCGAAGAAGTAATGCATCAAACCCAAGTCTATCATCTTGAATGTCTTTATCTTTCATCTTTGAATTCTTGGATCATTGTTTTATTGTGCCCTATATATATGAGATCATCTACATATAGAGAGACAACGAGAGTGTTGGACTCACCTCGGGTCTTGATATAGAGCATTGGCTCACTCGTACTCCTCCCAAATCCTTGCTTGATGAAGTTTCAACAATTCTGCTATACCATGCTCTTAATGCCTGCTTTAACCCATAGAGGGCCTTCTACTATCCTGGTTCTAGAAAATAAATAGATATTTTTTCCGTACTAGTAGATTTCAAAGAGAGCTAGTTAGGTTAAAAAAATTACTGATTAATTGATTTCTTGGTAATTTATTAGTAACTTAATGGCCATTTTTATGAAATTACCAATTCATTTTACAGTTTGCAATTTATTAGCTTTTCTTATTTTTTACTAACTTTAGCTCTCTCTTTTCTTTTTTCTTTTTGTCAACGCCTCAACTTTATCAATTCTTGTATAAATTTATCGATCTTTATTTGAGTGATCAGTCAACTCTAATAAATGAGAAGTCACTCCATCTTAAGGTCGGTAATATCTAAAAGAACTTGGTAAATTAGTCTTTGTTAAGAAATGCATACACAAGTTTGCAAACAATATAAAAGTTAGCAAACACTAGGCGCTTGGAACTCGAAACCCTCCTGGCCACCGCAAAGTTGATAAAGTTGAGAGTATCTGCAAAAGTCGATTGGAAGTCAACTCTGTGAAGATTGGCCGCTGGTGGCGGGTGTGCACTGACATGGAAATGGCCGTGAGTTCGAGGAGCTGGAAGACAGCATGAAAGCGGCCCCGGAGGTGGTGAAGCCACGGCAGTGGCCAACATTGGAAGCAGGTGGTTGTGTGTGACATCGCGTGCAATTATCAAAATAGACATGTATGTCCAAAATACACATACAAGTCGATCACATAATTTTGTGAAAATAGTGAACGACAGGACCGGCTATCCAGATCTTACGTAGGTGTCTCCAATCTGGTCTCAGGAGCCAGAAGAGGAAACTAAAAACATTTCGATGATGACGTCGTCCATATTTCTTCTTCCTTCTTCAGCGAAGGAGTAATGAATCCGCTCTAATTCCCCGAGTAGCATGATCGACCAATGAGTCTAAAACCAAAGCCCCCGACTAAGATCAGAGAACTAGTAGGTATTAATTCTGCTAACTCCAAGTCCTTCAGAGACAGCGAAATTCTTAGAAGACAATTAATCTTCAATTGCGCCGGTATTGCTCGTTTCTTAGTGAAAATTCTCACCACTGCTGGTCGCATGGTTTCTGAAACTTGTTCCAAGTACAGGAGCATGAGAACGTCCTCCTAAATCTCTTCTTCTCGTCCAACAACCAAAAGCTCATATTAGGTGAATATATATTCCTGATGTATCAAAATTAGTTAAGATGTAAGCTGATCCAAACATAGCTGAGCATACTCTGTCTACAAAGCCCACTCACCTAAAGTTAACACTGAACTCGACCTACCTCTATGGCTGCTGCACAGAATTTGCAAGTTCCAAGCCGGAGGAGGCTTTACTGATGCTTCAACCGGAGAATCATCCATTTCTTAATCCAAGCAATGTTGCCAAATATTACTTTAAACAAGCCCATATTACATTAACTTTTACACCAATCGTTTGCTGATAGTTCAACTCTACCTTTTACAAAGTTAAAAAGTTCGCCCAAGCTGGGGAAGACGACGAGGACAGCACCATAAATGATTTTCAAACAATGACATAACAAGAATTCAAGCGTGGCGGTTTACTACAGGATACAAGTTACACAGCCCTTGTTTGGATTGTGGATTACAATCAGCAGATGAAACCCCCAAACTTGACCTACTCTACTGGTGCCCCCCTGGATGGGAATTAATCAGCAGTCCAGCTCTGCTCCACGATCTCCCTCACTCTCCGGTTGTATTCACGCTTGTTCTCACTGAACATTCGAGCAGCTTCTGAGTTTGCAGGAGAGTTTGGATTGGGATCGCACAGCAACGACTGCAGAAAATAACAATGAGATTACCAAAAAGGCAGATTGCTTGAGCATAACTGAGTAAAGGCAGGGAAATTTTGGTGATTTCTAAGCCAACTCTGAGCCAAAATAATAAGCATAGACTTGACAGCAGTCACCCTTTAACAAAGTATTCCACAAAAGATATCAATTCATGTTCAGTTTAGAACTACCATTGGCTACGGGTGCAAAGATACAGATGTAAATTCCATCATTCACCACAGCAATCAACTAAAGGAAATTCTCCGTCCCAATGTAAAAGCCCATCAGATCTCTAAAAGAAAGTAACGTAATGATAGAGAGCAGACTCTGCTAGTCCGCCCACTAGGTACTGTTCCCAATGTCTATGAGGACTTAAAAAATAACGAGCATATAGCAAACCCAAATTTTAATTGAAAAAAAAAATGGTCATATTGCAAAGCTTCAGGCAAGTATTCATGTACCCACCACATGTCAGCATACAACACGGCTCAGAGAAAGGGAGCTTAGGTTCTGTTTGGTAACTTGTCAAACGGTAACAATTTCTATTATTTTGTTTCCGGAAGTAAATTTAGAACAGAAATTCTTTTGGTAAAAATTTTAATTCTGGGAACAAGTTTATATTTTTTGTACCCAAAAATAGATTTGGAATGGAATCGAGAAGTAAAAAAAAAAAGATTCTTTATTCTCGGGAACAATTTCAAAATCAAGCTAACTCATTTTTTTTCTTTTCTCTTCTTTCTTCTTGTTTTTCTAACCTCTCTTTTCTTCTTCAACCGTTGCCACCGCCACCGGTTGCCGGCGACCAGTACGGCAAGATCCAGCAATCTCACTGGAGGCTTGCCCGACCAGGGCGAGGTCCGGCGAGCCTAGGCCAGGATGAGGTCCGACAAGCTTGCCGGAGGCTCATCCAACCACCGATGAGGCTCAGCCACGCCAACCTCGCCAGTGGCCAAGCAGGCCTCACCCAAGCCTCCACCGGCCACCTGCGAGGCTCGCCTGACCGGGCAAGGCTTGCCGGTAGCCAAGCGAGGCTCAGCCGAGCCATGGCTGGGTGAGGTCAAGCCCCAACCTCGCCAAATCTAGGTGAGACCGCTCACCTAGCCATGGCTTGGCTAATGAGGCGCAGTCTCGGCGAGAGCCAGCGACACTCCAATGAGGTCACCAACCCTCGTCTGGCCAATCACTAGTCATCCCAAGGCCGGCGACCAACAACCCTTGAAGAAGAAGAGGAGAAAGGAAAGAAAAAAAGAAAGGAAGAAAAAAGAAAAGAAGAAATAAGTAATAAAATTATTAAAAAATTAAAAGAAAATGATTTGAAGTAGAAATTTTGAAAACGGTGCCAAATAATCTTTTTGATCAGAAATTGTTCTTGATAATAGAAGCGTTACCAAATACGCCATTAATTTCCAGGGGGGAAAAAGGCACAAAGCTTTTAAGAGACCAAAGAATTAGCAGAAATTTTTACTTGTCAAAAAGGAACCAGCAAATGAAATTACTGGCCTTTATTGTGCACAAACTTGATGATTTTATCTTGATTATCCTATTTCATCAGTAAAAGCATATCTTGCTTCAATTATGTAAGAAACAAACGCATCGCCAAATTCATTTCCTATTCAACACTATCAACTCAACAGAGATTTAAGAAATGGTTTTTAAGATCAATTTAATTTATATAATCACACATGATCATGCAGAAATGTTTCTCGAGCAACACGCTACCCATATCTCTATTCCAAAATTTTCAGGTTGGTTTTGTGCTTGAATTTCATTTTTTGAACTATGGATTGATAGATTATTGAAGAGCACTCAATATGTCATGGTAGTATAAACACTTAATACAAAAGATGTTCAAAAGTTACAGGAAACATGTATATGGTCGACAGAGAACAGTGAATGAAAGAGAGGCATACACAAAAGCCACAAACACTCAATAAGCACGGCAAGCGATATAAAGACAACAAGGGTCATTTGGTTCAATAAAAACTATCTGGAAAATTGTTTTCAGACATTCTAGGGTTTGGATGATGAGAAACTACTCGGTCGCTGGAAATAGATTTCCATAGACCGAAGACAACAAACATAGATTGCAGAAAATAACTTCTCCTTCTAACAAGAAGGAAATCATTTTCTTTGATTTCTTGCTTCGTAATCAAGCGATAAAAATAGTCTTTCCATGTCTGTTTCTTATCTTGCATCAATTTCTTCTTCTTCTTCTCTTCTTCTTCTTCTTCTTCTTTTTATAAGTAATTCTCATCGATTTTTTCATAAATCTCCTCCACTATCTCCTGAATATAATTGACGCTCATGTTCTACATTCCCAAACAACATGATCATATATAACATTGTCAAATATGACTTCATAATGTCCTTCCTAATATCTTTGTTAACTCATGTTATTTTGATGGATTACGGAATAAATAGAGAAGATGTTGATTTCATTTTGTTGGCCATTACATGTCATGTTTAGCTATACAAGCTGCCTTTGGAGGGTTCACTCATTATCAAATACCATGAATACCAACTTTTTATACTTGATTTCAGCACAAACAAAAGATAGAAAATGATTTACTTTCTCTGATTTTAAATTTCCTAAAAACATTTTTTAACGACAAGAAGTTCTCAGTGAAATAAACAAACCCTAAAAGATGAAGCCATTTCAAAATAATAGCATAATTCAACGTACACAAAAACACAAGATGCAGAGTTTAAATTCAAAACCAACAGATCCATCCGTCATATTCCAGCTAGCTTTCTAGTATAGATAGTAAATAACAAAAGTACCTGAATAGATGTTAGTATTGCTGCAACATCATATATAGGACTCCACTGGTTTTGCAATATATCCAAACAGATACTTCCATCGGCATAGACTATACATGTTTCAAGAAAAAAAGAACTCCATGAGAATCATTCATTATACATGTTCAGAGTAAATTTGAACTGAAAGCTGCTTGTAACTTGATCCTGTAAAACTTACTATTTGGATGAAACATTCGAGAAACAAAACGCACTGTCGGAGGTTTATTTGGATAATCCTCTGTAAATTGAAGAGTCAACTTGAACGTACCTGAAAAACTCAATCAGATTTTTTCATGTAGAAACAACTAGCATGGTATATTCTCAAATAGGGATCGAATAAAACCAATGGAAGCAACCAGGACAAAAAGAAAAAAGAGAATAAGACATCGATACTTCTCCCTTTAGTTGAAATAGGGTTCTTGATATGGTCCCACTCAAATAAACACGACATGGCCATGAATATAAAAACCATCGATAATTTATTCCTAGCGCAAGAGATCATTGCCACAATCTCTACAAATACATAATCTCACAATGAAAACAAGAGCACCATATTTTCAATTTGATTGTAGGTCTACATAAGCAAGGAACAATCAGTGGAAGACTTACCTCCATCCCATGGAGTATCATCAGGACTGCAATCCACAGAAGAAACAAAAAACAGCTTATCCAACCATTCTGATGATGCGGGAATCTAATGAACGGAAGCAAAGATATTTAAAAAAATCTAAGAGCTCTTTTCAATGTACCCAAATATCACGGCATTCCAAAGCATAATGTTGTTATCTTGGGGCGCACCGCTAATGCCTGCCGGTGGGTCTTGTTGCAACCTCTTAAAATCCCTCATCAGCCTCTTCCTCGCAGGAGTCGACATGGCGGTCACTGCCCATGAATTCCAAATAGCAGTTCAATGAAACAAAACGAAACAAAAAAAGAAGTTGCAGGCAATAATTTAGAAAATCCACAGGTTGCAATCCAAAGGAGCTAAAAGTTCTGTCTTCATTTCGTCAGTCACTCTGCTACTACAATTCTAACAGCTACCGATTCCCGAAGAAAGATACGCTTGAGTGGAGCTAGAGTCTATATTCAATTCATTCCCTATCCCTATACGGGTTCATGTCAGGTGGAACCCTGAACTCCATAGTTCTTTGGTGGGTTCATCACGAATTAGGTCGGGGTGGCCAGTGGTTAGGACGACTGAAAGGACTATCATCAACTCCAACCCTCAGGGTAGTATGAGATGACAACGTTTCCAATGCGAAACAACGAACACAACCTAACAAGTCCCTCTCAGCAGCAGATTACCAGCTGGGGAAAAGCAAAATCCCAACATCCAAAGCCCAAAACGGAAAACCATACGGCTTAACCCACCTAAATTCTCACGAAATTCGAAACCTTTGAAGAGGAGTAGCAACACCCTCCAAGCAAAATACAACTTTAAACACCAAACAACAAAATTTCCAACGGAAAAATCCACAATCCAACAACCGACAGCAAAAGCGAGACTTTAGCTAGGGTTTCGGCCAGACCAACCCCAAAACATAAAAATCCTCGATCCACCAAACCGAATCCTCAAAGGTCACACGGGAACCGAACAGGACACACACGCACGCAAAGGGGCAAGCCAGAAAAAAGGGCAATTGAATCGCGAATTTCACAACGACGACGACGACGACGACGAAAAGAAGAAACGGAATCGAGGCCGTGGGGACTGCGCCGAACCTGCCGAAGGGAGAGAGCCGACGGAGAACCTCGACGGCAGCCCCGGCTCGCGGCAGCGGAACGGAGGAGGAGGAGGAGGAGGAGCTAGGGTTCTTCTCTGCGTCGCCCCGGCCGATTTCGGAAGCCGCCGTGCGAAGCGGTCCCGCGAGAGGGGAGGGAAAAGGGAAAGAGAGAGATTCCGCGAACGCTCGGTTCAAAGAGAAGAATCAAAGGAAGCTTCGCTTTGGTTTATGCGGGGAGAGAGAGAGAGAGAGATGATGTGATGGGCTAGCGTTACGGTGTGCCGGCGTCGCGCCCGAATCTTCCTCCCTGTTTTGGGCCCGGCCCGTTCATTTGGGCCTTTGCGGAATCGGCCCATGGATCACCGTGGGCCGAATGCGTGCCACCTGGCGGGTTGATGATGGTATGAGTGATCGGTTTCCAAGAAGTAGGACGGGAAGTGGTGTTTCTACCGGTGGCCGAGTGAGTAACATGTGAGAACTTGTCCTTGGAAGGGGAGTAATGGTTGGAAACGGCTGTTGTTGCCTTGTAGGCTGAGAAGCGAAAGGAGTAATTCGTCCAAGGACAGACTCAGCGTTCGATTAGCTAGTTGACGAGGTATTAATTAACCAAAACAATGAACATTAATTGGTCTTTTCGGATGATCAGCCACACCAAAATTAAGACATGACCCGACAAAGCAATGTCATGCAGAGGTGAAAGGCCTTTGGGTCGTGAACCTAAAACCAACCTTATTCCTTTCAATTCCAATGCTTTATTAGGTAGGTAAATCTAACTACCCGATTTCAATTTCTCTTTGAAAATTAGGGCTTCACTTTCCCTTTTTCAGAATTTTTTAAAAATAAATAATAAAAGTAATAGCAAATGAACAACAGTTAGTGGAGTGGTCTTTTCTAGCATGAATGTCACTATCGGTTTTGCAAAACACTTTTCTTTGTGGTTATTATTAAGGGTATCCAATCCTAGTTTACATCCCACTAGCAATATCTATAATTTACAAAGTCACACGAGGCTAAAAGAGTGGGCCAAAGAAGGACTCAAAATCGTGACCTCTTGATTCTTAAGGTGAATAGGGTCAAGCGTGTTATAAGTTGCAGGCCACCCAACTTGGGTTCACAACTCCATAACTACCATGGATACAACGTAGAAATGTCAATCGTATTAAGAGAGCGCAACGGAAGCCCATACGTTCACCTAAAGAGATCGTCAAAATGAAGCCTTATTCAAATTAGTTAATATATCCAGTTAAACTAACCTTTACTTATAAGCTTGTTAATTAGTTATGTGTTAATTATGATATACTAATTACTAAAAAATGTCAATCATGTTGAGAGAGCACAGCGGTCAGATTCTTATCACTAATCAATTATCATTTATCATACCATTTATTAGGAGGTTATAGCGGAAACTCAATACCTTAATCGGGGAGATCAACAAGAGAAAGTTCAAGTCCGATTCCGTCAATATATCCAGTTGAAAGTTACTATATCAAAAAAAAAAAAAACACAGATAATTATCAACAATTTGAGACATATAACAATAATTATTGAAATTTACCACATGGGGAAAAAATCCATTCTTTTGAGCACCAATCCATAGATTTTTGCATGTATAATTATACAATAGATTCCACCAATATATATTATTTGCCTGTTGAACTATCACGATTGTACTCCATTTTGTGTAAAATAGAAATGACCCATCTTTTACAAATAAGCAACAAAACCTTGCAACTCAATTTGAAGGACCAAGGTTGATGTAGCCCAAGGCCAAATACTCAAATAATAGGATCGATAGAATGACAAAGACTTAGGGTATGTTTGGCAAAATGTGTTTCTGTTTCCCGGAACACAGATTTTTGTTCTTTTGTTCCGAAGAACAAAAAAAGAATAGAAAAGTGTTTGTTTACACTTTTGTTCCCGGAAACAAAAAATCTATTTTTTTGTTCCCGGGAATAGATTTAAAAAGAAACAAGAAGTAGAAAAAAGTTATTTCTTGTTTTTTAGAACAATTCTGAGAAACACTTTTTTTTCTTCTCATTTTTCTTCTTCTTCTTTTTTCTTCTTTCTTCCTTTTGGCCAGTCGCCGGCCTTGGCCATGGCCGGCGACCAGCCATCGAGGGCCAGTGTGACACCCCCCAATGGCCCCCAATCTGTTAGGGTCACCACACTTCTTTCCTCATCCTGGATGTTCTTCTTTTTCATGATCAATGGACTTCAGGGAATCCATGTAGGGGTTTTATCACACACTTTATTGGTCCCTGCGCAATGTATATGGCGGAAGCATATCCAACAACTCCCTTTCCTACATTCAGAAATGATGCACTCCAAATACATATATAGATAATAACCTAGCACTTTTATTTACACATATACTGGATGGACATTGTTAGTCGGTACATCGAAAGGCCGCAGTTTCCTATACCTGGTTATACTTCAAAAGTTAACCGACATTTCCAGCAGCTATATACATAGAGTCCATCATTCAGTGCCGGTGTCCAAAAATTTCCTTGCAGTCCTCACAACCATGGTCACTCCACGCCACTCGATCCCCAGTCGTCATCGTCCTTTGGTGGCGATGGCAACAGCCCCAGAGTACGTCCGTTCCTACGAACATACAAGACAACGTACTCTTGACATATGGGCCCTGAGGGGAGACCGGTGTCGATCATCACTATCACCCTCACTCGAACAAAAGTCAGCCCTAACAAGTCAGGATCCTGATGCTCCGTTTGTTCCCATTGTAAATCAATAGGGATCCCGTAGAATGTACCGGGAGGTGTGGGCAGTAGAGGCATCTTTCTTAGTCTGAAATATATTAGTCTCACAAGGGGTGAGTACGATTACTCAGCAGTTAAAGATCTACTAAGCTATATTATGTAGAGCCATCATCATATGATTTCATGCAAAATACACAAAACACATAACTAGAGGAATAGGTATGCATTAAATCAATAGAGTTTTTCAACACAATGGCATAACACAACAGAACAATCAAGCTTTAGAACTCAACAGATTTTTGATTCACTATCACCATCTCCCGGAGGACCAGTGTTTGCGTCCCTCCAGGCATATTGCACCCAACATGGCATCATGAAAGCCTCTGGTTCCATATTTCAGTCACCGAGCATTCAGAATGTGTTACATTACACCTACAAGCACTTCACACCTCACCTAGCATCACGAGGAATCATCGGGGCTCACCATGTCAATGATTGCCCCTATCCTCCAAAATGTGTATCATCATACATCCGAGCATCCCAACACTCCCGGGAAACCTCCGGGGCTCACCGGTCCCTAGGCATTCAGAGGTATCGCCACTATAATCCTCCAAGCAACTCATCTCCCAAGGCTTCATCGACCCGAGGGTCCAATGGCAGCAATATCACATCAACCATGGTGTAGCAGTCTCAAGATTTAAAAATCAATGCATGTTGACATCGATAAAACCATACTCGCTTCGATTTCTAAAGCTCAAACTCGAAATATAACTAAAACAACAAACCTTAGGGAATATCAAATACATGATAACCTAATCATTTATGAAATGTAAAGTTTTAAAACACTAGAATAGATTGGGATTTAAATCGTATCATCTTCACTTCTCAAGAATCGAATGAAACAAGTTTATCAAAGTAGTAAGCGAAGTTTTTGAAGCCAATACATCGATGAATCCAAATCTCGGTTTGACCTTGAGGTTTTCAAAACAATTTACAAGTAAAATCTCAATTTTCGGAAGTAATAAACCTTTCTTGAAATATTGTGAGTGACGCTACCGATATTAGAAAGCTGGCTAATTTTCAAGACTTTTTGTAAAACGTTCATGACCAACGTTACCCACAACCCATAAACATTAAGAAGTCAGTGTATAAACCACTGTCCAAATTGTAGTTGACTATAGGGAAATGCATAATCCTCGGCAGTTAGAAATCCTCACACCATCCTTAAGATTCCTCAAAACAGAATTTCTAAAATTCTGCCAACATCAAGAATCAACACAACTTCAAATACTGAAATCTCCCTCAACCATAGTCAGTCTTAAAATCCTTCAAGTCGGATGGTCCAAAATTCAGCTCAAACATTCCTAATCCTCTATTGAGTACGAGAATTCAAGTAAGCCAATATACGGATGCATTTCCTCAAGCAATGACAGAATTACACGATATAGGTTAGTAGACTCCAACTTGCCTTAGGTCCAATCAGCGTCGACAACAAGCAAATCCAAGAACTCACGGGTCACAAGTGTGACTAGAGCGGCTGAATCGCAGTGACCGTGGGCGAGACGCGATTGGTGTGGCAGTCGACGGCATGGTTGAGGCAGTTGAATCGGCTCAATGGTGGACGGAGGCATGACCGGTGGCAGCGGTGGCGCGTGCTCGAGAAGCAGAACCGGCAGTGAGGAAGAAGAGCCGCTTCTCCCTCCTTCTCTCCCTCTCGCGCTCGCTCGTTCTCTCTCTCTCGCTCGCTCGCCCGCTCGCTCTCTCTCTCTTGAGGCCGTTTGGTTGACAAAACCGGTCAACATTTCATGGGGTTTCCTCGGCTGCTCGAGCAAAAGACGTGTGGCGGTGTCGTGGCCATCACTCGGGCCCTTCTCCGCCAGCGCACGAGGCTGATGGCGTGGCTTCCGCCGGTCGGCTCCTCTGCATGCAGTAACGTGGCAGCAGGGTCAACAAATCTTGCATGGTTGACCGGCCGCATGGGAGGGGACGTAGCTGCATGGCCGCGCGGTCCTTGGTCGCATGAAAGAGGGGCGGCTTGTGGCGGTCGATCCGGGGTGTTCCTTTCCCGGCGTACATGACAAGCTTACTTTAGTAAGGTACAAATGCGGATAAGGTTGGTCTAGCATGTGGCCTTATGTGAAGAAACTTTCAACGAAATAATAGGCCGTGTGATAATTGGATTATCTTGACGTGGCAAAGGTGCGATCACGAGGGTATATCCTAGGATCATTGCATAACTTGATGACTCGATCTAACGATAATGATAATGAAATGGCATTCGCAAATGGTGTCAATGACACAATCCAATAGCAAATTCGTCAATCCATGATGGACCGTTACTTTTCCGAGGTTTGGTGAAATTTGAATGTCACAACAGGCAACCTCGTCGGAGCACCGCCAGCCCCCAGCAAGGCTCAATCTCGCCATGCCACCGCTGGGCGACACCGACCTGGCAGTGGCTTGACGAGGACGCTGGCCCCCATTGGCCGGTCGCTAGCCAAAAGGAAAATGAAAAAAAAAAAAAAAGGAAAAATATAATAAAAATATTTAAAAATTAGAAGAAACAAAAAAAAAAATTATACAAATTTACCAAACGTGTTTCTATTCCTAGAGTAGAAATTTTTTGTAGTTACCAAGCACATTCTTATACTCAGAAATTGTTCTCTAAAACAGAAAAAAAAAATACTTTTGTTCAAAAATTGTCCCCTAGAACAAAACGTTACCAAACGCACCCTTAGTCACAAAATCGATAAAAAAATTCAATCTACACTAACTCAGGAAAATGGGCATAACTTTGCCAATTTATATCATAATGGCCCAATTTCAAAGCCCAAGAATGGAGACTCAAAGATCTACAACTTTTATGTTTGAGTTTTCTCAAATAAGCACAGGGTGCTTGTTGAATTTTGATGGAAGTGGACAAAATGGGAACGGACAAAATGAAGAAAATGATAGAAACTTCAATAGTTGCTCTTCTAAGCCTCCAAGAAAGTGGAAATTGCATCAATTCTTTGAGATTGATGGCTGCAACTATTCAAGGATGTTGGCTTTAAAGGCCCCAACTCTTCAAGGACAGAGTGAAAACTTTTTTAGGATTTCTAAGGATTTGAACTTTTCAAGGTTCAAGATAATTGCATTAAACAAATTTTCATTAATTAAATTCGGTCTCATCTTTATAGAGGTTCGACGAACTTTTATAGAAATACAAAAGAAGAGCAAGAGACTAAAGTGAAGCCTAGAAACTATAAATTACATAAAAACTAGAATAGATTCAATGTACAATATTTCCAATGCTTGTGGTTCTCTCAAAGAGTCTTGATGCAAGCTTTGATGCATGTAAATTGACAAGTCAAAGATGAGACCTTATTGATGAGGGACTTTTCAATGAAAATATTGTCGATCTTGAATGCAAGTGGATCTTCTTGGTTGAATGAGTTAGTCTCAAATACAGGCTACATTGTTCCCTCTTCTTTAAAAGAATTCGTCCCTGAATTTGTATCACCATTATTGGACAAATCACCCACATAAGGTGTTAAATGCCGAACATTGAACACGTCATATGTGAAGGAAGCTTTAGTAGATATGCATTAAGATTGATGTGCTCAAGAACTTAAGATGGACCAAGCTTTTAATCATTAAGCTTATTATAGCTTCTAATGAGATAACACTTCAATGGTAAATAAGCCCAAACAAAATGTCTAGGCTCAAAGATAATTCCACGTGGATGCTTGTCAACATCGTTTTAATAAGCCTCGATTTTGCTTTCCAACCTTTGATGCACTTCTTCATGAGCTATCCTCATTTGAGCTACCATATCTTTCACCTTATCAATCGTCTTTGCAGCAACAGGAATGGGTGCAAGATCAAGAGTGGTTTTCAGTCGACTTCCATACACAATCACAAATGGATTATATCCAGTGGTGCGGTTCACTGAACAATTGTATGCAAATTCTCCAAGTGACAACTGAGTTTCCCAAGAACAAGAGTTATCATTGATGGTTTTAATTGGGGATGGGCTTAAGGCCCGTCCGCCCATGCTGGGCCCAAAAGGCCCGGCCCACGGGAATAGGGCCCGTGGAGGGGGAAGGTATAAAAGGGAGGAGAGAGAGAGAGAAGACAATGTTTTGCAATTCAACGTACGTCTTTTCTCTTCTCACGCTCTCTCTCTCCCAAAAGGAAAAACAGTAAGCATACGGCGCACTTTTCTTCCCTTCAAGGCTTCATCGAATCGAACGGGGCCAGATTTTCTTCCTCTTGTCGGCGTCGGTGCTTAATCTGTGGCTAACAATGTACGCTCGAATCCGTGGTGTGCTTTACGATCGGTGATACGTGTTTTCCCGAGCTTCGTCTTCCGCATTGATTTAGGAGTTCGATTCGATGTCGAATCCGGTTTTCGGGGATCCGTCATTCCCAACATTGGTATCAGAGCCCTAGTTCACGTTTTTCCAGATCAATTTGATGTTTTTGATTGATTTTTTCGCGAAAGAACTTCGGCCGTACGGATCGAGGCAAAAATCCCGACACCCGAGCGCTTTTCGGCCATTTTTCCGAGTTTTCGTAAGTCGAAATCAAATTGTGATGGCATAGGAGGAAAGGCGACGTCGAGACGAGTCCAGCGATACGTCGACCACCGCCGGGAGCCGTTGTACGCGCCCACACGCGCGGCCGGAAGGCACTACGCGTGGGCGCGACGCGCCCAAGCGCCGGCATTGGCCAAGCGCATGCGGCACACGCGTCGGTCGGCGAACCGGCGCGTGCAAGCCGCAGGCGAAGCGGCCGGGCATGCGCCGGTCCGCGGACCGACGCATGGTGACATCACGTGATGATGTCATCGTGACGTCATCCAACGGTCGGTAACCGCTAGGATGACGTCACCGATGACGTCATCGCCGACGACGTTTCGCCAGGCGGTCACCGACCGGCGACCCGACCCGACCGGCGACCCGACCCAACTCGCGGACGCAGGCACGCTCCCGGCACGTGCCGGATGACGTCTGCGTGACGTCATCCCCGCACGCGTGCGGCACGTGCGGTCGGTCCGCGCGAGCGGTCCGACCGGCCCGACCGGTCCGACGACCGTTGACCGCTAACCAACGACCGTTGACCGTTGACTGTTGACCAAAAAAAAAAAAAGGGGGAGGAAAAGAATGTGTTTCTTTTTCAATTAAGTCTATGTGGATTATAATGTGATCCCTTATTTGTTCTGCATTTGTTGCAGGAACTATGTCTCCCCTGAGGTTGCGCACACCTATTCGCGCTGTTATTGATGAACAAAAGGATAGGCTGTCTAAGTTGATAACTGAACTGACTAATCATCGATGGGAGAGAGGTGACTTAATTGATCACGTCCTTGAAGTCAATGGGAAAATTCAACAGGTCATGTGGAATGGTCGTCCTATGTCACAAGATCGAGAGATGGTGCGATTTTTCATAAACACTCTTCCACCGAATGGCAAGATGTGTTGAATCGCATATGGGATGTCAACGGAGCTACTTCCTATAAGAAAATTGTGATGGATTTTGTAAATGAATATTACTGTATTGTTTCAAGGGAAAATATCAAGAAATTGAACAAAAGAGGATCTTTCCTAGTTCGTGTGCTGACTTGGTGTTAGTTGTATTGACTGATATATGTTAAGTGTGATTTGTGGACATATTATGTAATGATTACTATCTAATTGTGTTAATTGAAAGTATTATTGTTTTTAATTGTATGTCAATTATCTGTTGTTTTCTGTTATTGCTGGTTGCTGTGGGTAATTAGTTGTGGGTAGTTTTAGAAGTTTTTGTAGCTTCATAGAATTGATTTTGCATATGACAATCATATTAATGATAGTTTTAAGTTAGGATTTTGGAGGATGATTGGAAACATAGTGACATTTTGATTCTAAAGCCTTACTTGAAATTATTCATTGATATGATGAGTCTATGTAAATAGGGATGCATAAATAATAGGCATTAATAATTCGTGCATATTTGTATGATTTGTTCAGATCAATGGCTTCAGTCACAAAGAGCATAGTTGCCGAGCTGAACAAAGGTGAAAAGCTCAATGGAGACAACTATGAAATTTGGCAAATGAAAATCCAAGTATGTTGGAAGAGCAAGAAGCACTTGAGGCTCTTGTCATGACCATGGTAGAACCCGAAAAGGGAACCACTACACAGCACAAAAGAGACAAAGAAGCTTTTTCTGCGTGGAAAAGAATGAACTCTAGCTCGCATCACGTTGCGAGCAAAGCATGGAAAATGACGTCATGCGAGAGTTTCAGCGTTTTGACAATGCCAAGGAAATGTGGGAGGCATTAGCAGCTAGATTTGGTCATACTTGGTGACTAGATCGAGGCAGCTCACTATCGGTTTGACTCTTATAAGAAGCCTCATGGTCGACCATGAAGCAACATCTTAGAAAGATGTCAAACATGATAATCGAGCCGAGAGATGCTGGCCATGTCCTCACGGATGAGCAGCAAGTGCAAGCAAAGTGATTCGTTCCTTGCCTCGAGTTGGGAGCATATGAAGGTGCACCTGACTCATAATTAAAATATCAAAACATTTGAGGATGCAATGCGTCATCTTGAGCTGGAAGAGGACCGCCTGTTGGCGGCTAAGCCGGATGATGAACTCTATCATGCTAGTTCTAGCTCAAATGGAGCTTCGAGCTCCAAACGCAAGCGCCCTAACTGGTTTGATAAGGGGAAAGGCAAGGAAGAAGCAGGTCCTTCAAGGAAGAAACCCAAATTTAACCAACATGGAAGAGGGAAGCGTCCTCGCATGAAAAAGCTTGCAAGGGTGAAATGCTACAACCTGTGACAAGAAGGGTCACTATGCTCGCGACTGTCGTGAGCCAAAGAAGGTATGCACCCTTGTATTTTTCAGAACTTTGCTTTTGTGTCGAGTTCGTGTTCTTAATCGAGTCTAATCCTTTGTGGACTGTGGATTCAGGAGCGACAGACCATGTAGCGAAGGATAGAGGATCCTTCGTGGAATTCCGACGAGTACCAACTAGAACTAATTGGATCTATGTGGGAAACAACTCCAGAGCTGAAGTGAAAGGAATTGGCATATGCCAACTGAATATGCGTGGTGGATGCACTTTGTTTCTTCATGATGTGTTGTATGCTCTGGAGATTCGTCGGAATTTAGTGTCTGTATTAGTGTTGGTTAAATTAGGTTTTAATATGAACTTCTATAGTAGAGGTGTGAATTTGTTTTTGGATACAAATTACTATGGTTGTGGTTATTTTCTGGATGGTTTTATTGTATTAGATATTGATTATGTTAATGCTAACGTTTGTTATTCCCTTCTCACGTCTCCTAATAAATATGATAATGATGTGAATGTGTGGCATGCTAGACTTGGTCACATTGGCCAACAACGTATGAATAGACTAGCCAAAGAGGGCTTGTTGGGCAATATTGAAAAAGTCGATTTGTCCATATGTAAGCATTGCCTAGAAGGGAAAACGACAAGGAAACCATTTGGAAAAGGAAAAAGAGCTGAATTTCCTCTGCATTTAATCCATTCTCGATGTCCGTGGTCCAATGAATGAAAGGAAGGCATGGGGCTGTTTATTTCATCACTTTTATTGATGATTATACTCGATTCGGATATGTCTATTTGATTACTCATAAGTCTGAAGCAATAAGTTGTTTTAAAAGGTTTATAAACCTGGTAGAGAATCAATTAGATAAGAAAATAAAAGCATTGAGATCCGATCGAGGTCGAGAATATTTATCTGATGAGTTCAGAAAATTATGTGATGAAAAAGGAACAGAAAGACAGTTGTCTATTCCGTACACTCCTCAACAAAATGGTGTTGCAGAAAGAAGAAACATAACCCTACTGGAAATGGTTAGGTCCATGATGGCGCATGCTAACTTGCCTATCACCTTTTGGAGTAATGCATTGTTAACTGCTGCGTATATACTCAACCGGGTGCCTTCCAAATCAGTTACTTCCACTCCATATGAGTTATGGACAGGTAGAAAACCGGACTTGAGTTTTCTTAAGCCATGGGGTTGTGCTGCCTATACACATGAGTCCTCTCACAAGTTTGGGAAATTGGGTCCCAGAGGAAAGAATAGTATTTTCATAAGGTACTCGGAACACTCGAAAGGGTATATGTTCATTGGTGAGTAGGAAAGTGGGAGTATAACTGAATTTGAATCACGAGATGTCACATTCTTAGAGGATGAGTTTCCTAAGAAGGGCGAAATATGGGAAGATCACTCCCTATTGAGACCTTGGATCAAGATAATGATATTAGTGGAGTTCATCCAAGTGTGAGCATAATAGGGAATGATGTGCAAAGTGTACAATCTCCCATACGGCGAACAAGTCGCCAAAGTATTCCCCGTCGACGTTTTGACATTGAAGGGGAAATTTTTATGGTTGCTCCACAAGATGAGGATGAGCCAAGAAATATCAATGAGGCTCGAATTGCCCTAGTAAGGAAAAAATGGATTCATGCAATGGAAGAGGAAATGGAGTCAATGAAATCAAACCAAGTTTGGGAACTGGTTGATCTTCCAAAAGGACGCAGAGTTATTGGGAACAAGTGGGTTCTCAAAATAAAGCGAAAGGCTGATGGCTCGATAGAAAAGCATAAGGCTCGCCTTGTGGCGAAGGGGTATAATCAACAGGAAGGAATTGATTATGAAGATACGTTTTCTCCTGTAGAAAGATTTACCTCGATTCGTATTATTCTGGCAATAGTGACTAGTCTGGATCTTGAGTTACATCAGATGGATGTAAAGACTACTTTCCTCAATGGAGAATTAGAGGAAGAAATATATATGGAACAACCTGCTGGTTTCATAGTGAAAGGCCAAGAAGAAAAAGTATGTCTACTTTTGAAGTCGATATATGGTCTTAAACAGTCATCAAGACAATAGTATATACGTTTTCATAATGCCATAATGGCATATGATTTTAAAATGATTGATGAGGATCATTGTGTATATATCAAAAGATCCAAGGATCAATTTGTGATCGTATCATTGTATGTTGATGATATACTGATTGCCGGAAGCAATAAGGAGTTGGTTAATACTGTCAAGAAATGGTTGTCTTCTAACTTTGAGATGAAGGATATGGGTGAGGTTGCATACATTCTTGGAGTTAAGATTTCGAGAGATTGTTCGAAGAGATCGTTGTCTCTTTCGCAAGAAACATATATAAATAATGTTCTTGAACGATTTCGTATGCAAGACCGTAAATCCATAGACACTCCTATTGCAAAAGGTGAAGGATTGAGCCATAAACTATGTTCAGGGACTCCACAAAAGAAGGAAAAAATGAAACATGTTCCTTATGCTAGTGTTGTTGGGAGTTTGATGTATGCTATGATGTGTACAAGATCCGACATATGTTTTGCAGTTGGAATGGTGAGTAGATACCAATCCAATCCAGTCCAAAGACATTGGAAAGCCATCAAGAGAATACCGAGGTATCCGAAAGCAACCGCTGATTTCAAGTTGAATTACCAAGGAAAGGATCCGCGACTTGAAGGCTATTCAGATGCTGATTGGGGAGGAGATTTAGATGAAAGAAAATCTACCCTCTGGATTTGCTTTCTTCGAACAATGGCGCCATATCATGGAGTAGTAAGAAGCAAACGTGTATAGCCTTGTCCACGATGGAAGCTGAGTTCGTGGCATTATCAGCAGCGGTACAAGAAGGAGTTTGGCTTAAGAGATTTTTGGATCATTTAGGTGTTAATGAGAAAGCTACAAATCAATTGTTGGTTAACTGTGATAGCCAAGCAGCTATAGCGTACACCAAAGATCCAAAGTATCATGACAAGACCAAACATATAGATACCAAGTATAACTTTGTAAAAGATATGGTTGCATGAAAAGATGTGAACTTACAGTACATATCTACGCATAGAATGGTAGCAGATCCTATGACAAAGCCAATACCTAGAGATGTGTTTTATGGTCATGTAAAATCTCTAGGATTGCGTAGAGTCTGATGTACTGAATTGTAATTTTCCTGAGTTGTTCACATTTATGAAATTTTGTTTTTCATTGATTAATGCCTATGAATCTTTGTATGATCTTTATGCATCTTAATGCTCAGTGCATTATTTTAAGTTGAGAAGTATGTCGGACAGATATAAGATTAGCCCACTCACACGGGTAATCGCCCTCGTTTACTATGTGATAAATAGAGATGAGACTGTTTTTAAGCTTATTATCTAGGTGATAATCGAGAGCTCAAGCTTAAAATATGTATGTCGCCTTAACTGAGTGTTAAGATGAGGACATAATACTTACGATGTCCGAAAGTAAAATACCCCACATATTTTACTTTATCCGTCTAAGATGCCGATGTGAGTTCGATGAATTTTGTGATTGAGTAGATACGTGAACTCAAGTTAGACATTAGGTATGTCTGAACTATCATCTGTACGGTATTGAAAGGTGTAGACATACACTCCATGGGAAAGGAGTTAATACCGTAATACGTATTTCATACTACGTATGCATGAGACGACCAATAAGAGTGGCAAAAAGTTTGATCTCAACTTTTATGACGTGTGAGACTCTTGAGGAAAAGAGTTCCTCAATTTTTAGTCCCCTCGGGACTCTTACTTCTTCTCAAGATTTCTATTTAGTGTTTGCTATCTTAGGGTGTTGCCAATGGTCATGAGATGATTCGATCTAATGGGGCATTTCTAGAAAAGCAAGCTGGACTGAAATTGAGAGTTTGAAGGAAAGAGGAAGATCTATATTTGGAGAATCACATTGTGGTTTTGTATTCACTGGTCGACCAATTATGACTGTCTTTGTGATAATTATAATTGTGAATACAATATATATATCATTGTTTAAAAGAGATCAAGGGAGATATAAATGTGATCGATCGATCTAGGGTACTGCATACTAAATCTACTCGGAGTGTGACGCCCATTATGAGCTGCTATATATTCCTAACAGATGCATAGCAACGAGCTCTCAAAATATGCTGGTCGCACGGATTATTCACCAGTATGAATGTTGAAGAGAGGTAAAGAGAATCCTGTTCGGCCCATCATGTGCGAGTGGGAGATGATGGTTTTAATTGGGGATGGGCTTAAGGCCCGTCCGCCCATGCTGGGCCCAAAAGGCCCGGCCCACGGGAATAGGGCCCGTGGAGGGGGAAGGTATAAAAGGGAGGAGAGAGAGAGAGAAGACAATGTTTTGCAATTCAATGTACGTCTTTTCTCTTCTCACGCTCTCTCTCTCCCAAAAGGAAAAACAGTAAGCATACGGCGCGCTTTTCTTCCCTTCAAGGCTTCATCGAATCGAACGGGGCCAGATTTTCTTCATCTTGTTGGCGTCGATGCTTAATCTGTGGCTAACAAGGTATGCTCGAATCCGTGGTGTGCTTTACGATCGGTGATACGTGTTTTCCCGGGCTTCGTCTTCCGCATTGATTTAGGGGTTCGATTCGGTGTCGAATCCGGTTTTCGGGAATCCGTCATTCCCAACAATCATGAATCAAAGTTCTTAATAGATTTCCAAAGAATTGATCAACAATTTCAGCTTGTTCATCTGTTTCAGGAGGAAATACAATACTAACCACCTTCATGGCACCCTTTACTTTTTCTTATTATGAACAAAGTAGGAAATAAGGAATTTTCAATGTTAATTTTCTTTCCTCCATATTGAAAAGAATACATATTACGATAACCATCATAAATAGTCTTTCTATCAAATTGTCATGATTGGCCAAGAATAATATGACTAGCATCTATGGGTAGAATATTACACCATATCTTGTCAAAATAGATAGAACCAATGGAAAGATTGACAGAGCACATTTGGAAATGGTTACCTCGATACCTCTTTTTCAATCAAGACATTTTGTAAGGTGTAAATCTGAGTTAATGATTAATTGATATACCTTCCAAAATGGTGCAAGTCAAGTAAAAGATATCGGTGCACAACCACCTATCTTCGATGTCATTTTTAGGAGTGAGAAAAATTTTCCTCATCATGAGAAGTTCACCAAAATCAGCATGTATTATTTGTTCTTCTTCCATAGCAATTTCATCACCTTTCAAGTCTCCTTCAAGTGGCTCCTCCGCATCCTCATCGAATTCATTTTCCACTGAGAAAGCTTTACTAGCTGGTCGATTCTTATTGTTTCGACAATTACTAGCATGATGGCCCATCTCTCCACATGAATAACAACGTATATCGAAAAGCAATAGGTTGTTTTGAAGCATTGGGCTGAGTAGAAAGCTTACTAGTAGTTTCTGTTGTAGTTTCAGCAACTTAGGTAATGTCGGTGGTACTCCTAGTTGCTTGGTTTGGCAAGGTAGAAGACTGTTGCCTCCTAGAATGAGAGCGCTCCATTGTGAGTGCTTGTTGATGCACATCTCCCAAGTCCTGAATGTTAAGGACTTCTAAGGCATCTTGGATATAAAGTTGAAGACCATTCAAGTACTTGTTCACGAGCACCTCCTCTGGATCTTTAAAGTTGTTACAAATCACCAATTCATCGAATTCATTGGTATATTAATCCACCGTTCGTGTACCTTATCTCGGATTTTGGTACATTTGGTAGAACTCTCTCTTGTATCCTTTGGAAAGGAACTATTTCATATATTATACTCTATTTTTCTCCATGATGTGAGTGGAACCTTGCCAATAGATTGGCAAGTCTGTTTCTCACGTCTCCACCATGCTATGGCCTTACCTCAGAATCACATAGCAATGATGCCAACTTGGCAATCTTCCGAGACATTCCTATTCTCAAAAACTTCATTTACAAGTGTCAATCAGTCAACATTTTCATCAACATAATTGGTACCTGAAAATTCTGAAATGTCTCTCTTAATTTCCTTTTCCCAATCTGGCTCACGAACTTTCGTGTGCGATATGGAGCATTCCTCCTTTAGGGAAATGATTAAACACTTTCTAAAGAAGAGGAATCACCATTGGATTCTCCAGTTCCAAAATGGGGTGGAAGGTTGTCTGCTTCCAGCCCTCAGACGTTGAACTTCTCGAGTCAAGTCATCAATTTGTTGTTGCATATATTGTTACAAATTCTCAGCAAGTGTGTGCACTTCATTCGGTGGAATGGTTGAGCCACCTCAACATCTTACTTGTCTCAAAGGCATTGTCCTATCCTATAAAGCTCTAATACCAACTGATGTAGCCCAAGGCCGGCTACTTGAACAATGGGATTGAGAGAGTGACGAAAACTTGGCCACAAAATTGAGCAGAAATTTCTGTCTGCACTAGCTTGGGAAAATAGGCATAACTTTGTTGATTCAAATTAGAATGGCTTGATTCCATAGCCAAAAGAATGGAGACTTGAATATCTATAACTTTTGTGTTTTGAATTTTCTCGGATAAACACTATAGGCTTGTCAAATTTGATGGAAGTGGACGAAACATGAATGGACAAAATGAGGAAAATTATATAAACTTCAATGGTTGCTCTTCTAGACCTACAAGGAAGTCAAAATGGCATCAATGCTTCAACATTGATGGCTGCAACTCTTCAATGATGCAGGCTTTAAAAGCCTTGGCTCTTTAAGGATGGAGTGAAAACTCTTCTAGATTTTCAAGGGGTTTGAACTCTTCAAGGTTCAAAGATAATTGCGGTAAGCAAATTTTCACTAATCAAATTCGGTCTCGAATTTACAGTGGTTCAATGACCTTTATAGAAATACAAAAGAAGAGCAAGAGACTAAAATCAACCTATAAATTACATAAAAACTAGAAGTTATTAAATGAACAATATCTCCAATGCTTGTGGTTCTCTCAAAGAGTCTTGATGCAAGTTTCAATGCATGGGAAATGACAAGTCTTTATATTGATGAGAGATTTTTCGATGAGAGTGTTGTCAATCTTGAATGGACGACCGGCTGCATCAAAGGCCAAAGATTTTCCATCTCGAACACTAACATATCACCAGTCTAGCTCTGCAATAAATAAACAAATAGTTGTTCCAACCCTTCTTTGTAAACACGCTGTTTGCTTGGTACAGCTACATCTTTATCATGCTACACAACTTTCTCCCTCATTATAACAAATTTGTGTGATCCCTGTTATCGTTCGGGGACGCGGGTCTTTTCGACAAAGAGAATGGCAACGAAGGAGGTGGGATCACAAAACTTCCAAGTTGAGAAGCCAAGCTTGATCTGTTCAAGAAACTCGTCGAGCACCCGTTTGCTTGCAACGCCTGGGGGAGGAGAGAAGAGGCTGTCGAAAAGGGTTCGGTGCTCCACCTCAACTTGTGGCCAAAGCTGTTGCTGTCTCCCACTCCGTGAGAATGATCCCCTATAGTCGCTGGGACAGCTCCACTGCTACCATTGCCGATGATCGACTTGAGAGCGACTGCTAGGGCGGATTGGAAGTTGGGGTCTGCTGTGATCGCCTTGGTTGCGGCAGCGATGTTGTCTGGTAGAGATTGTTGAGGAAGGCTAGGGTTGTTCTTCATCTGCAAGTAGGGTTGATAAGCTGTGTGGTTCTTGTTTTGGAGTTGGGTGGCGTAGTTAAGGAGCCCATTATTAGCCCATGACATGGGAAGATTATTATCGGATTGATCAGGCGAGCTAAAGCTTAAACTTGTGGAAGAATATCTTGACGTTGCCGAAGGGAAAGTATGGGAGGAGAATCGATTGAAATGTGATGAAGTCGACGATGCCGATGATAAGTTTGAGGAAGTGAGGTCGAGAGTGATTGTCGGGTGGGCAGGAGCAGATGGCATGACCGAGCTGGGCAGGTAAAATTGATTCGATCTCGAAGCATCAGGCAGACAAAAGTTAAGTCCGTGAAGGCCGGCCCCAGTAGTGGTGGATGTGCCGTGACTCTGTCCTGGCTGCGAGCTTGAGGAGCCGGACAACAGCATGGCAGCGGCTGCCGAGGTGGTGGAAGCCATAGCAGTGGCTGACATCGGAAGCGGGTGGTTATGTGTGCCTTCATATGTGGTTATCAGAATGGACATGTCCTCAGCACACCTTTGCACCTGATTGTTCAGAAAGAGAGATCTCCAATTAGACGGGCAAGATGAAAGTTCGTCCTATAATTTCTCAAACGTGATGAATAAATGACATAGGGTTATCCACATATCCTGAAGTCTTCAAAATTATACATTTTCAATATGGTGAAGGCAAGTTAATCTACCTGTTTTCTTACGGGACACGATGGTGCAACCGTGCACCGATAGTAAGCTCGAGGGCATGGGTTTCCTTTCGCAATCTTCTGGCCATACTTTCGCCATTGGCATCCATCGTTCATCTGTTGAAGAATCATCATACAACTTCTCTAGCTCAGATTGCAACATTCAACCATACACATTACTTATAATCAACCAAGAACTGATGAGACTTTGTATCTCGACCGATATATATAACTGCATGATTAAGCTCCAGATTACTAACCGTCGCAGCATCACATCGAGCCCGCACCGAAACCCTAGCTTTCTTGACTGGGTTTTGCTGGGAAACCTCATCATCCCCACCTGATCTCATTGTTTTTAGGACTTTGTTGGGTGGCCAAGTCTCAGCGGCTTCTTCCTTTTGATGATCTTCAAAGCTAGTCGCAGGACTACCCTTGCTGTTATCATTATTATTCTTTGGCAAAGTTTCAACCAGACCAGTAGTCGATGCATCAGATAATTTGCAGTCCAATGAGAGATCCAAGTGCTGTTCTTTGCTGATATTCTCTAAGAATGACAACTTTCCTGGACGGGGTGAAATCGGCGACTTATTTTTCTCATCGTCTTTCGCTGAGTGCTGGCTTGAGGGGGATCTTCCCAGGCTGAGAGAAACAAGCTCTTCAGACTCTTCAGCTCGCTGCTTGTCATCGTTACCATTAGTCATTGCTTCATCCTCTGAAGGTTTCTGCTGCTCCTGATCGGGCTTGACGATGTCGAAGAACTGCATTTGGAGGGTCTTGTAATCTTTCATTATGCGGTCCAAGTACGTCTTAAGCCTCTGATTCTCTTCTCGCACCTCGCCCATTTCGGCTCGCGTGGATTTAAGCGGATCTTGATCCTAAAAATACGAAAGAAAAACCAAAATAGAAGCTATAGTAATTAAGAAATCCATCTTATAAAGAGAAAATAAACAGGTAGTAGTTCAACAAAGCGCTGATTTGTGGTTTTCGAGACGTGTGTGATAATTACATGATTAGTATATTCAAATCAGGAATACATCGGATCTCATATTAGTCATCGTCCACGTTCTTGCACAGCTGGACAAAGAAGGTCAATAATGAACAAAATTCAGGATCTTTGACAAGGTTTAATATTAAGACGGAAAAGTCAACTCCAGGAACTTTGAACTATTGAATCTCAGCACCTTTGTTTGAAGTAAGATGTACTCTTTTTCCTCAAATTTTTTCACTGCAAATTTTCTCCTTAGTATAAATCAACTTACACCTGCGCGTTACGCGGGTAATCGGTAGCAGGAAAGCAAAAGCGAAGAAAAGGTTCTTTCGAGGATTAATTTTGGATAATATATAAGGAAAAACCTAAGAGTATATGTCCCTCAATTTCAAGAATAAATATTAGCCAAAATTTCCTTAACGAAGGAAAGAGAATTTCTGGCTTGTAGACATGAAACATAACCAAGATCTGTGAATCTGTAAACCTATAATCCATGGTAACACATTGAACATATCGAGCTAGACATGTCGTAGATCAATTTACCTGCTCGCTGGTGCTCGTACTTTTTTGCTCAGGAGAAGATCGGTTTGGGTTATCGTTCCTCTGCTGGCTCTTTTCTCGGTCTTCTGCCTGAAAATTGAAAACCCAAGAAGCGCCTTAGTACTGCATGAATGCATGATCTGTCATCCACCGTGAATGCATGGCTTGCTCGTCGCAGTTCTTCATCATGCTGATCAAGCGACGACAGACCAAGGAAACCCAGTTCGCGAAATCGCTCCCTGTTTCTCCAGCGGCAAAAACCAAACGAATTATCCAAGAAGATTATTTTCTTCTTACCTTAATGACACTGCTCATTCCGCCATACCGTCCACCAGCGCTGTCAGGCTCAGCTCTTTGCTCTTCCACGGCCATCATCGCTTCGGCCTTCATGGCTCTTCTTCTTCTGCTTCTCTCTCTCTCTCTCTCTCTCTACTTGTCCTTGTTTCTCCTTTCTGTAGCTCTTCTTTTTTCTATTCTTTCGTGACAGGACTCTCTGTGCCTTTATATAGGCCTCAGGCCTGAAGTATTTGACCATCCTTAGCTCAGAGTTCTTTTCTGCATCCCCATCAGAAAGACAAGTCAACCCTGCTCAGCCCGGATGGGACACCATTAGATTTGATTTTATATAGAACCAGTTGAAGTATTCAACTTCGACGTTTGAGAGCCTGATCTCAGACCAGATCTAAAATCATTTTAGTCCTTTGGAAATAAACAGATAAGAATATAGTTCACCATCCCTAGATAACTTCAAGCCGCAATGTTCGGACCCCCATCTAACCCTAGCTACTAACTTCGTTGAAACTTCGGATTACGCCATTTTCACTCAAAAAAAAAAAAAACAAAGGGAATAAAAAATAAGGTTAAATGGCCATTGGTCCATGGTCAATGTTTTTTCTCCACCTTCGCATGGCCGACGGTGACGGAGCTCTGGTTGCCCTGTCACCAACGGCCGTGAATTTTATTTATTAATCTAAAGGGATGTGAAGGAGAAACTCGATCCAATCTTTTGCTAGGAGGAAGCTTGGGCTTTAATTATGCTGCACATGAATTTAAGTATCGTCCCATGGTGTTGACCTATCTATCTAAACTTTAGCTCCATTTTTTCTTCAAATTGCTTTCGAATCCAGCGTGAGACGTGCATCATGCGACGCATATTATTAATCTCATTCTACATTTTAATATAGGCTCTTTCTTTAGTAGCAAAGAGTATATTCTCTTCTATGCGTTCCGATTACGAAATCATGACATATTGTATGGTACCCTTTTGACATTTTTTCTTAGAGCAGTTTGATAAACTCTCCGACTACTCTATTGCAATGGATGTGAATCCCCATGGATTCGTGAATTTCGTTTATGATTTTACCGTACCCACGGTCCATGTAAATTACAATCCCAAGTTGAATTTAGAGGACCACGTTCATAACGTAGACTGTGCCTATAAATTATTACGAGATGCAAGAGTAGCGGCAAGACTTCATTTCAGCCGGCTAATCTTGGGATCAGAACCGTTGACGTCTGACAAACTTTATAATTTTTCACATTTTTTTATTAAAGTATTCACATCTATCTTATCAAAAGTAAGGTCAACTTTCCTAAATGTATAAATTTATGACCAAATAATAGAAAGTCACACTATCTTTTCTCGTCAAAGATAATATTTTGGCCAATGGGGATATATTTCTCGACTGGCGTGAAAAAAATCATAGTAAAGAGAAATTGTTTATTATTATTATTATTAATTATTATTATTATTATTATTATTATTATTATTATTATTATTAGTTTTTGGGGACGAGCTAGTCGTGCGTTGAAAAGAGTTGCCTAAAGATGAAGGAAAGCTAGTACTCAAGTTGAAAAGATCATAGACGCAAAGAATAGAATTGACCCCGCAATCTTCTTGCGACATTTCTGGAAGGGCAAAGAACATACTTGTCCATTTTATGGGCAAAAAGGGGAAAAAAAAAAAACTTGTGCATTTTTGCTTTTGACCGTTGATATTTGGGATATGTATAAAGAGCTTGAAATCGTCCATCTAGCGAAATGAGGATGGTACAAATGTCAGATCTCTTATACAGTACTCATTTCAATGCCTTAACTTTTCAATTGCCATTCAAATGCATAATTTTTTAACCAACATTTTATGTATCACAACTTCAAAAAAAAAAAAACTTTTCCAACATAAATTCTAATATCTATTGAATTTTTCAATAAGATAAATTGTGGACGTCACTTGAATAAACAGGTTTTAAAAGTTGTGGCACTTAAATAATTGATTAAAAAATTATTATATCAAAATAAGAGTCGCATAAAAGTTATAACACTTATAATGTCTTTTTTCTTATCTAGATGACCTTGAAATTTTTGTGTCCTAAAAAAAGGAGTCATGTCTAAGATTTACATATATATATATATATATATATATATATATATATATATATATATATATATCTTAGCTATTAATGTGGCAATCGTGAGTTGGCATGCACATACCATATTGAATGAGCCCTTCACAATTTGATTAAAGGCAAACCATCTATCTTTGAGATTAGAAAAACTATAATCACAAGGAATTATCTTCTTGTGACCTAATCTCAGGAGATTAGATAGAGTAAGAATTGAACCTTAGACCTCCCACATGAAGGGTAATTAGAGCCCTGGTTATTCACTATTCGACCACCGATTTTCAAGTTATATTTTAGCATTTTCTTCGCAAAATATAATCAAAATCTTTACCAATTAGCAAATAACAAAAATGGGATAGTTCGAATCTTTTCTTAAATGTCATGCATACGTGACAATCCACGATCCTAGTGACTTGTTTTAAAAGGTGACAGAACTATGATCTAGGTTTTCCCAAGCCATGTCGTACAAGGAAGTGAAATAATTTTATAAGATCTTAGGATATATAATTAGAAGAGTAGTCTTGCAATATTTAATTAGCAGAGTTGCACTTGCCGTCCCGTTGCACTGGATATGAGTGATCAATTAAATGAATGCCCAGAAATTTCTCTCTGAACCCTATGACTACCTGATAGCTCATTTGATTAAGCTTTTCTATAAGTCCAGTTGAGATTATTTTATGTCCCCACAATGTCAACGGTAGCATTAGTCCAAGAGAGCATCTATACAAGCGATTTAAGCATAACAATGTCTTGTTGTTTTAGCGTGTATCACCTATATAAAACTTTCTATAATTTACCTATCATTGATGTAAGATTCAATGAACCTACTGTGAGATTTAGTTGGACTATTACCAATTGTTCTAAAAGCTTAAGCAGATAGATAATTGTATGGATTAATATTTAATTATTCTAATACACCTCATCATGCTTAGTCTAGTCTTTTTACCCAGTATAAGAGTGAACATATTTAATTGGGGAGGCAAATAAGACCTGAAAAGATTTGAACTCAGAAACTCCAGTTTTGATACCATGTAAAATTTTGTGATACCACTGCTGGCTATTCTAAAAATTGAAGTCATTAGATGATGATGTGGTTTAATATTTAATTATTCCAACACCTACTACCAACTGTTCTAAAAACTTAAATTGTCTTTATGATTTAGATATTCCAAGATTTCCCTCTCATGAGTAGATCAGACTTTTCGGCCTAAGCTTTGAAGAGAACATTTGAAACTTTACTTCGATAGCGTATGACATTTTATAGAGCTGCTATCAACCGCTCTAAAAGTTTAAATCGTTAGATGAAGACCTACTTCGACATTAGAATATTTTAAGATAAACAGTCATAGTCTGGCATACATATATTGATGGTTCGCTAAGAGGGGATATTCCACGATTAATTATCTATTAAGTCAATAGGGCCGGCATCACACGAGCGTAACAATTTTGATGAGTGGGACACGAGGAGACTTTAGGTTATTGCTTCCCCTAATTGTTTCATTTTGCACATCTGAAATGGAGGTCAACCGAATTAAATAGCACATGAACATCAAAATGGGCTGACCCAATTGATGCAGAAATTAAAGCTAGTCTTTTCTAATTGGGGAGTTTGACATATTACATATTATATGTATTTTTATAATATATTATTTTCTTCTTAATGGAGGGTTTGCATGCAAGCATGCATGAGGCATCATCCTCAGCTAGAATGGTCAACGAAAACACATACGCAAGTGGATTCACTATTGTATGCGAAAATAAAATGGAGTTTGCTATGTCAATCGAGTACCCCGATTTTAGATTTTCGCGATACTTCACCAAGAAGCAGGTGTCTTTCGGCACCAATTGAGGACCTCCTCGCTTGGTGTTTTATGTCTAGGGATGCCGAGATCCACAAGAGGTCCAAAAGTAATTTTAGAAATTATTTAGGTCCAAGTGGATTCATGATTATATACAAAAATAAAATGGAGTTTGCCAAGGTCAACCAATTTGTACGAACTGGTCAATCTGTATACTTGACACCACAATTCCACAAGCTTGATTTTTTCTTATAATACTAATTCAAACAATAAGATGAGCCCTTGGTCAAACCACATTATTTTTCGTGGAAGTCAACTTTCCCAAAAAATTTCCCACTCGATAAGTTGTTTAGATTCTATTGGAACTTGAAATTCCAAGATGATGATATATGATGCAACCCATTAAAAAGAGTCAACCTTTTATTTAATTTTCCCAAATTTCAAGTATGCACTACTCGGAAGTATTAAATTTAAATTCGACTAAAAGACAAATTTTAATTTAAAAGATTTGAGATTGCAATTAAAAAGTTTCTAACGAGTTTCCTCTCCACAAATGTTGATACTAGCAACACAATAATGTGTTTAAAGTATGACGATTAGAATAATTAAACCAGGCCATTTATTTGTCTTCCTCTCATGGGATGATGATACGTGGTTCACATATTGTGTTAGTGTCGTGCGGATCGAGACAATAGTGTACCAGTTAACTTGAACACAACACAGTTAATTAATCATGTTAACTTCCTTGACGATCACCATCCGCAAATTACTGAGTTGATGGGCACAGGTTCCAATCCCATCATCCCTATATAAACCTTCTCAAAGCTTATAAAACTTCCCATTCCGACCTTCCAACATCAACAATCATAACACACGGTTTCATAAAATCATGCAATTTTCCCAATCTAAATCAAGTACAATGATATGATCCGTGTAACGAGATTAAATAACAGGTTAATAGATAAACATGTTTGCATAACCCTACATGACTTACCACAGAATCAACCCACTAACACAAATCAACTCAATTTTATAATGTCTATTTGTAAAAATGATCAATCGACAAAATACGATCAATTCAAGATCATAATAGTGAATAGCACGGGAAGAGTAGCCTATTAATCAATCACATCTAAAAATGTCACATACATGTTGTCTCAACACTAACTCATTAATTAAACTAGCTCTACGAGTTCATGTGTGATGTATTGGATGTAAACACAGCACAATTATTAATTTTACCTCGCAATTAGACATGAAATTGATCCAAACTTGATCATATTGGACTCAGATTCGCCAATTTCGTGTCTTGTTTGAGTCTCACTATCATTTCGTGTCAGAAAACTACCACTCTTCCTCCCACACACATACATTAAATTAATCTATTCAAACTAAAATCCATTTAACTAATGAATATTTATGTGTGTGTTTTCAAAAGAAATATATAAACAAGAGTATTCACTTATCTAATCATCTATTTTCCAAGCACTTGTCAATCAACAAGATCTTTCGTATGAGCTTGGTCTAGGATTAGAATGCCACCTCTACGCTTCGCTCATTGCCCAAAGTCAACAAATATAATAGTAGGGAGAAAAACAAAAACTCAAAGGTCAACTAAAATTCTAAGTACTATAATAATGTTATTTTAAAAAAAAAATGCCCAAATATGTACGGGTTGACTTGCAATGTTGCAATAGACGAAATCCATAATTCGGCGAGCTTATGAGCAACGGTTTGCCTTAAAGGTTTAATTTAATTGCTATAAAAGGCATATGCTTCAGATGCTTATTATATGCTGTTGCTAGAAATTTTATTTTTGTGAATGAAAAAATTTATTGTATGCATGACTTGCTACTAATCTATCCAAGCATTTTTAAATTTCTCGTAGGCAGAATTATGTTATTTCGTACCCCAAGATAACAGAAAGAGTTGTCCGTGATTGGTGAATTTTTTGAAAGGTCTATAAATTATTGTTGGTAAAATTAGTGTGATTAGTAAATTATTATTCATATGTATTAACTCCTACATAAATTACTTACCGACGTCTTTTTGGTTATGTGCATTACTAACTTTTCTTATAATTCACCAACATTTTAATTATATATATTACCAACATTAATTCGAGTGACTTACCTGTTTTTGTCCTATTTAATCAATTGATTTCAGGTCACCAAATGTTATTTGAATTAGTTAATAACGTCTATTCAACTTTTTGTAAGTTGCCAACGATTCTAAGGACTTTCTAACTTTTATTTAATTAATTTGCAATCATTTTAGGTTGATCAACTCTGGTTTGAGATTGTCAAATTTGTTCGAGTTACCTATAGAAATCAATTTAATATAATTACTAACTTTCATCGAAGTTACTTACCAACATGTTCTTGATTGTTTGTAAATTATCATTTTTTTAATAACTTACTAAGTTTTGTTTACAACCGATTAACAACAGGCAAAATTTACTGACTCTTGTATCAACTTACCAAACTTAATTTAACTACCCATTTTTTCTTCCAATTTTATTATCGACTAGTTTTGAATTGCCAACTTTAAATTTTGAGTCCCTTACCATAGCCTCTTTAGTTGAGCTTGTGGGGAATTAGGAAATTTTGCGATATCCCAACTTAAGGAGGGATTTGATATAGTTATTAAGAATTGAATGTATGACTTTAAAAAAGTCACATCAAGCTCAAGTAGAGTGGCAACCACCCCTGCACTACCTTAGATCTGTCCTTGGCTAATCATATTCCATCATCATCAACATGATTTGGCCCTTCGATGACCTCACTAGTTAATTATCCTATTGATGTAAATATGCAAGTAATTCCTATACTATTCTTCAAATGTGAGTTTGAGTACGATTTGTCCTTTAAGAATTCTTAAATTATCATCATAAGACTGGAAAAATTATGCAAATAATTTGTCAATTGATATCAGAGATGTGTACATTGAAAGTCCTAAAACTTATCAACAAAGAGCAATTTAGTCTTAAGATTTTCAAAAAGTGCAAGTAAATCTTAAAACTTGTCACGAGAATGCAATCAAGTCCTAAAACTTTCAAAAAATACAATCAAGTCATAGATTGCACTTTTTGAAAATTTTAGGATTTGATTGCATTTTCATATAAATTTTAGGACTTAATTGCACTTTTTGAAAATTTTAGGACTCAATTGCACTTTCATGATAAATTTTAGGACTTAATTGCACTTTTTGAAAGTTTTAGAACTCAATTGCACTTTCATGATAAGTTTTAAGACTTCGAATACACATATCCCTTAAAATTTCTATAGATAATTGATGGGTATCAAGTCCAATTGGAATAAAAATGGGAAAATTTAAATTGAGTGAACCACAATCAACTAACTTTAGTGCAAAAGAACAGGAAGAAATGAATAGTTCATCAAGATAGTACATTCTCCGTCCGAAAACTAGAAGAAATGTCTTGCTTTACTTGGGTTCATGGATCCCAAATAATCATAACCATGTCTTGCTTTACTTGGGTTCATAGATCCAAAATAATCATAACCATAAATCATGTGAGTTCCAATTAAGGTTCTCATCTTCAAAAAAACTCTTGTGAAGTAAGGGTGGCCCCAGAGGTCATACAGAGAGTGGATTAACTAAAAAAAAAAAAGTCACATCAAGCTCAAGGAGAGTGGCGACCACTGCCAAACTACCTCGGATCCGCCCTTGGCTAATCATATTTTATCATCATCGACATGATTTGGCCTTTTTTTTTAGCTCACTAGTTAATTATACAATTGATGTAAAAATGCAAGTAATTCGTATTATCTTAATTCCTATACTATTCTTCAAATGTGAGTTTGAGTATGATCTCTCCTCGAAGGATTCTTAAATTATCGTCATAATATTGGAAAAATTATGCAAATAATTTGTCGATCAAAACTTCTATAGATAATTGATGGGTATCGAGTCTAATTGGAATAAAAAATGGAAAATTTAAATTGAGTGAACCACGATCAACTACCTTTAGTGCAAAAGAACAAGAAGAAACAAATACATACATACATATATCTATCTATCTATATATATATATATTCGAGAATATTAGTTCATCAAGATAGTAGATTCTCCATCCAAAAACTAGAAAAAATATCTTACATGAATCATGTTCATGGATCCAAAATAATCATAACAGTAAATCATGTGATTTCCAACTAAGGTTCTAATCCCTAGAAGAACTCTTGTGAGATGAGGGCAACCTTGGAGGTTAAATGCAAAGTGGGTTAACTTAAAAAAGTCACATAGAGCTCAAGGAGAGTGACAACCATTACCAACACTACCTTGGATCCGCCTTGGCTAAACATATTATATCGTCATCGACATGATTTGGCCTTTTTCGATGAGCTCACAAGTTAATTATGCAATTGATGTAAAAATGCAAGTAATTCGTATTATCTTAATTCCTATATTATTCTTCAAATGTGAGTTTGAGTATGATCTCTCCTCTAAGAATTCTTAAATTATCGTCATAAGATTGGAAAAATTACGCAAATAATTTGTCAATTAAAACTTCTATGGATAATCAATGGGTATCGAGTCTAATTGGAATAAAAATGGGAAAATTTAAATTGAATGAACCATGATCAATTAACTTTAGTGCAAGAGAACAAGAAGAAACGAATATATATAAGAATATTAGTTCATTGAGATAGTAGATTCTCGGTCCGAAAACTAGAAGAAATATCTTACTTGACTCGGGTTCATGGATCCAAAATATTCATAATGTAAATCATGTGATTTCCAACTAAGGTTCTCATCCCTAGAAGAACTCTTGTGAGATGAGCGCAACCTTGGAGGTTAAATGGAGAGTGGGTTAACTTAAAAAAGTCACATAGAGCTCAAGGAGAGTGACAACCATTACCAACACTACCATGGATCCGCCCTTGGCTAAACATATTCTATCGTCATCGACATGATTTGACCTTTTTCTATGAGCTCACTAGTTAATTATGCAATTGATGTAAAAATGCAAGTAATTCACATTATCTTAATTTCTATACCATTCTTCAAATGTGAGTTTGAGTATGATCTCACCTCTAAGAATTCTTAAATTATTGTCATAAGACTAGAAAAATTATGCAAATAATTTGTCAATTAAAATTTCTATAGATAATTTATGGGTATCGGGTCTAATTGAAATAAAAAGGGGAAAATTTAAATTGAGCGAACCACAATCTACTAACTTTAGTGCAAGAGAACAAGAAGAAATGAATATATATATTTTCGAGAATATTAGTTCATCGAGATGGTAGATCCTTGGTCCGAAAATCAGAAGAAAGGTTCATGGATCCAAAATAATCATAATGCAAATCATGTGATTTCCAACTAACGTTCTCATCCCCAGAAGAACTCTCGTGAGATGAGGGCACCCTTGGAGGTTATATACTGAGTGGGTTAACAGAAAAAAGTCACATAGAGCTCGAGGAGAGTGGCGACCACCGGTAGCACTACATTAGATCCACCCTTGGCTAATCATATTCTATCGTCAGTAACATGATTTGGCCCTTTCCGATGAGCTCACTAGTTAATTATGCAATTATTGTCAAAATGCAAGTAATTTGTATTATCTTAATTCCTATACTATTCTCCAAATGTGAGTTTGAGTATGATCTCACCTCTAAGAATTCTTAAATTATCGTCATAAGACTGGAAAAATTATGCGAATAATTTGTTGATTAAAATTTCTATAGATAATCGATGGATGTCGGGTCTAATTGGAATAAAATGGGAAAATTTAAATTGAGTGAACCACCACAATCAACTAACTTTAGTGCAAAAGAACAAGAAGAAACAATTATATATGTATTTTTTTTTTCTTGAGAATATTAATTCATCAAGATAATAGATTCTTTGTCCGAAAACTAGAAGAAATGTCTTACTTGACTCGGGTTCATGGATCCAAAACTTGTGAGATGAGGGCAACCCTGGAGCTTATATGCAAAGTGGATAGACTTCTCCCAAGTGATTTGGGACTCCCTTCCGTTGGGGCTTAAAATACAACCTGGATTCATCAAACCTGGCTTTGGTAACAACTAAGATTCTCATCCCCAAAAGAGTTCTTGTGAGGTGTGGGCAACTTTTGAGGTTATATGTAGAGTAGGTTGGCTTCTCCCAAGCGATGTGAGACTCCATTCCCTAGAGTCTTCCTTACATGATCAACAGTCATGATAGACTCAATTCATGTGTACTCTAGTTCAACTTAGTATTTGACCAAGCACGGGATCAAGCTTTCATCCGATGTATGGGAACCAAAAATTTAAGGTGCATTTGATTCAACTTTGGTTGAATATTTTTGGAAAAATGCAAAGGTCTTTGGTAAAAAGGGTTCCAAAATGCAAATAACATTTGGAAAAGTATATTTTAAAAACACATTGACAAGTAATTTTGACTTAAATGTCATTTGGTTAAAATAAAGTCAAAATTACATTTTATACGACCACTTTTTACAGGTCAGTGGAATCTTTATGCCCAAAACCCCGATTCAAATAGTCATTTATTTGGTACCTCCCAAGGATCAGGAACTGCCATTCTAACCCTTCTAGGGGGATTCCATCCACAAACGCAAAGTTTATGGTTGACTGATATTGCTCATCATCATTTGGCTATTGCATTTATTTTTCTCGTTGCTGGTCATATGTATAGAACTAACTTCGGGATTGGGCACAGTATAAAAGATAACCAACAACTAGAGTGGGAGAGTCAGAATCGAAAAGAGAATTCCTTGCTTCTTTATCTCATTTAAAACCGTGCATGAGACTTTCATTTCGCACGGCTCTTAATGACTTTTGCCAACTTTTTATTTAAAAAAATTTCAAATAGTTTTTAGTGCAGCTATAGTGTCGATGGGCCAAAATAATCACTATCCAACCTCGCATCGGGTCCCCCAACCTCAAGCGAGGCAGCCTAAGGTCCCACGACCTCAGGCATGGCCTGAGGTCACGTGACCTGAGCGACCCTAGGCAATGTCGACGGTTGTCGGCCTCCATCCAGCTCCTCTATGCAAATCGTGGAAAAAGGCCAATGAATAGTGAATAGTGCTAAGACATGCATTTCAAAAGTGCTATCTTTAAATGGACCTTCGAAACTGGTTTGAACTAAAGATCTTTAAGGCCTTTAGAAATGTAACCAAAGTTCTCCAAAAAAATCTGGCCACTCAAAACCAAAGGGGCTAAAGTCCAGGCTCAGGCCCGCAGAACATCATGTGCAGGCCCGAGGCAGAGGCAGGTGGAACCCACCGCACGAACCTGTAATCTCAGAAAGGCTAGCTGCTTCCGAGGGTTTGGATGATGACAGGGACGTTGTTACTGGGATATAAAGGAGTCGGGATGATGCAGATGCTTCCCCAGTGACGAGAGCTGAGCGACCCTTTTTCCACGTCTGTTGCGCCATCGGTTTTGCGAACGTGGGTACTTGGGATTTGAGGCGAAGCTCCTGATCGGAGAAAATCCTTTCCTCCTCTGGCGCGCGCACCCCGATCCGATTTCTCTCGCGTTCTTTGACGGGAACCGGACATGGGTTCGCGTCTGCTCTTCAGGCAAGCGAGGATCGGAGGTCCGAGGAACGGTCGGAGTTGGCTCAGTTCCTTCCACCACCTCTCGAGGCAATCTTTTTCCTTGACCCCACCTCGTTTCCCGCGAGAAAGCTTCCTCCCTTTTTTTTTTTTTTTTTTTTTTATATATTTGTTTTCAGTTCTTGGGTTGGTCCTTTGTTTGACTGTCGGTTGATGCCATTCGTGGGGTTGGATTCGTTGACTTTCTTTGACGATTTCTTGAAGTTATTGATAGTGGGTCTCTATCGCTTTAGGAGTCTTCTCTGTTTTTTTGAAATTTTATCTCCATGACCATCATCAGCCATCATCACCCGGAAATGCCAAGATCTCAGGAAGGCCACGTGATTGTCAATGTTATATCTGGTCCACGAGTTATAATCACTGGAACGTCACATCCCCCAGAAATGCCACGAGTTTACTTTTGATTCTGGATTAAAGCTGGTTTCCTGAGTTTCTCACTTGTGGATGTTGTTGCTTTTCCACAGCAGATCTCTCCATTCTTTACCTTTTGCGACAGTAAATGCGGAGGAAATATCAGGTTCACGACCTGCTGAAGTAGAAAATTTTGGTAGGTGGTCAAAAAAGCTTTGCCTTTTCTCTCGGGAATGAAGCATGAAGCAAATCCACCCTCAATGAAATAAGGCAACTGCCATTTGTCTTTAGTCACTCGGGACATTTTCTGGATTTGTGTGCCCATGCTTTAGCAATGAACTAGTACATCTTCCTTTACCCTTGACTAATTGGATCATTGTCAGCAGACCTTTCTTTAAATGTTTGGCTTGTTTACCACTTGCTGTCTAATGTAGAATTTCCTTGCCTTCAGTGCAGGGTAACTGGACCAAATCAAAAAATTTGAACGAGATATTGGATCCTTTAAATGGAGAACCTTTCATCAAAGTTGCTGAGGTGGATGAAACAGAAATACAGGTCCGCACTTTTATCTTATTGTTCTGGTCTTGTATTAACTCCTTTTTCTTGCTGGAAATCAATGATCTTGACAGAGTAAATCAGTGAAAGTGTGTCACTTTTTGCTTGTTCTGGTGTAAACACTGACTAGAACCAGACTTCACATGTCATTGTTGTTTAGTTTCTAACATGACTTTGCCAGTTTAGCCGCAGTCCCCACAAGTTACGATTCCTTGTTTAATTCTTTCATGGATATGAGTCCAATCATGGATACCTAACTAAGTTACTTTCATACCATACATTTGGCATTTCTCTTAACTTAATGAGCTGGTTGTGCAGCCATTTGTGGAGAGCTTATCCAAGTGCCCGAAACATGGTCTACACAATCCCTTTAAAGCACCCGAAAGGTACACTCTGCTCGTCCAGTTTACACTTCTAATTTCTGGTTTGCTGTATCAGGACAGATGGTTTTGGAGAGGCACTGCACTGAATATCAACAGAAAATGTTATTGAAGTTCTTTCCCGTTTTCACTGTTTATTTTGGAACTGAGACTCTGAGAGTTGAATATTAAAAAGGTTGGTAACTTCTTTGTTTGACATAGGTATCTTTTGTATGGAGATATATCAGCTAAAGCAGCGCACATGCTTGCACAGCCAAAGGTTCCATTTTGTTGATATATATAAAACAAGTTTTTGAGATATTAATTCCTGTAGAGTGATCTTAATGTGAGAGTTGTACTTATGACTTCAGGTCTCTGATTTCTTTACCCGTTTAATACAAAGAGTCGCACCAAAGAGCTACCAGCAGGCTTTTGCTGAAGTTTACGTTACACAGAAGTTTCTGGAGAATTTTTCTGGGGATCAGGTAGAATTTAACCAAATCTTTTCTCATTAACATAGCAGAAAGACCATAACTTTTAATGCAGAACGAAACCTTATAATGCCATTTTTTCTGCTCAAGTATCTAATTTTTGCCCTTCTCTGGTTATTCTTGTTTTTCTTTTCTGTTTGACCTGCCAAAATGTTGAACGGTAGATGAGAAGCCATATTAGATTTCTCGTACATAAGTTCCTGATTTCTCTGCAGCTGAAGACATGGAGTATATGTCACTGAAGTCATTTTAGTGCTTGAAACACTCTCTTCTACTAATATCTAAGTTTGTCATTTCTATTTTTTTCTCCTGGCAGGTTCGTTTCCTAGCGAGGTCCTTTGGGGTACCTGGAAATCATCTTGGACAGCAAAGTCATGGTTTCCGCTGGCCATATGGCCCTGTAAGAATTTTTTCTTCCGTCATGTGATTTCTTCTTCCTCAATAAATTAGTCTTGTCTAGTGGATTGTGTAGTTTGAGATAGCTTTACAGTGGATTGCGTAGATAATTTTTGGTGTGAGTAGTAGGAGTTGCATCATCAAGAATGGTTAACTGGAAATGATTATTCAGCACAAGTACTTGAGTGATACATTCAGTATAAATAAAATTTCTAAGCTCATTTTTCCAATCAGAAGAATCTAGCGCAGTCAAGAGCTGAGAGACAAACACATACACGGCTCATGGACATTTGCATGGTCCTTTTCCTTCTCAAAGTGCTGAATTTATTTCTGAGCTCCAGTGACTTTTAAGAAAGGAAAAGGGTTCTTATGAGGTGTCTGGTTGGTGAAGTTCAAGTGTTGCTTCCAGCAAATGATACATTTGTTCATTTGTCAAGAATATCGTAGTATCTTCACTTTGACAATTAGATTATTCATTATGAGCAATTCTTATTGTGCCTGTAGGTTGCCATTGTCACTCCCTTCAACTTCCCGCTAGAGATCCCTGTTCTGCAGTTGATGGGTGCACTCTATATGGGCAACAAACCTGTTGTTAAAGTTGACAGCAAGGTAAGTTGATTTCATGTTAATGTTATTGCTGTAATAAGGTCAAACTATCCAATGAGATATATTCATTTATTTGAAACTACTAATGGGGGAATTCACATAATATTAGAATTACGATTTACACAAATTCCAGCGAACTCTGTCCGTTTGTGTAGGAGGAATGGGGCCAAGGGGATAGGGAAGAAGCGGGAGCATTGGGGGACTGGCCTGATTATGAATCCTGTCAAAATCTGTTTTTGCTTTCGTTTCTTCTATGACGTGATGCTTTGTAAAAATATGTTCAACGGGATTTATCTTGATAGGTGAGTATTGTTATGGAGCAAATGATGCGATTGCTTCATCACTGTGGGCTACCAGTGGAAGATGTCGACTTCATAAATTCTGATGGAAAGACAATGAACAGGCTATTATTGGAGGTTGGTATAATATTAGTTATCAGAAAAGTGTTTCATGCCTCTGATTCAGATTGCTTTTTATGCCTAAATCCATATATAATTAGTGTGAGACCAGAGATGACTTTTTGCAGCATGTAGATGGAAAATAGGCTGATGTTTTCTCTTGGTCGTAACTTGTTGTGTGAAGGAATGATTTCCATTGTTCTGTCATGATGTGTGATTCAGATGAATGCACCAAAGGTGGACTTAATCATTAAGCAAATAAGGAAGTGGATGCTTCTGTCCATACTCTCCATTTCTTGGTCTTGATAAGAAGGAAATAGCTAACAACACTAATAGAATTCTGACAAAGAGGGTTTGGTTATTCTGATTGGCTTATCATGAATATAAAACCTTTTAACGGCTGATGACAGAATTCGGGTTTTTTTAAATTAATTTAATTTCTTTCTCTTAGAAATTTTTCTATTGTATTGATTCTATAGGCAAATCCCCGCATGACTCTTTTCACTGGTAGCTCAAGAGTTGCTGAAAAGTTGGCAACTGATCTGAAGGGTCAGATAAAGTTGGAAGATGCAGGGTTTGACTGGAAAGTTCTAGGCCCTGATGTTCAAGAGGTTTGAGCGAGACGTTGAAATGTTGAAATATTCAATGATGGAATTTCTACCACGCAAACAGTCTGCTTACTTTGTTTTGTTGCTTATTGGAAGGTGGACTATGTGGCATGGGTTTGTGATCAGGATGCATATGCATGTAGCGGTCAGAAATGCTCTGCTCAGTCGATACTTTTTATGCATGAGGTTAGTTTTTCAGATAATGTTTCTCATATAATGTAGCAATTACACAGTAGGAGGTGCACATACTCGAGCATGGTGAATAAAAGACGAGAACCTTCATTATCTACTCCAGACATGCTTTTGATCCACTTGTGCATATTTTTGAGATATCTTTATCTGTGGATCAAGCAGCATTGAACTTCGGAGTTTGGCCAGGCTGTCATATTATTCTAACTTGCTTCATTTTGCTTTTATGCAGAACTGGTCTAAATCCTCACTTATTTCAAAAATGAGAAATCTTGCTGAGAGACGGAAGTTAGAGGATTTAACTATTGGCCCTGTCCTCACTGTAAGTATGATAGGTGTGCTTTTGCGGAGAATGATCTTCTCTCCTTGATGAATGAGAATTGTGCTAGAGAATGTGTCAGTGTCTCTTTATGGAACCACACTGACTTAATTGATCATCCAATTGGCCTTTGTATTGGGGGATCGATTAAATATGACTGGAATTTTGGAATTAGAAACTTGGCATGCTGATTTTTAGCGAAATTGGATTGGATGAAATCACTCAAATTGGATTGTGATGTTTGGATCTAGTTTTTGACATGTCAGCTATTCTGATATTTTTCTTTTTCTATACAACCTCTCTTCATGTTCCTCAATAAATCATTTGTTAATTAAGTTCCTTTCTTCGTTGCAGTTTACGACTGGACAAATGTTAGATCACATGAGTAGCTTGCTTTGCATACCAGGTTCAAAGCTGCTCTTTGGTGGTGAACCTCTGGAGAATCATTCTATACCACATATATATGGTGCCCTAAAGCCAACAGCAGTTTATGTTCCGATTGATGAAATTTTGAAGGAAGAAAACTTCGAGCTCGTCACGAGAGAAATATTTGGACCATTCCAGGTATTCAGCAAAAGATTCTATGTATAAATTAATTTGACTGATATAGTATGCTTCTCTTTGGGCTAGTAATAGTCCGGTTCACTTGTCTAAAATCGTTCAACATTTCTAGGCGGATTTATTTGGAGAAATCTTGGGAAAAAGGTTGATGCTTTGTTAGGTAACTCATTGATTGAAAAATGGAGATTCCTGGTGGATCTATTGGGATGCATAGAGACATAATTGTTCTCCATATATCTTTTTAAGCTACACGCAATAACAGTAGTTTAGACTAAGATTATATATGGCCATCCGTGTCGACTGAATGAAGCAGTACATAAGTTTGAATGAGAAAGACATATTTGCCAGCGCTTCTGGTTGTCTAATTTTAATGCCTTTGATACTTATCAATTGTTGAAGATTGTGACCGAGTATAAGGATGATCAACTGCCGAAGATTCTTGATGCTCTTGAGCGGATGCATGCTCATTTGACGGCAGCTGTAGTTTCAAACGATCCCCTCTTCCTTCAGGCGAGTTTTCTGTCCCTATTCTTATGCTCCTCAACAAGCTTTTGTTTCTCTTATTATTGTTTGTTAAAAATATTTGGATAGTGCTCGAAAACCCTCCTTTTCTTCCCTGTTGAGTCTGCTCATGTATGCTTCGGTCTCTAGTTTTGATCGGTGCAAGAACCGTTCTGCAGGAAGTTATAGGAAAAACAGTAAACGGGACAACATATGCTGGACTGAGGGCTAGAACAACTGGAGCTCCTCAAAATCACTGGTAGATAGAAACAGAACATTTTTCGCCATTCAGTTGACAGCTTAAGAACTCTATGTGCTAATACAGATCACTGTTCATATATTTTGCTTCAGGTTTGGGCCTGCTGGAGACCCGAGGGGCGCAGGAATTGGTACTCCGGAAGCGATAAAGCTCGTGTGGTCTTGCCACAGGGAGATCATATATGACTTCGGGCCGCTGCCAAAGCACTGGGAAGTCCCGCCATCTACCTGATTTTGCCACAAGGAAGAAAGAGATAAGTGGACGAGGAACCGTGCACCCAGAACATCTCGTCAACACTCGGTACGGCTGAGGAATGTCCTCCAGACCCCGTCAGCTTTCTCTCTTGTTCAGGTCAGGAAGTAGTTTTAAGTTGCCGCTGCAGGTAACATTCCACAATAATCTGCTGATGACTCTAAAAATTGGAGACGACACGCCACGAGACGGGAAAGCATTGTGCTATGTCGGGAGCGTGCGATCGTGTGCACGGACCGAATATCCGCTTTTATGTGGCTGTGGCCGTGGCTTCTCCTTGATGATTGAACTGAGTCGCTGGAAAGAAAAGCCAATTTGGGCTCGTTTGCTAAGATTTTAAGATTCATGTGATACCACAATGCACTCACTAGTCGTCGGAATCGACTAATCCGAAAGCCGTGATGGAGCGGATCATGAGCGGATCGATCCACGGGCTTGCTTAAGCCGGATTTATTACTGTTCGTTTTGTCCTTTGACGGGTCGACCTGGATAGCAAATTCGGTTCCATCTCATCTCATGCTCGAGCTAACCTTGATCCCGATCGCGTGGAATGATTGTCTCCAATCCATATGGGGGACACAAAATTGGTCCGACAGAATTGAGTTGGCCTTACCCAGTTTTCCAGTGCGGCCCGGCCCATTTTCTAAAACATTTAATCGATACCCGAGCCCCATACCCGCCATCGCCAGGACCTTTATTAAAAAAAGGGAAAAGACCATTAGAAAAAAAAAAACAAAACAAACAAACAAACCTCGGTTATGCCCGGCAAAATACCATGAAATCTTTTCTTGTGTCACCTGGAATCAAATTAATAATTGGGCGGCACATATAGCGATTGTTTATTCATTTGTCATTGTTTATTCATTGTATGCGCATGGCTTGTTTGTCATATAAATTTGCAGTTGTTAGGGAAATGTTTATGATGTTTTGAAGATAGTAAAACAAATCAAAGGCTGTTGACGTGTTTAATGATTGAGTAATTATGTGAAAGATGCACAAGCCACTATGCATACAATAAAATGTGTAAAGAACATTGTCAAATATTATATTAGAAAAAATCAAGAGTCTATGTTGAAATTGAATTTATTTAGGCTGTGTCCCGACCTTTGGGCTAAATATGTTTAAAATAATTCTAAAGATGAATATCTTCATACTTAAGTCTAGATTGTGAAATCTATTTCAGACATAAGACATTCAAACTTTACATAGAGAAAGACATCTAAAATGTGATAAGGTCCAAAATGTTATAGGTCTAGAACATGATAGGTTCAGAATGATAGAATGTGATTCCAAAAATAACTTGTTTAAAACGAAGCCAATTCAAAATGAGATAACTTGATAAATGTATGTAGCACCCTAGATCTCAAATCATGTTACATGACTTGCTCTATAAATCAGGGGAGATAATAATTTCTAATCATAAAATAAATTTCATTCTAAGTTGAGTTATAAAAAACTGAACTGCACTAGGAGCCACATGGGGAGATGAGGTTAAGGTTGGAGATTTTTACAAAAAAAAAAAAAAAAAAAAAAAAAAAAAAAAAAAAAAACTAAGTCACAAATACTAAATATCCCGCCTCCTATTGAGTATGTACATATTGTCAAAACAACAATAACAAAAAACAAAAAAAACAAAACAAAACTCTCCCATACATCGAGCGCTCATTGGTCACCTTCTAATTTGAAGAAAAGACATAATAAACAAGTGTGAGTTTTCAAAATAAAAACTCAGTAAGTGGGTAGTTAGTTTTAACTTGGAGTTGCCAATAGTAAGACAAATAGACAAACAAACTATCAATTTGCAGAATTTATGGAAAGTCTAGCTGCAACAATCACCTAGGGGAAGATGACACTTCACCCTACACCCCTCACACCTAACCTGGCATCATGAGATTCACAATCCCCAGGGGGAAGACGACACTCCACCCTATAACCCTCACACCCAACCCAGCATCACAAGGTCCCCCGAGAAGTTATTCAACCATTCTCAGTCCTCTGGAGAGAATATTATTACTCCTCATCACTCCTCTTCAGGCATCTCGACACCCGAGGTCTCTCATTGGCTCCTTAGCCAACTACACACATTCATAATTCCACCTTGTTGCAACACCAACAATTCCAGTATGTTAACAATCACACCAAGGTCTAAACATACATTGTTAAATACCACAAGGTATATAAGAACCCTCATTAGAGATGACAAAGTAAGAGTCCAACATTTTCTTTCAGAAAACTCATAATCTACTAACCTGGACAAAACTAGGCGAAAGTGACTAGTCTCAATATTTAGAACCAAAACCATAGTAAACCATCACATAAAACTTTCAAGTTTTAATATGTGATAGTAAGGCCCTAAATGAACACTTTTAAGAAGGAAACCAAGTCCGGTTCCTTCTGTAAAGAGAGCAGCAATGTGGTTCATACAGCTCAAAATTCCTTTTACCAAACAGAATCAACAATCGGGAGGTTTAGTCCATTTCAAAGTTTGAAACTCAGTAAAATGCTTTGAAATTTTGATATGTTCTGCACCTATATGTCTCCTACTACTTTTACGAAGGAAGCAAATCCATATTCTAACTCAACAATTTATAGAAATCCAAAAGCGCACTAAGGTTGTGATTTCACAACATTGAACAGCTTACTAACAGCATAAAATCAAGTCTTCGTGTGGGTTAGCTTAACTCAGAAAAATCTCAATTAAATATATGTCATAGATTAGGATGTGTTGCACCACCCTCCAGAAGATAAGTTCATCCAATTCTTAATGCATTTGATAACAAAAAATCAGCAAACCAGCAACCTCAACAAGTTTTTCTTCCCGAACAAATCAACTATGGACTCTTAACACCTACACTTAGCTACTCCTAGCTATCTAGTCCTCTCACGAACCCTCATTTAAGCCTCGACCACACCTGTATAGCACCTAAACGAGCATTGGTCACTAGCGATTCATCATTGACAACTCGAAAAAATCCATCTAAAGTCACAATTGAACTCTCAACCTTCCTAAATCAACACGCAAACCCATTTTGTAGCTCATCCGTCTTTCCTACTCAACAACAATGGACCACAGCCACCCTCTCGCCTCGACTTCATCAACAACACAACCAAGACAGCCACGATACCAACCATATCGACACCTACATTAGTAATTAAAAGAAGAATGCTATGACTTCCGAAGCTAAGTCAACAACCACACAGTCACTCCATCCTCAATCGCACTCAAACTGCTAAACTAACCATGGTTGAAATATCGCCAACATCAAATTAAGCATTGAATTCAGCCAAATTCCAAACCAAACCAAATCAAAGATCTCCAAACCCTTGCAAATCTATTCCACCGATAGTAACTCCATAGCTCAAGCCATGTACCAGCTTAAAACCTATCAAATCTCGCGCAAGCACTTCCAACACGAGCACACACCAATCACCCCAGGAAAAGGCCGACAGAAAGCAAGTTCAGAAGGCCTAATTCCACGACACCAAGCGCAAAACCACAAACACAATACAATACAAAGGTTGAGGGGGTGGAGGAATACACATGAAAAACACTTACAATCTAGCTCTAAATCGAGCTATGATTCTCTATTTTCACACCCAACCCCGAAATCCACCCCAATCTTCACATGCCTAATAAAATAAAGCTAACCCATGCACCCAAAACCCTAATCATTGCTCCACTTGCTTGGATTTTTCATCGGCGAAAGAGGAAGAAGGCTTTGGACAAGCTGGGGCTTCGCGGCCTACGGCGGTAGCTCCGAATAGGACTGGACAACGACGATTTTGTTGCTTGACGGAAGCACCGATGGTGAGAGGCCGAGATGGGGTCGGGCTCGATGGAGATGAACGGAAGTGGGAGGAAAGGAAAGTGGTGTGTCTCAATTGAGAAGGAAAGAAAAGAATGCAGCTAAAGGGAAATTGTTGCTGCCGCTTCGCCATTTTCTTTTCTTTTTTTTTAGAGAACAAAAGAGGGAAAAGATAAAAGAAAATTTGAGTGTCACAACGTAACACAAGTTCAAAATGTATAATGGTTGGTGATGTGATTTGGATTTTATATCAAAATATATTTGATTAACAATTGGATCATGAATACAAAAATTTTTTAAATGAAGAAACTCTACTTATGGAAATCAAAATTTTGTTTGTATGGAGAAAATATTCAGTGGTTGGTGAGCGCCATGTCACCCGCCCACCTGGCATATACTTATCTATGTGGATGCACTAAGTATATGCACTGATAAAACGTCACCCGCCTACCTGGCATATATTTATCTATGTGAATCTACCGATAAAACAACACGTGTAATCTGAAGTCAGAATAAAAAAATTACTTTTGCTCTCTCTTTGCTAAGGCTAGTTGTAGGTGACACTAGGTTGAGCGGCCATTAATGGCTCTCTCTTTCTCGAGGCTCTCTCTCTCTCTCTCTTGTCTCTGCTCTTTTCACTTTTGAACATGGAGCTCTTCATCTTCCTTCCCGCTCCTCACTCACCTCAAGCCCTCGCGCCCTCGCCCTCTTGCTCTTGTGCTCCTTCTTCCACTTCGACTTCATTCGTCATCGTTGTTGCCTTTCGGGCTTTGATGATAGAAACCACAAGTGGCTTGGTTTCGATTTTGGGTTAGGCACGTCATCACCAAAACAAAATAAATTTGCAGCTACTAGGTTGCAAGCCATCTCGGCCCTCACATGCCGCTTGCTTTGTTTGTTGCCATTGTCGCCTTTCTAGTTCCGGTGACATAATCTGCGAGTGGGTCGGTTTCATTTTTCGGGCTCGGCTATGTTGGCATCAAAGTGGAAGAAGTTTTCAAGTGCTGGGTCCCGAGCCCTCTTCGCCTTCACACGCAGCTCGCTTCGTTTGTCGAGGTCGTTGCTTTTCTGGCTCGGGCAATAGAAACCGCGAGTGGGTCATTCTTGATTTCGGGCTTGGGCACGATGCCAACGATTTTGAAGCCAAAGCAAAAGAAACTTGCGACTGTTGGGTCTCAAGCCTCTCCGCCTTCATAGCTTTCTTGGTGTCTTCACTAGACAGATTAGCATATCCCCTTGCCATTGCTATCGAATTCTCTCAAACAAAAGGTTAGAATCGCCATGCTACTCTTGTTCACTTAAGGATGAAACCCGTGAAGTGTCGTGTCCCAAAATATGTGATGTTTGTGATGTTTATGTGTAGCTAGTGTGATTTATTGTCTAAATTTTGAGCCTAAACAATCTAGTTGAGTCGCCCACCATCCATTCAATGAAATGCCTGAATTAGGTCTACTTTCTTCAATTATGGGTTTACTCTATTTTGGCTTTTTCCTGTGGTGGTCGACGAAGTTTGGTTTGGTGATAGTCCAACAAGTGACTAGGTGTTGTTCAATGGAGACGGAGATCGGGCAACATTGATTGGCATGGCCAAAGATAAAGTCCAACGCCTTTGGTTAGATCGGAGTTTCGATTAAACTCCCTTGCCTTAATAAGATAATAACATAGACACAATCAACAATAAGAGTTTTTTTTTTTAATAGCTAGGAGGATTGTTGGTTGCGTGACCTGCTAATAAGTTTTTTCCTTTCAATATTTTGCAACTAAGTGGATCTGTTAAATAAACTAAAAATGTTGTTGCTAGTTTTGTTACAAAACTTGTTGCTTATCTATTACATTTATTTGTTATTCCAAAATTATTGCTTATATTACTTTTGTTGATTAAATTTAATCTAATTTTGATTATATGATACTATTGCTAACAGGAAAACTATCTATGGCTTTTCATTTTTTTCAAGAGTTCATTCTTGTCATAATTCTTTTGTCTTTACATACCAAAATTTAAGTTTGCTTTATTGGGGTTTATCTTCAAGAATTCTACACTTTACTATTGTCCATCATGAATTAATGGGCTCAAAAGTGCCGCTGATGAAACCAAGGTGTGAATAAGTGATTCTCCTCTCTATATATATTGTAAATGCTTTAACTTATATGTTGTACCTCAACTTTTTTTTTACTACTTCAGTTTCAGAAAGAGAGAGGTGCTCTTACATAACTAGGTGTGATTCTTATTTACTTAAAATTTCAGTTTGGCTTAAAAGAATGTCTATTGTTTATATGATTACAAGGGAGCCTATTTTCAAGATTACAAGGAAGCGACCTTAAGGTTGTCGCCGTGAGACTGGGTTAGAAGCGGGTGTTCACAAAGTGTGGTGAGAATACTATTTTACATCTATTACTTTCATGAAACCCACTTATAATCCATCATAACTGAGATAAAGTATGTATACACAAACACTTTTGAACTAACTTATATTTTTACTAATATTCATCAGATAATTCGTAGACCTTGGTGGCTAATTTGACTTGTTCTCGAGATAAATGGGTATGACTTATCTCTTTAGAATTTAAATTTGTTTTGAATTTATCTTTCTTCTTTAAATGATGAGTTTTTTTTTTTTTAACTTGTAGAAGCTGCAAAGGATAATGTCATCATCCATAATGTTGATAAAGATTTTGAATTTAAAATTGGCATGACATTTGCTAATGAGGACGAAACTTATAATACATACAATTCATATGCAATTTGCAAAAGATTTGGAGTGCGAAAAGGACAAAAGGCAAACAATAGTAAATGAATATTGCGAGCTTGCACATTTCTATGTAATTGTGAAGGATATTCTCCACCAATCTTACCTCATGAATAAAGAGATGTATATAGGACTGTGAAAAGAACTTGATGTAAATTTTACATTAAATTCAAAATTGAAGAGGGAGTTTGGGTAGTTGTCAAATTTGAGGATGTTCATAATCATCATTTTGTTGATGATAAACAAAAGCACTTAATATGGTCATATCGGCATATAACGAATACTAATGGAAGTATTTTGACTTCTTTGGCTGAGGTTGGTGTGAGGGCTACAAAAGCGTATTCTTACCTTAGTGGTGAAGCGGGAGGACAAGAGAATGTTGGCTTTACACTACGGGATTGTCAAAAAATTTTGCAATCAAAGAGAAGAGCCTTGATTACTGCGGGGATTGTCAAAATCTCATTAACCATTTTAATTGCTTACAATTAAATGGAAGCAATTTTTTTATACATTTCAGTTGAATTAAGAGCAAAGATTGACCAATTTTTTTTTTTTTTTTGTCCGATGGTATATCCAAGCTGGATTATGAAAGTTTTGAAGATGTTGTGGTATTCGATGTTACTTATCGTACAAATAAATACAATATGATATGCGCACCTTTTGTTGAGTTGAGTCATCATTGGAAAAATGTTCTATTTGTTGTGCATTTTTATTGGATGAGACTATTGCTTCTTTTGTGTGGGCTTTGCAATCATTTTTAAATATAATAGGTAATAAAACACCAAAGATTATTTTTACTGATCAATATCATGCAATGGCAAATGCCATTAGAAGTGTTCTTCCTAACACTAGTCATCGTTTATGTGTATAGCATATTGGGAAAAATGCTACGTATCATATTGCACATCTTCTTGAAAATCAGGCTTTTGCGATAAATATTATATAAACTTTTATATAAGTGCGAGTTGGAGCTTGAAATGGAAAACACTTGGAAAGCTATGTGTCATGAGTGGAAGCTTGAGGACAACAAGTGGTTGGAGAATATATATCGCCTACGTCATAAATGGTGTCCTGCATTCAGCCAAGATACTTTTTCCGCGGGAATTAGATCACACAAAGAAGTGAAAGCACCAATAATGTCTTTCAAGATATGGCATGTAAGACTATGACTTTATTTCAATTTGTCTATCATTATGAAAAGCAAGCAAAAAAAATGCGCAACTCTGAAGTTATTGATGATTTTGAGTGTGCTCGAGGAATGTCACGGATTATGGTTGAAAGTAGTGGAATATTGAAACATGTTGCACATGTCTACACATGTGTCATTTATAGAAAGTTCCAGGATGAGTTCTTGCATTCTTTGTCTGAACATGTTCTTAGATCATAAATTGATGGACCGTTACACACTTATATATTGGGAGCTGAAAATAGTGAAAGAAAGCATATTAGTCCATTTTTGTCCAGGTGATTCAACCATTACATGTAGCTGTAAGTTATTTGAAATGCAATGATGATTGTGTAGGCATACTTTATGTATCTTGACACATGTTGTAAATTTTACAAGCATTCCATCACAATACATTTTAAAGAGGTGGACAAAAACTGCAAAACGAAGTAGTCATTGCAATGATGTTGGAGAAAGCTCTCGTGATGCGGGAAAGTCAAAGACATTGCGCTTGAAGAGGTTAATGCAATTGGCTTTTAGTGTTATGAACATTAGTGCAAATCATGATGTTACAGGGAAGATTGCAACTACAACCTTGATGGATCTTCACTCTCGTATAATGAACAAAATGCAATATATCACAAGTAAAGATGTTAATTATTTGTTGGAAAATGATGAATCTGAATATGCAGCAAACTGTGAAATTCAAATATTTGATCTCTTCAGAGAAGGCCAAAATGTATACCAAATACTCGGTTGAAGAGTACTAGTGAGAAGCGAAAGAGAAATGAATCCTCATGCACAAGAGGCATCTCAAAATAGGTGTGTGAGATGAGAAAAGCCTTTTCTTTCCTTTGTATACCTCTAATATGGTTGTATTTAAGTTGTACATGGCATGTAGTGAGGAGTGCATCATTTTTTTCATTTATTTTTTTGACTAATCCTTATGGTTTGAAATTTTTCCATTTTTTTTTTTTTCCTTTTTTGCAAATGAAGACAGTAGTCTTTTTTGTTTAGTAGATGAAGATAGCAGCCTTTTTTTTTGCAGATGAAGACAGCAACCGTTATTAATTGATGGTGTTTTATGACATCAACAAAGAGCATAATTCTTAGTTCTTCTCTTTTTGCATAATGGGAGAAGCTTCTCATAGTTTATACTTGATACGTGCTCAATTTTGCCTATTAGAGGGTATATTTGTAATAACTATTTGTTGCATTTCTTCACTGAGCAGATTAAGGTTTGTCCTTGCCCAATTTGGACGTGTGATCACAACCGGATTCTTTCCTACACAAGATAAGAATCCGATAAGAATCCTTACTTTACTCCCGTTTACTTTAGGAAGTTTGTGTCATTTTTATGAATCAAATTATGTGAACTAAACTCTTTGTGAAACCAAAATCATGAATCACTATACATTGAGTCCAATTCGTGGTTCACGGGATCGTACGGTTATATTGTTCTAGGTATTTTCAAATTACTACTTCCTAGGTCTTTGTCATTTTGTTCCAATCTAAATGTTTATTATTCCTAATATATGGAAAAATAGTATGGGTTCTTCTTACTTGTTGCTTTGCTTTCTCTCAAAGTATGTATATTCCTTGAAGGCAGCTAAGAAAAGTGATGTTTACAGTATGGAGCTTGTTATTGGGAAAATGCCGACAAATGCATCTTTTAGTTTAGATATTGACATGGTTAAATGGGTGAAGACTCATATTGAGATGCAAGGTTTGGCTTGGGAAGAGTTGATAGACCCAGTGGTGAGCTTGCTCTTGGCTATAGAAGAGAGTGCAGCTTTTTAAGTGCTCAAAATTGCACTGCAGTACACAAAAACTGCCCCACAAGTGAGGCCATCATTTTGGCAGGCATTCGATCTCCTTTTCCATGTATTTAACAATAGGATGATGGATAACCTTGTTTGTACTTCCTGATGGTTGGATGAGCAGAAATCTAGCTATAGTGATGTATGTGATTATGTCCACCAAGATTCAGTTAGCTATTACGTGGTCCATAAGCTGCATTGTTTTTTTTTTAACCCAGATTTCTACTGTCTAATTGTAATACTGTCTGTTTGTCGTAAGATTACCTCAAATATGAAAGTTGTTTTTGAGTATGAAGTTTGGTGTCATCCATGTTTGCAAAAGTTCTCTCGGAGAATAATTGGTATGATAGCTCATAAAGAAAATATTTACACCTTTCGACTCAATTGCCAAAGATTGAAATTCATAGTTCTTATAGCAATTTGGGTGCACTGTGGAGAGTTTCCTCCAAGGAAATTAACAGGTACACATTGATTGATTGGCAACGAGCATTTACATTGTAGTCCTTGAGTATGACTTAGAAATACAAAGCTAGAGCACTACAGAATTTATTTGGAAACTATAAAAATATGACTCATTTTTGGCCTCTTGACTACCAATGTATCTTTGCTTTTGAAAGTGTTAAATATATACTTGAAACACCAAGTATCCTTGTGTTCCTATTTACGAAAACATCATGTTCTTTTCAAAAGTATCACTCTTTAGATTCTAAGTTCTTACTTAAAACATTCAAAATCAACCAAATCACTCAAAACTCTAAATGAGATTGTAAATTGTGTCCCCAAGGACAACTTGATATTTCCCATATGGCGTTTTTATTAAGAGGTGCATGAAGAGTACGTGTAAAAATAAAGGGGTGTAAGTGGTCATTGGGTTAGAAGTAAAATATATTTAGTACTTTCATAATATTATTAAAGTAAAATTTAGAGACTTCTCCAAGCTCCATGTCTCTGCAGAGAGCAAGTACATCCTACAAGTACATGAAAATCTAGATATGCAATGTGATGCCTGAAAGTTATCAAGTAGCCATATATTCTTGGCAAGAACAAGAATTCATCATACATGATGGAAAGAAACTTTCATGAGCTAAAAGTAAGAACAATGGTTGAGCAAAAATCTAGAACTAGAGCTATAAGTCACAATATGTTATGGCATAAAAGGCTGCCACCATATCTCATGGTCTTTTGGAATTGTTCAGTAGTTGCAATGATTGTAACATTCCAGCATATTGAATGCCCGAAAAGGCTGTAATTTCCTTATTTGGTGTGGACACCACCTCACTCTTTGAAAAATGGTGTGATTCTTCAAAATAACATGATTATGCTCAAAAGTTTCTTGTGCCCACATATTAAATGGGCACGCAGTTGGTGCTGCATGCTTCCCTAGTGCAGCTTCAATACCCGCATTACCATCGACTTCATAAATCAGCAAATACACCAAAATAATTCCATCACCAAGCGCAAAAAATAATGTTAATTCCAAAGACAATCAAATAAGTAAGAGCGAAACTCATGCAATCACTCTTGAACTTGTGAGGTTGAAATTTTCTTTAACAACTCTGTTGATTGTTGTCTAGAGATGAAAATTTTTTGCTCTTGCAGAGTTGAAATGTTGTCCATCTTTATCTATTCTATGGAGCCCACATAGTTACCACAATATATATAACTATAGAACTTGTTAACAAGAGCATGTACTACATTCTAAAAGACAGAATTCCCAACCAAAATTTGAGCTATTTATCCTTAAGAAAGAAAAATGGAAAAAATGAGTGGTTTACCCTCAATGACTTGTTTCCCTCCAACCCTTTAGCCAAAGCATTGGCCCCTCATGCGCTACCATAGTTGTTGTTGAAAATACATCATCCATCAAAATCTTCAATGAAGCAAAACAAAAGCACGCCACCAGGAGCATATCAAACCTGTCACTATTTGGAAGGCTTAATATTGAAAGCATGCCACTAGGAGCAAAACAAAAGCACGCCACTTAGTTGCAAAATATTGAAAGAAAAAAACTTATTAGCAGGTCACGCAACCAATAATCCTCCTAGCTACAAAAAAAAAAACTCTTATTGTCGATCATGTCTATGTTAGTATCTTATTAAGGCAAGGGAGTTTAATTGAAACTCTGATCTAACCAAAGGCAATGGACTTCATCTTTGGCCATGCCAATCAATGTTGGCCAATCTCCATCTCCACTAAACAACACCTAGTCACTTGTTGGACTATCACCAAACCAAACTTCGTCGACCGCCACAGGAAAAAACCAAAATAGAGTAAATCCATAATTAAAGAAAGTTGACCTACTTTAGGCATTTTGTCGAATGGATGGTGGGCGACTCAACTAGATTGTTTAGGCTCAAAATTTAGACAATAAATCACACTAGCTGCACATAAACATCACAAACATCACATATTTTGGGACATGACACTTCGCGGGTTTCATTTTTAAATGAATAGGAGTAGCATGTCGATTTTAACATTTTGTGGGAGAGAATCCGGTAGTGATGGTAAGGGGATACGCTAATCTGTCTAGTAAAGATACCGAGAGAACAATGAAGGCGAAGAGGCTCGAGACCCAGCATTCGCAAGTTTCTTTTGCTTTGGCTTCAAAATCACTGGCATCATGCTCGAGCCCGAAATCAAGAATGACCCACTTGCGATTTCTATTGCCCGAGCTAGAAAAGCAATGACCTCGACAAACGAAGCGAGCGGCGTGTGAAGGAGAAGAGGGCTCGGGACCCAGCACTTGAAAACTTCTTCCACTTTGGTACCAACACAGCTAAGCCCGAAAGTGAAACCGACCCACTCGCAGATTATGTCATCGGAACCAAAAAGGTGACGATGGCGATAAATGAAGCGAGCAGCGTGTGAGGGCCGAGATGGCTCGCGACCCAATAGTTGCAAATTTCTTCTACTTTGGTGATGATGTGCCTAACCCAAAATCAAAATCGAGCCACTCGTGGTTTCTATCATCAAAGCCCAAAAGGCGACGATGGCGACGAATGAAGTCTAAGTGCAAGAAGGAGTGCAAGAGCAAGAGGGCGAGGGCGTGAGGGCTTGAGGTGAGTGAGGAGTGAGAAGGAAGACGAAGAGCTCCATGTTCAAATGTGAAAAGAGCAGAGGGAGAGAGAGGAGCCTCGAGAAAGAGAGAGCCGTTAATGGCCACTCGGCCTAGTGTTGCCTGCAACTAGCTCTAGAGGAGAGAGAGAAAGTAATTTTTTTATTCTAACTTTAGATTACATGTGTCATTTTATCAGTGGATCCACATAGATAAGTCACATGGCGCTCACCAACCACTGAATATTTTCTCGTTTGTATGAGTGATTAAAATCAATTGGGATTTTGCTTTGTCACTCAATGGCTACTTAATCTTCTTGATATAGATTTGTTGGGTAGATTGGGAGGCGATCATCTAGATATTGTCAAATAACTAGTTTAGAAGTGGATGTGTATTTAAGCAGATTAATAATCGAAGAGAAAGTAAGAGACGAAGCGTAAAATCTAAAATTTCAAAATCTGAGCAAACTTCAATCATACAATTACCTTTCGTGAGTTTAGATGTTTGTGATCATGAGAAAAATACTAAAATAGTGACTTAGTGAGGTAGTATAATCTATTATTAAATATTTATACTTAAAATTATAATCTATTGTTGATCATATAATGGAATCCAGCTAGTAAACTATCAACATGAGTGGACATGGACTTGATTTAAGCCAAACTATTATAGAATCTGTATGCAATTCTCTTATCTCTTAACTCTCCTCATTTAAGTTTATTGCACAATTGCATGTTATCTCATAAGTCTATTTTATCATACAACATATTCTAAATATATATTAGAAGTTTGGTGTTTTGCGAAACTTATTTTATTTTTCATTTAGAATTTGCTTTCAACTTATTTTATTCCACATTTATTTGTTAATGTTTCTTTTAAATGCCTATTTACCCTATTTTAAGTGTTAGTACTAGCTACATTAGCAGTTACTCTAGTGACTCCTTTGATTCTTGTCTGTCACTTCCATCACCACCTGACCTTCAATGGCATTTGTTAGCAGTCGCTCAACCATCCACTAGGTGGTCATCATTTGCTCTTAGGTATGAGATTTCAAATTTGCGTAAATGTAACATGGGGGATTAGTCTCTTGAAGACAATAATCTAGAGGCCACGAACTCGTAAACCAGATTTTGCCATGACAACCGCGAGCTTTGAAATCAAATTTAGATTCAAAGCTGGCGACCCCATGACCACTCGACCTCGAGACTTCACCAGATTGTTGAGCGATTAAAGGTGGTGGAGTTGAAATTATCAATGTTCAAGACATTGAGCTCAGCCCATACTTGAATCATTGCTTGACCACATGACCATGTCGCCACTTGGACCATATCTCGGTAAGCTTAATCGCAATGCTCAAGCTCGACGCCATTTGAGCCAAGCTTTGCTTACTGCAGGGGTTGACAGCCCGTGGCGGTCGACCTCATCGGATCGATGGTGAAGCTTCGATCATCTGCAATCATTGCCTCCTTTCATTTGATTTATTTTGGCCTTTTCAGGTTTTACTTTTATTAACTTTTAATGATGTGCAGCATTGCATCAATGTCGCTTACTCTTAAAAACTATTAATAATGCCATTTCATATCACATTATAGTGGAAGTAGTGACATGAAAAGATTTGAAGATATTCGTAATAAGATTGATGCAATGAAAAATCACAAAATTAATAAATTTATGATAAATTTACTTAAAACTAATTTTTATCCCAAACTAGTATATTTTTGATAAAATTTACCAAAAACTAGTATATTTATAATAAATTTACTCATAATTAGTTTTTATTATCAAATTATTGAGTTGGATATCAAGTAATAGTTGATTTAATTATTTATTTGTTACGATTATATTTATCACAAATGAATAAATTTAAGATTTTTGCGGTTTAATAATTTAGTTTAGAGTAAATTGTCATAAGTGTATTATTTGTAATCATTTAGCATAAATTCGTCACAGGGTATTAATTTGAGTTTTTTGGTGGTTAAAAATTAATTTTTAATAAATTTATCATAGATATGTCAATTTGAGATTTTTAGGATGTTAATCATTTACGATACAACACGATAGGTTAAGGTTTTTTTGCCGCACATTTTTCTGTAAAAAAGAAGAAGAGAAAATGATGTGATCGACGGTCCAGATCTGTCGCTGTCGGCCTCCGGTTGCAACACCCGCTCCCAGTGCACCTCGACCAGACCAAAGGACGCTTGCTTCGTCCTCCTCCTTCCTCCTCGCCAGACCCGAAACCCCGCGCGGTCTCCTTCCCTGTCCCCGCTCGTCTCAGAAACCCTAAGTCCCTCTCTCTCACTCTCTCTAGAAGAAGAAGAAGAAGAAGAAGTCGTCTATGAAAATCCCGTTGCTCCGCCTCGGCGATGGATCCCGATCACCGCGCATGGCGCCCCGCCCCGCCTCCAGGTAGCGGCCCCTGCCCCGTCTGCTCCGCCCCGCACTTCCCCTTCTGCCCCCCGCCGCCGCCGCCCCCGTCCTCCGCCTTCCTTCCCGCCCCTGGCTTCCCCTCCGCCCGACCCGACCCTCGCCTACTCGGGTACCGACCCGCCGCCTCTCCCCCTCCCCCGCCGCCGCCGCCGTCGTACTACGGTCACGGGTTCGGCGATCCGAGGAATCAACACCGCCACGGGTTCCCCGATCACGGCGGGGGCGATCTCGGCAGCACCCCGATAGGTTCCGCCCTAATGGTTACGGCGGCGCCAATGGGTTCGTTGGGGAGGGCGAGAGGAGCTATAAGAAGATGCGAGTGGCGGAGCCGAGTGGCGATCCGAGCTTGAGCGGCTACGCCAATGGGAATCGGGACGTTTTTGCTGGAGCTTCGTTCGACGACGAGCGCCGATTGAAGCTGATTCGGGATCACGGGGCCGCGGTGGGCGGGAACGCGGGGTATGGTTTTGATATTAGCAGGGATGGGACGGGCGAATTGGGCGCGAAGAATATGCAGAAGAGCTATGGGAATGGGAGTATCCCATCCGACGGTGAACAGCAATACTATATGCAGAAACGCGCAAATGAGTATCAGACTGAAGTTCCCGTCATGAAAAGAATGTATCTTGGCCAGAGTGGTGGCGTTTCAAGGGACGATTTGGCCGTAGCTATCAGCCACCGCATCAGCCTCATGCAATTCAATCAGGGCAGGTGCAAAATCACCTGGTGCATGCTGAGATGAGAGAAGGCAACCAGCCATTTTATGCGAATCATGGTCCAGTTGGGTATCAGAATTTCCCTGGAATGGCTCCATATGGTGCCCCGAGTTTAGGCGCAGGAGGAGGTTACCCGCCGCATCCTGCTGGGCCGGGCATGAACGTTGCCCGCCCTCCTCTCCTCCATCTCCTCCACCGCCCCTGCCGCTTGATCCGTCCGGTTACCCTTCATTAGAACAAAAGGCGCATTCACCATCGTTGAGTTCTCTGTTTCCCTTGCCTTCGAGCTCTTCTAGAGTGTCTCCTACGTACCCTCCAGCACCTGGGAATCATCACCTTCGGCACTATTACCGCAGTGGACAAGCTCCTACTGTGTCTGCTGGCTTTGTCCCAGAGGTGTGGTTTTTATATATCCTTTCTTTACATGTTTTTCAATCTTGTTGGTCCATCTTATGCTGATCATTTGTCGATATCTATTGTTTGGTACTTTTTAAGGAATATAAGGCCATGCAAGGGAACTCGATGAGGCAGTATTCTGGGCAGGGTCCACAGCTTCCATCACAGCAATTGCCTTCGCAGAAGCCAAAAATTGTTGATGCTTCCCATATTTTTAAGCCACCTCATAGAATCGGTCGACCTGATCATTTTGTCATAATTCTTAGAGGGCTTCCAGGTAAAATATATGATCTTAATTCTGCTCTTTTTACCTTTATATTAAGTTGACCGCTTTTTGAGTGTTAATTGTACTAAAAATCAGTCGTGAATGCCTGCTTCTGATTTGTCAAACTTGAAATGATGTTGTTGCCGTATGCATTGTGGCTAGTCATATTCTAGGAGCCATTATGGTGGGTGGAAATAAACAGGGTCACTGCATGTTATTAAGTTTCACATCTGTAGTGAAATTTGTGAAAACATCCAATTGGTGAATTCAGTAAGGGCCAAGAATATGACACTTTTCTGATAGAGATCAGCTATTTGATTTCCAATGTCGTCATACTTATGTATATTTCACAGATGTTAAATTTAGTGGAAATTTGTTAACTGATGTTTGTCAGATGGTTGGTCGTGTGATCATTTATGTTCTCATTGATTAGTGGGGGTTGAGAAAGATTTGTGAAATTTAGTAAATTATCTGGAAAGTGTTGAGGTAGTTGCTGGAGAGGCTGTGTTTAGAAATCTGTTAGCTTGATCACTTTCATCCAGCAAATGTAGATATCTACTGTTGTTATGTTTTTTGGCTGAAAAAAGGAAAAAATCGTAGCTATGTGTCATGTGCATGATTGTATGCTGTCGACATGAAAATGTGAGCAGAAGGATGCAATTGGTCATGCACCTACTGTCAATTGGGAAGCATATTTATGGTTGATGTGTTTGTTTATGCCAGGAAGTGGAAAGAGCTACTTAGCCAAGATGCTGCGGGACCTTGAGGTTGAAAATGGTGGTAGTGCTCCACGAATTTATTCTATCGATGATTATTTCATGACCGAAGTTGAAAAGGTTTGGAATTTCTATATTTTTCTGATGCTATATATGTCCTGACTTTCATGTTTTGGCCTTTTGTTTACGGCATTGCATGGTTTTCTTTTTGTGAAGAGCTTCATAATCTTCATCTACTTTTTCAGATTGATGAGAATGGAGCTTCAAAGTCTTCAGCTGCAAGCAAAGGAAGAAGGCTGCTATGAAAAAAGTGATGGAGTATTGTTATGAACCTGAAATGGAGGAGGTAAAGCATTAGTCTGTATGACAAATAGGTTATTATTTCTGGCAATGGAGAAATTACATAGGAAGAAGACAAGACGGTCTTAGAATTTGTAGTAAACAACCAAGAGTGTATAAAAGTGGGTGTAGAAACATAGAGTGGAGACAAAACAAGCTTTAAGAAATAGACCAATCTGAAGCTGTTCTAGCATCTCTGTCTTGATAATTGTCAAATGTAGGAACTGAAATTGAATGGAGGAATACTAGTTGAATTGGATTTGGCTTGAATTTCTCCTGTAAATTATACATCTGTACTGCAATCATGAAATCTAGGATATTTCTGTTTTGCTTCACATTGTTCTATCTTAAGTCATTTAAAAGGGTAGTTGATCTCTTTTCTTTCAATTTTAGGCTTACCGGTCAAGCATGCTGAAAGCATACAAAAAGACTGTTGAGGAGGGAACTTTCACCTTTGTAATTGGTATGAATATTCTATTTTGATTTACACAGCCATAGAAATTTGGAGTCATTTCATTTTAAATATCTACTTCCATTTTGTCTTTTTATGTGCTGTTGGAGGCAAATATTTATATCTCAAGCTCTATTTAGATGAACTCTAAAGATGATGGGTTTTGCCCTATTTTTGATTAGATTGTTTGATGCCTGTAGTGGCAATGGATATGCGTAGTGTTTTCGATTTTGTCTGTGATATTGCTGGTAAAAAACTGAATTGTGCTTTTTACACTTAAGGATGTTGCATCTTAAGGATCGGTTAATCATTGCAGAAGACATTTCAAGTTGCTCTAGATTCATACATCTCAAAAAACAGTTGCTAGTTTCACCATCATGCGACCAGTAATTGACAGTTTGATTGTACATCAAGTGGATGCAGTGTCGATGCACTGCCTTCATCTTAACTAACCACCAATGCAGTTTATGGTTCGGCAATTGACCCTTTTCTTCCTGGTATGTGTGCCTGGTCTTAGTGGATGACCGCAATCTGCGGGTTGCTGATTTTGCTCAATTTTGGGCAATTGGGAAGGTATATATTCAATCTCTTATCTCACCACCCCTGCGAGCATTTGCATTCACATGTCGTGTTTCCTTGGAATGTTCTAGGGATCCTGGTCCTTGTGTATGTGACATTTCTTGTGATTTGCCTTATGTTTCTCTGTGTTCATTGCTGTGTTCACTTAAATCACAGTTATTCTCTTGGGATTCGTCTTGAGTGCTACAGTGGTCTATGTCTTACATCTTGAAGCTGGGTATCCAGCTCTATTCCTAATAGGACCATTTTGAGGTCAGGAAAAGGGAAAATATTTGGCGGACTAGTTGAAGGGAGCTCTACTGATAGGTTGTCAGATAACCTTGTCCTCCATTTCCTGCTGGACTTTTGAAGTGCATTAATTACTGATTAAAAACGTTAAAGCTTCATAATTTACCTGTTCTGATCTTCACAAATAGGCAGTGGAGACCAGAGAGGGCCTGCTAAAATAAGAGATTCTGAAAAGCATAATTTTAATCCCCTACATTCCAGCCTCACAGGGCCTGCTTGAACAATTCTAGTTTTTCAAAGTACCAAGATTGACTGTGAAAGCTGGAGTTTTTGACACAGTATTTTCCTTGTCCAACTGCTCCTACATTTACTGAATCATCTTCTTTTCCTTGCCCCCTCTTTCCTCTGTCACAGCAGTATCTAGATTTGCTTTTGGGGTTGGCAAATAAATCGGATGTGGAATATAAAGATTCACCTTCACTTTTTCATAAGTAATTGTGGGAGGAAAGAAAAAGAAGGGGTAGGGTTGGTGGTTTTTTTTTTTTTTTTTTTTTTGGGGGGTTGTTTAAGGCCTTAACTCAGTACCACTAGGTCTTGCAGAGGTTAGGCAAGACTCATTTTGGAGTAGCATCCCCTAAATTCAAATAAAGTCTCTGAAAGTAACATTAGAAATACTTGTGGGATAATAATGTCAGAGAATATTTACTTGTTGAAGTCTCTCAAGCACTCTGGGTCTTTGTTTCTTTGTCAATGAATCTAGATATGCAGTGCTCAGGCAAACTAGAGCTCAATTTACCAGTAAGGCTGTCTTCACTGACTTGTCTTTTGGTTCAGATCAACTAATTCTCTTCTAATGGAGAACTGAAGGGCCTGTTTGTTTACACTTAAAAAAGCAAAAAGTACCTTTTTACTGTCTAACCAAAGTTATGATTCAAATCACAAAAAATTTTGAAAAGATTATATGGTAATTTACATATCAATGTTTGAAGGTTGTGCAAGTTTGAGGAGTTTTGGATTTAATTAAAGTCAAAGTGTGTGAGTTACGAGGTTTAGGTTAAGCAAAAAGTAAAAGTCAATCCAGAGAAATCTTAAGTCCTTCCTAAGGAAAAGGTGATGGAGGAAATTTTGTGTTATTCGTGAGGGCTTGCAACTCATTGCCACTTTTCCTTGACTAAATCTTCATCTTGATTAGCATCTTTAGCGAGGCTCCTAGTTTACAATCTTAAAGGCATGAGTTGATAGACTGGGAGAGGAGAATGTGGAAGAGAGCATGGTTTTGGAGAAGTGGGAAATACTCATGCTAAAACTGAGCCCTTTTTAGTTTCTCTAATAATTATAGGTTGTGATGGTAGCTCCATCACAATGTGTAGTTCATATTCTCTTATGGTTTTTATAATTTTTCCCTTCTCTTTTCAGACATCAGGCTATGAAGTTTACATTCTAGAAGCAGCATACAAGGACCCGGAGGTGAATTTCTGCATTAACTTTGTTCTATTCAAAATATCATGCTTAGAGTTCCTATCGAAATCCTGGATATAATAGCTTTGATTTAGGCAGGGTGGCCAGGGCCCTCTGTGTCGAGTGTGTGGCTTACATAGGTCTGGTTATTCCTGCCTGGCTTTTTGCATAATATACTTGCCTTGTCTTGGATTTAGGGTTGTGCTGCTAGGAATGTCCATGGTTTTACCCTTGATGACATACAAAAGATGGCAGGACAGTGGGAAGAAGCCCCAGCCTTATATTGGCAACTTGATGTTAAGGTTTGAGAGCCTTTAATTTTCCCTAGATCCTAATTTGTAGAGAGTTACGCAAAAGTTTTATGAGCTCTGCGAATTAAGGTTATTTATTACTTTTTGTGTTCATTTGATACAATAGGTTATTTATTACACGTTTCTGTTCATGAAATACAATTAACTTGTGTCATTCTATTGCATGGCAGTCATTATTCCATGGAGATGATCTCAAGGAAAGTGGCATTCAAGAGGTAATATAACATGCACTTGTGTTTGATTGCACCTTAGTGGGTTCTACATAATGATCTACATAATTTGTGTCGACCTGCTTAATCCACAAAATAGCAATCTATGCTACATGAATAGAGAAGATTTATGTATTTCACATAGTGTGTGAAGCCGTCTTTCATGCAAGTTTGCCAATAACAAGTCTTTCAGCTGTGAATTGATACTTTCTTGGTTTACTTAACCCGTAAAGGCTCTGACCATTATTAAATTTTTGCTAAATGCATGGGTGGGTAGTATTTGTCTTAACAGGCCCTTCAGTGTGCTTCCTTGATTTATAGGTGTAAATGATCTTCCATCAGTGGAATTTAGTTTAGAACACCACTCTTCTGGAAGACGAATATGTTGTATTGTTTTTTGTCGACTCTTTGGAGAATATTATGAAGTCTACATTACAATTTAGTTTGTTGGGAGATCGGGATAGTACTGGGAATCTCATATAGTTTCCTGTGTTCCAGGTGGACATGGATATGGAGGATGATCAGGATGAAAGTCTACCCGTAGTGGAAGGAAAAAAATTAGAGAATCCCAAGGATCCTCCTTTTGATGGTGATGCACCACATGGTATATTTCAAGTTCACTCTCATGGTTCTTCTGATTTATTGATTCAGGATAAGATTAGTCAAATTCTGAGCTTTGGATATGAAAACCCTTCTCAATTTGATCTGTATCATCCAACAAACATTTTATTATGTATGCATCTGTTCATACTAACTGTCATGTCAGAGTTTTCTATTTTTTGGAAGCATACTCCTGAGTCCTTGTTGCGATGAAAATTGTTTTTCAATGTGAAGGTCATCTGTTCATGCTAAATGTTCGTGTTAAGAGTTTTCAATTTTTTGGGAGAATGGATGCGAAACCTTGTCATGAAAATTGGATCCACTGTGAAGTTAGTTGTTGGGATTCAATCTGGAGTTTTTTGACTTATCTCATCTAAAAGTAGTTTTTTGGTTGTGGTAATCCTGCTATAATCTGGAAGTTGTAACTTTTTATTGTGTTGATGATACTACCACTGGGGTAGAAATTGTCTTCGAATGTTCTGATCTCATGTCATGTCGTTGACCTGGCCTATACCAAACGCGTCCATTATGCACTGAAAGAAATTTCTGGGAGCATTGAAACTTGCTTCTTCTCCATAGTGTTCTTCCACTAGCTGTTTAACTACTTTACCGAGAACAGTATAGCAGCCTTTTCTGATATAGTTTATGCGGTGACCTGCTCCTTTCCATAAGAAGATGCTTAGATTTTCTTAAATGTGCTTTACCATTATTCTAATTCTATATGCAATCTATGCTGACAACCAATGAAATCGCTTGGATTTAGGAGTGCTTCCATTGCAACATAGTGAAACAGATTTAATGTCTATGAGTCTCTGAAAAAGAGAAGATCCTGCAGTCCTAGAGTCAAATCTGCCCAAAAGTTATTCTTTAAAATATGATCCATTCAATAAAAAATAAGCTGAGTTGTTATCTTCAGTTTATTTCCTTTGGGTAATGAAGGAACTGGTTTCTTTAATGAAGATGCTATTTTGCTTGGTAGAAATGTTTGCTTGTGAGAACTCATAATGTGAGTTCCAGCTGTTCTCTTGGTGCTTTCTATATAAATTAATTACTTGGCGCATATCTTCTTGTGATATTTCATTTCCAGATCTTTAGGGAGCTTGGTTGATTTAACTATTTCAAAAAATATTTTTGTGCTTTGCATTTTGCTGCTATTGTACTATCTGACACGCATTATGCCTTTTATTTGTGAGTTCCCAGTTTTGATGGGTTTTTTAGCTTACATTGTTTCCCCAATATTTTCAGGAGATTTCTCCAAAGATGAGGAGAGAGGGGATGGAGGAGGAGACCATGTAACAGAAGTGAGAGAATTGGGTAGGAGTAAGTGGTCAGAGAACCTAGAGGAACATGAAAATGAAGAAAAGGTCGAAATGCGAACCAGTGTATCTGCTCTTTCTGGCTTGGTTCAAACATATGGCAAGGGAGGAAAATCTGTACGCTGGGGTGATCAGGTCTCTTCTAAATTTTCATATGATTTTTTTCTAAATAAGTACAGTTGGAGGAGGTTATTTTTAGCTGGCCAAGCCATATGGTTTAAGTGCAATCTCATAGTCAATAATTATAAATGCACCAGAACATCTTGTACTTCTAGTGTTTAATTTACTTATTAGAGTTTTGTGGAGTTTGTCCAAGGCTGATTAGTGAAAGCTTTTCAGCCTAAAACTAAATCAATGGATATCATGCAAAGGTTGCTTGAAGATATCGCTTAGGTGTTCATAAAACATTTGGCATATGAAAGTTCCCTGGCAAACAAACAACTTTCTTTTGGCAACTGCATCTCTGTTTTTGTCCCTAATAAATGTGATAGTCTTCTAGTATCTCTTTCCTGATATACTGCTAAATTTCAGGCATAAACCTCCTTTTGGATAAACTGAAAATGCAAATTTAGATTTCCTTCAGCTATTTGCACATTTTCTTGTCTCTTCTAAATCTCACTTTTTGTACATGATGTTATGAACTTCAGGCTAAAAATACTGGGTTCTTGATCGGTGCTGCAAAGAAGGCCAATGCATCGTCTTTGGTGATTGGACCGGGTGCTGGATACAACTTGGTGGGTAAATTGGCCTTGATAACCTTTTGAATCTCAAACAGTCTGAATTATACTAAAGGGAAACAAATTTTTCTGTTTTTCCTATCGCTCTTCCCTTTTAGTGCTTTCAGATGCAAGTAAATAGCCATAGGGCTGCACGTGCGCCACTTAATGATTGGTTGGACTTCTTTTTCTGAGATCCATTAAAATGCGATTTTTTCCCCTGCATCCCGAGTAACGGCGTACATATTTCTCGTCCTATCATTCACTTTCATTAGCTGATTCTTGAATCTTCTGTGTGTGGCTCCTGCAACTGCAGAAGACGAACCCATTGCCTGAAGAAGGTAATTTGACGGGGAGCTATAGCAGTGAACTGAAGAGACGGAGGAGCACGTTCCAGGAGCGAATCAGGGCGGAACGTGAGTCATTCAAAGTAGTATTCGACAGGAGACGTCAGCGGATTGGTGGGCTTGATTTGGAGGAGGAATAGAGAACAGCGGAACCGCTTAGGCCCCCTGAATTCTTATGTCGTCACTCTTTCTAGGCTGTAATTTAGTGGCATTTGTTGTAAATTAGTAATTTAGCAAACGCTGTAACTCGGCTTGCCCTGAAATTTTCAGCTGTAACAGGGAAGTCCTCGCTCAAAATTAATGAAATAACTCCTTTTGCCATCCTAAGTGGGCTCTCATATCGTTCATTGTTTTCTCTTTGTCGTACTGTATCTTCTTCGACGGGCACTAGCCCATAAACCGTAGCGGCTGGATAAGAAATCACCTCTGGGCATCGTCAGTTCAGGTACTCATCTTCGAAGAGGGGCAAAATGTTAAAATTTTGATCGAGGTCCAATTTTTAGGGCTCCAAGGAGACCAAAGTCTGCACTATATGGATAAGAGGCCGTGAACTGATGTGTACTACAGATGACATTGTCCTTCTAGCCGGCGAGCTGCGAGGCAGGTTTGTCATCGAGTTTAATGATTTGAACTACTTCATCGGTTAGAACTAATTTCCGATGCCTAACTCAAGAAGGTGGAAATTCACATGAAATTCCGTCGCCCGTGTCATCTATTCGATGTAAAATTGTGCCGATCTCCTACAGAGCAAAGAGCAATATTCCCGCCAATCATGGCCGAAACAAGGAGGACGAAATACAAGGGAAAAAAAAAAAGATGCCAACTTCAACGTGCTTGTCCACGGGCGGCGCCCTGAACAGTGAACACATCACGTGTCTTACAGGCCGTAAAAAGAAGAAAAAACCATTGTTTATAGAGAGAGAGGCATTTGCCATTTCTCTTTGTGGCGCATGAACATTTTGAATATTTATAGCATCTCCACAAGCCAGTAGCATAGCACAAACAAGGAAGACAACCCTCCTCTCTTTCTCTCTCCCCACTTTCATGGCGATTGCCGCTGCCGGAGAAGGAGGAGTGGGGCGCTTCCTCGCCGGCCTCGTCGACTCGCCGGAGCCGTCGTCCTCATCCGCTTCCGGCCCATCATCCATGGCCTCCAGGCTCTCCTTCCACTTCCGCGCTCGCGTATGGAACTTAACACAATGCTCGTCGCTTCCCCACTTCTCCTCCTCCTCCATTCCTGTCTTTGCGACCAAGTTTGATGTCCGGTTGTGTCTTGCGAATTGCAGAGGTACCGGAGTCCACGCTCGTTGTCCATGAACGGCTGCGAGGGCGACCCCGCGGCCCCCATCGGCACCGCCGAGACCCGCAGCTTCCCCGCCGTGGCCACCCCGGGCCTCGCCGCCGACCGCCTCGGCTCCGCCGTCGCCGCCCTCAAGGCGAGCCCGCCGGGCGCCGGCTCCGGCATTATCCGCCTCCAGGCAAGTCAAAAAGAGCTTTCGTGTCGTCCGCCGTAACTGGCTAAAAAGCGGCGTCGTTGTTGCGGTCGTCAACGGATAACATTTTCGATAGAATTATGGCCAATGGTGCTTGGCCACGTGTTCGGCCGGGATTGGTTGCTCCGATTGAGCACAACGAGGAGAAAAAATAAAATAAATAATTCCGCTTCTTTTCCCGCGCGATTTTTCATTGTTCTTCTCTCTCTCTCCCGCCGGCAGGTGCCGATCCACGAGAAGATCGAGGCGATCGACTGGCTCCATTCCCAGCGGCAGCTCCTCCCCCGCTGCTTCTTCTCCGGCCGGAGCGCTGGCGGCGGCGGCTCCGACTGCTTCCTCGAGCCGCCGCCCGTCGCCGGCGGCAACGGCAACGGCAGCGGCAACGGCAGCGGGCGCCTCCGCCGCCGGGCGGATCACAGGCTGGTCAGCGTCGCCGGCGTCGGATCCGCGGTGTTCTTCCGCCGCGTCCGCCCCTTCTCCTACGAGGATTGGCTGTCCATCAAAAGGTAACGCCGGTCGCGGCTGAACAAAGTCAATTTTGTCAATTGGAATGAACCGGTTGTTCGATTTTTATAAGATGGATGCAGTCGGTTGTTCGATGTAGATGGATGCAGTCTAGACCGCGTGAACAGAGTCAATCCGTGCTGTGTATATCGCAATTCGAATGGACTCGAATGAGCAGCTAGGCCGGGCTCTTCGATTTTTGCCCTTTTCTTTATGAACTGAGCTCAGCTAGGTGAAGCTTCAGCAAAGGAGTGATTGGGAAATTAGTAAAGGAGTCGAAATGTTTTCACTAGGGTTTGTGGGAGCTATTTTCGATTGAAAGAGTTATTTCCGTTTGAATTTTATAGGTTCCTCTCCACAAGCTGCCCTTTGATCCGTGCTTATGGAGCGATTCGCTTCGATGCGAGATCGAACGTGTCACCGGAGTGGGAGGCTTTTGGTTCATTCTATTTTATTGTTCCTCAGGTAAAAACTAGAGCCGTTCTTTTGAAGGACAAGTTAGGAGCCATTGATTTTGGAGTACTAATTGTAGACTCTTCTAGTTAATGGCAGGTTGAGTTTGATGAGCTCGAAGAGAGCTCTATGCTTGCAGCTACTATTGCATGGGACGATGCTCTTTCTTGGACTTGGGAAAAGGCCATAAATTCATTGGAAGCTACTATAAACCAGGTCTATCTTCATTTCCTGGATGACTGATTACTTGTTCCCTCAACATGTCTGATTAAGTTACGCTCTGTAGATGCAAGGACTGTGCATCTGATGACTTCATTGGTTTTGAATTTTGTAGATATCGTCACTTGTGATGAAGTTAAGAAAGGAAGTGCCTAAAGCATTCATCTTAAGTAGTAATCACATTCCCAGCAAGAACTACTGGGATCTTGCGGTGAACAGAGCTTTGCAGATGATTAATGGTGATGACTCTGCCCTCATTAAGGTAATGAATGGTACATGCATATCATTGCTGTCGTCAGTGGTTATCAAGAGTCTGTCACTTTTTCTAGTCATACCATCAGACTGTCATCTTTGTTCTGATTTTCTCCCTGAAAATGCGTCTTATTCTCCTTTCACTGGATTCTTATTGGTTTTTCATTGTATCTCTCTGAATTTAGGTTGTGCTAGCACGAAGCAGCAGATTCCTTACTGCTACAGACATTGATCCTATAACATGGCTTGCTTGTTTACAGGTATTAGTTTGCATGTTGGACTTATATCATGGCTTAATCATTAGTTAGGACGCTAATGTGAAAACCAATTTTTCAGATTGAAGGGGAAAATGCTTATCAGTTTTGTCTTCAGCCGCCTAATGCTCCAGCATTCATTGGAAACACGGTAATTATGATTATCTTCATATTTTAATTTCTCTCTCTGGGATTAATGGGTGTTCTATTTTTGACTTGAATAAACTTTGTGAATAGCCAGAGCAACTATTTCACAGAACCTGGCTTAGTATCAGCAGTGAGGCTTTGGCTGGAACACGTGCTAGAGGTGAATCAGTGGCTTCGGATCTCCAAATAGAACTTGACTTGCTTTCAAGGTCTATATTTTCACTACAGAAATAGACCTTTTGGCACTGTTTGCTACTTTTCAGATGTGCATTCTCTCTAATTTCTCTTCTAATTTTCCTCTTATTCATATTTTTCAGTCCAAAGGACCATCTGGAGTTTACTATAGTGCGGGAGAGCATAAGAAGAAACTTAGAGGCAAGTCTTTTGTATTCACCTTTTGAACTGTTCCTTGCATATGATGTGAGTTTTTCTCAATAACTAGTCACTCGTACTCATAGTTTGAAAGTAGCTTTACATGCTAATGGGCCTTAAAGTATCTTGCATGGATGACCCCAACCCATCATTGCCAACATTAATGAAGGTGGTGGATGCATGAAGTTGGCATGCTGTTTCTGAAGAGAGGAGACATTTGAAAAGATTTTTATGTTTGCTGAGGGCTCATGCAGGAAGTGAGCATGCTGTGAGGGGAGGAGCAAAAGAACACTCATGTTTCCTTTTGCTCAATATCTATAAGTTTTCCTTGAAAGGAAGGGAGATCAGTTTCCTTAGATCCTTTCTCCATACTAGCATGACCATGTAACCGGTAAAACAGAGCTTTGACGATTGACACACTGATAAAAGGATCCTTGTTCAGAGAGTGCACAAGCTAGTTTTTCTCCTTGTCTTCATAATTATGATCTCAGAGGAAGTAGCTTGTACAGTGATTTTGCTACTGTAGTGATAAATGTTCTCTGAGGACAAATATGGAACATATTTGTTTACCTATAGAAACAGTAAATTCACTTCTATTGCTGTTTTTGTAGGCTGTATGTAGTGGAGTAGTCGTAGAACCAAGAAAAGCAATTCGCAAACTTTCTAGAGTTCAGCATCTACATGCTGTTCTGGCTGGTACATTGAGAAGTGAAGATGATGAGGTAAGAGTCTGGCCGGCTTCCATTATCATCGTCTGATTGATCTTTAGATGTTTGCTATCATCTTATGGTGATGAGTATTCTGATGGAGTTCAATTTACCTTCTTTTTTTTTTTTTATGTGGTTATTACAAAATTTAGCTGACTATTGTTTTGCCAGTATGACCTTCTGTCTTCTCTCCACCCGAGTCCAGCAGTTTGTGGATTTCCAACAGAAGAAGCAAGGCTTTTAATTGCTGAAACTGGTAACTTCATTTGAAACCCAACTGTTGCATATCCATTTGTTTTTCATTCCTCTAATTTGTGTGGCAGCTTTCAATCTTCAAAGGTGTGAATATGGCATAAAATCCGTTGTTTTGTTGGGATTGTCGGAACTCATGACTTCTTACTTTGCATAAATTGAAACATTGGATTTCCCATAGAAAGATTGAATTAGTTTCACAAATTTTGTGCTACACTACAATCTGATACTTCTCTCAGAATGGTTGCTCATTCTTTAACACTATTAACAACTAAGAGAATGCTCTAGTGGTCTGGTGTCTGGCAGCCTTAATGAGAATATTGCCTTGCTAACTTCTGTTTCTGAACCACTGTAGGAGAACCTCCTTGCTTGCTTGCTTTCCAAACTACCAATTATTAATTTGTACATCTATATTAATGTTTCATTCTCCCTGAATGCTTTTCTTTGCAGAGGTATTTGACCGAGGAATGTATGCTGGACCTGTGGGCTGGTTTGGAGGAGGAGAGAGTGAGTTTGCTGTTGGTATTAGGTCAGCTTTGGTTGGAAAGGTGATCCCTCCAGATTTTTATTTTAATTAATTAGATGCATGTCCTTTAAATGAAACTATTCTTCTGGTACCCTGGATCCAAATGCTTCTTTGCTTTGGTTTATCTAGTGAAGATATAAGTGCATTGTTGTCCCATAAATTAGTTCTAAGGAATTAACCTAAAATTTTGAATGCTTATGCTGGGTTTTAGGGTCTTGGTGCTTTAATTTATGCTGGGACCGGGATAGTGGAAGGAAGCGATCCATCTTCCGAATGGGATGAACTGGAAATCAAGATATCTCAGGTATGTGATGTGTATGCTCTGCCATCTGTTTGACTTCACTGACGACCTTTAAAACTTGACAATGTAGAAGAATAAGAATTTTCTGGGAGGTGATTTCCTAGCATCACTAACTTAATGTACCAAGAATATTAGGAATTTCATATTTGTTTATGCAGTTCATGAAATTGCTCAAACTTGAAGTGCCTTCACGACAAGAGTTGATGACTTAAGGATAAGCATACTTAAAGGTCAGTGACTGTAAGCTCTCCATTTCTTTTACTTTCTTCTTGAGTCATATTTTGCAACTATAGCTATAAAATTGCAATGAAGTTGGTGGTATTCATGATTCATAATACGAAAACGTTACAGTCCAATGTGTTTTCAGAACCACCATTAGCAACCTTCTAACTAGGCGTTTTGAGGTCTTGAAATGCTCCCAGGCAAACTGAGATGGGGCAATGACTGTCATTGGCTCAAAATGTCAGTTTATCATAGACCCAGCAAATTGGACAAAAGTACCTTCTCTTGTGAATGATTGACGTGTCTGTTTGAATATGGGGGATAGATGTTCTTGCTATGTTGGATACTTCATCACATGTATTCCAGTCTGTTTCCTGAACATTTTTTAGTGAATGCTGAATAGGGTTTGTTTCATGTTCTCTGTGACAACTGATGAACTGAAGATCACTAGATTTTGGATACAGAGGTTATTGTTACTAAGTTGTCCACGCTCTCTAGTTTTTGCTTTTCTACTTCTGCCCATCTTGTTGCCTCTTCAAGTGATCGATCTTGTATCTAGCTCTTTCAAAAAACGATCCTCCCAGCATGGGTCTTTGTTGGGTATCTTTACTCTCCACTGTAGGACATCTTGTTGCCACTTACTGTCTACTATCAGCATCACCATTGGTATAGTCTTCAGTCTTTATTAAGAATTTTTCTCCAGTGGCAATTTTAAACAAAATATACCTTCTGAAATAACTTTATTAATATCACCAGAAGATGACTGACCGTGGTATCTGCATTCGTCCAACAATTTCTTCCTCTCATAGAGCAGAAGTAGTGACACCAAACTATTGTGATCCTGAACCTGTGTCTCCAACCTGTATATAGGGAGGGGCACTTGCTTTCTTTGTCGATGTTGTTTCTGTGCAATCATAAGTATATTGTTTTATGTGTTTCAGTGTTTATGCAGATGAAGGCGCCTGCAAAGTGCATGAGTCTGGTTACTAATGTCACTGGCTCTGCTCAAATTGCATCCTTTTCAATCACATTTCCAGTTGGACTTCCAGATTCAGCAAAGAAAGCTCCATTTGATGTTAGGTCTTACTTGGATCTCCATACAACCACACACTTTCTGGTGTATAGTCCCTCTTGGTCACCCAAATAAGAGACATAATCGGCATTCCAAATTTATTCATGTAGTGTCGAGCATTTCTTTTGTGCAGAAAACCGAAATCACATAAATGTACAGGCATGCAGTGTCTGACATTGTCTTTATGTATGCTTATTCATTTTTTCATTCTTAGTTGATTTCTAGGAGATGATTGAAGGAATAGTATTACAGCCTTGCATTCTGGGTTTGGAGGGCAATGATCTGTTACCCTCATAAATGGAAAGTCATCTTCTATACCAACTATGCGATGCAGGAGGCAATGAGTTTAATCAATTATCGACTGCAAGAATAGTAATGCCTCAACACCTTGGCATGTCCGGACCATTCCATGGCCAATGCATTTGGAAGCTTCATTTAATTGTCAGGTTGCATCGTAGGAGTAGCTATTTCTACCTCCAAAGTCAGATGACCTGGATACTCCATTTGTCCATTCAATGTGGATCTGAGAAAACAATTTGAATCTGATTTTCTGTAATATCGTCATGTCAAGCATGGATGGGGGCTTGTGAACCAAGCATCCTCAAGCGCCGTGGTACTTGAATAGATGTGCGCTCTCTTTTACTCGGAAAGACTATTCTTTCTCAATCCCCTTCCTAGTTGGTTTCCTTTTTCTCATTCAGCCGCATTGAACTTGAAGATGCCGGTTTGCGTAATCACGACATCATGTGTGAAACATGGTTAAAGGTGAGTGAGCGAGCGAGCGAGCGCCCAATCAGCTCGATGCAGAATGCTTTTTTGATAGGTGGACTGAAGGATTAGTAGGGCAAGTGCAGAGACGAAGGCTATCCATTTCCTTTAGACCTTCCGAAGCATGCCATTGGCGGCCAATATTCTCAAACCGGGCTTCCGCAAGAGTCGTCATCCGAAGGTGGCTAAAGCATAAGGTCCAAAAAAGAGAGCATATGTTCCAAAATCCACTTTGATGTAAAAAGGATCCGATTCCATAAAAGGCACGCTGAAAGGGGAGAGACTTGTCCGACCCGGATTCGTCGCCGAAGCGGGAAGGAGAAGCTTCCTTAGGGATCTGTGCCCCCAAAAGCTTTAGATTTCGAGATCACTTTGGTCCCTTTTGCGATGCGATATAGAGAGAGAGAGAGAGAGAGAGATAAAGAGATTTTAGTCAATCGACGATCCATAAGCGAGGATAGGAACAGTGAAGCTTGTATTTCTTCCCTCTAACCTCTAGAAATGAAGGACATAACTTTTTTCAAGTCCCATTTCCTCTTCTGCTTCGATTCTCTTGGGATGCCAATCCTTTCATCCGAATATTCTATGCATCGAAGTAGACGTGGACCAATGAAAAAGCGCTCCAGTGCAAGTTTAACGGTGGTGAAAATGCCGTGTATTGTGCTGGTGAAAAGTTGCAGGACCCTTTTCAGGATTTCGAGGATCATCCGAACCCGGTTCGGGCGGGTGGGAATGGGAAATTCCCAGCGCCATATCGGTATCATCGAGTCGTCGTTGCATTTAAGGTTCGGATCAGAGATCGGACGAGGGCGCATGGGGCGACGGGTTCCGATCCGACGGTCGATATAAGGGACCGAACGGCTATGTCGCGGGGTCGGAAAAGCGCTCGTCGTACATGAGGTGTGCGTGCGGCGAAAAACCGAGAGGGCCCGAGAAAAACAAAAGGGGGATGCTTTTGAAGTGAGAGAGAGAGAGAGAGAGAGGGCAGCTTTAATTCGAAAAGAGGTAATGAGCTTTTGACGAAAAGGGAGGGAGGGAATGAGGGGAGGGAAGCTGAAGTTGCTGTGGAATCATGTGCCCCGCTTTGCTCATTGCCAGGACTCGCCCAGCCAGAGCATCTCGTTCTGTGCTCATTTTGCGTAATGTCACTGTGCTTTTGACTAGGTAATGTCGCATCTCCCGTGCGTGTATTCCCCCTGATAATGTATTTAATGCCTACGTATGTGTACCTAAAGAAATTTGACTGATAAATTTATAATTCATTCCCCGTGTATGGTGTTGGTATATCTAACAATAATGTGTGTTCATGTCCACACGTGCATTGATTTGGATTCCTTGAATTTTCTCTTGTTGGGGTTTGATTCACGCGCACAAAATGAAATAACCCATTTTATGCTCGGAGAATCACAGGAGATCTCTTCATGGTGGCATGTCGGACCTAAATATTCCCCGTGTGCAATCTTTAATCTTATAGTGACTATTCATGATAAATTAATAACCACTAATTGTCACTTTGCGTCAAAGTATCCTTATTTTGCCTCTTCATAGATTCGTATGCACTTCATAAATACGCGCCCCCTCTATTCACTAAATTGAATCTTTCATGCTAGACATTCTAACATGGTATGGAGTGCTAATGCTATCTCATTTTATTATGGGTAAAACTTTTTAATTGCACATTCTAACAACATATTAAATGACTTTATAAGATTCTATGTGCTCATGTCGGTATATCTAACAATAATGAGTGTGCTTGTGTCTATGCATGCATTGATTTAGATTCCACAAGCCTTCTCTTTTTAGGATTTGATTCACATGCACAAAATGAAATGACCCGTCTTATGCTCGGAAAATCACAAGACATCTCTTTGTGGTGGCATGTCGGACCTAAATATGCCCCCTTAGTGACAATTCACAATAAATTAACAAGCACTAAATGTCATTTCATGTTAGAGTATCCCTACTTTGCCTCTTTATAGGTTCATATGTGCTTCAACAATACGCACCCTCTATATCCACTAAATCGAATCTTTCAGGCTAAATATTCTATTATGGTATCGAATGCTAATGCTATCTCATTTTAGCACGTTATGGAGTTTATTCTGGGGCAAAACTTTTTAATCGCACGTTCTAACAACATATTAAATGAACTCCGGTCCAGGACAATCATCCGAATTTGACAAAATAGATTAGCGAAGGTCTCAGTTACGGTGGTGGGGGCAAGCTCAAAGACAGATCCTGGAGTGTCGGGTTGTCAGACACCCAATCCAGACACCATCCGAAACCACAGGGAGGAAAGGTATCGAATATAATAAAACCCTAAAACCATTTCACCTTAACTCCCTCATTGAACTATTATTTTATAAATAATTTATTTATAATAAGCATAATAAATAAATAAATAAAGAGAAAATGAGGAGAATAAAAAAAGGAGAGAGAGAAAGAGAGGCAGCCGAACAAACAGACTTCTCCCTTCAGTTTGGAATCTCTCGAGCTCACTCCACTCCCCTTCCTCCACCCCACAAAACATTCCTCTACCCCCCAAAAAATTAATAAAATAACAAAATAAAATAATAAAACCCATAAAAATAAATCAAAACCTAAGAAGAAAAATTTAGTCATAAGGAGGAAAAGATTTCCAAAAGGCTTTTCCGCATAAAGCAAGAATCTACAAACCCCGCACCGCTTCTCCCCTCCGCCATCAACGCCATCATCTCCTCCTTCCTTCCTTCCTTTCTGCAGCGCACGACGATGACACCATGACGACGGCCACCGCCACGTCGCCGCCGCCGCCGCAGCACCAGCCGAGGGTCGTGCGGAAGCTCCTCGTGGAGGTGATCGACGCGCGGGACCTGCTGCCCAAGGACGGGCAGGGCAGCTCCAGCCCGTACGTCATCGTGGAGTTCGACCACCAGAAGAGGCGCACCACCACCCAGTACCGCAACCTCAACCCGGCATGGCACGAGGCCCTCGAGTTCGTCGTATCCGACCCGGAGAACATGGCCTACGAGGAGCTCGACGTCGAGGTCTTCAACGACAAGAGGTACGCCGCCGGCGGCGGCGGCCGGAAGAACCACTTCCTCGGCCGGGTCAAGCTGTACGGGTCCCAGTTCCAGATGCGCGGGGAGGAGGGCCTGGTGTACCACCAGCTGGAGAAGAAGAGCGTCTTCAGCTGGATTCGCGGCGAGATTGGGCTGAAGATCTGCTACTACGACGAGCTTGTGGAGGAGCATCCGCCCCCGCCGCCCCAGACGCCGCCGCCGGAGGAGGCGGCGCAGCATCATCACCCTCCTCCTCCGGGTGCGGAGCTCCACGAGGGGCCGGGGGTGGCGGTGGGGATGAAGCCCCCGCCGGTGATGGTGGTGGAGGAGGGCAGGGTCTTTGAAATGCCGCCGGGGGAATGCTGCCCGCCGGCGGTGCCGCTCCGGCGCCCCGACTGGTCGCCCTCCCCGCCCATGGTCGTCATCGAGGAGTCGCCGCAGCCGTCCCACACGGTGCACTTCCCCCGGGCCGCCCCCGCCCGAGGCGATGCAGCCGCAGCCGCAGCCGCAGCCGCAGCCGCAGCCGCAGCCGGCGGTGACGACGTACCAGCACCTCCCGGGGGCCGCTCACCCCGCCCAGGCGGCGGCGGCGGCGGAGGCGGCAATGCAGTATCCCCCGCCGGAGATGCGGCGGATGCAGGGCGGGCGGGTCGGGGAGAGGGTCCGGGTCGTGCGGCGGCCGGCGAGCGGCGATTTCTCGCCGCGGGTGATATCGTCGCGCCACCAGAGGTTCGCGTCGGAGACAGAGCGGATCCACCCGTACGATCTCGTCGAGCCGATGCAGTACCTGTTCATCAGGATCGTCAAGGCGCGCGGCCTCGCCCACAACGACAGCCCCTACGTCAAGGTCTGCACCGCCACCCACCGCGTCCGCTCGAAGCCGGCGGTCCACCGCCCCGGCGAGCCGACCGACTCGCCGGAGTGGCACCAGGTCTTCGCCCTCGGCCACAACAAGCCCGAGTCGACCAGCTCTACCCTCGAGATCTCCGTCTGGGACTCCCCGTTGGAGAGCTTCCTCGGCGGCGTCTGCTTCGACCTCTCCGACGTGCCCGTCCGCGACCCGCCCGACAGCCCGCTGGCCCCGCAGTGGTACCGCCTCGAGGGCGGCAACGCGCCGGAGCGGAGCCGCGTCTCCGGCGACATCCAGCTCTCCGTCTGGATCGGCACCCAGGCCGACGACGCGTTCCCGGAGGCCTGGAGCTCCGACGAACCGCACGTGGCCCACACGCGCTCGAAGGTCTACCAGTCGCCGAAGCTGTGGTACCTGCGGGTGACGGTGATCGAAGCTCAGGACCTCCACATCGCCCCAAACCTGCCGCCGCTGACGGCGCCGGAGGTCAGGGTCAAGGCGCAGCTGGGGTTCCAGTCGGTGCGGACGCGGCGGGGGTCCATGAGCAACCACGTGCCGTCGTTCCACTGGAACGAGGACCTCGTCCTCGTCGCCGGCGAGCCCCTGGAGGACTCGCTCATCTTGCTGGTGGAGGACCGGTCGAACAAGGAGACGCTGCTCCTCGGGCACATCCTCATTCCGGTGGGCTCGATCTTGCCGCGGATAGACGAGCGGCACGTCCCCGCCAAGTGGTTCCCGCTCGAGGGCGGCGCTGGCGGCGGTGGATGTGGAGGCGGGCCAGGGCCTTACTTAGGCAGATTGTACCTGAGGCTGTGCTTGGAAGGCGGTTATCACGTTCTCGACGAGGCCGCGCACGTGTGCAGCGACTTCCGGCCTACGGCGAAGCAGCTGTGGAAGCCGCCGATCGGGATCCTGGAGCTCGGGATCCTCGGCGCACGCGGGCTCTTGCCCATGAAGTCGAAAGGCCCCGGCAAAGGGTCCACGGACGCCTACTGCGTAGCCAAGTACGGCAAGAAGTGGGTTCGGACGCGCACCATCACGGACAGCTTCGACCCGCGGTGGAACGAGCAGTATACTTGGCAGGTCTATGACCCGTGCACCGTGCTCACCGCTGGGGTCTTTGATAATTGGCGGATGTTTGCCGACCCGATGGCCGACGAGAGGCCGGATTGCCGCATTGGGAAGATCCGGATTCGGGTATCCACATTGGAGAGCAACAAGGTGTACACCAATTCCTATCCGCTGCTGGTGCTGACGAGAACTGGGTTGAAGAAGATGGGCGAGATTGAATTGGCGGTCCGGTTCGCCTGCCCGTCCCTGTTGCCGGATACTTGCATAGTCTATGGTCAGCCCCTGTTGCCGCGGATGCACTATCTCCGCCCGCTCGGGGTGGCCCAGCAGGAGGCGCTGCGAGTGGCTGCCACCAAGATGGTAGCCGCATGGCTCGTGAGGTCGGAGCCTCCGCTCGGCCCAGAAGTGGTCAGGTACATGTTGGATGCCGATTCGCACACGTGGAGCATGAGGAAGAGCAAGGCGAACTGGTTCAGGATCGTGGCCGTGCTGGCGTGGGCGATCGGGCTGGCGAAATGGTTGGACGACATCCGGAGGTGGCGGAACCCAGTCACGACGGTCCTAGTCCACGTCCTGTATCTGGTGCTCGTGTGGTACCCAGATTTGATCGTGCCTACCGGGTTCTTATACGTGTTCTGATCGGCATCTGGTACTACAGATTCAGGCCGAAGATCCCCGCCGGGATGGACACCAGGCTCTCGCAGGCTGAGTCGGTCGACCCGGACGAATTGGATGAGGAATTCGACACAATTCCGAGCTCTAAATCCCCCGACATCATCCGTCACAGATACGACCGCCTCCGACTGCTGGCGGCCCGGGTCCAGACGGTCCTGGGCGACTTCGCGACCCAAGGCGAGAGGGTCCAGGCCCTAGTGAGCTGGAGGGACCCGAGGGCGACGAAGCTGTTCATCGGAGTGTGCCTCGCCATCACGCTGATCCTGTACACGGTGCCGCCGAAGATGGTGGCGGTGGCCCTGGGCTTCTACTACCTCCGCCACCCGATGTTCCGGGACCCGATGCCGCCGGCGAGCCTGAACTTTTTCCGGCGACTTCCGAGCCTCTCCGATCGGCTAATGTAGAGATTATTAGAGCCTTGAAAAAAGAAACACTTGGTAGAATTAGTTTTTGAAATATTTATATTTTTTTTGGAGGGGGAGCCAGCCAAGATTTATGGGAAGGGAAAGGGACAAAGGGGCACTGTTTTCGTGTTGAAAAAAGTTGTCCTAGAATAACGTTGAATGATGTTCTTTTGTTTTTGTGGGTTCTGTACTGAATTGATTGACTGACCCTATTCAAAAGCTTTGGAATAAGAGAAAGCAGGGGGAGAGAGAGAGAGAGGCTGGTGAAACTAGGGAGAAAAGAAATTGAATTGGGTGTTTCTTTTTTTTTTTTTTTGAATTTATAAATTTTTGTTTTTTAAGAATGAAGGGACGGACCGGACCATTTTGGAAATTAGGCCCAGTGCGGTTTTGCTGTCATGAAAAGGTGTAACCCCCATTGATATGATAATGGTTTCTGACATTGCTCGAACCGTTTTCCCATTTCACTTTGTTCACTGGAAAGCATTGAGCCCTGCAATGCAAATCTCATTTCCTCTCCCATTATGGCTTTTGAACATAGCGTTTTGTTTGTGAGTATTCTCGCCCCCGTCGCCCACCTCTCGCGGATTAAGGCGAACCCTGGATTGAGGGGACCGGTTCCCAGTTGTTCGATTCTCGGCATATTTTTATTACATATATCGCAGCATGCAATGTCCTCATGGCATCTTTTTTGGCCTCGAAAGGCAAACAGTATTTGTGGCATCCCATGAGGATGATGTCCTGGATGGCCGGATCCAGTGGTTGGGGTTGGGTGAGGTTCGGCGACGGTCGCCGGGTTGGTGCCAACGACCAAATGACTAGTAACCCCAAACTTGCATTTTGAAACGCTTTCTAAATTAGCCCCAAAAATCAAACCAAGGTTAGTCATAGCCAAAAATGACGCGAAACGCATTCTAAATTAGAGGTAGTCCTAGTCTTTGTTTTTTTTAACCTTGTACTAGTGGAGTATCATGTTTCTCGAGAAGGCAAGCTTCATCCCTGGCCTCTAGTTCACGACCCCTCGTTTTGCTCCATCGTTTTTTGGGCTTGGAAAAACGAAAGTTAGCTCCTTGCGATGTCTATAAATAATTCATAGTTCAAAGAGAAATTTGAACATTCTCAAAAGAAGATCCAAAGCCATCCAAACTTGAGGTCCGTTCATTTTTCTTCCTCTCTCCCTGGGTAAAGAATCTTGCTTTCTTACTTTTTTTCATATCAACTGTAATGATAGCAGCATCATTTGGAGGATATACCTTGTTCTCTGAGGAGCATATCTGAATTTCATTTTGATTTTGAGCATTCGATGCATCAACCCGGCAACGTAACCGAAGCCGGGGACCTGCGACAGATTCAATTGAAATGAGGAAAAACCTGGCTGAACCTTCATCTGATGCATGTCTCTGTTGGCTGGCCATTTCACTCTCATCAATTTTCATGGTCTTGTCCTTCTACTAGGTCAGCACCGATCCCCTCTACATTGCATAACATTATATTTGGAGAGAGACATGGGTGAAAAGGCAGAAGACAAGAGCGAGAAGAAGGACGAGCAGCCGAAGGAGGACAAGCACAAGGATGGTGAACATGCAAAAGAGGAGAAAAAGGAGGATAAAACCAAGGACAAGAAAAAGAAGGATAAGGAGTGCAAGAAGGAAAAGAACCCTGAAGACAAGAATGACCCGCAAAAGCTGAGGCAGAAGCTTGAGAAGGTCGATGCCAAGATGCAAGCTCTGGCAGCGAAGCGAGAAGAGATTCTGAAGTCGATTCAAGAAGCTGGGCAGAAGGCCAAGGCTTCCGGCGGGGAAGCCCCACCAGCCACCACCTCTTAACGCGCATGTCAAGGCTAGACAGAGACACTGATGGATAAGATGTACAGAACTTGATTGAGATCAAGGACAATATACCTGTATAATTAGGGATAGAAATCTTGGAGTATAAGAACATAGATGTACCTACGAATGATATTGTTAAATATGTGGCATACATGTCTCAAAGTAGCATTGCCACAATGTAATAATTGTCACGACATTGATCTTGACACCTAAATTGTAACTGTTTATCGTGTAATCCCACTTCATAAAATAATTGAGAATGGCACACGTTTATCAGCATTGTATCAACAGAAGCAGGGTAAAGGAACAATGCGCTGTGACATACCGCTTTTTGGTGCTGCTGAAATCTCTGTCACCGATCAGCCACTTTCCTCAACATCTCCATGTCCCAGTTCTATTGAAGGAAGTTGCGAATTCCAACATCGCATACGTACCATATATTAGCCTGATTTTCACAAGAAGTTCAAGCAAACTAAAGTGGAAAAGAGTTCGGGGAAGCTTCATATAATCCAGGGCAGATCATAAAAGTAAAGTAGGAAACTTCCTTGTTGGCCCCATCTCTCTTGGTGCCAATACATATATCTGGCCAAGCATCCCTGCCATTTATCAACTTACATTAATTATAGCACCATATTAACCCACTGTATTACAATGAGCAAGTGCCCGGGTATTTTCATCAACATTGGCAAAGAGGCCAGAGGTTCATATGCTATCATCTCCCCTTCTTCAATTTTTTTGCAGTGTTTTTCTTATTATTAGAACATCCTTTACATGTCTAGACATGTATCTTTTCGTTATGTGCTCGTTTTTGTAATGTTTCATTTTTGTAATGTTCTCAGATCTTCTTCACAAGGGTTATGGCCAACAACCTCCGGTTCATTTTCATCAACAATTTATCGACATGAACTGTGACTTGAGCTGTGATGTCTCCTGTCGAAGTAATTTCCTCCTCCTACGAATCTAATTTTCAGTGATGTTTTCACGGGGAAAGATGCTCTGTAACTAGGCATGTTCCGTTCTCAGAAAGGGAGCAGTTCTTTTTTTCAAAAAACACTGAGAATAGCAAACCAATTTATTTGACTCAGATAAACGATACTGCAATGTCGTCTTGGTGATCAAATTAATGGAAGTTATCGAAACTTTGCAAGAGTTGAAAAAACAAAAACTTTCCACGTCATAAAGCGCTTGAAGCATATGTATGTTCAACTCATCCCCTGAGATTTCCTCTCACATATTTCATCTTGTGGTTGCAAATATTTTCCTTCTTCCCAGCAATCTCAATAAATAAATATATTACATCTTTTTTCGAACATGGTCCAGATCAACATTGTCTACCAACTTATAACAGCAACTATCTCCATCCTGATTGTGACAGTTGAAGATATCGTCCCCGGTTTTGGAACGGCTTTCAAACTCATTGCTCCTTACACTGGCAAAGTAAGAGCTTTCGATCAGTTTCTCACCAAGTTTGATCTTTTCTGTTCTCACTACTTTTGATATCAATGCCTAGCATTTGCAAGAATCGAAGCATCCCATTAGTTTTGCACCTACATCTCTGCACGATTGGTTCACTCTTGCGTCGTATATGCGGTGACAGGTGGAACTGCAATATTTACATGACTATGCTGCGGTTACAGCAGGCACCGGAGTAATAGCGAATGCTTTCAGAGGATATGACCCGATTATAAGCTTTTCAGGGGTGGTAGGAAGCACTCCTATTTCTCTTGGCGCCGATCTTGTGTATGACGTATCAGCAAAAACATTTAACAGATTTGATGCTGGTCTAAGCCTCAGATTCCCTTCCCTTGTAGCTTCCGTGACCCTGTGAGCAATCCCAATTCAGAAAATAGTCACGATTTCTGTTTGCTAAAATATGATTTTAGTTATCTAAATAGCGAAGTTGCCAAATATGCAGAAATGACAAGCTGAACACTCTGAGAGCTGCATTTTACCACACAGTGAATCCCCTGAATCAGACAGTGGTCGCTGCCGAACTGAATCACAGCTTTTCAATCAATGACACGATCTTCACTATGGGATCGCAGCAAGCAATATTCCCTTCTACATTAGTGAAGGCTCGAGTAAACACGAAAGGCAAAGTAGGTGCTCTTATTCAGCAACAGTTCTTTCAAATGCTCTCTTGAGCATTGCCGGAGAGGTGGACTTTCACCCAAATTCCTTAAACTGGATACCGAAGATAGGACTGACTATTGCACTGAGGCCATAGAGCAGGGAAATGAAAGAGAACAGCACCCGTTTGCTTCCAGCTCAGAACTGGCCAGAGTCAATTACTTCCATTTACCTGTTATGGTGAGGCAAATCATGCAATCCTCAGAGATTTTTATGAACTTGTACCGGATTAATGAGTTATACACTGGGAAATGAGATTCTATCACTACCATAGCCAAGTACAATCTGAATCTTTTTAGATCTCATAAGCATGAATAAATCTGACAAAAGGCCGAGACTGCGAGAAAACTTTTTGGCCAATTTATTAACTGGGTCCCTATGATACTTCCTCTCTAGAGGAAAATGTTTTTTCTTTTTGCTTCCCTTTTTTTTCCCTTTTCTTTTTATGTTTGGAAGATGAGTTGTTTGGATGCCACTGCTTGCATGCTGGCGATGACGGTGGCGTGCTGGACTAATTGAATGATAAATTTCTGCCATCCGTATGCACCAGAATTTCAGTCAAATGAGGAAATAAAGCTGCAAAACTGACAACCACTTTTTAGACACACTATCCCTGACTATAGCAAATCCGAGATGAAATTTCAAGCAAGCGACTTACACTATTACACAGTATCTCTGTGCAGAAGCACGGAGACTATGTTTTGGGAACACGTTCAAGATTCACATACACGGTGCTTGAATCACAACTCCGAAAGGTCAAACGAAATGGGACATTCAGAAGACACCATCAGCAAATGCAAGTGAAAACATTTACATAGAAAGCCAAAGAAAGCTTCTCCCCTTCCTTTTCGGGCTTCATCCTCCTTTCCAGTGGTCTCCGTTGTGCAACTAGCTGACGGAGGAAGCTTGAAGAAGTCCCTCACGAATCTGAGAGGCAACATCGCGAATGGTACCGGGACCATGGGGAATGAACACAGCAGAGGATTTAGACGCAGCACCGATTTCCTTCATGGTGTCGAAGTACTGGGTGATGAGAACCAGGTCCATGACATCCTTGGCACTGGTCCCAGGCACGTTTTCTGAGAAGCCCAGTACGCTATCTCTCAATCCATCCACAATCGCCTGACGCTGGCGGGCAATACCAAGCCCGGCAAGATACCTTGACTCAGCCTCACCTTCAGCTCTCTTGATTTGGAGAATCTTCCCTGCTTCAGCCTTCTCATTAGCTGCTAGCCTTAGTCTTGCAGCTGAGAAGCGCAAATACCATATGACGATATTCAGATACTTAAGAATATTTAAAAGTTGGAAAGGACGTTGCTTATGATTAAGCTGGGATACAAATTCAGCAAAAATATGAACTTCTATACAGTTTCATTCTTTGTTAACTGGAAGAGCCACCTTATGTGCTGAAATATGCTTCATCACTTGAAAGACAAGTACTTGCTACTGGATAGAAGAATGACATCAATTATCAATGATCAATAAAATCTTCTGGATCTTGGCCTCTTAAGACAATTTAGTGCATCTTCTAAAATCTAGTTGATAATGATCCAAATGCTTGAAGAAATAGATGCAAAAGCAGAAAAGCACCCTTCCCGAAATCATTAATTTTTTATGAGGACTACAAAATGTGAAGAAAAGTATGAGATTCCCAATGTTTGTGATTCTTACCAGCATTAATCTCATTCATAGCTCGCTTTACATGCACATCTGGTTCGATGTCAACAATCAGTGTTTGCACGATCTCATACCCATATGTAGACATGACCTACAAATATCAATGGCTAGAAGTTAAACCAAGTGAAGTCCATGGTTCATTTTCACAAAATCACAAAGAACCATGCTTCTTCATTCTGCACAATACCTTCTCAACTTCATCTTCAACTGCTTTGGCAATTTCATTTTTCTGTTTAAACACATCATCCAAATCGAGTCTTGGAACACTTGCTCTTATCACTAATTCAATGAAAGGAAAAGTAAGGGATATTACAAAGTGTAGTGATTATACATGTATCAATAATGTCACATTTGGAACATACCGTCAAACACATAGGCTTGAATTTGACCCTCGGTGTTGCTAAGTTTGTAAAAGGCATCACTTGCCTGATTTGCAAGAGCACGATATTGCACAGATGCAACAACATTGACAAAGACATTATCCTGCAGTAAGAATGTCCATGAAGCCAAACAAACTTATTAGGAACTAATCCATGATACTACAATCTAGTGGAGTCTTTTAGGCTGATAAGTGATAGCAATCTCATAAGAACTACTAAAACTTAGCTATTTTCATAATCGTGGTTGTAGAGTCAGCCTTACTCAGTGCTTCAATGGGTATCAATTAGCAGCAGTACTTATCGATTATTTGCAAATATCACATGCAGAAAAGATGATTTCACTTTTCAGCTAGACAGTGATATCATCTAATGTGCAAAATTCTTGATTATGACAAAGTGAAGTATGGGAAATTCTCACACAGACACAGAGTGAACAGAGAGACATACTTTTGTCTTGGTTTCACATCGCACATCCAACTGCTGCACTCGAAGTGAGAGATGCCCCGCTAGCTGGCTTCCAAGAATCCAGGGAAGGCAATGGCATCCCGGTTGAAGTACATCATCGAACTTGCCAAATCTCTCCTTGATAGCTACCGTAGATTGATCAACTTGGATGCAGCAAAACAGATTGCCCATGTTATATTCACACTATGCATAAAAAATAAGAGAGTTCAGATCATCAAGCAGTAGGCAGATGATAAATGAAAACAAGTAATGCTTCTCAGAACCCAATATGAGACACCACAACCTTAAAAGCAGGGAATTCTATCAAAAGTAACAGTATCTTCTACAGCATGATCTTGGGCAATCATGAATACGATGGAGAAGTTTTTCTTATCTACTCATCAACTTCCAGAACAAATTTCAGTGATTTTCTACAAGTACTTGTACCGACCTTGGCTGTGTTGATCTACACTAGAGCAAGCATAAATTGAATTCAACTTCTGCAGCAAGATACCCAAACAGAACTTAGGACATTGGGACAAACTTCAACATCCCCTCTTAAGTGCAAGCAGCCAAAGGCTTAAGCTATTAGGCAGAGAGAGACCACATGAATATAGAGAACCTGTAGGATGGAACAATACTTCAACAGTTGGAATTTATAGCAAAGTACCACTGGGTTTCTTCTGAGCTCGTTTGTGTCTCTTTGTTTTCAGCTGCAAGACAGTTTACAAACGCAAATGGATAATATGGAGGTCCTCATTTTGATCGACATAAAGGTTCAACGCTACAACGCCGTGGGAATACAGCACAAATGGGAAAAAAGAAAATGAGCAGGACAAGATCAGCAAGAATAAGATGCTGTCACTTTTCGAAAGGTGCCAATATAATTGAAAACATAAATAATGACGATGATGATGATGATAACAAGAATCGCCTGTTTTCTATTCCTGGGGATGGAATAGAGTAGTCCTAGGTTTCATCTTGATTTTACCAGAGATGACCTGGAAATGATACGGGAGAAAACATGAAGAATCAAACGACATGGTTGTCCATCGCGACCTGGACCAACCGGACTTTTCCCACGAGCTGTTTCTTGTTCTTTGTAAGAATTGTTGGCAATATTAAGATATTTACTATATTTACTTGATTCTGCACATCTCTCAAGATTCTTAGATCCCGTTGTCAATAGTGTATCATTGATTAATCTTATTACTTTGGATGCCTATAAATAAGCTTATGTACTATTTTCCATTTGTCTTGCACATTATAATTCTCAACTAACTCAACAAGAAAGATGAAATTCATGCACTCATGTTCCGTTGCCCATAAGGAAAAATGTTCTCATTTTAGTCCTTAAAATTTGTGTTATTCTTTTCAATATGATCTACGATTTCATAATATAAACAATCAAAGTCTTGGACTTATAAAATATTTTTCATCAAGTCTCTCGTATCAACAAATTGAAACTGATGGTTTGATGAGTGCTAGCTAGGAGTCCTATCTTAAATCAAGCCATTCTATGGAAAATCAAAAAAAATATTTAAAAATTTGCATTGTCGTATATTGAATTACTTTTTCTTGTATAAGTCCATTGCAAAGCTATTGTTCTTAGAGTGCATTTATTTTATGAAAAAAATAATAAAAAATATTTTCATTATCAATAATAATTTATACTTGAATATTATTGTGAGCGGATAAAATATTCTTTATTTTTTTTATAACCAATACAAGTGATTATTTTTGGAAAAATGTTTTCAAATCTTGAGTTTTTCATAAAACAAACACACCCTTAGGGTAAGGAATTCTTTTGAACTTTCTATTATTTATTTGGCATTGACAGATATCAATTTGTCAAAATTTGAGATCCGATAACTTAATTGAAACAACAAATTTAAGGATCACACTAGAACATCAATGCAAAATTAGGGACCAAATATGTACTTTCTTCCACCCATGAATTAAAAATTTGATTTGGTCTCCAAATTCACAAAATAAAAGATTGTAATTCTTTCATCAGTTTGACATGAATAGCATGTTAATTCCTATGTAGCACGGACACTCTCCGGAAGCATTCGTGTCGTGTCCGACACTCCGACACGTGTCCGACACGCTCCGACACGTCCCGACACGCGGTCAACGAGTGTCGAAAAATCCGACACGTGGTCAACTCTTTCCGACACGCTCCGACACGCGAGTCCAAAATTCCGACACGCACGGGGTCAATTTTAAAAAATTTTAATACTTGAGGGGTCAAAATATAAATATACGCAAAAGAAGTAATAAAAGAAGTAATAAAATTGCTATAAATATACACGCACGAGGTCATTTTTTTCAGTTTTTTTTTTAGAATTGTTTTATTTTTTAAAAAAAGTCTTTTACCATGAAAGAAGTAATAAAAAATGCTACATATGATAAATAAATAAATTTAAAAATATCATTTCAGCATTTTTCTTTAAACAATGTTTTTTCCTCTAAGTTTTGTGTATTATTGTAACAAATTAAAATAATGAATGATATTATTTAATATTTTTCGTGTAAATTAATTCTATGCTATTTTTATTATTATTAATTTATGTATTTATATATAAAAATATATTTAATATATAACGTGTCGGAACGTGTCGAAATTTTCTATTTCTAAGAAATGACGTGTCGACGTGTCGTGTCGTGTCGCGTGTCACGTGTCCGTGTCGGTGCTACATAGGTCAATTCCACATAAGTACTTAAAGAAAATAGTATATTTACAGAAAAATATCATGATAATCATCTTCCATTTTCTCAGTTCGATTTCACTTTATGCTTATATTGAACATTCATACTCTACTTTCTAATCATAATATTTCAAATATAAATAATTTCATATCTTAGTCGAGTAAAAATATGAAATATTTTTTACCCTTTGGTTTAGCTTTTCACTTTCATAAATTGATATTTACAGAGGATGTAAAAAGTGTACAGATTTTAAAAATTAGAGGTCTAAGAATCGTTGCCTGGATATTGTCAATTTTCATTTAAATCCTTCCTCTATCTAATGCAGTTCAAGTCTGAACGCGGAGGTCACAACCATAAGTCAGCCATTTTTCTGTTCTTTTTTTCTTTATTATATAAGGTCTTTGTTTAGATATTTCTCGAGACATATTTATTTGTATCACTTTCTTGTTGGTCAACTTTAAGACTAGAGGAAAGAGGAAAATTTAAAAATAAAATAAAAAGTCCAAGGCCAGCGTGACGAGACGGCTGATCTAGACAATCCCCAAGATAATCAGGAAATTCCCTAACATTTTATATAACTTGAGTAGGGCTCGGACTCTTTTTTTTATTTTTTTTATTTTCTCTGTTTTTCGGAAAAGCACTTTCATTCATGAAGGAAACTAGAAATAAACAAATGAATTTCTAAACATAAAATATTCGAAAGGGATTATGGGGAAAATGGCAACTGATTGAGAGAGTCTTGTTTCAATGGGCCTTACCTATCCAACCGGCAGCCTAATTGGCCTTTTGGGACTAAAGGACGAGTTTTACCTTTTCCATTTGGGCCAAGAAAGCCTGGCATTCATCAATGATTTTCCCCATGGCCCATGGGAATTTGGCCCGGCCCGTGATGTAATCCATGAGTAAGGCTTAGACTTTAGGATATAAAAAAATGCAAGGTCTCGGGTTCGGTCCATTCTCGGTGCAAGTTCTTCCGGGTAGGTCATAAGAAAGTAATTATTCATAAGTTTCTCGTTCGAGCTCGGAATTCCTCGTCCTTAAATGGACCATATCAACAAGGGTATTTTACAGAATTGATGTCAATGTAAGCCTTATATTCCCTTCCCTTATAAGCTTTCCTAATCATGTGGGTAGACTTATCAAAATGAATTATAGACCATTTCTTAATCCATATTTGATGAGCTGAATCATTATTTGGGTTAGTTATATTTACTAAATAGGTTATAAATATATTTAGAATGCCAAAACCCACAAAATATGAGTCTTAAATGTGTTTATAGTTTACCTTAACTCAACCCACTTCTGTGATTCTTTGTGTACCCTCTACGATAAAATAATAGACTCTTTAAGTTGTTTCAAGTTCAGAGAAATCTTGATGAGCTTAAGATGGGTCGACTTCACCCTTATAAAAAATCTCAAAACAATCTCTTTTTTTCTCCATTATTTTTTATTTCTATTAATCTTGTAAGTTTCATTTGTTAGTTATTGAAGTAATCTTTCCTTGGTTGCATTTGGTATTGTTACTTTTACGTAATATTCGAATCTTAGTTCTTATCATTGTAATCCATGGTTAGCATAAATTGTCTTCTTTAATATCTTACATTCCATTTTTTGTTTTTTTGTAAATTTCAATTCCCCCTCGTTAGTTGTTACTGTAATCCTATAAATTCACTAACAAGTGCTAACTTTCTCTTATTCATATATATATGAATCAATACAAAAAATTGAAAATTCTATGTAATATTGAAAGTAAATTCTTTAGCATCTTATTGTCCAAATAATGATTTTGTCCAAATAATGTATACACAACAAGAGCTTAAAGTGAATAAACTAAGATGTAGATTTTCATAGGTTGAATTAAATATGAAGGTCTTTTAGTAAATTGGTCAAGTATGGGTGGGTCAGGTCTAGTATGGGTTAGTAAATTTGTATTACACATAAATAGATCAAAACAAGTTAAATAGTTCAATGTAGGTTCAACCATTTTCAACTCGACCAAACTTACCCATTTGACGGTCTTATCAGTGAGCAATCTCAATTCAAATTTTCTGGAAAAGAAAAATAGTCACGATAATTTAAAAGAAACTTTGATTCTCATTTCAACTCTATTAGACAATTTCTATTACCCAAAATAAGACTTTAGTTATCTAAATAGCAAAGTTGCCAAATATGCAGAAACTACAAGCTAGACACTTTGAGAGCTTCATGTTACCACACAATGAATCCCCCGACTCGAACTGCAGTCGTAGCTGAACTGAAACGCAGCCTTTTTCGATCAGTGATGCGAGCATCACCATGGGAACGCAGCAGGCGATATTCACTTCTACATTAGCGAAGGCTCGAGCTAGCACGAAAGGTGAAGCGGGCGCTCTTATTCAGCAACAGCTCTGGCAAAAGCTCTATTTTAGTATTGCTAGGAAGGTGGACTTTCGCTGGAATTCCTTAAACTGGATACCGACGATAGGACTGAGTATTGCACTGAGGCCATAGGGCATGGAAATGATTGAGAATGGCACCCGCTTGCTTCCATCTCGGAACTTACTGCAGTCAAATACTTCATCTACTTGCTTCTCTGCTAGTGCTACCTATGCTGAGGCGAATCAATCCTCAGAGATCTTTATGAACTTGTATAACAAGTTATATACCGGGAAATGAGATTCTATAACTACCATAGCCAAGTGTGTTCTGAATCTTTTACATCTGATCAGCATGAAGACTCCTGACGAAAGTCTGAGACTGAGAAAATATTTTTTTTTTGCCAAATTCGTTAATTGGGTTTCTAGGATTTTTTTTCTTTTCCTTTTTCCTCTCTAAAGGAAAATACTGTTTTCCCTTCTTTTATGTGTAGATGATGAGTTGTTTGGAGGGCAGTGTATGCATCTTAGAGACAATGGTGCATTGCAGGATTAACTGAATGATAAATTCCGACCATCTTCTTGCCCCAGAAGTACAGTCAAATGAGGAAGTAAAAGCTTCCAAAATGCAATCACTTTAGACGCTATCATTAATTATAGCAAATCCGATATGAATCTTTAAACAAGCAACCTGCAACAGTATCTCTGTGGAGAAGCACGAAGACCATGTTTTAGGAACACCTTCAAGATTCATATACTCAGTGCTTAAATCACTCCAAAAGTTCAAACAAAAAGATATTCAGAAGTCATCATCAGCAAATGCACGCGGAAACATTAACACAAAAGCCAACAAAAGCTTCTCCCCTTCCTTATTTGGGCTTCATCCTTATTTCGAGTAGACCCTGACGTGCAACTAGCTGACGGAGGAAGCTTGAAGAAGTCCCTCACGGATCTGAGAGGCAACATCACGAACGGCACCAGGACCATGGGGAATGAAGACGGCAGAGGATTTAGATGCAGCACCGATTTCCTTCATGGTGTCGAAGTACTGGGTGACGAGAACCATGTCCATGACGTCCTTGGCGCTGGTCCCAGGAACATTTCCAGAAAAGCCCAGTACGCTATCTCTCAAACCATCCACAATCGCCTGACGCTGGCGGGCAATACCAAGCCCAGCAAGATACTTCGACTCAGCCTCACCTTCAGCTCTCTTGATTTGCAGAATCTTCTCTGCTTCAGCCTTCTCGTTGGCTGCTACCCTTAGTCTTGCAGCTGAGAAGCACAATATCATATGACCACGTTCAGATACTTAAGAATATTCGAAATTTGAACAAGATGTTGCTTATGGTTAAGCTGGTATAAAAATTTCAGCAAAAAATACAAACTTCTACACGGTTTCATTCTTTGTTATCTGGAAGAGCTGCCTTTTGTGCTTTAAATATGCTTCATTACTGGAAAGACGAGTACTTGCTGCTGGATAGATGAACGAGATCAATTATCAATGATCAATGAAATCTTCTGCATCTTGGCCTCTTAAAACAATTAAGTGCATCTTCTATGATCCAAACGCTCAAAGAAATAGATGCAAAAGCAGAAACGCACCCTTCCTGAAATCATTAATTTTTTCGAGGACTACAAAATGTGCAGAAAAGTACGAGATCTCCTAACGTTTGTGATTCTTACCAGCATTAATCTCATTCATAGCTCGCTTTACATGCACATCTGGTTCGATGTCAATAATCAGTGTTTGCACAATCTCATACCCATATGTAGACATGGCCTACAAAAATCAATGGCTAGAAGTTAAACCAAGTGAAGTCCATGGTTCATTTTCACAAAATCACAAAGAACCATGCTTCTTCATTCTGTACAATACCTTCTCAAGTTCGTCTTCAACTGCTTTGGCTATTTCATTTTTCTGCTCAAAAACATCATCCAAAAGGAGTCTTGGAACACTTGCTCTTATCACTAAACCAATGAAAGGAAAGTAAGGGATATTTCAAATCATAGTGATTATACACGCGTTAATAATGTCACATTTGGAACATACCATCAAACACATAGGCTTGAATTTGGCCCTTTGTGTTGCTAAGTCTGTAAAAGGCATCGCTTGCCTGATTTGCAAGAGCACGATATTGCACAGATGCAACAACATTGACAAAGACATTGTCCTGCAGTGGGAATGTCCATGAAGCCAAACGAACTTATTAGGTTATTCCGTGAAGATGAAACTGACATGGAGCTTTTAGCTTTATATGGAAAATCTATGAGTTCAAAGTATCTCCAAAAGAAGAGGTATTGATCCATGATACTCCAATCTAGTGGAGTCTCTTAGGCTGGTAGCAATATTATAAGAACTACTCAAATTCAGCTATTTTGATAATCGTGGTTGTAGACTCAGACTTATCAGGGCTTCAATGAGTATTAACGAACAGCAGTACTTATCAATTATTTGCAAATATCACATGCAGAACAAGATGATTTCACTTTTCAGCTGGACAGTAATTCGAAATAATGTGCAATTCAAGATTTCTTGGCAAGTGAAGTATGTTAAATTCTCAGAGTGAGCAAATAGACATACTTTTGTCTTGGTTTCACATCGCACATCCAACTGCTGTACTCGAAGTGAGAGATGCCCCACTAGCCGGCTTCCACTAATCCAGGGAAGGAAATGGCATCCTGGTTGAAGTACATCATCGAACTTGCCAAATCTCTCCTTGATTGCTACCGTGGATTGATCAACTTGGACACAGCAAAACATATTTCCCATGTTATCTCCACACTATACATCAATAAGAGGAGAATTTAAATCATCAAGTTGTTGACTGAGGAATATAAAAAACAAATAATGCTTCTCGGAACTCAATATGAGACATAAGAACCTTAGAAACGGGGAATTCTATTGAAAGTAAGACTATCTTCTACAGCAAAAACTCGGGCAATCGTGAATTTGACTGGATTTTTTTCTTATCTACTCATCAACTTCCAGAATAAATTTCTGTGTTACCCTCTGAGTACTTGTACCAACCTTGTCTACGTCGATCTACGCTAGAGCAAGCATAAGTTAAATTCAACTTCTACAGCAAGATACCTAAACAGGAACGAAACTTGGAACAACAAATTGACGCTATTTCGCAGCGAAACAGAAAGGCCTGAAGAGAACGACCAACCCACGGCAAGTATCAAATTAGTTGATCTTCCTGCTCGTCAAAGAACGACTATAGGGTGGTATATAAGGGATACCTATTTATCAAACGAGGGAGAAAGGAGAGAGATTATCGACGCGATTGGTGTTGGAGCATGCACTAACGAATGTTTATAGTAAGATTAGAATGACAAGAATTGATTTTAACGAGAAGAAAAAGTTCACAACGATCATGTTCGATTTGGATCAGGACTTTCTTTTTCCTAATCACCCGCAAACAACAAAAATCACATCGAGAAACAAGAAACAAGAAACAAGAAACCAACGAGGGACTATGCAGAAAAAAGAAACCAACCAGGGACTATGCAAAAACAAGAAACGAGCGTATTTAGAACCGTGGGACAATATTTCAACATCCCTCGTCACTAGCCGGCCGGGTAACGAGAATAAGATTCGCTTCTCCAAAATAATTAAAGAAATGACGATGGCGATTACAATAATTGCCTGTATTCTATTCCTGGGGATGAAATCAAGGTTTCTTCTTGGTTTCACCAGAGACGACCTGGAAATGATACGGCAGCAAACAAGAAGAACCAAACGACTTAGCGAATTTTCCCGCGAGCTTTTTCTTGTTCTTAATAAGCTCGACTAGGAAGATGAATTCATGCACTTTAGTGTTCTGTCGCCCAGAAGGAAAAATCTTATCATTTTAGTCCTTTAAATTTGTGTTATTCTTTTCAATATGATCCTCGATTTTGTAATTTATACAATCAAAGTCTTGGACTTATAAAATATTTTCGATCAAGTCTCTCATATCAGCAAATTGAAACTAATGGTTTGGTCAGTGCTAGCTAAAGGTGCTATCTTAAATTAAGCCATTCTATGGGAGATCGCGCTCGTGGTTTTATACTGATTTACTTTTTCTTGTATAGGTCCAGTGCAAATCGATTGTCCTTAGTGGAGCGATTTCATTTTAACTTTGTACTCTTTATTTGTCATTGACAAACATAATTTTGTCGAAATTTGAGATCCAGTAACTTGATTGGAAAAACTCTACAACTTTAAGGACTTAATTGTATGAATTACAAATTTAAGGATCACACTAGAAAATCAATGTAAAATTAGGAACCAAATATGTACTTTCTTCCACTCATGAGATAAAAAACTCAACCTGGTTTCCAAGTTTGTAAAATAAAATATTGTAATTCGTTGGTTAAAAAAATGGTATGAAATAATTCGATCTCACTTTATGCTTAGATTGAACATTCATACTCTACCTTCTAATTGTGATATATTGAATATAAATAATATCATCATCTTAGTCGAGTAAAACTATGAGATATTTATACTTTAGCCTTGGATATAGCTTTCACTTTCATAAATTAATACTTATCGAGGATGTAAAAAGTGTACAGATTTTGGAAATTATAGGTCAGATAATCGTTGCCCTGGATATTGTCAATTTTCATTTTTCCTTTTTGGCAAGAGGATAATACAATTGGATAACATAAAAGAAGCCATCGCAATCTTTAGGACCCGAAGGGAATCGATCCCCTATCTAATGCTGTCGAAGTCTCGAAGGTGGAGGTTAGATCCATAAAGTCAGCCATTTATTATTATTATTATTATGATAAGGCTTTTGCTTAGATATTTCTTGAGAAATATTTATATATATCCCTTTCTTATTGGTCAAATATAAGACTTGGTGTGAACATGATTTTACGATAGAATTTAGAATCCGAGAACCAAACCAATGGGACCCTATTTAGTTCAAAGTTCCAATGTATGCAGGGTAAGTTTCAAGTTCCAAAAATTAAATAATCTGTTTCAACGGATAGGTTTTAGATTTTAGATTAGTGGAACCTGGAACTTGTAACCTATAATCTGGAATAAATTTTAGTGTTTTTCTTAGTCTATCTTTTTCGCGCGATCCTGTGATATTCTATGACGTTTGATAATAAGTGTGCAATTTGGAACTAATCTAAACTTCTATTTTTAATTGATACTTGTACTTTGCTAATATTTTATATTTTTCATGTATCTACATATAAATTACGGTCAATGAAATGTAGCAGCAAATAATGATTATTAAATGTGATAATTCAATTAGTAATAGTGTAGAACCTGGGTAGATCTTAGAACTTGTGAATAGTTTCCAAAATCCAGGATATGTAGAGTAAGTTTTAGATTTCAAGAAATGATGAACTTGTTCCATATAGGTTCTATCTAGAACTTAAAACCATTCAGCCCTAGATAAGACTAGAACAAAAAGGAAAGTTTAAAAGGAAGAAAAAGTCTAAGGCTAGCATGACAACATGGCAGATCCAAACAATCCCCAAAATAGTCAACAGAAGTAGGGCTCGAACTTTAGGATTTTATAATGAAACTTCGAACTATACCCATTGTGACACATTTATCTTAATATTTTTTTTTAAATCCTATATCGGGGTTCCATAAGATGACATGTCAATTAAAACAATTCCGTTTTTATGTCACTTTAGTCATATGAGCTGAGCACCATATCAATAAAGTTTGCTATCGAGCATCAAAGTAGGCAAATCACAATCCTCACGGGCGGAACTTTATTGTGATTTGCCTACATTGATGCTCGAAAGCAAACTTTATTGATATGGTGCTCAGCTCATATGACTAAAGTGACGTAAAAAAGGCATTGTTTTAATTGACATATCATCTTATGGAACCTCAATATATGATTTAAAAAAATATTAAGATAAATGTGTCACACAGATACAAGTTTAAAATTTTTAATGATCATCCTTTTGCCAAAACGATTTCGGGTTTGGTCCATGCTTGGTGCAATAAGACAGTAAGTATTCACCGGTTTCCCACTAGGGCGCGGATTGCCTGTCCTTAAATGGACCACGTCAGCAAGTGCACTGAACGGGACTTTACTTATCTAAATAGCCAAGTTGCGAAATATGCAGAAATGACAAGTTAAGACACTCTTGAGAGCCTCAGGTTATAACACACTGAATCCCCCCTCGACTTGAACGGCGGTCGCAGCCGAATTAAAACACAGCCTTCTCGATCAGTGCCGTGGGAAAGCAGCAGGCGATATTCACTTCTACATTAGTGAAGGCCGAGTAAAGCATGGAAGGTAACAGACCCAAAAAAATTCATGGAAGGTATAGTAGGGGAAACTCACCCAAAAAATCTTAAACCTATTGCAATTGTGTCAATTTATTTTTAATTTTTTTTTTGTCAATTTAGTTCTAAACCTTTTATATTTGTACTAATTCAATCCATCTTATCAATTTTTGCCGGGCAGAGCTAATGGTACTACTGACGCTAACATGGCATTTTTTAGATAATATTTTAATAATTTTTTCGACAGCCCTCGGGAAGGGGAAAAAATTAAAGAAAATAAAAGAAAATATTATAAAAAATTCACAAATATAATTAAAATCTTATTTAAAAATGCCACTTCAGCACTAGTTTGCAAAAATTGGAATGATGGATTGAACTATCACAAATGCAAAAGATAAGGATTGAAATGACCAAAAAAAAAAAAAAGAAATTAGGACCAATTTAGCATAATTATAATAAGTTTAGGATTTTTTAGGTAATTTTATCAATAAAGCAGGTGCTCTTTCTCAGCAACACTTCTTGCAAAAGCTCTGTTTGAGCATTGCCGCAGAGCTGCACTTTCGCCAGGAATTCCTTGAACTGCATACCTAAGATATAACTAAGTAGGGAAATGAAATAGAACAGCACCCGCTTGCTTTCAGCTCAGAACTGGCTATAGTCAGATACTTCCATCTACTTGCTTCCCTGCTAGGGCTACCTATGCGAGGCAAATCATGCAATCCTAAAGAGATCTTTATGAACTTCTATTAGATTAACAAGTCATATACTGGAAAACTAGATTCCATCACTACCATAGCCAAGTGCAATCTAAATCTTCTTAAATCTGGTGACATTGAATACACCTGACAAAAGAACGAAACTGCGAGAAAACATTTTTGCCAAATTTATTAACTGGGTCGGATGGCACTGCATGCATCCTAGAGATGATGGTAAAGCTTTGAATTAATTGAATGATTTATATCAACTGTCTTTATGCACCAGAATTCCAGTCGAATGAGCAAATAAAACCTGCAAAACTCTTAACCACTTTAAGACACTATCCTTGATTATGACAAATCCGAGTTGATTTTTCAGACAAGCAACTTAAAACAGTATGTCTGTGCAGAAGCACGAAGACTATGTTTTAGGAACACCTTCAAGATTCATATACACACTGTTTACATCATCACTTTAAAACGTAAATAAAATGGATATTCAGAAGACATCATCAGCAAATTCACATCAAAACATTTACTTAGAAAGCCAAAAGAAAGCTTGTCCCCTTCCTTTTTGGGGCATCATCCTCATTTGAGGAGACTCAGATGTGCAACTAGCTGACGGAGGAAGCTTGAAGAAGTCCCTCACGAATCTGAGAGGCAACATCGCGAACGGCACCGGGACCATGGGGAATGAACACAGCAGAGCTTTTAGTTGTAGCACCAATTTCCTTCAAGGTGTCGAAGTACTGGGTGACAAGAACCATGTCCATGACATCCTTGGCACTGGTCCCAGGCACATTTTCCGAGAAGCCCAGTACGCTATCTCTCAAACCATCCACAATAGCTTGACGCTGGCGGGCAATGCCAAGCCCAGAAAGATACTTTGACTCAGCCTCACCTTCAGCTCTCTTGATTTGCAGAATCTTCTCTGCTTCAGCCTTCTCATTAGCTGCTAGCCTTAGTCTTGCAGCTGAGAAGCACAATATTATACAATGAATCTTAGATACTTGAGAATATTAACAGTTTGAAGAAGACAATGCATACGGTTAAGCTCTGAAGCAGATTCAGTAGAAAAACAAATTTCCACGCAGTTTCACTCTATTTTTAACTGGATGAGGTGCTTTATGAGATTCAACAAAACTTCATTACTGGAAAGACAAGAATTTGCTGCAGGATACAAGAACAAGATCAATTATCAATCATCGATAAAATCTTCTGAATCTTGCCCTCATAAAACATTTTAGTGCATCCTCTAAAATCTAGTAGATACTGATCCAAATGCTTTAAGAAAAAAGATGCAAAAGCAGAAAAGCACCCACCCGAAGACAAGAACAAAGAGATGAAATCATCAACTTTTAAAAGGACTACAAGATGTGCAGAAAAGAATGAGATATCCTAATGTTTGTGGTTCTTACCAGCATTAATCTCATTCATTGCTCGCTTTACATGCTCATCTGGTTCAATATCAACAATCAGCGTTTGCACAATTTCATACCCATATGTAGACATAGCCTGTAAAAGTTAATGGTTAGAAGTTAAACCAAGTAAAGTCCATGGTTCATTTTCACAAAATCTCAGAGAACCATGCATTATGTACATTACCTTCTCAAGTTCATCTTCCACTGCTTTGGCAATTTCATTTTTTTGCACAAAAACATCATCCAAATTGAGTCTTGGGACACTTGCTCTTATCACTAAATCAATCCAAGGAGAAGTAAGCCATATTACAGATTATAATGACGATACATGCATCAATAATGTCACATTTGGAACATACCGTCAAAAACATAGGCTTGAATTTGACCCTTTGTGTTGGTAAGTTTGTAAAAGGCATCACTTGCCTGATTTGCAAGGGCACGATATTGGATAGATGCAACAACATTGACAAAGACATTGTCCTGCAGTGGGAATGTCCATTAAGCCAAACAAACTTATTAGGTTATTATGTAACAACAACCTGACATGGAGCTTTTAGCTTTATATGGAAAATCTACCAAGTTCAAAGTGTCTCCAAAAGAAGAGGCACCCTTAAGAGTTTCATTGTATTGATGATACTACAATCTAGTGGAGTCAATTAGACTGATAGCAATCTCACAAAATATACTATAACTTAGCTATTTTCATAGTCATGGTCATAGACCCAGCCTTACTAAGGGCTTCAATGAGTATTAAATTAGCAGCAGTACTTATCAATCATTTGCAAATATACATGCAGAAAAAGATGATTTCACCTTTCAGCTAGACAGTGTTTTAATTAATTTTTCATGATTTCTAGACAAGTGAAGTATGTGAAGTTCTCCCACAGAGTGAACAGATTAACATACTTTTGTCTTAGTTTCACATCGCACATCCAACTGCTGCACTCGAAGTGAGAGATGCCCTGCTAGCTGGCTTCCAAGACACCAGGGAAGGAAATGGCATCCTGGTTGAAGTACGTCATCGAACTTGCCAAATCTCTCCCTGATAGCTACTGTGGATTGATCAACTTGGATGCAGCAAAACAGATTGCCCATGTTATCTCCACACTATGCATCAAAAAGAAGAGAAAATTCAGATCATCAAGTTGGTCGGCTGATGAAAAATGAAAACAAATAATGCTTCTCAGAACTCAATACGAGACGCAAGAACCTTAATAGCAGGGAATTCTATCAAAATTAACAGTATCTTCCACAGCATAAACTCAGGCAATCATGAAATTGAACAAGAAGTTTTTTCTTATCTACTCATCAACTTCCAGAACAAATTTCTGCGATTCCCTGCATTAACTTTTACCAACCTTGTCTATGTCTATCTACATAAGAGCAAGCATAAATTGTATTCAAATTCTACAGCAAACTTGAAACAACGAATTGATGCTATCTCATACCGAATTGTAAAGAACAAAAACAACAAACAGTAAGGCTTGAAGAGAATGACCAAACCCCCCTCAACTATCAAATGATTCGATCTTCCTGTTCCTCAAAGAACAACCAGGATGGTCTATATTGTATACTACTTACCAAACGAGTATGCGACCAAGAGCGAGCGAGAGAGAGAGAAAGAGGGGAGAGAGACTATCGATGCAATAGGTGCTGGAGCATATACTTAAGAAAGTTTATAGTAAGATAAGGATGACAACTTAACACAAGAAATGTTTTTATACCCAACCCACGAGTTGACTCAGCAATCATTCATTTCCTAAAGAGCTCATACGTAAACAGGAAACTAGCGAAGGCCGGTGAAACTCTCGTTTCTTCATATTGAATGAACAAGAAAAATTCAAAAGCCAGCCTTTACCAAAAAAAAATTCAAAAGCCAGCTGCACCAGAAGATTAAGGGAAAAGCTCACGAAGCTTCATACACATAAAAAACGACGAATTGAATTCATAAACAAGCAAAAGTTGACAACGTCGCGTCTCGATTTGGATCACGACCCTCTTTCCTAATCACCCCAAACATCAAAAATCACGTCAAGAAACAAGAACCCACAAAGCAAATTCACTCAATACTGTTTCCCGAGGACAACCAAGAAACAAGAAACCACTCAAGAGTCTATGCAGAAGCATAACAAGGTCGGACCCACCAGGTTTTCTTCTGACCTCGTTTGTTTCTCTTCGTTCTCGGCAAAGACACAGATTATTGACCCAAATGGATAAAATTCAAGATCCTGGTTGTGATCGGCATCGAGGTTGCTGACAAACGTAGTGGGAATACAGCAAAATTGTAAAAGCAAAAGAAAAACACAACGCCGGCAAGAATGAGATGCCGCAGCTTTTCGAAAGGTACCTTAATGATTAAAAAATGGTGACGATGAAGATGAGGAAGAATTACCCGTTTTCGATTTATAGGGGATGGAGTAGTATTTCAGGATTCCATCTTGATTCCACCGTATATGGCCTGGAAATGATCCAGCGGAAAACGAGATGAACCGGGCTGTCTTTTGTTCCTGATAAGCTCAACGAGGGAGGTCAGACTCATTGACTTTTCGTGCTCGGTCGCCCATAGCTTGTTTTTTTTTTTTTTTTTTCAATATGGTCCTTGACTTTGTGATTTTATGCAGTTGAAGTCCCTGAACTTGTAAAATACTTTCAGTCAAGTCTCTCTGCCACCCATGTCAGCAAATTGAAACTAATCGGTTGATGCGTGTTAGCTGAGAGTACCACCTTAATTTGACCGAAAACAAAAAAGAGGCCTACTTTAAAATAAGAGAAAAATGAAATAAACGATTTATGAACTTTGGCCCTATATATAATGTAATTCCTAAATTTTTAATTTTTTTAATGTAGTTCTAAACTTTAACTCAATATGTAATGTCATCCCTAAATTTTTGATATGTTTAATGTGAGTCTTGAACTTTTAATGCATGTTTAGAGCTTTTTCATATAGTTCATGGATTAACTTAAACATGTACTAAAAGTTTAGGGACCGCATTGAATAAAATGAAAATTCATGGATGACATCAAATATTTAGCTAAAGTTTAAAGATTACATTGAACAAATTAAAAGGTTGCGGACCACAATACATATAAGATCAAGTTTAGAAACTATTTATATTATTGTCCTAAAAATAAGCCATCTATACAAAAAGAACATATATTGCGTAGTTGTATAGTGAATTCTTGTTCTTGTATAGATCCAACGCAAATCAATTGTCCTTGGTGAAGTAAATCCTTTCTAACGTTATATTTTTTTATTGGCATTGGCAGACATCAATTTACCAAAATTTGAAACCCGAGAACTTTGATTGAGAAAAACTCTACTAGTTTAAGGAATTAATTACACGAATTACAAAATTGAGGACACGTCAAAAAAACCTATATAAAATTAGTGATCAAAGCTGTTCTTTCTTCCTATCATTTTAAGAAGAAAAACTCAACTTGTCTTCAAGGGTTGCAAAAAAAAAAAAAATAAAAATTGATCTTCTTACTCCGTTCATTACAACCACACGAATGGCATGTGCGTTCTTTTTGAATTTTAAAAAAGACGGTGAATTTTGGGGGGCATATCATGATAATCATCTTCCATATTCTCATTCAACTTCATTTATGCTCTATAGATTGAATATTTCACTAAGGGTAAATAATTTCGAAAAATTATAGTCGAGTAAGGAAAAAAACTACGAAAAATTAAAAGCTTTTACCTTCCCTTTCACTGCTATGCAACATGTGGGCATAGCTTTCACCTGCACCCCTCTAGTTCAATATATATAATCAGTGCCCGTAAGTTTGATGATCTTACATTTTACAACTCGAGGTTTTTCAAATTCTGAAGTGGGTAATGGGATATCTTTAGCCTTTTAACTCTGAAATGGAATTTAAATTTAGAGTCGAAAACCTCAATTTTTTTTATTTTTTTTTTAAAAAGCGAGTTCTAGTATTTAAATTCACGCAACACATTTTCATCATACTTGTAAAGTGAATCCTTTTTTTTTTTTGGGCGAAAAATATGGAAATTGAGCTCATAGGTTGATTTAACCAAACAAGTACACACCTTGAATCCTACCAAACTTAGAGAAAGGTAGGGAAAATTTATGGAGGATATATAAAATGTACAAAACTTTGAATATTAGAAGTCGCAAAATGGGGCAAGAAAAGAATCGTGCCTGGGTATTTTCATTTTTTTATTTTACTTTCTTAGCAATACAATCTAATCTATAGAATCTGAAGGGAATCATTTCACTATCTAATGCCGTTGGAGTCTTGGACATCAAGGTTACAATCATACGTTAGCCTTTTTTTTTTCTTTTTTTTTTTATGAGGTCTTTACTGAGATATTTTCTCAGAAATATTTATTTATATTCCATCTTTATTGGTCAAACACAAAATTAGAGGGAAAGGAAATTAAAAAAGAAAAGCGTGAGGCCAGCATGTAGACACAACTGATCCAGACAATCCTCAAAATAATTGGCTGAAATTCCGTGACATAGATTGCACAATGGACCGAGATAAATTTATGGAGATAGATTTATGGATTGACCCTGGTTTAGAGATGCAAACTCAAGAATTCTGAAAATAAAAAGGATTTGGTTTGGACAAGTTCGAGTTTCGGGTCAGATTTATTCAAAAGAAGAGGAGGTGCATCTATGATTGCCGGATAGACTTTTACAAATGGGGCAACTTCAAGTACGATATCCGCTGTGTTTGGCTCGGTGCGTGAAATTCCTTATTTATTTATATATATATATATATATATATATATATATGTTAGGCAACAAGTTGGGTAACCTGGAGAACTTGAAAAGGTCGGTACTATCGACTAAAACTAGTTGTAAATCGATCATCCTGCCCCCAAAATACTTGTACATGTGATTGCCTGACCCTCATCCTCTGGCTTTATAAAAAAAATCTTCCAAGTCCCAAAAATCCAATTGTCTTCCTATATGCAGTAGGGCTGCCTCCATTCCCTAGTCCATTGTCAAACAACGGGAGGGGACCCAGCATGCGCTCGTTGATGTGGACGTACATTCCAACAAACCCAAGGGTTATAGGCCTATCGAAAGCCCCATTTCCACAAGTAAACGAGACATGATTCGGATAAAAATCATATCCGGAAAACTGGGGTATATAAACTTGTCCTCTTGTCAAGTGAAGTCAACCGGTACTTTGTAATGGATCACAGGGGAGCAGGTGGGACCGACATGTCTATTGATTTGAAAAGATAAACTCACCAACTAGTGAGCCTAAATCCAGCAAGCAAGCAAAAGGTCCACTTGTCTATACAACATAAATCAATCACCATGCCAACAAGGAAAGCCTCAATATAAAGTATAGTAAATCATTAACTTACCTAAGAACCCCTTCAAAATAACATAACAAAGTAATAGAAATAATAGTTTTCCTCAATAGGTAATTAGTAGCTCAATTTAAAGATAACAAAATTATATTTGATAGGAATTCCTGCTGTCATCATCATCCGGGAACCCTATTCCCCTCGAGCATCTCGCACCCATCCAACATTAGGAGGACATCTGGGGACCGTGTTACGCCCCTAAGCATCTGGAGGAACATAGTTACTTCTCCAGGCATTCCTACTACAACCTAGGGCATTGTCATCCCCTAACAGAAATCCTAGTCACACATCCATACCATGATGCAGCAATTTTATAATTCAATTTAAAAAGCACATTTATGTTACTATTACCCAAAAACTCAAATGTGAACCTAATGAACCCTCAGTCATTTTATCTCCTAAATTGACACATTTTCACCTACACCTACGTTAGATGAACTATAAGTAGAATTTCATATCCTAGACCTTAAAATAGCCTTATAAGGCATTTTGTGTGCCTTTAGAAATGATAGCTGTTATCAAAGTAAACGAGTTTAAAAAATTATGAAACTTTAACATAAGATAGACAAGATCTAGAGGGACATTTTCCATGAGGACTCAAAGTTCTATTCAACTAATATAGTTCTAAATAATTTTTAGTAGACCGGGCCAAGACAATAGGAATTTCCAGAACGCAATGGAGCAGGAAAATAATTTTTTCACAAACTAAATGTGATCGAAAAATCATGGAAATTTCATATGTGGTAGTATAGAATATACTCTACAACTTTCATGAAGGATACATGTTAAAATTCACGATTAAAAATTTTATGGAAAATGGAAAGTAGGAAGAGGTCGGTTCGGTGACCCCGAAAATAGATTTTAAACCCCGTAATTTTTCAAATATATTTTTGTTGTACAAACTAGAAAGTCCAAAAAATATGAAATTAAAATATGTCATAGGGCAGCCAATAAGGGATGGACTTTAATGAAGAACAGCCCATGAAATTCACCTAACATAATTCAGTATGAAATTAGCAAACTTGCAAGTTGGTCTAAAACCGAACCAGTCTTGAATAATCCTTTCCTATTTTGGCTCAATCCTTCGGTACCTTTAGCCCAAGCATGTATGCAGACTTCATATACCACCTTCCCATGGCACCTATACACATCCAAGACTAAAGTTTCGACTTTCTAACTATGTATAACTTTATCCGAAACCTGCGACTAGGTGCTAACTTCTCCAGAAACACTAGATTCAACAAATTGTTGAGGGAACTCTCCTCATCACATGACAAACGATTGATATAGGATAGAACGGAGGATATCCACTTATGTCAGGTCCTAAAAGGGTTGTGATTGGGGCTTGGCGGGGTGACAGCGGCGACGCAGTGGCTTTCAGAATCCTGGGTTGCTGCGGTCCAAGCAAGAAGACGGCGATGCAGTCGTTAGCTTGCCTGGGGGCGTCCGGTGAGTTGTGGCGGCCGAAGGAGACGATGTGGGCGATGGGCAACAATCGTGGCTATGGTTTTGAATATGAACAAAGAGGAGCGAAGGAACAGATCAAGAGTCATTCGGTACAGAGAGTGAAGAAGAGCCACTCGAAGAAGAAGTGTGCTGGCTTTCTTATTCATGCCTGATTTTTATTTTCTCTGCCGAAGTCAGCCTCTCCACTCAACACTTGCCTGATTCGGTGACTACCAAGCGTCTTCCAAGGATAGCAGCAGCTGGTCTTCAAGTTGGTCACTGCGGTTGACCATGTGCGGCATTGCTTGAGGCTGGCGAACGGAGAGGGGGCCATCTAGCCATGCGTGTCGCACACAAAGGGGCTAGTTGGCACCGTGCTGAGCTAGCTGACTTGATGAGGATGTGGCAGCGACAACGACTATGACTGGGCGTGTCGTCACCGAGTTAAGATGGCAACATCGGCGATGGCTGGGGTGATGCGTCATGGCAATGCTGGCTTGGGACGGCTTGAGACGTTGTCTTGGTAACGAAGAGGACGAGTTGAGGCGAGGCACGGCAAGACCCCGTAGCGAAATTCAATGGTGAGCTTAGTGGCGCAGCGACGACTGTTAAGCATTGAAGCTTGTGATTCCGTCAAGCGAAAACCTGGATGTCTTCAATCTCCCCCCTCTTAAAGAATTTCATCCTCGAAATTGAACGTCCTCATTGTGTTCCATTGAAGAGATGAGGATACCATTGTTTCATTTCCTCCTCGCCCTCCCACGTTGCCTTTTGTCAGAAGTTGAAGCAAGGGACGAAGCAAGATTCGGAAGAGGAAAAGTGGAAGGAATTTGGGGACAATTTCTTTTCTGTATATTTCTCTGTGTATCGACAATGTACATCAACGAATAATTATAATACAATGTGTACATTAAAAAAGGCAATGAAATATCTCACATATCAATCTAGTTTTTAGATTGATTCTATAAAATCAAAATCGGATCAATTAATATCCGAGGATCTTCTGCATATCTTCTAACACTCCCCCTCAAGCTGGTGGCTTGTAAATGTCCAAGACACCCAGCTTGCTCAATAGATATGCATGCTGTCTTTGACTTAACGCCTTGGTAAATACATCCGCAGGCTGTTCAGCAGTTCCAATCCCCTTTGTCTCAATTGTTCCTTCTTGAATCTTCTCCCGAGTGAAATGACAGTCCACCTCTATGTGTTTAGTTCTCTCGTGTATTACAAGATTCGCTGCAAGCTTCAAGGCCGATTCGTTGTCGCAGTATAACCTTGTCGGACCTTTCAATCGTACTCCAAGATCACTGAGCAATCCTCGTATCCACACGACTTCACATGTGGTTTTTGCCATGGCTCGATATTCTGCTTCAGCTGATGACAGAGAAACTGTTGCCTGTTTCTTGGTTTTCCATGAGAGAAGGGAATCTCCAAGCTTGATACAAAAGCCAGTTATGGATCTTCGACTCATAGGACATGTTGCATAGTCCGCATCACAGTATGCTGTCATTTCCATGTTGCATTTTCTGGATAAAAGTATTCAGAGTCCTGGACATCCTTTCAAATACTTGACCACCTTCAGAGCAGCATTCATGTGAGATTCTTTTGGTTTGTGCATGAATTGACTCAGATTTTGCACCGCATATGATATGTCAGGCCTGGTCATAGTCAGGTATATAATTTTTCCAACGAGTTTCTGATAACCCGTCGGATCCTGCAGTATAGGATCATCCTGAAATGTTCCCCCGGCATGATCTGCTGTAGTTAACCTGACGTTCTGTTCGATTGGAATGACAGCTGGTCTACATCCTGATAACCCGGCCTCTGATACAATTTCTAATACAAACTTCCTCTAACTGAGAGAAATCCCTTAGTGAGATCGCGCGATCTCAATCCCAAGAAAATATTTTGGTGCTCCCAGATCCTTTATATGAAAAGCGGTATGCAAGTACTTTTTAAGACTTTCTACTGCAGCTTCATCGTTTCCCATGATAAGAATGTCATCTACATAAATCATCAAATAGATAGATGACGTACCTTTGGTCCATGTAAACAAGGCATAATCATACTTTGATTGTTTGAAGTTGGCATTGGTGAGAGCCTTGGCAAACTTAGCATACCACTGTCTAGAATCTTGTTTCAGTCCATAGAGGGACTTATGGAGACGACACACTTTATCCTCCCCCTGTCTCCGTAGGCCCTGAGGAATGTCCATGTAAATTTCTTCATCCAGATCACCATGAAGAAAAGCATTGTGGACGTCCATTTGGTGTAATGACCAATCATGGATTGCTGCAACAGACAAGAACGATCTAACAGTGACATCCTTGGCGACTGGAGAAAAAGTTTCATTGTAGTCGAAACCTTCGCGTTGTGTATACCCTTTTGCCACCAATCGAGCTTTGTATCGTTCAATGGATCCATCCGCTCTGTATTTAATTTTGTAGACCCATTTGCATCCTATGGACTTCCTATGCCGAGGAAGATCAACTATCTCCCATGTTTGATTATCGGCCAATGCCTGTAATTCTGCTGCCATCGCCTTTTGCCACCGTGGATCTTTGGATGCCTCATCATAATCAGATGGTTCCTTTTCATCGGATATACGGCTAATGCAACATTTATGGTCCGATGAAATTTTTTCAAATGAAACATAGGAAGATGTTGGATAGTTAATACCTAGTCCATTAAGAGAGGCACAGACATAGTCTTTAGTCCACGTCGGTGGTCTCGTGGCTCTCTTCGAACGTCTTGGAGGATCTGTTGGTGGTGGAGGTGAAGACATTTCTGCAGCATTATTTTCTGCTTGATTAGCAGATACATCATGAATGTTGGACGAAGCAGTGGGCATGCTATCCAATGTTTCTGTCTATGGTGAATGATCAAATGATGGTGTTATGACTTCCCCGGGTGATGCAGCAATAAAGTATTCAGGAGATAGATCATCTTCAATTGGAAGTTGATGTGAGCTATTTGAGATATTCAGATCCCCTGAAGTCTTCTGGAATGGAAAGACAATTTCGTGAAATATAACGTCCCTGCTCACGAAAATTTCTCCTGTCGACTGATCCAGAATATAATACCCTTTCTGTAGGTTAGGGTAACCTATAAAAATGCCTTTCCTCGCTCATGGACCCATTTTATCTCGGGGTCCCACAGTTGTAGCATAACATAAACAACCGAATACTCGTAAATGATCTAATGCTGGTTTCCTTCCATAAAGTAACTCAAATGGTGACTTACTAGCTAAGATCCGAGTGGGCATACGGTTGATGAGGTAGGCTGCAGTAAGGACACAATCTCTCCAATATGTTGCTGGTATGGATCCTTGAAACTTTAAAGCGCGTGCAACTTCCAACAAGTGACGATGCTTACGTTCCACCACTCCATTCTGTTGTGGAGCATAGACACAGGAGCTCTCATGTAGAATGCCATGAATCAGAAAGAGTGATATGCATTCATGATTAAAAAAACTCCTTTCCATTGTCAGTCCTTATCCGCTGGATTGACTTCCCAAACTGATTTTTGGTCAGGACAATAAATGTCTTCAAATGAGATGGAACCTGTGCTTTTGACTGCATCAAGAATACCCATGTAGCTCGGGAGTGATCATTAACAATAGTGAGAAAATATCGTGAACCGTCACGATGTGCTGTGTGATATGGCCCCCAAACATCCACATGAATTAGGGAAAGAGCACCATTGGAACGTTTTGTATTTGAAGGGAAAACGACACGAGATTGTTTTGCTAAAGGGCAAACATGACAGTTAGGATATGGAAAGAAGGCACTATGTCCCATTCGTGAATGCAAAAGAAATTCTTTATCATTGGCAATGGCATTACACAATGACGTTTTATTGAAAGAAATTGAACGATGATGACTTGAAGTGCTAGTCCAGAAATATAGACCTTCAGAAACATTACCCAAGCCCATCAATTTCCCAGTCGAAAGGGCCTAAAAAAAACATGTGTCAGCATCAAAGAGTATTTGACAAGAATTTTCTTTGCAGACTTTGGACACGGAAATGAGATTGAATCGGAATTGTGGGACATAGAGGACATTTTTCAGGATAATTTGAGGGCTTAATTGAACTGTTCCTGTCAACGTGACATGAGTAATGTTTCCATTTGGGAGTTCTACAGAAATAGGTTCCTTCACTTCCTTATTCCTTTTTGAAAAAAAAGCTCATATCACAAATAATATGATCAGTCGCTCCTGAGTCAATTATCCATGCCCTTTTTGAAATTGAGTTTATCAGGCAATGAGATATACCTGAGAAGCTTCCCCTTGTTTTTCCAATATCTGCTTTCTGCAATGCCTGCATCAATTCCTGATATTGCCCATGTGTAATAGGCCGATCACTACTTATCCCAGTAAGTCCGGTCACCTGGTAAGCTGCAGAATATTCTCTCCTTTTTTCCTTTTTCTCCTGGTTTTCCATGCAATTTCCAGCAATTTTCTACGGTATGATACGGACGTTTACAGTGCTCACAGTATAGTTTACCTTTTCCTTTTGAATTCTGGCTGAAATTTCGTATGGAAAAAATATGGCCGTCGGATCCCTTGATTCCCGAACTATCGTAGCCGTCCGATCTAGCGAATGGATCCGCTCTTGGCGGACCGTCAGATCTTCGTGCAAAATCGGGGCCGTCGGATCTCCTCGGGAGATCTGCACCGTCGGATCTCCTCATTAAATCTTGGTCGTAGCTTCCATCCCTTTTAAGGGTTTGTTTGGCCATTTCAAACCCTAGCCCTAGCCCTTCGCGATTCTCCCGAGCTAGGGTTTTCGCCCCCAATTCTCTCCCGCGGCGTTCTCCGCGGAGGGCGAGGGCTACGGCGTCGCCTCCTCGTGTTTGCTCCGGGGCCGTGAGTTGCTGGCTCTCCTCTTGGACGGCCCTGGAAAATCCGGCCGAGGGGCGGCACGGGATCCATCGTGAGAATGCGATCTAAAGGTTAGGTAAGATTCGTTCAAAATCAAGAGAAATCGAGTAGATTTCTCCCTTTCCTTTATCGATCTATACTGTCTGAGCGTCTTCGGGGGTCCTTCGAGTTTTTCCTCTACGGCCTCGAGCTCGTTTCAGAGCGATGAGAGTTTGTTGTATACCGCCGTGATTGACATGTTTCCTTGTTTAAGATCCGTGAGTTCCTGCGTGAGACAGAAAATTTTTGCTCGATCTAACTTCCCGTACATCTCTTTGATGTTGTCCCACATGGTTTTCGAATCTTCGGTCGGTGGGAGGCCGCTGCGACGTGTTGCCGATCCAGTGCGGATCGGGCGATTGCACTTCCTCCAAAGTGCCTTGCCAGCCTCTCGTCCGGGCGGGATCGGCACGGTTCCGTCAAGAAAACCGTCCTTATCCTTGGTCGCAAGAGCCCTCCGGAAGTCTTGTGACCACTTGCTGTAATTTTCCGGCCCGATCAGTTGCAGACTGATGAGTCGCACTTCTGGACCGTCGGCGGTAGATACATGCAAAGGGTCCCCTGGTTCCGGTCGGCCGGTGATGGCCGCAATCGGATACGGGAAAAAGTTGGGTGGAAAATTCGGGTTCGGGTAGGGATTCGTCCCTGTACCCGACCCAACAAATCCAGATCCATGCTCCGCATTAAAAAAACCGAGACGAAGGTTTGTTCCCGATCCCACTTCTCCAGACCCGCTTCTTGGTTCTGTCTCGGCGACTGAGTTTGCCCTGCTTGCGGATGGTAGACCTCCGTCGAGCTGAACATTATTCAGTAATTCATTACCCCGGCAATGATGGATACGGGCCTTGCCCGAAGTACCATGGATAGGGTACCCATTGGTAAGGTTGGCCGGAATGGGCTGCCCCACGTTCGAGCCGGGAACATCGCAATTGTTGCTGTGTAGTGGTGTTGGCAGGTACTACGTCGGTGTTGCGGCCCCTGCGTTTCTACCGACGGTGTGACATTCCCTGTGGAAGGAATTCCGGTGTTGATAGCTAACACTTTTCCATGTGTGGTGTCGTCACAAGACTCTGACGAGTGGGATTAACTTTTCAAAGAATTTTCTCTCTCTGGTCCAATACTCGCACTGATCAAAGCTCACATGGCAATTTTTAAATTTTTTCTTGATTTTTTTATTAATTTTTTTCTTTTTTCTTTTCTTTTTTGTTTTTACTCTTCTTCCTCCTTGGGCTTCTTCTCCCTGCAGTGGCTAATAAGGCTCATCTACTATTGAGCCCTCAACCCCTGCCGTCGTTGTGGCCTTCTCCCTATTGGGATGTGGTTCATACTCCCCATCAACTATGTAAGAGTAGTGTCTTGCGACTTTAAAGGTTGAGCTCATATTTTATTGGTAGTTTAGAGTTGAACTCATGAATAGCTGCTGTATGTATGTATGTATGTATGTATGTATGTATAATCTTTTTTTATTATATTTTATCGGTAGTTTGAGCTTGAGTTCATGAATAACTATTATATATATATATTATATATTCTCTTGTAAATTGAGGGATGCAATAGAGATGTGCGAAGTGCTAATTATAGTAGGATCCTCAACTAGACGTAAACCTAGTTTAATGGTGAACCAAAATAAAACCTTGCGTCTCGAATTCTCTTTCTCTCATTTACCATCTTTTTTCTTTGTGATTGTGCGGTGAATCCTAACATCCCTAGCCTCGCCTAGGGCTGCAAGTGAGGTGGTTTTGCCCAAATCTAGGCAAGGTCACCTTTGCTTGGGGTAAGGCCATGGCGAGGTTGGCCTCGCCCAAATCTAGGCTAGGCCTACTAGGTGAAGTCGCCGCCCGTGGCCCTAAAGCCTTGCTAGCAATCAGTGAGGGCTTTGCAGCCCTTGTCGGCCATTGTAGGGAGAAGAAGCCCAAGGAGGAGGAAGAAGAAAAAAAGAACAAAATTAATAAAAAAAATTCGAAAAAAATAAAAAAAAAATTAAAAAATCATCGATCAACATCTACGTCAACGTCTGCCGACTAATATGGGCCGAAAGGACTGAATCAATATCAATATGAAAATGTTTAGGGCTAAATTGGTTATACTGAAAAGTTTATAACTGAATTGGTACCGATAATATAAGTTTATGACTTTTTGGTACTTTTATTGCCTATTACCCAATGGCAAGGCAAAGGGAACATCATTTATGTAATATATGAGCCATAAAATCCAGTTCATTATATTATTAGCCAAAGTCCAACTTATTCTTTTCCTTTTCCCCTCAATTCATAGTGCAATTGAGTGTGAGCATAAAAGGAGAGAAGAAGGCAATGACAGCAAAAGCGAAGCGCTCGATCGTGAAGAAAGAGGGAAAACGGAGGAGACAAAAAAAATCTCCGCACTTAGCCATTTTTGATGTTTCGATTAGCCAAATCAGCTACGAATCGCAATGCCTATTAATTATTAAAGCCTATTATTCATCTAATTAGAGTGATTTCGGAAATTAGGGCACGAATTTGGAGCAATATCAATTTTAAATTGCGAGGTTCGATTGAGGAGTTACTAAGCTGCAATTTTTGTGGAAATAATGCTTTACAATGTTGTAGAACGGTGGGGTTTGACGAAAATCTATTTCGAAGTATAGTTTGTTCCAAAATTTTACATGCAAGTTACGCATTCGGATAATATGCGTTATGGACAAAAATGAATGTTCTCTATAAATGAGCTTCTTCATTTTCTCTATAAATGAGCTTCTTCATTAGCATTTAGAAGCTGACATGTTGATGATTAAGCATAGTTAATTGAGTCATTTGTTGGAGTAGAGTTTTACCTAGATTTTGATGTCGTTTTTCAATCAATTAATAGAAATATGAGCACGTTAGCTTGAGTAACCATTGTAGATTGTTTTCAGATTTTCCCAGATGAATGGTGATATATCTTCTAAGAATTTGTAGAATGATATCTTCAAAATGATATATAAGCATGTTTGTTCTATTAAATTTAGGTTAGGCATTTACTACGATTTAATATTTGTGAATGGTTTTTTATTTGGTCGAAAATAAAAAGATTTTATTTATATAAATGGTTAATACCCCGAAAAACCCCGAATTGGTACACTTGTGACAAATTAACCCCAAACTATTTTTTTGACAATGAAAAATCCCAAACCGGTACACCTGTGACAAATTTACCCCGACTGACTATAAAAAACCCTGAATTGGTACATTTATGACAAATTTATCCTAAACTAATTTATTCGACCGCAAAAAACCCCAAACTGATAAATTTGTGACAAATATACTCTTCGCTAAATTGAATTAATACCACAAAAAAATCATAAAAATTGTAAACTTTGACAAACGGATCGTAAAATCCCAAATTGGTATATTAGTCAATTGTCACGTGTCATTTAACTTAATAATTTGATAATAAAATTTAACAAAAACTAACAGAGGGTAAATTTGTCACAAGTGTACTAGTTTGGGGTAAATTTGTCAAAAATATACCAGTTTTGGGTTTTTGGTGGTCGAAAAAAATGTAGAATTTGTAAATTTGTGTATCAATTCAATTTAGGGTTTTTCGCAGATTAACCCTTATATAAACACCGAGACGCCAGACCCACCGTGTGGGGTGTCATTACATAGCAAGGCCCAAAGGCTTGGAGGTGGAGAAAACATCCAGTTGAGCGGCAGCAAGTTTTTCCTTTGTTCACGCGCGGCCCAATATACAACAACATTGGCAGACCGTCGACAGAGAAGCAGGCCCACCAGCGGCAATTCTTGAAGAAGTCCCTTGCAATCCGTCAAACTTGCATGTGCTTCCCAGTGAAACTCTTCATTGTACTTTAAGCAGTTCATGAGACTTCGGCAGTTAGTCTCGACCGAAACCCACCCTAGCTTCTTCTGTTTTATGTGCTTCAAAGCTTGAAGAACAGCTAGGGTTTCCAGCTGAAAACTCATCTCCGCCCGAACAGATTTGGTGAAACCGTCCACAAGGCAGCTGGAGGAGTCCCGTACTATATAGGCAATTGCTCCTTCTGTCAACCCCTCACAGATCGACCCATTAACGTTGATTTTCAAAGTACTTGCTACCGGAGCTTCCCACATTTCAGGTATGTCGATTTCCTTTGTTTTTGCTGATTTTCCTTCTTGAAGATGCATAAAGCCCCATTTTTCGAAACTAGCTTGTTGAAATTGGACCAAATCTACCACTTTACAAGCATCCGGCTTAATACTCCGAAATATGTAGTTGTTCCTCGCCTTCCAAACCTGCCATAGGGTATTTGAAATTAATTTCAAGAATTCTAGGACCAAAGATCGACTCAATCTCCATAGAAACCAGACAAAGACTGATAGGATTAGGCCGGTCCAAGATCGGTCCAGGGTTGACCCTGGACTGATGTTCACCCCTATAATTTATTTCTAATAATAAACATAGCTGTGGATACTATTTTCATTTCATTAATTTTTTATTTCTTCATAAAGAGGGGGGAGGATAAATGAGTGACCAATGGGAACGACGGACGGCGCCCGAATGAGATTACGGGGGAAAGGAGACGGAAAATCTCTGGCTGCGCGCGGCCTCCAACCACTGTCCGACGTGGCACATCGCATCACCATCCGATTCGCTCGCGCTCTCCCCCACCCAATCTCCACCAAGCGCAAGCTCTCTCTTTCGCTCTCTCTCTCGCTCTCTCTCTAGAACTCGCAGGCGATCGCTGAACCACCGCCGATGGCCGTCGCTACTCCGTCGCCGGCCGCTTCCCTCTCCGTACTCAGGCGGCGCAGCCCCCTCTCCTCCTTCTCCCGCCGCTCCGCCGCCGCCGCCTCCCCAGCCAGAAAGGCCCTGACCATCGTCGCCATGGCTCCGAAGAAGAAGGTACTTCTCGCATCCTCGTTGCTCCGTTTGCGGTCGGTACTCGTAAGAGCTTGGGATTTTTGCGCGGACAAGGAGGACGAAGCGACGCCATTGATGTTCTCTGTGATGGGCAGGTGAACAAGTACGACGAGGGCTGGAAGAAGGACTGGTACGGGCCGGGGATCTTCTTCGAAGGGAGCGAGGAGGTGGACGTGGACGTGTTCAAGAAGCTCGAGAAGCGCAAGGTCCTGAGCAACGTCGAGAAGGCGGGCCTGCTGTCCAAGGCCGAGGACCTGGGGCTCACCCTCTCCTCCATCGAGAAGCTCGGGGTGTTCTCCAAGGCGGAGGAGCTGGGGCTGCTCAGCCTGCTGGAGCGGGCCGCCGCGGCCTCCCCCTCGGCGCTGGCCTCCGCCTCGCTGCCCATCCTGGTGGCGGCCCTCGCGGCGGTGGTGCTGATCCCGGACGACTCGGTGGGGCTCGTGGCGGTGCAGGCGGTGGTGGCCGGGGGCTCCTGGTGGGGGCGGCGGGGCTGATCGTGGGGTCCGTCGTGATCGGCGGATTGCAAGAGGCCGATTGAATTCATTCCTTAGCGTTAGTTAGCGTTGTAGAATGATGATAAATCTGAAAGATTTTCCTCTCTTTCTCTCTCGATCATTGCATGACCAGCTGAACACGTCTCGCGGTTCTCTTCTCCGTTCAACTGCGACCCGCAAAATTCGAACGAGTTGCGAAAGAGGGTGCGCTGGAGCTTTGAACTGGCGTAACATTCGAACGCGCATCTCTTCATCGTTTTTTTTTTTTTTTTTTTTGTAAAATGTAAGAATATATTGACTTTTAACGGAAAGCTATAAATAGCTATACAGCAAAAGTTCAGTCCTAGAAACTTGGACTCACATAGACGGGAGTCAGAATGAGTGGAAGGGGCGAGATAAAAGAAGTAACAGCAAAAGAAAAGAAGGCCTAAACAGCGGCCGAGGAGCACCGGCTAACCTACCCTAATACAGAGAACAAAGAGGCCACAAAAACAAAAGAAACCGGAAACCCACTCAAAGATGGAAAAAAGGACGACGCCAACGAAAGGAGCAAAGAACACCAATCTGTGCTTCCACATCAGCAGCTTGTAGTTATGAAGAACCTCCAAGCAAGAGATAGTTAAGAAACCCCCTACTCAAGAAGTCGGGCCGCTGTAAAAAGAAACGAAAAAGATCACCGGGATTTCAGTGAAGATGAAAACCATTGATGGGGAAGATCGAAGATGCGGCGAATTTAGTTTAGTACGAGGAAGACGGAGCGACAGTCGAGGAAACCAAAACGAAAGAGAGACGCAAAAGAGAAAAAATTGGTCGTAGGTGGAGATGCGGGGTATCGATCCCCGTACCTCTCGCATGCTAAGCGAGCGCTCTACCATCTGAGCTACATCCCCGAGATATGCAAGTTGAAAGATAAACTTTATTAAACCGTACATTGAATTTGGAATGCCCCAAGTCAGAAACTACCGCCATCTTCGTAACCTGTAGAACATTTTGAGCCGATCGCAAGAGCGCGATGACCATCGAGAATCGAAGCTAAAAGGCCAGATGCGAGAGACAAGTATGTAATTTTGAGCAGAATATTAAGCTGTATCATGTGTGTGGGCGTGTGCGTGTTTTTTTTTTTTCTTTTTTTTTCTTTTCCCCCAGCGATCAGTAGTGTAAAGTGTGTATTCCACGCTGATCATGTTTGTGTACAGTCTCTCGCATGGATTGGAGCTATCGATCGGATTCATGGAGGATTTCGTTCACGGGTATCAAGTGATTGGATTGCTGATAACGTGTAACTTTTCTTTATAGCTAGTTATTGCGTTGCGGTTCGTCAATGAGCATTAGAACCAATTGTAGTGACGGGTTTCGAATTTCCTCTAGCGATGAAGCAGGAGATCTTATGCAACTGCATTTATCGATTCCAGCAAATATAAATAAGGAATGAGGTACAACATCCCTGAGCTAGGATAATGGCGACAACTCACTATTCCTGGTACTGATCTATAGATTTAGTCGACTCTGCAAGGCGAGCTGAAACTTTTCTCTCCAAGAAAGCTAGACATGATGCTTTCGAGGAAGGAAAAATTACTTGGCACGTAGATCACAGTGTTACTAGTCTAATGCCGGCATTTATTCGCATCAGTATCTTATGTCGATCTGGAGCTGTAGCTGTAGCGAGTAGCCCAAAAGAGGTAATGCAAGAAATTGATTCCGCTTAGCACGCATAGCAGCCAATAAAACTTCTCCAGGCGGTAGTGATTCAAGTTGCTGCCGGACATCCAAGGCGTCGGAGATAACATGCCGGTGATTTTGTTGACTATGGAAACGAGTGCCGAGCTGAGGTAGTAGCCCATGGCTAATGATGTCCAGGAGAGCGCTGTGGCCAAGGACCGCATGCTTCGTGGGGTTTCTGTGAAGAAGAACTCCATCATGCCCGCCAGCGTGAAAAGGTCGGCTGATCCAAGGAACAAGTATTGCAGTGCTATCCACAAGAATGTGATCGGTAGTGGTCTGGCGGAATCTATTTTCCCAGATTCTGCGGCGACTTTCTTCCTCTTGACTTCAACCAAAGCTGCCACTGCCATTGCCACAATGGACAGAACTAGCCCTGTCCCAATTCGCTGAAGATAAGTGATGCCCATTTCGGTTTTATTGATTTTCCTTGCCAACGGTATGACTAGGTGGTTGTAGACTGGCGCTAGTATCATTATGAAGAGGACTGGGAAGATGGGGAGGGAAGCCGGCGGGACTCTCAGGGAGCCTAGCTTGGTATTCATGGTGGCTGCTTGTTGGACTGAAAAGGTCGAGAGTTGTGAGAGGCAGCCGTTCAAAATTATAGTCGACACGAAGATGGGGAGAATCTTTATCACTGTCTTGACCTTTTCCACTTCCCTGACGTGCATTGGAGCATTGGGTAGCTGGGATTTTTCATTGCCGCTCTGTTTAGGAATCCGAGATGTACTGTCAGGGTCTGACTTGGCTCCTTTCCTTCAGCTTCTACATCCTCTGGCTCTCTATCAGATGGGCTCGTTGCCATGCTCACCACAGCATTTGTTGGTTTCCTGGATTTGCAAGTGTTAAAGATCGATGCCACCAGCACCTATTGGACACCAGGAAAAAAGATTGTTCAACATTTCCAACACCACTGGGCTTCTGAAACATGGCGGATTCTTTTGGCTCAGGACCAGCATTGAGTGTTTGCATGTTCTTCGCATCAGATGATGTCAGTCTTCATCGGGTGCGTCTCGACAGGAATTTCAGGACTATTTACATTCTGATGAGTTCTAATAGATGGTTTCTCTCAAACCTTAGTGAAGATAGTTGATGGGGGTTGATTATCACCTTACACCTTGTCGGGGCTCATCAACCACAAAAGAGTGCTATAAGAGGATATCTGAAGAGACTGGTGAAATCCATTAGGGGAAAAAGAGACGCATGAGAAGTTTTGCTAGAAGCTTACCGTGAACTCTATTGCAGCGCTCATCAGATATATTCTGTAAGTTGTTATGTAAGCATCTGCTAGAAAGCCACCAAGGAGAGCGAGAAGAAAAGTTGTTCCCATGAAAGTAGTGACAGTATTGGCAGAGTTGGATGGCGAATAATGCATAAATTTTGTCAGGTAGACGACAAGGTTGCTTGCATTAGCCAGGAATGCTAAATTCTCCAGCACCTCCACAACTATATTCCTCAAATAAACAAAACAAGTCCTGTTATATTCTTGATAAACAGGATGAGATAATATTTCTATTCCCCTATTTCTGGGTTTTTTTTTTTTTTTTTTGGTGGGGGTGGGGGGAGGTTTTCTGGTCATTTCTGCAAGCCTTGATAGTAAGTCTCATGAACCTTCTTGAAAGTCAAAGCTACGGGTTGTACTTGGAGTTCTTGTCGATGGTCCTTTTTTTTTTTTTTGATGATCGAGGAACCGCCGGAGACTCTCTTGTGGGGTTACACCGCCCTTTGATGCCCGGTGGCACCGTCGGATGTTGTCGCAAGTCATTATTTAGACATAAAACTTCAGGAGGCTGGCCTAGTAATCCACCCCTGGGACCCCCACTTAAGTTATGGAATGCAACGAGAGGGTTCGAACCCTCGACCTCGACAATGAGGGAGAGCACGCACACCATCTACGCTGCCCATGGGTGGGTTGTCGATGGTCCTTGTTCATTCTCTCTTTGTTGTGTGTGTGTGTTTTTTTTCTTTTCTTTTCATGAGAAATCTCCCCCGTGGATTGTAATATAAGTCTCTGTCATTTGTTCATGCTTACCGTTGTGTGTACAGATGAACGATCTCCCGAATTTGACATTTCATGAAGTAGATTAGATGAAAATCAAGATTACAGATTGACTTAAAATTCTGGAGGATTTGTGTTTTTTATTGTTCATTAATTGTTGTCCATTCTACATTGCTAAGTTGCCTTAACGGTTCAGGACATTTCAGTCTTTTAGATAAGTTTATGCAAGACTGAACTCGAATTACTCGTCATTTCTGCCGGAGCCCAGTTTACTGCTAATATGATGACTATATGTGCAGTAATCTGTTATGTGACATTGAATAATGTAAGTTCTAATTTTCAAATCTTGTTGGCATGATAGGAGCATTTGCTGCTATGGCTATATTTAGAAAGATGGATCAAATTTGAGCACCAAAGGGGTTTTCGATGACAATTGCTCCTCTAGGTGCTGTTTGTGCAGTCCTCTTCACTGCTCCCTCCTCCCCTGCTGCTCGGGTACTCCATAACCCTTCTTTCTTTGCTTTTAGTCTGTTTGCAAGCGTGTATGTTCTGGAAAACCTTAGCAGCATGTAATGCTAATGCAAAAAGAGAGTGATTTTAAATATCTAATGTACAAAGTCTACATTAGAATGATTGGAGTTGCAGTTTGTTTACCTTAGTTGAACCCAGAAAATGACTATGATACACTGCAGAGATATTCATTGTCCTGTGGGGATTAGCTGCCAACTTTATGTCATAAATTTCGTGACAGTTTGTGTTTACAATTTCTCAATTTTGAGTACAAAAAAGGGCAGCATTCATGATTTAGAGAATACCAAGTCTCCACTGCAAATATGATAGGTAACTTTATCTTCTTGTATCTGAATTTATTTAATACAAGGAAAATTGCATTGGCAATCCTACTAACAAATTCTCTTGGTGCCCAGCAAAAGGGGAAAAAAAAACCCACAAGATCACTCGGATTATGACCTCAACTTCTGGGATAGATCCCTGTATATTTTAAAATGCACATTGTTTTCCAGATTGATACCCAATGTGGCGTGTTGTCATCTGTCCCTTGATCATTTACCGTGCCAGAGAAAAACTTCAAGCTGCAAATACATATCTAGCATAGCATTGTTCTCATAGCGGTGGAAACCACAGAAGATGGCTTCGTTTTTTCCTCTCTCCTGTGGTTTAGTATCTTTCAGTTTCACTTCTTGAAAATCGTCTAATTTACACCATTTCTTTGTTGACTCCCACAATGCGTTGGGTGATACGTCCCCTGGGTTCTTCCTGCCAGTTGGAAAACAATTGAGCCTCAAGGAACCAACAGATATCAACATTATTGTCATTATACATGTCAAGAAGAACTTGCATGTAGCAGTACCTTCTTTTTATCTCAGAAAGATTGGTGTGGTTACAGTTGCTACAGGGCATGATTTTCTTGCATTTGGTCAAGGACTCATTCATCTCCTCTTCAATGCAGAAGTATAACATGTTCATGGCTCAGATAGGATGTGCAGCCATTGGTGTGCTTGCATTTTCCATGTTTGGGCCAGGTTGGCTTGCTTGGAGCACGGCTCTAGCTGCATCTATTGCTTTCATGATCTATACCCGCGCAACACATCCGCCAGGTAACCACCTATTCGTGCCCTCATGATTTCTCATCTCAAGGTAGTTCACGTAACGCATTGGAAAGATAAATCATTCATGTGAACCAAATGCAGCTGCGAGCTTGCCGATACTGTTCATTGATGCTGCCAAGTTGCACCACTTGAATTTTTGGTATGCCATCTTCCCAGGTGCTACTGGTTGCATTGTGCTCTGCCTGATCGTAAGTTCGTTTCCTTCTCAAGCCCAAATGTCTTCAGAACATTTGAGCTATTCTTTTGAATGCATTCATTTTGGTATTTTTAATCCATCTGTGTTTTTTAACTTCAGAGGAGCTTTAGATTGCACGTTGCCTGCTCTAACAGATGATCTTTCACTAAGAGTCCAAATACATGATAGGCATGAGTGACTGAGTATCTGCTTAACCAGAACAGACAGATTTTAAATGGATATGTAGAACACTGCACCCCGGAGAAATGGCTACGCACACCATGCATCTATAGATTTTTAAGGAGATATCCACATGACCATTATGGACTGGTGACCAACCTCTCTTTTTCCCCCTTTATTATCATTTTGCTGCAGCAAGAGATGGTATCTTTCTTGAAGGAGAACGTGAAATTCTGATTTGTACATGGAAGACAAATTGTTAACTTTGCGGAGCTAGACATCCACGGAAAGGAAGACCAGGAAATTTGTACAGAAGCCTGCAGCCGAGAGAGAAGCACCACCCCCCCCCCCCCAACCCCCTCCCCGGCCCTGGCCCCGGCCCCAGCCCCGAGGCTCGTTCAGTCAGCAACTCAAGGGAAGTTGGTGTATTGCATGTTTGTACAGATTACAGATGATGGGGCAGAGAATGTTATTAGGCAAATGACCTCCACTTTTGGCTCAATCTATAAGTTTCTGATGAATGCAAATCGGTGGAATGAGCGTGTGAAAACTTTGTCGGATGAAGGTACGATTATTAGTTAATAATCTAACACCCCCTTCACATTTAGTCAAGTTTTTTTGCAAGTACTAAACGTGGAACTATGTAATTGGGGATATAGATAGAGGCTTGGAAAAATTTAAATCACTCTCACATAGTGTCGTAGTATATAAAACAATTAGCAGTAGTTCTGCAAAATTTCACATGACATCATAACACGAGATCCTAAGTTTATAAGGGATTGTGTGGGATTCTTGTCAACTGTTTAAAAAATTTAAATTATTAGATTGACATGTAATTTATTATACTCCCCCTTGCGCTTGATTTGATCTTTTTGTCTAGTGTTAAGTATAGAATTATGTAATTCGAAATACATATAAGAGCTCGAAAATTTTAAATTCAGGACCTCATAAACCAATACCATACAAAATTTTGTGAGACTTACTCTTTGAATAATTGGAAAATGTACCACAAAATCTCACAATCCAAGCTCAATTTCATGTCATGAAACAAGCCATTTGATCATAGTCACCATCTTCATGTCCTCACAAAATCTCACAATCCAACCTCAATTTCATGTCATGAGGCAAACCCCTAGATCATAGTGAGGTCATCGTTTTCTTTTGCACTAGGAAAATAAGCAAAATGATAATTGTCTCCTTTCACGCTAGGAAAACAAGCAAAATGATGATGAAAACGAAGTGAAATCGGTTTTGACATCTCCCGCACTTCACCGCGGCTTCGGCCCGTTGGCTTGGACCCTCGTGACTCACGTGAGGAAAAAATGCTTCCTATCTTTTGGCGAATCTGATGAAAAAGAGGAAGTTCAGTACTGCTTTTATTGTTGTTAATTCATTTTTTTGCGGTAGAAAATTGGGGCGTAATCTACGGAATCGTAGTCCCACAGATTTTGACGAAAGTCCTATGTTGCAAACGTCAGCTCGGGATCGGCCACGTGTACCGGTGGGCCCCGCCCACTGAAAGCCACGGGACTGACTGACCGGGCGCTGACGTCAGCTTCCCGGTGGGTGGGGACAGCTTCCGGACAGGGACGCCTCGCTGTCGCCGTCGCATCGGCGCCTTCTCTAGTGGCGGGACCCGCCGCAGCGCCACCCCCATACCCTCTCGTCCCTCCCACGAACTTGTCCTTTTTTTCTTCTCTTTCCTGGGAAAAAAAAACAATTTCCTTTTTTTCCTTGTCGTTTCTTCCTTTTATCCTTTTAAATTTAAAAATAAAAATCCCAAAAAATCTCAAATTATACTATTTACCCTAAACTTTTCTATGACATTAACCCAAACTATACTCGTTATGACATGTTTACCTAAACTTTTTCTTATGACATAACAAATCATAACTTTATAACAATCCGTCAATATTTTGTTAGATTACCTTTAAGAAAAATGACATTTTCATTTCACTCAAATCACATAGACTTCGAATTAACACTTTACTTTTTGATGTCCATAGAGGTAGATTTTTTACAATTTTTAGTGATAGATATTTGATGAAATGTAAATCTATCACACAAGTATAAATTTATGTTTTTTGTGTTACAGAAAAATTTTACGATAAATATATTATAGTAGACATAATCTAGGATTTTTGGTAATTTTTTTCTTTTTAAATTTACTATAAATGTTGAATATTGTGTATATTCATTTTGCCCAAGCACCTAGAATAAGGTGCTAAAAAATAATGACTAACTTCGATCCGAACAATTCCGCAAGTTAACTCATAAAAAGGTGTAGACTTTTGCGCGGGAGCAGGAGTTTCATTTCGACAAGAAGGAGATTTCTTTTCTTCTTTTTGAGCTTCCCAGAAGGTGACTTTGTACGGCGATGATAACGTGGGGAAACATTAACAAAAAATTAAAGACGAAAAGATGAAGCTGAAAAGGTGGTGTGGGTTTGACGAGAAAAAATTGAGAAAATATTGGGTACGTCTAACGTTCCAATGTGGCAAATGGGAAGGCACTGGGAAAGCGACACGTGTCCTCACGTGGGACCCACAAGCTAAGCGGAAATTTTGAAAATTTTGCATGCTGGAGCATTCTTCTGCACAGACCGACGCTTTCTCTCTCCCTTCCTCTCATGAATTCCAAATTTCACGTTCCCTCCTCTTCGCTCTCTCCCGTGGTCGCTCGCTTTCTGCTCCGGCACTCGCTTGGGTGTCACTTCTTCGTTCTTTTCTCCGGCGCCCGCTCAGTGCCCGACCATGCACATCCAGTTCCGCTCGTTCTCCTCCGCCAGTTCTTCCAACTCCTTCATCGCCTCGACAATCGAGTGCTCGGCTACGAGCTCCTTCACTAGCTTCAAGACGCAACCCTCTCGAAGGACGACTTCAAGGTCGGGATCCGGTCGACGCCGTTCTTCGCGTTGCTGACGCACCACACTTGGATGAGCCAGAGGAGCATGTGGTTCGGGGTGAGGCCGAAAGCCCTCGGCAGTGGCTGGTTAGGCAAGTGGCGGCCGCGCCGTTGGTAGAGGACTTGGATAGCCACTTCTCGATGCTCTCGCGCTCGTAGGTTATGCTCGTCACGGTCGTCACGGGGGCCCTCATGATCTGCAGGGATATTGGACACAGGAAGTACCGATGGATCTCGATTTCGCGGCCCTCCATGAATCGATTCGGCTAGAAGTCAAACATGGGGTCCTCCTTTATTCCTCTTCATGAAAGGAATAGGTAAATGAATTTGGTATTCTGCCTACTTCCCAGAAAACAAAAGGAAACAAAATGGAAAAAAGAAGTGAAAATTGCTGCCTTCTAGCAAGTTGTCTAGAATTGTGAACTCTCCATCTGCATTTAACGTTGCCTCACAATTGATTTTAACGTGCAGGGTGGTGTGGCGCCGAAGCTGATCACTATGAACCCCTCACTGCTCATGTTGCTTCCCTTGTATCTCCAGGGAAAGCTGCTGTAGTACTTAGAAGCCACCCTTCATGCAATTTTGTGCCGTTAGAAATCGAAAATAGTTCGTTCTTTTCCTCCATAGTGTATGGCCAGCAATCTGGTTCTCAAAATTCTTCCTTGGATTTTGAGGATTCCTTTTCTAGTTATAGCCATCCATTTTTTTTTTTGGTCAATTTCATCGAGAATAGTTGTATCTTGCAAGTTTTGTGCCTACAATCAAGTAACCTGTAGTAATCTTGATGTTTTTACTGGCTTTTCTTATGGTTGAGTTCATTGTGGGGGCTAATAATATCCTGGCACAATTCAATTCAAGCGAGAATAGTGCCTTTCTCTTTTTTTTTTTTTTTCTTTTTTGTATCTTATGCTGGATTTAGTTCATTAATGATGAAGTTGAGTTTTGTTTGCACTAGTCTACCATACAGTGTACCTATGTTGAAGTCTTCATTCCACAATCTCTTCATTTTATGGAATATGAAATTCAAATGAGAATTTCTCTTGAATTTTTTTGGGCATAAAAAGAATTGTCCATCAAAGCAAAATCGAATTTTTGTTTCTGTCTATGGTAAGAAAATCGAACTTTTAATTGCAACTACTAATCAGTTTTAGGAATTGGTAAAAAAAGGAGCCAAAAATGCGAAACCAGAACGTTGAACTCTAAGAGAAAAGGCAAAGCAAATTGTAACAAGCAAAACTATGATGTGAATTCCCTGCAGTTTCAATCCCGACCCAAAAAAAAAAAAAAATCCCTAAAACAATCAAACAAGACTTGAAAGTTCCAGAAAAGAACGTAAAACACTCTCCAATCAAACCAGAACCCACAAGATTTGCCTAGTTAAACTTTTTGCAAGCCACAACTTGCAGTTCATGATATTTGAACATACCGCCATATAATTAACTCCATCTTTAGAAAATATACAGAACAACTTCAACTTCAAGACATTCTCTCTCCCTCTTCAATCTGAGAGTCGCCACATCGATTCATGGAGGGCCGCGACATCGAGATCCCTCGGTACTTCCTTTGTCCAATATCCCTGCAGATCATGAGGGCCCCCATGACGACCGTGACGGGCATAACCTATGAGCTCGAGAGCATCGAGAAGTGGCTGTCCAAGTCCTCCAGCAACGGCGCGGCCGTGACTTGCCTAACCAGCCACTGCTGAGGGCTTCCGGCCTCACCCCGAACCACATGCTCCTCCGGCTCATCCAAGCGTAGTGCGTCAGCAACGCGAAGAACGGCGTCGATCAGATCCCGACCCTGAAGTCGTCCTTCGAGAGGGTTGCGTCTTGAAGCTGGTGAAGGAGCTCGCAGCCGAGCACTCGATTGTCGAGGCGATGAAGGAGTTGGAAGAACTGGCGGAGGAGAACAAGTGAAACCGGATGTGCATGGTCGGGCACTGAGCGGGCGCTGGAGAAAAGAATGAAGAAGTGACACCCAAGCGAGTGCCGGAGCAGAAAGCGAGCGACCACGGGAGAGAGCGAAGAGGAGGGAACGTGAAATTTCGAATTCATGAGAGGAAGGGAGAGAGAAAGCGTCGGTCTGTGTAGAAGAATGCTACAGCATGCAAAATTTTCAAAATTTCCGCTCAGCTTGTGGGTCCCACGTGAGGACACGTGTCGCTTTCCCAGTGCCTTCCCATTTGCCACGTCGGAACGTTAGACGTACCCAATTTTTTCGGGAATCTCTTACGGACCAAATTTACGTACGTGGGAACCGGACGGTCTCTCCCATCAAAAAAATAAGAAATCGGACATGCTCCGCCGTCGATCAAATTAACATCATGTACGACGCACATCATCTAACAATCCAGATGATTTAATTATCCATATGCTGAGTCCAGATAAGATTTTTTTTTCGCATTTCCTATCATGAGGTTAGCTTAGGAAAGACGGGCTCCCTCTTATTATTTTAATCTCTTTTTTGAGCCCATGAGATGAAATCTTATAAAACGTGACCTCCAGATAGTTGGTAGGTAATCCAAAGAAAATGACACGACACTTGGCACCGTCCGAATGGCCGGCGGTGGGATGCCGTATGGTTAAAGTCATACAAGAGTTTCCAGGAGATTGAGCTCCAGCATACATGATATTCCAAAATCAGAAGCTTCCTAATCCTTCATTTCCATTCTTTTGACTTTTTTTTTTTTTATCCTTTTTGATACGTTGACTCCAAGCCAAACTACTAAGGGGGAATATTTATCAACTAGTACAAGTAAAATAAATTTACCGCCAACTAATTAGTTTACCCTAAATTGATATATTTATAATAAATTTATTCTTTCACTATTTTTCATAAAATTAGATTAATAATCACAAATTGGTATACATGTGATAAATAGAGGGTAAAACCCTAAATTGATATGTCTGTCAACTATTACGTGTCACTCAAACAGTAAAATTTAACGAAGACTAACGGAAAGTAAATTTATTATAAATATACCAGTTTGGGGTTTAAAATTAATTTTGGATAAACATGTTACATGTGTACCAATTTTGGGTTTTTATGGTATTAATCCTATAAAATATTTCTGTAAAAATGATGGATTGTGTTGTTTGCAAAAATAAACCGAAGAAAATTATTTTTATCGTTGATGAAAATCGACATATATTGTTGTGGATAATGAAACTATTTTTTATTAATTAATTATTTCAAGTGATTTTTTTTAGAAATTATGTTTTAAATCATTCATTTTGTTTATGAAAGAGATGGAGTCTTCATCCCGGTCGCAGAGGCGTACTTTCTAAAGGTGCATCATGATGTGCAAGAATCAATGACATTGTTGACCAAGCAAAACATTGGCAGCCTCTTTTCCTCAGCTTCAATTCCATGATGTCTTCATGACAAAACTTCGTTACTTCCTGTCTATTCATTAGAAATTGGATGGACAAAGCAATTATACCAGTAAAGTCAACTCTTCTTCTATAGAAAAGTTTCCTGGACAGTGCTTGCCACTAAGGAAGGATCAAAATGCGCAAAGTGTTGTCGGCTCAGGAGAACTTGAGAAACATCTGCATATTTGCTTCTTGAAAGAAACATTGGCTGGGACTGAGGAGCTTCATCACATCATGCTGATAAGCTGATCAAAGAAGCTCTCTCCCTTTCTAGGGCTCATTAAGGATGTGGGTCACCCGGTATGCGCCTCCAGGTTCGTCGAGTTCAGTACCCCTCACCACCAAATCGACCATCTGGGCTCTGGTTTTCCAGTTATTTTATGAGCATGAAGGTCTCTCTAGCTCCAGGATGAATTTACAGATCACAGTAAAAACTCCATTTCTATCTAGCAAAGAGGAAACATGCTCGACATTGTATTGATAGACAAGGTTTCTTTATTTAGTTTACACAGAAAACAGACGATCCCATTGAAGGAATCCCCAAGAGAACAAGGAAATCAACACAGGTTCCAACTTCCTTGAGAAAACAAGGCGCCTAACTGTCGAACAGATACAGTTTCTTGAACTTGAAACTATTTTCAAGAAATTGTATCTACTCAACAGTTAGGACCGAGCATTGGAGATGCGGGGTATCGATCCCCGTACCTCTCGGTAAGCGAGCGCTCTACCATCTGAGCTACATCCCCAAGATATGCGAGGTGAAAGACTTGGAATGCCCCAAGTCAGAAACTACCGCCATCTTTGTGTTGGCTGGGTCCACCTTCATGTGGGGCCCAGCCAGCATTAAAAAAAAAACAGGAAAAAGAAAAGAAAAGAACAAAAAGAAGTGGAAGTTGTCGTACGTGTGTGCGCCCGAAAAGTGACGAAGAAAGAGAGAGAAAACAAAAACTGCACAACGGAGAAAGAGAAGAGAAGAAGAGCGCTGCAACTTTGCGACTTTGATTCGAAGGCCAAATATTGTCGGAATCGGCTCAAATTTCAGTATGTTGTTCGTGAGACTGAGGGCTACGAGTTGATGGTTTTTGTTCGTCCAGAACCGTCTCCAAATTCTCCGGTTGCGGTTAAGGTTTTTCGCTCCAAACTTGTTTGCCTACCCATGTGGTAAGAAGATGATTGTAATGTTGATGTTGAATTTCAGTTGTGGACTAGAGAAGAATACTTTGTGTATCCTGTTATTCTTGGTGATTAGTGGATGTTTTGGGCGGTCCGTGGTTTTTCCCGCATCGGGTTTTCCACGTTAAACTGATGTCGTTATTCTTTGCCTACTTATTATTTTGGCGTTATATTTGCATTTTGTGAGGCTGTACATTGCTGGTTGTTGCTGGGGGGTTAAGAAATTCTTAGTTGATTTTGCTTTGGGGGAGAAATTGATCATGGATTGCATTTGGAAGTGGTGAATTGTTGTACCCGAGTTCTCCCCAACACTTTGTAACCTGTAGAACATGTTTGAGCTGATTGCAACAGCGCGATGACCATCGAGAATCAAAGAGAAAAGGCCTGATGCGAGAGACAAGTATGTAATTTTGAGTAGAATATTAAGCTGTATCTTGTGTGTGGGCGTGTGCGTGTGCGTGTTCTTTTTTTTTTTTTTCCTTCCCCCCGGCGATTAGTGGTGTAAAGTGTGTATTCAACGCTGATCATGTTTGTGTACAGTCTCTCGCATGGATTGGAGCTATCGATCGAATTCATGGAGGATTTCATTCATGGGTATCGAGTGATTGGTTTGCTGAGAACGTGTAACTGTTAAAAATTTTGGATGTGCGCGTGCGGAAACATGGTTTTGATATTAGTTATAGTTTTTTGTTAGTGATGTGTGCAAGTGTATGGTATAGTTTGTAAAGAATGGACAATGGACAAGATATGATAATTAAATGATAAAGAACATGGGATATAATTTATCTACTTGATGAAAATGGATAATACAAGATGTTAGAGGTTTGTTTGTGTCAAAACAAACTGAGTGTTTTTCCTTGTCCCACATAGAAAAAGTGGGAGCTAGTGGACTTATTTAAAAATATGGGATTTCCCTTTTGTAGTTAAATGAATGATTGGGTGGGGCTAGACCCCACCATACCCGCATGCGGGTGTGTGATAATTTGGCGCACTTAGCACACGTGCGCGCCCGCGGTTTTGGTGCGATTATTTGGCGCACTTATCAATTCAAAGGTTGCTTTTTATTTTGAGAATTTTCGGAAATGAAATATAAAATGAAAATTCAAAATTTTATTTATTTAAAAAAATTAATTATTATTCCGAATTTTGTTTGTGTCTTTTCAAGACAACCTTTGGAAAAATTACTTATTTGGTTTTGTAACTTTTCCCGAAGGGTTGCAATTGTTCGGTTTTCGACTTCTTCCGAAGAGTCGCATTTGTTTATCCGAACAATTTTCTAAAAGATGCGTTTGTTCATTCTTTGGCAATTTTCACGAAAAGTTGCGAGACTCTTTACTTGTCAATTCTCGAAAGGAAAATTGGTGGTCATTTTCAAGTCTTCTTTCGGAAAAACTATAGCCAATTTTTCGATTGTTTCCTAGAGAGATCCCGAAGAAATACTAGAATTACTATCTAGTATTCTCATCCGAGACTTTGTTGTATCATGGAGGATTTTTGCCGGTAACCATTAGCAATGTTGTGGGGCAAATAAATCCTTAAAGATAGTGATTGTCGCGACCTATTTTTTGGGTGCACCACCTAAAACTAGGTTAATGGACTGCTAAGTCTTTAAACTTAGCTCGGGTTCTCCCAAGCCCATACCAATTCACGACTTAAGGTTTAAACATTAACTAGGAGTCGCCACTAATCGGTTTATGGTAGGTAGATTAGACACCTAAGTAAAATAAATGGAGATTTATTTTACTCCTACGAACTGCAGACTAAGGGTATGGGGACTTGGTTACACTAGAATTTTCTAATGCCCTTTCGGTACCATTTCTTTTAATTTTTCAAAATATTTTTGTAAGCAGCTGATTTATTTTAACCTAAATTACTATCATGCAAATGTGGTGACCACATGGGTGCTCATCCATTATTTAAAACATTCAAATAAATAAATTGCATCACACAAAGCAAGCAATCATTTTTTGGATTTTCTTAAAGATTGGAGTTTTTTATACTAAATGACTTAATCCTATTAATATGCAAATTCTAATCAAATGGGCCTATTATGCAAATTAATTAACATGCACCTCATGACCTGATTTCACTAATGAACAAATTCTGATTAAATAATCTTATTATGCAAACTAGTTAACATGGACCTAGTATTTTTGGATTTTTTTTATTGAAATTTAGAATTTATGAAAACCCTAATTATATTACCTAAAAAGGGATAATTTTCTAATTTAATCTAGGGATTAATTTGACTTAACCCTATTCTATCTTAGAAAACTATTTTTTAAAAGAAAAATGGGATAAGTAAAATGTACGAATATTATCTGAAAAACTAATTTAGGTCCAACCCTAACTTACTTCTAAAAATGCAATCCTAAAAATGTAATCTTAAAAAATTCCTAATTCACTAAAACTACATGTATGATTCACTACACCTATATGCTCATGCAGAATTTTGATTTTTTTAATTTTTTTTTTAAATTTTTTTAGTTTTTTTAAGATAAGTAATTATTAAATAAATATTAAATCTAAGTTATCAACAAAATAAATGATTAAAATAATCGAAACAATAACCCGTTGTCTCACATGTCAAATTAACGATTATTCTAACCCTAATTATCACAATAAAGAGATCAAAATAATTACAAATCTGATCCAAGTCTTACGGACCAAATTAAATAATCATTGTGATTTAACAATTGAAATTCCACTAAAAAGCCCAGCAATTAAAATAATTAAAAAATGATTCAACGTCTCTGATCAAATTAATAATCATAATAATTTCGGACAAAATTCTTCGGATAACGCCTACAAAAATTACAGATATTAACACCCAATATTACAAATCAAATAACTAAACTAAAAATGCTATCAAATGAAATACACAAAAAGATAACATAACAAATAAAAAGAGTAAAATAAACTAAACTAAATAAAATGAAAAGTAAAGTAAAAAGTTAAAAAAATAAAAAGAAAACTACCTAAGGGAGTCGACGGGGAATGGCGCCGGGCGGTTGTTTGACCGGTCGTCGAAGTTCCGGTGGGGGCTCGGCCGTGGGGTCTCGAGTGGCGGCCACTAGCGGGTGCTCGGGGTGACGGTGATGCTATTGGTGTCGAGCATTGGGCGCGGCGAGCTGCTCGTGGATTGCAGGCGTCGAGGCTCGAGCGGCGGTGGCGCGGTGCTCGCAAACGAGCGACGCGGGCGCAGCGATTGGCGGTTATGCAGGCGTCGGCGTTGGCGGAGCGACGGTGATCAGCGAGGCGGGGCGCGAGATCTGCAGGTTGCAGGCGAGGTGGAGGCGCGGTAGGCGGTGGCTGGTGTGGAGACGCGGTGGCCGGTGAACAGTCGCAAGTTCGGCGAGCAGGGGGTGTTGCACGAGGAAGAAGAAGCTTTTCCCTTTTTTGTTTTTTTTTTTCTCTTTTTCTCTCACTCACCTGTAGCACGTCCTTTCACTTTTGCCGAATTCTCCCTTTTCTTTGCTGACTTTTTCCTTTTCTCTGCAAGTTGTCAGGACAAGAAAAAGAGAAAATGGCCTTTTTCTGTTGATTGAAGATGGACGAAGGCTTCTTCTCCTTTTTTTTTTTTTACTCTCTCTCTTGCACAAATTCTTCTTTTTGAATTTTTTTGTTTTCCTACCCCCATCTTTTCTTGAAAATGCAGCGTTCTTTTATAGTGATTCGAGACGTTTGCATTTTTATGGCATTTCCAATTTCCAATTTTCCATCTCTTGCCACATTAAATCAAATCTGCAAATTAAAACGTGATTTCGCAATTAGCTCGATCTTATTTAAATTTCTTCCATCTTGCAAAATTCTTGCGCCCTTATTCATTTGATTTCAAAATTGTTGCTGCATTTAACAAAATCCGGAAATCCATCAAAATCCCATATTTCCTTGCATAATTCAATCAAATCAACTTCCCCCGTTTTCATTTTTTTTCCTTTTATTTGTTCAAAATGCAATTTTATTTTTCTAAAATTAGGTGTCAACAGTGATATCACGCCTCAAAGTCCAAGTTGTTTTACTCGATCCGATTTCATTATTCAACCCATTTTGAAGCCATATTCTTTCCAACACAAGATGTTTTGGTAATAGAGGAACATTTCATGATATAGAAACTATGTTAACTCTACTTCTCCACACTGGTGGAGGTATAAACCTCACACACTTCAAATAATGGACTACAAGGGTAAATATAGGCGTAAGCTGCCTTACTCTACCGACCTAAGAGTACATAAAATTATTATAAAATTTGGGCTTGCTTCTTGTCTCCAACTTGTTGCGGCTTCTTCCAAATCTTCTGGTCACTTCTCCATTATTCTCCATTTTTCTATTCTTTGCAGCTCCTTTTGTTGACTTTAGTTTACTTCTCTAACTTGACTTCTTGCTACCCATGTAGTTTTGCTGCCTACGTAGTACCAGAAACTTCCCCAACATACGAGAGTCTTCAACTTTATTTTCCATTAAGCTAGTAGTTTCTTGATAATTTTAGAAAATGGATCACAATTTCCAACACTCCCTCTTGATCCATTTTCGGGATACTCCGGATTTGTGTTTTAAAGCCTCGGACATACCTTGAAATTCCTCTTGTATTTTGTCCCATGTCTTTTATTCCGTCTTCGTTCCACAATCCCTTGCATTCTCTTGTCGAAACACTTGCACCTACCTTGGAATGTGCATGTCTTTTTTTCTTTTTTTCTTCGACAATGTCCCATACGTCTTGGGCCATCAAAATGCTCTTAGATGTAGTTGTTAGCTCAGGCTCAGGCTCTAGCTCTTGTAGGCTTTGGCTCTAGCTCTGGCTTCAGCGTTGGTTTTAGCTCTGGCTTCGGCTCTAGCTCACTTGGCTCTCGATTGAGCTCTAGCCTTTTTAGTTGAGGATGGTGAGGACAAACGCCCATAACCATCCGACTATGCCTAGCTCTGGCTTCATGGTCCCTTATGCCCGGCTCAGTTACAAACCTGGGAACCTAGGTGTATCTAGCTCTGATACCATGTTAAAAATTTTGAATGTGCGCGTGCGGAAACATGGTTTTGTGATTAGTTATAGTTTTTGGTTAATAATATATACAAGTGTATGGTATAGTTTGTAGAGGATGAACAATGGACAAGATAGGATAATTAAAGAATAAAGAACACGGGATATAATTTATCTAGTTGATGGAAATGGATAGTACAAGATGTTTTGGTAATGGAAGAATATTTCATGATATAGAAACTATTTTAGCTCTACTCCTCCACACCGGTGGAGGTATAGACCTCACACACTTCAAATAATGGACTACAAGGGTATTTATAGGCGTAAGTCACCGCCTTACTCTATCGACCTAAGAGTACATAAAATTATTATAAAATTTGGGCTTGCTTCTTTTCTCCAGCTTGTTGCGGCTTCTTCCAGATCTTCTGGTCGCTTCTCCATTTTTCTATTCTCTGCAGCTCCTTTTGTTGACGTTAGTTTACTTGGAGAAGCACAGATGGAATCAACTCCGATACTTTGTGACAATAAGTCCGCAATCGCTATATCAAAGAATCCAGTATTCCATGGAAGAGCCAAACATATTAACATAAAATATCACTTCATTCGTGAAGTGTAAAACAGAGGAGAAATCGAGCTGAAGTATTGTAAGACTGAAGACCAAATTGTGGACATATTCACTAAAGCACTACCAACAGTAAAATTTGAGACATTGAGAAGCATGCTCGGAGTATCACAAAAATGGATCAAGGAGGAGTGTTAAAAAGTGATCAATTTTTGGAAAGCTCTAGACTACACCAAACTACACAGAGAAGGAAAAAGTAGCAGCAACAATTTGTCCGAAGTCAAAGTTGAAGATTCTAATATGTTCGAGAAATTTATAATACTATGGCCTCGTTTGGTTCAACTTTGGGGAAATGGCTTTGCATTTCCCCAAGTATCCTTGAGTGAATGAGCATTTGGGGAATGCAAAGTGTGTTTGGGAACTCATTTGTGTATATTTTGCAAAGTAGTTTTGAGGTGAAAAGAAAAAGGAAAAAAGAAAGGAAAAGAAAAGGGAGGAGGAGATGCTGTTTGCTCGGCGGGCAGGGGCTGGTGGTGGTGGGGAGGCGGCTGGTGGCGATGGAGAGGTGGCTGGTGGTGGTGGCGGTGGCGGTGGCGGTGGAGGAAGGCGGCTTGCCCGAGGTCGCCGACCTTAGGCGACGCCCGGGTCGCGTGACCTAGCCGACGCCCGAGGTCGAGCGACCAGCGACTCCACCTCGAGGCCGTGCGACCTCGGGCGACGTTGCTCGGGTCAATTTCTCCCTCCGATCCTTCTCCGGCCTCTAGGTAGCACGCTCTTGAACTCGCGGCCGTCGTCATCTTCTTCCGATCGTCGCAGGTTTTGGGAAGGATTTTTCATTGTCGTTTTTTGGGGGTGTTGAGTGCCGGCGTTGCCTGGGTTGCTTGACCTCAGGCGCGACCCAGGGAGTCGCCTGAGGTCGAGTGACCCAAGCGACGTCGCCTAGGTGGCGTGACCCAGCGACGCCCGAGGTCACCCGACCTCGGGCGAGGCTTCTCGGAGGCTAGATATGGCCTCTCACGGCCGAGCGCTGCTCACCGGTTGAGCTTCGTGAGGAAGAAGGAAGAAGACGATGAACAATGTTTTTCGAGGGCAGAAAAGGAAAACAGAATTATCAATAAGGGCAATATTGGAAAGAAAAAAATTCATTAAACCCTAGACTAGCATCTCGAAAGTGCTAAAAGCCCAAAGCAGGTCCGGACCTGCTTTGGGCTTTCAGCATTCCAAATGCCAAATGGAGACTCGAAAAGCCGAACCAAACGCAAAAAATTTTCCCCAAGGGGCTTTGGGGGCTCAAAGCCCCTTGGGAAAGCTGAACCAAATGGGGCCTATGTGGGCAGCAAGTGTACGTGTGAAGGAAGAAGAGCCAGCTGGAAGTTGGCTGAATAAAGTCAACAAAAGTGGCAGGGAGTTGCAGAGAATAGAAAAATGAAGAAAAATGGAGAAGCAAACAAAAGTACTCAAAGTTGGTTGTGTAAGGCAGTGACTCATGCTTATAAATAGGAGTTGTGAATGTCTATTCCTTGTAGCAAAAAAACTAGAAATACTCTTCCTTTGTAATACAAACCTTCATAATAAAAGCTCTATTTTTTACCTATACTCCCTTGCCGTTGTAGTCCACTTATATCCACCCATATTTCACACATACACACTTGCGCACACGCGCTTCTGCAAAAAATCCAACTGTAACTTTTCTTTATAGCTAGTGTGACGACCCAAGTAGTGGTGCGCAGGGAGGAGGGATGACGGTACGTCCGCACCTCGGTCCCCGGACGTGCGCAAGGAGGGGGTGCATCTCCTGTCCCACATCGCTTAGGAAGGGAGTCTTGGGCTAGCTTATAAGACTTAGGTCCCTCTAACTATACATACGTGTTTTGAGAGAAAAGACCACTGCTGGGATGGCGGTATGTCCGCGCCAGTGCGGGTGACCCATAAGAAACAAAACCATGAGAACTTAGTGTCCAAAGTGGACATCAGAGATCTAGCGGGTGACCCATAAGAAACAAAACCATGAGAACTTAGTGTCCAAAGTGGACATCAGAGATCTATCGGAATGCTAGAGAGGGGACCTAGTAAATCTTAATCAATAGCGTGTCAACTGGGCCCACTCTAATCAACAGCGTGTCAACTAGACCCTTCTCATTACGAGCTTCAGTCAAACACAATTGCCTACACTTTACTGCTCAACTAGGCTCAAATACCCAATTCAATCAGATTACTGTAGGGTTCAACAAATATTGGAATATCCATTAACCCGATTATTTAAAATAGAAAATTAATTAATTAATATAAGCCAATATTATAGGAAATTTCCAACATTCTCCTACTTGGGTTACATTAATTAATTTATTTTATTTTGAAAAAGATTTTATATTGAAAACGACACTATCGGGTTAATAACTAAAAATTTTATTTTATGTGGCCACAACTTTAAAAAATAATGTTCCAATAACGGCATCTCAAAACCAATCCAATCCTATATAACCTCAGTATAGGACTATGAGAATCAGTGTGTTAATAAAATACCACAACACACGACCTTCCATAATCACATATAATAAGTATTATATTTTCATGAATCATGGGCCTAGTAGTGTAGTAAGAAATAGTGCTAGCATGTGATCAAAATATACACTATTTCTTATCAGTCCTTAATGCAATTTCATGCAATTTTTCAATGACATGAAACTACATTAACGCAATTTCTAAACAATATGAAATTGCACGACTATGTCACTGTCCAACATGAGATCTCATAATCAGTGACATCCAGTCATCTTTAAACTAAAATTTGTTTAAAGATACTGTTTTATACTTCAATTTCTCAGTCTCTGTGCATGTATCGTTCATTCGAACTCGAGAGGGGAATGGTGTTTCCGTGGATTTGTGTCAACTTGGGATGGGTTGATTCTGGGTGTAGCAAATGGGTGTTGATAGGAATTAGGAAAGTCATATTGGTTAATCCTTGATTTGATGCTTCATGAATTCATAATGCCTTTAATCATAAGACCAAAGCAACACCTTTTAATTGGTATTCATGGTTTAGGGTGAACCCTAGTTGTTGGATTGACTGGAGGCAGTGAAATGGGTTTTATGGGAAAGGATCATGGCACTGTGCCACAATTGGGGTTTTTCTAAATTTTTCTTTGCAGTACCTTAAATAGGAAAGAAGCTTCAATCCCTCATTAGGCCTATTCCGGCCACAAGGAAAAGTCTGTTTGGCTTAGCTTAAGTTCTTTAGCCTCCAAAACTTTGTACATGAGAAAGGAAATTATTCTTATCGTTAAGACATTCCGGAAAGATTCTAGATGACTATACGTCTCAATACTTGTATATTTAAAGGGTTTCAGGTATTTGACTGTGAATCAAAGTCCAGTTTCGAACTCTATAAGAAAAGTAAGAAGGGAAAAGTAAAAAGTGAAGCCAATCCCTATTCTGGAAATCGATTTTCTAATTGATAATTGTTTACCCTAGAAGAAAATAGAAATCATAACAATTCATTTGTTCATTGTTGGTAAACTAGTCATGGAAATTAGTGTATGTGCCTTTCTTTTGTCCAGAAATTTAGTATTTACTATGACTGGCACTTATTTTGTTGTAAGTGCTCAATTAGGTGAAGCATTCTACTATCTTATCCAGTGAAGGTTCTTGGATGGTAATATTAGCATAAGTTGGCGATTATCTTGGTCTTTGTGGTGACTTTCCAGCTAGTCTTAGAAATAAGGAGAATAACTATTTCATGCTGAAAATTATTGCCCACTGACTGCAACATAGAAATCTATTCATTCAAAAAAAAAAAAAACTTGGCTAACTAGATGATACACTATTTATGATATAGCTCTTGGAAATTTGTTTTTTGAGTGAACCTCATTGGAACCTCTATGATGCTATTACATAGTGGTTCCTTCTCTTCAAACTAATTCAAACTTAATGATGGAAGTTGAAATTCAACATTTGATTGATCAGAGAATTTGATCGATATCCCAAGCTTTCATGTTTTACTATTTTTCTCAAGTATCTTGTTAAACAAATGCACACCATATCATTGGTGTACCAGTGGCGGTCTTGAACAGGGGAACAAGTTCTTTGGATTATTTGCCGCGATAAAGCATTGGTATATTCATCATGGTGCATAGGTTTTATTATTATTATTATTATTATTATTATTTGGGGATGTACCTGTCTAATGTGTAAAATTACAGATCACAGGATCAAGGGAAAGTATTTTGCCGACTATGCATGTAAGGTCTTAGGGTGCCAAGGCATTATGTGATATGTGTGTGGTGGTAGTCGCCAGAAATCGTAGTTGATGTGATCATATTTGTTGATGGGGTCAAAGAATGAATCTTGTAAAATTGGCTAGACTATGTTGACCTTCTCAAGTTGGCCTGGGGCGTTACAAGTGGTATTGGACGTGCGCAAGAAGGGGGTGCATCTCCTGTCCCACATCGCATAGGGAGGGAGTCCTTGGCTAGCGTTTTGAGGGAAAAGACCATTGCTGGGAACTGCCAGCGGGTGACCCATAAGAAACAAACAATATATGTACAGGGGTTTCGAATTTCCTCTAGCGATGAAACAGGAGATCTCATGCAACTGCATTTATCGATTCCAGCAAATATAAATAAGGAATGAGGTACAACATCCCTGAACGAGGATAATGGCGACAACTCACTATTCCTGGTACTGATCTATAGATTTAGTCAACTTTGCAAGGCGAGCCGAGACTTTTCTCTCCAAGAAAGCTAGACATGATGCTTTCGAGGAAGGAAAAATTACGTGGCACGTAGATCACAATTTACTAGTCTAATGCCGGCATTTATTCCCATCAGTATCTTATGTAGATCGGGAGCTGTAGCTGTAGCGACTAGCCCAAAAGAGGTAATGCAAGAAATTGATTCCGCTTAGCACGCATAGCAGCCAATAAAACTTCTCCAGGCGGTAGTGATTCAAGTTGCTGCCGGACATCCAAGGCGTCGGAGATAACATGCCGGTGATTTTGTTGACTATGGAAACGAGTGCCGAGCTGAGGTAGTAGCCCATGGCTAATGATGTCCAGGAGAGCGCTGTGGCCAAGGACCGCATGCTTCTTGGGGTTTCTGTGAAGAAGAACTCCATCATGCCCGCCAGCGTGAAAAGATCGGCTGATCCAAGGAACAAGTATTGCAGTGCTATCCACAAGAACGTGATCGGTAGTGGTCCGGCGGAATCTATTTTCCCAGATTCTGCGGCGACTTTCTTCCTCTTGACTTCAACCAAAGCTGCCACTGCCATTGCCACAATGGACAGAACTAGCCCCGTCCCAATTCGCTGAAGATAAGTGATGCCCATTTCGGTTTTATTGATTTTCCTTGCCAACGGTATGACTAGGTGGTTGTAGACTGGCGCTAGTATCATTATGAAGAGGACTGGGAAGATGGGGAGGGAAGCCGGCGGGACTCTCAGGGAGCCTAGCTTGGTATTCATGGTGGCTGCTTGTTGGACTGAAAAGGTCGAGAGTTGTGCGAGGCAGCTGTTCAAAATTATAGTCGACATGAAGATGGGGAGAATCTTTATCACTGTCTTGACCCTTTCCACTTCCCTGACGGTGCATTGGAGCATTGGGTAGCTGGGATTTTCCATTGCCGCTCTGTTTAGGAATCTGAGATGTACTGTCAGGTTATGACTTGGCTCCTTTCCTTCAGCTTCTACATCCTCTGGCTCTCTATCAGATGGGCTTGTTGCCATGCTCACCACAGCATTTGTTGGTTTCCTGGATTTGCAAGTGTTAAAGATCGATGCCACTAGCACCTATTGGACACCAGGAAAAAAGATTGTTTGTCATTCTCTATGTGCGGCTTGTAGCAGTAAGTTCTACTGTTTTAAAGATGTATTATTACCTTGAACATGATTGTGATGGGGCTTCCGGTGGGTGTTTTGATGCGATAGGTAGAAGAACCAAGGAGGAAGATTGGGATGGAGATCAGAATCGTTGCAGCCGATATCCCAAAGCCCCACTGCCAGCCTACGTTATCTTCAATCCAAACCACAAACGTGACAGCAAGCAAAGCCCCGCAAGCGAGGCTGAAAATGTAATAGTTGAAAAAGCTTGATCTCTGCTTCCTGCCTTCTGGAGTGTTCTCATCAAATTGCTCCGCCCCATGTGGAGGTAGTGAGCCTTTTATCCCACCAACTCCTAAAGCCACCAGATAGAGGCCTGCAAATAACATCACTACTTTCGCACCACCAAGTTCTTGACACGGAGAATGGGCGCCAGATGAAACATAACTCGGTGGTCTTAACGAAGGAATGCGAGCTTGAATCATGAGAACTAGCAACCCCTGTGATATTCAACACTGGTGAGATTTTGATGGTGACAACAATAAACTTTTTTTGGATGTCAATAATTAATAAAATATTGGATAACATTAAACTAGTCAGAGATCCTGCAGCAGTAGAGTTTCAAAGTAAGGCTACGGAGCACAAAGATGAAAGTAGATTCTTCTTTTGGTCACTATAAGAACGTAGCAACTTAGGATTCTAAAATTGCCATAGGAACCCCTTAGTTGGAGTCTATAAATCAGAGGGAGTCACTTTCCTGTGCCTTGAGCATATAGATGAACGTAGATTCTTCTTTTTAGTTGCTTTGTCATACTCTATGGCACTATGGCCAAAGGAAATGGTCATTTTACCATTTCCCAATTCTTCTGGGTTTTTACAATGATGATGAAAGAGAAGTGCCTTCCAAATGTTGCTAAGAAACATTATTCAGGACATATCAATGGAGATTAATGACGTTCTTCATCTTCGTATGCAGTTTTGTATCACAGTTGAGCTTCTCTCTTTTCTTTTTCTTGTTGAATGTTATGTTCATAAAGACATGGACGTCCAGTTGATATTAGCAGAGATATAGTTAAGTAGTTCAACATTTCCAACACCATTGGGCTTCTGAAACATGGCGGATTCTTTTGGCTCAGGACCAGCATTGAGTGTTTGCACATTCTTCGCATCAGATGATGTGAGTCTTCATCTGGTGCGTCTCAACGGGATTTTCAGGACTATTTAAATTCTGATGAGTTCTACTAGATGGTTTCTATCAAACCTCGGTGAAGATAGTTGATGGGGATTGATTATCACCTTACACCTTGTTGGGGCTCATCAATTACAAAATAGTGCTATAAGAGGATATCTGAAGAGACTGGTGAAATCCATTAGTGGAAAAAGAGACGCATAAGAAGTTTTGCTAGAAGCTTACCGTGAACTCTATTGCAGCGCTCATCAGATATATTCTGTAGGTTGTTATGTAAGCATCTGCTAGAAAGCCACCGAGGAGAGCGAGAAGAAAAGTTGTTCCCATGAAAGTAGTGACAATATTGGCAGAGTTGGATGGTGAATAATGCATAAATTTTGTCAGGTAGACCACAAGGTTGCTTGCATTAGCCAGGAATGCTAAATTCTCCAGCACCTCCACAACTATATTCCTCAAATAAACAAAACAAGTCCTGTTATATTCTTGATAAACAGGATTAGATAATATTTTCATTCCCCTTTTTCTGGGTTTTCTTTTTTTTTTTTTTTTTGGGGGGGAGGAGGTTTTCTGGTCATTTCTGCAAGCCTTGAAATATCAGTAGAAACTAGAAACTTTAACAGTAAGTGCTTGAAAGAATCCTGGAAAATGAGCTCTCGATAATTAGTTGACCGCTTACCCAAGACAAAGAAGGCAGCCACCATGCCTCCATGACGATCTTTGAGTGCAGGTCTGTTCCTCCAATCTACATAACCTTCCAATTCATTCTGTTCCATATTGCCCTGATAGTTGAAGAAGTGTTTAGTACATATATTATGACAACATGTAAAAGAAGTAGCCAAGAATATGAATTATGTTGGGAACTTGTGGACTTTGGATGGAGGGAGGGGACAGGAAACGAATGGTGACATACCGTTTCTCCTCCTTTCATTGATTTCTGTTGAGGAGTACTTTCTATAATTTGAGCACTGACAGTTGGGCTCGTATTTATAGACCTTGAATATGGTGGTGAAACCTGATATGAAAGATCTAGACCCTTAGAAAACGACACCTTATTATTCGCGCGGCTTCTGATTTGTTTTGCTTTTAAGATAGAAGAGAAAATATTTCAGGAACAAATGCTCTCACGATCAAATTCTTTGTTCTTCTTTCTTGACTAAAGGATTGTATCTGTACTTTGTGCCTGCTAGCATATTCGTTGCTGAAGTTTAAAAGGTGTTGCCTGTTTGGTGGCGCATACCAGTTATGTAATAGTGTCTATGTGATACCTCGACTTCAAAGTCAAAAGATGTTTTGATCTTTAAGTTTGATTCATAAGTTTCGATCTACAGTTAATTGGTGGTTGATGATGCATTGACAATTTGTGCAAGACAAAATGGATTTTTAGGTTGAGAAGTCCATTACATGAGCAAGTTGCTTGATGATGGGTGCAAGTCAGGGTGCTGTTTTTGACGATAGTGCTAATTTATGGCTGTTTCAGGGTCCCCTACTCCCTCATCACGTTCACATGCACCTCCTCTCCAGTAGTTCTCGAACCGATGCATGTTTGAGCGACTGCATGGTTGAGCCACTCAAAAAGACTCCAAAGCTTACCGACCAAGTATCATCAGATATCAACCGACTATCATCTGCACTAATCTCGTGCCTTCCACGACAGGGCAGAGTCCTCATTCCTCGGACTCAATTTTTGAAGGCCACAAAAAATCTGTTCTAAAAATTGGCCTTACTTCTATAGTGTCTATTGGTACCACTGCCTTCAAATCTTTAGGTTTCCAGTCCATGTTATTAGTCTGTCCGAGCTCATTTTGTTTGTCTGTTCCGGTACTCTTACCGAGCTTTCCATGGAGATGCTTCTTCATGCTGCTAGACTCATCTATCTAGTGGCCTGTTCTTTTTATGGTGGATTCCTGACTTGTACTTTAATTTCCCTTTCAGGTTACCTGTGGTTCCCTGCTTTTCCTGATGCTCGAAACGTGTGGATGCAATTTGATTGGAGGAAACTCGGTGCTGGATTATCTCATTGCACTCCCAAATTGATTGGCTGTGAGCCTAAAGAGACAGGTCTTATGCGGCCTCCCATTTACTCGTGTGCATTGAAAATCGGGTTAGTTCTTCTCTCTCGTGCTTCATCTGAAGCAGTCAAAACTACAATACAAAACAGTAAATAGATCGATATGGCTACCCAAGACGAATGTAGGGAAAGAACTTACCTTTGTCTTGCTTTGTAAGTGATATTGCAAGAAGGGTCAGCGGCCTCAGGCTTGTCTCCGTCATTGATTTGCTGAGGATGGAATTAGAACCTTCCCAATCAAACTGGTGGGGTTGAGTCCCGAGTGTCGTGGGGTTGCCGGCGATTCTGTTTAGATGAATCCAATTTGATTGGCTGCTTAGGAACCTGTTGCTGTCGCACTCTCGCTTAGACAGATGCAGCTTCAAGTGCACTTTAGGCTAGTGGAAGAAAAGATAAAGGAACGCTCAAATAGCCATTTGACATGGTAACAATTCCCTATGCCTGACTGTTGATGCTGCTCAATCTGCATGATCACACTTCCCATTGCTTAGTACACATCTCACCCTCTAATTGGATATGTCCCTCAATCGACCATCGACGCGTTTAAGTTTGTTGGGTCCAAATTTCGCAAAAGCACTCGAGAACTTCGAACCTAACAAGAACAGAAGTTGGATCGAAGTCTCGAGAGAGAACTCCCATTGAGGACAGTGAAAAGGTCGAACCCACCATTCAGTTCAACGTCGATAAGATAAGCAGGTACAGTACAGCAACATGGGTCGCGCCATGGTGTGGTGGGGCGTGTGGTGGGGCAGAACGCACCGCCTGGTTTAATGATCCCTTATGGAGTCTCAAACGTCTTGTGGCGGGCTTTCCTTCTTCGTCTACTGACAAGCACAGGCATGGGGACCACGCCATGGAATGCCTATTGGAATCACACGAGAAAACTAAGAGCTGGGGTCCAGGCTCGACCGGTTGTCGCATCGACAGATCTGCCGACTTTTGTGGCCGGAAAGGATTGATCTCACATGTTTGTTCTGTCCTCAAAAGTCGGCCTCGATCGGTCTTCATCGGAGATAGGGACTGAAAGACGGATTCTGGCTTTGATTGATAGAGATTAGCCACCTGATATGTTCTTGTTCTTGAGCTCGATTTGATTATCATGTCATTGGCTATAAAGGAGCGATTTTTAAGTGGTGTCGGATCACCTTGCTCTAATTAGTAATTACCACCCGCGCAAGGCTACCATTTTGGAGGGAAATGAACAAATTCCATTGAATTTGACGTGTGGTAAGTCTTAGTGATGATTATTCTAGGGGGGTTGCTTCCCACCCTAAGACCTGAAACCAAACCAGTAGGGCCGATTCCTTATTTGTGAAATTGGGAACCGGCCCACTTAATTTTGGAACTACTAGTGATTTCTTTCTTTCTTTCTTTCTTTCTATTCTATGCAACTTGCAAGGAAATGAATGTAGTTTTTTCTTGCATCTTATGTTGTAATTGCAAGTGGGAGTGCCCCTCAGGCATTGCGATAATAAGAATTGTAATGGGATGTGTTTTTTTTTTTTTTTTTTTTTGGTGAAAGGTAAATAGAATATATGGAGCTTGGAAAATTACAAAATATCGGTCCATAACCTACACTCTCATAACATAAGAGTGGAGGGAAACCGATGTAAAACGAGCAAGAACAGCAGCTAAGGAAAAAGCAAGCGAAGGCAATGGTGAAAGCACCATACAGCCCACGAAGGTAATGGGATGTGTTTTGTTATAATAAGAATTGTGGGAAAAGTGCCAAAAAAGTCCTAAACCTTTGTCTTTGTGCCGATTTAGTCCTTAACCTTTTTTTTGGTCTTGGGTCAGTCCTAAACCTTTTTTTGGTACAATTCAGTCCTAAACCTTTTTAAGTTGTACCAATTCGTCATTTAGGCCAATTTTGGCCGGATCTTCGATTCGATCATTGTGGCCGGGACGACGTGGATCGGCGGCGACGTGAACAACTTTTAATAATATTTTAATATTTTTTTTTTAAAAAATATTTTAAATATTTTATTTTTATTTTAAAAATATCTTTATATATATATATATATATATATATATATATATATTTTTTTTTTTTTGTCTTTTTCCTCCGGTAGGTCGCCGAGGTCCGGCGATCGGCCGGAGTCGACCTCCGGCGAGGGCGAGGCCGACCTCGCCGGATTTGGCGAGGTCGAGCCTCGCCCATGGCCCGATCGGCGAGGTCGAGCGAGGCTCGCCCGCCCGGATTTCGCGGGCCATGGGCGAGGCTCGCCCGCCGCTCGCCCTCGTCGGATCTGGCGAGGCGAGCCTCGCCCATGGCCACAGCCTGATCTGGCGAGGTCGGGCGAGGCTCGCCTTCGCCGGATCGAGGCTCGCCCTCATCGGATCTGGCAAGGGCCGGCGAGGCTCGACCTCGCCGGATCCGGCGAGGGCGAGCCTCGCCCATGGCCGCCTCGCCGAGATCGGGCCATGGGCGAGGTTCGCCCTCGCCGGATTTGGCGAGGTCGAGCCTCGCCGCCCTCGCCGGCCATGGGCGAGGCTCACCGGCCCTCACCCATGGCCGGCAAGGCTCGACCTCGCCGGAGGTCGCCTCCGGCCGGTCGCCGGACCTCGGCGACCGGCTGGAGGAAAAAGACAAAAACAAAAAAATATATATAAAATATAAAAATATATATTTTTAAAAATAAAAATATTTAAAATATTTTTTTAAAAATAAAAAATATTAAAATATTATCAAATGTTGTCCACGTCGCGCCGATCATGCCATGTCACCGGCCGGGCGTCGTCACAAAATCCGCCAAAATTGGCGGGAAAGGACCGAATTGGCACAACTTAAAAAGGTTTAGGACTCGATCGGCAAAAAAAAAGGTTTAGGACTAAATCAAAGACAAAGCAAAAGGTTTAGGATTTTTTGGCACTTTTCCCTAAGAATTGTAAAAAAAAAAAAAAAAAAATATTGGTTCAGTTTACGCAATTCAAGTGGCGGAATCGAGAACTTGACCGATTATCACTAGTTCTAAATATTAGGAATCGGGAATCACTTAGAATTGGCCGATTTCAAGGTTAGAATTGGAGCAGTGCTCACCCCCGGTGAATCCTTTAGTGGACTGGGATGTCATGCTTTGGAATCACCTGAAAGTTATTCCAATTTGCAGGGTTTAGTATCTTCACTCATGCTCAAGATTTGACAATATGTGACATGCCAAAAGATGTGAAATCTCACATTGAGATATGTTTGCGTTGCTTTTAAGTAAAACCAACGTAGCTACTAGCTACGATGTCGCGATGAGTTTGATTTATTCTTAGGCCTACAATACATGCGTAATTATTCAAGGTCAAGTAGAACCGACGTGATCTAATTTCGAGAGTAACCCTAGACCCCTTAAACAAAAATGGACATACTTAGAGGATGGCCAAAAAAAAGAAAGAAAAGATCCAAAACATGCATGAAGGATATTGAGCCAGGCTTGGTTCTGGTCTTCGTGTCACCGGCAATCCTATCAGCATGTCATATTCATGCTTGTAGATCGTATCAATCTAAAGCATCTTGATTAGTCGGGCTAGTGCCATATTCGGATTCCTTCTCCGTAATTCATGTTTCAGCTCACGTCTCGCTCGTGTCGCCCAAATGGGTCGTGTTTAGGTCATATTTCATTTAGAACTTGGGAAAGAGGATGTGGGAATCGGAACATTGAAGACGCCACTTGCACAGTTCCGTAGCAACCTAGGATTTTCCTATTGGGCCTCTTGGACAAGAATTTGGGCCTCCGTGGGCCTTCATATTGGGCTTTCTAGATCGTCGTTGTGAGGACAACGTTAGGGATAAGAACAGTTCATCGTTCATAGGTCACGTCCGAAAGCGACCGCGACCGTCGCGCTTACACAACGACCATTCCATTCATCACATCCCTCCAAAAAGTTCACGTGACCAAGATGTCGTCGAGCTTGAATCAGGCGTGCCGTATCCTGCATGTTAGATGTGGATGAATTCGATTGAAATCCGAGTTATCATCTTCAGATGAGTTACTACATGAGGGTTTTTTTGTTTTTGTTTTTGGATATCGTTAGACCGTGCGATCGATCCGATTTGCTAAGTTTGAATGTCTTGGTAGCTTTTTGTGAATCTCCTTAGCCTTGCACTTCTTGGAAGCACTCAGAGCACAAAAACAATCAACCCACCAAGCCGTCTTTTTCAGCATCCTTCTTCTTGCTTGCAGACGCCATTTTTGACCCAAAAAGTGCTTGTGATTGGGAGATCCTTGAATTCGAAGATGTATAGAGCATGACATATCTGCCGATGGAGACGCAATGTGCATCTGTGATTGTTGGGAGCCCAGGAGCTTAAGGTGGAATCGGTCAAATACAATAAATTAATTGCTTTGTTCCATATTAATTATTTGATGCGAGACTTTTTGATATGACTCACACATTTATCCTGATGCTTTCAAATGCAAACAATTCTGAGGCACCCTGATTACATATTCCGTTTAAGTTTCATTTGGAACATATTTATTGGAATAGTTTCTCCAATTTTCTAAATCTAGAACATATCTTGCATATCTAGGAACCTAGAACCTATTATATCACAAATTCTAAGGTCTATGCATGTTTTATTTGTACTCTTAATTAAATGATTATAGTGAATATCACCTCTAATGACCATCATTTGGTAAATTCTAAAATGTTAACAAAGTAAAAGTTTTAGGTTATAATAGCAAATGAGAACTCATGTTTCAAATTATACACTTATCATTATATGCTATAAAATACCCATGATCGTATCAAGACATAAAACAAGAGAAACACAAAGAATTTTTCCAGATTCCAAGTTCTCAATTTCAACGAAACTTGAAATCTAAGTCACACCCGTCGGATAACCTACCTTGCACATTTTCGAAGCGATGAATTCTGCCCATTCTAAAACCCGGGACCAGACCGGTTTCGATATGCACGTCCGAATTTCATGCCGCGCGTTGTTCCCATCCACGAAATTAGGAATCAATATCGTGGAAGCGATCGAGCGGCGGGGAGTAGACGGACGGCGATAAGCAGGCGCAGAGCGAAGCTGAAACTTCAACTTAAACTTCGCGGGTGGTCCCCCCCCCGCCAGCCCGCCACAGGTCCGTGGCCTCGTTCTCCGCTTTGATAAAAAGGGCCGAAACTCGCATATCAAAATCCGGATCGAGTCGTCTCGCGTCGCTTTCCCTCCCCCCGCCCGCGAACGATCCAGGCAAGAGCGAGCGCGAGCGAGAGCGACGCAGTGGGGCCCGGGGGCACGATGACGTGGCCCGGCGGTGGGGCCGCTGAGTTGGGGTGGGGGGGCAGCGGAATCGCCAGGTCAAACGGCGGTGAGTCACCTGTCGACCCCCGACTCGCTCCCCCTCTTTTTCTCTCTCTCTCTCTCTCTCTCTCTCTCTCTCTCTCTCTAAACCCTATTATAATCTGAGCTACTAAAATACCCAAAAGAATATTAATTTTTTGTACAAGTTTTAGGGAAATTTTTAAAGAATGAAATCGGGGTATTATATTATGGGGAAGCCTTGCCACCCGTTCCCTCTTGAGTAGCGACTGATTGGACAAGATTCCCTTTTCATTTTCACTTTTTCTTTTATTTATTATTTTTTAAAATTTTTTGCGGGGTGGGTCTTGTCTTCTTCCCTTAGCCCCGTTGTCATCTACATCTGCATCTACCCTTCCCTGTTGTTAATCGAATTTACCCATTTGCCCTTGCTGGGGTCGAGTTGAGTGGCTTGCACAGAGGCCCCTCGTGTCCCCCCACTTTCCTTAATTTCACCCACAAACCTTGAGAGTTGATTTGATTTTGCATTGACTATATGGGGAAAGTGGGTTTTGCCCATCTTAGTAAAAATGTGATTCACTCACAATTGGGTATTGTCTTCTTTCTTTTTCCCTTACATATGTAGTGTTTTATTTCGATAGGACGATGTTGATCAATTTTCTAAATTTCTCTTTCGAATTTGAGAAAGCCTTTTATTGAAATTTGTATATGTTAGGTTAGGTATTATTTATATAGGACGAATCATGAAAGAGTACTAAGAAGTATGGAATGTTGGGTCAAGAACTCATCGGTAATTTAATGAAATCTAATGAACGTGTGAAATCTTGATTCTTTAATTAAAAACTCTCACGTATCTTGCTTTGAATCATTAAAAAGAGTTTGTAAAAAAGTGGTTGATAGGACTATGGAAAAGAACTTATGTTCTAGCAGAATCTTTTGAACCTAAATACTCGGGAGTGGTTAATAGGACTATGGAAAAAAACTAATGTTCTAGGGGAATCTTTTAAACCTAATTATTAAGAAGTGGTCGATAGGACTATATATGAATGGGAAACATTGCATTCCGATATGGTTTTCTGGCATTCTGTAATTTATCCTTTGCATAAATAAAAGAAATACATAAATATGTGCTTGTAAGTTTTTTATGTTTGTAGCTTTTGGACAGAGATTAAACAGGGGCACCATGGTAATCACGTGACCTCCCTCTCCACTGTCAGGAGAATAAGAAAATGAGAGAAACTATATTAACCCCCCCATCAAGGATCAAGAAAGAAAGAGTCTTTCTTCTTCTTCCTGTAAAGACAAGAGAGAGAGAGAGAGAGAAAGAGAGGAGCTTTCTCTGCTCTTCTCCCACCACCCTGCACTGAAAGATTCATCTCCCCTTGAGAACTCCAAACCCCCTTTAAGAACCCACACCCCAAAGCTCTCTCCCCAACCTCTCCAACCTGAGATTGTTCAAATCCCCTGTTTCCCTCTGTGGCCCCCTGCGTGATGGGTGTGTGCAGCCGGTGTTCCCACACTTCTCACATCACAGAGATCATCATCACCAGCTTCTTTCGCCACAAGCCTTAGGTTCTTCATCTCGACAGAGACGCGGACGGAAGACGAGACAGTTTGATCGTCTGAAGAAACCGCTGTCATGGAAGTAGCTTGAGTGAAGAGACTTTGACCAAGATCACCCACCCTTTTTTCTCTTTTTTTGTTCGCGACCTCTGCTGATGGCGGGCGGTGCTTCGGCTTCGGCTTCGGCTATCACGACTCTGCTTCAGAACCAAAGGGTCCCTCCTCCTCCTTCTTCTGATGCCTTTTTCCTTTCTGGGTCTTCTCCTTTTCTGGGTACTCTCTCTCTCTCTCTCTCTCTCTCTCTCTCTCTCTCTCTCTATTATGAGGAATTTGTATACCTTAATATAAACTCTGTCTGTGGAGGTTTGAGTTCATCTCATGTAGTGGATGGATGAATTTTTGTTTGCTGGATTCCTTGATTTTCTTTTGGCCAAGTAGTATTTACCATCTTCGGCTGTCATTTTTGTATTATGAGTTCATATGGTGGACAATCATTTGGTGAAATAGAACGTCGAGGTTAGTGTAAAACTGTGCAGATGCAACTGATCCGCCAGTATATTTTCAAGAATTAATCTATTAACCCACGAATTGTTCTTCAGCATGGACAGCTTCTTGGGAAGAATGGTCTCTTTTATTTTCGGAATGAGTTGTAATTAGGACCATGTGGTTCCTAGAGGTCGGTGGTCATTACAGGACACTCCCTTATTGGCATGGTATGGTGATGTAGGTTCAAGAGCCATGGTGAGCTTCGAGGATGCTCACAGGGGAAACAGATTGAACAGACCGTTTTTCCGGTCAATAGACCCTGATGAAAACGGGGAAGACGACCTGGAGGATTACTTCCATCAGCCTGAAAAGAAGAGGCGCCTAACTGTTGAGCAGGTACAGTTTCTTGAAAAGAGTTTTGAAGTAGAGAACAAGCTCGAGCCAGATCGCAAAATCCAGTTGGCGAAAGACCTCGGATTGCAGCCACGGCAGGTGGCGATATGGTTTCAGAATCGCCGTGCACGCTGGAAGACGAAGCAGCTAGAGAAGGATTATGAAACTTTGCAAGCTTCTTTTAACACCCTGAAGTCGGACTACGACACTCTCATCAAGGAGCGGAATGATCTGAAATCCGAGGTCTGGATCTTGATAGTTAAAAACAACTTTCTGCATTCGAAACCCCTGAAAAACGTGGTTATAGCTATATGATCAGTTCAAAGTTGATTTTTCAGGGGTCATATTTTCATGCTTGCTGGAGAGAATGTACTGATAGTGTATTTTATGCGCTGGAAAATTTGATGAACTGACGAATGCTTTTACCAGGTTCTTAACCTCACGGACAAGCTCAAGGGAAAGGAGAAGGAGAGTTCCGAGTCGTCCAGCAAATCATCTCAAGGACTATTCCAGAATCCCATTGCTGATTCTGTTTCTGAGGACGAAGTGTCTAAAGTCCCCATTCCTACATGCCGGCCAGAGGATATTTGCTCGGTCAAGAGCGACATGTTTGATTCTGAAAGTCCGCATTACACTGACGCTGCCCACTCTTCGCTCTTAGAGCCCGGCGATTCTTCCTATGCTTTCGAACCTGACCATTCGGACCTATCTCAAGATGAAGAAGATAATTTGAGCAAGAGCCTTTTGCCCACTCACAATTACCCAAAGCTCGAACACGCTGACTACACCATCCTGCCTCCAAATTCGTGTAACTTTGGATTCCATGCTGAGGATCCTGCCTTTTGGCCTTGGTCATACTGAAGGCGTCTTTGACGCCGTTCACTCCCTTTGTTTTCTTGTATCATATATGAGGGGATACGCTATAAGTATGCAATAAGCTCCATCAATAGCTAGCATCTGTCCAAATGCTGTAGTGAGCTTTCTCAAGGAAGTTGGAACCTGTGTTGATTTCCTTTTCTTTAGGTTTTGTCCTTCAATGGGATTGTCTGTTTTCTATGTAAACTAAATAAAGAAACCTTGTTTATCAATGCAATCTCGAGCATGTTACCTCTTTGCTAGATAGAAATGGAGTTTTTACTGTGATCTGTAAATTCATACTGGAGCTAGAGAGACCTTAATGCTCCTAAAATAACTCGAAAACCAGAGAAAGGATGGTCGATTTGGTGGTGGGGGGTAGTGAACTCGGCGAACCTGGAGGTGCATACCGGGTGACCCACATTCTTAATGAGCCTTAGAAAACGAAAGAGCTTCTTTGATCAGCTTGTCAGCATGATGTGATGAAGCTCCTCAGTCTCAGCCAATGGTTCTTTCAATGAGCAAATATGCAGATGTTTCTCAAGTTCTCCTGAGCCGACAACACTTTGTGGATTTTGATCCTTACCTTAGTGGCAGGTACTGTCCAGGGAACTTTTCTATAGAAGAAGAGTTGACTTTACTGGTATAATTGCTTTGTCCATTCAATTTCTGATGAATAGACAGGAAGAAGCGGAGTTTTGTCATGGAGACATCATGGAATTGAAGTTGGGGAAAAGAGGCTGCCAATGTTTTGCTTGGTCAAGAATGTCGTTGATTCTTGCACATCATGATGCACCTTTAGAAAGCAAAACTTGTACCTCTCTGCGACCGGGATGAAGACTCCATCTCTTTCATAAAAAAATGAATGATTTAAAACATAATTTCTAAATAAATTACTTGAAATAATTAGTTAATAAAAAAATATTTTCATTATCCACAACAATATATATCTATAGATTTTCATCAACGATAAAAATAATTTTCTTGGGTTTATTTTCATAAACAACACAATCCATCATTTTTACGAAAGTGTTTTATAGGATTAATGTTATAAAAATACCAAATTGGTACACATGTAACATATTTATCCAAAATTAATTTTAAACATCTAACTGGTATATCTGTAATAAATTTGCTTTCCGTTAGTCTTCATTAAATTTTACTATTTGAGTGACATGTAATAGTTGACAGACATATGAGTGTGGAATTTTACCCTCTATTGATCACATATATACCAATTTGTAGTTATTAGTCTAATTTAATAAAAACTAACGAAATAATAAATTTATTATAAATATATTAATTTAGGATAAACTAATTAGTTGACGGTAAATTTATTTTAAATGTACTAGTTGATAAATTTTCCCCCTTAGTAGTTTGGCTTGGAGTCAACGTATCAAAAAGGATAAAAAAAAAAAGTCAAAAAGAATGGAAATGGAGGATTAGGAAGGTTCTGATTTTGGAATATCATGTGTGCTGGAGCTCAATCTCCTGGAAACTCTTGTATTGACTTTACCCACACGGCATCCCACCGCCGGCCATTCGCGCGCAGCGCCAAGTGTCGTGTCCTTTTCCTCGGGTTACCTACCGACGATCCGGAGGTCACGTTTTATAAGATTTCATCAAGGAGGGTACCATATGGGCTCAAAAAAGAAATTAAAATAATGAGAGGGAGCCCGTCTTTCCTAAGCTAACCTCATGATAGGAAATGCGAAAATAAAAAATCTTATCTGAACTCGAGCATATGGATAATTAAATCATCTCGACTGTTAGATGATGTGAGCCGTACATGATGTTAATTTGATCGACGGCGGAGAATGTCCGGTCTTCTTATTTTTTATGATGGGAGAGACCGTCCGGTTCGCACGTACGAAAATTTGGTCCGCAAGAGATTCCCCAAGCCAGCAACTCCAAGCCAATGTCACTATCGAAGGAGGGGGTGGGGCCTACCTGACGTGGACAAGGAGCGAAACGTGGCGTGTTGTGTTTGGATCCGTTGGCGCTCGAGTCATAGTCAAACCCACACCACCTTTTCAGCTTCATCTTTTCGTCTTTAATTTTTTTTTAAAATGTTTCCCCACGTCATCATCGCCGTACAAAGTCACCTTCTTGTAAGCTCAAAAGGAAGAAAATAAATCACCTTCTTGTCGAAACGAAACTCCTCTCCTGCTCCGCGCAAAAGTCTACACCTTTTCATTATTTTTTAGCACCTTATTCTAGGTGTTTGGGCAAAACAAATGGACACAAAATTCAACATTTATAGTAAATTTAAAAAGAAAAAATGGTCAAAAATCATAAATTATGCCCATTATAATATGTTTATTGTAATTTTTTTAATAACATAAAAAATCATAAAATTATACTTGTGTGATAGATTTATATTCCATCAAAGATCTATCAATAGGAAGTGTTAAAAATTTGCCTCTATGAATATCAAAAAATAAAGCGTAAATATGATATTTACGTGATTTAAGTCAAATAAAAATGTCATTTTTTTCTTAAAAATAACATAATGAAAGGTTAATACCTTGAAAAATTCAAAACCGATACATATTTGTGATAAATTTATCCAAAATTATTTTTTTGATCATGAAAAATTTTAAAACTGGAACTGTGACAAATTTACTCAAACTAACCATAAAAAAAAAAAAAACCCTAAACTTGTGTCATTTACCCAAAACAAATTTATTCAATGGCAAAAAATCCAAAAATTAGTAAATTTGTGATAAATATACCTTCCAACTAATATCACAAAAATCACAAAAATTATAAATTGTGACAAATGGAGTGTAAATCCAAATTAGTATATTAGTCAACTGTCACATGTCATTTAACTTAATAATTTGACGGTAAAATTTAACAAAAATTAACAAATGGTAAATTTGTCACAAGTGTACTAATTTGTGGTAAATTTGTCAAAGATATATTAGTTTGGGATTTTTTGTGGTAAAAAAAATAATTTAAAATAAATTTATCACATGTGTATCAATTTAGAGTTTTTTAAGGTATTAACCTCATAACATAATATTGATATATGGTAAATGTATCACATATGCATGAACTTATGATTTTTTATGTTATAAGAAAAAGTTTAGATAAACATGTTATAATGGGTATAGTTTATGTTAATGTCATGGGAAATTTTATAATAAATATATTCTGATGAGAATAATTTGAGATTTTTTGGGACTTTTATTTTTTTAAATTTAAAAGGGTAAAAGGAAGAAACGACATTTCCAGGAAAGAGAAGAAAAAAGGACAAGTTCGTGGAAGGGACGGGAGGGTATGGGGGTGGCGCCGCGGCGGGTCCCGCCACTAAAGAAAGGCGCCGATCGCGACGGCGACAGCGAGGCGTCCCTGTCCGGAAGCGGTCCCCACCCACCGGGAAGCTGACGTCAGTGCACGGTCAGTCAGTCCCGTGGCTTTCAGTGGGCGGGGCCCACCGGGACACGTGCCCGATCCCGAGATGACGTTTGCAACGTAGGACTTTCGACAAAATCTGTGGGACTACGATTCCGTAGATTACGCCCCATTTTTTTACCACAAAAAAATGAATTAACAACAATAAAAAGCAGTGCTGAACTTCTTCCAATTCATCAGATCCGCGAAAAGATCGGAAGCATTTTTTCCTAACGTGAGTCACGAGGGTCCAAGTCAACGGGCCCAAGCCGGGGTGAAGTGCGGGAGATGTCAAAACCGATTTCACTTTGTTTTCATCATTATTTTGCTTGTTTTCCTAATGGGAAAGGAGGCGATTATCATTTTTGCTTATTCTCCTAGTGCGAAAGAAAAACGATGACCTCACTATGATCTAGGGGCTTGCCTCATGACATGAAATTGAGCTCGAATTGTGAGATTCTGTGAGGACATGAAGACGGTGGCCTCACTATGATCAAAATGGCTTGTCTCATGACATGAAATTGAGCTTAGATTGTGAGATTTTGTCATACATTTACCAATTATTCAAAGAGTAAGTCTCATAAAATTTTGTATGGTATCAGTTCATGAGATCCTAAATTTAAATTTTTTGAGCTCTTATATGTACTTCCAACTATATATATCTTTTGGTATCCAAGATTTGGCTTGGCACAACTTTACGGGTGCTCACAGCTTTCGAGAGTTCGACATGCCCAATGGTGACCACCAACTATAATTGGAGGGGGGCTAGCCCACGAACCCACCACTAGGGCTTCCCAACGCTAGTGACTGGAAATTCAAATTTGTTCCCTCGACAATGAGGTAGTAAATCGCAAACCATCATAGCTACCTACTATTAACACTAGACAAAAAGACCGAATCAAGCATAGGGGAGAGTATTAGAATATTAAATAATAAATTACATGCCAATCTAATATTTTAAACTTTTTAAATAGTTGAGGGGAATCCCACACAATTCCTTATGAACTTAGGATCTCGTGTTACATGATATCATGTGAAATTTTGTAGGATCATTGGTAGTTGTTTTATATACTACACACTATGTGAGTGATTTAAATTTTTCCAAGCCCCTATCTATATTCCCAGTTACATAGTTCCATGTTTAGTACTATGCAAAAAAACCTGACTAAACGTGAAGGGAGTGTTAGATTATTAACTAATAATCGCACCTTCATCCGACAGAGTTTTCACACGCTCATTCCACCGATTTGCATTCATCAGAAACTTATAGATTGAGCCAGAAGAGGAGGTCATTTGCCTAACAACATTCTCTGCCCCATCATCTATAATCTGTACAAACAATGCAATACACCAACTTCCCTTGTGTTGCTGACTGAACGAGCCTTGGGGCAGGGGCCGGAGCCGGAGCCAGAGCCAGGGCCGGGGGGCACGCTTCTCTCTTGGCTGCAGGCTTCTGTACAAATTTCCTGGTCTTCCTTTCCGTGGATGTCTAGCTCCGCAGAGTTAACAATTTGTCTTCCATGTACAAATCAGAATTTCACGTTCTCCTTCAAGAAAGATACCATCTCTTGCTGCAGAAAATTGATAAGAAAGGGGGAAAAAGAGAGGTTGGTCGCCAGTCCATAATGGTCATGTGAATATCTCCTTAGAAATCTAAAGATGCATGGTTTCTACATATCCATTTAAAATCTGTCTGTTCTGGTTAAGCAGATACTCGTCACTCATGCCTATCTGTTAGAGCAGGCAACATGCAATCTAAAGCTCCTCTGAAGTTAAAAAACACAGATGGATTAAAAATGCCAAAATGAATGCAGTCAAAAGAAACAGCTTGAATGTTCTGAAGACATTCGCACTTGAGAAGGAAAGGAACTTACGATCAGGCAAAGCACAATGCAACCAGCAGCACCTGGGAAGATGGCATACCAAAAATTCAAGTGGTGCATCTTGGCAGCATCGATGAACAGTATTGGCAAGCTTGCAGCTGCATTCGGTTCACATGAATGATTTATCTTTCGAATGCGTTACGTGAACTACCTTGAGATGAGAAATCATGAGGGCACGAATAGGTGGTTACCCGGCGGATGTGTTGTGCGGGTATAGATCATGAAAGCAATAGATGCAGCTAGAGCTGTGCTCCTAGCAAGCCAACCTGGCCCAAAGATGGAAAATGCAAGCACACCAATGGCTGCACATCCTATCTGAGCCATGAACATGTTATACTTCTGCATTGAAGAGGAGATGAATGAGTCCTTGACCAAATGCAAGAAATTTATGCCCTGTAGCAACTGTAACCACACCAATCTTTCTTAGAGAAAAAGAAGGTACTGCTACATGCAAGTTCTTCTTGACATGTATAATGACAATAATGTTGATATCTGTTGGTTCCTTGAAGCTCAATTGTTTTCTGACTGGCAGGAAGAACCCAGGGGACGTATCACCCAACACATCGTGGGAGTCAACAAAGAAATGGTGTAAATTAGGCGATCCTCAAGAAGTGAAACTGAAAGATACTAAACCACAGGAGAGAGGACCAAACGAAGTCATCTTCTGTGGTTTCCACCGCTATGAGAACAATGCTATGCTAGATATGTATTTGCAGCTTGAAGTTTTTCTCTGGCATGGTAAATGATCAAGAGACAGATGACAACATGCCACCTTGGGTATCAATCTGGAAAACAATGTGCATTTTAAAATATACAGGGATCTATCCCAGAAGATGAGATCATAATCCGAGTGATTTTGTGTTTTATTTTTTTTTTTCCCTTTTGCTGGGCACCAAGAGATTTTGTGAGTAGGATTGCCAATGCAATTTTCCTTGTATTGGATAAATTCAGATACAAGAAGATAAAGTTACCAATCATATTTGCAGTGGAGACTTGGTATTTTCTAAATCATGAATGCTGCCCTTTTTTGTACTCAAAATCGAGAAATTGTAAACACAAACTGTCACGAAATTTATGACATAAAGCTGGCAGCTAATCCCCACAGGACAATGAATATCTCTGCAGTGTATCATAGTCATTTTCTGGGTTCAACTAAGGTGGGCAAACTGCAACTCCAATCATTCTAATGTAGTTTTGTATCTTAGATATTAAAAATCACTCTCTTTTTGCTTTAGCATTACATGCCGCTAAGGTTTTCCAGAACATACATGCTCGCAAACAGAGTAAAAGAAAAGAAAGAAGGGTTATGGAGTACCCGAGCAGCAGGGGAGGAGGGAGCAGTGAAGAGGACTGCACAAACAGCACCTAGAGGAGCAATTGTCATTGAAAACCCCTTTGGTGCTAAAATTTGATCCATCTTTCCAAATATAGCCATAGCAGCAAATGCCCCTATCATGCCAACAAGATTTGAAAATTAGAACTTACATTATTTGATGTCACATAACAGATTACTGCACATATAGTCATCATATTAGCACTAAATTGGGCTCCGGCAGAAATGACGCGTAATTTGAGTTCAGTCTCGCATAAACTTATTTAAAAGACTGAAATGTCCTGAACCCTTAAGGCAACTTAGCAATGTAGAATGAACACCAATTAATGAACAATCAAAAGCACAAATCCTCCAAAATTTTAAGTCAATCTGTAATTTTGATTTTCATTTAATCTACTTCATGAAATGTCAAATTCGGGAGATTGTTCATCTGTACACACAGCAGTAAGCATGAACAAATGACAGAGGCTTATATTACAATCCAGGGGGGAGATTTCTCATGAAAAAAAAAAAAAAAATACACAACAAAGAGAGAATGAACAAGGACCATTGACAAGAACTCCAAGTACAATCAGTAGTTTTGACTTTCAAGAAGGTTGAAGAGACTGCTCATGAACCATTTGAAGGGACCAAGTGATATTAGTAGCCTCACCGCAGCATGAACACTTTCTTCTCTGTCTTCTCACAGGCAACAACAGCAAATTTCAATTTCCTACAATCTCGAAATCTCTATGAAGAATGAAACTGATGGAAGGAACTTTTCTACTGCATCCCCTGAAGACAGCATGAGCAGACAACAATTGCGATCCTTCACTCGCGAGCAGAAATTCCTTAAATTACTTGCAAGCTCAGCGATAATGCAGAATGTTGATTCTTTCTATCCAAGACATTAGTGTTGACACTTTTTTACTAAATCAAACAATCCCCCATCAATGAACAGGAAGAGCAGTACCCAGACTAGGCCCGGGCAAAACTTTCATGGACATTTCATAGTACATTATCAATCAGAAAAGTCCATATGGTAAGTTAGCGAAAAGTTAACTGACGTAACGGAAACTCGACAAAAGAAATGCCAAGAATATTGATTTTTCCCCCTACAAAAGGGAATTTCGCAAAGGATAAATTATTGTAACAAAGCGGACGGAGGCGGGTGATGATGCTAACCAGCGGCAGGCCAAGCGATGTCGCTGAGAGACGGCGCCGAGGAAGCCTTGTCGGGCTTCCAGCTATCCCAGGACGGCGCCGCCGCATTGCCCGACGCTACCACCACAGCGTCAGACCTCCCGCTCCTCTTTCTCCGCCTTCTACTCCCCACTCCGCCGCCGACAGCCAGTCCATCCAAACCAAGACTGACAGCCCTCTCCGCCCAATGACGAGCATTGAATTGCGGAGAACTTCGCAATGGCGAAGATGACGATGGACCCGAACGTGTCAGGAACGGGCGACCCGCGAGATTCGATTGCGGCCGCAGTAGGTAATCGCAGTTGACCTTCAGCTGCATGCCCATTTCCTCCTTCCCTCTCTTCCCTGCTCCAACCCAGTCGCTGAAGCTCAAACTTATGGCGTGCATCGGAGAGTGAGAGGGCGAGAGAACGAGACTCTGCTGCGTTGGCAACGAGAAGGGGCGGCTTTCGGAGGGGTCGAAAGGTCATCCGGACGAGAGGACGTTTATTTATTCATGCAAAGATTGGACAAACTGCCCTCCACTCGTTTCCTTTCCATGGACTTTTTGATCATTGCGAGGAGCGACAAACCAACTGCCATCAAGTGTCATGCGGAGTCTTGTTGTCTAATACGACCCCTAAGATGACGTTCGTTTGTCCTTTCAAAGATGCGAAAGATCACCATGTGCGCAATAGGTTATTTAAGAATCAAGATGCATTTGATAATTATTTTATTTTAAACATAATTTTTAATCTGAAATTTTTTTTAATTTTATTTAGAACAATTTCTAAACAATGCCTTCAAAATTTTTAATCTAAACTATTTTCTTTTAAATTTTTAATTTTTTTATTTTTTATTATTTTATTATTTTTTTTCTTCTTCTTTGTCAACCTTTGGCTAGTTCGTTGGTCTTGAGATGATTGGTGACCGCTTAAACAAGAGTTAGCAACCTCATTGATAGCTAGGCGAGGTTCGATCAAGTGAGATCTGGGCGAGGAACATTGGCCTCACCTTGGTTGGGCAATGTTGACCTTGAGGTGGTTGAGGCGGCTCGGCGAGGTCAAACCCCTCGACAGTTGGGCGGCCTCGCCAGATCTAGGCAAGGTCAAGCCTTGCTTAGTTAGGTGAGCTTGCCCTCATTAGATCTAGGTGAGGTTGAGCTTCGCTAGGCCAAGCGAGGCTCACCAATGGTCGAAGGAGGTTTGGGCGAGGCTCTCCCAGCCATCGATGAGGTGAGCTCATTGGACCTTGCGCAATCGGTCCCTAGCGACCCATGGCAGCGGCTGACGGCAACGGCAATGAAAGAAGAAGAGCGAAGAAAGAAAAAAAAGAAGAAAATAAGAAAAGAAAAGAAAAGAAAGAAGAAACTTTGGTTGTTTGATTATGGAATTGATCCTGGGAATAAAATAATTTTTTTTATTTATTAATTTGTTCCAAATTAATCTCGGGAACAAATTATTTACCAAACGAATTTTATTCAAAATTTAATCCTGTAAAAAAAAAAAAAATAGAAATTGTTATAGTTTGGTAAGTTGTCAAATGTGCCCTAGCGTCCCTCATGGTTGGTCATTCTCAGCTAATCTAAGGAAAAAAAAAGAAACTATTGATTGACTCACCAACAAACGAAGTGGACTCACGAGGCAATCTCAATTTTAGTGTCGAGAATGGCCACCGCAAAGAGACCTGTTGTAACCGAGGATAGCTATAGAGGCGATCAATGAGTCAGTTTCGATGAGCATACCCTGAGCTTTACGAGAATTTTTGGACCGAAGATTCGATTATTGGGCTTGAGGTGTATACTCAACTCAAGCCCATGCCGAAAGTTGGGCTAGGCAGGCCTAATTGGCCCAAGATGGGCTCTTATGATGGGACAGCCATTTCCTAAGGGCTACCCACAGAAGTTGGTACAGGTTTTTCACGTTGCTTCGAGGATGGAGATTCTCTGTGATTCCAAATGAATGAATGGATGGATGATGATGATGACGAAGACGATAAAAAATGCGAAAACAGAGAGAGACCAGTCAATGTCCACGTTGGACTTGTTTTTTTATTTTATTTTATTGTTATTATAAAAAACCATGTATAAATAACCTTTTTATTAAAAAAAGCCACGTAGGATTTTTTGGTTATAATTTATCATCGCAAACATTTAAGTAATCATTTTTTTTTTCTTGATTTGGCATTTAAGTATTTGGTAATTTTTTTTGATGCTAAAGTAAATAAATGCAGTATAAAGATTATGATACTTTTAGTATCTTTTTCCCTTTAAATTTCATTTTGAAAACAATATAGTATCTGCTAATTTTTCTCTCTAGATTTGTGTATTGATTTTTGGATTTGTGGTACCAATATGGAATTGGAGAAGTGTGGTTTTGATACCCCTGTTAGTTTGTGGTTTGATGTGCAAGTGTTTACAGTGTAGATATATTTGGTCGGGGGGAATGGTAAGGTAACAAGGAAATAACCGGGCAGTGGGCAAAGGATATACATTTTCATTAGCTTATAGTTTATGGAGGAGCAGAAGGGATATGGATTTTAGTTTAGTTCCTCTCCCATTTGATGGAGGGGTCCCACTCCACATCCTTCAATGAATGAGTACTATGCTTTCACCTACGCTCAGGGTGCGTTTGATAATGATTCTGTTTCGGGAGTCATTCGATCGAAGTAATTTTTATTCTGTTCCCGGAAATTGATTCTAAGCATTTTAAGCCGTTTGGTAACTGTCCAAAATTTCTGATTGTAGAATAGAATTGAATTTGATACCATGTTCATTAATTCTGCTCCAAATCAATTTCTTTTAATTTTTAAATAAATTTTTACTTTTTTACTTTTTTTTTCCTTTTTTTTTTTTTCTTCTAAGCCGTTTGGTAATCGTCCAAAATTTCGATTGTAGAATAAAATTGAATTTGATACCATGTTCATTAATTACATTTCCAAATCAATTTCTTTTAATTTTTAAATAAATTTTTTACTTTTTTACTTTTTTTCCTTTTTCTTTTTCTTTTCTTCTTTTCCTTCTTCTTGTGGCTAGTCACTAGACCGGCGACAAGCTAGGTGAGGGCCGGCAACCTCACTGGAGTGTTGCCGGCCCTTGGCAAGGCTGGCCCTTGTTGGTCGAGCCTTGCTGGGGCTGGGCGTGGCCCGCCTGGCCACCGGCGGGGCTCGCGGGCCTCCCCTAGCCTTGGCGAGGCTCGCTTGGCCACCGGCGAGGCTTGTCCTCGCCAGATCTGAGGATATCGAGCCTTGCCGGTGACTGGGCTTGCCTTCAGCTCGTCGGTGGCTGGGTTTGCCTCCAGCAAACTTGCTGGACCTCGCCCTGGCCTGGCGCGCTTGCAGGACCGACGGCCGAGGATGGTTGACGGTGGCGGATGGTGACTGGTGGCAGCGGACGATGGCGGGCGGTGGTGGATGGTGATGGCAAGATGGCTAAAGGGAAGAAGAAGAATTGTTGATTTTGATTCTTAAATTTGTTTTCGGAACAAGAATCAACTTTTTTTTTTTTATTCTTGATTCCACTCCCAATCTATTCCCGAGAACAAAATTTTTTACCAAATGCGATTTTAGGCTCAAACTAATTCTGGAAACAAAGAATTAGAATTTGGCATTGTTTGGATGGTTACCAAACAAGGCCTCAATAACTAACATTGACCTGTGTAATGTCTCTACATTGTCAGAGATGTTTTTTTGCTTTCATTCTGGGCCACATGTCCCAACCACGACTGATAGACTAGAACTTTAGAGGCATTTTGAGAAGGGTTTAAGCTATTTACAAAACTGATCAAAAATTTAAACCCCCCTCGATAAATCTTATAAGATTAAATTACACAAAATATTAAATTAATATACTTATTATAAATTTACCATAAATTTTTTTAATTTATAAAAAATTTCAAATTAATATATTTATGACAAATTTATCATAATAGTAATTTGATGATGAAATTAATAGCAACTAATAAAGAATAAATTTGTTACAAGTATATTAGTTTAAAATTTTTTGTTGTCAAAAAATTAGTATGAGTAATTTAGCATATGCATAATAATTTGGAGATTTTAGTGATATTAATTCAATTTTATGATGTTCAAAGTGTGTTTCGTCAACATCTTGACCTTAGCTTGAAATTCTTTTTGTAGTGTGTCCCAGCCTTTTTCACGTTCTTCATTCTAAGAGCTCTCACATCTTTCTATAGCTACCTTGCCAAAACACTTGCACCTTCTTTTGGGGCACGTATTTTCTCAAGGATATCCGTAAGCCATCAAAATCCTCCAACATTCATAGTTCTTCTGATGGAACGTAGAGATGAATAGTTTTTGTTAGGCAACGTTGGCCATAATTTTAGTGTCGAAAATATAAAAAATGATGGTAGCAGTTTGTTAAGACAAAGGTATAATACCAAGTGAATAAAGCTCTAGTTCTCGCTGTAACTCGGATAACTCTTCTAAACACTCTTAATTGTTAACTAGTACATTTCTCTATTTTTTGGTGTTTTTTTTTTCCCTTGGAACATAAAAGGATAGAAGTCTATTTGTATATGTTAGTTAATTTTTTTATTCTCCAGAATAAATAAGTGGTCAGGGAATAGATGTGGAATAATAATAAAAAGTAATTTTATTTTTTTTGAAAACAAAAAGAGAAGCAATGTCATTTAAGAAAAATAAGCTCAGCCTAACCTAATGCTCGTTTTTAAACAATTGACACAAACTAAGAGAAGATGTCTCCTTCACAAGCAGGGCATGAATGAAATCAACATTCTTCTTCACCACCATAAGCTTCAATCACGTGGGTGCGAATTTGAAGTGAGTGAAATTGCAGATTTTATTTCTGATATGCTGACTCACAACTCTGGAAGGCCTGCCCTTGTCAATTTGAACGAGGGCTGCCCTTACCTCCCTTGAGTGAGGGTTGCCCTTGTCGGCCTCGAACAAGGGTCACCCTCCCCGATTTGCACAAGAAGTGGGTGGGACTTTTCAATTTTCGCACATGATCTGACTGAAATCACTTCCTTGCTGGTCAATCTCTGATCTGAATTTTCAACTTCATCTTCTTATATAGAATTGTGAGTTAATGTCGACTGTGACTAACGTTATTTCTATGGATTCGGTCATGCTGCTACTCTGTTACGTTCAATGGTGATGAAGAATAAATATGCTTGCTGCTGTCCTGATTATTCTTGTTGGAGTCTGAGTTTAGCTTAGTGCTCTCCTTCATGTCTATATCTTTGCTTACGCCGCCCTTTTAATTTTTAACAGAGCAGGCATCTAGTCAAGAGTGAACTTGTCCTATTTAAATTGTCTTCCTTTAAAATTCTATAGGAGACAGCCTTTAAGATAATTTGCTATTCCGTCTTAACAGAAAATTACACGGCTCTAAACAAGTCTTTTACATCACGAGCAAATGCATTTACAGAGTTTGCAAGTTTTATTTCTAGTCTCCACACCAGGATAGCCTATCCTGCCCATCCACCATCGACCGCCAGATTGTGGCCGTTGATGAATTCGGCCTCTTCAGAAGCAAGGAACACCACAGCATCAGCCACATGCTTCGCTTTCAGCACTCCTTTCAAGCTTGAAGTTGACTCGAACATCCTCTCGCCTTCCTCCTCACTCACGCCGAACACTCTACGGAGTAATGGTGTTGCGACCACTCCAGGGGAGACACAGTTCACGCGTATGCCGTATGCTCCGAGTTGCTTGCTTGCCGACCTCACCAGACCCAGCACGGCATGCTTAGACATAGCATAGTCCACATAATTCTCGTTCCCGGTGCTGGCCCGGATGCTTGCCGTGCAAATAATGCTTCCCTTTATGGCTCCCGCCACCATGGCGCGCGCCCCATGCTTGACACAGGCGGCCATTCCCCGAACATTGACAGCAAAAAGCCTTTCGAAAGCCGGTACGTTGAACTCGAGAATGTCTTGTTTGACGTCATTCACTATGCCTGCGTTGCTGAACAAGATGTCTAGGTGACCGTTTGATCGAAGAGTCGATTCCACCAAGGACTTCACCTGTTGCTCATCCGTGACATCGCAATGGATGTAGGTGCATCGGTGAGATCCGATTGATGCCGCAACATCTCGGCCCTTTTCATCTTGGACATCGGCAATCACAACGTGTGCACCATGACTCGCCAACCGACACACAGTCTCCTCACCGATGCCACTCGCTCCACCAGTGACGATGGCTACTTTGCCATCAAGTTTGTTTGAAGCTTGGCTTGTCATTTCTATAGGCAGAGAATGGGAAGCGGAGTACAGAAATGTCCTAAGAAGTTGTGCTGAGGGAAATGCCTAGCCACTCCATACATAGAACTAGAGAAAGGACAAAGCATTAGTGCCTTTTGAACCACAAATTTCTTATCCTATTAAAAGCCAATACGCCACTCTCTTTTGTCTCTCCTCTTGGTGTTTTTTAAGAAAGAATTCATCTCTATTGTTAGAGATATTTATCTTAGGATGTTAGAGATATTTATTTTTCTGATTGATTATAATTGATTTCATATCGATTATAATTGATTTGATTATGGTATTATAATATTTTATTACTTTAGATAGTTGCCAAGAACAACCTATAAATAGGCTATTGTATTATTAGTATTACATACATTGCAATATACAAAAATTCATTTTTTCACTCTATTCTATCATGGTATCAAAGTGAGGTTTTGTTTGAGAATGTGGTCGCCATTGTTGCAGCACCTTGAAAGTTCATCATCTACCATGGAGAGAAGCGACACGCACCACCACACTCCACTGTGCTACAGGACTACTGACGACCACCGACGCCGTCGACTGCAGGTGGAACTTTTGAAGACAATTCTTATAATTTTCAATTAAAAACCACCATAGACAGATTCTACATTCTCCCACAAGTCCAGAATAGAAACGAATGTCGCCGAAAAGTTAGCCACGTGCCCTCACGCGTTGCCCAAAGCCTCTATGCGTGAGATCCATGCACCACGACGCTGGAAAGTGAGCCATGCGCCCTCACATGCCGGTCAACCCTTTGCACGCGTGAGGTACATGCGCCACATCTCGCATGTGACCCATGCGTGCATTAGTGACGTCATCGATAACGTCATCATTGCATGTGCAATATCTGTGATAAGTAGTGACGTCAGCCCACGTCATCTTCATCGCCGATAGTCGTTGACCTCATCGCTGACAGCCGTTGGCCGGCGTTGACCCAACCGGTTTGCAACGTTTCCCAACTGGTTCAGCTATTTTTCGACCGGTTCGTAGGGTTTTTTGATTGGTTCGGCCATTTTACAACTAGTTAGCTCTTTTTTATGACCGGTTCGTCCAGTTTCCGATCGGTTCTCAGGTGTTTTCGATCGGTTCAGCCAGATTCCTATTGGTTTGCATAGTTTTCCATTGGTTTAGTTAGATTCCGACCGGTTCTCAGGGTTTAGCAATTGGTTCAACCATTTTCTGATCAGTTCTCAAGGTTTTCCGGCCGGTTTAGCCATATTCTGACCGGTTCATAGTGTTTTTCGGCCTGTTTAGTCAGATTCCGACCGATTCTTAGGGTTTTCCGACCAGTTCTTGGCATTTCCAAACCGGTTCTTGAGGTATTTCGACGTTCTTAGTATATTTTCAGCCTTATTTTCTTCATATCAGCTCTACAAGTATCAGTTTTTCTCAAATTCATTAAAGAATCGATTGAGTTTACTAGTGTATAGCCTATCATGGACAAGTTAGAAGTCTTAATGCCTTTTAGACCATCCTAAATGGATCAAATTATATTCTATGGGCTCAAGAAATGTCAATTTTTCTAAGGGGACGTAAGCTTTAGTGTTATGTCACTGGAAGTCTTCGTGAGCCTTGTCAGGCCGTCAAAGAGGATGATGATAAATTTGCTGAACAATTGGAGGAGTGGGAGAGCAAGAATCACTAGATACTCACGTGGTTTTGAAATACTTTAATTCCATCAATCAAACTTCAATTCGGTTGTCTAAATACAACAAAGGAAGCCTGGGATCTTCTTTTTGGTCGTTATTCCACATCAGACATTGCTCATCAATATCAACTGTTAGGGAACTTACATCGCATGCGTCGAGAGATAGGTCAGTCTATTAATGATTTTCTTTCTTCAATGCATGCTATATGGGACCAACTCGCTTTATCTGAACCAACATGGGATTCGACTATTGATGCTCGTAAGTTTGCTGAATATCGTGATCATATGCGGGTTATGCAATTTTTGATGGCTCTAAATGATGAGTATGAACTTGTGCGAGCTTCACTTTTGCATCGGGATCCTTTACCTCATCTTGAGGTAGTTGTTTTAGAGTTATTAACTGAGGAAACTTGCCTTGCAACTTTAAAGGCAGAACGTGCTACTCCACTGGTTTCCACTCCTACAGATGCAGTGCTTGCCACTTCATGCTCATCCTCATGGCACAAACCTTATTGTACGCACTGCCGTTGACCTGGTCATCGTGCATCAAACTGTTATCAATTACAATCCAAGCAACCTACAGGAACAAACAACCGATCCCGTTTTAGAGGTTTAGCTACACGCCGCCCATCCACTACTGCTTCTGTCATAGAGGATTCTTCTAATAGTTCATCTGTCACACTATCTTTAGATGATCTTTGATCCACAGTTCGTTCCATTCTTCAAGAAACTGGTACTTCTAGTCCTTCTGCTTTGTCGGTCACTCCAAGTACTCCTGATTAATGGTTCTTTGATTATGTGTGTTGTAATCACATGACTTCCCATTCCAATTTATTTAAGTCAAAACCATATAATTCACAAACATCTATTATTCACACAGCTGATAACTCTCAAATGATAGTTAGTCATACATGGAACGTTTCAATGCCCACCTTGTCCTTGATACTTTTATGGTTCCCAACCTCTCTTTAAACTTGATATCTGTGGGTTAGCTATGTGAACTTGGTTTTGATATTCATTTCTCTTCGAATGGTTGTCGTGTACAGGATCCACGGACGAGACAGACAATTGGGACAGGCCGTAAAGTGGGATGGTTGTTTGAGCTTGTTTCTTTAAAGCTTCCCAACTCATTCACTGGTTGTGCTGCCACAGTTTCATATGAAACTTGGCATTCTTGTTTAGGTCATCATTCTTTTTCTCGTTTAAGTCATTTGCTTTCAAGTGGTCATCTAGGTTTTGTTGAAAATAAAACCTTTGATTGTCTATCTTGTAAGTTAGGAAAACATCATGCTTTACCATTCAATATTAGTGAATCTGTCTTTTATGCTCCCTTTGATCTAATTCATTTGGATATTTGGGGACCATCTCCTACTCCCACTATGGGAGGCTCTCGTTATTTTGTGATTTTTGTTGATGACTATTCACATTATACATGGCTTTATCTCATGAAAAATCGATTTGAACTTACCCATATCTATGGCAATTTTGTTGCCATGATCAAAACACAATTTTCTCGAGATATCAAGATTTTTCATACTAATAATGCCATGGAATATAGGGACAAAGATTTTCTTAAAATTCTTTCTTAGAATGGTACTATTATTCATCGTTCTTGTCTAGGAACTTCCCAACAAAATGATCGAGTAGAGCGTAAACACAGACATATCTTAGATATCGTATGCACTCTTTTAATCTCAGCATCTTGTCCAGAACAATTTTGGGGGGAGGCCTGTCATACTACTGTCTACACTATTAATCGTATTCCGTCACCTATTATAGGTAACATTTCTCTGTATGAGTGCTTGTATGATAGTATTCCTAATTATAGTCTACTTCGAGTTTTTGATAGTGCATGTTTTGTGCATCTTCTTCCAAATAAACACACGAAGTTAGAACCTTGTGCTCGTCTATGTTGTTTCCTTGGCTATGGCATTGAGTATAAAGGGTATAGATGTTGGGACCCTATATCTAATCGGCTTTGTGTGTCTTGTCATGTTTCCTTCTGGGAACATAAAATGTTCTCATCTTTACATTCTTTTGCATCTTCTCCCACTGTTCCAAATGTTCGTTTCTTCACAAATCCTTCTATCGAACTGTTCCCTGAAGATGACACTCCTACATCTTCCTCTTTAGAATTTTCCTCTCCAAATCTTGATGCAGGAATCTTTGGAAATCCCACTTTAGCAGCTCTTGATATGTCTGTGCCATCTATGGATCCACCTTTGGAAGTTCCTTCTTCTTTTGTTCGTCACTTCGCCCGTGTAAGTCAACATTCTGTTCGGCTTTGTGATTTTCACTGTTATTCCACAATTGCCTCTTTTCATGAGCCTCGCACATATAGAGAAGCTTGTACTAATCCTCTTTGGTATCAAGTAATGGCAGATGAGTTGCAAGCATTAGAACACTCTCAAACTTGAGATTTGGTTGATTTGCCTCCTAACAAGTTGACTATATGTTATAAATGGGTGTACAAAATCAAAAGAGATAAGTGCTCTAGAAGTCCTAAAATTTGTCAAAATGTTTCAATCGAGTCCTAAAATCAACGTCGTTAGCCTTTTCCGTTAAAAATGCCGACATGGCGTTTTAAATAATTTTTATTTTGTGTGTGGATTTTTTAATTATTTTTATTCATATATATTTTTAAAAAATAGATTTAAAAATTTAAAAATTAGATTTATTCATATCTTATTTTCACAAAAAACTAAAAAATTAAAAAGAAAAATTTATTTTTAAAAATTGTTTTAAAAAAATCAACAATTCCTCTCCATGCTGCTACCGCCCATTGTCGGAGGGGTTGGGCGACGGTTGCCGGCCCTGGGCGGGGGTGGCCGGCCCTTGCTTGGGGCTGGCGAGGGCCAACAAGGCCTCACCCGGGGCCGACGAGGCCTCGCCCGGGCGAGTGATAGTCACCGACCCCTCCGGCGATGGGTGGCGGGGAGAGAGCAGTTGATTTTTTTTAAAAATAATTTTTAAAAATTTTCTTTTTAGTTTTTGGTGAAAAGAAAAGAAAATGAATAAATCTAATTGTTTAGTTTTTAATTCTAATTTTAAAAATTAATAAAAATAATTAAAAAATCCACGTGAAAAATAAAATAATAATTTAAAATGTCAGCATTTTTAACAGAAAAAACTAATGGCGTTGATTTTAGGACTCAAATGAAATATTTTGACAAGTTTTAGGACTTATTTGTACTTTTTGCAAGTTTTAGGACTCAAATGCATTTTCGTGACAAGTTTTAGGACTTCTGCAACACTTATCCTAAATCAAAACTAAGGCAGATGATACAGTGGAATGCTATAAAGCTCGACTAGTAGCAAAAAGCTTTACCCCGGAGTATAGCATCAATTATGATGAGACATTTGCTCCAATTGCATGTTTTACTTATGTTCGTAGCCTTCTTGTTGTCGCTTTTATTAAGCGATGGCCTCTATTTCAAATGGATGTGAAAAATGCATTCTTTAATGGAGATCTCACTGAAGAAGTATAAATGGAGCCACCTCCTGGATATACTCATACTCTTGGTAAAGTGTGTCGTCTACGTCAAGCATTATATGGGCAAAAGCAGGCTCCTCGTGCATGGTATTCCAAGTTTAGTTCTACTATGGAATGCCTTGGATTTGTATACAGTCTCTATGATAACTATCTATTTGTTCAATGAACATCTCGCGGGAGTATTCTACTGCTATTATATGTGGATGACATGTTTATTACTGTCGATGATCATGAAGGCATTACAAAACTACAAGTGTATTTGAGTCAACAGTTTGAAATGAAGGATCTTGGACGGCTTAATTATTTTTTAGGATTGGAGGTTGCTTTAGATTCCTTTGGCTATTATCTTTCTCAAGCGAAATATGCCACTGATCTTCTTTCTCAATTTGGACTTACTGATAAGAAGACTGCTACCACTCCTATTGAGAATAATGCCAAATTTGATGAAAAAGATGGGACTCCTCTTCCAAACCCTACACTTTATTGATAGTTAGTTGGTAGTCTGGTTTATCTCACCGTTACCCGCCTTGACATCGCTTATGTTGTTCACGTTGTGAGTCAATTCATGACTGCGCTGCGGACGACTCACTTTGCTACTATTCTTCAGATTCTTCGCTATATCAGGGGTACCTTATTTTATGGTCTTCACTTTTCTACGAACTCATCCTTAGAGTTAATAGCTTCTTCTAATGCTGATTGGGCTGGTGATCCTCTTGATTGTCGCTCTACTACAGGTTATTGCTTTTTCTTAGGGAAGTCCCTTATTTCCTAGCGGAGTAAGAAACAGACTACTATCGCTCGATCGAGTGCGGAAGCGGAATATCATGCCCTTCCCGATACAATTTCGGAATTATTATGGTTACGGTGGTTACTAGAAGACATGGGAGTTCATCATAATGGTGGAACGATAATTTATTGTGATAACCGAAGTGCCATCCAAATAGCTCATAATGATGTTTTTCATGAGCGTACCAAACATATTGAAATAGATTGTCATTTTATACGCTCTCATGTGCTTTGTGGCGATGTTCGTCTTGTTCCCACCTCCTCAATTGATCAGACGATTGATGTTTTCACAAAGGCACATCCACCTGGGTGTTTTAAAGATCTTTTCTCCAAACTCCAATTGCCCTCTTCTATCTCACATTGAGTTTGAGGAGGGAGGGGTGTTAGAGATATTTATCTTAGGATGTTAGAGATATTTATTTTCCTGATTGATTATAATTGATTTCATATCGATTATACTTGATTTGATTATGATATTGTAATTTTTTATTACTTTAGATAGTTGCCTAGAATAGCCTATAAATAGGCTCTTGTATTATCAGTATTACACACACTATAATATACAGAAATTCATTTTTCCACTCTATTCTATCATCTAGCAAATGAATCCTGCTCTCGAGCAAAGTCCCACTAGTGCCAGCTCATCATCATCCCCTGCCACATTGTCATCCTCATCAAGCCTCACAAAATCCAGCATGGGCCCCTTGACGCGTGCCCCACCACTGGCCACAATCTCCACCTTCCTCTCGTGTCGCATTGACATCCTAAGTGTCGGCTAGGGAAGGCAAGGTGGTGATGGACGAGCGGGCGATGGTAGTGGCAGGATCAAATGGCATGGCGAGGGATGGAGGACGATGGTGGTGCTGACACTTAGGATGTCCATGCGATGTGAGAGGACGGTGGAGATTGTGGTCAGTGGTATGGTGTGTGTCGAGGGCCCATGCTGGATTTCGTGAGGCTTGACGAGGATGACAATGAGGCAGAGGATGATGATGAGGAGCTGGCACCGAAGGCATTTGGGAGCGGACCTTATGACTAAGATTGATGATGAGCTGGGACTGGCGAGGGCTTTGCTCAAGAGCAGGAGTCATTTGCTGGAGATGAATTCTTTTTGGAAAAATGCCAAGAGGAGAGAAAAGAGAGTGGCATATTGGCGTTTGATAGGAAAATAAATTTTTAGTTCAAAAGGCACCATTATTCCTAGGATAATGTACAGAGACAGATAGCTAGTATTAATTCAAAATTTCCATAGCAACTTTCCTACTTGCATAAAGAGAGATAATTTTTGAAGAAGAGAAATATCTGTTCGAAAATGTCTCTGTTGACACCTAAATTTTGGCGATCCATTTAGTCATTTATTGCATAAAAAAATTAGGGATTAATTTTATCCCTGAAAAAATATTAATTGCATAGCTACATTTAGTTTGCATATTTTGCACTTTATTTTCTTGGACCGGTGGCGGATGGGTCGAATTGGTGTTGTTGAGTTTTAAATTAGCAGGTCGGACTAAGCATGGAGAGTACAAATTGGCCCAAGCCCATTTTCTAAAATTGAGATTTGAAATGAGGATTTTCAGAATTTAAGAAAATCGGGGTTATGATCTTATCTTTAAAAATCAGTAGAAAATATTTTGGAGATAAGGAGAATAAAATATTTTGATGATTAGGAGGTTATAGACAATCTTTTCGTTGGATGAAATATTCACAAAAGGATTGCATTTTATCTTGGCCTATAAAAGGGTGTGCACGTAAGGTTTTGAGGGTGAGCTTCTTTTGGAAAAAAAATTCAGAAAAGTGGAAAGAAGTTTTGCAGTAAAAAAAAGAGAGAAAAAAGCAAAAAGTGAAAGAAGAGAGGGAGGCCGTCCGTGAAGGTCTTGGGAAAAGGAAAGAAGCACAAAAAGCAAAAAGCAAGGAAAGTGTGCGGCTGCAGAGGAGAGAGGAAAGGAAAAAGTAAAAAAAGAAGGAAAAGTTTTTCCTGTTCATTTTCTTCGGCAAAGCTTTCCTGGTGTCCAGTCCCTTCGCCGGCGTGTCTCCTTGCTCCTGTCCGGTTGATCATCCGTGTGCCCCGCACTTAAGCACTGCCCATCGCCCAACTCGACGATCCGTGAAGCTCCGCCGCGCCTCCGCCTTCCCCGCGCCGACGTAGCCGCCGGTCTCCGTCTACAAGCCTCGACGAACCGCGCCACCACGACGCCGAGCCTCGCCGCGCCTCCTTCGCGAGCAACTCGCGACGCCAGCCCAGTCGTCCGTCACCCCCCTGCACCGCGCCACACCATCGCGCTCAGATCTCCGCGCCGCATCTCCACCTGCATCCCTCCGCCCGAGCACTGGCGCCACAGCGGCTCGCCTCTCGCCGTGCGTCTGTTGTCTCCTCACAAAGCCCGCCGGTCGCCGCCCGTGAAGCCAGACGCCATACCGTCCCTACCACTGCATGCTCGGAGCTCGATCCGCTAAACCGGAACACCAATCTTGCCCCCAACTCGTCCGCAACCCGCGACGCCCAAGCCTGCCGTGCCCACACCGCGGAGCCCCGAATGCCGGCGATCCAAACCCCGCTTGGTGTTGACGAATTGGCTGCCCCTCCATTTTCCTTAGGTTGTTTATTTTTCTTTTATTTTTATTATTTTACTTTACTTTTAGTTAGCTTTATTATTATTGTTTAAGTTTGAATATTGTGAGTTAACTTTTAGGGTATGAATATTGTAAGCATTACTCGCAGGAGTTATCCCTAAAATTATTGTAATTACTAATTTGATCCGTAAGATGTCGGATCATTTTTTTAATTATATTAATTTTTGAGATTTGTCGATAGTATTTTAATTGTGGAATCAATTTAACTATTAATTTGATCCGTAAGAATTCGGATCAGATTTTTAGTTATTTTGAACTATTTATCGTGATAATTAGGGTTAGGATAATCGTGAATTTGACCTGTGAGACAACAGGTTATTTTTTCGATTATTTTGATCCTTTATTTGATTGGATGCCTTGATTAGTTTAGATTTGATTTTTAGTTGGTAATCGCATTGTTTTAAAAGCCACTAAAAAATCTAAAAAAATATTTGAATTAGGATTCAGTTTGTTTTGGAATATTTTTTGTTATCGGCATATCTAGGATAGAGATTTCAGTTCGGAAAATATAAAAAAACCAAAAAAACTTAAAAATGCATTCATTTAGGATTTTTAGTTTCTGTTTAATTTAAGTTGCATTTTTAATTACATGGCAATTTTAAATTTCGAATTTTTAATAAAAAATAATAAAAAAAAAACTATCATGCATATATCATGTTGAATTAGGGCATTCTTGCACGTCATTGCATATTAGATAAATTGCATGGTTTAAATTAGGATTTAATGTGACTTAATCCTTAGTTTGAATTAGATAGAATTTTAATCTGACTAGATCATTTTTGCATTTTTAAAAATATAAATATCAAATGCACGTCATCTAGTTTTTATTAAGTTCATTTAATTAAAACTTCATTGTCATTAGACTAAGTCATTTAATAAATGTCGCATGACATATAACTCGCATACTAAATTATATGCCGCAAGTCATTTTAGTTTAAATAATTTTATATGTCATTGCATCACATTTCATATCATTAAAATTAGGTCATTTAGATTGCATTTAATTATTGCATTTCTTCATGTCATATAGTTTATGCCATGCTGCCATGTCATATTAGATTATTAGCATGCATCTCATGAGTTTCATTAAATAAAGTGAAAACAAAAACAAAAATTGAAATTGCGTGTTAATTAGAAATCATATCTAGGGTTGTGAATTCTGATTTAACAATGCTTGCTTTCGTTACTTTGAGATAAATATTAGATTATTTAATTGCTTTCCTGAGTGTTAAATTGGTGGTATGCGCACACGTATGATCACCTCACATGTTAGGAAGTTAAATTAAAATCAATTCAATTGCCAAACATTTTTTTAAAAATGAAATAAAAAGGTACCGAAATGGCACTAGGATAATCTGGTGTAACCAAGTCCCCGAACTCATGAATCTCTGGTTCGTAGGAGTAAAGTAAATCTCCCATTACTTTACTTGGGTTTCTAATCGACCCACCAAAAATAGATTAGTGGCGATTCCTGATTGAAAATCATTTGCATGTTAAGAATTCAAACCTAAGTCGCGAATCGGTATGGGCTTGGGAGAGCCCGAGCTAAGCTTAAAGACTTAGTAATCCATTAACCTAGTTTTAGATGGTGAACCCGTGAAAATTAGGTCGCGACAGTCTCCATTAATGGTGCTACTGTCGAGTGAGGTTCAGGTTGAGAGCTCCGTGTTCTTGCTGACAGTGGAACCTCCTGGCTCCAACAACACCTTGTTCCTGGGCGGGGCAAGTTCGACATGTTCCGAGTTTTTATTTCGTCAGTAGTATACAAGACGGTCGATATTGACAAGTAATGTTATTATATAATTCTAAAGGTCGTGTGCATTTCTTCTTTCTTCTTTCTTGTTTGTCAAAAAATTATAATTGTATTTTCTTTTTACAATTTCCATTACTAAATAATATATAGCAAGGTATGCATGTGATCTGGGAACCTCCAAAATGGTAATATGTCATCAATGAAGAGGTCGAGGGGACATAATGATCTTCACCATCTGCTCTAAAAGTATTTTAGAGCTATCACCATCTTCATAGTAAAAGATGCCTACCGCAACCAAACTCTCACTTGATGGATAGCATGCAAGGCCAAGAAAGGGCCATGGTCGTTTGTCCTTTCCAGGGGATCAAGCAAAGGAAAGGACCGCCTTCATGTTTATAGGACTGGGTTTGACACAACATGTTTAACGAGGATATCGTTCTTCATTCAAAGCATTGGCACTCGAATCTTTTTAGGTGATCATGGGGTGAGCATGAGCTCTGATCACTGCCTAAAGCATGACCCTTCAAGCAACAATTGAAGCTTATGATGGTAACAGAATCCGGAATCCTCATGCTAAATTCTTATGCTAAGTAGCATCGACATTGACATGCGACACGTGATACGACACGACACGATACGCCGACACGTCATTTTTCATAAAACAAAGAATTTCGACACGTTGGGATACATTGGATATTAAATATATCTTTTTATATATACATAATAAATTATCATTTTTATGTTTATTTCAATCAAATTAATTTGATTCAAATTCATAAATAAATAAACAAACAAACAAACAAACAAACAAACAAATAAATAAATAAATAAATAAATAAATAAATAAATAAATAAATAAATAAGCCTAGAATGATTTACACTAAAAACATTATTAATTCACCATTTATTAATATCATTCATCGTTTCAATTTGACAAATTCAATTCTATCTTAATAATTCATAAAACTTGAAGAAAAAACAAGCAATCATCATTTTGAACTTGCATGTTAGATATGTTGGAAGAAGAGAAAAAAACTTAAGGGAGAAATTGTGTATCACGGGAAATAATAGTCAATATGTTTTTCTTCTTTCTTCATTTATTATTTTTATTATTGAACCTTTTCACATATTTACATTTTGATCTCTCAATAATTGAAAATTTTTAAAATGGGCCTTTCGGAAACTCGTAGATCCGAATTCAGAGTGTCGGGAAAGTTGACCAAGTGTCGGATTTTTTGACATGTGTTACCAAGTGTCGGAAAATGTTCGAGAGTGTCGGACATGTGTCGAAGTGTTCAACACGATACAAAGGTTCTTGGAGAGTGTTAGTATCCAAAAGGAATTTGCTCAGTTTTAAAGATGTACGTCGTAATTGATACCATATTGAGACTATTTATGAACAAGATAAGGAATATATTGACATTTCCTCTTATAAGATGGACCTGAAGATTATCCATGAGAAGCTAGAAGTTTCTTCTATGGGTTTGTATTGTGTCATGATTAAGGTTGTTGAAACCTATGCCACCACATCCTGGAGATTGGTAAACTCTTATCAGTTTGGACTGTGACACGATTGCCTTAGTCATCCTGGCGCTTCAATGATGCGTAGGATAATTCAAAATACAAAAGGGCACCCTTTAAAGGATATAAAGGTGTTGGTGTCCAAAGATTATAATTGTAAGGCTTGCTCACAATGAAAGCTCATTATCAAACCTTTTATAACAAATGTTAATCTTAAATCTCCTTTATTCTTACAAAGAATTCATGGTGATATTTGTGGACCAATACAACCACCAAGTGGATCATTTTGATATTTTATGATACTAGTGGACGCATCTTGTAGATGGTCCCATGTTTGCTTATTATCTACGCGCAATGTCACATTTGCACGTTTATTTGCATAGATTATAAAGCTCCAAGCATAATTCCCTGATTATCCAATTAAGAGCATAAAGATGGATAATGCTGGTGAATTTACATCAAAGAGTTTTGATACATATTGTGCTTCATTCGGAATCGAGGTTGGGCACCCGGTTGCATGTGTTCATATTCAAAATGGATTGGTAGAATCCTTGATTAAACGTATCCAAATCATTGCCCCTACTCTATTATTGAGAGTGAATCTTAATGATACAACATGGGGTCATGCCGTTTTGCATGCAGCAGCTCTAATAAGATTACGCCTCATTGCTAGTTTTTTACAATCTCCCATTCAAATGGTTCTTGGTTATGAACCGGATATTTCACATTTACGCACATTTGGTTGTGCAATACATGTGCTTGTAGCACTGCCAAAAAGGACGAAAATGGGTCCCTAATGCCGTTTGGGCATTTATGTTGGGTTTAATTCACGTCTATCATTAGGTTCTTGGAACCAACTACTGGTAATCTTTTTACTGCAAGATTTGCAGATTGTTATTTCGATGAGACTAGGCTTTTATTAATTGGGATACTTACAATTTCCATGACTGCAAAACAAAAACCAGTTAAGATTTTCTCTTGGAATGAGAAAAATTTATCTCAATTAGACCCAAGGACTTCTGAATGTGAAAACGAGGTGTAACGCATAATCCATTTACAAGGTATGACTAATAGACTTTATGATACATTTAATGATGCTACTAGGGTAACAAAGTCTCACATTTTAGCTGCAAATACTCCAGCTAATATAGCTATTCCCAAAGGATAGACTAAAATGGATCAAAATCTCCCGCACTTGAAGTGTGGTAGACTGATAGGATCAAAATATACTGCTCATCGAAAACGAATGGGAAAGAATCAAGAATCTATCCAGAAAAGCTTGGTGTTGTGCTTGCTCCCAAAGAGTTTATTGCCCTTGAAGAGGCGCAAACCCATGAAAGGAACACTAACCCCGGAAATACCGAGAATTCCATTACATATTGTAATGAAATTTGGGATCGAAATGAAATCATCATTGATGATGTTTTTGCATTCTCAGTTGCTTATAAAATTATGGATGATGATTGTGAGTTGTAATCTATTATTAAATGTCCTCAAAGCCAAGATTAACCTAAGTAGGAGAAATCAATTAAAGTTGAATTAGCTTCCCTAACTGAACAAGAGGTTTTTGGACCTGTAACTCGTATCCTCGATAATATAAAGCCCGTTGGATATAAATGAATATTTATCCGAAAACGAAATGAGAAAAACGAGATTGTTAGGTATAAAGCCCAACTCATTGCCCAAGAATTCTCCTAGAGACTTGGGATTGATTATAACGAAACATATTCACATGTGATGGATATGATTACATTTCGTTTTCTCATTAGCCAAGTAATCCCTGAAAGATTAGAAATGCGTCTTATGGATATTGTGACGGTATATTTATATGGCTTATTAGACTTTGATATTTATATGAAAATTCTTGAGGGATTCAAATGCCTAAAGTATGCACTTCCCGCAATTTATTCTCAATAAAATTGCAAAGATCCATGTATAGGTTAAAGCAATTTGGTCGCATGTGGTATGAATGCCTAAGTGAGTACCTAATTAAGGAAATGTACAAGAATGATCCTATTTACCCATGCGTGTTTATTAAGAAATCAGAAACCAGATTTGCTATTGTAGCAGTTTATGTCGACGTTATAAATTTAATTGGAATTCTAGAAGAGTTAGCTAAAATTGCTGAGTATTTGAAAATTGAGTTTGAAGTTAAAGGTTTAGGTAAAATCAAACTTTGTCTTGATCTAGAGTTTGAGCATAAAGCAAATGGAATAATCGTCCATCAATCAGCTACTTTGAAAGATTGCTTAAACGCTTCAACATTGACAAAGCTCACCCATTGAAGACCCCTATAGTTGTAAGGTCTGTAGATCCCCAAAGGACCCGTTTCGTTATAGAGAATTAAACGAAGAGATACTTGATCTGGAAGTACCATATCTCAATACAATTGGGGTTTTGATGTACTTGGCACAATGTACGAGACCAGATATCGCTTTTGCAGTAAATTTATTGGCACATTTTAGTTCTGAGCCAACTCGGAGACATTGGAATAGAGTTATATATATATTTATCTCCAAGGAACCATAGATTTGGGATTATATTATTTTAAGGATTCCAGTAACTCTGCTTTAGTTGGATATGCTGATGCTGGATATAGATTTGATCCACATAAGGATCGCTCTCAAACCGGGTATTTATTTTGTTATAATGGCACCGCTATTTCTTGGTGTTCTACGAAGCAATCGCTAATAGCTACATCTTCTAACCACTCTGAGATTATTGTTTTATATGAAGCTAGAAGAGAGTATGTTTGGTTAAGATTCGTTATAACGCATATTCATAATTCTTGTTGTTTAATATTGGTTACAAATTCTCCCACTATAATTTATGAAGATAATGCTGCTTGTGTTGCACAAGTTAGGGGAGAATATATCAAAGGTGATAGGACCAAGCATATCTCGCCGAAAATTTTCTATACTCTTGAACTCCAAGAAAGTCGACAAATTGATGTTAAATAGATTTGATCCACAAATAATCTTGCAAATCTTTTTACCAAATCATTGCCAACATCAACTTTTGACAAAATTAGTATATGGCAGTTGTATGCGGTGAGTTCACAAGATACAAGATTGATTAGTTCTAGTAGTGGCTATATATGCATTGCACTCTTTTTTTTTTTTTGTCCGGTTTTTTCCCACAGGGTTTTTCCGACTTAAAGTTTTTAACGAGGCAATTAATGCATCTATAAAAATGAGAGATCATAACATTTGTGCTCTGCACTCTTTTTCTATTTTGTTCAGTTTTTGTCCCATTGGATTTTTCCGGTTTAAGGTTTTTAATGAGACAGTATTATTCGATGTACATTCGTAATGAATACAATGAATATTCAATGGGGAGTGCTATAAAATACATGAATGGATATTTATTATATTCATCTTATCTAATGTACTTATTGTGGTATATTTGTATCATACATTTTAAGTACATCTCTCTATATAATGAAAATTCATCTCCCTTATCCAGTACATGTATCATTTGATATATTGATATTAATAATAAGTACATTATTGTTCTCCTATAAATAGGAGTTTAGTTTTAATGTATAACAATATATAGAACACAACAATGAAATACTGTAAATAAAATTTTCTACTCAGGCTTTCTCTACTATCTCTGGTGTTCACTTGCTTTCTCTTATTAATCTCTTCTCTATTATATATTCGCAATGCAATATTTTACAACAAAATGGGGATTTTTGTTGTTTTGTTCACTTTCTTTTTACTTGATTATAAATGAAATAAAAAAAAAAGAAAAGAAAAAAGTGAAGCAAAAAAGAAGAAGAAGAAGAAGAAGAAGAAATTGGCCGATTCACGATTAGACCCTGGAATTGATTATTAGGGTAAGTTACAAGTTTTGAGATCCAGAAGATAGGTTCTATATTCAAAAAATTAAGAACCGATGAAATAGATTTCAGGTCTAAACTGAATAGACTTTGGAATGCTCACCCCTAAAAGAGCCCTGTGATCCACAAGGAGGATAGGCATAGAGAAGATCAATGGGTGAGTTTCAACGAGCACGGCCCGACCTTCATGAGAATTTCAGGAGGTAAGGCTCTGTTATCGGGCCAGAGGTGCTACACTCAGCTCAACCCTACTTTGAGAAATCGGGCTTGGCAGGCCTAATTGGGCCCGGATGGGCTCTTATGAACGGGAGAGCTATTTCCTAAAAAGCCGAGCTTCGCCTGGCAAGGACCCTGCACGGGGCCGCAGGGTAACAAAACAAATAAAGTTCGAGGCATAGCAGGACTTTCGGCTACTCCTTCGGTTGAATTGAACAAGCACCAATGCATACTTATCATCAAATCACCAACCGAGTCGCGGAATTTAAAGATGAAAGCAAAATGTTCATTTCACAAACCAGATAGCATCAGCCAGAGTTCTTGTTTTCTCCAGATTTGAATTGCTAAAGCAGCAAACAAAGCCCAGGGGAGCTAAAGACTTTGCAAATTTTATTTCTAGTCTCCACAGGATAGCCTATTCCATCCCTGCTCATCCACCATCGACCGCCAGATTGTGGCCGTTGATGAATTCAGCCTCTTCAGAAGCAAGGAACACCACGGCATCAGCCACATGCTTCACTTTCAGCACTCCTTTCAAGCTTGAACTTGACTCGAACATCCTCTCGCTTTCCTCCTCACTTACACCGAGCACCCCACGGAGTAATGGTGTTGCGACTGCTCCAGGGGAGACACAGTTCACCCGTATACCGTATGCTCCAAGTTGCCTGCTTGCTGACCTCACCAGACCCAGCACGGCATGCTTAGACATTACATAGTCCACGTAATTCTCGTTTCCGGTGCTGGCCCGGATGCTTGCCGTGCAAATGATGCTTCCCTTTATGGCTCCCGCCACCATGGCGCGCGCCCTGTGCTTGACACAGGTGGCCATTCCCCGAACATTGACGGCGAAAAGCCTTTCGAAAGCTGGTATGTTGAACTCGAGAATGTCTTGTTTGACGTCATTCACTGTGCCTGCGTTGCTGAACAAGATGTCTAGGTGACCATTTGATCGAAGAGTCGATTCTACCAAGAACTTCACCTGTTGCTCATCCGTGACATCACAATGGATGTAGGTGCACCGGTGGGATCCGATCGATGCCACGAGGTTGTGGCCCTTTTTGTCTTGGATGTCGGCAATCACAACATATGCGCCGTGATATGCCAACCGACGTGCCGTCTCCTCGCCGATGCCACTTGCGCCACCGGTGATGATGGCTACATTGCCGTCAAGTTTGTTTGAGGCGTGGCTTGCCATTTCCGCAAGCAGAGAATGGAAAACTGAATACAGAAATGGCCTATGAAGTCGTGCCGAAGGAGATGTAGAGCCACTTCATATTATAGAACTTGAGAAAGGACAAAGCACAATTATGTTAACATTGAATATTCGGTGTTTTTTTTTTTGGTCGGTGAATGTTCGGTGTTGATTTTCTGTTGAAAATTTCATTTATACACTAGGTTTGGATCCAATAATGAATAAAGAAAGTTATTGGTAGGCTATCACAATCAAATTGATATGAACTTTTCATTGAATTTTGGCTCCTTATATCAACCTTGCTAGAATCCTCACTCTAAATAGAACGGATGTAATTCGCAACTAACGGTTTTTACGAGAGGATAAGGCAAAGTTTTTTCTCTGCATGTGAACCCAGATGGATGTAAATATGATCGGCCTTGCCTCTTCGGACGCTCCTGCCTCCTTAATCATATCTTATAACTATGGAAATTTGTAGGCCTAAGCTAATTTTTTTTTACTTGTGCTGACTTTCCTCTGAATATTTATTTATACATGAGATTTGGATCCAATAATGAATAAATTTGGCAAGTTATTAGTAGGCTTTAACAATCAAATTGATATGGACTCTTCATTGGATTATGGATTCTTATATCAACCTTGCTAGAATTCTCATTGTGTTGCTCTTAGATAGAACAGATATAATTTCCTACTAATGGATTTTGATGCATGAAGAGGGCAAAATTTCCTCGTTGCATATGGGCTTGGATGGATGTGGACATGGTCGATCTAGCCCTGTTGGCGCTATCACAACACGCGATCATAAGTAAATTTTGAAAATTCGTAGGCTTCTAAGCTAATTAATTCTTTTTTTCTCATCAATTAACCATGAAATTTTTCCAAATTAAACTTTTCCGGTGGACTCCTTTACTCTTTCTTCTTCTTTTCTTAGACGAGTATGTATATTCTTTTGGCAAGTGAGTTAGATAAATTCAGATACCGACTAGTATTAGTTAAAAGCCAATTGGATAATTCGATAGGTGTGCAAAGTAGAACTACAAACCCTAGAGAAATCGGCAGAATCTTATTAATTAATAGAACTGCATCAAAGTAGTTGGGTTGTCTACATCATAATCTTCATGCCGCGTTCCAGAAGGATAAGTTCAGAAACAGACAAAAGATGGAGCAAGACCTTTCTTGCTGAATCCAGATTTGGGCCTTAAGTTTTCCACGCCTAAGGAAGAAATCAATTGCATAATTCCTAGGTTCTCAATAACTTTGTATCCTGTGTCTATGAAATGCAAATTGTCGATGAATTTAGTTAAAATATCTCACATGGACATTATACTAAATTATATGACAGACTCCAATTGACCTTAATCAGTGAATTATTTTAAATATTTTATCCATTATTTATATAGATATCTTAATATCCGTTTTATTTTGGGTGGAAAGTGGGGGATAAGTGGGCTCAAAAGTTTCAAAGAGTGCAAATTCGTGTAAGTTTTCTAACGATTGAAACTGCATTCGGCTCAAAGGAGAATGCATTTTCATCAGCAACGTCGTCAACTCCTTTTGATGACAATGATCGTTGAAACAATTTCCCTTTACTCTTTGTTGCCCCAATGGATCCATGCCAAAAAGTGAAAGGGTAACTTGAGATTCTCCTTTCAAGGCACGTTCTCCTACTTGGATATCTCGATAATTCTCCTCTTTTTTTTCTAATAAGTTCTGTTTAACTCTCCTCTATCTAGATCTAATGTATCTCTTAACTTGTGCTTTTGTTCCTAGGGAAATAAGGGGGTTACATATATTTGGTCAATTGATTGTTGATGCAAGTTCAGTTTCTTTTTCTCTTTTCATAAATATTCATATTGTTGACACCCAAGATTACTTTTGGAACAATGTTCCGGTCACAAGAGAATACTAAGTGAAACGCTTTGTTTTGGTTCACAAATTTAAGGGTAAAATAGCTTTCGTGGAGGCTACTTAAGTTGAGCTTCGATGGAATTCTAGAAGCCAACTCTAGAGTTGATAGCCAGGTGACTAATTGCCAAGTGTTCGACTATGGGGATAGTACACCAGATTTGAAGATAAAGCAAAATTAGCATTAGAACTTGAGCGAGAATAATTTCTACGTGAAATACGTATAAAAATAAGGAGCATTTATTTGCTTGATGAGCAAGCTACATGAGCATCATTGATGGATGAGGAAGTAGTTGTTGAAGGATAAGGTCATCAAGAAGAATTGGAAAGTGTTGAGAATGCGAAGAGTAGTGCTCAAGGAAGAGCAACCGATTGAGGAACATTAGTCCACTCTATAAATACTGCAACCTTAGTATTGAAACCCCCCCTCGGAACAACATAACAACTATCTTTTTTTTTTTTCCTTTTTTACTTTATTGCATTTTAGCTCCCATCCTTAATTAAATTTCGACTTGCATTTCTATCCGATCCAACATCGTTGATTAGATTCCAATGTTGTTCCACAAGCTCATGTCATCGATTAAATTCAGGTGTTGTCTTTCCTATCTAGCGTCGTTGCTATTGATTAGATTCTAACTTTACACCTAAAACAAGTTGTGTTGTAAATTAAATTTTGGCATTGCTTGAGTTTGAAGCACAAACTATTCCGGTGCTAGTGTCTAGATTGCATCATAAATTAGATTCTGGTGTAATTTGTGCCTAGAAGTGTTCCTTGTCCAAACTCGACACACAACTAGTCTCCTATCATAAGACCAAAACACAGTGTTTGGTGAAAATTTTTTACGGGGATCAAAACCGGTGAAACACAAACGCATCATTCTTAGCGTGTGTTTTTTTTTTTAATCAAAAACGTCTATAGCATAGCTTCATTGTCTAGAATTAATTATTTTCTTGAGGAGGTACTTCGCAATTTTCAAGGTGTCTTTGAGTTGATTGGTCTTTCTTATCTCTAGAAACAACAAACCCTCATATTAGGAGTGAGCATGGTTCCTAGGTAGGAATCGAAAACTAGCCATGGGAATTGATCTAGTTCTAGGTTCCGATGGAAATAAATTCAGTTCCCGATTCCATATTTTTTAGAACCTATACAATGCGGTTTTATACCTGGTTCCTAAGTGGGAACTGAACCAATCCAGATGAGGAATCAAGAACAGGACCAATAACCAAATGAGGAACCTACATAACCCTAAAATAGACATGAACTACATAGTTTTATGGTGAGGCTCGGGCGAACAAAAGGAAAACTTCTTCCTTTGAGAGCGACTCCTTGGATTTTACCGTGACATTTGACTCCAGATCTGGAGTCCAGACGCTGCTCTTGCTGATCACTTGGCCGGCTCTACCATTGCAGAACCAAGCTCGATGGTACACTGTTTTTCAGCCTGCAGAGCACGAATAGCTTAGACTTCGCTCGAGACTTCTTCGTTGGCTGATGTCACTAGCGACAAGACCTCAGGAACCTCCTCTTGTTAGTTCGCTTATAGTTTGAGACTGTTAATCATGTTTTCAAAGTGAGATTCGATCAAGAACAGATTATTGAAGATATTGTTTCTGTTTGAGCAAAATTTAATCAAGTTTGATGTTATTTTGCTGATTCTTAGTACGTTAACATGTATGATGATAATCTAAATTTTAATCTCTCACTTGCTTTCATTATATGAACACTTTCATGAAGCTGCTCACCACATTCGACGAAATGCATAAACCAAGTCTATAATGGGCATAAGGATTTGGGTTGGATCTTTATGTTCAGTCATTTTCTCTTGAAATCTGGCTCATGTAGTCTCTAAGTATTACTTGCTTGTTGCTTACACTCACCTCCTCCACTCTCTCTCTCTCTCTCTCTCTCTCTCTCTCTCTCTCTCTCTCATTTTCTCTTGAAATCCGGCTCATGTAGTCTCTAAGTATTACTTGCTTGTCGCTCACATTCACCCCCTCCACTCTCTCTCTCTCTTTCTCTCTCTCTCTCTCTCTCTCTCACATTCAGTCTCTAAGTATTACCCCTCCACCCCTCCTCTCTCTCTCTCTCATATTTTTTTTTAGCACACCAAAAGGCTTGGTCTACTAATGTTTTTCTCTAATACAACTACCTTTCATGCATGTATCTCTTTCTAGAGTGAATATATGAAGTGGAATTTTCTAATAATTATTTTAATTTAATATGATTAAGTGATTAACTATATTTGTTGTTTCTTTTGTTTTGAGGTAATTAATGAAACTAGTTCCTAATTAGACCCTAGAATTGATTGATAGGATAGATTACATATTATAGGGTCCACAGGATAGGTTATTGATTTAAAAAATTAGGACCCGACAAGATAGGTACTAGGGGGAACTTGGTCCGCTTTGGAATGCTCACCCCTATCTCATATCACTTCTGTTTTTAATTATTATTTTTATGTTTTCTTTCTCACCACCGTTCTTTCTTGATTCTAGTATGACTTTGGTGATAGATATTTGAATACTAAATAGATAGTAAGAAATAAGATTTTCACTTTCTCATTGTTGAATTTATCAAAAGATATTTTTTTCATTTTCTTTACTAATTCAACTCTATTGCTTTTTATATTTTCAATAAAATTTTATCACATAATTCAACTTATTGTTATATCATCTATATGAAAATTTGAAATATAATTTAACTAAATGGTATAAATAGATACCAACTGAATCGAAATGCTAACTAGGATATAGAATAATCAGATTAGAATCTTACTCGAAATTCTAGAAAATAGAAATATAATGTAATATCTCGTTTTGTTTTGTTTTCTCACCCACTCTCTATACGTAATAACCGAGTGAATGCTTCTCTGCTGTGCCCGTTTTGACCAAACTCCCCCCCATTTCGCAGAATTTGTCAGCCCACTTTTGACCCAGAGTTCCCAAAAATGCATAATCCTATATATTAAATAGAACTTTGGAAAAAGAAAAAAAAATCAGTTCGAAAATGTCTCGATTGATGGTGCCACCAACGAGTGAGGTTCAGGTTGAGAGCTTCGTCTTATGGCGGACGGCAAAACCTCCTGGCTCCGACAAGACCTTGTTCCTCAATGGGGCAGGCCCTATACATTTTCAGTGCTCGTATTTTTGGATGTTACTGGTAGTACGTAAGATAGTCAATATTTACAAGTGATGTTATCATGATAATCGTAAAGTTTGTGCACATTTTTTGGTCAAAAAATAATAATTATATTTTCTTTTCATATTTCTGTTACTAAACAATATATAGCAGGATTGACATAGTTCCAAGCAGATATTTAGCTAATCCATCAGCAGACTTAGCACGTAATCTGGGAACCTTCAAAATGATAGTTTCTTTTGAATGAAAAGGTTGAGAGGAGATGATGAATTTCACCATCACCTTCGAAATTACTTTAGAGCTATCATCATCTTCATAGCGAAAGATGCCTGCCACAGCCAGACTCTCACTCGGTTGATAGCACACAAAGGAGGCCAAGAAGGGGCCCATCATCGTTTGTCCTCTCCAGGGGATCAGGCCAAAGAAAGAACCAACTTCATGTTTACAAGACTACGATTGATATGATTTGTTTTACGAGGATAGCATTCTTCATTCAGAGCGATGGTGTCATGCTTCGATCCTCTGAGCGCAAGCCCATCCCTCAGCAGTCGATTAAATAGCGGCGTCCCAGGACGCGTCGCCAACTCATTCATTTTAATGCGCATGCGGAAGCGAATAAATATTCCCCAGACAACGATCGGATGTAATAGAAAAGTAGAACCACAATTTTCGAAAACCACATCACACTTATATACACATATCAAACTATGTCATATACAATACTAGCCTATTATATATAAGGTCTGCAAAAAGTGGGAGGAGGGGGGGGGGGGGTAGAGTACTACGAGTCCTCAAGAATTCGAGTCTTCCTTAGAATACACCGAGAACCTTGGATCCGACAGGTACGGGTCCACCATTGAACCACCTAGAGGATCGATTGTCCCTTTTCCAAAAGTAACCTCCAACACATACACAGGTATCTCAGATTTTGGTATGGGACCCTCTCTCTGTCCATTCCGCGTACATCGGTACCATGATTTGTATTGATAGGGTACCTTACAGGGTTGAGCTTCATCAACCCAGACCACGGACCTTATGAGCTCATAGACCCATCCTCTTGGGCTCCCATGAAGCAGGATGTAAGATACCTGCTCTCTGACCTTCTTCGGCTGTCCAAAATGCTCGGGAGGAGCTGCCATCTAAGGACCTGAAAAATGTTATTTCACAATGGGGTAAGACGACGTTTCAGCAAGTTCACCCCCTAAGCCCCGACTAGGAAGAGAATACGCCCTGAGGGCTGCCAAAGCACAAGCACAAGTCAGAGGACTCACCCTTGCCTCCGTTCCTTCCTACAAGTCAGTATAATTTACAAATTCAATGAATCACTTCAACACATTAAAGCAACAAACTAGATCGAGTCATTGATCAATCGACCCGGTCGATTACATACTATCAAGACGATCTCTCAGTCAACCCAATCAATACTATCTATAAAGTCCGATCACATCAAGGACTGCTCACCCTAAGCTGAAGATAGATAGAAAAGCTCGTCGAAAGCTGATAACAAAGTATACTGCTCACCCTAAGCTGATATATCGAAGCCCTCAAGCCGATATAGTATATGTCTAATGCTCACCAAAGCTGTGCCGTACTTAGTTGTTCACCAAAGTTGTGCAATACTTAATTGCTCACCAAAGTTGTGCGATACTTAATTGCTCACCAAAGTTGTGCAATACTTAATTGCTCACCAAAGTTGTGTGATACTTAAGATATACTGCTCACTCTAAGCTGATATTTCAAAGCCCTCAGACTGATATAATATACCTTTCTACTCAACCAACCATTTCACCACTTTTATCATACTCGATAAAATTAATCGTGAGTGGGTATACGGTTGGCTTCAGCCAAAAATATAATATCTTTACTTTATAAACTCCTATTAATTATATAGTCATGTTGACACCTAAATTTTGGCGACCCGTTTAGTTATTTACTGCATTAAAAAATTAAGGGTTAATTTTATCCCTGAAAAAATAATTAATTGCATAACATATAGACTTAGGTGCATTTGCATTTTTTGCATTTGATCAATGGCGGATGAGCTTCACCTTTACGAGTTGACAATTCAGTATTTTCAAATTATTCTTCAAATATTCGGTAATTATTTCATATATTCACATTATGCGATATATTGCAGAAGATTGGAAGTTTAAGCTTGAAATATCAAGAAGAATATCACACGTGGGGGTATTTTGAGCGATATATTCTATGTCTCAAGACAAGAAATATTTCATAATCAAAGGAGATTTCATGCGTGAGCTGAGAAAGGAAGTGAAATAATTCACGAAAATCAAAGTTATTCACCTATGTAAGAGCCACATATGGAGAAGGTAAAGGAGGGCCACACACATTGAGTATATGACCATATGGTGGGAAATTTTTCTCTGGATTCGAAGGTTGAAGAAATCCAAACACAAAGGAGAAAATTTTCCTTCGTTGGAGGAAAAGCTAGGTTTTTCCCTTTCTGTTGAAGAAAGTACAAGGGAGGGGACATCAACAGTGCATCAGAGGGGAGAGACACCTGAGTGTGATTGGCCAGCAGGAAGAAAAGAAAAAAAAAAGAAAAAAAACAAGACCACTGTTTATCTTCTTCGCGAACGCCCTTTGCCGAACGCCCTCGCTGCCCGGAGCCCGACATCGTCGCCTCGCTTGCATCAGCCACGCCTTTGGCTGCTCGCCACCGCGCGTCCATTCTTCGCTAGCCCAGTCGGAGCCGCACCACCGCGACACCAGCCGCTTCCGCAACCCGAGCGCCCCAGCTCCGCCTCTGGCGTCGCCGACTCCAAACCCCGGAGCCTGCACCGTCGCTACTCGCCTCCGCCCGCGCATCCGTTCGGGCCAGCACCTTTGCGCCACCTTACTGGTCGCTAGGGGTGAGCAGTTCCCGGTTCCTTACAGGTTCCGCTTGGAACCTGGAACCTACCCTCGGGTACAGGTTCCTCATTTTTTGGAACCGGGAACCTACTCGTCAGAACCGAGAACCTGGAACCTACCCTATCACAGGTTCCGGGGTCGGTTCCAGGTTCCAACATGTTCTTTTTTTAAAAATTTTTAATTAAAAAAAATGAAAATGAATGCAGCAATAATACACAAACTTGTTATTCATCGAAGATAATATAACATAAACAGCAAACAGCATTTTAGAAGTAATAAACAAACTGTTTTTACACTCATAAACAAACTGTTTTTACACAAAAGAGCTCAATCACCTCAGTGTCAGCTTCTTGCTGCACATTTTTATCCTGGTATGCTTCATGAGTGGACTCATTTCCTTCATAAACTGTTAAATCAGGATTAGAAGGAAGAGCCGGCTGAAGAACAGAAGCAGCTACACCCTCAAAGCAACATTTCGAAGATCTTGCTTGATGAGATCCTCGCTGAACCTTCGAAGAGAAATTAAACAACCAAAAGAAGCCACTTGACAATATCAATTTGGTAACAGAAGATGCACATGATTCAGAATTAAGTAGAAGCACTCTCCCATATAAATATATTAGACAACACAAGCTCACCTTATGATACGTTGATCCTCTCTGTCAGACACCCAGTAGTTCAGGACAGCAGAAGTTAAATAGCGCCCATAGTAGTACAAGAGAGTATTGATGGCATCCTGGAAGGTATGGCTCTTAGCTGATCAAACGTGCATTGACATAATGAAGCTTCTCACTTAAGATCAATACCTACAGTAGTACAAGAGAGTAATTAACAGCAAATTAATCCACCAGAAAATGCATGTCCCATGCCACAGAAACCACAGTGTAAACCTGAGTATCCTAATCAAATCTGATAAGATAACGTGTCACACCCCGATCCTCAGGCACGCACACATCCGTCTCACTTGGTCGATTTTATAATGCGATATCCCAGGACAATGTATCGCCGACCCTTTCATTCATTAAGCACATGCGGAAGCAATTATAAATCCCAGACAATAAAACAATGGGATAGAAAAGTAGGCTATATCTTTCATATTGAAATTTACAACCAAACCTTTATACATGGCATTAGACAGAGCACTTCACAAACTATTCGCAACTTCGAGTCTCACTCTATCTACACATATACAAAAGGGTTCACAAAGAGATGGGATTTCAATCCTCGTCTAAGTCATACTCGAGATCATCATGATCCTCCTCTCGAATCCTCTTCACTCAGATCATTCTCTTCCTCAATTTCACTGCGAGTTCTCATTCACAAATTCCTCCCGCTCGCTCCTCGTCGGGATCCCGAAATGTTTTCCCCAAACGGGATGAGACTACGTCTCGCCGAGTTCTACCCCACTAAGCCCGATTAGTAAACTATTATACTAAAGGCTGCCTAAACACGTATAGGTCAGAAGACGTACCTTAGCATCAGATCCCACCTGCAAGTCAGTACAATTCACAATAGGCACTCAAGCAATCATATCACCGATCAACATCTCGATCAATCGACCCAGTCGATCATACACCAACAAAACCACTCACGATCAATTCCATTCAATCAATCATTTCACAATATTAGATTAAAGCAAAGATCAATCGACCTAGTCGATTACACGTCAGCTGGATCATTCCCCAGTCGTTTTCCTTATTCAGTCTCAAATAGTACTCACAACTTCACAAGCCTAGAATACCAAATCTTGGCAACAAATTACAGTCCCGAAGGACACGACCTACCTTTAGGTAGCAAATTACGGCCCAATGGGCGCGACCTTTAATAGGTGGCGGATTACGGCCTTAGCAGGCGCGACCCGTATCGGGTGGCAAATTACGGCCTTCTCAGGCGCGACCCATATCCGGTGGCAGATTACGGCCTTCTCAGGCGCGACCCATATCAGGTGGCAAATTACGGCCTTCTCAGGCGCGACCCATATCAGGTGGCAGATTACGGCCTTAACAGGCGCGACCCATATCGGGTGGCAAATTACGGCCTTCTTAGGCGCGACCCATATCAGGTGGCAGATTACGGCCTTCTCAGGCGCGACCCATATCAGGTGGCAGATTACGGCCCAACTGGCATAGCCATACTTCGGCGGCTTTCGAGGTTTAACTCACAACCTCTCATAGTCAAATTCTAATTGAATGCCGACACTGATCAATCTTGGGATAAATCCCCACATACTCATCAACTCACTCCATTTTCTCACGATATTAACATACCCGATGAATCTTAGCCAAGAGTATATTCAAATCACTCTCACAATTCTACTCCACACAGGCATGATCAACTATCGCCACACAGGCATGATCATCTATCGCCACACAGGCATGATCAATATCCAACAATTTACGTGCATTCTCTAAGGCATCCTACATGCCAAAGCGATGTAATAATCGCCGAGCCACATCACACAGCATTTCTTTTCATATTTTATCATCATTGATAAAATATCGTGCATTAGCACACTATTGGCTTTAGCCAAAATATAATGATTTCGATTCCACAAATCCCACCATTATTAGCATCCACCAAACACTTTTGGTGCTGTCAACCGACACCCGGTTATTTTCCAATTAATTTTCCAAATTAATTAACCCAGGAAAATAATCTTATAATCACAATTAATTCACTTCAGCACAAAATAAAGCTCAATTAAATAATTGAACCGCCCCACGATAATCAGCACGAAATTTCGGTCGTCGACCATCAAATTCTTAATTTCCGAAAATAAATAATTAATTAATTAATTTCGAAAATTAATTATTAATTATTAAAAATTCCATTTAGCTCAAAATAAAGCCAATTTAAATAAACGGGCTACACCACGATCATCAGCATAATATTCCGGTCACTGGCCATCTCAACCTTAATTTCCGAAAAATAAATAATTAAATAATAATTTCGAAAATTAAACAATTAACATTAAAATTCAATTTAGCTCAAATTAAAGCCCGATTAAATAAACGGACTTCACCACGGTCATCAGCATAATTTTCCGATTCCGGACCATCTTCCTTGAATTTTCGGAAAATAAATAATTATTTAATTAAATTCCGAAAATTAATATTTAAAATGCCAAAAATCCCACTTAGGCCCGAATCGCCAAATTGAAGCCCGATTAGGGTTCGGAAAATTCCCGAGATACTTCCAATAAATAGTAGACCACGTCTACTTGCTAATTGCGCAATCAATTTAATTAAATCACATCACAATTGACTAATAATTGCTAATTTATTCTAATCTAACAACCTAAACATAATTAATTAAATCTAAACCAGCTTTAAGCATAATTAGCCACTAATCCTGGATTAGTGAGATTACTCACCAAATCGCGCGCAAATCGGATCAATCCGACGGCGGTGACGCGAGGAACGATTCCTCCCAAAGCGACTCGCGGATCCGGGGCCCGGAAACGGCCCAAAAGCGGGCCCGAACCAGCTGAAACCCATTCCGTGGGTTGGCTGGACGGAGCCGAACGGAGCTGCTCCGATGGCTAGGGCGGCGGGGAAAGACCGGTGGAGGGTGAGGGGATCGCGGGGGTGCTCCGGCGGGGTTGGGCGGTGGCCGGAGGTGGCCGAACGGTGGCTGGTCGGTGCGAACAGCAGCTGGGTCGCGCGGGGGAAGGGGCTGCAGCGGCGACGGACGACGGGACGGCGGGACGGCGGGCGTGGCGCGGGTGCGGGCGGCGGTGCGGCGGCGGGACGAGCAGCGAGCGGGCGGCTACGATCGTGCGGCTCCTGCTCGAGCTCTCTCTTCTGGTTCGCTTCCTCGGATGCGTGGGGAGGAAGAAGAAGAAAAAGAAAGAGAGAGAGAGAGAGAGGAGAGAGAGAAGAGAAGATAAGGGTGGACCGGTCAAAGGAGAAAAAGAGAAAGAGAATGGGCGGTGGGGGTGTTCGCACGGATGGGAGGGGAGAGGAGAGAAGAGAGAGAAAGAAAAGAAAAGAGAGGGAGAGAGAAAAGAAAAGAGAATGGAGAGAGAGAAAAAGAAAAAGTAAATACATTACTTTTCCTATTGAATTTTCTTCTCTTTCCATTTTTATTTTCTTTCGGCCTTCGATTTTTCCTCCGATAATTTCTTTATCGAAATTTCGGACTCGTCAATAAATTGACAAGCGATGAGACAGAATCCTAAAATTGAATTGTGACACGCCCAAATATTTAATTCCCAAAACCGAATTAAATTTCATGATTAAAATCGACCGAACGTGATTTTAGTCCAATCCAACAAATAAGGTAGCTTTTAGGGATTTTACCGCGGATATATCCCTTAACGGCTTCACCCAATAAGTTAGTTAACTCATGAGTGATCAGCTCAGAGAAAAAGGACCATAGGCACGTTGACGATATGCACATTTCATATGTTCGGGACGGGGTCGAAATTCGGGATGTCACATAACGGGAAGCCAGAAGTCCTCTCTCTCTCTCTCTCTCTCTCTCTCTCTCACACGTGTGCACGCGTGCCCAGAAAGAACCTGAAAAAGCAAATCCCTCTCACCAGGCATAGGAAATTCATACCAAAACAGAGAAAGGTAAATCTCCAGCAACCTTATAGCATTAGACATGTTACAACATGAAAGAACAGAACTCCTTTATGCGCAGAATGATTCATCAAAATCAGCACCATACATGCGGATCTCAATTTTGTTCTAGTGCAATGCAAAAGTCCCTCCAATTGCTTCTTTAAAACAAGAAAATAAAAATGGTGAAATATATTTGTGCTAGGAGAAAATTCTTCTTAACTGCAATATCTTATTTAAACAGCAGTCTCCAAGGCCCATACAGAGGCTTAATCATGAAACATCTCAAATAACTCATAAAGCATTACAACAAACTTACGTCCTTTCTATGGAATCTAAAGTCCTAAAGCATTACTTCTGTTTTTCTACCAAAAAAAAAAAAGTCCTAAAGCATCTCTAGCCTCACCAAATTAATGTTATATGTTTCAATCTAAATAAAGAGTAACTGAACAATTAGTTTCCTTAAAAATCATAATAAGATGAACACACTTTTTAACAATCATTTTCAAAGAAACAAGCAGAGCCAACAAAAAAACAAGCAAAATTTTCATGTTGTGCTTATAGATAGCCGCCAGTGTGATCAATATCAAACAGCATGAAGAAACTACACTATCCCAGCATTACAGTCGAATCCTCATTCAAAAGTCCCCCCAAATATCAGTACAAAAGATTCTCTCCACAGCCCAACATCAGCCACAATAGAGAGAAGGTGCCTAACAATTCGTCAACAGTTGTGCAACACTTCCCATAAGTCAACCACAGCTCTCACTAAGCAGCACGAACAATATCAATCTCCACGCAACATAACCAATCTAGAGCTAAAGCGGATTCCACATAAATCCCAATTCCCAAGGAGAAGCCGGAAGAACATAAAACTCACCCATCTTGCGAACATTAACCTTCCGCTTATTGGGCTGAGGCCGAGCAGCGCATCATTCGCCTTGCAAGCCGCTCTCTTCGCCAAGTTGGTCCGATGCCTCTTCCCTCGCGTGTGCGCCAAGTAGTTCCCCTCGTTGTTGTGCAACGTCAAGCAAAGCTTACACTCGTAACTGCAACCACCGAAACAAGCCAGTGTCGCCGTCAGCCCCGTAAAAACATCAAATTGACGTGAAAGTCCAGTTCTGGGGGATCGATTACTGAGATTTCACATGTTCTACTCAGATTTCCGAAACATCAAGCCCAACTAACTACAAAACAACAACGAGTGTCAGAGAAGCACCATGAAAAACATAAGACTCTAAGCAATGTTTCTATTTCGAAGATTAAAAGAAAAGACAAGGCAGAGCTGCGGCATCGCGGGCTTTGGGGCACGGCTTCGGGCGCGACTTCGAGTCACAGTGAAGGCAGAGTAGTGGCATCGCGGGCTGCAGGCGAGGTGCGGCGAAGGCAGCAGTGGGCCGAGCAGGAGCGACGTCGGGGCATGGCGAAGGCACGGTAGAGCAGCGGCGTCGCGGGCTGCAGGTGAGGCGCGGCGAAGGCAGCAGCGGGCAGAGCAGGAGCGACGTCGGTGCGGGCTGCAGGCGAGGCGCGGTGGGGATGCTATTTGGTGGCATCGAGCAGAGGGTGAAGAGAGAACAGACTCGTGGGTGAAGTAGCAACCAGAAAGAGGAAGAAGAAGAAGAAGAAGAAGAAGAAGAAGAAGAAGAAGAAGAAGGGGGGTTTCGGCCGAGAGAGGGGGTAAGAGGAGAGAGAGAAGAAAAGAAAAAGTAGGGGTAGGGGGCAGGAAGTGACGTGTGAGAAGGAAAAAGAAGAGAAAAGAAAAGAGAGGAAAAAAAGAAAGGGGAAGGAGGGAAAATCGAGAGGGAAATCACGCGGGGGAAGGGGGAAGGGGAGATTTAGGGTTTTTTTTTTTTTTTGAATTTGACCAGTTCCGGTTCCAGTTCCGGTTCTTGTTCCAGGAACCGGAACCGAAACCGAGAACCGCCGGTTCCTAGGAAAAAGGAACCGGGAACCGGAACCGGTCACTTCAGAACCGGGAACCAAACCGGACCCTCCTCCGGTTCGGTTCGGTTCTCGGTTCTACCCGGAACCACGCTCACCCCTACTGGTCGCCACCCCTCACCTGAGCGACCACCAGCAGCTCGCTCGAGCACCGCCACTGCAGACACGCCTCCCTTCGCCAGCAGCCCGAGCTGATCGCCGCACCCTTGCGCCCCTGCAGCAGCCTGCGACGCCACTATTCGCTGCTAATGCTGTTGTCCGCGACCCAGCGCTCGATGTCTCGTGCTCCAACCATGACCGACGCCGGTAGATCTAATTCGAGCTCGCCCCCACTCCAACTCGCGAGATTTGACGCCTCTCCACTGTTGCAGCTGCAACCCGATTGCCTCCTGTAGTAGATCTCTCTTCATCGTTGCGACCCAGTCCCACCTCGCCCGAGATCCGCAACCCACAGATCTTGCGCCTGCATCCGATAGCCAGGCCCACGATCCTCCTCTGCGCCGACGTCGAGTAGGCTCGATTCGCCGCTCCTGCTCTGCTCACGAAGTTGCCGTCGTTGCAGAACCGAGATCCAGATGCCAGAGCTCCTCGCCACATAGCCCCGTGACAACCGCTCGCCGATCCCCAAGCCCCGGTGCCGCGCGCCAACGTGCTGCCCCCGCCTCCCTCGCCGGAACCCTAGCCGACGAGCTCTCCCTGTTGGACCGGCCAACAGCTTTATTTTTCTTTTTCTTTTTCAGAAAAAAAGAAAAGAAAAAAAGAAAAGCAAAAGAAAATTTAGGTATTTTCTTTATCTTATTTTTGTTTTATTATTTTTGTCATTTATTTTATCTTTTTAGTGTAATTATTCTTTTAATGTGAAATTGAAATTCCATGATATGAAATTGCCTTGAAATTAGTGATTGTCAGTCCGATTTTCGAGCTTGAAATCCGGCTCGCAATTACTTAAAAAAATTGCCAATCCGATCTCCCGCTCGAGATCCGATTCGTGATTTATGTGAAATTGGCCAACCTGATCTCATGCGCGAGATATGGTTCGTCGATTTGGGTATCAATATGGCTTGATTTGCTGTGGTGTTGCTTAAATTAGTTTTCTTTAAAAAAAAATCAAAAAATGTAGTTTTAGGGTTTGCATGTTCATAATAGGTATTTTATTTTGAATTTTCAAAAATAAAAAAAAACCAAATCAATTAATTTAGGTTGCTAGTTTTTTTAAAAAAAAAAAACTTGGATTGCATGTTTAATTATTTGGCAATTATTAATTTCGAAATTTTTTTAAAAAAAATGAAAAAAGGAAAAACACAAAAAAAGTCATTACGCATATGTCATATAGAATTAGGGCATTCTTTGCACGTCATTGCATGTTAAGATTGCATATTATAGATTTAGATAATTTCTCCTAAATAGATTGCATGCTTATTAGGAAAATAAAAATCATGTGCACGTCATATAGAATTAGTTTCATACAATGCACTTCATTTAGTGACTTTTGTTAGATGCATTTAATTAAAAATTGCCCGTCATTAGAATTAGGTCATTAGATTAATTTAGATTGCATATTTAAGTGTTGCATTTCTTTAATTTCAAATCTCATGGAAAATACACAAAATTATTTTTTAGAATAAATCCATCTCATGCTTCAGGATAGGCTACATGCTTATTTATGTCATATCGCTTAGGTCATATAGCTAAGTCATGTTGCCATGTCATATCATTTCATGTTAAATTAGTGACATGCATTGCATAAAGCATGATTCTCATTAATTAAGTGAAAAAAAAAGAAAAAAAGAAATTGCATGTTAATTAGAAATCATATTTAGGGTTGTTGATGTGAATTCTGATCTAACAACGCATATGCTTTCGTTGCTATAAGGTAAGTCCTGCATTTTATTTATTTGCTTTCTTGAGTGTTAAATTGGTGGTTTACGCACCTGTGTGATCACCTCACATGTTAGGAAAGTAAATTAAAATTGATTCAAACTGCTTGCCAAACATTTTTCAAAATAAAAGAGAAAGGTACCGAAAGGGCGTTAGAGAAATCTAACGTAACCAAGTCCTCAAACTCACAAATCTCTGGTTCGTAGGAATAAAGTAAATCTCCCGTTACTTTATTTGGGTTTCTAATCAACCTACCAAAAAATAGATTAGTGGCGACTCCTGATTGAAAATCATTTGCATGTTAAGAACTTGAACCGAAAGTCACGAATTGGTATGGGCTTGGGAGAGCCCGAGTTAAGTCTAGGCTTAACAATCCATTAGCCAAACCTTAGGTGGTTCATCCTCAAAAAAAATTGGTCGCGACAAGTCAATAAAAACATTTTTGGCGTTGTAAACCGACGCTCGGCGATTTTCACACTCAAATTGCACAAAATAGCACTCAATTAATTAAACAAATCACACAATTGCAATCAGCATGAAATTTCAGTTATCGGTTAGTCCAGTCTAATTTCTAAAAAATAATAATTAATTAAATAATTACCAAAATTAATTAATAAGTACCAATAAATGCAACTTAGGCTGGAAAAGCCTAATTAAATACTGAAATGGGCCCAAAAAAATTCTGAACCTATTTAAATAAATATTATGACTTATCTATTTGCTCATTGCACTACTCTAACCACATAACATGCAATATCGAACAATTAAATTACTAATCCATTCTAACTAACCACTTAATCCAAGCTTAACCTAAACTAATCAACTCTTAAGCATAATTAACTCCATAAGTAGATATTAGTTAATAAGTTCATTGGATTTGTGAGCCGGTGAGTTCACTTCAATGGGGACGCAAAGATGCGCCACAAATTCTAAAGCGGGGGCACCTTTCGAGGTTCGGAAGGGCTCGGAAACGGGCCAAACAATGCACAACAAACCCAGGGCTTCATAATTTGTTCTTGGCCAAGAGAGGAGAAACCGCCGGCTAGTTGAGGCAAAAATAGGCAGGGACGGGTGACGGAACTGTTGTGGGTCTAGGCGGCTCACTCCGGCGACTGAACGGTGATGTGATAGGCTCCGACGACCTCCTCAATGGCTTGGTGTTGCAACTCGAGTAGAACGACACATGGACTAGCGCGAGACAAATGTGGCTTGCGCGGGCTCACGGACGGTGCGGCAGTGAGTGGTGGCGATGCGGCGGCTCGGACGGGCGGCGACGGGCAAGGGGAGGGGTTGAGCTCAGTTTTTCTAGTCTTTGAAGCACTCTCTCTGGTCTAGAAATGGGGAGTCAACAGGCAAGAAGGAGAAGGGGACAGCTAGCTCTTGAGGGACCCTCTAAGCTTCACTTCTATCTTCTCGTCTCCTTGACTTGGCCCCACCATGGCTGCTGGCTTTTTCAGCCATCTTCTCACCCTAAATCTTCCTCTAAAAGCCATTGAGATGGTCCAAAGGTTGAGAGACCATGGGGCTACGAATTTTGAAATTATTTCCCCCAATTCCACTTCAATTCCTTCCTAAATCGGTTCAAATTGGCTCTCAAAATTTCCACCATCAAGTCCTCCATCAAATTGACTTTTTTCCTCGCCAATAGAACCACCTTGCATTCAAAAAATGCGATAAAAAACAGTCCCCTAAATTGACATTTTTCCTTGCCGAAAATCTCGATTTGCAGAAAAATCTTCGGAGGATGAATCAATGTTCCTAAAATAACTCGTGACATGAAAGAACTTTTAATTTCTGAAATCGAATTCAAATTTGCGGTTAATTTCAATCTGACGTGATTTTAGCGTGACCTAACCTATTAGATAGTTTTCAGAAATTTTTAGTGCAAATGACCCGTGGTCAATTTTCTTCAAGCCACAATGAACCTCTTCGATACATTGGTGACTCTTGGTGGTGGTGAAAATCTCGAGATTTCGAATACGAATACAGGGTATCGAAACGATAGAAAAATCAGTCTAGTATCAATTGACGAGAATTTTGCAACTCAGTGGAATCACCCATGTTTAACTGCACATTTCAGTCGAATCAACCTATCTCTAATCTCTAATTGATCTTTATTGTGTCGTAATGATCTCTGCAAATGAGCACAGTTGAGTAGTTGATTCATGGTTGAATTCTTAAGTCTATTGCATTAAAATCTCTTAATGACTTCCCCAGATAATCTAGTTATCTCAGAAGTGATCAGTTTTGAGAATAGCACTATAGGAGCGTTGATGAAAGGCCCAATTTATTCTATTGAAAGCAGAATTGAAATTTCAAGATGTCACAGTAAGCGCTCGAATATGTTTAGATGATCATAGGGCGAGCAGGAGCTCAGGTCACTGCCCAAAGTATGAACCTTCAAGCAACGGTCGAGGCTTATGATGGTGGCAAAACCGGTAATCCTCCTGCTGGGGTCCTATGTCATCTTCTTGGTCTTTAGGAATAAGAGAAGACCCTAGCTAAGCATCAGCAAATTGAATGGAGAAATCTCAGAGTACAGACCGATCATAAGACATAGAAATCGTTACCAGCAAAATACTGCACTAAACTTGTGATATAGCTAGTACAAGTACCTAGAAGGGGGTGAATAGGTATATAAAATATTTTTCTCTTGATAATCGCGCAATACTTAGATAGTTGAAGGATTTGCAACAAATGATAATCAATGAAAGACTGAGTAAAGGAAAGAGAGAATTGAACATGTGGTTTATAGTGGTTCGGCTTGATTCAAGCCTACGTCCACTCTTCCGCACCGGCTTGACCAATTGATTTGGATTCCACTATGAACAAAGAGATGTTACGGTGTTGATCTTCCTTGATTTCTAGGTGTAGATGATCTACCACACTCGCTAAGGTATCACCAAGTATAGACACTCTCTGTGTATATAATTTCGCTCAGACTGTATCGACTAATAATCAAGGTACTTCAAACTCTGGAATTTCTCTATCGATCACATTCACAAACAACTAGAACGTCTTCCCTTTTTATACTCCTTTATGCCATCATACCCGTTGGCACTTTCCAAAGGAATTCCTCCAATCTACCCGTTGGACGGAATCAATCAAGAAGATCATTCGAGCTATTAAAGGAACCTGATGATAGCCCATCAATCCTGTTCGCCCATACAATCAGGATCTTGGTTTCCAAGAATATAACATTCTAAGAATACTTCATCGACCATCGGATCTTCAATTGATCTAGATACGAACAAAAGAATCCGTTATCTTTATCCAACCAAAAGATCTTCTCCAGAGGATAGGATTAAATCCTCAACCATATACTTCGGCTCTGGATTTCCTTCAACACTAAATCAGAAAGACTGTCAATGAGAATAGTCTTGAGTCTTGAGTCTTGAGTCTGGAGATCAGAGAGTCTTCAGACTTTAAACTAGACGATCTGCATATATCCAGACTAGACTGAAAGAAACGTTTTGTCAGCTTCAAAATATTCTGGAAAGATTTCTCCAACAGCTTGTACTATCGAAATCAAATATGGATCATCAAGTATTACAAAAACTTGAATACTTGTTTACATGCAATGTGCGTACGGTAGAAGCCGAGAGCCCGTCGTCCTTGGATGTTCAACAGGAAGAACTAAAGACAGATTTTCTCTCCAAACAACTAGCAGCACCTATAAATTGCCAAATGACAGTCTCGTTTGACGTCTTGTTAAGATCATATTGCAGAGAGCAAATTCATTGTCTATCCACTAATCAAACTAGATATAAAACAAGCAAGTTTGCCTGATACCATGGCCTCATATTGATTTTATAGTTTCCTTTCTCTAGGAACAGATCATTATCACAGAGCATGCAGCTTCCACATGTTTGAATATTACCCGTCCTCTGTGATAATGATATCTTTTGATCAAGTCAAATATTGGTTGAACCGAAAAAAGAAAAAAGGAAAAAAGGAAAATAAAAGGAAAAAGAAAAATAAGTGGTATAAAGAGGAAAAGGAGACCATCGGCTGAGAGCATGCCTAGAGAGAGAGAGAGAGAGAGAGAGAGAGGAATGAGGAGGAGGATGAAGAAAGAAGATGGTTTTGTGCCATGGGGTCCTTGCCAAGCCAACTCAACTACGTAACACAACATTTGGTAAGTGCTTGTGCCTTTTGTTCTTCCAATCACAATAGTTTTCCAAATTAGGGCTCAAATTCAGAATTAAGTGAAATTTGAGTTGTGATATTCGATTTTGGAGGTGCTAAGTTGAGACATTATGGAGGAATGATAGTTTAAGATGTTGTGAAAGAGTAGAATATTACGGAATTTGATTTGAGCTTATCGTTTGTCCGGAACGACTTTTCAAAATTTCCCGCAATGCATGTCTAGAGACTTTGAGGTCATACTTTTTTTTTTTTTTTTTTTTCAATTTTTAGCTTTATTTTCAATGAATTAAGTTAGGGGTCTTTTAGTACATCAAAAGGGCTTTTTATGAAGTGTAAGTTTGTTTGAACATGCTTAGTGGAGAGAGTTATGGTGTAACCAAGTTTTGCGCTCAAGCTTCACGTTGCGAATAGCTTGAATAATTGTTTCGGGTGAGTGCTTTGTTATCATGTAAAAGTCATTTTGTTAGTATTTACGTTTAGTTGAGCTAATTGGTCATTGAGATAGCATTTACTTGAATTTGGCATTGTTTCTTGCTTACTTGATAGGATCATGAGTTTGACGGTTTGAGTAATATTTGTTATCTGCCCATAGGTATTTCAAGGTGGTGTTATATCTTCTATGAATTTCTAAACTCGTGTCTTGAAAATGATAAAAAATTGATATATTATGAGTTATGAACCTTCAAAATGATAATATTTGTTAGCTCTAAGTCAAAATGAATCAATACTCAAACGATCGAATATCGGAAACAAAACGCAGAAACGTGCCTAGAAAACATGTAACACTGATCGAAAGGCATACCTTGTTTGCCATATGTTAAGTACTTGTTATAGTCTTAGAGGAATTAATGAAAGTCTTGGAATTCCGTTCTTCAAGAGGAAGTACACTATTATCTTAAGGGAAGGAAAAGAACATATTATTTCATTCTATTCTGAACGTTCTTCCTTTTTTCATATTATACATCAATTATTTTCACTTAAAAAAAAAAAACTACCCCTTCCTCTTATGGGCCTTTCCCTTCCCAACATGGGCGGATGAGCTTGATTTAGCCCAATGAATAAAAAACCCATCACCTAAATTATATCATCTAAGAATGAACTCATATTGATTTTAAGGTTTCCTTTTTTACATTCAAACATATAGAATCTGAGTTTTCCCTAGATATGTTATTGACATCCCGATTCAATTGTTAATCGCATCTTCAAGGGGAGATCCAATTAAGAAGAGATTCTTGAAGATCTTGTTTCTGTTTGAGCAAAATCCAATCAAGCTTGATGTTATTTCATTGATTCTCAGTATGCTAACATATACAATGATAATTTAGATTTTAATCTCTAACTTGCTTTATTTATACGAACACCTTCATCAACCTGCAACCAACATGTTCGACGAAATGCACAAATTAATTTTATGTTAGTTTCTCTCTGGTTATAGGTCACATTGAGTGCGTACGGCTTACCAACACGAAAATAATTGCTTTCTACGTAACAATATGTCGGCTTTGAGGCTTAACAGAGGTGTTCTTGCCCATGCTTTGGCTTATGGATTTGGGTTGGATACTTATGTTCAGTCATTTACTCTCAAAATCCGGCTGACGTAGTCTCTAACTATCACTTGCTTCTCTCTCTCTCTCTCTCTCTCTCTCTCTCTCTCTCTCATAAACGTTTTGCACAAAAGGCTCGGTCTATGAATGTTTTGCTCTAATACAAGTATCCTTCGTGTACGTATCTCTCTAGACTGAATATTTGTGGTGAGGTTTTCAAATAATTATTTTAGTTTAATATTATTAAGTGATTAACTATATTTGTTGTTTTTCTTGTTTTTAGGTGGTTGGAGCAATTTTTGTAAATAATTAAGGAATGGAGTTCTATAATTTAAATTTTATGTTACATGTTTTGAACTTTTTATTATTTATTTTGTTTTGAGTGTTCATCTTTAAAAGATTGTCGTTATGGACAAATACAGATTTTTGTTGTTTCATTCACTTTCTTTTTGCTTGATTAAAAATGAAACCAAAAAAAGTAAAGAAAAAAGTGAAACGAAAAACAGAAGAAGAAATTGGCTAATTCATGGTTAGACCCTAGAATCGACTAACAGGGTAGGTTACAGATCTCAAGATTTACCGGGTAGGTTTCATATTCAAAAACTTAGGAATCGACGGGGTAGGTTTTAAGTGGAACCTAAATAAACTCTGGCATGCTCACCCCTAAAGAGCCCTGTGGTCCACAAGAAGGATACGTATAGGGATGATCAATGGGTGAATTTTGACGAGCACGGCGCGAGCTTCATGAGAATTTCAGGAGGTAAGACTCTGTTATCGGGCCTGAGGTGCTATACTCAGCTCAACCCCACGTTGAGAAATCGGGCTTGGCAGGCCTAATTGGGCCCGGATGGGCTCTTATGAACGGGAGAGCTATTTCCTTAAAAGCTGCCACCCGAATTTTGTCCGCAAAAACCGAGCTCCGCCTGGCAGGGTCCCTGCACGGGGCCGCAGGGCAACAAAACAAATAAAGTTCGAGGCATAGCAGGACTTTCGGCTTCTCCTTTGGTTAAATTGAACAAGCACCAACGCATACTTATCATGAAATCACCAACCGAGTCGCTGAATTTAAAGATGAAAGCAAAATGTTCCTTTCACAAACGAGATGGCATCAGCCAGAGTTCTTGTTTTCTCCAGATTTGAATTGCTAAAGCAGCAAACAAAGCCCAGGGGAGCTAAAGACTTTGCAAATTTTATTTCTAGTCTCCACAGGATAGCCTATCCCATCCCTGCCCATCCACCATCGACCGCCAGATCGTGGCCGTTGATGAATTCCGCCTCTTCAGAAGCAAGGAACACCACGGCATCAGCCACATACTTCGCTTTCAGCACCCCTTCCAAGCTTGAACTTGACTCGAACATCCTCTCGCCTTCTTCCTCACTTACACCGAGCACCCCACGGAGTAATGGTGTTGCGACTGCTCCTGGGGAGACACAGTTCACCCGTATACCGTACGCTCCAAGTTGCCTGCTTGCTGACCTCACCAGTCCCAGCACGGCATGCTTAGACATCACATAGTCTACGCGATTCTCATTTCCAATGCTGGCCATGAGGCTCGTTGTGCAAATTATGCTTCCCTTTATGCCCCCTGCCACCATGGCCCGAGCCCCGTGCTTGACACAGGCGGCCGTTCCCCGAACATTGACGGCAAACAGGCTCTCAAAAGCAGGTATGTCGAACCCGAGAATGTCTTGTTTGGCGTTATTCATCATGCCTGCATTGCTGAACAGGATGTCTAGGTGACCGTTTAATTGAAGAGTCGATTCCACCAAGGACTTCACTTGTTGCTCATCTGTGACATCGCAATGGATGTAGGTGCACCGGTGGGATCCGATCGATGCCGCGAGGTTGTGGCCCTTTTCGTCTTGGATGTCGGCAATCACAACATACGCGCCGTGATATGCCAACCGACGCGCCGTCTCCTCGCCGATGCCACTTGCGCCACCGGTGATGATGGCTACTTTGCCGTCAAGTTTGTTTGAGGCATGGCTTGCCATTTCTGCAGGCGAGAATGGAAAACTGCATACAGAAATCGCCTATGAAGTCGTGCCGAAGGAGATGCAGAGCCACTTCATATGATAGAACTTGAGAAAGGACAAAGAACAATTATGTTAACGTTGAATGTTAGGTGTTGATTTTCCGTTGAAGATTTCATTTATACACTAGGTTTGGATCCAATAATGAATAAAGTAAGTTATTGGTAGGCTATCACAACCAAATTGATATGAACTTTCCATTAAATTTTGGCTCGTTATATCAACCTTGTTAGAATCCTCACTCTAAATAGAACGGATATAATTCACAACTGATGGGTTTTTACGAGAGGATAAGGCAAAGTTTTTTCTCCGCATGTGGGCCCAGATGGATGTAAATATGATTGGCCTTGCCTCTTCGGACACTTCCTGCCACCTTAATCATATCTTATAACTGTGGAAATTTGTAGGCTTAAGCTGATTTTTTTTTTACTTGTGCTGACTTTCCGTTGAATATTCATTTATACACGAGATTTGGATCCAATAATGAATAAATTTGGCAAGTTATTAGTAGGCTTTAACAATCAAATTGATATGGACTCTTCATTGGATTATGTATTATTATATCAACTTTGTTAGAATTCTCGTTACGTTGCTCTAGATAGAATGGACATAATTTCCAACTAATGGATTTTGATGCAGGAAGAGGGCAAAATTTCCTCGTTGCATATGAGCTCAGATGGATGTGGATATGGTTGATCCAGCCTCGTTGGGCACTATCACAATGCGCGATCATATCCTTAAAATTTGAAAATTTGTAGGCTTTTAAGCTAATTTCTTTACATGCGTTGTATATTTTGGTATTATAATTTCTTTTTATTTTCTCCCTTGATCATATTTTCAATAATTCATTCTTTTTTTCTCGTCAATTAACCATGAAATTTTTCCATATTAAACTTTTCCGGTGGACTCCTTTACTCTTTCTTCTTCTTTTCTTCGACGAGTATGTATGTTCTTTTGGCAAATGAGGTAGATAAATTCAGATACCGACTAGTATTAGTTAAAAGCTGATAGGTAATTGGATAGGTGTGCAAAATAGAACTACAAACCCTAAAGAAATCGGCAGAATCTTATTATTTAATAGAACTACATCAAAGTAGTTGGGTTGTCTTCATCATAACCTTCATCCCGCCTTCTAGAAGGAATCTGCCACCAAAGATGCTAAGTTCAGAAACAGACAAAAGATGGAGCAATAACTCTCTTGCGGAAGCCAGATTTGGGCCTTGAGTTTTCCACGCCTTAGGAAGAAATCAATTGCATAATTCCTAGGATCTAAATAACTTCGCATCCTGTGTCTATAAAATGCAAATTGTCGATGAATTTAATTAAAATATCTTACATCATCTTTGAGTTGGACTCTCATGTGTGTATGTGAGGCTCATTATTTCACATGGAAAATGCTGGACTGTTTGATAATTAAAAGTAACTTTCAAGTGAAAGTTATCATTGAAAATGTTAAAAGCCCAATATTAGTGGGGATTAACTTTGAGCTTTCGAACTCTTTTTTTATTTTTTCCAAAACTATCATCACTCATTCTTTAAATTTCTATTTTTTTCCTTTGTTATTATTTTTTAAAAAACCAAAATAATGCTAAAAAAATCAAATTTATATAAATGCAATATATATATATATATATATATTTGGTCTTTTTAAAAAAATTATTTATATATTTGATTTTTTAGCATATATATTTGATATTTTTAGCATTATTCAAAAATTTATATTTAAAAAGTCACATACAATATTTTTTCAATTTCAAACAAATAAAAATTAAAAAATTTCGATGAATGATTTGGTCTTTTTTAGTTAAAATTATATATATGTATTTTTTTAGCATTATTGTCAAAATCTGTATTTAAAAAGTTGCATACATTATTTTTTTTTTCAATTTTAAACAAATAAAAATTAAAAAATTCCAATGAAGGGTTTGGTCTTTTAATATATATGTATTTGATTTTTTTAGTATTATTGTCGAAATTTATATTTAAAAGTTGCATACATTATTTTTTTAAAATTTTAAACAAATGAAATTAAAAAATAAATATTAATTATCCAAAATGCTTTTTAAATGTGTTTTATACCAAATGACATTTCTCTCAAAATTGTTTCTCAAAACATAGTTTACCAAAAATGATTTTTATATTTGCCTAAAGTTCTTTAAGCTAAACCGCTTTTTACATTTTTTAATGGGTTTTAAAATACTGAATCAAATGCACCCATCATACTAAATTATACGAAAGACTTCAATAAGTGAATTATTTTAAGAAATTTCCCATTATTTGGTATATAGATAACATGTTCTTTTTTTTGGGGTTTTTTTTCTGGGGGGGGGGTGGGGGGGAGGGGGTTAAGTGGGCTCAAAAGTTTCAGAAAATGCAAATTCACATGAGTTTTCTAACGACTGAAACTACATTCGCTCAAAGGAGAACGCGTTTTCATGAGTAACGTCGTCAACTCCTTTCCCTATACTCTTTGATGCCCCAGTGGATCCATGCTCAAAAGTAAAAGGGTAGCCTGAGATTCTCCTTTCAAGGCACGTTCTTCTACTTAGATATCTTGATAATTTTCCTCTTTTTTCTTATAAGTTTTGTTTAGCTCTTCTCTATCTAGATCTAGTGTATCTCTCAACTTGTGTTTTTGTTCCCAGTGAAATAAGGGGACTACATATATCTGGTCAGTTGATTGTTGGTATGAGTTCAATTTCTTTTTCTCTTTCCATAAATATTCATACTCATCATTCTTAACGTGTATTTTGATTGATAATGTGTATAGCATAGCTTCATTGTCTAGAATTAATTATTATTTGAGGAGGTACTTTGCAATTTCCGAGTTGTCTTTGAGTTGATTGGTCTTTCCTATCTCTAGAAATGACAAACCCTCGCATTAGGGGTGAGCATAGTTTCTGAGTAGAAATTGAAAACTAGCCAAGAGAACGGATCTAGTTCTAGGTTCTAATGGAAATAAATCCAATTCCTGATTCCATATATTTTGGAGCCTATACAATGCGGTTTGATTCCCAATTCTCAAGTGGGAATTGAACCAATCCAGATGGGGAATCAAGAACTGGACTAAGAACCAAATAAGGAACCTACATAACCCTAAAATAGACATGACCTACATAGTTTTACAGTGAGGGCCGAGCGAACAAAAAGAAAACTTCTTCCTTTGAGAGCGACTCCTTGGATTTTATCGTGATATTTGACTCCTCCAGATCTGGAGTCCAGATACTGCTCTTCCTTGCTGATCAGTTGGCCGCTTCTACCATTGCAGAACCAAGCTCGTTGGTATACTGTTTTTCGGCCTGGAGAGCACGAATAGCTTAGACTTCGCTCGAAACTTCTTCATTGGCCAATATCACTAGTGACAAGACCTTCGGAACCTCCTATTGCCAGTTTGCTTATAGTTTGCGACTGTCGCGACCTCTTTTTTTCGGCGCCCGCAATCGGGTATGGGCGCCTAAGGAGGCTAATGGCTCGGCTGAATTTATTTATGCCCGGACTCTCCCAAGTCCACCAATTCACGACTTAGTGGCTCAAGTTTTTAACCTATAAATCAAATTTTAAAATGGAGTCGCCACTAATCGATTTGGGGTGGGTTGATTAGAAACCCAAGTGAAGTATCGGGAGAAATACTCACTCTGCGCAACCAGAGAAATTAGGATCGGGGACTTGATTACACTAGTTAATCACTAATGCCCTTTCGGTACATAATCTTGTTTAAACCCTGAGGTTTTTGGATGTTCGAGGGATTTTCCATGCATTTTTGGGAGGAAAAACATTTTCTAGGTCTTTTTCTAATTTTTTTGGACACAAAAGGGATTTTTTTTTGGGATTTTTTGGTATTTTTGGGAAAATACAAGTCTTTGGCTTTTTATGAAGTTTTTGACATTTTTTGGCTTTTTTTGGATTTTTGACATTTTTTGGAAAATATGAAATATATTTGATTTTTTTATTTTTCAGAAAATAATTTTTTTTAAAAATTTTTTTGACATTTTTAGAAAATAAATTATTTTTTATTTTTCTCGATTTTTTGGAAAATAAAACATTTTAAAATATTTTTGAAAATAAAACATTTTTTTGATTTTTGAAATAAAATATTTATTTATTTATTTATTTAAAATATTATTTTATATTAAAATAATATAAAAAACTTACCCGAGTTGGATCCGCGGGTTGGGTCCGACCCGGACCCGCGATCCAAATGAGGATGGGCCCGACTCGGATTTTTTCATCTTTTTTATTATTATTTTTTATTTTATTAAACGATGCCGTGACCGGGCATTCGGGGATACCGGCCCGGCCCGACAGGCCACTCCGTGACCCGACTCCCCACGAAACCCTACCCGGTCCGACCCGAATCTCGACCCGCCTTCCGCCGCCTCCGCAATTTGCGGAATCCCTACCCGGTTCCCGATTCGGGTCCGACCCGACAACCCGGGTCGCGACCGGAAAATCGGGAACCCTAGGGTTTCGAATTGCGGCGCCGAGGGGGAGGAGATCGAGGCGCAGCGGCGACGACGGCGGCGACGGCGACGATGACGGCACGATACTGTTCGTGGCAATGGCGCGACGGGGCGGCAACGACGGCGAGACCCACGCGAATCCCTTCCTCTCCAACTTCTCTCTCTCCCTTTCCCCCTCCGGCGAGGCTCGGATCCCGGGCCGCGAGCCCTCGGCCCCCCGAAGTCTCTCAATGGGGTGTCCAAGGGCTGTGACTCGATCCGGCTGCCTCTCTCTCTCTGTGATCTCCATCCCTGTTCTTCGTCGGGGATGGAGGGCCTATTTATAGGCGCGGAAGCGGCCGGTCGGCGAGGCTTCGACCCACCGGTTGGACCGCCGTCCCATCCGCCATCATCGCCTCCTACAGTCACATCCCGTCGACGCCCACTACTCTGCTCCGCACGCGATCGCCGTCCGTCCACCCCCTTCCTCTCCGTCGCGCCCTTTGCGCGTGCTCTACAGAGGCGCGAGGAAGAAGAAGATGCGGTGGGGCCGGGCTTGGCGGAAATGGGCTGAGAGCCCATGGGGGGCCTGTTCCTCTTTTTGCTTTTTTTCTTTGCTTTTTTTTTTGTTTATTATCCGAAAATTAGATAAAATAAAATAATAATAAAATAAAGCCTAATTTTAGGCATCAACAGCTGCCCTTCTTTGAAGGTGAGCTCGCAGAGGTTGCATTTAAAGACAAAATGATGCCTAAAATTTGGTCATATATGCATAGCGGATTATATTTTATTTGGAACTTATTATCCTATGTAAAAAGAGCAATATAACATTACATATTCTAAGACAGATAAGAAGATACATGTAGTTACTTATCGGGAGTGAGTGAGATAGGGTGTGAGCCCCGAGCTTTGGAAAGTATCAAGGCGTCATCTTACCTGGTGACACGAGGAGGTTGCTTTTCCAGGGCTCGAACCATTCTTCAGTCACATGTTAAAACAATCAATAATTTGTCTAGGACCCGAACCTTTCTTCGATTGCCTTGACAAGAAATTGCTCCTTCAGGACCCGAACCATTCTTCGGTCGCTTGTTGGAGCAATTAGGGATTTGTCTCGGACCCAAACCATTCTTCGGTCGCCGTGACGGGAAATTGCTTCTCCAGGACCCGAACCATTCTTCGGTCGCCTGTTGGAGTAATCAAGGGTTTGTCTCGAACCCGAACCATTCTTCGGTTGCCATGACGGGAAATTGCTTCTCTTGGACCCGAACCATTCTTCGGTCGCCTGTTAAAACAATCAATGATTTTTCGAGGACCCGAACCATTCTTCGGTCGCCTTTTGGAGTAATCAAGGGCTTGTCTCGGACCCGAACCATTCTTCGGTCGCCTGTTAAAACAATTAGTGATTTATCTAGGACCCGAACCTTTCTTCGGTCGCCTTGACGGGAGATTGCTCCTCCAGGACCCGAACCATTCTTCGGTCGCCTGTTGAAGTAATCGGTGTTTTGTCTAGGACCCGAACCTTTCCTTGGTCGCCTTGACGGGAGATGCACCGACCTTTCTCAGGGCATCTCATTTGTGGGTGCTTGATTTGTATCGAGGACACCAGTTGGTACCCGACCTTTCTCGGGAGATACGTCGACCTTTCTCAGGGCATCTGTTTTGTGGGAGGTGTCTGACCTCTGTCAAAGACAACAGCCGGTACCTGATTTTCCTCGGGAGATGCGCCGACCTTTCTCAGGGCATCGTATTTGTTGGGGTGTCTGACTTCTGTCAAAGACATTGGATGGAACCCGACCTTTTTCAGGAGGATGCACCGACCTTTCTCAGGGCATCGATTTGTGGGGCATCTGACTTCTGTCAAAGACACCAGTTGGAACCCGACCTTTCTTGGGAGGATGTGTCGACCTTTCTCAGGGCATCAATTCTGGAAGATACCTAGACATTCACAAGCATATCAAAGAGTACATGGATATTCACAAGTACTAACCTAAAGGGTATCTGGGCTCTTGCAGGTGTCAAAATGGGTATTTGGCTGACCATAGGCATTAAATGGGTACTTGGATGATCACCAGTATGAATTCTTGGGGGACACTTGGGCATTCACAAGTATCGAATGGGTACTTGATAATTGGAAATATTGAGAACATACATTGGATATTTGTGAAGGTATCCCACCTCCTGGCAATTGGGAAATATCGAGGGCATACCGGGATATTGGTGAAGGCCTCTCACCTCCGGTATTTGGAATATCGAGGACGTACCTTGGATATTCATGAAGGTTTTTCACCGACTGGTAATTGGGAATATTGAGGACGTGTCTCGCATATTTGTGAAGGTCTCTCACCTCCTGGTAATTGGGAATATTGAGGCCGTGCCTCGCATATTCGTGAAGGTCTCTCACCTCCTGGATGGCCGTAAGCACTCAAAAGGGCTGGAACACCTGGATAGCCACAGGTGTACAAAGTACTAGAATACTTGGATGAACACATGTATTTAATGATATGATCTGGGAACACTCAGGCTGGTCCAAGTGCTAGAAAGCATACTTGGACGGCGGTGCCAAGCAAAGCAATGGAATGCTTGAACAGCTGCTATATTATTTAGGGACAACTCGGACAGGTTGAGTGTCATGAAAAGGGCTATCCGAACAATGGCCGGTACTCGAAGACAAGAGGATACTTGGACAATCAGCAAGTATTCAATGATAAATAGATACTTGGTCAGTCACAAGCATTAATACTCTAAGGACATCTCGAACAGGTCGAGTGTCAAGAAAAGGGAGCATCCGAATGATGACCGGTATTCGAAGGCAATGGGATGCTGAGACAGTTGCAAGCATCCCAAACTCAAGGGACGACTCGAATAGGTTGAGTGTTAACAGAGGGAGCACCCGGCAAGGGGTGGGTACTAAAAAACAAGGGGGTACTTAGACAGTTGCAAGCACCCAAACTCAAGGGACAACTCGAATAGGTTGAGTGTCAATAAGAGAGTACCTAGACAGTGATAGGTACTTTAAGACAAATGGGGATAGTGATATGCTTACCTGACAATATCTCTGATTTTTGAGAGTATGTCTGCTATTTGCACAATATGCACACATGATTGTATATACTGTAAATTCATAAATTCAGATGTGATTTATGCATGACAATCTTGTCAGTTTTGTATCATTCGAATTCCACTGGGGAAGATTTTGAAAGACAACATTCATTCGGAATATAGATGCTTTGAGCATGCCAGATGAGAGACTTTCAGTCTGAAAGGACTTTTCACTCACTCTCATGGAGAATGCTATCCTAACCATTGATACAGGATTTATAAGGATCACACTATCTCATTGTCATCATGTCAGCAGGGGTCCGAGTATTCTCGCAAACGGTACGACTTTACTAATGTGAGAGGTCTTTGTTGAAATTGTGATGAAGACTTGGTCAACAGCTCATCAAATGGGAACATCGAGGTCGAAGCCGATGGACAAAAATGCTACACGATCATCTTCGGATTTATAAGTCAAGAATCCTGCGAAAAGAGATAGAGTAATCTTGCTCGTACTTCTTCGAGCGATGCTTATGTACATATGAAATCCTACGTTAATTGAAGTGCATCTAGTCTGAAGAGACTTTTACAATGGGAATGTAACATAGTCTTGGCTCACATGTAAGAGGGTGAGAGTTGGTGATTGTCTTGGCATTTGTCACTAGTCTTTCTTCACGGTCAGATGGAGGTTGTATCAATTGAACAACAATTTCTCTTGGGAATACAAATGGCTGTATTTTTGTTTGGGGCATCGGCATTGCTTTTACCAGGCACACTGCTTTTTTCATGCCCCTATTTCTCATCTAAATTTTCATTCATTGGCATTTACCTTGCTTTTATCAGGTACATTGCTTTTTTATGCCCCAGTTTTTGTTCTTGTTTGCTTGAGGAATTGATCTTGGCGAGTTCAAGCAAACGCCTTTGTTAGACTATGGAGTCTTCATCTTTTGTTGGCACTTCTGATTATGCTGCTCAAACGACAGTGGCTTCTGCTTTGCCTCCATGTGAGGGTGAATTTATAGACTCAATTGAGTTATACAATGGATACAAGTGCATAAATAAAGAATTGCTCTTCACGACTCTAGGGCACTTAAATTAACGCGAGTGTTCATATGCAATAAAGACACTTGAAGATTGATGCAAGTGCAAGCAAGAAAATTTCTATCCCCTTTCTTACCTTGTGATGTTGATTTGCTTTCGACTTGCCCCAGTGTGGGGTGGTTCTTTGTCGGGAGTATAGCAGAAATTTGTCAGTGTATGGGGCTCAAAGTGAGCGATGGAATGCCTCTCACTGCTTTGATCATCGTACCATTTGCGAGAGAACTCTTTACCCTATAGTCATGGAATCTTTTGCACTCATCTCACAAGTGTATAGATGGGGGGACTGTGTGTAGGATATGGCTTGCCTTTCATCATTCTGACGCGCCTCATCCAACATGCTCAATCAATCTTGTATTCTTCAATTAGCTGTCTATTCTAATAATTCTCAATGGAATCAATGATTTAGACAGACAAAATCATCATGCAAAATTCACCTAGAAAAATGCATGCAGTGTATGATGTGATGGAGTTTGTATTCTCAAAATGAATGAATGACTTTTTACTCAAGAAGAACTTATTAACAGCTTTAGGGGTGTTTACTTGGTGGAACGGTATTCACAAATGTGTTGAAACTTGAACATTAAAAGAGATATTTACAAAAGGGTGATTCACAAATGAGCGTCAATAGATTACTCCTATTGGTTAGGGACATGACATATGAAGGATCAACCAGGGATTGGGAATATGATCAGGAATTTCTATTCTTGCTTTTTGCAGAGAAGAAGCTGAAAATGGATCGATCAACAGGGCCAAAATTAAAAGTGAATTAAGGCCTGAAGGATCTCTGTCATTTGCTTTGGCAATACTTGAGATGCCATTTTGCTTAGGAGAGTCTGTCATGCCTCTCATTGATTTGTTATCTTTGCTTTTGACAGTCAAGTGTTCCTGCAACAAACAAGAGGGAATGTGTTAGTCATGAACTCTTTCAAGAGTCGAATAACTAGAATCGATACAACTTTACCCTTCACTGGTTTGCAGCTGATTGGGTGAACCTAAGGTGAGATGGGGACACGAAGTCCTATATCCCTTGCTTTCGTTATGTCAAATATTGGCTCCTGGATGACATATCATTTTACACGAAATCAGGTGAATTCGATGTGGGTCATTTCCACGTACTAGCTTGGCCAATGTCGATTTGCCAAACCTAACCATCAAGTTGGGCTCTTGAATTCCGATGCTTCCTGTCAATAGGGAAAATATGTCAAAAGCGGGTTTGAGTAGTGGGAGTATTGGAAACGATACCAAGTTACCCTTTCCCGAGTTTGTATTTGTTGATTCCTAAGGATATTTGAATGTCGATGATGGCTTCTCTATCTTAGCATAGTTCAATGTTTCCTTCAATTGGCCTCCCTCATTTATGACCATGTATGCATGATTGCTGGTCGTTGATTCATCTTCAACGCCTTCCTTCTGTGGAATTTCTCCTTCTGTCTTTGACTATATGACCATTAGCAGCATTGAGCAAAGTCATGTACTTCAAGCTTCTATGGAATCTGAGATGGACAATCAAAACCTCCAATTCTCTTATGGCAATTACTTCTTGTGAGAATATGCGTCTGGAGTGAAGCTTCTAAATTCCAAAGTCATTGTCCAGGGTGTGGGGCTATAGATCGCCTTGACTGTCTAGATTTTCTCCCTGTTGACAGTAATCACTTAAAAGGAAGAGGAGGAACTCCTTCCTTATGTTGAAGTTGATCTTGTAACATCTAGCCGTTTGGGCGCGTCGTGCGACAAGATAGTCTTTTAGCTTAGGATGGAGCTGGGCAGGAGTGAGGTATGTCATGGATGCTTCGATCTCAACTCTATGCCTGTACCTATTACGTCTCATCTTTTGTATCCCCTGTTTTCTTGGCAGGGTGTCTTTGAATTTGGTGAGTTCGCCCGATGCGCTTGCTTCAAATGCCCCATGTCACACTAAGTCAAAGGAGATGGGAATGATCTTCTGAGACATGAAGTGAATGAGTCGGAAAGACAAACATGGTTAAATTTATCATCTTGTTTTAACAAAAGCTTTTGGGTGATGAAATATTTTTTTATTTTCAAAATACGTCTTTGGGGGAGAAAAAGCATGAGGAAGCCCAGCCCTCAGTATTCTCCTTGGATGCTATTTTCTTTTCATGGTTGGATAACATCACTAGGCTGGTTTGGAGTACCGCATCATGCTCTTAAAACAAAACATTAGAACTATACAATAGAGTACTTGGAATGGAAAATACAACAAGTAGCACACCCAGACAAGATAAGAAATATGAAATTACAAAAACGAGTAAAACCCATGAAAACTCTGTGTAAAGGAGTGCTTTTGATAGTGTTGGTCTTGAAGCTAAGTGTGTTTGAATTCCTCGCCTTCGCAGACTCGAAGTATTCGCATGCGATGACTACCTCGCTGAAGCTATGGAAGTGTAACCCATGCAGCCAACAAGCGATGTTTGCGGGACAAAGCTTCTATGAACTGCTTCATTAACTCCTCTTCAGCCAGTTGAGGGCAGGTTTGCATCATGAAAGCTCTCCACCTCCTTGCGTATGCTTGGAAATCCTCCATTGGTCTTCTTGTGAAGTGAGCTAAACTTTCACAAGGCAATTCAGTTCTAATCTGGTTTTGGTACTGATGCAAGAATGTGGAAGTCAGCTCATTCCAATCCTTTAAGAGATAAATATTTGCCGTGATGAACCATTGCAATGCAGACCCCGTAAGAGCTTCTTGGAATGCCTGAGTTGTGAACGATATCGGGCCATAGTACCGACTCATTTCCGCATGGAGATATTGCAAGTGGGCCACAGGACAAGTTGTGCCGTTATACTTGCAGAGATCGGGTATCCACATTTCTATGGGGGTCGTGATCCTACGAGGGCAAGACGAGCTGGGTATGTCTTGGCTAGGCCGCTGGTTTTCCCACTGCATATTTGTTGTAGTGGTGAATTTTTCTGTTTCAGGGAAGTTGGATTCTGCCGAGATTACTCCATTGTTTTTTTCTTGGTCAAAATTCCAGAATGAGGATGAAGCATTGAAGCTATCCTCATGGTCAGAGGACGAGCTTAGTACTTCGTTAGGATCGTAGCGGATAAAGACGTATGCTTCTTCTTCTGACGGGCCTTCATCTTCGGATGAGAGTAGGAAACTTGATTATACGATGAATCGTCGTTTCATTGTTGAAATAACGCTGGAAGTCTTTGGGATTGTATTCTAGGGCCGGGAAGTCTTTCAGGATTGTACTCTAGAGGATGGTGGCCCTCAAAGTTGTATTCTTGGGAATGTTCAAAGCTTTGGTGCGGTGGCTCGTCGGTAGATGTTGAATCTATCTGCTTGGGCTTTCTTTTCTTGGCTTCTGCTCCAAACCTTTTGAGTAAGGCCCTTCGTTTTGCTAACTTGATTCTGTCAAGGAAAGTGAGAGACATTAGAGTTTCACTGTCTGATTCACTTTCCAGGCTGATAGGGGTTGGTATTCTTTGGACCCTAGCTCTTGGAGTAAGCTTGGGGAGTTGTCCAGTTGTGCCCCACTCTTGAACAGACTCTTTGTCTTTGATCTCGTACAAAGGCTCCTTGCCTTTCCTAGTGGGAATTTTTCCAGTAACAGGATGTTGCTCAACTGCTCATTTATCATGCAAGGCTTCATTGACATGCTCCTCTCCTATCTCAGCGGCTAACAGCTCCTTGTGCTCCGCGATCATCGGCTCTTCGTAGGGTAAGGTGATGTTAGGGGTGATGTTAATATCATATTCTTGATGGAAAATATGAATTAGTTCCCTCAAGGTTTTAAGGGGACTAATCTTCCTGACAATGTACCATTGCAAGGCAGGGCCAGCCAAGTTTGATTGGTACGATTGAATCATCCTTCGGACCAGGTAGGCCTGCAAGTAGGTCTCTGGGCGGGAGGTATCAGCATACCTTTCGCATTCAGGTGCTTTGAGCTTTTCAGGGATTTCAATGCTGGCATAATTGGAAAGGTCCATGGGATTCCGCCCCTGCAGCTGGTTTAACTTTTTCATGATCCTTTCAAACTGTCCATAGTACTGGCTATTTTCTGGCAAATTTGCGGGCGTCATGATGGTGTTTGAGGCAACTATAGAGTTGGGCTCAGCTTGAGTGGATTTCATTTGTCTCGAGAGTTGTTGAAGGACAATGGACATCTGTCCTACGCCGTCTTCGATGTTAATGAGACGATTTTGTACATCATTTTGATCGGGTCCTATTGCATGGGGCCAATCACGGGTGATTGGTGGCCGGCGATTCATAATTACCTGTTTGTTGTGAAAACAATGAATGAGCACGAAAGTAAATAAACATTGACCCATGGCAATGGTCTAACTGCTTTTTTATTTATCAAAAGAGGATTTATAGACTGCCAACTCCTAACATCTAGAACTTGAAATTGAAAAGCATGATGAAATACTAGATATTAAACAAGAGTCCCTAAACAATGGGACAAAACTTTCACACTATTTACACTAAGGGGCACATGATTGCTAATTTATATGCGACGGGGAGCCTTGTTCTTGCAAGGACGCCTACTTCCTTGAACTGGTTCTGAGGTGTGCATCCAGTCCATTCCCGAATCTCTCTCCATGAGCTCTGCTTGCTCGTGTTGGCTGCTCTCACTGATTGAGTGAGGGACTAATGGCTTCCATCTTGTCGGGATACAATGGTTGTGGATGTAGGACATTGAGGCATGGTGGGCTTTTTCTTCTCCCTCAAGCCCTTTAGGTATCACAATCCTTTTGCGATGGCACTTGTCCCAGGTTTCCTCAGCGGTAGAAATTTCGAATTCATAGTCACGGCTTATGTTGAAAAGAACTGGAGGGACCATCATCTTGAAAGGCGGTGGGATTTCCTGAAGGGCTCCATATTGTCTTGCTACCCGATACGGGTAGTAGGGAATGGCGCCAGTGAGACCGAGCAACGGAATTGGGCGGGTGCGTATGTAAGCAAAGCGGGCCCTTTTTTCATGGAACCAACCAGCACACCATTGGAATGCCTCAGGAGCTGGGTTTTTTAGGAAGCTTACCCAATTTAAACAGCTTTGATTAGGAATGTACGGTCCTAAAACCATAAATTTTTGTAATGGATTTTCAAAAGCATTTGTTTCAGGCGATCGCATGAAGTCTCGAAATTCGCTTAGGTGAGAAAAGAACCAAACTTGTAAAATTTCAGGAGAGGCTCGCATGATTTTCTCCGAGTTGTCTTTAAAACGATTAAAAGACAAGAATGTTTCAGTTAAAATCATGTTGACATAATTCCCCCTTTTAAGATCGATCAACTATCCATGCCATCTTAGGAGTTATGGCATTTCTTTGATGGGGGAAGATGATGAGTTCGAAAAAGGCTAGGAGGAAAATCTCACTTTTCTGGGTCATAGGTTGATTTTGGAAACAGGCATTCATAAATTCTAGTGGGCAGGTATTATGGTTGCCTTCAAGAATTTGTCTCATGACATGGATTTCAGTTCCTAAAAGTCGTGCTAACTGCGCCATGGGAGGGTGCCTATTGATGGCTTGACAAGCTTTTTCTCAAGAGGCATTCCAGTGATGATCTTTGTATTCTTCTAGGGTTGGGGTTAGCTCAAACCTACCGAATATAAAAGTAATTGTCTTCGGGCACCAAAAATGTGCCATGGCTTGTATGACTTCAGGACGAACATTGATTTGGATCAACGATAGGAGATGACCAATTTTGGCCTTCACGCGCTCCTGGGCAACCGATCTAATTGACCCCACCATCCGAAGAGCTCGCCTTGGGAGCAGGAATGAACTGGATATCGTCTTTCCCCATCACATATAAACGGGACTTGAAAAGTTTATCCTACATTGCCATGGGCCAAATAAAAAGATTGAGTAAAAGTAAAGAAATCACTTTGCTTTTAAAGAAAAATGGCAAGCACAAAGACATGCGCATGGGACGTGCGACTCGATTTCTAACTCAGAAGGCTTGATGAAATTAAAAAGGTATCGGCCCATCGCAGTCTCGCATTAGCGGCATACCCTCCTAACCTCGGCTAAGAAATTCGGGGAAAAGAAAGGCAACCTCTACATCGCAGTCTCGCGTTCGAGGTCGTATCTTTCTTAACACCATCCTAGAAATCCTATGGCGGCCCGGAGTCCGGCGGCCGGGTTGTGTGTGCCATGTGTAGTGTTTAAAACAGTAAAGCATGCACAGCAGTTTATAATCACAAAACATTTTATTTTGACAGAATAAAAAAAACTTTAAGCTATTACCCTGCACAAAAGAAAAAAAACCCAAGTCAGCAAAGCATTTAAACAAAGATAAAATGGCATAAGTCCTCAAAGTCCTCAGCGGAGTCGCCAAGTTGTCGCGACCTCTTTTTTTCGGCACCCGTAATCGGGTATGGGTGCCTAAGGAGGCTAATGGCTCGGCTGAATTTATTTATGCCCGGACTCTCCTAAGTCCACCAATTCACGACTTAATGGTTCAAATTTTTAACCTATAAATCAAATTTTAAAATGGAGTCGCCACTAATCAATTTGGGGCGGGTTGATTAGAAACCCAAGTGAAGTATCGGGAGAAATACTCACTCTGCGCAACAGAGAAATTAGAATCGGGGACTTGATTACACTAGTTAATCACTAATGCCCTTTTGGTACCTAATCTTATTTAAACCCGAGGTTTTTGGATGTTCGAGGATTTTCCATGCATTTTTGGGAGGAAAAACATTTTCTAGGTCTTTTTCTAATTTTTTTGGACACAAAAGGGATTTTTTTGGGATTTTTTTGGTATTTTTGGGAAAATACAAGTCTTTTTGGCTTTTTCTGAAGTTTTTGACATTTTTTGGTTTCTTTTTCATGAATTTTTGGCTTTTTTTGGATTTTTGACATTTTTTGGAAAATATGAAATATTTTTGATTTTTTTATTTTTCGGAAAATAAAATATTTTTAAAATTTTTTTGACATTTTTATAAAATAAATTATCTTTTATTTTTCTCGATTTTTTGGAAAATAAAACATTTTTAAATATTTTTGAAAATAAAACATTTTTTTGATTTTTTGAAATAAAATATTTATTTATTTATTTATTTAAAATATTATTTTATATTAAAATAATATAAAAAACTGACCGGGTTGGATCCGCTGGTTGGGTCCGACCCGGCCAACGATTCGAATGAGGATGGGCTGCGTTGCGGGCCGACTGGATTTTTCATCTTTTTTTATTTATTTTTATTTTATTAAAACGACGCCGTGGCGGGCATTCGGGGATACCCGGCCCGGCCCGACGACTGGCCCGACAGCCGCTCCGTGACCCGACTCCCCACGAAACCCTACCCGGGTCCGACCCGAATCTCGACCCGGCCTTCCGCCGCCTCCGCAATTTGCGGAATCCCTACCCGGTTCCCGATTCGGGTCCGACCCAACAACCCGGGGTCGCGACCCGGAAAATCGGGAACCCTAGGGTTTCCGAATCGCGGCGCCGAGGGGGGAGGAGACCAAGGCGCAGCGGCGACGACGGCGGCGACGGCGATGGCGGTAGCGATGATTGGGCTATGGAGAGGGAGACGACGACGGCGACAATGACGGCACGATACCTGTTCGTGGCAACGGTGCGACGGGGGCGGCAACGATGGCGAGACCCACACGAATCCCTTCCTCTCCAACTTCTCTCTCTCCCTTTCCCCCTCCGGCGAGGCTCGGATCTGAGGCCGCGAGCCCTCGGCCCCCCTGAAGTCTCTCAGTGGGGTGTCCAAGGGCTGTGACTCGATCCGGCTCCCTCTCTCTCTTTGTGATCTCCGTCCTTGTTCTTTGTCAGGGATGGAGGGCCTATTTATAGGCGCGGAAGCGGCCGGTCAGCGAGGCTTCGACCCACCGGTTGGACCGCCAGCCCATCCGCCATCATCGCCTCCTCCGGTCACGTCCCGTCGACGCCCACTACTCCTCTGCTCCGCACGCGATTGCCGTCCGTCCACCCCCTTCCTCTTCGTCACGCCCTCTGCGCGTGCGCTACAGAGGCGCGAGGAAGAAGAAGATGCGGTGGGGCCGGGCTTGGCAGAAATGGGCTGAGAGCCCATGGGGGGGCTGCTCCTCTTTTTGCTTTTTTTCTTTTGCTTTGTTTTTTTTTGTTTATTATCCGAAAATTAGATAAAATAAAATAATAATAAAATAAAGCCTAATTTTAGGCGTCAACAGCGACTGTTAATCATGTTTTCAAAGTGAGATTCGATCAAGAACAGATTCTTGAAGATATCATTTCTGTTTGAGCAAAATTTAATCAAGTTTGATGTTATTTCACTGATTCTTAGTACGTTAACATGTATGATGATAATTTAAATTTTAATCTCTCACTTGCTTTAATTATATGGAGACTTTCATGAAGCTGCTCACCACATATTTGACGAGATGCATAAACCAAGTCTATGCTAGTTTCTCTAAAGTTTCAAGATCACTTTGAGTGCGTATTGCATATCAACATGAAAGTAGTTGCTTTTTATGTAAACAATTTGTCGGCTTTAAAGGTCAGAAGAGGTGTTCATGCCCATAATTTGGCTTGTGGATTTGGGTCGGATCCATATGTTCAGTAATTTTCTCTTGAAATCCGGCTCATGTAGTCCCTAAGTATTACTTGCTTGTCGCTACCCCCTCCACTCTCCCTCTCTCTCTCATATTATATTTTTAGCACACGAAAAGGCTTGGTCTACTAATGTTTTGTTCTAATACAAGTACCTTTCATGCATGTATCTCTTGATAATTAGGCCAAAGAAAGAACTTTAATTTAATTAGTTTCTTTTTATCAAAATGTTTTCTTTTATCCAAAAAAATATATGAGGTGGGATTTTCTAATAATTATTTTAATTTTAATATGATTAAGTGATTAACTATATATGTTGTTTCTTTTGTTTTGAGGTAATTAATGAAACTAGTTTCTAGGTAGACTCTAGAATCGATTGATAGGATAGATTACATATTATAGGGTCCACAGGGTGGGTTCTTGATTTCAAAAATTAGGAACCAACAAGATAGGTACTAGGAGGAAATTGGTCCGCTTTGGAATGCTCACCCTAACTCATATCACTTCTGTTTTTAATTATTATTTTCACGTTTTCTTTCTCATCACCGCTCTTTCTTGATTCTAGCATGACTTAGATAATAGATATTTGAATACTAAATAGATAGTAAGAAATAAGATTTTCACTTTCTCATTGTTGAATTTATCAAAAGATTTTTTTTCTTTTTCTTTACTAATTCAAGTCTATTACTTTTTATATTTTCAATAAAATTTTCTTAAATAATTCAACTTATTGTTATATCATCTATGTGAAAATCCGAAATATAATTTAACTAAATAGTATAAATAGTTACCAACTGAATCGAAATGCTAACTAGAATATAGAATAATGAGATTAGAATCTTACTCAAAATTCTAGAAACTAGAAATATAATGTAATATCTCGTTTTGTTTTGTTTTCTCACCCACTCTCTATACATAATGACCGAGCGAATGCTTCTCTGCTCTGTCCATTTTGACCGAGCTCCCCTCCATTTTGCAGAATTTGTCAGCCCACTTTTGACCCAGAATTCCCCGAAAATGCATAATCTTATAGATTAAATAGAACTTTGGAAAAAGAAAAAGAAAAAAAAAATCAGTTAAAAAATGTCTCCATTGATGGTGCCACCAGCGAGTGAGGTTCAGGTTGAGAGCTTCGTCTTATGGCGGACGGCGAAACCTCCTGGCTCCGACAAGAACTTGTTCCTCAATGGGGCAGGTCCTATATATTTTCAGTGCTCGTATTTTTGGGTGTTATTGGTAGTGCATATGATAGTTAATATTTACGAGTGATGCTATCATGGTAATCGTAAAATTTGCGCACATTTTTTTGGGTCAAAAAGTGATAATTATATTTTCTTTTCATAATTATATTACTAAAAAATATATAGCAGGATTTACATGGTTCCAAGCAGATATTTAGCTAATCCATCAGCAAACTTAGCATGTAATCTGGGAATCTTTAAAATGATAATTTCTTTTGAATGAAAAGGTTGGGAGGACATGATGAATTTCACCATCTGCTTCAAAATTACTTTAGAGCTATCATCATCTTCATAGTGAAAGATGCTAGCCACAGCCAGACTCTCACTCGGTTGATAGTATTGGAGAAAACTTCATTATCTATTTTGAAGTTGACAAAATGTTTCCATCAATCTAGTCTAAAGATTTGCAGATTCTATTGTCAAAGTCTGAAGATTTAAAGTCTGCCCTCACTGATAGTTTCCAGACCGACGAAGAAAAGATTTATCGATGAAGAAGACTTATCCAGATACAAGTATATCTTTAAGGATTTGGTTCGTACGGTTGAAGAATATCTCATGGCTGGAGATAGCATCTCGTGATCAACTATTCTTATTGAAATAAATTTGAATATTTAGATCAGTTGATTGGCGAAGTATACTTAGAATGTTCTATTTATAGAAACTTAGATCCTAATTGTATGGGAGAGCATGATTGATGAGCTATCATCACATTCCTTAAATAACTCGAAGATCTTCCGAATTGATTCTGTCCAACGGGAAGATTTTTGCTGATTACATTTTGTTGAGCTTAAACTGTACACAAAAGAGAGATCAAATACTTGTGAGACCTTGAGGAAGTATAGTAGAATCTTTACACTGTGGAATCAAGGAGGTGATACTGTATAATCTCTTTTGGTTCTTAGTGAAATCTAGTCAATGGGCTGTCAGTGCGAGAGAGTGAACGTATGTTTGGTCTAAACCGAACCACTATAAACCTTGTGTTTAAATTCTCTTTCCCTAATCTCTTTACTTAATTCGCAGTCTTATTTATCGGTTTACAGTCTTTCATATCTTTAATTTACTATTTTCATATAAGTTGAATTAAGTTGTTAAGTTTTGCAAAACCTTCTTAAACACCTATTCACCCTCTCTCTAAGAATTAAGTTGTTAAGTTTTGCAAAGAAAGAAAAATTCTTAAACACCTATTCACCTGTTTAGATGATCTCTCTAAGTACTTATACTAGCACTATCTTGGTTGTTGGAAGATATGATTTTGTGATTTGTAATTATAGGAATATAAATGTATTTTAGGATAGAAAAAGATAGCTTTATTACACAAAGAGGCCAAGAAGGGGCCATCACTGTTTGTCCTCTCCGCTTTGATTGCCTCATAAACCTACTTTGGAGCGTTTAGGCCGAAGGAAAGCAAAAAGAACCAACTTCATGTTTACAAGACTACGGTTGATATGATTTGTTTTATGGGGATATCGTTCTTCATTCAGAGCGTAGGTGCTCAAATCTGTTTAGATGATCACAGGGTGAGCACGAGCTCAGGTCACTGCCCAAAGTATGAACCTTCAAGCAACGATTGAGGCTTATGATGGTGGCAAAACCGGAAATCTGAACTCCTGACACTTTGGGGTCCTATGTCATCTTCTTGGTCTTTAGGAAATATGTTTGGGGGAAAAGACCCTCATTTCCTTGTCTAAGCTGTAAATGGGAAGCATCAACCTAAATTGAATGGAGAAATCTCCTTTATTAGTAGGGATGTTATGTGAAGATGTTTTTCCTTTTTCCTTAACAACTTATCCGAAGAAGGAAAGACAAACAGACCGATCATATGTCGTCTCCGCAAATCTCTTTATGGATTGAAACAAGACAAAGACTTGATGATCTATGTTGATGACATTCTCATCATGGGAAATGATGTTAAAGAAACTTAAAGAGCATGCATTTGACTTTTCATATCAAAGACTTAGGATCACCTAAGTATTTTCTTGGAATTGAAATTCTTCAGGGCATATCATTGAGTCAACGGAAATTTGTGATGGAAATAATATCGATTATAGAAATCCAGGTTTGGGAATACTTCTTTCTCGAAAGTGTAACATGGAGATGACGATTGATGCAGATTATGCCACATGCCCTATGAGTAGAAGGTCTATTACTGGCATCAAATTTGGGGAATCACTTCTTTCATGGAAGACAAAGAAACAGTCTACCGTATCTTTATCATCGGCTGAAGCTGAATATCGATCTATGGCTAAGACTGTTTGTGAAATAGTCTGGTTAAGGGGGGATCTCGGAGCTCCGGTTAAAGGACCAACTTTACTCTTACGTGACAATGATTCAGCACTCAAGCTTGCAGCAAATCTACATGAAAGGACGAAGCATATAGAAGTTGATTGTCTTTCGAGAAAAGATTCAAGAAAATTGACATTGGTCTTTACGAAATAGAAAAGACCCTAGCTAAGCATCAACCTAAATTGAATGGAGAAATCTCCAGAGTACAGACCGATCATAAGACATAGAAATCATTACCAGCAAAATACTGCACTAAGCTTGTAATATTGAAATCGAATATGGATCATCAAGTATCTACAAAACTTGAATACTTGTTTACATGCAATGTGCGTACGGTAGAAGCTGAGAGCTCGAGCTCATTGTCCTTGGATGTTCAACAGGAAGAACTAAAGCCAGATTTTCTCTCCGAACAACTAGCAGCAGATATAAATTGCCAAATTACAGTCTCGTTTGACGTCTTGTTAAGATCATATTGCAGAAAGCAAATTCATTGTCCATCCACTAATCAAACCAGATATAAAACAAGCAAGATCTGCCTGATGCCTAAATATGTATCATCTAAGAATGGCCTCATAATGATTATATAGTTTCCTTTCTCTAAGAACAGATCATTATCACAAAGGAAGGCTTCTACATGTTTGAATATTACCTGTCCTCTGTGATAATGATCTCTTTTGATCAGGTCAAATATTGCTCGAACCAAAAAAAAAAGGAAAAGAAAAGGAAGATGAAAAAGAATAATTAAGTGGTATAAAGAGGAAAATGAGACCATCGACTGAGAGCATGCCGAGAAGGAAGAGAGAGAGAGAGAGAGAGGAGGACAAAAAAAGAAGATGGTTTTGTAGCATGGGGTCCTTGCCAAGCAAACTCAACTACATAACACAACATTCAGTAAGTGCTTTTACCCCTTGTTCTTTAAATCACAATAGTTTTCCAAATTAGGGCTCATATTTGGAATTAAGTGGAATTCGAGCTGCGATATTCGATTTTGGAGTTGCTAAGTTGAGACATTATGGAAGAATGATAGTTTAAGATGTTGTAAATGAGTAGAATATTACAGAATTTGATTCGAGCTTATTGTTTGTCCGAAATGAATTTTCAAAATTTCCCGCAGTACATGTCCAGAGACTTTGAGACTGCATTTTGTCGGTTTTTAGCTCTATTTTGGGTCAATTAAGTTAGGGGTCCTATGGTACATTGAAAGGCCTTTTATGGACTGTAAGTTTTGTTTGAACAGGGTCCAGTGAAGAGAGTTATGGCGTAACCAAGTTTTACGCTCAAGTTTTGCGTTGCAAATGGCTTAAATAATTGTTTCAGGTGAGCAATTTGTTATCATGTAAGAGTCATTTTGTCATTTTGTTTGTTGCTTGCTTGATAGGATCATGAGTTCAATGGTTTGAGTAATATTTGTTATTTTCCCATAAGTATTTTGAGGTAAGTGGTGCTACATCTTCTATGGATTTCTAGACTCATGTCTTGAAAGTGATAAACATTTGATATATTATGAGTTATGAATAAATATGTTTGTGACATAAAAGTTTGGATCGGGCAATTACTACATTTTCATATTGGTGAGTGATTTGAGAAATGTTTTATGAAAAACATTTCGTTGTGCATGTGGTTTATGAAATAAATTTTGAAATGGTATTAGAATGGTTTTAAGAAAAATATTGTGAATATATATGTATTGCATTACAAACTGGAATGGATTCCAAAACGTTATGAGAAATATCTTGTGAAATGTGTTTAGTTGATGAACAAAGTTTAAAAGATTATGCGTTCTGTTTTTTTGGAATGCATTGTGAATTATGTTATTGATTATATATTGAATTTTTGGATATTAGACGATGTGAATTTGGTGCTCAATATTATTGTGAGCCTATTCAGGAGATTGTAGGCATGCATATCGAGTTTAGGTTATATTTCTGGGCCGAGCCACTGGCTTTGTAGGTGGAGAACTTGCCAAGAGAGGAATTTTGGTCGCATTGTCATAAGATTTTGTGTCATGACCATAGTTTGATATTGATCAAAAGATTGATTGATAGATGGACCATCGACATGTGTTATGATATGAGATTGATCAATTGACTTGAGCATTGATATTTATAATGATTTAAATTAGTATTTTATGAATTGAATACAACTCGTTGAGATGAAACAACTTATATATGATTTGACATGTATATTAAAGAGTTTATTTATTCTTATTGTACTCCATACTTATATTTATACATAGTGGCTTCTTGATCTACTTCGAAGAGATATGTATTATTCACTGAGCTTGTGGTTGCTAAACCCTCTATTTCCAAACCTTTTCAAGTTCTCGATTAGTGGTCCATGGAGCAAGAGTGATATCGATGAAGACTTTTGGGATTGATGGTTTAAGGCTACATCTTTCTGGTGGAAGGATGGCCATGTCATCCTTTATTTTTTATGGTCTTGGGGTGTGACAGATTTTGCCTATGATGGATCTACTTGATATTTCAACAAACATTTTATGAAATATAGAAAATCTCCATCTGATTTTGCTTTCTTGTGCATAGAAATGGTGCAGTAGTTGGTCAACATGAACTAATTTCAAGAGCAATTTATGTCTTCTTCTTCTTCTTTTTTTGGCAGAGTCGCGATCCTTTGTCGCAAGAAGCTCGCCAGAAACACCAATGTCATTCTGTCATGAGAACATTCTCCAAGTTACAGATTTATTTCGTTGAGTCAAAACAGAAAATGTAGCATTCATGGAAGCTCGAAACCGGTTTTAAGCTCCAACTCGGCTCAAACAGCCTCTTGATTTCCTCTTCGCTCTAGCCAAAGCACGTTGCAGACCACTGGAGGGCAGATCACTCATATACCATTGACAAAACAGTCATTGGTCAAGAATAATTGCAATTGACTTTTAGTTGCAGAGAATGCTACGATGGTGAAGATGATGACTGACCCAAAAGTGTCAAGACTTGCAAGATTTAATTGTGCCCAAAAGAAGGTAATCGCAATCAACCTTCAGCGAGAGCGAGAGAGAGAGCGATCGGGTTGGAGAGAGAGAGAGAATGCGGGCTCTCGGAACTTATTTTTTCATGCAAGATTGGACAAACTCCTTCCACTCATTTCATCTTCGTCGGACTTTTGATTATTGTAAGGAGGGGAAAACAAATACCATACAAAAATTATATGGATTTTTATTGTGTAACTTAACCCTTATGAAGCACGGACATGTTCTGGAAGCTTTTGTGTCATGTCAGATACCTCGATACGTGTCTGACATGCTCCTACACGCTTGGATATGCCCTGACATGCTGTCAACATGTGTAGGAAAATTCGACATGTGGTTAAAACTTCCCAACACGCTCCAACTTGTGTGTTTGGAATTGCGAGAGACATGGTGCGTTTTAGGGACAGGTTTGCAAGTGCGAAGGGAGAGAGAGTCATTGAAGAAGGCGATAGAGGGTGGAGGGGAGGGCAAGGGAGTGGAGGCGAGGCCCCAAGCAGTGGTGAGGTCATGATTGCTAGGGAGGGCCAGAGGAATAGAAGAAAACCGAGGCAACTGAGGCAACTGTGATTGTGATGCCGTGATGGAGGGCCGAAGGTGAGGCTATGATTGTGAAGGAGGGAGGGCTAGACGTGAGGTGGCGACCAATGCGTTAAGGTGACCAAAAGAGAGCAGAGATCAAGAGGAAGAGGACTGTGCGAGGAGGAGGAGGAGGAGGAGGCGGCTAGGGTTTTTAGATTTTCAAGGTTGCTCTTTTAGTTTTAGGAAAAAGAGCAGAAAAAAAATTTAAAATGGGGATGCCATGCAAGGAGGAGGAGCCTAGGAGGAAGAGGAGGTGGCTAGGGTTTGGGTTTCCAAGGTTGCTCTTTAAGTTTTAGGAAGAAGAGCAAAAAAACAATTTACAAAGGGGATTCTGTGCAAGGAGGAGCCTAGGACAAGGAAGAGTCAGGTAGGATTTGGATTCCAGGTTCCTCATTAAGTTTGAGGAAGAGCAAAAAAATAAAAATAAAAAAAAAAAAAAGATGCCGAACCAACTTGGTAGGACTTTTTCCTTTTTCTCTTCTTTTTGGAGGTAGGGGAGGATGGATGGTGATTTCAAAAAAGGAAGTGACAAGTGGTGTTGGTGAAGAAACGAGAGGGTGAAATAAATGGGTGGTGCTAAAAAGTGAGAAATAAAAGGATTGAATGTTGAATAATGATAAGTTTTGATCATCATAGAAGATCATAGATTCATTTAAATAAGTCGACTCTAGTCTCTACTTTTGTTAAAGTCAGAAACATGTTCCCGAACATAGGTATGCATTTTCTATAAATATAAATCCTATTAGTGTAAATTTATTCTAGACTCTTTATTATTATTAATATTTTGAATTTGAATAAAATGATAATTTATCACGTATATATAAAAATATTCATTTAATATATAATATGTCTCAATGTGTTGGAATTCTCTGGTTTTTGAGAAATGATGTGTCCGCGTGTTGTATCGCGTGTTCGTGTTAGTGTTACGTAGTTTAACCCATGAATGATGTTTATTTGTCTTTTCAAAGCCGAGTCAAATCATCTGCACCACAAATTTTTTAACATCCCTAATGAATTGTCGTTTACAGCAGATCTAAACATAAAATTAAAAAATTAATCGGGTCTAGTGAGGGATTGGACGGACGAGAACCGCCGAGTCCAACAAAAGAAAAATAGAGTTAAAGATTAGGATTTCGTTGTCCCTTGGCATAGCAGGACTTTTGGCTATTCCTTTGGCTTAATTCAACAAGCACCAACGCATACTTATCATCAAATCACCAACCGAGTCACCGAATGGCAAAACGTTCCTTTCACAAACAAGATAGCATCAGCTAGATTTCATTATTTCTCCAGATTTGTATTGCTACAGCAGCAAACCAAGCCCAGGCGATTTCAGAGTTTGCTACTTTCATTGCTAGTCTCCGCCACAGGATAGCCTATCCTGCCCATCCCCCATCGACAGCCAGATTGTGGCCGTTGATGAATTCGGCATCTTCAGAAGCAAGGAACACCACGGCATCAGCCACATGCTTCGCTTTCAGCACTCCTCTCAAGCTTGAACTTGACTCGAACATCCTCTCGCCTTCCTCCTCACTCACACCGAACACTCCACGGAGTAATGGCGTTGCGATTGCTCCAGGGGAGCACAGTTCACGCGTATACCGTATGCTCCGAGTTGCTTGCTTGCCGACCTCACGAGACCCAGCACGGCATGCTTAGACATCACATAGTCTATGTAAGTCTCGTTTCCAATGCTGGCAAAGAGGCTCGCTGTGCAAATTATGCTCCCCTTTATGCCCCCTGCCACCATGGCGCGCGCCCCGTGCTTGACGCAGGCAGCCATTCCCCGAACATTGACGGCAAGCAGGCTCTCAAAAGCAGGTATGTCGAACTCGAGGATGTCTTGTTTGGCGTTATTTAGTATGCCTGCATTGCTGAACAAGATGTCTAGGCGACCGTTTGATTGAACAGTCGATTCCACTAAGGACTTCACCTGTTGCTCATCCGTGACATCACAATGGATGTAGGTGCACCGGTGGGATCCGATTGATGCCGTGAGGTCGTGGCCCTTTTCGTCTTGGATGTCCGCAATCACGACATACGCGCCGTGATTTGCCAACTGACGCGCTGTCTCCTCGCCGATGCCACCCGCGCCCCCGGTAATGATGGCTACTTTGCCGTCAAGCTTGTTTGAGGCGCGGCTTGCCATTTCTATAGGCAGAGAATGGAAAACCGAATACAGAAATGGCCTATGAAGTTGTGCCGAGGGAGATGCCGAGCCACTTCATATATAGAACTTGAGAAAGGACAAAGCGCAATTATGTTCGGTGTTGATTTTCTATTGAGTATTTCATTTATACACTAGGTTTGGATTTGATAATGAATCAAAATTGGCAAGTTAGTGGTACGCTTCCACAGTCAAATTGACATCGACATTTCATTTGATTTTGACTCCTTCTATCAACCTCGCTAGAATCCTCGTTACATTGCTCTAAATAGAATGGACATAATTCGCAATCAACGGGTTTTGATGCCAGGATGGAACAAAATTTCCTCTCCGCATGTGGGCCCGGATGGATGTGGACACGGATGGCCCTACCCCGAGGCACGCTGCTACAACCCGCAATCATATCCTTAAAGTTTGGTAATTCGTAGGCTTAAACTAATTTCTTTAATGCGTTGAATAATTTTGCGATCATTATTTTTTTTCTCCCTAGATATCAATGTTAATAATGCATATTTTCAATCATTTATTCATTTTTTTCTCATCAATTAACCATGAAAATTTTCCAAATTAAACTTTTGCGGTGGACTCCTTTATTCTTTATTCTTCTTTTCTTAGACGAGTATATCTATTCGTTTGGCAAGTGAGATAGATAAATTCAGACACCGAAAAGTATTAGTTAAAAGCCAAGTCGATCATTTGATAGGTGTGCAAAATAGTACTGCCCACCTAAAAATATCGGCAGAATCTCACTATTTAATAGAACGGCATTGAAGTTGTTGGGTTGTCTACTTGGTAAATTTCATCCTGCTTTCCAGAGGGAATCTACCGCCAGAGATGCTAAGTTCAGAAACTGACAAAAATAGAGGCATACCTCTCTTGCGGAAGCCAAATTTGATCCTTCAGTTTTCCACGCCTAAGGAGGAAATCAATTGCATAATTTCTAGATTCCAAATAATTGCATCTTGTGTCTATGAAAGGCAAATAATCGATGGATTCGGTTAAATTATCTTACATCGTTTTTGGGTTGGTCTCTCTCATGCGGATGTGTTTGTGAGGCTCAATGTTTCACATGGACATCATACTTGTATATGGATATGTTAAAGAATATGACAAACTCCAATTGACCTTAATAAGTAAATCATATTCAATATTTTGCATGTTATTTGGTATATAAATTTCTTAATATACTTTTAGGAGATAGGGAAGATAGTGGGCTCGATAGTTTTTAAGGGTGTAAATTCGCATGAGTCTCCTAACGCCTGAAATTATAATTGACTCATAGGCGAATGCATTTTTGTGGGTAATATCATCAACTCCTTTTAATAACAATGATTAGAGAAACCATTTCCTTATACTCTTTGATGCCCCTCTGGATCCATGCTGAAAAGTGTGACATAGAGCGTGCACAGCGGGGGGAGAACAGAGAGAGAGAGAGAGAGAGAGATTGCAAAGAGGAGAGAGGAGAGAAACTGAGTTTCGTTGTTTAACCTAAAACGGGTGAGACATAGAGCGTGAACAGCAGGGGGAGAACAGAGAGAGAGAGAGACAGAGAAAGAGAGAGAAATTGCAAAGAGAAGAGAGGAGAGAAACCGAGTTTCGTTGTGTAACCAAACCCAAGAATGATGTTTATTTATCATTTCAAAGATGTGTTGGATCAACTGCACTACAAATTGTTTAGCATTCCTAATGAATAGTCGTTTGCAACTAATCTACAAATTAAATTAAAGATTGATTGGGTCTGGTGAGGAATGAGGATGGATGAGGACCGCCGAGTCCAACGAAACAAGATAGAGTTAAAAATGATTAAGATTCCATTGCCTCTTGGCATAGCAGGACTTTCGGCTATTCCTTTGGTTGAATTCAACAAACACCAATGCATACTTTTTAATCAAATCACCAACCAAGTCGCCGAATTTAAAAATCAAGGCAAAGTATTCCTTTCACAAACAAGATAGCATCAGCTTGATTTCATTGTTTCTCCGGATTTATATTGCTACAGCGGTAAACCAAGCCCAGGTGAGTTAAGAGTTTGCGACTTTTATTTCTAGTCTCCTCAGGATAGCCTATCTAATTCCGGCCCATCCACCATCGACCGCCAGATTGTGGCCGTTGATGAATTCGGCCTCTTCAGAAGCAAGGAACACCACGGCATCAGCCACATGCTTCGCTTTCAGCGCTCCTTTCAAGCTTGAACTTGACTCGGACATCCTCTCGCCTTCCTCCTCACTCACGCCGAACACTCGACGGACTAATGGTGTTGCGACCACTCCAGGGGAGACACAGTTCACGCGTATACCGTATGCTCCGAGTTGCTTGCTTGCCGACCTCACCAGACCCAGAACGGCATGCTTAGACATCACATAGTCTACCCAATTCTCGAATCCAGTGCTGGCCGCGACGCTCGCTGTGCAAATTATGCTTCCCTTTGTGCCCCCGCCACCATGGCGTGAGCCCCGTGCTTGACACAGGCGGCCATTCCCCGAACATTGACGGCAAACAGGCTCTCGAAAGCAGGTATGTCGAACTCCAGAATGTCTTGTTTGATGTTATTCATTATGCCTGCATTGCTGAACAAGATGTCTAGGTGGCCATTTGATTGAAGAGTTGATTCCACCAAGGACTTCACTTGTTGCTCATCCGTGACATCGCAATGGATGTAGGTGCACCGGTGGGATCCGATTGACAACACAAGGTCGTGGCCCTTTTTGTCTTGGATGTCTGCAATCACGACATATGCGCCGTGATTTGTCAACTGATGCGCCGCCTCCTCGCCGATGCCACTCGCGCCACCAGTGATGATGGCTACTTTGCCGTCAAGTTTTGTTTGAGGCGTGGCTGGTCATTTCTGTAGGGAGAGAATGGAAAACCGAGTACAGAAAAGGACCATGAAGTTGTGCTGAGGGAGATGCGGAGCCTCTTCGTATATAGAACTTGAGGAAAGACAAAGCACAATTATGTTTAGATTGAATGTTCGGTGTTGACTTTCTGTTAAATATTATGCCCCTGCTCCGACATGCTCGGAAACGTAATCAACACGTGTCGGATTTCCCAACATGTGGTCAACCTTTCTCTCGACACGTTCCAACGTGCGTGTCCAAGAGAAAAGATGACGATGGAGGGTGGAGACGAGGCCGAGACGGCGAGGGAGGGCCAGAGGGGAGGGTGGTGGGGGACTATGGAAAGAAACCGAGGCCGGAGAAGGGATGACGTGAGGATGAAAGAAATCGGGACTTGCACCGGTTCTCTTGATTCTCTCTTCGCTAAAGGGCCGGACTTGCACCATTGGCATGGGCAAGTTCACCGCCTTAGCTCCACCACATAATTTAGAAGATTTACATCATCATCATTTGCATAATGTCCACGCAAGGCCACTTCTGGAGCCAAACAGACGATGTTTATCATACAGTGCTACCACCCCCCACCATCCTCTATATAGCAAGGCAAAATTCTGCTTGCAAAGTTTATTCAGAAGATTCCCAAGCCAACAAATTTTCTTCGCTGTTAAACAAGCAAACCTTATTTCAGTCCCCACAAATGAAAAAAGGGTGTGGAGGATGGCCTGGCGATATGCTGTTCGAGAGAATTAAAAGAGAATGGTCCATAACTGGTCCGATCCGGGTGGGCGGGCAGGCGGATCTGCCCATGGAACCAGGAACCGGACCGGTACCCACCGGTTCCCATAAATTGGAACCGGGAACCAGACCGGTTCCTTTAAGAACCATAGATCTTTTGGAGGAAAAAGACCCGTGTAGGCTTCATATTCTTGAGAAGGTACTTCACAATTTCGAAATCATCTTCGAATCGATTGGTCTTTCTTGTCTCCGGAAACAACAATTTCTCGTATTACAAGAGCACATGGTTCTCAAGTATAATCGTGAATTGGTCGTGGGAACTGATTAGGTGGAAATCGGTTAGGTTCCCATTCCATAATTTTAGGAACATGCACTATGTGGTTTAATTCCCAATTCCTGGACGGAAACCGAATCAGCAGGATCAGGAACCAAAAGCCAGATTGAGAATCGGACTGAGGCTGGACCGAGAACCAAACCAGGAACCCATGTAACCCTAAAATAGACATTTCATCTGCAGTATTATGGTGAGGCTTGAGTGAATCGAAAGAATATTCCTTCCTCCAAGAGTGACTCCTTGGCTTTCATCGCGGTGTTTGTCTCCTTCAAATCTAGAGTCTACGCGTTGCTGATCACTCAGTCACTTCTACCATTGCACAACCAAGTTCTATTGCGAACTGTTTTCCGACCGGGAGAGTACGAATAGCTTAGACTTCGCTCGAGACCTCTTCATCGGCCCATTCCCTAGCGACTAGACCTCCGGAACTTCCTATTGTGGGTTCGCTCTCAGTTCGCATCTTTTAATCACGTTGTCAAGGTGAGATCCAAATTATTTCTCTCTGTTCACTTTGATTTAGAACAAATTCTTGTAGATCTCGTTTCTGTTTGAACAAAATCTGATCAAGTTTGATGTTATTTCATTAATTCTCAATATGTCTGCATGTATAGCGATAATCTAGATTTTAATCCCTCCCTTACTTTAATTATATCAGCACCTTCATGAAATTGATCTCCACAAGTTCAACGAAATGGACAAATCAGGTCTATGTTAGTTTCACTCAGGTTACGGATCATTTTGAGTGCATACTGCATATCAACATCAAAATAGTTGCTTTTTTGTGAGAATAGTTTGTCGGCTTTGAGGCTCGGTAGAGGCGTTGATGCCCATGCTTTGGCTTGTGGGTTTGGGTCTGATCCCTGTGTCCGTCGGATCCTTATGTTCGGTCGTCTTTTCTATATCTCTCTCTTCCCTGCTTTAACCCAATCGCCGAAGCTCAATTATGTGGTGGCAATCGGACACAGACGGACTCTGCTGCGTTTGGCGACGAAGCGGGGGACTTTTGGACGAGAGCGCTTATTCCATTCATGCAAGACTGCACGGCCCCAGCAAAGAGCCCTGAGGTCAAGGAGGAGGATAGGTATAGAGGTGATCAATGGGCAAATTTCAATGAGCATGGTCGGGGCTTTATGAGAATTTTAGACTCCATTCATTTTACGGAAAATAACTTCTAGGAAATTTTTTTAAAATTTTCCGATGTTCATTTCACAATAAATGAATTAGCTAGAGAAAACATTTTCCATAAAGGAAAAAAAAATCATCTAAGATTGGAGAAAATGTTTTCCACTTTTGAAAAAGAGGAAAACATTTTCCATACCTTCTTCCACCTCACTTTTGAAAATATTTTCCTTTTATTTTTCTTTTATTTATTTTTTTAATCAATTTTTTAATTTTTTTATTCTGGCCACAAATGAGCTAGAGCCTCGCCATAGGCCAACAAGGCTCAAGCTATCTAGATTCCGGCGAGATTGACCCTCGCTAGCCTATGGTGAGGCCCAAGCCCAGCAAGGCTCAACCTCGCCTTGATCGGCCTCAAATGAACTTGTGCCTAGCCAGATCCAACCACTTGGATGTTGCTAGACATTAGCAAGGTACTGGCGACCTCCGCTGAGGCTCGAGCCTCACCTAGATGGTTGAATCTTTCAAGGCTTGAGCTCGCCGACGTCAGGTGAGCTCGGTCTCACCTGATCTAGCGAGGCTCAACCTCACCGGAATCTAGCAAGCTTGAGCCTTGCCAACCTATGGGAAGATGGTCGACGACTAGTCAATGAAGAAGAAGAAGAAAAGAAAAGGAAAAAAAAAGATAAAGAAAGAAAATGAAAAAAGGAAATTATGACAGGACCAAAGTTGGCAAACGAGCTGCCTAATACAGCAGACAACAATGAATATCCACTATGGGTGAGCTTTTTGAAAGGGTGAGTACGAATACTTAGAGGGGGGTAAATAGGTGTTAAAAGAAATTTTTGCAAGATCATTTGTAAAATACTTTTCTGTTAAAACAGAGTTTGAAAATCAACGAACTTGAGTGAGTCTTGAATCTCTAACGAATAAATAAAATTACGAATAAGTAAATGAGTTTAGGGAAGAGAATAAAAACATAAGGTTTATAGTATTTCGGCTTAAATGAAATCCATGTTTGCTCTTTACGCTGATAGCTTATTGGCTGAATTTCACTATGAATCAAAAGAGATTTTACAATCATGCAATCTCGACTTCACAGTGCAGAGACTTTATTACACTCTTCTGAAGTCTCACAAATGTTTGTTCTCTCTCTTGAGTGCAATTTGAACTTCAGCAAATGAAACAGCAAAAAACTAGGAAACTTCAAACTTTGATTTTTTTTTTTTTACGCACACTATTAAACAACTAGAGAGTCTGCCTTAAATACTCCCCCATGCCTTCATGACCGTTGGCACTTTTCAAATGAGTTCTTCAAATATACCTATTGGACAGAATTAATCAAGGAAATCTCGAGTCGTTTTAAGAATGTGACAAAAGCCCGGCAATCATGTTCGTCCATACAATCAGGAGCTTGGTTTCCATAAATAGAACATTCCAAGTTTGTTTTCCTTCCAAAAGATTTGATTATCAAAATTGATTCTAATAAGGATAATCAATCATATAAGTGCTATATTCAACTATGAGGTCGTCCATGAACCATATGAACCGAATCCTTGAAGATAATCTTTCATCTGAATAAGTCTTCACTTTTCAGTATCGTTCAGTCTGGAATCTGTCAACGTGAATAGACTTTAATCCTAAAGTCTATTGGGCTTCAGACTTTGACCTCAAAGTCTTGAAGTCTTCAGACTAAACTGAAGAAAGGTTTTGTCAACTTCAAAACAGTAAATGAGTTTTCTCGAACAATCTCCCCATTTTTTATGGTGACAAAACTTTCTTGCATATTTATGAACTTTTAACCTACAAAAAAACTTTTAAGCAATACGTGATATCTTATAAAAATAAGTTGATTATGACCTAGATAGCATTGATTCTGCAACCACAAAAACATGTTAATCTTGAAAAGATAAAACAAATAACTATCCAACGACAACCATTATCACAAAATAAGTTGCAACAACAGTTCAACAATCAACCAAACAAATCCAAAAGTCAAATTTCAAATAGTCAAACAAAAATCCAAAATCCAAACCGAAGTTAAAAGGTTAAAACTTTAAAAATTTAAATCTGCACCATTCTCCCCATTTTTGTCAACAGCAAAAAGTGGAGAACCTCAAAATAAAAGTGAAAAGAAATCAGGGTTGTTTGGGGATGCGAATGAGTTGAAAATCCCCCATAGACTTAACAGTCTCCTCCAGCTTCTTTAGAGTCTCCTTCAGTTGCTCAACATCCTCACCCGTTGTATTATCTTGAACTTGAAGCTTAAGGGCTTATACCCAATCGTGTAGAAAGACTGAAGTAGCTTGTAGTGCAGATTGAAGGTTTTGAATTTCACACTCTATCCCATATTACTGAGCGTTTATCTCCACAAGAAGCTTGAGCAGTCTCTTAAAGTCTATCTGTTTAAGTACTAGCTTTAGCACGTTCAGTTTGAGGAGTGTTAATTGATGAGGGAGCCTCAGCTGGAACATTCAAACTTGGAGATGATGCCTCAACACTAGCTTCAGGAAATTGAGAGGCATATACATCCTCTAGATCGGCAGGAGAACTATTAACATCATTACTAGTAAAGACAGGTGAAGAAATTCCTCTTTTTTCAACAGCTCCCCATGTTTTCATGCCTACAGGTGGAGAAAAGAATTTTTCTTCTTGCTCTTTCTCTGCATCAGCACCCAAGTGATGTTCTTTCTCTTTTCCATTTCCTACAGTTCCACTCCTAGTTTTTTCAAAATCCTCTGACAAGGATATTGCTAAAGTTGGCTCAAAAGAGTCATCTTGACCCTCTTATTCTCTTGATTTTCTTCCTTCTTTCTCTCCTTCTCTTCTTTCTCTTTCCTCTATTCTTCTTTCTTCACTCCCTTCTCTTGTCTCTTCGCTCTCTTCACTTCTCTGCTCTATTTCATCTCACTCTCATGTCTCTCTATTCTCTTGCTGCTCAAAACTAACAAAATTCTAAAGATTTTTCAAGGTAAGAGCGGAAAGAGTAAGCTCATCCTCATCTTCTTCATCCTGAAGAATAAGAGCTCTTTTCTTCTTGGTTGATTCAATCACCGACTCTTTGCCTTTTCTTTTCTTTGTAGCAGAGTCTTGTTTTATTTTGCTCGAGAACTTCTCCTTAAAGCGCTCTAGGGACTTGTTCAGTTCCTTCAGTCTCATTTTCAACACCATCTTCAAACCTATCACCATGAGAGCAATGGTTCAAGCACAGAGAGATGCAGGAAGCTGAATTTGAAAGTGTCGAAACAATTTGGCGACCAGCACAGAGTAAGGGAGTTGTCCATTATCTTTCACAGCAATCCTGTACATGTTCATCAGGATTGTGTGTGGCAGCAAAAACTTCATCCCATTGCTAATGGGATAATCCGAGCCATACCTCATTTCTTCATAATATTAAATTTCTGGAAGCTCTCATATCATCTTTCTTAGGACCCACCACATCACAGGAAGGAAAATTCATTGCGAATCTACTTGATTTGTCAATGGTATCTACGTTGTGACGGATTCTCGAACAAAATGGTCGAATGTTGCGACAGCAAGAGATCTCCACTGGAGGGGAATCGAGAGTCGATGAAGAACTTCCCCGACACCCACGCTTGAAGCATCTCATCAATTTTAGGCTTGGGCAAAAGCCACTTGTCCTTCATCTCCATAAATATCTGTGCATTTCCTCTAATTTCCACTCAGAAAGAGTCCATGATTCAACACAATATAAGAGCTTGCTTGCTCGTAGATCAGTCTTTGGCAAGTGTTTTATCTCGGATCTCAACTCTCTCTGTCTCACTCTCACTTTCTTCTCATGCTTTGGATTTGTAATCCCGGAGAATAGCTCATCGTAGGTGTTGATCTCCATCGTCTTTTCCAGATAAATAGTGACTGCAGTGCTCACAAACTGCTGGATGCAATCACCGACCAAATCCTTGACCCTGTCGTCGCACAGTACGTTCAACCATCCTGGAACAGAACTCCCCTCCGTGGCCAGATGATCGCCACCGTCTGGATTGCCAAATTCTGATCGCAGACTAGACCGCTTATCCTTAAAAATAGCCATGACTAAGTTCCTGGCTAGGCTGCCTACCACAACAGATACGACACCAGACCCTGCAGGCGTGAAAAGCTTGTCGAGAACGTGATCCGTGAATCCCAAAACCCCACCATTGCCATTGACATTGTCCTTGGACTCAGAATTATAACCGCACAAAGCACCCACAGTCAAAGCCCGGGATACCTCAGTTATCAACTCCGAGAAGTCGGCTGACTTCGCGATCTTTGAAATTTGCTTCAAGCTATTGGGGACCTCATCGGAGTCGGACCTCAGAAACTCCTTCAAATCCTTTGAGACGAGTGCGATCGTCTCGGTGGATTCAGACACCGCCTCAGGCAACGAAACCAAAGCCCCCACGAGCTTCAAGAACCTCCTCCTCTTCCGAGCAACAGAGGGCGAATTATACACCCTGTACGCCCCATAACCAGAGAACGCCAGAGCGGCAGCGGCGAGAATCCACCTCTTCCTCCTCTGCACGAAATCGATGCCCGACTTCACCAAACTCACATCCATGACACACGGGACTGAATGACCAGCCCGGGCCTGCTAATCGGAACCTCAATTTTTATTTTTATTTTTATTTTTATTTTTACAGTGGAAAATATTGGTATTTTATGTTCAACAGAACCTTTTTTTTTTTTTTGGTCGAAATAGCTACTGATGTATTAGCTTACGAAGTCTTGGACAACAACGATGCGTTACATTCAGAAACTAAAATATTCCAAAGGATAGAGGGGGTCTATTCACCCAATCTGGAGGAAGTTGTTTAAGGCGGTGTGCACGTACGAGCCAATCTGCCGCTTTATTTACCTCTCGGGGACAATGTTTTACTGATACTTGACGGCCCATGCGGAGCTCCTGTTCGCAACTTTGGATTATGCTTCTTAGATTCCATGGTGTCTCGGCCCGGCCCAACACATAGTCCACCACCGCTGAGCTATCGCTTTCACATACGAAGCGAAGTTCTTGACTTTGAAGCACTTGCACGTGATTGGACGGCCAGTTGGAGATAAAGCGAAGACCGTGTAGGCGTGACACTGTTGGATTATAATGTCTCCGTTGCTGTTTTATGTTTTCTTTTATTTATTCTGTTTTCTGCTTCTGCTTGTTAGTGTTTTTGCGGATAGAAACCCTAGCTTCCGCAGCAAAACCAGAAATTTTTCGACTACGAATCCCTCTCTATTTCTTGCGATGCCGGCTACCGAACATAGAAATTCTCCCGGTACCCATGACGCATCCACGTTCACTTTCACCTCACAAAGGCAATATGGGATTTCTTTTCGAGGGAGATGGTTTCCATACCTCTGGTAAGAGTCTATTTTTGGTTCGGTTGAGGTTTCGAATTTTCGTTTCTGTTGAAGGCGTGATTTTGGGTGTGTGCGGTCGTAGAGTTTGAGAGACTGCAAGATTAGAGTGAAATCAAATGATGGAGGCAAAGGGAAGAAATGGATTCTGGTGTCTCCAGAGAAGAGAAAATACAGTTTGTAGCAAAAGAAGAAATTCTGGTGGGTCTAGAAATCAAAATGGAAGATGAACAAAAAGCCTTGTCAAAGAAGAAATTGTGGGGTGGAACTAATCATCAGTTTTTAGATGTTGGAGAAAGCCTGATGCTAGATGCGAAGATGTCACAAGTTGGGTCACATGGAAGCCATCTGCAAAGAGAAAAATTACCAGCAAGCGGGGCAAGTGAATGAAACGAGGAAGAGCACTTGTTTGTAGCTTCCTTTTCTAAATCTTTTGTTGGGAATGATGCATGGCTGGTGGATAAGTACCAATCATATCCGGCAATTCAAAGCTGTTTAGGAGTCTGGGTCCAGAGTTAGAATTGGCAATGGACAGTATATTGAAGTGCAAGGGAAGGGTACAGTGGCTATTGAAGGAAATCAGGAGGTGAAGCTGATCAGTGATGTTCTTTTTGTGCCAAATATTGACCACAATCTGTTAAGTGTTGGTCAATTAGTTGAGAAGGGCTATAAAGTGAAATTCGAAGGAAGGAATGTCTTATTAATAATGTAGATAGCAAAGAAGTGCTAAGAATTCCAATGGAGAACAAGAGTTTCATGTTCAAGCCACAAGAGATGCAACAAATGGCTTTAAAGTGCAAAGAAGAAAATGCAGAGATATGGCATAAAAGACTTGGGCATGTTCACAGGAAGAGCATGTTGTTTATGCAGAGAAATAGCTTGCAGATGACTTGCCAAGTTTGGAGGAGGAATTTCCACAGGTGCAAAACTTGTCTTCTTGGCAAGCAAGCCGATTTCCTTTCAAAGGAGGAGGCTGGAGAGCATGTGAAAAGCTGCAATTAGTCCACACAGATCTATGTGGACCTATGTCCGAGTCTTCTCTCAATGGTAGCAGGTATTTCATTACCTTCACTGATGATATGACTAGGATGAGTTGGATTTATTTTCTGCGAGCCAAATCTGAAGTTGCTGATGTGTTTGTGAAGTTTAAAGCCTTAGTTGAGAATCGAGTGGGAAGAAAATTAAAATGCTCAGGTCTGATAATGGTTCTGAGTATACTGCTCACAAGTTTAAGTTGAATTGTGAGCAAGCAGGAATTGTGCAGCAGTTCACTGCTCCCTATTCACCTCAACAGAATGGGGTTAGTGAGAGGAAAAATAGAAGTATTATGGAGATGGCTAGATGTATGATGCAGGAGAAGATGTTGCCTAAGAATCGGGGGAAGGAAAGAGTGCGATTGCCCACAAAGGCCTTAGAGAGGTCAACACCTTTTGAAGTCTGGTATGGTGTTAAACCTTCTGTGAAAAATTTGAAGGTTTTTGGGTGTTTGTGTTATACTCATGTTCCTGAGGTCAAGAGGGACAAGCTGGATAAGAAAGCAGAGCTTGGAATCTTCATTGGAGATCTCCAATCAAAGGCTTGAATTTTTCACCCTATGACGGGGAAGGTGATAAGCAGAGATGTTGTTTTTCTAGAGGAAGATGAGTGGAATTGGATGATTTACAGATTTAGAGGTTGATGAAATTATAGATGGATTGGAAGATAGTGTTGATGATTTACCAAAGGAGAGGTACGAGGTCACTTGCTGAAATCTATGAAAGAAGCAATGTGGCAATGCTCGAACCATCTAACTTTGTGGAAGCGAAGGAGGATCGAGGTGGATTGCAGCAATGCGGGGAGGAGGAGATTTCAATGATCCAGAAAAATCACACATGGGAGCTTGTTGACAGACCATCGATAAGAATGTGATTGGGGTTAAGTGGGTGTTTAGAACAAAACTTAATCCCGATGGTTCTGTCAATAAATACAAAGCTAGACTGGTGGTGAAAGGCTATGCACAAATATGGGGAGTAGACTATTCTCGAAACATTTGCTCTGTTGCACGACTTGATACAATAAGGCTACCGTTAGCTATTGCGGCGAGAGAAGGGGTGGCCTATATTTCAATTAGATGTCAAGTCTGCATTTTTGAATGGAGAGCTTGAGGAGGAGATTTTTGTTGAACAACCTGAAGGTTTTAATATCAAAGGGCAAGAAGAGAGTGTATATAGGTTGAAGAAAGCTCTATATGGACTGAAGCAGGCTCCAAGAGCTTGGTATGGGAAGATAGATCGATATTTGCAGGATTTTGGCTTCGTAAAAAGCTTAAGTGAGTTCACTCTTTATGTCAAGAAGGTGAATCACAGTGTTGTAATTCTGTCACTTTATGTAGATGATCTATTAGTAACGGGAATGATATGGAATTGATAGAGAAGGTGAAGCAAGATCTATTTGCAGTTTTTGAGATGTCGACTTGGGAAAGATGGCTTATTTTTTGGGTTTGGAAGTCAAACGAGGCTTCATATGAGATCTTCATCTGTCGGAAAAATACATGAAGGAAATTCTAAAGAAGTTTCAGATGGAAGATTGTCGAAGTGTAAGCACTCCTATGGCTGCTAAAGAAAAACTGCAGAAGAATGATGGAACAGATGCAGTAGATGCTTCTATGTATAGAAGTCGATTGGGTGTCTCATGTATCTTACACAGAACTGGACCAGATATTTTATTTCTTTGTGAGTATTTTATCTAGGTTTATGAGTAGTCCTAGTCGGTTACATTTGATTGCAGCAAAAAGGGTATTAAGATATCTCAAAGGAACATTGTTCTTTGGTGTGAAGTTTAAGAAAGGTCGGAAGTTTAATCTGCAAGGATTTTCTCGATAGTGACTAGGCTGGTTCGAGTGGATGACATGAAAAGTACGTCCGGGTATTGTTTCAATATTGGTTCTGCTTGTTTCTCTTGGTGTTCCAAAAAGCAAGAGATTGTAGCTCGATCTCCGCAGAGGCCGAGTTTATAGCAGCTACGCAGCTGCAAATCAAGCTTTGTGGCTGAAAAAGATAATGAAAGATCGTGGTTGAATTCTAGTGATTGCATTGAAGTTAACGTGGATAATCAGGCGGCGTTAGCAATATCTGAGAATCCAGTTTTCCATGGCAAAACCAAGCATTTCAAAGTCAAATTTTCTTTCTGCGTGAGGTGCAACAAAGTGGCGAAGTTAAGTTGGTCTATTGCAGATCTGAAGATCGGCTTGCGAGACATGTTCACAAAACCACTTCAAGCTGGAAGATTTGAAGTACTAAGAAAGAAAATTGGAGTATGCAGCAGAATCGATCCAAGGAGGAGTTTGTTGGATTATAATGTCTCCGTTGCTGTTTTATGTTTTCTTTTATTTATTCTGTTTTCTGCTGTTTTTACTCTGTTTTACTCTGTTTTTTTTATTAAAAAACAGCCAAGTTCAATGTAGTTACTTGTTTAGTGTTTTTGTTATTTTCTAGGAAGTTAATAGCACGTTTGTGTGCAGTTATGTGTTGCACGTACGTGAGCAGTTTTTGTTTTGTATTTAGGGGTTGTACTTGACAGTTTTTTTTTCTTAAGCACAAGACGTATGAAGTGCTCTGTTTTTTATCTTCTCTCTCTCTCAAAAACAGAAATTTTTCTGTTTTGATTGGTGTTTTTATGAGTTTCAACAATTACATCCTCTGCGGTTGGAGTTTTGTCTCGGAAGATCCGTGCGTTGCGCGCTTTCCAGATCTGCCATAGCACCCATGCGATGACCTCTTTCTCAGGTAATTCTCTTTTTGATTCGAAGGCTGACAGAAGCCATTGATCGATTCGCCCGGTTTGTTTCGTCAAGTTTGTTCCCTGTAGTCTGTGATCTCTCCAGATCTCTTTTGTCCATCTACAGAATAGGAATATATGCTCGGTAGTTTCAATTTCTGTGCGACACAGCTGACAGAGAGGGTCTGGACGGATCTTTTTTTTGTAGAGATTTTCGCTAGTAGGGACGGCGTTATGACAAATACTCCACAGGAAGGTCTGAAGTTTCGGCGGAACGGAAAGGCTCCATATCTGTGTCCATAAAGATCGTGGGGGCTGGTAAGAACAAGACGCTTTCTGTAAGTCTTGTTTGGTTTGCATTGCCTGTGTTCTGTTATAGCCACTTTTGACCGTATATACCCCTTTACTGTTACCTGTCCAAATTCTGCTGTCCGGTTTTGACTCTGAACTCAAGGGGATAGCGAGAATCTCGTTCGCTATTTTCTCCTCAAAATACTGATGAATAAGATTATGTTTCCATGTCCGAGAGTCTTCGTTTATCAAACCTTCCACCTTGACTGGTTCTGATTGATGTGCTGGTTGCCCATTTAGGTCCTGTGTTAACCATTTATCCTCTCTGATGTTAATTAATTTGCCATCCCCAACTAACCATTTGATATCTGGTTTGATAGAATCTCGCCCCACCAACATGCTTTTCCAGCCCCAAGATGGTCACCGGCCCTACTGTGCATTCCAGATGTCTCCATGGGGGAAGTATATACTCTTCAGGACTTTTGTCCATAGTGCGTCCTGGGATGTGTGCAGCCGCCATACTTGTTTACCCAGCAGCGCATTGTTGAAGGTGATTAAGTCTTTGAAACCCATTCCTCCTCCGTCCTTTCTATTCTTCATAGCAGCCCAATTCTTCCAATGGATTCCCTATTTTGTATCTCCTTTTTGCCACCAGAAAGAACCTATTCGCTTTTCAATTGCTCTGCAGATGGAGACTGGCACTTTGAAGATCGACATGGCGTATGTCGGTATAGCCTGCACCACACTCTTGATCAGGACTTCCTTACCTGCTTTGGTGAGTAATTTCTCCTTCCATCCCTCCAACTTGGAATTTACTCGGGTTAATATCCAGGCGAATAATTCTTTCTTGGATTGTCCCCACTCTGTAGGGATGCCTAAATATTTTCCAGTCTTGTCAACCACAGGCACTCGCAGCTCTTGAGCCAAGTTTCTTTTCAGTGGTAAGGGACAATTCTTACTAAACGAAACCCCTGACTTATTTAGGTTTACTGCTTGTCCCGTTGCGTAGCAGTACTGATTGAGTGTTAATGATAGATTCTAACATTCCTTTAAGGTGCCATCCAAGAAGAATATAACATCATCTGCGAACATAAGGTGAGAGAGCTTTGGGCAATACCTGTTAAGCTGTATGCCTTGTATGCTGCCTTCCTCAACTGCTTTTGTCATTAACCATGTTAATACATTTGTGATCAGGATAAACAAATAAGGCGACAGGGGATCTCCTTGCCTTAGGCCTCTGGATGGACTGAAAAACGAGGTAGGTTCTCCATTAAGCTTTACACTGAAAGTCACAGTAGTGATGCATTGCATTATTAGAGTCACCCATTTGTCAGAAAAGCCCATTTTCAGCATGCAATCCCGAACAAAATCCCATTCAATTCGATCATATGCTTTTTGCATATCTAGTTTGAGTACTGCCTTATGTTTTTTTTGTTGTTTGGTGATCCGCAGCTGGTGTAGTACTTCCTGCACGATCAGGATGTTATCCTGTATCTGTCGCCCCTTGACGAAGGCGCTTTGCTCAGGTGCGATTATATCTGGCAGCCACTGCTTCAATCTATTTGCAAGTAGTTTTGAGATGATTTTATATTTGAAGTTGTAAAGACTGATGGGTCTATACTGACTAATTGTCTCAGGATTTTTAACTTTGGGAATCAAGACAATATGGGTTTGATTTAGCTTAGGATCCAAGACTCCTGAGTTGAAGAAAGTCTGCACCATTTGGAACAGGTCAGTCTGAAGAATTTCCCAACTGTTTTGATAGAACAGGCCGTTGAAACCATCGGGTCCTGGCGCTTTCATAGCTCCCAACTGATAAACTGCCATTTGAATTTCCTCCATCGTTGGATTAGCCACCAGGGATGCGTTTATTTGATCATCAATAGGAGATTTGCATTGGCTCAAAACTGGCTGATAGTTTCGTTCCCCTACTGTTTTATATAGCTGGCGGTAATAGTCATATATGTGATGTCTAATTTCTCCTGGATCCCGACACCATCTGCCATCTTCCACTTGCAACATTGTGATATGATTTCTACGCCTCCTTTGCACTGTTGTTGCGTGAAAGAAGCTTGTATTTTTGTCTCCCCACTGTAACCATTTAATTCTCGATCGTATTCCCCAATATTGCTCTTCTTGTTTTCTTAAAGTGTCGATCTGATGAATAATACTTTTCATGTCCTGTCTGCTGGAATGCTGTTGTGGCTGATTGGTGATTGCTGTTAGGGCCTGTGTTAACTCTTTTATCCTTCTAGGTGCATGTGCAAACTGTTTTTTACTCCATTGTATTAGTTTTTTGGCTGTCACCTGGAGTTTGGCTGAAAAAGTGGGCTGTGTAGGGGCTGATAATGTGGTCCAGACGTCACAAATTACTTCATGATATTCTTCATTCTCCAACCAGAATGCCTCCATTCTAAATTCCTTTTTGCTCTTCCTTTGTGCAGGGTGAAGGCTGAGAACCAGAGGACTGTGGTCCGAGCCAATTGCTGGAAGTGCATGAACTTCTGCATCGTGGTATATTACGCGCCATTCCAAGGTACACAACACTCTATCTAGACGTTTTTTAACAAGATCTTCCCCTTCTCTGTTATTTGCCCATGTAAATGCACAGCCATGGCTTTCCATGCCCATAAGAGATAACTCATTAAGCATATTTCTGAAAGCTGCTATTCTTTGGGTATCTGCTTCCCTTTTCCCAACCTTTTCCCATACGTATAGAATATCGTTAAAATCCCCCATGCATATCCATGGACTGGAGCTGTGTGGCTTCAATATCTTCAATTGCTGCCATAATTGTAGCCTCTCCTCGAAATTTGTGGATGCATGAATAAAGGTAAGCTGCATGCTTAATTTCCTGGTAGAATCAGTGCATCTTACATCAATGTAGTGTTTAGAGCTGCCTTGGACTTGCATTGTTACTTCCTCATTCCACATTAGCGCCAATCCCCCTGCTATACCCATTGAATTTTCTAGAAATAAATGCTGAAACTGGATTTTCTTGCATATACCTTCCACCATTGTTGCTTTGTTTTTGGTCTCCATGAGGAAGACTATACTGGGCCTTTCAAGAGCAATTAAAGCTCTGAGCTCTTGGATTGTCAGGGGGTTGCCCAGCCCCTGACAATTCCAGCTAATGATTTTCATATCGTCTTTGGTGGCTTATTAGGGCTAGCCACCAAAGCCCAGTTTGTTCTATCTTTCAGAAACTGCACTGGTGTCTCTATCAGACCTGAATCGTCAATGAGGATAGGAGTTGGTTCAAGTAAGCATCTCTGCTTCTTAGCTTTCTGCACCTTCATGTTCTTCTTGCTACTCTTTCCAATTTTAAGAATATTCTGTGTGAGAGTATCTGAGCATATAATCTGTTTTCCATAGTCTTTATTGGCCTTCTGGTTTGGGTCAGGGGGTTCCATTCTCTCCTGCTCAACAGAACTTTCGGGTCTTTTTTTGCTGCAGACTTCCGGACACATTTCTGGCCCTTTCTCTCTTATGATTAGAGCTTGTTTTCTGCTTGGAGACGTTGCTACCGGTATGGTTTCCTCCACAATAATGTCTTCTTCGAGATTTCCATAAAAAGTCTCCCAATATGGACTGTGATCACTGACTTCTGCTTTCAACCATGGTCCATAGGAACCGATTTTGTTAACTGCCCATGGGGATTCTGCATAAGGAAATTCTGAACAATCTTGCGCATAGTGGCCTATCCTTCCACAGGAGTAGCAATAATGGGGTAATCTCTCGTATTTGAATTCTACCCACATCCATTTTTTGCCAATATCCAAAATGGTGCCTGCTTTTAGAGGGTTTGTTAAGTCTACCTCCACCCTCACTCTACCTCCTCTTTGCTGTAGGTGTCCCATGGTTTCAAGCTGGATTTCCTGCACCTGGCCTAACTTTCTTCCCAAATCATGGTAAACAGTTTCCACTCTCCAACCAGGGGGAATACCTCCGATTCTAACCCAGAAAGCCGCTCTAGAAAAATCATAACAATGTTCTGGAATTTCAGGATCACATTGTTTCAGCACTAGCAAATTGCTGGAGTAAGACCAAGGTGAAGATTTGAGTATTCTGTCCTTTTCAACCTCTGACTGGAACACAAAGGTAAATAGACCCGTTCCTTTTTGTGCACATTCGACTGCTTCTGTTTTCCAAGCTTTCTTTATAGTTGTGAAGAAAGCTTGAAAGTTGACATTGGGTTTATAGTAGAGTTTATCCAATATTATTCTGTTACATTCATCTCTTTTTTGTAATGATACGTTCGGATTTACTTCAACGACGTCTTGCTCATCCCATAGATGTCCCAACCGTTTACACAATGCTGCTATGCATATCTCATTTTCCTCTTTGCTGTCCATGTTTTCTGACTAGATAAGGATCTTAATGATCAGTTGATTACTTCAGTATCTGGCTGCGCATTCTCATGGGCATTTTTTCAAACATCTTCCTGGCAGAAAACTCAACACTATTTTCAGTCATTCCTCTCAAAACAAGCTGGATCCCTATCGTATTCAGAGGTTTTCCACAGAACTTCTACCCTGAATTCCTTCCAGAAGGGCAAACCAACAGCATTTTCTCCTCATCAACAGATTCGCATTCACACTGTCAGAAACTGCGTTGAACCCATACACTTCAACGTCATAAGGATAAAGAAGGAGGAATCCAACCTTGGATCAACACCCAGAAGCCCGTGCACTTTCCCTGGTCGGAGGATTGTCACCGAACATCTCCATGGAGTTTCACCGAACCATCTCCATTGCTCCTTCCGGATACGGCCATCGCATTCTACCGACTCAACTTGAGGGAAACTATTTTGTTTTTTTTTTTTTCTTCTTCTGGATTTTCGATGAAAGAAACGCGATATGTAATAGGATCGTAAACTCGAAAGAGAGGAGATTTAGCCAATGGCTATGGTTTCTGTATTAGACATTGCTACCAGTTGGTAGGGAGAAGCTCGCATACACGAGAGAGGCTGGTAAGAGATCAACAGAACCTTTTTACAGTAAGGAATTTGGTCCCAGCGATCAACCCCCGGGACAAAATCTCCAAGAGCTATGATACAACAACATGATGCATATGCTTCACTTGCCTCTTTCCCCTCCTTTTCTCACAGGTCGCTTTTGCAAGGTTCAGATCTAAGAAGAAATGTGCTGGATGACCGAGCTGATAAAGAGAATTGATCCGTCCAGTTAAAATGGTGCCAAAATTGAAGCATCATCCAGTATATGCAAGCACAAAGAGAGACAGAGAGTGGTGATGATGGACGACTTAGCGTATCTCACGACTTCGATACCCCTGTGAACAACTTCCTCGTGAACGGCGTTAACGCTCTGCCTCATACCATCATGGAGTTCCTCCATCAAATACTCCAGGAGAGATCTCACAGTTTCGAACGTAACCCTCCCAGTCACATCGAAAACAAGCCTTCGATTGCTCGGGACGGCCAAAGTAGACGACACTTTATCGACCCACCTGCTGTTCTTAGCAAGACCGTATGAATCTCTCAGACTCTTGTGACTCAACACCCCTTGCTGTTCTTAGCAAGACCTTTTGGGAAATGTTGCAAAATGAACGAGTACATATCAAAGGTTATGTTGAAAAGACATAAAAATTCGAAATTAAATAAATAATAAATAAAAAATAACCGTAACTTTTTGTGAATAGTCATACTGTTTCAACAAGATTTATAGTTAATTTATTTATAGAAATAAATCCGAATTTTAATAAATAAAAATAATGATCGTTAATTAGTACTAAATCTCGTCCACGTGCGCACTCACATCTTTTCAATGTAGGACAAGGTACCTCTTTATTTGTTTTATAAACAAACTACCAACACTCTCTCGCTCATGCTTTGTCTCACCCAACTCTCTCTTCGCCTGGGCCCTTGTCCAACTAACAAACCACCGTGGCCAGCCAATGAACTTTGCGACAAGAGAAGCGGAGGCTGCATGGTGGTTTGTCAAACAAGGGTTCAGTCATGATTCAGAGGGAGAGAAAAAGAGTAGTCGGGAGGGGGCAACGACTCAACGACGGTGGAGCCGGAGGGGCGGCGCTATGGCTCATTGGTCGGACTAGTGAGCGGTAGCTCATCTAATGAACCACCATGAGGAGTGGAAAACCAATACCATCAAAAATCATATGGAGTCTCGTTGTGTAACCTAAATCAAGAATGATATGTATTTGTCCTTTCAAAGATGTGTTAGATCGACTGCACTACAAATTATTTAGCATTCCTAATGAATAGTCGTTTACAACTAATATAAAAAAAAAAATTAAAGATTGATCGGGTCTGGTGAGGGATGAGGACGGACGAGGACCGCCAAGTCCAGCAAAACAAAATAGAGTTAAAAATGATTAGGATTTCATCGCCTCTTGGCATAGCAGGACTTTTGGCTATTCCTTTGGTTGAATTCAACAAGCATCAACGCATACCTTTTAATCAAATCACCAACCGACTCGCCGAATTTAAAAATCAAGGCAAAGTATTCAATTCACAAACAAGATAGCATCAGCTCGATTTTATTATTTCTCCGGATTTATATTGCTACAGCGGCAAACCAAGCCAAGGCGAGTTAAGAGTTTGCGACTTTTATATCTAGTCTCCTGAGGATAGCCTATCTAAGTCCGGCCCATCCACCATCGACCGCCAGATTGTGGCCGTTGATGAATTCGGCCTCTTCAGAAGCAAGGAACACCACGGCATCAGCCACATGCTTCGCTTTCAGCACTCCTCTCAAGCTTGAACTTGACTCGAACATCTTCTCGCCTTCCTCCTCACTCACGCCGAACACTCCACGGACTAATGGTGTTGCGACCGCTCCAGGGGAGACACAGTTCACGCGTATACCGTATGCTCCAAGTTGCTTGCTTGCCGACCTCACCAAACCCAGCACGGCATGCTTAGACATCACATAGTCTACCCAATTCTCGTTTCCAGTGCTGGCCAAGGTGCTCGCCGTGCAAATTATGCTTCCCTTTATGCCCCCCGTCACCATGGCATGCGCCCCGTGCTTGACACAGGCGGCCATTCCCCGAACATTGACGGCAAACAGGCTCTCGAAAGCAGGTATATCAAACTCCAGAATATCTTGTTTGATGTTATTCATTATGCCTGCATTGCTGAACAAGATGTCTAGGTGACCATTTGATTGAAGAGTTGATTCCACCAAGGACTTCACTTGTTGCTCATCCGTGACATCGCAATGGATGTAGGTGCACCGGTGGGATCCGATTGACAACACAAGGTCGTGGCCCTTTTTGTCTTGGATGTCTGCAATCACGACATATGCGCCGTGATTTGTCAACTGACGCGCCGCCTCCTCGCCGATGCCACTCGCGCCACCAGTGATGATGGCTACTTTGCCGTCAAGTTTGTTTGAGGCGTGGCTGGTCATTTCTGTAGGGAGAGAATGGAAAACCGAGTACAGAAAAGGACCATGAAGTTGTGCTGAGGGAGATGCGGAGCCTCTTCGTATATAGAACTTGAGGAAAGACAAAGCACAATTATGTTTAGATTGAATGTTCGGTATTGACTTTCTGTTAAATATTACGATCATACCCGAGGTTCGGATCCAATAATGGACAAAATTGGCAAGTTATCGTTAGGCTATTACAATCGAATTAATACGGACTCTTTTGTTGATAATTTAACGGAAGCGCAAGTGTGTATGTGTAAAATATGGGCTACAAAGGCAAGGGTATATGGGTTAAAAAGCAGAACTTTTATTATGAAAGTAAGTATTACAAAGGAAGGATTTTGGAAGGAGTGTGTAGTTTTTTTCTACACAACTTAAAACACACACCCAACCCCTATTTATAGGCGTGTCACTGCCATTCTCCACCGACATTAGTACAAGAAATAATATAATATTACAAGTTTGCTTTTTATCTTCTGCTTTATGCAGCTTCTTCCGCATCTTCTGGTCTCTTCTCCATTTTTCTGCATTTTTCTATTCTTCAGCAGCTTTTGTTGACTTTTCTTTGGCCTTTTTGCTGTCCACGTGTTCTGCTGCCCACGTACCAGAAAATTCTTCAGCATTTGAGAGTCTTCTAGGCTTGCTTTTTGCTGGTTTGTTTCCGCCAACTTTTTCTGTCTTGTGTAATCTAGTGTCATCTAGAATTTTCTAAAAAATGAATCACTTTTTTAACACTCCTCCTTGATCCATTTTTGTGATATTCCAAGCATGCTTCTCAATGTCTCAAATTTTGCTATTGGTAGTACTTTAGTGAATATGTCCGCAATTTGATCTTCAGTCTTACAATACTTTAGCTCGATCTCTCCTTTGCTTTGCACTTCACGAATGAAGTGATATTTTATATCAATATGTTTCGTTCTTCCATGAAATACTAGATTTTTTGATATTGCAATTGCGGACTTGTTGTCGCAAAATATTGGTGTTGATTCCATTTGTGGTTCTCCAATGTCTTCTAAAATTCTTTGAAGCCATATTGCATGACTAGTAATTGTAGCAGCCGCAACATATTCTGCTTCTGCAGTGGATTGTGCCACTGCGTCTTATTTTTTAGATATCCACGAAAATATTCTAGAAACTAATGTGAATGCATAACCAGTTGTGCTCCTCTTGTCATCAGATGATCTTGCCCAATCGCTATCAGTATAACCGATCAACTTAGTTGTTTCACTAGGTCGGTACCAAATACCATAATCAGTGGTTCCTCGTAAATATCTTAAAATTCTCTTAGCTGCTCCAAAATGAATTTGACTTGGACTCTGCGTAAACCGTGATAGTAAACTTGTCGCGTACATAATATCTGGCCATGTAGCAGTAAGATATAGTAGACTCCCAATTAAACTTCTGTAGAATGAAGCATCTATTTTTTCAGCTCCATCTTTTTTCAATAGTTTTTCATTCATTACAAGTGGTGTTGCCACTATTTTGCAATTACTCATTTTGAATTTGTCAAGGAGTTTTTCTGCATATTTCTTTTGTGAGATGAAAATTCCTTCATTTTGATTGACTTCAATACCGAGGAAATAGTTCATCAAGCCCAAGTCCGTCATTTCAAATGTCTTCATCATTTCTTCTTTAAATTCTCGGATCATTGTCTCATTGTTTCCTGTATATATAAGATCATCTACATATAGAGAGACAATGAGAGTGTCGGACTTACCTTGGGTCTTGATGTAGAGTGTTGGCTCACTCATACTCTTCTTGAATCCTTGCTTGATGAAGTACTCATCGATTCTACTATACCATGCACGTGGTGCTTGTTTTAACCCGTATAGGGCCTTCTTAAGCTTTAAGACTTTTTCTTCTTGGCCTTTGAGAATAAAGCCTTGTGGTTGTTCTATGTATATTTCTTCTTGAAGATATCCATTTAAGAATGCTGATTTTACATCTAGTTGATAGATCTTCCATTCTTTTTGTGCCGCTAAGGCTATAAGTGCTCGAATAGTATCAAGGCGGGCAACAGGAGCAAAAGTTTCAGTATAGTCAATACTTGAAAATATTCCAGAACCTAATGTGAATGCATAACTAGTTGTGCTCCTCCTGTCATCAGATGATCTTGCCCAATCGCTATCAGTATAACCGATCAACTTAGTTGTTTCACTAGGTCGGTACCAAATACCATAATCAGTGGTTCCTCAAAAAAAAAAAAAAAAAGAATGGCGGTGACACGCCTATAAATAGGGGTTGGGTGTGTGTTTTAAGTTGTGTAGAAAAAAACTACACACACTCCTTTCAAAATCCTTCCTTTTTAATACTTACTTTCATAATAAAAGTTCTGCTTTTTAACCCATATACCCTTGCCTTTGTAGCCCATATTTCACACATACACACTTGCACACACACGCTTCCGCAAAATTATCAACAGTGGTATTAGAGCCACGTCTTCGGTTGGTATTGGGCGTTTGTCCTACCTACTCATTCCTAAAACTACCCCTTCCAAATACCCACTAACTAAACCATGGCCAATTCTACCTCATCCTCATTTCCCATTCCCATTTTTTATGGGAACAGCTATGACTTTTGGAGCATAAAAATGACTACATTCTTGATGGCCCAAGACTTATGGGACATTGTGGAAAAAGGTTGCGAGGCTCCGCCAGAAGGTGCAAGTGTTTCGAAGGATCAAATACAAAAAGATGCAAGGGCGCTATATTTTATCCAACAAGCGCTCTCAGAAACCATATTTCCAAGAATTATTGGAGCGAGGACTGCAAAAGAGGCTTGGAAGTTGATCATTTGAGTGTGAGAGGTTACCTCCACCTTGTATGTGGGGGTGAACTCTTCACCTTGAAAGGTCTTAGACCTTCATTGTACATTTATCAAACTAGTTTGTTTAACTAATAAAACTATTTCCTCCATATCTCATGTCCTATATCCTTCAAATGATCCTATCATGTCCCTTGTTCATCCTCCACAAAATATACCATGCACTTGCACACATCACAAACCAAAAATTATAACTACTACCAAAACCATGCTTCCGTAATGCGTACATCCAAAATATTTTTTAACATCTTTAATCAATTTTGGCTCGTTACATCAAAGCTCGCTGAATCCTTGTCACATTGCTCTCAATAAGACATACAGTTCGCAGCATATGGGTATTGGTGTGAGGATGAGCTAAGAAGCACCGACACGTTGCGGAGCTTCCGTGTCGTGTCCGACATGAGTCGACGTGTCTGACACGCTCTGACATGCTTGGACACGTAATCAACACGTGTCGTATTTCCCAACATGTGGTCAACCTTTCTCTCGACACGTTCCAACATGCATGTCGGAGAGAAAAGATGACGATGGAGGGTGGAGGCGAGGCCAAGACGGCAAGGGAGGGCCAGAGGGGAGGGTGGTGGGGGACTATGGAAAGAAACCGAGGCCGGAGAGGGGATGGCGTGAGGATGAAAGAAATCAGGACTTGCACCGGTTCTCTTGATTCTCTCTTCGCTAAAGGGCCGGACTTGCACCATTGGCATGGGCAAGTTCACCGCCTTAGCTCCACCACATAATTTAGAAGATTTACATCATCATCATTTGCATAATGTCCACGCAAGGCCACTTTTGGAGCCAAACAGACAATGTTTATCATACAGTGCTACCACCCCCCACCATCCTCTATATAGCAAGGCAAAATTCTGCTTGCAAAGTTTATTCAGAAGATTCCCAAGCCAACAAATTTTCTTCGCTGTTAAACAAGCAAACCTTATTTCAGTCCCCACAAATGAAAAAAGGTGTGGAGGATGGCCTGGCGATATGCTATTCGAGAGAATTAAAAGATAATGGTCCATAATTGGTCTGGTCCGGGTGGGCGGGCAGGCGGATCCGCCCATGGAACCAGGAACCGGACCGGTACCCACTGGTTCCCATAAATTGGAACAGGGAACCAGACCGGTTCCTTTAAGAACCATAGATCTTTTGGAGGAAAAAGACCCGTGTAGGCTTCATATTCTTGAGAAGGTACTTCACAATTTCGAAATCATCTTTGAATCGATTGGTCTTTCTTGTCTCCGGAAACAACAATTTCTCGTATTACAAGAGCACATGGTTCTCAAGTATAATCGTGAATTGGTTGTGGGAACTGATTAGGTGGAAATCGGTTAGGTTCCCATTCCATAATTTTAGGAACATGCACTATGTGGTTTAATTCCCAATTCCTGGACGGAAACCGAATCAGCAGGATCAGGGACCAAAAACCAGATTGAGAATCGGACTGAGGCTGGACCAAGAACCAAACCAGGAACCCATGTAACCCTAAAATAGACATTTCATCTGCAATATTATGGTGAGGCTTGAGCGAATGGAAAGAATATTCTTTCCTCCAAGAGTGACTCCTTGGCTTTCATCGCGGTGTTTGTCTCCTTCAAATCTAGAGTCTACACGTTGCTGATCACTCAGTCACTTCTACCATTGCACAACCAAGTTCTATTGCGAACTGTTTTCCGACCGGGAGAGTACGAATAGCTTAGATTTCGCTCGAGACCTCTTCATTGGGCCATTCCCTAGCGACTAGACCTCCGGAACTTCCTATTGTGGGTTCGCTCTCAGTTCGCATCTTTTAATCACGTTGTCAAGGTGAGATCCAAATTATTTGTCTATGTTCACTTTGATTTAGAACAAATTCTTGTAGATCTCGTTTCTGTTTGAGCAAATTCTGATCAAGTTTGATGTTACTTCATTAATTCTCAATATGTTAACCTCTATGGCGATAATCTAGATTTTAATCCCTCCTCACTTTAATTACATGAGCACCTTCATGAAATTGATCTCCACAAGTTCAACGAAATGGACAAATCAGGTCTATGTTAGTTTCACTCAGATTACGGATCATGCATACTGCATATCAACATCAAAATAGTTGCTTTTTGTGAGAACAGTTTGTCGGCTTTGAGGCTCGGTAGAGGCGTTGATGCCCATGCTTTGGCTTGTGGATTTGGGTCTGATCCCTGTGTCAGTCGGATCCTTATGTTCGGTCGTCTTTTCTCTATCTCTCTCTTCCTTGATTTAACCCAATCGCTGAAGCTCAATTATGTGGTGGCAATCGGACAGACGGACTCTGCTGCGTTTGGCGACGAAGAGGGGGGCTTTTGGACGAGAGCACTTATTTCATTCATGCAAGACTGCACGAACTGCCTCCACTCATTTTTCTCCTTGGACTTTTTGATTATTGCGAGGAGGGAAAGACAAATACCATAAAAATCATATGACGTTTGGTTGCGACCCAAGATGTTTCGCTGTCTTTTCAAAGATATGTAAGATCTCCTGCGCTACAAGTAATTTATCTTCTTCTTTTTTTTTTTTTTTGTCGGAAATAGACTTGCATTTAAGATAATGAGATATTACAACCTGAAAGAGAAGCGTCAACAAGAACAAGATCAATTAAAGCTTGCGGGGGAAAAGAAAAGCTATCATGGGCCGAAAAAGAGTTGTGGGCTCTCGCAGCCCAATCAGCAGGTAGGTTAGCATCACGGTAGCAGTGTTGGAGCGTGAGGTTCGGGAAATCAGCAAGCAGAGCGGCTACTTCGTCGATCAGCGTTCGCAGCTCCCAGGGTGGCTGTCGATGCCCTTTGATGATTTCAACCAGATTCAAGCAGTCAGTTCCCAACTCTAGTGACCCTTTGTGGAGACGTCGATCAATCAGATGTTGAAGAGAAGATGTTAGGGCTTGAAGTTCGGCTTCAAAAGCAGAGTACTCCTGGACTCAATTCGTGTACACGTCGGTAAGTCTCCCTTGATCGTCTCTTTAAATACACATAATTCGACCTTCAGCACTGCCCGGCTGATAGCTGGCATCAATGTTACATTTTAAGGTTCCTTTTGCAGGGGGACACCACAGATGAGACTGATCGGTGGAGACCAAAGGAGATCTAAAGTGTAAGGGAGCTAAGTGGACTCGATACGCCCTGAGATGAGCCACTGCTGTCTGCACAACCACAGATGGATCCGGATGCTGATTTCAAAAGAGGAAGTTGTTCCTTTGACGCCAGATCTGCCAGAGGATATTAGCCACGAGAGGAAGAGGAGGTGAATGCTAAGAATCAATCGCCCGTGCTATAATCCAAGTATCAAACTGATCACTTGTAAGTGTTGTTGGGTATAAATTGATCTGTGGGTCTGTCCAAATAGTATATGTCCAAGTACATTTTAAGAAAATATGCGCTATGGTTTCTGGAACATTCTGATGATAGAGATAGCATGTAGAGTCCATAAGTATATGCATGTTAAAGAGATTTGCTTGGGATGTCAGTGCATTATGATAAGCAGACCAGAGGAACAATTTGATTTTTGGTTCTGTATGCATTTTCCATATGCTTTTCCATAATGCTGAGGATTGATGAGTAGAGATAGAGGGGTTACTATGCTGTTGAATGGTACATGCTTGTCTGAGAGAATGGTAGTTGCTGCGAACCGTGTGATTGCCATCTGCCATAGCTGACCAAATCAGTTTATCTTCAGATATAAGAGGTCTTAGTGGGATATTAAGAATCTCTGCCATTGTTTGTTGATCAAAGAATTGCGGTAGTAGAGTCAGATTCCAATTATGGTGGGTGGGGTCAATAAGATCTGCCACCATAGGAGGTTCTACCCTAGCTGTTGGTCCATATAAAATACCCATCGGTAACCATCTATCTGCCCGGATTCTGATCTTGGTACCATTCCCAACTAACCAGCGAAGACTAGGTAGAATAGCTTCTCGTCCCAATAGCATGCTTTGCCATCCCCAAGACGGCCTTGTGCCTCTATTAGCTTAAAGGAAATCTGTTACATGAAAATATAAACCTTTGAAGAGTGTGCTCCATAATGAATGAGGGTGTTGCAATAGGCGCCATGCCTGCTTGCCAAGCATCGCTTTATTAAAAGCGATTAGGTCTTGAAAGCCCATACCTCCTTGCTGTTTTTGAGCTTTCATAAAGTCCCATTGCAGCCAATGTATACCAACTCTATTCTAATCATTTCTCCACCAAAAACAAGCAATTCGCTATTCAATAGATTTACAAATAGAAAGAGGCAACTTAAATATAGACATGGCATAGTGTGGAAGAGCCTGGACAACAGACTTGATGAGAATTTCCTTACCCCCTTTTGATATAAATTTATCCTTCCATCCCTCCAGTTTGGCATTAAACTCTATCCAACAACCAAGAGAACATTTCCTTTTTTGATCTGCCCCATTCTGATGGTATACCTAGATATTTTCCATAACGTTGCATGATAGGAGTCCTCAGTTCTTGAGACATGTTGTCCTGAAGAGTGGTAGGTAGAGGTGTTAAATGGGTCCACAAACCCATTTATAGACCCATATTTACTTAAATGGGTCGTTAATGGGTCTGGCTTATTTCTCAAGGCACTCGTTAATGGGTTTTAAAAATAGAAGGACTAAATTACTTGGGTCTTAAATGGGTCTATTTTGTACCCATTTAAGACCCATTCCCCAACCCATTGAAGATGAACCAGTGACCCACGATTCCTTTTCGCTTTCGATTCGTCGCAAGTGCGCCTCCTCCATCGCCCGTCGCCACTCACCGCTCGCCGCCGCCTATCGTCGCCTCATCGCCTCGTCACCGCTCGCCGCCACCCATCGTCGCCTCATCTCCACGATCAGTCTCATGGATCAGCTGGACTAAAACCCTAAAAGCAGGACTTGTTTGCTCGCTGTGAACGGCTCACGAAACCATCGTCGGAGGATGGAGCCGCTTGGCTCGTGGAACCAACTTATTGAGCGGCAGAGAGGGTAATCTCTTCTTTTATGGCTAATAATTTGAGAGACTATGGTGGCATATTTTGTAGCTCGTGTTCCTTGGTTGTTGCCCTTCCATTCAATCCGGGCCTTCGCCAAGAGACTGATTGGAACCTCACCTGCCGTGCCCCCCCTCTCCTTTCAGCTTCAAGCTTGGATCAGTTCGGCCCTCGTGATCGTGTGTAATATAGAGGGTGTGCGGATATATAGATGTTCTTGATCGCGGTCTGCCTCGTGGGTTTATGACTTGTTTTAACTGAAATGATATTTGGGTTTTGCGGGAATCTGGATTTGGAACAGAGCACGATTTAAGAGCTTGCTGATTAGCTAACCTTTGTGCTTATGTTTTATGGACATTGTGTTTCATGGTCGGTATGGTAGAAAGAGAAGATGGGTTTGTTGGGTAGGAAAAAATGATGCTGCCTACGTTTTGCCCAATTTTATTGAGATAATCTCAAGGTAGCCTTAGCGAGCAATGCTTAGAGATATTGAGCAGTCTTTCTCACTTCTGACTTGGCTTCCATGAGTTTTGGTGTTGGACAACCATTTGTTATTTTAATGATCTGAACTTTTGTTCATTTTCTTGAGTGGGAAGTTTGTGCACCTGTGTCTTTATTATGTTTTGTGCTCTCTAAAGAAGGTAAGGATGAATTTGATGATGGCTGTTTTTTTCATTGGTCAGATTCTTTGATAGATGCTAGAGACTTGGGTTTTTCATTAACAACCATGTTCCATTTATGAATTCGTTCTTTACCCTTTATGTTAAATTCTATCTTGGGTTGGTTTTCTGAGCCTTGGCGTTATCTGCCATTTGCCATTGCACTTCTAATGACAATAGACAAGAGTTGCAGTTTCTTTTAAAATGCAATGAAATGATATTATTGTTGTGAAGATCACTTGGTGATAAATTTGCAATTATGTCTGATTTAATTGCTTCTTCTCCTACTTCTCATGGGAGTTGAACCATCAAACTTGCTTTAGCTATTTACAGTGGTGACTTTGCCCTAACTGTAATTACATGTTTCTCTATGGCCTTGGGGAGAAGCTCGTTCAAAAAAACTTGTTGAGTTCTATGTGTCCTATCTAGCAGCTATAGATCTCAATTTGCATATTTGCTAGTCACTTACCCTTATTTAAATGGATATGAAGGAATTACTTAGAGTGGGGTTGTTTGGCTTTGTAGGCAAGGAAATTCAAGGAACTACTTAAGAATACTTTTGGGTGGGAGTTCCAGCAAAGGAACTACTTAAGAATACTTAAGAATACTTTTGGGCCGTGTGACAGCGATCGGCGGCGGCAGTCAGCGGGTGGTAGTTGGCCGGCGGCGACGTGCGGCGGCGGCGACCTCCGGCGGTGGCGGTGGTCTACCGGCAAAAAATAAAAAACAAATAAATATAAAAAAGAAACTATTTTTTACCAAACGCATTTCTATTCTTTTTCTATTTCTTGAGTAAAAATTTTGTGTAGTTATCAAACATGTTTTTTTACATAGAAATTGTTCCCCATAATAGAAATAGAAAATAACTATTTCAGAAAAAAAATTGTTCCCCAATCAAGAAATGTTACCATGCGCAGCCTTTGTCTCATCCGACTCTCTCTCTTCACCCAATTCCTTGTCCAACCGACAAACCATCGTGGAGAGCCAATGAACTTCGCGACAACAGAAGCGGAGGCTGCACGGTGGTTTGTCGCACAAGGGTTCGGTCATGTTTCAGAGGGAGAGAAAAAGAGTAGTTGGAAGGGGGCAGCGACTCAATGGCGGTGGAGCCGGAGGGGCGGCGCTGTGGCTCATTGGTCGGACTAGTGAGCGGTAGCTCATTTGACAAACCACCATGAGGAGGGAAAAACCATTACCATCAAAAATCATAAGGAGTCTCATTGTGTAACCTAAACCAAGAATGATATGTATTTGTCCTTTCATAGATGTGTTAGATCGACTGCACTACAAATTATTTAGCATTCCTAATGAATAGTCGTTTACAACTAATATCAAAAAAAAAAAAAAATTAAAGATTGATCGGGTCTGGTGAGGAATGAGGACGGACGAGGACCGCCAAGTCCAACAAAACAAAATAGAGTTAAAAATGATTAGGATTTCATCGCCTCTTGGCATAGCAGGACTTTTGGCTATTCCTTTGGTTGAATTCAACAAGCATCAACGCATACCTTTTAATCAAATCACCAACCGAGTCACCGAATTTAAAAATCAAGGCAAAGTATTCCTTTCACAAACAAGATAGCACCAGCTCGATTTCATTATTTCTCCGGATTTATATTGCTACAGCGGCAAACCAAGCCAAGGCGAGTTAAGAGTTTGCGACTTTTATATCTAGTCTCCTCAGGATAGCCTATCTAATTCCGGCCCATCCACCATCGACCGCCAGATTGTGGCCGTTGATGAATTCGGCCTCTTCAGAAGCAAGGAACACCACGGCATCAGCCACATGCTTCGCTTTCAGCACTCCTCTCAAGCTTGAACTTGACTCAAACATCCTCTCGCCTTCCTCCTCACTCACGCCGTACACTCCACGGACTAATGGTGTTGCGACCGGTCCAGGGGAGACACAGTTCACGCGTATACCGTATGCTCCAAGTTGCTTACTTGCCGACCTCACCAAACCCAGCACGGCATGCTTAGACATCACATAGTCTACCCGATTCTCGTTTCCATTGCTCGCCGCAATGCTCGCCGTGCAAATTATGCTTCCCTTTATGCCCCCCGCCACCATGGCGCGAGCCCCGTGCTTGACACAGGCAGCCATTCCCCAAACATTGATGGCAAACAGGCTCTCGAAAGCAGGTATGTCGAACTCCAGAATGTCTTGTTTGATGTTATTCATTATGCCTGCATTGCTAAACAAGATGTCTAGGTGGCCATTTGATTGAAGAGTTGATTCCACCAAGGACTTCACCTGATGCTCATCCGTGACATCGCAATGGATGTAGGTGCACCGGTGGGATCCGATTGACAATGCAAGGTCGTGGCCCTTTTTGTCTTGGATGTCTGCAATCACGACATATGCGCCGTGATTTGTCAACTGACGCACTGCCTCCTCGCCGATGCCGCTCGCACCACCAGTGATGATGGCTACTTTGCCGTCAAGTTTGTTTGAGGCGTGGCTGGTCATTTCTGTAGGGAGAGAATGGAAAACCGAGTACAGGAAAGGACCATGAAGTTGTGCTGAGGGAGATGCGGAGCCTCTTCGTATATAGAACTTGAGGAAAGACAAAGCACAGTTATGTTTAGATTGAATGTTCGGTGTTGATTTTCTGTTAAACATTACGATCATACCCGAGGTTCGGATCCAATAATGGACAAAATTGGCAAATTACAATAAATCGATACGGACTCTTTATTCAATCATGGCTCTTTACATCAAAGCTCGCTGAATCCTCGTCACATTGCTCTCAAATAAGACATACAGTTCGCAGCATACGGGTGTTGGTGTGAGGATGAGGCGAACTTTCCTCTCCACAAGTGGGCCCGGACGGATGTGAATATGATTGGCCATGCCCCACCGGACGCTTTCGCCACCTGCGATCATATCCTTAAAAATTTGGATATTTATAAGCTTAAGCAGATTTTAAAAAAAAAAAAAAAAAACTATCTATGTTGACTTTCTGCCGAATATTATTTATATAAGAGGTTTTGTTCCAATGATAAATAAATGTTGACATCTGATTTTTAGCCGACACATCATTAAATGTAAAAAATCGAGATTAGGGTTTTTGATAGCGATGGAGCCGATTTTTCGAACAAAAAAAGTCATTTTTCATTTTTTTTCTATTGTTTTGTAATTGTGAAACAATTTCCCCTTAATTCCATGGATTGATTTTTGGTCTAAGTCTTTGACTAAAAGCCAATCCCAGGTCAAAAATTGGTTTTTTGCACAAAAAGATTCTAAATGGTCCTAATTTCACTTTAGTCAAGTTAATTTTCTAAAATTTCAAAAATTTGATCCAAAAATCAACCTTTTTAGGAAATGGTTGACTTGGTCAAATCCTTAACCAAAAAGTTGAAAAATTGAAAAATCCAAAAATCACTTCATTTTAATTTCAATTTGACTTTAGCAGTGAAATTTTGCGAAAATTAATTAAGAACCTTGCATTCTAAATTTTCTAGTTTTAGGTTCAAAATCAGCCAAAAATAAAATTTCTTTCGTTGTGATCATAATTAGACTTAGTTCATTTTACAACATTTGATCTAGGGTTCGTTACCTATTTGCTCATTCATTCAATTTCAAGAACGATCATGTCGAAATGCAAATTGTCACTTTTAGCCCTAATTAAGGAGTCCAAATCAATTTTTCATGAGTTGCAAAAGAACACTTCCATTCCACTCTTTTTTATGAGATAAGTGTGAATGGAATTTCAATTGGGGAATTTAGCATTCTTGAACATAGGAAAATCAAGTTAATGAAATTCAAGTTGACCTATTTGAAATTAAGGTTCAATTTCGCAAGTTAAGGTTCAACTTCATCATTAATCCTTGATTCATTTTTAGCATAAAAGTCATGCCATCAATTCAAAGTCAATTTGGATATAATAGGTCACCTAGGGACAAGCAATTAATCCAATAGATGCCTTGCGATATAAATTGAATTCAATTTCAATTAATTTGCGATTTCAATCAAGAAATCACGTGAAATTATCCAATGTTGCCTAGAAAGTCCAATGTATATAGGTCCAATACTTTTCATGTAAATCAAGTAATTATGGCAATAGAAAATTAATGAATTGTATTTGCATGGTTTAATTGGCCTAATTTCTATAAAATTGAACCATTTTTCGTTAAATTGACAAGATTTTCTTCCAAGGACTAAATTTGCACAAAATTTAGAACCTATGGACCAAGCCACCCAAACTATGATCGAACCAATCGAACTGGCTTGGACTAATCCGATTGGTCCAACCGGCCATTGGTGAAGAAGGCCGATTTAGCCCTCCGCTGGCTCTTGGTGGTTGGCCACCACCCCTGAGCTCCCCATCGTGAGTATTTCATTCCTACACCCCTCAACTTTCCATATTTTGCAAAAATGTCCTTGAATTTTTGAAATTACAAAATTGCCCCTAATTAGGCTTTAATCGCAAACTCAGTTTAAACTTCTGATTTTGGCAAATCGACACCATCATAATTAATTAGGCAATTCAATCAAGTTTTGACCATCGGCTCAAATTGATGGTCGAGATTTGATCTTGAAGGGGAGGTATATAAGTATTTTTCCCTCCAAAACTTAAAGGGGCTTATTTAGTGCATTTTCCATATCTAGAAATACATAAACCTCTAAAATCTCTCTCTCTCTCTCGCACGCGCGGGGCCATTCCCTCCATCACCCGTCCCGGCCTCTCGCCAGCGATCTTCCGCACCACACCACCGTCCACCATCTCCTCATCCCCATCAAAGCAAGAGTCGTCTCATTCGTCGCCTAGAGCTCCCTGTCTGGCAGCTTTTCTCGCGGCTACAAATCACCGGCATCCACACCAATGATTGAACCATCGATTTCAGCTGCTCCGATTGACGACCAATGACGGTCCATTGGTGATCCAACCACCCCCGATCTATCCTTGGACATGACCTCGACCCTCTGGTGGTTGGGGCTTGGTTGGATAGTCACCGGATGAGCTCCAATGGCCGTTCTTCCCTTGGGTTGGACCTAATCCTTTCCAACCATGAAACGGTGGTCCAGTCGACACTAATCTAACCACTCCAGTGTCACTCGATGTTCTTTCGACAATCCTCGACTTTTGTGAGGCATAGCGGTGCTTTGATCATCATCTGATCAAATCTGTTCCATCAAAATTGCACAAAGATAGATATCCGAAACTTGAATCCGATTAGGCAAGATCTAGTTAGTCGATCAGGGCCAGGATTCGAATCCTAAGTTGATATCACATGTTTAGATTTGTGATTTAGATGTTATATGATGAAATTTGATGATGTTGTGATGATTGAAGATGAGATTGAGATAAGATTTTGCATGTTCACCTAGTACTACAAAAATCATAGGTTTCGAACATAGGTTCTACTAGGGATGATCTGAGGTCTTAAACCTTGTTATGTTACTTTGAAGTGCTCTAGACAATTGATCTACATTCGATAAGCTTTGATTTCATATGCTATGGGTCCCAAAAAAAAGTTCGTTTGATACATGAAATCCACCTTGAAAATTGGATGATTTCTGATGGTTTTGTGTGCTTTTCTGGTTGTTTTGACTTTTGAACGCGCCACCTATTTTCTGATTTCTATTCTATTCACAAATAGTCTAAATCCCTCATTTTCTTTGAACTTGAAAGTAGTTATTTTTAAGCTCCAATAATCATAGTTATCTACATAAAAAAAAAAAATAGGAATGCGAAATGAGGATGAGACAGTGCTTGTCTTGTCTTTTGTGTTGGAAATTTGGATGGGAGACTTTAGGAGAGGATGATCAGGACAAAACCCCAGTACTAATCGAAAGTGCCTAACTCTGGTATCGCCATTGGTTTCTGGTTTATATGCTAGTGCTTTTAGACGTGTCAGGGAAAGGACTGGGCAAGGAAACATCAATTATTAACAAATGAAATTAGCCTACCACGGCAAGCGAGCACAAGGAAACAAAAGATAAAAGCTTTAATTATTTAGTGCATATCACGAAAGCAAGGGGGAAAGCTAAGTTTTTCGTCTGCTTCCAGTAAGATTGGATATCCACCAAACCCTCAGGCCTTTTCTATAGGCTGACATCATTGCCCCGCTGCACCAAATATCTCTGCATGGGAGAGAGATTATTCTTTCGTTTCCATCCTTTTCCACACAGTACTAGAGACTTCAAAACTATTCCCGGAAATTTCTTCCTCTAGATGTATCCTGTGCATGTTAGACTACTATAAAAATTGGATCGAATTACTTTAACAAGTACTATATCTGGAGTAGATTCTGGCTGGGGTCGATCTTCCTGATGTTCGAACAAACATTCTATGCCGTATCAAAATCCTCCTACTGACATGGCTCTCTTGTGCACAGAAATGGTGCAGCAATAGGTTAACATGAACTTCTTGGTTTAGTTTTGCGATTAACGAAGAAGAGCAAGTTATGTCCAATTTTTACAGAGCCATGACCGTTCATCGCGAGAAAGCTCAGCTAGAAGCGCCAGTAACATTCCATCACGACAAACATTCTTCAAGTTACAATGATATTTCTTTGTGCCGAAGCGGAAAATATGGCATACATGGAAACGTGAAGCCTATTCTGCTGGAGGAGTCAACTGAAGCGTGTTAAGCCCTCCATCGACGACCAGGTCGTGGCCGTTCACGAATTCGGAATCTTCCGAAGCTAGGAACACCACAGCATCAGCCACGTGCTTCACTTTCAAAACCCCTTTTAAGCTCGAGCTCGACTCGAAGAGTCTCTCGATCTCCTCTTCATTCCGGCCGAAGGTGTTGCAGGGCATTGGTGTCGCGACTGCTCCTGGCGACACACAGTTCACGCGTATCCCATGTGCTCCGAGTTGCTTGCTAGCTGACCTCATCAAGCCCAGCACCGCATGCTTAGACATAGTATAGTCTATGTACTTGTCGGTCCCGATGGTCGCAAAAATGCTTGCCGTGCAAATTATGCTTCCCTTTATGTCCTTATCCACCATTGCGCGGGCGCTGTGCTTCACACACGAGGCCATACCTTTGACATTTACAGCAAAGAGGCGCTCGCAAGCCGACACGTCGAAATCGAGAATGTCTTGTTGGATATATTGTTAATATACCCAAAAAATAATATGTTCGCATTGCCCGATAGGTAAGCGTAGTTATTTGGGTGTATGGGCGGCCCAATAACGTGTATATAAAAACTCTCAGGGTTTCCTACGTTTGGAGAATGTGCTGTTGAGCGTTCCAAACTCGACGTCTCTTGGTGTAATACTTCAAGAACTATCTTTCTCTCTCAAACCTATTACCTCCAACCATCTTGAAGTATTATATTCGTGTGTCGGATTTGAGCGAGTAAAGTGTGTTCTTGAAGATTTTGTCAAGACGAACTCGCGGCTGTAATTTACTTTCGATTTCGACGGTGATATTGGCCGAGATCTGAGTTTGAAGATTCGGGTGACCGAAATCTTTGATTCAAAAACCCAAAAATTATAGCCAATTTAAGAGGGTGAAACCACTTGGGCTTTGTTCTACTCATCAATACGAACGTTTTGAGTAGTCACTCGCATCAATCGGAGGTCGAACAGAGAAGTTACGGCACCGGAAGTTTCTATCTGAATTTCTAGCGAATTTTGGGGACGGAATTTCTAGCGAATTTCGGGGGCGAAATTTTTCAACGAGTGTCAGCAACAAGGGCAGTCCATCTTAAGGTTTTTGGGTGCTCCAGATCTGTTTTTGGGGTTTGTTTTGGCAAATTCCATCTCTATAGAGCGGTTTGATCAAGGTTAGGGGAGTTATTCAACTTTGTTGCTTTGAGGACTTCAAGGTGCACTCTTTCTAACACTTTGCTTTGATTAAAATGGCAAAGCATAGTTCCTACAACATTATAAAGTTCTACGACATTATAAAGTTGCAATCTTTTGATGTTACTGAATTTCATGGCTGGAAATTACATGTTCAATTTGGCATGAAAGAACGTGACATATTCTATCTTGTATTGAGCGATTTTACATCTACCACTGAAGATGTGAATGAATATCAATGGAACAAAGATGAGGATTTTTGTAGAGATTACTTGCTGAACTCTCTAAATCCTAATTTGGCTATGGCTTATAGTGAGTATAAGACGGCGAAAGAGATATTGGGATCACTTGAACGCTCAGTTCCAAAAACAAGAGGGGTATCTAAAACCCTCATAGCGGAGAAATTCTTTGACTTTAAATTCACTATAAATTCAAGCATCACCTCTCAGTTAGTTGAATTTGAGAACATGAGGAACAAGCTGAAAGATGATAATTCGATATATCCGATAATCTCTTTGTTGGTCTTGTGTTGAGCAACTGCTAAGCGAATGGAGTTCTTTCAAGATTGAAATGCACAGACTGAAGGCATAGATGGGACTGGATGAATTAAAGAGGTATATTCACATTGAGGATCAAAATATCACTAGGAAGAGTTTGGAACAAGTGGGACAACAAAAGTCAATTGCCAACTTAGTTTCACACTCCAATAAACCTCAGAAAAAGTCCAAGTCACCAAAAGGTGAATCCTCTTTACAGTTAGAGGCCAAAAAGACTATCTTCAAAAAGAAGAAGAAGGGCAAGTGCCATAACTGTGGAAAGTGGAGTCACTGGGCAGCAGAGTGTAAGTTGCCAAGGAAGCCAAATAACGACACACCACATAATGAGGCCAATATGCTAATTAGAGGATCTGAGCCTCGAGCCTTTATTGGAATGATGAAGAATGGAAAGGCCAGCATCTCTTATGAGTGGTGGTTGGATAGTGGCGCTACTTGTCATGCTACAAATGACAAGAAATTACTCACTGATGTCACGGGCGAAAGATACTTGTGGAAAATTGCAATGGTGGTGAGGCAAAGGTGACTCATGCTGGAACTGCAAATTTGATGCTTTCTTGAGGTAAATTACTAACTCGAAACATGTTAGAGTAGTACCTTTACTTAAGAAGAATTTAATATCTATGAGTTTACTTGATAAAGCTGGTATGTCTTTTCAACTATGAATGGTAGAGTAACTTTATCTGTTAACTCATATTATTTTGGTTGTGCATTCATGGTTAATGGTATGTATAGGTTGAGTTTAAATGCTGATAGCATAAACCATGTGAATTCTATTTTGATTGATCCAAAGTTGCTACACAATAGACTTGGACATGTGAATTACCGGAAAATGCAACATTTAGCTAAAACTCATAACATTCCATTAGATACTTCTATTCGATTTGATAAGTGTGAAGTGTGTGCACATGCTAAAATTACTAGAAAACCCTTTAAATTGATTTATAAAAGCACACAACTTCTTGAGCTAATACATTCTGACATTTGTGATTTTAGAAATTACATTACTAAAGGTGGTCGGAAGTATCTAATAACATTCATAGACGATTTTTCTAGATATTGTCATGTCTATTTGTTGAAATCGAAAGATGAGGCTTTTGAAAAATTTAAGATTTTCAAGTCTAGAGTAGAAAATCAACTCAACTTAAAAATTAAGAGGTTTAGGAGTGATAGAGGAGGAGAATATACTATGTCAAGTTTCAAGGAATTTTGTGCTTCAGAAGGTATAATACTTGAAACCATTGCTCCTTATTCACCCCAATCAAATGGTGTTGCAGAGCGTAAGAATAGAACGTTAACTGAAATGTTAAACTCTATATTACTTACAATTGGCATGCCTTCCTCCCTCGGGAGAAGCAGTTCTAAGCGCTAATCACATCTTGAACAGGTTGCCGCACTCTAAGTTGTCCATGACACCTTATGAGATATGGCATAAGCACCCTTGTAGATATGATACTCTTAAGACTTAGGGTTGTATTGCTTATGTAAGTATACTAGATCCTAAAAAACTTAAGGTGGGATCTCGAACTATTACTTGTGTATACCTAGGTAGTGCGGAAGATAGCGCTGCAAATAGGTTTTAGATCTATCTACTAACACAGTGATAGAATCTAGAGATGCAGTGTTCTTTGAAAACAAGTTTATCAAAGATCAAGACTTGAATGTTTCTGGATCTACAGATATGATTTCAGAATCTCCTGTAGAATTTGAAGCAGGCCCTTCTGACACTAATTTCACACAGTTGGCTATTAAACCAATTCTAGTTAGAGTATCTACAAGAGAGAGAATTCCCAAAAGTTTTGGTGAAGACTTTGTTGCTTACCATCTTAAGGATGATCCATTCTCCTATCGAAAGCAATGAGATCTAGGGAATCTCTACTGTGGGGCGAAGCCATAGATGATGAAATGAGCTCTCTGCTACAGAATCACACTTGGCAGCTAGTAAATTTGCCAAAAGGGGCTAAAGCTATAGGCTGTAAATGGGTATTGAAGAAGAAACTGAATAGTGATGGATCAATAGCCAGATACAAATCACGCTTAGTAGCTAAAGGCTATAAACAACAGAGTGGAATAGACTATTTTGATGTCTATTCACCTGTGTGTCATCTATCAACTATAAGAATTCTTCTTGCTTTGGCATCTATTAAACACTTTGTAGTGCATCAAATGGACGTAAAAACAGCTTTCTTAAATGGGGATTTAAATGAGGAAATTTACATGGAACAACCGAAAGTTATGAAAGGTCTTGAGGACAAAGTTTGTAAATTAAATAAATCTCTATATGGTCTTAAACAAGCACCTAAGATGTGGCATCTTAAATTTGATGAAGTGGTAAAGAGTTATGGCTTTCGGTCTAGTTATTCGAGATAAATGCCTTTACCATCGTTCTATGTCAAATAAGATAGTCATCATTTGCTTGTATGTTGATGACATGTTAATTCTTGGTTCCGATCATTCTGTAGTGAGTGATGTGAAAGCTACTTTAGCTAAAGAATTTGACATGAAAGATCTTGGTATTGCTAATACCATTCTTGGTATGAAAGTAAGCTTTGAATGGCAAGTCATCTCCCTTAGCCAGACTCATTATATTGAGCAGCTACTTTCTACTTGGGGATACGATAAGTGTAAACCGAGTGAGACACCGTGTGATTATAATAATAGACTGAGTCCTAATGAAGGGACCAGCGTGGATCAGTTAAAGTACTCGAAATTGATTGGTAGTCTCATGTATGCTATGAGTTGCACTAGACCCGACATAGCCTTTACAGTTGGTATGCTGAGTCGTTTTATTAATAATCCGAGTAAAGAGCATTGGGATGCCCTTAATAGGCTAATGAGATACCTTAAAGGTACTAAAGATTATGCGCTTTATTATTCTGGTTATCCTCCAATTGTGGATGGATATTCTGATGCCTCATGGTGCTCAGATATTGGAAATAGTAAGTCCACTAGTGGATATGTTTTCACTTTGGGTGGAGCTACTATTACTTGGAAATCCAAACGATAGACTTGTATTGCATTGTCGTCTATGGAATCGGAACTTTTTGCTTTAGCCTCAGCCGGTGAAGAAGCGAGTGGATAAAGAATCTGATTATGGATATTCCTTTGACTCAGCTAAAGATTAATTCTTTAAGCCTATTTTGTGATAATCGAGCAGTTGTCCAAGTCGTCAAGAATACTCTCTTTAATTCAAAGAGAAGACATGTGAGACTGAGACATGCGTTGTTGAATTATCTGAGAGAACAAGGGGATTATCACCTTGATCGATGTGAGATCGAAGGATAACATAGCGGATACTCTCACCAAAGGTATGCCTAAAGATAGATTATTCAAAACAGTGGGGGAACTGGGGTTAAAGACTATATAGGCAAGTCTTAACTACCATTTACTTACCTGTGTTTTGAATTATCAAATCTTTCTTTATTGGCTATAATGATAAGCACAGTTTATATGTTTCATCGATGTTCACAATTGCTGACTAATTTGAAGAGGGTGAGTTGTCTCATTCCAAATTTGATGAAGATGACTTTAACCTAATTCAAATGTTCTATCTGGGAAAATTGTGTCATTCCAAACTTGATGATACAATTCAACTAGATTGGACTATCCTTTTTGGTTAAATGATCTCATTCCAAACTTGATGCTAGATTTTTTGACTTTAAGGAATCAGTAATTGTGACATTCCAAATTGAAACATAGAAACAATTGTTTACATAAAAAGCCTATTTGTCTTGTTCTTAATTGAAACTTAATATTACATGACTAGGTTATTGTAAGTGACTTGACTATTGATCTTGTTCTTTGAAACTAGGCAATAGTTATTCTCCTACAAATAAACTTAAGTTGATGGCTTTTTGTAAATCACATTGTTTAGGTCTTGTTCATAATTTATGAAACTAGCTTGATGCTTATGGCATGATATTATGATGCTTTATGACATCAATATATGTTCTTCTCCGCCTGATGGAATTGTGCTAAGTTTTTATTCAATTGATTGAATTCATAATAATATGAAATTCATATTTGTGGACATTATTATGCTTGTTTCTTATATTTGTAAGGCCTTAGACTATTTTGACTGGCCTACTTATACTTGATTAATATGCATATATTGGTTGTGAACTGAATCTGAGATTTATTTTGGGATTCGGATTTTTAATCTCAGAACATATTCATGATAAGAATGATTCACTTATTTAGTTTGCACATGATGATTTAGTTTAATACTTTATTCGGAATACTCTTTAACCGATCCGAGTTGATTATCTAGACTGAATGTGGATGATTCATGTTTGTTTGAACATTACACTGACCAACTTATTGGATTGTGTTGTATGGTGAACAAAGGAGGAGATTGTTGGATATATTGTTAATATAGTCCAAAATAATATGTTCGCATTCAATAGGTAAAACGTGGTTATTTGGGTGTATGGCCGGAGCAATAACGTGTATATAAAAACTCCAGGGTTCCACTGCGCTGGAGGTAACACTGTTGAGCGTTCCAAACTTGACGTCTCTTGGTGTAATACTTCAAGCAACTATCTTTTCTCTCTCAAACCTATTACCTCCAACATGTCTTGCTCAACAGAACCGAGCACTCCAGCGTTGCTGAACATGATATCAAGCTTACCATACAGTTGAAGGGTCGAGTGTACTAAGGATATCACCTGTTGCTCATCCGTAACATCGCAGTGAATGTAGGTGCAGCAGTGGGAGCCGATTGATTCTACGAGGTCTCGGCCCTTTTCATCTTGGATGTCAGCAATCACGACTTTTGCACCGTGACTGGAGAAACGGCGAGCCGTTTCCTCGCCGATGCCGCTTGCACCGCCGGTTACGATGGCTACTTTCCCCTCGAGTTTTTTCAAGGCGGAATTCGTCATCCCTTTCCGCATGCAAAGCGAGAACCAAAAAATGATCAGAGATATGGCTGAGGGAAAACAAAACTCTGGTAATAGGCTACCGTAGAAAATTGGTGATCCTAGTTCAATCTAGACTACTCTAGTGGACGTCAGAAACAAGCAAAGAAAAGTCCACAAGATTCCTTAAAAATGTCTTATCCTTGGGCGGTAGCGAAAGTGTGTGGAGGGCACTAAACCTGGGAGAAATTATTGCATAGACCGGGCCCTCCATGTCATTATTGATGCCGGTCGTTCAAATAAATATTGGATATCCTAATAGTGACAACTCATTTTTACACAATTCACTCGCGACACGTGCCATATTTGACCGCACCCGCCGGAGATGAAACGCCTCAACATGTCTACGTCCTCTCTCTCTCTCTCTCTCTCTCTCTCGTGCTGTGCAATATTTTCTCCTAAGGATGAGAGAGCGAGAGCAAGAGCTTGGCCATGGTTTCCACCATGGAAGCCCCCTAGGGCAAAACCCTAAAGCGTGTTGATAATCGCTGATGGAGCAAAACTAGAAATCAAAATTGCGTAGTGAGAATAAGATATCGAGACCTCCAGCAAATGGAAAGACTGGAGGAAAGCAAAAACCTAACCTGATGGAGACGAGGGTCGTCGGACGAAATTATAAGAAAACCATCATGAGGGAATTTCGCTCGGTGGATTGAAGTCGAAGAAACATGGACGAGAGAGAGAGATTCGTTTTTTGCCAGCGTGACCTTCTCATGACATATTGAATGAAGAAAAAGAGAGGAGATAGACATGGTGAGGTGTTTTAAAGTACGGATGAGGCTAAATATAACACGTGTTGCTTACAAAGTGGATTGATGTAAAAATGACGTGACATCGCTAAATACCAAATTTTTTTCTTTCAAGAGATGTGAGTACTCTTAATTCATTATGAAAATAATAATTTGTTTTATGTTAAAAAATAATTAAATATCATTGTGGTGTTCATTTTTTTTAATAATTTGTGGCTTCAATATGCTATTATTCTTATAGAAATCATCATGTTAGTAAAGTTCTTTTCTCCACTCAACAATAGACACTCGGCCACCCGGCCGAGCGCGGTGGAGAAGCCTCTCTCGTTCTCTCCACTGTTTAGCTTTTCCCCAAATAACCGAAGATATTCAAATTAAAAAGACATCTATGAATTTCCATTGACGAGTACCTGTTCGCGATCTGGGTGTGAAAAGGATCGACACACGGAGCTTCGACCGGCATGAGAGTTGTCTCTTGTTTCTTGGCTTTTAGCCTAGAGAGAAACAGAGAATCTCTGAGGAAGATCATGAAACAGGGAGGAAGGTGGCAGATTATCTTCGCTTTTGGCGTGGTGTAGTGCGGTGCGGGGTCCGGCGTGAGTGTGTGTGTGAAGGGGGCTTCGCTCACATGATGGGTGTAGAGACAGAAAATTCCGTACATCCCAATGTCTTGTCCTTGGGCAGCAGTGAAAGTGTGGAGAGCACTAGACCTAGGAGAAATTATAGCACGGGCCCTCCAGGTACCATGGTGCCGGAACATCCATTCGAGAAAATATTAGGATGTGCTTAATAGCAGTTTGGTCTTTATCAAAGTAAATAAAGAATAAACAATTCCATTCCTTTAAAAATTTATGGTTCAGAGTATGCGAAACCCTCCATCGAGGAGATTTTGGCTGGTGTCGATCCACCTGATGTTTCAACAAACATTCTATGCCGTATCAAAATCCTCCAATTGATATTGCTCTCTTGTGCGCAGAAATGGTGCAGCAGTCGGTTAACATGAACTTCTTGGTTTAGTTTTGCGATCGATGAAGAGCGATTTATGTCCAATATTTACAGAGCCATGGCAGTTCGTCGCGAGAAAGCTCAGCTAGAAGCGCCTATCACGAGAAACATTCTCAAGCTACAATGATATTTCTTTGTGCCGAAGCGGAAAATATGGCATACATGGAAACATGAAACCTATTCTGCTGGAGGAGTCAATTGAAGCATGTTAAGCTCTCCATCGACGACCAGGTTATGGCCATTCACGAATTCGGAATCTTCCGAAGCTAGGAACACCACAGCATCAGCCACGTGCTTCACCTTCAAAACCCCTTTTAAGCTCGAGCTCGGCTCGAACATTCTCTCGATTTCCTCTTCGCTCCGGCCAAAAGTGTTGCAGGGCATTGGTGTCGCGACCCTTCCTGGCGACACGCAGTTCACACGTATACCGTAGGCTCCGAGTTGCTTGCTTGCCGACCTCACCAAGCCCAGCACCGCATGCTTAGACATGGTATAGTCTATGTACTTGTCACTCCCTATGGTCGCAAACACGCTTGCCCTGCAAATTATGCTTCCCTTTATGGCCTTATCCACCATTGCGCGGGCGCCATGCTTCACGCACAAGGCCATGCCTTTGACATTTATGGTGAAGAGGCGCTCGCAAGCCGACATGTCGAAATCAAGACTGTCTTGCTCAACAGAACTGAATACTCCGGCGTTGCTGAACATGATGTCAAGCTTACCATACAGTTGAAGGGTCGAATGTACTAAGGATATCACCTGTTGCTCATCCGCAACATCGCAGTGAATGTAGGTGCAGCAGTGGGAGTCGATTGATTCTATGAGGTCTCGGCCCTTTCCATCCTGGATGTCAGCAATCACGACTTTTGCACCGTGACTGGAGAAACGGCGAGCCATTTTCTCGCCGATGCCGCTTGCACTACCGGTTACGATGGCTACTTTCCCTTCGAGTTTTTTGAAGGCAGAGTTCGTCATCCCTTTTTCTTTTTTTTTTTGGTTGCTGGAGGAACCGTTTTGGCCGACATCCGCCACGTAAAGCCTCAGGTGTCGCTAGCAGGGAAACCACCACCCCAACGCCATGCTTAACTCACCACACAGTGTTTCAACAAAGCCAGAACAAAAAGGAATTAGAAATGACCAGAGATATGCCTGAGGGAAAACAAAGCTCTAGTAATAGGCTTATGTAGAAAATTAGTGATTCATTCTTGACATAGAAATCTAGAAATCCTACCAAAGCTGGGTAGGCGCTAGACTTCCAACGAAAAGGTCTAGTGTTCAAAACTCACACAATGCAAGTTACATGAATATTAATTTTGAGACTCTTGGCGACTTACCCGGTGGCACGTGTTGCTGACTAGCATGTGTTGCTCCTAGTAATTTGCCTCCGATTACCAGTCATGTGAGGTTCTTTGAGTGAAAAAAAAAAAAAAAAATTTCCTTGTTCAATCTAGACTACACTATTGGACGTGAGAAACAAGCAAAGAAACGTCCAAAAGATTCCTAAAAATATCTTGTCCTTGGGCAGCAGCGAAAGCGTGGAAAGCACTAGACCTAGGAGATATTATTGCATGGGCCCTCCGGATATCATGGTGCCGGAACAAGGATGTCCTCAAAACAGCCTATTTTAAATAAATAAATAATTAATTAGAAATTTTTATGAACCCCGCTTCTTAAATAATTTATGACTCGTAGTTATTCTATCAATAACCTAAAAATTGTTATACTAACTAAATATTTTTCTCCACTCAAAGCAAGGTCTGACGAAGAAGCCTCTCCCATTCTCTCTACTGTTCATCTTCCTCAAATAACTGATGATATTCAAATTAAACAGATCTTCGCGAGTCTAAGTGTGAAAAGGATCGACGCACGGAGCTTCGACCGCCATGAGAGTCATCCCTTGTTTCTTGGCTTTCGCTTAGAAAGAAACAGAGAGAGAGAGAGTTTCTCAAAGGAAGATCATGATACAGGGAGGAAGATGGGCAGATTATCTTCGCTTTTGGTGTGGTGTGGTGCGGGGTCCGTGTGAGCGCGGGTGTGGGGGTTTCGCATGCATGATGAGGGCAGAGAGAGAAAATCCCATACATCATTGTTGCGCAGATTTCTTTACTCAAAGAAAGATCGGTGAATTATGGGTGGTTGCAGATAATGCGCAAATTTGTTTAATCTATCTGTCTTTTACGTGAAAAAAAAAAAAAAAACCTTTTACCAACCACGTCACGTGTCGATTGCTGAAGGATCCCGTCTCAGTATGACATGCAGACCAGCCGATGTAATATTTTCTCCTGGAGCTTGTGTAGAAATATTAAAATAATCTCCAATTTGAATGGGTATTTGTGTGGATTTAAAGGATATGGGTTTGTGAGCTCACTTCCCCATGAATTGTATCTTTGGAATGATCATATTTTGTTCCCTTGTCCATCCTTTACTTAATACATACAATATATATACACACATTTACACATCACTAATTAAGAATTGTAATTGATGTCAAAATCATACGTACGAGCAAACTTAATTCCGACTGCTACCAACGCTTGCCCAACAGGAAAGTTTTTTCCATCAAACTTCGGCAAGTTCCAGTGAATTTCCCAAGAGAAAACGTCAATCTTTAGAACTTTTGGTGGCTGCTACCTTTTGTGAAGCATCAATGTTGACTGTCCACCTGACCAAACTTAAGGTTTCACCTGGAGCCGCCTTCTATCAGCTTCAGTCAATGACTATGCAATGGGTGTATAAAAGAAGAACAAAAGGCAGGACAAGGGACTCTCAACTTCTTCCTCTTTATTTTGCCTTCTTTGGCTTTCTATTCAGAAGAACTGAGAAACTTCAATGGCCATGCACCCTTAGGACCTTCTGAAATTCGAAGGACTTGAGGCATCTTTGTAAAACTTGTCATCATCCAATCATCAGAGATACTGTCAGAGAAACTTCAGCATCGAAACCTTTCTTTTCCATGGATTACACTTCTGTAAAGGAACTATTTCTACGTTACTCTACCTATTAAAAGTGCCAAAACTGGAAAATGAAAAGCAAACATGGGAACTTGCACCGACTTATCCTGCTAAAAGAGTTCCGATAGAGCGTGTCCACGCTTACTCGACTACCAGATTATTTCAAAATCTTCAATGCAAGAAACACCACTGCACAACATGCTTCACTTTCAAAGCCCTTTCAAGCTCCATATCGACTCTAGGGAACCCTCGACTTCCTACTTGCTCCTGCCCATCAAGCCATGCAGCAATTGCGTCGCAACTATCTCCGTGTCACGCAGTTCATGCATATGCCGCATTCTCCGACTTGCTTGCACGCCAACCTCACCGATCTCGGGCACAGCATGCTTAGACCTGACGTAATCAATGTACTTCTCACTTCCAATAGTGGCGACGAGGCTGGCTGTGTAAATTATGCTTCCCTTGAGCCCCCATCAACTGTGGCACGAGCCCCATGCCTGACGCAAGTGGCCAATCCTTGGACATTGATTGCGAAAAGTTGCTCAAAAGCCGTCATGTCAAATTCAAGAATGCCTTGCTCGATGGAGTTGCAAACTCCTGGATTGCTAAACATGAATTCCAGGCGACCATGTACTTGAAGGGCTGACTGTTCTAAGGGCTTCACCTGTTCTCCATCCGAGACATCACAAGAATGTAGATGCAAAAGGGGAATCTTTTCTAGGAGGATGTCAGCGATCACGGCAGATTCACCATGATTAGTGAACTAAAAAGTTGTCTCCTCACCAATGCCACTCGCACTGCAGGTTATGATGGGTATTTTCAACCGAGCTTTTTCAATGCATGGTCTGCCATCCTTTCCCTACGCAAAGGTTGAGATAAAGGATGGTACCAGAAATGGTTTTTTGAGTTATATCAGGGAGATGAATATCCCTTCATACGATAAACTGGAGAGAATTCAGATGGAGGCTGGTTTTTTCATTGGTTAAGATGCTTGAGAAAAAATAAAATGAATCCTAGTTTTAGATTAGCGATGCTAGCTCAGTAAGGAATTTTTTCAAAAACAGGATGTATCTCAGTTGACTTTCACTTTATTAAATCTTCTGCTGGTACATTTTATATGAACCATCTCTTTCGTTATCTTACTAATGAGAGGTCGCCAGCCATCATTTACTTTGGCAGAAAATGGTGAAAGCAAGAGAGCTTTACCATGTTTGTCGTTTTCGAAAGAAGCTGTTTATGTTATTTCCTTATTCGTCAGAGTTGTGAGTTGGATGAGCAAGGGGCAAACCACGGTTGCTTTATCTTTGACTGAAATAGAGAACATGACCCTTAATCATGCTGCTAAGGAAGTGATTTGGCCACACAAATTGCATAAAGAGCTTGGTGTTATGCAAGGGGCAATGAAGATTAGGTGTGATAACTGGAGTGATATTTTCTTGGCTAATGTAAGAACAAAGCATATCAACATACAACATCACTTTATTAGAGAGAAAGTTGAACAAAAAACTGTAGTGTTGGAAAATATTGACACATATGTGAATAGTGCATATTTCTTTTACAAAGGCAATGAATGCTGAAAAGTTTAAATGATGTACAATAGGATTTAAAGAAGCATGTGGAGTATTTACTGATTTTGAGACCAAATATGAGAATATTGGAGTATGGTTCATACTTTTCATTATAAAGGGGGCAGCACCCTTGCAACGCCTGCACATGTGCGGTTCTCATCCCCAAAAGAGCTCTTTGGGGGATGAGGGCACCCTTGGAGTTTATATGCAGAGTGGGTTGGCTTCTCCAAAGCGATGTAAGACTCCTTTCCACAAAGGCTTAACAAACACCCCCAATTCATAGAATCAGGTTTTGATACCAACTAAGATTGTCATTACCAAAAAGCTATTATGAGGTGAAGGAAGCCCCAAAGGTTAGATGGAGAGTGGGTAACTTCAAGACCATGACTCACCTGAATACATTAATTACATAACGACTCATCACCATGAGTCATCTTGAAAACATTAATTACATCACAAGTCATCACTTGGACTCATCGAATATTATCTTTCTCTAGCAATTTGAAGGATATAACGGAGAGGTACGATGTGCTAATTATAGCAAAATCCTCAACTAGACATAGTAATAATTTAAGAGCGAACGAAGACAAAACCACGATTCTCAAATTCTCTTTCTCACTTTTACTTTTTATTTTCTTTGTGATTGTGCGACAAATCCTACCAATCATTGTACCACATGTATTTGTATGGACTAACTCTAATGGCTTCTTAGCTCTCCATGTACCCTGTTGCAACCTAACCTCAAGTGCACCATCTAGAGTTTGGCTAATAGTTTATTAAATCTAAACTTAGTTCGGGCCCTCCCAAATCCAAACCAATTCACGACTTATGTTTAAGTTTTTAGCATACAAATTAATTCTATCTAGGAATCGCCACTAATTAGTTTATGGTAATTCAACTAAACATTTAAGTAAAATAACAAGAGAATTATTTTACTTTTATGAATTAGAGATGTTGACGCCTAAAATTAGGCTCTATTTTATTATTATTTTTTTATTTTCGGATAATAAACAAAAAAAGAAACGAAAAAAAAAAAAAAGAAACAAAAACACGAAGAAACGAAGAAAAGCAAAAACGGAAGTAGCCTCCGCATGGCCCTCGGCCCATTTCGCCTCGGCCCGGCCCCGCCATGTCGTCTCCTTCCTCGCGCCTCTGCAGAGCACGCGCAGGAGGCGCGCGAGGGGAAGGACAGACGGACGGCGATGGGACGTGGAGCGGGGGCAGGCTGGGGTCGGATGGGACGCCGGTTCGGCCGGCGATGGCCGTGGCGATCGGCGGTCGAAACTCCGTCGACCGGCCGCCCCTCGCCTATAAATACCCTCCCGACGACGATGAAAGGAGAGCGAGATCGCGGAGAGAGAGAGGGAGCTAGATCGAGTCGCAGCCCTTGGACACCCCACTGAGAGACTTCAGGGGGGCCGAGGGCTCACGGCCTCAGATCTGACCCCCGTCGAAGGAAGAGCAGAGAGAGGAGAAATCAAGCGCAGGAGACGGTCGAGGTTCAGATCCGCCCTCGATTCAGCTCCAACGCCGCCCCAAACATCATCCCGACGCCGTCCAGATCTAGGTCGCCGTCGTGCCGAGCCAAAGCCGAGAGCAGGTGACGATGGAGCCCTGTCTACACCGTCCATTTGCCATTCACTATCGTCGCCGTAACCGCCGTAGCCGCCGTCGCCGCCGGAATGCTCCCGTTTTGCCCCCCCCCTTCGGCGCCGCGGATTCGCAAGCCCTAGGATTTGCGATTTCCGGGTCACGAAGCGGATCCGGGTTTGGAAAGCCGGGTAGGGTTTCCGCGATTTGAGGGGCGGCGGAAGCCGGGTCGGGGTTCGGTTCGGATCCGGGTAGGGTTCGCGGCGAGACGGGTCGCGGATTGGGCTGTCGAGCCGGGTCATCGGGCCGGGCCGGGCGTCCCCAAATGCCCGGCCACGGCGCCGTTTCTTCAAAAAAAAAAAAAAAAAAAAAAAAAAAAAAAAAAAAGGAAAAAGGGCGAAAAATCCGAGTCGGCCCGCGTTGCGGGCCCATCCTCATTCGGACCGCTGGCCGGGTCGGACCCAACCCGCGGATCCGACCCGAGTCGGTTTTTTTAATATTATTTCAATATTAAATAATATTTTAATAAATAATTAATAAATAATATTTTTAAAAAAATAAAAAATGTTTTATTTTTCAAAAAAATCGAAAAATAATAAAAAATAATTTATTTTCCAAAAATGTCAAAAATCCAAAAAAGGCCAAAAATTCATGAAAAACCAAAAAATTCAGAAAAAGCCAAAAAGACTTGTATTTTCCAAAAAAAATACCAAAAGTCCCGAAAAATCCCTTTTGTGTCCAAAAATTAGAAAATGATTCAAAAAATATTTTTCCTCCCAAAAATACATGGAAAATCCCTCGAGCATCCAAAAAACCTCAGGGTTTAAACAAGATTAGGTACCGAAAGGGCATTAGTGATTAACTAGTGTAATCAAGTCCCCGATCCTAATTTCTCTAGTTGCGCAGGAGCGAGTATTTCTCCCGATACTTTGCTTGGGTTTCTAATCAACCCACCCCAAATCGATTAGTGGCGACTCCATTTTAAAAATTGATTTACAGGTTAAAAACTCGAACCATTAAGTCGTGAATTGGTGGACTTGGGAGAGTCCGGGCATAATTAAATTCAGCCGAGCCATTAGCCTCCTTAGGCGCTCATACCCGACTGCGGGCGCCGAAAAAAAGAGGTCGCGACAAGAGAATTTGAGTATGGGGACTTTGTTATACTAGATTTCTCACCCTTTGGTACCGTTCTTTTCATGAAAAAAATATTTATCAGGTAGCTTGATTTATTTTATTACTCCTTAATATGTGAGGTGATTATGCGGGTGCACAATCCAGCACCAACAAAATAATAAATAAATTGCAAGACTTACCCCATACAATGAAAATATCTGCAATATTAGCTTAAAAATCATATCCGTAATTATAAATATGATTTCTATTTAACACACGGTCGCTTCATTTTTTTTGGATCTTCACTTATTTAAATGAAACCTAGAAATTAGGTGTGTACAAAAATGTTTAACTAAGATAACATGCAACATGCAACCTAACATGCGAACTATATGTCACGCGGCATTTATTAAATGACATAGTTTAATGACAGGAAAAGATTAATGCAACTATTCTAACATATCATGCATTATCCTAAACATGCAACTTAATAGATGACATGCAATTAATGAACTAATCCTACGTGACACGAGCATATTTTTTTTTTTGTGTTTTCTTTTAATTAAAATTCGAAATTAAATGTGCCTGATATTTAAATATGCAAACTATCCTAGCAAAGAAGATCCAATTTATTTTGAAAAGATATTTTTTGTATTTTACTAAATTCGGAATTATAAAATAACCAAGATAAGCATGCAATATATCCTTAAAAAAACTACTATAATTGTGTCTAATCTTTTTGAGATTTTTTTTAGAAGTAAAATCAATTAAAATCAAGCAAAATTAGAAAGAAGAAAATCCACAACAAACACGCCATCAAATCACACGAGAAATTATCAATATTCATCTAATTATGGAAGTAAATTGACAAATCGTATCTCGCACATGAGAACGTATTGGTTAATTTTTATAAAATCGTGAATCATATCTCGGGTATGAGATTGGAATGACAATTTTCCCTGCGATCACAAGTCATATTTTGAACATGAAATCGGACTACTAATTTTATATACGTCGTGAAATTAGGAATTAATTGCTTGTAATTATGGATATGATAATATATCATGAGGTTCATGTGCATGAATGATATTTCAAATAAGGAAAGGGAGTATTCGAAAACCAAATAAGACAAGATTTTTACCTAATCCAAATTTTGGCTCCCAAATTTGGCTTCACCAACGGCGACTCGCGAATCATGATCAAGGCTCAGCGTGATGGCGCAAGGCTCGGGCTTGGACGCTGGGACTGCAGTGCAGTGGTGCTGATGCTCACTGAACTTGACTTAAATAGCCCCAACAAACTTCCGAAGAAAGCTGGGAGGCTCAGCGAAGTGCGCTGGACTCGTGCCAGCGACGTCTGATGTTGGTCTCCTCTGAGATCAAGCCGAGAAGGAGAGAGTGGGATGTCGGGACCTCGTGGGAGTTCGTGAGATATCAACAAGCTTGGAGCAGCAATGACGATGCCAGGAGGCAACGCTTGAGTGAAGCTCAACCACGAGGGGGCTCTTGGTGCAGCAGATCAGCAAGGGGCAGTGACGGTAGGAGCTACGCGAGTGGCAAGGACGTCGGGGATGGCTTGCGTGTCGCAGGTGTCACGGTGACGGCCGGAACGACGCAGGCAGACAGTGTCGTCGACAGTTGAGGAGCAAGCTCGTTGAAGGAGGAGGAACGCGGTGAGGGCAGCTGCGGGCGGCGGGCGTCAACGGCGTCGCGGGGTGGAGCTGGTGCGGCGTCGGCAATGGCGTTCAAAGACCCAACGAAGAATAAGACCTCCTTTCTCTCTCACGTTCTCACTCAGCGTCTTTTGCTCTTTTCCTCTGCAAGTGATCAGAGAAGAAAGAAAAAGTTACCCTTTAGTTGACCTACTGACCGAGAGACAAAAGAAAGTCTGACCTTCACCCCAATTTTATAGTGCTCCTCTTTCACCACAGAACCAGCAAGAAAAGATCGTCCCTTCTCTCTTTCCTGCTTTGTTTATAAACGCAATAACAATGGGCACCAAAATATCACGAAAATAATGTTGACTTCCCGTTCTATTCATGTCCACCGACGATCAAGGGCACAACACTCAATTCTTTCTTCACGAATGGGTCAGACAATAGGCAATTTCTTGCCCTCGCGCTGACCAAATATACAGTAAGAATATGTGAGATATATTGCTCAAGATCAAATATGCTTCCGCACATGAAATTACCCCTTATTATTTCGAAATCTCCCAATCTACTACGAAATATATCACTCAATGTATATATCACATAAATATATAAAATATTTTCCAAATATTGAAAGAATAACAAGAATCCTTTCCGAAAATATCAAATCATCATTCCTTATAAGTCAATTTTCAGTCTTCAGAGAATAACAAGCTTTGGTCAATTCCCTCTCTCCGTGGACTTAGCCCAACTCGTCAAATTAAAGTTCTAAACCATTAATTTAAATACATCCGTTACCAGTCCAATGTAAATGTAATAATAAAAAATGCTCCTAAAATTATATGTTATGCAATTTAATTCTAATAATTTGTTTAGGGGTTAAAAATTAATTTCTAATTTTCTATGTAATAAATGAATGAAGGGGTTGCCAAAATTTAAGTGTCAATGCACCTCTAGATGAGAAGGACTATCTTTGTTGTTTTCCAAAAAGACAACCTCCATAAGCATCTGAAATTTCTAGATGGATGTAAAGTCTTTCATCATATTTTTTTGCACCTAATACACTAAAAAAATTTAAAATTTAAGCTTAACCCCAATTCTACCATAATATTTTTTTATCTTTAAAAAAAAATTCAAAATTTAGGTCTAATTTCAATTCTACCTTAAAATTTTTTTTATTTCATAAAAAATACCAACTTTTACTTAAGTCCAAATTTACTATCATTAACCCTCCATCCCAAATTTCTCTTAACAATCGAGATGAAAAACTCCTGAGCATGTGCTATGGTGCAGCAATTGGTCAAAATTAGAAATGTTAAAATGGGTCATAGACCAATTTATGACCTATTTAAATCTTAAATTGGTCATAAATTGGTCATAAATTGGTCACTTGTTTATAACAAAAGATAGTTAAATGGGTTTCACAATTAAATGTTTAAGATAGGTGGGTCTTAAGTGGGTTTTTAAATGAGTTGGGTTGAAAACTCATTTTCAACAAAAACATTATAATCTCTCCATTCCCTCTTTAACTTTATAAAAATATTTTTTATATAAAAATTGAAATTATAATTTTTTATTTTTATTTTCTCTTTTCTTTTTCTTCCTTTTTTTTTTCCTTTCTTCTGTTTTTTTTTCTTTCTCCTTCCTCCTTCCAGTCGCTGGCACAGTGATGGTTGGCAACCGGCCAAGCAAGCCTCGAGCTTGCCGATGTCGGGCGAGCTCGAGCTCACCGGATCTGGCAAGGTAGAGGCCTCACCAACACCTGACGAGCTCCGAGACTTGAGCTCGCCGGCATCGGGCGAGGCTCGAGCCTCGCTGATTTGGCGAGCCTCGAGCTCGCCGACGTCGGGCGAGGCTCGAGCCTCGCCAATTCCTTCCTTTTTAAAGGAACGTGTGTCTTCGCCGAACCCTACCATGCCTCTGTTCTCCTTTTCTCACGCTAGGGTTTTGTTGGCCCTGTCTTGCCATTCTCCGTGAACTGCAAGGGCTATGCTTTCACTGTTCTTTGCATGTTTGGCAACACAAGCTGCTAGCTCTCCTCCCTATACAGCCAATTGGAAGATCCGTCCGATCAGTAGTATTGGATCCATGGCGAGGATCTGAGAGCGAAAGGTGAGATATGACTCGTTCAAAATTAACAGAAAGCGTGTGGCTTTCTCCCTTTCTTTGATAGATCTGTATTGTTTGATGGTGGATTTTGGTCTCTTGAGCTTTTCTTTAGCCGCTTTAAGGTCATTCCATAGTGACGAGAGCTTGTTGAAGCAAGCTGTGACCGTCATGTTCCCTTGCTTGAGTTCACTGAGTTCCTGCATTAAGGTAAAAAATTTTGCTTGATTCAGTTTACCGTACATCTCTTGGATGTTTCCCCACATGATTTTAGCATCCCCTATCGGTGGAAGTCCGGTCCCGACTTCTGAAGAGATGCAATTTCCGATCCAAGTTCGGACGAGTCGATTGCACTTCCTCCAAAGTCAGGCTAGGCGTTCATTAAGAGGGACTGGAATGGTTCCGTCGAGGAATCTATCCTTGTCCTCCGTTACCAGGGCGAGCCAGAACTCCTACGACCACCTGGGGTAATTTTGGGTATGTTCGGTAACGTTTCTGTTAAAAAATTGTTCCAAGGAACATAAATAGAAAAAATTATTTTTGTTCTGAGAAACAATTTTTGAATAGAATAACGTGTTTAGAAAACTTGTTCTGGAATAGAAAAATAACAGAAACACGTTTGGTAAATTTGAGTTCTTTTAATTTTTCAAATATTTTTATTGTATTTTCTTATTTTTCTTTCTTTTTTATTTTTCTTTTTTTCTTCCTTTTGGCCGATCGCCGGCACTCGGCAAGGCCAAGCCTCACCCTGGTTGGCTAGGTGAGCTTGGCCTCACCGGATCTGGGCGAGCCCGAGCCTCACCAGGGGCCGGCGATGCTCTGGCGAGGTCACCGACCCTCGACGGCATCACCGGCCCTCGACGGCCGGTCCCCGGTCATGGCCAAGGCCGGCGATCGATTAAAGAAAAAAGAAGACAAGAAAAATAAAGAAAGAAGAGAGAAAAATTATTTCTCCAAAGTGTTCCAAAAACAAAAAAAACAAGTTTTTATTGTTTTTGTTCCAAATTTGTTCCCAGGAACAAAAAAATAGGTTTGGAACAAAAACGCAAACAAACACATTTCTGTTCTTTTTTTTTTCATGGAAACAAAAAAACAAAATTTGTGTTCATAAACAGAAAAAAGAAACACAAACAAAAACACCATTTCTGGCCCAATCAGCTGTTGGCTAATTAGCTGCAGTTCTAATCCATCGGCGATGGAAACGAATAGAGGGTCGCCGCGTTCTAGTCATCCGGTGAGAGCTGCTGCTGGAAACAGCAAGAACCTGAGCATGAGATTCAAGTAGGGATTTGCCCCTAAACCCAATTCACTTGACCCAATCGGATAACCCGCATTAAAAAATTTTGGGTAGGGATTTGTTCTCATACTCGATTCACCCGACCTACTTGTCTGCTCCAATCTAGTGGTTGGGCTTGCCCCACTCATGGCTGGCGGGCTCCCATCGGTTTGGACATGGCTGTGGTGGCCCACATATCCAAGCGATGATGAACTTGGGCTTGGCCCAAGGTATAGAGGATAAGGTATCCACTAGTAAGGTTAGCCCATCATGGGTTGCCCCATATTGAGTTGAGTCTGTGTGGGCCAACATTATACGGGTTGGGCCTAGGATGGTTATTGCTCCATTGCTGGAAATGCCACGGGTGGATTTTGGACCTACGAGATTTGAGAGGTGACTTCTCCAGCAGGCTAGTTGCCGATAGCAGGAGCTTCGTCTTGCGGGGTGGCCATGGTAAGTGAAGAAAATTCCTTCTTTTTGAGTGACTCTTATGCTGGATGGTAATATGTTTTGTAGGTTATTCCTCTAGCAGAAGGTCGAGGCAGAAGCTAGGTCAGAAGCCTAGAAGCTCTAATACCATGAAAGAAGTTGAAGATATCAAAGGAATCATGACTGAAGAAAAGAGTTTTTTGTATTTTCTTCAATAGTTTGAAAATGTACAGCCCTTTGTAGATATAATACAAGGTGTATACAATGAATGGAAGTAATCAGATCTAATTAGATCAAATCTTCCATTCAATATCACGAGCAATCGCTGCATATCTTCCAACAGCAAATTTTGCTTGTGATCCATCTACCCGATGTTTCAACTAACATTTGTTGACACCTAAATTTTCCCATTTTTCATTTAGGATTTAATTGTCTACAGAATTAGGAATTAGTCGTTTAAAAAAAATGAAAACAAAACAAACAAACAAAAAAGAAAACAAAAACAACAAAAAAATAGAAAAAAGAAGACATGGAAGGGGCCGGGCCAGATCTCGCCTTGGCCCGGCCCATGCCACCTTCTCCCTCCTCCATCTTCACGGTGAAACCCTAGATGGAGAAAATTCGGGGGAGAGCTGAAGGGAACTCGAGCAGCACAAGGAAAAACACGGGAAGCAAAGGAGAGAGAGAAGAAAAACTAGATGGAGAGAGAGAGAGAGAGAGAGCTCGGCAGAGAGAGGGAGGGGAGCTCGAGACCGAGAGAAGTTGAACCGCCGCCTCGCCAGCAACCAGCGCCGACCTACATTTGCTCCGCCTCACCTGCAGCCTGCAGATCCCGCGTCCGCCGAGCCCCCTCCGCCGCGCTCGCGCCTCTGACCCGACGTCCCTTATTGCCCGATTCGCCAGCTGCTGCTGCTTGGCCCTTCGCAACACTAGCAACCTGCAAAGCCAATGCCCGAACAAGCCAGATTTGGGGGAGGAGGGCAGCAACAGCACTGCCATCTACCGTCCAAGCCGCTGCCCTCCGAACATCGTCCCCAACAGCCTACCTTTACCCAACTGCAACGCCGTCGCCGCTACCACCATCTCTGCTCCAACCCGCGAGCCCTGTAGCTGCTCGCCATTGTGCTGAAATGCTGCCCACCTCTGCCGAGGACGACCCGTTGCGCTCCACTAGCAACTCGACGCCAGCGGATCCTAGGCCGGCAGCCACATCTCCGTCTCTGCTCCATCGCATCGCCACCGCCGTCAAGCTCGTTGCCGCCGTCATCAATGTTGCCAAGAAACCTAGGATTTCGACCAAAAATCGGGTCGGACACGGGTCGCGAACCGGGTAAGATTTTTGAGCTATTTGGGCCGGTTTTGAGTTTGGACTATTTTGCTTGTGGGCTTAGGGACTTATGGACTAGTAGGCTTAGGAACTTAGGGAATTGTGGGCTTCTTTTTAAAAAAAATAAAAGAGATTGGACCTGGTTGGGCCCTTTGGTTGGGCCCAATCTCGAATCGAAGAAAGGCCCGACCCGGCCTTGGTCGGGCTGATTCGGCCAACCCCCATTTGGACCGAACCCGACCCGGTTCACCTTTTTAAATCAAAATTTAATTTTAAAAATTAAAAAATATTTAAAAATTAAAAAAATATATTTTCTTTTAAAATATAAAAAAATAAAAAAATAAAAAAATTTAAAAAAATTTAAAAATTTCGAAAGATCTAAAATGATGGGGTTTGATTAGGACTTGCTGTGTATTGCTATTTTAGTGTGATTGGATCTTTATTTGCTCGTATATTAATTATGTTGCATGTTTTATTTATGCATCTAATTATGTTTAATTGCACGTGTTTAATTTTACTGTAATTAAGACATTGATAGCTATAATTATTACTTTAATGATTGCGCACCTACATGATCACTTTCCATGTTAGTGGATAAGCATAAAATCAATTCAAGCTGCCTGACAAAAATCATTTATTTTAAATGAACAAGATTAGGTACCGAAAGGGCACTAATTAGTTAATTAGTATAATCAAGTCCCCGATCCTAGATTCTCTGGTTACGTAGGAAGTGAGGTACACTCTCATGCCTCACTTGGTTTCTAGCCGACCCTAATAGGTTAGTGGTGACTCATTTTGTGCAAAATTTCTTAAGAATATCCCAACGTCACGCGGGGTATGGGCTTGGGAGAGCTTGCATCTAATCATGGGCCTTAGGCCTGTCCTTTAGGTAATATCCCTAAACCCGTTCCCTCCCCCGAGGGTAGGTCGCGATAGCTTGACAACTCCACCGCGGACTTGGTTTTAGACCTTAGAGGACTTAGGCCAAAATTAATCTTGTTCAAAAATATTTTTGTTTGGGCAGCGAGGATTCTAAGTACGTCCCTAACACAAAAGTGTTAAATGTTTTTGCATAATGGGAGGTATAAGAGGAAGTGTTTGCTCACATTTGTCGTGTAGTGAGGCATAGGAATGTATGGTTTATTTTTTATGTATGAAGTGTTGATTGCTTATAAATTATCATGCCTACGTTTCCTACATTGCACTATACCATAGCACACACAACCTGCCGCCGAACCCGGGCCACATAGGATCACTTAGGATGGTGTTCAGGTGGATACCACTTCGACTACAACCGCATAGTATGAGTCGCCCATCTCAACCTCGAGATTTCTTTCTTCATGTCAAAAGTACCCACCCCGGTCTGCAACCGCGCGACATGGGTTGGTTCTTTGACAAAGCCGGAGTCATGGGTAACTCGACCGAGCCACGAACATGTTGGTTCGGTCCGGTGATCCTATGGCTTCATTTTGAGCAATATAGAGTAGAAATCAAACCACATCTCATGTGCATGTCTACGTAAAAAAAAAAAAAAGGACAAAGGTCGTCACCCATTGTAAGTGTCATTTTCCTTTTTATTTGTTCATTTTGTATTGCATTTTCGTCTTGAAATTCGCAAAAATCAATTGAATGCCCTCGGTGATGCAAGCTTATGATTGAAAAATTGGCAATCACTTTTGACAAGTAAGCATTTGAATGCAAGTTCTAAGCATTTTGATTTGGCCCTGTTGAACACATGGTTTTGTTTAAATTTCTAGTTATGGGCTCGAAATCATTTTGAAAAAAAAAAAAACTTTCAAGTTGTGATTTTATATTGGGGCGCAAAAATTGAAATTGTGTTTTTTATCGAATTTTCTCGTTCTCATATTTTTGGACTATAATGCAAATCATTTTGTGTACAAATTCCTCAAAATAGAAATCACTTCATTTTTTTAGGAGTAAAATTACAAATCAATCTTTCAAAAATCAATGACACTTTTGCATACGAAACTTTTGGAATAAAAGTGGACATTCGATTGATGGCCGTGGATTGATAATTTTAATGATGTCTTCTCTTATGATAAAATCTTGGCGAAATATTAAAGTCCTATAGTAAGGATTGTGGGGCATGTATCGTCGCCTCGATTTTATTGTAAGAAGCGATGTCATTAAAATATCATTTTCTCTTATTCACATAATGACATTGTTGTCTTTTTGCAGGTTATGCGCAATGCTCTTTGACATTCTCATGGTGACCATTCAAGGAAGTGAATTCTAGAGCGAGGACAAGAGTTGTTTTTTTTTACTTTCATCTGTAAAAGAGTCTCTTGTATTTTATCAGTCTTTATTCTTGTTATGAAACATGTTTTCCATTTTGGGTTTTGATTTGCAAATCCAATTGATGCTCTTGTAAATCGTGTGACTCACATTTTTAATGATGGAATTCGGAAATCATCATTTAGAAAAAAACACACAAAAAAAAGAGCAAATTCAAAAGTGTTTTAAGTGAACCTATACATTTACCTTCCAAAATGAATCTCAAGAAAAATTTGTTTAATGCCCTCTCTTCATGTAGTCATTTTTTTGGGGCTCATGGAACTCAAGGAGCAAGATTGTGCCAATGCTTCATGGGCGCCAATCTTCTAATAGAGGTGGAACGTAATAGAATTCCGTTCAGGGAAGTTTCTTTATTTGGAGATGCCTTAGGTGCCAAAATAGCCCATCGATCTCGTTCACTTTGTATGCTGAGACAAATGAAAGGAGTTGCCAAATATCTAAAAGAGCGAATTCGAAGGAATAGTAAACTATATTGATTTCAATTATTCATTTCTGATACCGTTTCTGACTTGATTTTCTTTTCATTGTCAAGGAGACATCAAGAGTACCAAGTTTTGTAACGTTCCAACAAATGCGATGGAGCATTATTGAGTCATGTTCATCTTAAACAAAGAAATATTCAAATGATGAAACAAATGGGCAATATTATCCATTCCTCCATGAGAGATACATTGGGATGTTGATCGCTTGACTTTGAAAAGGATGTATCTCATTCCTAAACTTGATTTCTCTTTAGCATAAAAAAATGACATGTCATTTTCTTTGATACAGGATGGGTTCGAACATAACAAAGGATTGTCAAATAAAGAGTGGCAGAGCAACGTTTGATTTAGAAAGAAAAAATCTCTCATCTCCCCACAAACAAAGTGTGCTGGAACAACATTGTCAAATTCATCAAGAAGGAAGTATCGTTCCTTAGTTAAACCTAACTAAGAATAGAGATAACTCATTTCATCTCCCTTTCTTACAGGGTGATAAAAAAAAAAAAAAAGGGTTACACTTGACTGCAGAAGCGACGCCTTCTACCATGGAATCAGGAAAACATCAAACACTTAAAGGCAAATGCAAGGGAGGGGTATTGTTGAGTTACCAGATATCTATGAAGGTGAATCCAAGAGATGTTAGCGCCAAAAGGATGAAAGCAAGTGAAGGATAATAATGGACGTGCGGACCCCTCAAGTGCCTTAACTTTGCCCAAAGGGACACTTAAGTGCCATAATTTATTAAAGGTACACTTAAGTGCCAAAATCGAAGCAAAATGAATCACTTAAGTGCCAATCCGGCTAAAATCCATCCAAATTGCATACGTGGCATTTTCCGGCAATTTTCGGCGACTTCTTTTACTGATGTGGCAAATGTTTTTTTTTTTTTTAAAAAGCCGACATGGACGAAAAAAACGACGTCGTCCATCCACATTGAGTGCGCTAAACTAAACGACGTCGTTTAGGTCATTGTGCGATGACCTAAATGCCGTTCCTCCCCGTCCGCGTTGACAGTCAATCTCAGGCCCTTCTCTCCGTCGCTGTTCATGCCCAAAGTTGGTCATCGGTTGCCGTCGTCAGTCGCTGCTGTTGGTTGCCGTCGCCACTCACCGCTCACCATCGTTGGTCGTCGTCACCGCTCACCATCGTCGCTCGTCCAGGTTTGACCCCTTCTCCCCCTCCCCTGTGATGAAATTAGGACTCGATTATTTAATTAGGGCTCGATTGATTATTTAATTATGGTTGGCTGACCTAACGCCGTTCCTCACTGTCCGCGTTCACAGTAGATCACAGGCCCTTCTCTCCATCGCCGTTCACACCTAGAGCTGGTCATCGGTTGCTGTCGTCAGTTGCCATTGTTGGTCGCCGTCGCCGCTCACCGCTCACCATCCTTGGTCGTCGTCACCGCTCACCATTGTCAGTCGTCCAAGTTTGGCTCATTCTCCCCCTCCCCTATGATGAAATTAGGGCTCGATTATTTAATTAGGGTTCGCTCGATTATTTAATTAGAGCTCAATTATTTTATTACAACTCCGATGGAATTTGTGTTAATACACTTCAACTGAAACTTGCTAACATTACACAAAGAAACCAGATTTCTCATTATTTTGGTGAATTTGTCTTTCAAGCCAATGTCAGAGTATGTGATTGTTAGACAGTGATCTATGCATCTCCTTAAGAGCATCCTAGTAAAGCAGGTGACTAATGTCATTCTGAGAAAAAAAAAAAACTAAGTTCTTGAACCACCCTGCTTGTGAGAGTATATAGGGTATGTCCTTGAACCACCATGTTTATGAGGCTGTATAGGGTATATCCTTAAACCACCCTGTTGTAATTGCTATATAAGGTATGTTAATCAATCCAAAACCCTGTTGTGATTGTTGTATAGGGTATGTTTATCAATCCAAAATCCTGAATAAGAACATAATCCTACTGTGATTTGATTAAGTTGATGTCATAGTATGCTATGCTTTGATTTGCTTAAGTTTAATGTACATTCTCTCACATCGCACGTTTAGTGCAGCAAACATGCTTGGGCTGTGATTGCTGTGGGGACATCTGTTTTGTTTAATATTTTAAGGAAATGGAAGGCAAATAATTAAAGCGCCGACCTCTTTTTTGGATTTTTTGGCCGTCATGTAAGGGCATATTTTCAATGTGGGGACCTCTATTTACTAAAGTCCATGAGATTGAAGGGACTCCCATGTGCAATTGTCTTAGTGGTCTCAAAAACTAACGATTCTTTTTCTTGTTCTTGGTGCAGTAATGGCGCATGACAAGGATTATGCCACGGTTATAGTTTGCTACAATGGGGAATTTGTGATTGGGGAGGATGAGTGGGAGTATGAGGGTGGAAATGAGAGCACCATCTTTGTGAATATAAAGAATGCATCTTATATAGGATTTCTTAGGGATATAAACACTTATTTGCCTTGTAAAGTTCAGAAGCTACTATATTATATTCCTGGGAAAGACTTAAGAGATGGTTTGAGATGCTTAGAAGATGATAATGGTCTTAGGGATGTTCTATACTATTATCTTCATGGTGAAGAGGTAAAAATATTTATTGAGTACAATAGTGAAAGTGAGGATGAAGATGATGATGGAGAGAGCGCCGAAGTAGGACAAGGAGATGGTATTCACGGTAGTACTGATGTTAGGGTTGAAGGAGGGTAGGATAGATATGATAGACATGAGAGAAGTGCAGATGCAGTTCACCAAAGTGATGATGACATAGGTGATGTCACAATCGTTGGATTAGATTGGGAAATAGCTTAATCAACTGATGATAATGATGGAAGGTTGCTTGCTGAAAATTTTATAAGTGATGATGACGACAATGAGCTTGTACAGTCAAGAATACAGCGAAGGGATTTTTTGACAGCTAAGTTTACAGCTTTGCAAGTAGCCAAGGAAGTTCCAAATAGACCCGAAGGCCATACAGATGCTGGTGCTGCTGGCGAGGAGACTGACTATGAAGAAAGCGTCAAGAATGCTACTTCCCAGGATGAGCTTAAAGAAGATGAAGGACCTGTGCATAGAAGGAAAAGGAAAAGTAAGTTTCATTCTTATGATCCATCCGTTACCTTTCTCACTTTGTCGGTAGGCATGAAATTTCATGATGCTAAACAATTTAGGGAAGTTATACTGAAAATCTCCATTGTTGCACAAAGGAACATTGACTTCATTAGAAACACTAAAACCTTTGTAAGAGCTAGGTGTTCGCAGCAAAATTATCCATGGAAGATCTATGGCGCATTTGTTAGGAAAACTGGATCTTTCCAGATTAGAGCCTACCAAGAGAAAAATACTTGTTCCATTAATTTTGAGAATAAAAGGGTAACAAGTGCATGGTTATCAAAGCACTTCTTTGAATTGATTAAGCTGATGCCTCATATGAATAGTACTCAGTTCAAGATGCTGGTGAAGGAGCAGGTAGGCATCAATATATCTATGAATCAATGTAAAAGATCGAAGCAAAAGGTGATGAAGATACTCATTGGTCAGTACAGCGGTAAATATAGACAGTTGTGGGACTATGCTTGGGAGTGTAGGCTGCAAAATCCTGGAAGTAGAGTGTATCTCGAGGTCATGGAGAGACCACTTCCTAATATTGGGACGAAGTTTGATAAATTATATGTTTGTTTCGATGCATGCAAACAAGGTTTTTTATCTGGTTGTAGACGGATTATAAGATTGGACGAGTGTTTTTTGAAGGGCTTGTGCAAGGGAGAATTGCTTGCTACAATTGGAAGAGATGCAAACAACCAAATATTTTCCCTGGTTTGGGCTGTTGTGAAGGTAGAGAACAAGGACAATTGGTCCTGGTTCCTAAAAAATTTGATGATTGATTTGGAAATAACAAATGGGGCAAGGTGGGCGTTCATGAGCGACCAACAAAAAGTAATGTTTACCTTTTATAAAATTTTAAGGTAATATTTGCTTTTTGATAGCAACATGTCATTTCTTACATTTTTTTTATATTTTCAATTATTGTAGGGACTTGTTCTCACAATAGCTGAGCTGTTGCCTTATGCTGAACATCGAATGTATGCGCGACACATATACGCAAATTGGACAAAGACCTATAAAGGGGACAAGTTACAATCGCAATTTTGGCAGCTAGTAAAGAGCACGAATATAGCTGACTTTATGATGGCCAAAGAAAAGATGCTTCAATTGACAAAGGATGGTTATGATGCACTGTTCCAAACAGACCCGAAGCATTGGTGTAGGGCGTTCTTCAACGAGGAATTCAAATGCGATAATATTGATAACAACATCTGCGAAGCATTCAATGGGAGGATAATAGATGCTAGATGTAAACCAATTATCTCGATGCTTGAAGACATACGAGTTTTGGTCATGACTCGGCTGCACAGACAAAGAGATGACACTACAAAGTGGACTAAGTAATATGGTCCTAGGATTGCTAAGAAATTGGATGACAACTTAGCTGCAAGTAGGAATGGGGATGAAGGATATGAGATAATGAAGGGTTCCGATAAGTATGTTGTCCATATAGGTACGATGAAGTGTTCATGTAGAGTATGGCAACTCAGTGGAATTTCTTGTGCACATGCCATATGTGCAATTCAATTGAAGGACCGCAACACAGAAGACTACCTTGATAATTGGTACAAAAAATCGAAATATCTTGCTTCGTATCAATTCATGTTGCAGCCAATTAGAAGTAGCAAGTTCTGGGAGCCAACAGATCGCGAAGCACCTCAACCTTTGCCACTAAAGAAGAGAATGGGAAGACCAAAGAAAAAAAGGAAAATGACGGAGGGAGAGGACTTATGTCACCGTAGGATGAATAGGATGGGTGTATCGGTAAAGTGCTCTTTCTGCCACATAGCAGGGCACAATATTAAGGGTTGTCAATTAAAGAAGTAGCAGGAACAATTAAGGCCAGCCGAAGGGCCTAGTGAAGGGACAGTTGGAGAAGGAGAAACAGAAAGGCAAAGTGACTCGACTGTTCTTCAGTTGACAACAATAAACCCAGTAAGTCATGACAATTGTATTTATGTTGCTTTATGGTTTGTTATAAATATGTACATAGATATAAGTGACATATATGTAATGTTTTTGTCTTTGTCAGGTCACGGTGACACATGAAGAATTGGCCGAAGCCCCTACTATACCTGAAAATGAAGGGCCTGTTCAAAGAACCGAAGGTGAAAGACAGCCAGCTACAAGATTGGCTAAAACAACTGGAGGGCCAGTTAAGTCGACTGTTCTTCAGCAGTAACAGAGAAAAAAATACCCGGTCAGTTAAATGATTTGAGTTTACTTTTCATTTACGTTCTAATATGGTCTAATGTTATATTTATGATGTCATTGGCCTTTTTCTTAGGTTCGAAGAAGACAAGCTAGAGCTCAGTTGCTAATAGAGGGCCCAACTAAAGGGCCACCATAAGATCCATCACCAAGGTCATCACAAAGGCCACTAGAAGGGTCATCACAAGGGCCACCACCAAAGCCTACCGAAGGTGTCACTGAAGCTGAAGGCGTAACTAGAAAAACAACTAGAAGAAAGCCAAAGCCAAATCAAGAGCCACCTATAAGAAGGCCATCTACAAGACGCCTAGCTAAAGAATTGGCCGAAGAAGCCCCTTTTGTAACTGAACAGCCACAAGAGCCAAAGAAATCACATGTAAGAAGAAGGGGCAACCAATCACAAGTACCTGAAAGTGACGCTCCCCTTCGAACAAGAGGAGCTATTGGGAAGAGGCTTAAACAATATGGTTATGGCCTTTATACAAATAACCATTCTGGAACAGTTATTCTTAATATAAGTTTTATAGGCTGCATTTAATTTAATTTATAGTGCAAACTTTTGTTAATAATTGAGTTTTCTTTTTGAAGCCTGGGAGAAGTTCAGAGATTCTTATCTCTCAAGGCCGAACTCAAGAATCAACAACTGCGCCGACAAAGAAGAAGACATTGCCTACGCCAACAAGAAAAAAGAGTAAGAAGAACCTAATTGCAGGTCCATCCGAATCAGTTCAGCCTAAAACAGTTGTAGCTCCTTCTGAATCAATTCAACCTAGGACAATTGCAGCTCGATCAGACTCAACGCATCCCAAGACATCTGAAGAAGAAGTCTCACATCCAGTTAGAAAAAGTGCAAGGATTATGAATCAAGTGCGAAGTCCATCAAAACGAGCACGAACAGGAGGCCTTGTGCATATTGATTGATGAAATGGGATGTGATATGGTTTGTGGGGCTGAGGAGTCAGTTTTAAACATCTGTGGATGTTTTTTTTTTCTTTTTTTTGTATAATAGTTTGTCATTGAGTTAGTTGAGTTTGTGAGACTTCATTTGCCATTGAGTTTGTGAGACAGATGTTTAAAATCAATGGAACAACCGTTGTTGCTTATCATTTTTGGCATGCCTGTTTCTTTTTTTTCTTTTTTTTTCTTTTACTTATTGCTACTTCTGGTGGTGGATATATGGTGGTGACTGTGGTGCTCTTGTGGCTGGTGGTGGTTACTGGTGAAAAGCCTGGTGGTGGTGGGTTGGGTTGGAGATTTTTGCTACACTTGGTGCAAGATGTATGTGCAATATGCACAACTTGCACCTGCACTACCTTACACTTGCAACTTATGCAGCAACATACCACCAGCATAGTGGTGGCTGGTGGTGGCTCAAGTGGATGCTTGGGATGCCTGGTAGTGATGATGGCTGGAGATGGTGGCCAGTGGTGGGCGGTGGTGGTGGCTGGTAATAGTCGATGTGTACAAAAAAAATGCCACTTAACTGATCACATTCTAAAAAAACCTAACACTTAAGTGTTTACTTTTAATAACAAGTGGCACTTAAGTGATCTTTTTAATAATAACTTGACACTTAAATGACTCTTTGTCTATCACAACTGGCACTTAAGTGATCACTAGATACAACTTATAGTACTCGAGTAATCACTCGTGTCTGTTTTATGTATATGGTGGTTTGCAGCAAAACAGAGAAGCTGCTGGTTTACACATTTGTTGCTGGTTTACATTCAATTCAAGTAAAATAGTCACCACAACACATCGACCTAATATACATTCCATCATCATTGATTTATATTTGAGAATAAGCAAAAACTCTCAAATTCATTCATTCATTCATTCAAAACAAGTACATTTCCCCACACATTTACAACTATGGCAGTTAGAGAAACTTCTGCTCATCTTCCAATCCTTTACATTTCATCATAAAGTAGGATAGACAAAAAAATAACAACACAATAAACGCTTTGTAACACTTCCATTCAATTTTCAGTTTTGCAACTTCGTTCTTCAAATGGTTAACAGAAGATGCTTGAGCTTGAGCTTACATTGAGTCAACATCGTCCAAGTCGTCCACAAGCGTAGATGGAGGTTGATGACATCCATCAAGTAGGTCCAATACCACCTCTGTGGCTCGGTGAGAGAATTTCGCATCGACCCATTTGAAGTATTTGCACTTCGAGCATTCTCTGTATCGGGCACATCCATAGAATATTCTCCCGGGATTCGTTCGAGTCCACGATGTTCTTCTTGGACTTGGAAACCCACCGAAATATAAATGCTCGCCTTCTCCTTCGCTTCGGTAAGAGAAATTTGAGCCGCTGCTGAAAGTCTTACTCTCCATTTCCAATATTCAGTGATAGAATTTGGGGCAAATCGAATTAGGGTGCGGGATTAGGACTCCAGCGCTTCAATAGCATTTTGCCTGATTTAGGGTTTTAGATTTAGGGCAAATGGGGAAGACGACGGCGTTTTCGCTGATTTAAGGGGTCTATTTTAGGCGAACACCCGGAACAACGTCGTTTGGAGTTAATTCGAGCTGACTCAGCTCTCTGGCAAGACACATCGGTGAGAGATATTAATATTTTAATGCCACGTATGATTTCCGGCCAGCTTCACCGGAGATGGCACTTAGGTGTCCCACTTTTCTTAAAATTTGCCACTTAATTGTACATTTCGTAAGTTATGGCACTTAAGTGTCCCCTTAGGCAAAGATATGACACTTGAAGCGTTCTTTTGCCAATAATAATGTATCATTTCCAACATTTCAATCCTTAAGGATCTTTGCACTAACATATTCTTTTACATTCTTTACAAGATTATCGGGTCGCCATGCTGCAGGTAAGTACCCTTTTTCTCAGTTTTTTTAAAGTAAAAAAAAAAAGAGAAAGAAAGAGAATTTCCATTACAAAAGAGAACTTTTGGGCTTTCCTAGAGACAAAAAAAAATGAATAATAATTGAGAAAAGAAAAAAAAATTACAAACCTTTTTAACATCCTTTCTATCTCAAAATTGTTTTCTCGTCTTGTGGATAACCCTCAGCAACCAGTTATCCCTCACATGAATGGATGGGATCAAAACAGTCATTTTATCGAAAGTGCATAAGAAGCCCTTTTTAACTAAGAAACTCTAGTTTGGCATGCTTAATGAACCTTTTTCATGAGTCGTGACCGTCTTGATAAAAACTTGACTCCTAGATAATTTGATGATCAATGATATATCTACGAGCAAGATAACAATTTTGCGCCACATGATGCTGATTAAAATAAAATGTTTTTCCAAAGCAATCAGACTTAGCTTGATTAGCTTGTTCAATTAATGCTGCAATATTTCTAATACGACGTCTCTAATGACATTTGCCCCAAGTTGAGTTTCACATGATTCCTTAGTGAAGCCATGCAGTTTTCAAGGGATTAGTGGGTGCTTCCCTAAAAATCAAAGGTTCATGGTCAACCTTAAACCATGCCATCTCCAAAGGTTCATGGTCAGCCTTAAACCACACGGTTGGTAGGTCTATCCTTAAACCACACGGTTCGTGGGTCTATCCTTAAACCACACGGTTCGTGGGTCTATCCTTAAACCACAGGGTTGGTGGCTTTCCTAAACCACACGGTTTGTGGATCTATCCTTAAACCACACGGTTGGTGGATTTATCCTTAAACCACGAGGTTGGTGGATTTCCTAAAATACACGGTTCGTGGGTCTATCCTTAAACCACACGGTTGGTGGGTTTATCCTTAAACCACGGGGTTAGTGGCTTTCCTAAACCACACGGTTTGTGGGTCTATCCTTAAACCACAAGGTTGGTGGGTTTACCCTTAAACCACGGGATTGATGGCTTTTCCTAAACCACACGGTCGAAACCCGTTTGTACACGATGAGACCTTCCTTTTAGTCAAAACCCGTTTTTACACGGTAAGACTATCATCTGGTCGAAACCCGTTTGTACACGGTGAGACTATCGTCTGATCAAAACCCGTTTGTACACGATGAGACTATCATTTAGTCGAAACCCGTTTGTACACAATGAGACATTCCTCCTAATCGAAACATGTTTTTACACGGTGAGACTATCATCCGGTCGAAATCCATATGTACACGATGAGACTTTCCTCCCAGTCGAAACCTGCTTTTACACGGTGAGACTATCATCCGGTCGAAACCCGTTTGTACACGGTAAGACTATCACATCAAGTCAAAACCCGTTTTTACATGATGAGACCATCACATCAAGTCAAAACCCGTTTTCACACGATGAGACCATCACATCAAGTCAAAACCCGTTTTCACACGGTGAGACCATCACATCAAGTCAAAACCCGTTTTTACACGGTGAGACTATCACATCCAATGAAAACCCGTTTTTACAAGGTGAGACCTTTTTTTTCTTTTTCTAGTCTAAACCACACGATTCGTGGGTTTATCCTTAAACCAAAAGGTTCGTGGGTTATCCTTAAACCACAAGATTCGTGAGTCATCTTTAAACCCCACTTTTAAAATGTCCATGAGTTTTTTTTTTTTTTCTAAACTACAATTTTTCAAAAAGTTCATGGTCAACCTTAAACCATGTTATCTACAAAGGTTCATTGGTTTTCCTCAAATCATGCATTTTCAACCCGGTCAAAACGCGTTGTTACACGGTGAGACCTCATTCCTCTCCTTCTTCTTATGACATGGTGAGCTTTGTAACTCGGAGAGCTTTTGTAGCTCGGAGAGCTTTGTAGCCCGGAGTCCTTCTTTCTATGACACGGTGTGCTTTGTAGTCCAGAGAGTTTTTGTAGCCCGAAGAGTTTTGTAACCCGGAGTCCTCCTTCTTATGACATAGTGTTCTTTGTAGCCCGGAGAGCTTTGTAACCCTGAGTCCTTCTTCTTATGACACGGTGTGCTTTGTAGCCCGGAGAGCTTTGTAACCCGGAGTCCTTATGACACAGCGTGCTTTATAGCCTAAAGAGCTTTTGTAGCCCGGAGAGTTTTATAGCCTGAAGTCCTTTTTCTTATGACACGATGTGCTTTGTAACCCGGAGAGCTTTTGTAGCCCAGAGAGCTTTATAGCCCGGAGTGTCTTTCTTTTTATGACACGGTGTGCTTTGTAGCCCGGAGAGCTTTTGTAGTCTGAAGAGCTTTGTAGCCCGGAGTCCTTCTTATGACACGGTGTGCTTTGTAGCCCGGAGAGTTTTGTAACCCGGAGTCCTTCTTCTTATGACATGGTGTCCTTTGTAGCTCGGAGAGCTTTTATAGCCCGGAGAGCTTTATAACCCGGAGTCTTTCTTCCTCTTATTGACAAGACGTGCTTCCATAATTATGAATTATTTCCATCAACCTAATACGTGCCTATGCACCTGGGTCTATTGTCAAAATAATTTAGGTGTCTTTTGTCTTTGAAAGGAACCTCTTCGAGCTCCCATTCAAAGAGGGACAGCTATTAACACCTAAATTTTCCCATTTTTCATTTATGATTTAATTGTCTGCAGAATTAGGAATTAGTCGTTTAAAAAAAACGAAAACAAAACAAACAAACAAAAAAGAAAACAAAAACAGCAAAAAATATAAAAAAGAAGACATGGAGGGGGCCAGGCCGGATCATGCCTTGGCTCGGCCCATGCCGCCTTCTCCCTCCTCCATCTTCACGTTGAAACCCTAGATGGAGGAAACCCGAGGGAGAGCTTAAGGGAACTCGAGCAGCACAGGGAGAAACACGAGAAGCAAAGGAGAGAGAGAAGAAAAACCAGAGGGGGAGAGAGAGAGAGAGCTCGGCAGAGAGAGGGAGGGGAGCTCAAGACCGAGAGAAGCCGAACCGCCGCCTCGCCAGCAACCAGCGCCGACCTGCATATGCTCCGCCTCACCTGCAGCCTACAGATCCCGCATCCGCCGAGCCCCTTCCGCCGCACTCGCGCCTCCAACCCGGCGTCCCTTACTGCCTAAGTTGCCAGCCACCTTTGCTCGGCCCTTCGCAACACCAGCAACCCGCGAAGCCGACGCCGTTGCTACCCGAACAAGCCAGATCTGAGGGAGGAGGGCAGCGGCAGCGCTGCTATCCGCTGTCCAAGCCGCTGCCCTCCGAACGCCGTCCCCAGCAGCCTGCCTCTGCCCAACTGCGACGCCACCGCCGCTGCCATCGTCTATGCTCGAACCTGCAAGCCTTGCAGCTGCTCGCCACCGCGCCAAAGCGCTGCCCACCTCCGCTCGCGACAACCCGCTACGCTTCGCCAACAACCTAACGCCAGCGAATCCTAGGCCGGCAGCCGCATCTCCATCTCTGCTCCGCCGCGTCGCTACTACCGTCAAACCCGTTGTCGCAGTCGTCAACGTCGCCAAGAAACCTAGGGTTTCAACCAAAATCGAGTCGGATGCGGGTCGCAAACCGCGTAAGGTTTTTGAGCTATTTGGGCTGGTTTTGGGTTTGGGCTACTTTGCTTGTGGGCTTATAGACTTGTGGGCTTAGGGACTTATAGACTAGTAAGCTTAGAAACTTAGGGAATTGTGGGCTTCTTTTTAAAAAAAATAAAAGAAATTGGACCAAATTGGGCCCGCTGGTTAGGCCCAATCTGAATCGAAGAAAGGCCTAACCAAGGCTGGTCGGGCCGATTCGGTCAGCCCCCCATTTAGACCGAACCCAGGTCCGGTCGAAGACCGACCTTATCCGCATTGATCAGGACGGGTCGAACCGAACCCGACCCGATTCACCTTTTTAAATCAAAAATTAATTTTAAAAATTAAAAAATATTTAAAAACTAAAAAAATATTTTCTTTAAAAAATTAAAATTTAAAATTTAAAAAAATTTTAAAAATTTTAAAAATTTCGAAAAATCTAAAATGATGGGGTTTGATTAGGACTTGCCGTGTATTGCTATTTTAGTGTGATTAGACCTTTATTTGCTCGTACATTAATTATGTTGCATGTTTTATTTATGTATCTAATTATATTTAATTGCACATGTTTAATTTTACTGTAATTAGGACATTGATAGCTATAATTATTACTTTAATGATTACGCACCTGCATAATCACTTTGCATGTTAGTGGATAAGCATAAAATCACTTCAAGTTGCCTGACAAAAATCATTTATTTCAAATGAACAAGATTATATACCAAAAGGGCACTAATTAGTCAATAAGTATAATCAAGTCCTCAATCCTAGATTCTCTGGTTGCGTAGGAAGTGAGGTACACTCACATACCTCACTTGATTTCTAGCCGACCTTAATAGGCTAGTGGCGACTCCTTTTGTGCAAAATTTCTTAAGAATATCCCAATGTCACGCGGGGTATGGGCTTGGGAGAGCTTGTGCCTAATCATGGGCCTTAGGCCCGCCCTTTAGGTAATATCCCTAAACATGTTCCCTCCCCCCGAGGGTAGGTCGCGACAACATTTTATGAAATATAAAAATTCTCCAACTAATTTCGCTCTCCTGTGCATAGAAAGGGTGCACTAGTTGGTCAACATGAACTCATTTGAAGAGCAATTTATGTATACTTTTTGCATAATCACGACCCTTCGTCGCAAGAATCTCGCCAGGAGCACCAATAACATTCCATCTGTTGGAGAAATCTTTCCAGAATATTTTGAAGCTGATAAAACGTTTCTATCAGTCTAAGTCTGGATGTTCGGAGACCGACAGTTTAAAGTCTGAAGACTTTGTATTCTCGAGAATCAAGACTCAAGACTCAAGACTCAAGACTCAAAACTCAAGACTCAAGACTCAAGACTTAAGAATCAAGACTCAAGACTTAAGTCTATTCTCACTGACAGTCTTTCTAATCCAGTGACGAAGGAAATCCAAAGCCGAAGTATATGGTTGAGGATTCGATCCTATCCTCTGGAAAAGATTCTTTGGTTGGATAAATATTTCGGATTCTTTGATTCTTATCCAAGATCGATTGAAGATCCGATGGTCGACGAAATATTCTTGGAATGTTCTATTCTTGGAAACCAAGATCCTGATTATATGGGCGAACAGGATTGATGGGCTATCATCGATTCCTTAAATAGCTCGGATGATCTTCTTGATTGATTCCGTCCAACGGGTAGATTGGAGGAATTCCTTTGGTAAGTGCCAACGGCTATGATGGCATAAAGGAGTATAAAAGGAAGACATTCTAGTTGTTTTAAGTGAGTGATTGATAGAAAAATTCTAGAGTCTAAAGAACCTTGATTGTTAGTCGATACAGTTCGAGCGAAATTGTATACACAGAGAGTGTTTATACTTGGTGACACCTTGAGCGAGTGTGGTAGATCATCTACACCTAGAAATCAAGGAAGATCAACACTGTAACAGCTCTTTGATCATAGTGGAATCCAGCCAATTGGCTGTCAGTGCAGAAGAGTGGACATAGGCTTGAATCAAGCCGAACCACTATAAACCGCGAGTTCAATTCTCTCTTTCCCTTACTCGGTCTTGCGATTGAATTTTTAACTGTAGCAAATCCTTTAACTGTTTAAATATTGTGCAATCTTCAAGAAAATTTTTATATACCTATTCACCCCCCCTCTAGGTTCTCGTACTAGCTATATCAATTGGTATCAGAGCTCGTGTTCTTACTTTATTTGAAGTGTTTTACTTCAGAGTAAAAGATCCATGGCTAGTATGCTAGCACCAGGGCTGGTGGAAGGGCAAAGCAATACTAGACCACCCTATTTTGATGGAAAAGATTACAACATCTGGAAAAACAAGATGAAAGCTTTTCTACGGTCAAAGGATCCTCTGGAATGGGATGTGGTGGAAAAAGGAATCACTCATACTGCTGCATCAGTATCTGAAATAGGGAAAGAAACTATTGAAGCCAGCGGAATGCCTCAAGAAGAGATAAACAAGAGACAAGCACTCGATGCAAAAGCAATTTATTCTTTATATTGTGCTTTGTCACCAACTGAATATAACAGAATATCTTCTTGTGTTACAGCAAAAGAAGTCTGGGATAGATTACATATCACTTATGAAGGGACAGACCGAGTGAAAGAGACCAGAATTAACATTCTCCTTGGTCAATATGAAGCCTTCAAAATGAAACCAGGAGAATCTATAACTGACATGTTTAGCCGTTTTACAGATATTGTCAATGGTCTTGAGAATCAAGGACAGAAAATTTCTGATCCTATGAAGGTGAACAAGCTACTACGTGGACTCTCCAAGGATTGGAATCATATAAAGACTTCAATAAGAGAGACGCAAAGAATTATGCCATTATCTCGTAGACGAGCTGATTGGAACTCTTGATCTTACGAAGTGGAACGAATTAATGAAGACGAAGATCCAAGAGGTAAGAAATCCATTGCATTAAGATCTAATGATGATTCGATGATACAGATTCGAAGAAGATCGGACGATGAGGAGCTTGCTCTTATGATTAGAAGGTTCAAAAAGCTGAATAGAAAAGGAAGAAGGTTCAACTCAAAGAAACAAAGTTTTCAGAAACAGCAAACCAAGTTTGTAGATAATGAGGAACCAAACAAAGATGTAGTTTGCTTCGAATGTAAGAAAAAGGGACACATCAGACCCAATTGTCCTCTTCTGAAGAAGAAAAGAGGAAAGCCTGAGAAGTCTCGAAAAGCTCTTAAAGCCGAAACCCGGAGCGATACGAGTGTGAAGAAAGTGATGAGGAATATGCCAACCTGTGTCTGATGGCGCAATCAGACTCAGACTCTGAATCAGACTCAGACAGCGAATTTGAGGTAAGTGATTATAAAATCCCTGTCAAAGTCTCTAAATACATTGATGAATTATGTTTTAGTCTTAAGACTTCTCTCAAAAAGATTTCCGAACTTAAAAAGGAAAACTCAGTTTTAAAACAAAAGGAAAACATTTTAGAAGAAAAAGTGAAAAGTTTAAACTTGAATGTTTCTACTCTTAAAGAGAATGAAGATAAACTTTCAAAAGAAAATGCTTTCTTAAAAACTGATTTATCAAATATTTCAAAGAAATTTTCAATATGGTCGGAAAAACTTGAAAAAGTTCTTTCAGTCCAAAGACCTTACTTTAATAAGTCTGGTCTAGGTATGACAGCAGAAACAATCCCTTTGATTGATTTTCCGAAAGTAAAAGAAAGAATTAAGAAAAGACCGTCGAGAGAGGCTTATAAAAATCATTTCAAGAAAGTCTTTGTAAAGTCTCGTAGGTCGAAATGCTTTAAGGTGTTCAAAGTGTAACAGTCAAGATCATTTTGAAAAAGAATGTCCTATGGTTTAGAAGCCTGTTAAGAAAGTATGGCCTAATAATGCTTATCCTACTAACACCAAAGGACCCAAGAAAATTTGGGTACCAAAGAAAGCTTGAGACTCTCTTTTGAATGCAGGTCTCTGTCAAAAAGAAGGTAAAATGGTATCTTGACAGCGGATGCTCAAGACACATGACAGGAGACTCAAATTGCTTCATAAAGCTTATTCAAGTAAATGGTGGAAAAGTTTCATTTGGAGGAAATAGCAAAGGAAGCATTGTGGGATTCGGAACTGTGAAAATTGGAAATCTCACAATAAGCAATGTCTCTCTAGTGGAAGGACTCAACTACAATCTTCTCAGCATTAGCCAATTGTGTGATACTGGTTTCAAGATCTCCTTTCAAGAAGGCATATGTTCTGGAATCAGCAAAGACTCAACTCAGTCTTTCATGGGTCGAAGGCATGGAAATATCTACCTCCTTGATGTAAAACCAAATGAAGCACAATGCCTAATCTCAATTCAAGATGAAGCAGTCCTATTGCACAGAAAACTTGGCCATGTCAACATGAAGCAATTAGCCAAAATCTCATCAAAGAAGCTTGTTCGAGGACTACCTAAATTGCCATACCAAAAGTCTGACTCATGCACTCCATGCATTCTGGGAAAGCAGGTAAGAAATTCATTTAAGCAAATAAATCATGTATCTACTAATCATGTATTACAGTTGCTTCATATGGATCTCTTCGGACCAACAAGAACTCAGAGCATTGGAGGTAAGAAGTATTGTCTAGTAATTGTAGACGATTACTCTCGCTTTACCTGAGTATATTTTCTTGCAAGTAAGTCAGAAACCTTTTCGTTCTTTGAGAAGTTTGCTAAAAAGGTTCAAAATGAAAAAGGATGTGCTATTTCAAGTATAAGAACAGATCATGGAAGTGAATTTGAAAATCAAGATTTTACGAAATTCTGTGATAAATCTGGTTTAATCACTTGTTTTCCTCTCCGTATACTCCAGAGCAAAATGGAGTTGTGGAAAGAAAGAATAGATCTCTTCAAGAAATGGCTAGAACACTTTTAATTGAAAGTAAAATTTCTTCACGATTTTGGGCTGAAGCTGTTTCAATAGCATGCTATATTATAAATAGAGTCTTTCTAAGACCTATTCTAGAGAAAACCCCTATGAATTGTTCAAAGGTAAGAAGCCTATTGTTTCATACTTTCATGTGTTTGGTTGCAAATGCTTTATTTTGAAAAATGCAAATGATCGAGTTGGTAAGTTTGAAGAAAGATCAAATGAAGGCATCTTCCTTGGATATTCTACATCAAGCAAAGCCTACGAGTCTATAACAAGAAAAGCCGTCTGTAGAGGAATCAATGAATGTCAAATTCCAAGACTCAACGCAAGGATGAATCCAGCCAGACTCAATATGAAGAGTCCGAACCCGCTCTAGACCTTCCAATGTCTTCAACTCAAGAAGCATCTCGGACTACGGAAGTCCAACATCAAGATGCTCATGAAGATTCAAATAAAGAAAGAGATCATCAACCAGGAAAATCAACTAGTAACTAGAAGCATAAATCCAGTCATCCCAAAGATCTCATTATTGGCGAAATCAATGAAGGAATCCGCACCAGATCAAAAAGACGTGAAGAATCTAGTGCTGTGGCTCTCATTTCTGAAATTGAACCAAAAAGCATAGAAGAAGCTTTATCGATGAAAGTTGGATCGAAGCTATGCAAGAAGAACTCGAGGCAGTTCAACATCAATGATGTCTGGGAATTGACATCTAAACCAAAAGGTAAAACTGTCATTGGAGCAAAATGGGTATTCAGGAACAAGATGAATGAAGAAGGAAAAGTCATACGAAACAAGGCAAGACTCGTGGCCAAAGGATATACGCAAGAAGAAGGAATAGACTATGACAAGACTTACGCACCAGTAGCAAGGTTAGAAGCTATTCATCTATTACTTGCGTTTGCTTGTTATAAAAATTTCAGGTTATTCCAAATAGACGTCAAAAGTGCATTCCTAAATGGATTTATCCATGAGGAAGTTTATGTGGAACAACCACCTGGGTTTGAAGACCCAAAGAAGCCAGACTCAGTCTTCAGAATGAAAAAGGCCTTGTATGGTTTAAAGCAAGCACCTCGAGCTTGGTACGACGGACTAAGTAAGTTTTTATTACAGAATGGTTTTGTCAAAGGTAAAGTAGATACTACTTTGTTTATCAAAAAGGAAAACAAAAGCTTTTTACTTGTTCAAATATATGTGGACGATATTATTTTTGGATCATCTAATGAAAGTCTATGCAAGAAATTTTCTAAGTCTATGCGGGATGAGTTTGAAATGAGTATGATGGGAGAGTTAACATTCTTTCTTGGACTACAAGTAAAACAAATGAAGGAAGGAACTTTCATTCATCAAGAAAAATATGCGAATGATCTTGTCAAAAGGTTTGGATTGGGAAAGTGCAAAAAGACCGACATACCAATGTTATGTTCTCGGAAGATAGACAAGGATGAAGAAGGGAAGAAAGTAGATCAAAAGCTGTACGGGAGCATGATCGGTTCACTTCTTTATCTTACCGCTTCTAGACCTGATATTTTGTTGAGTGTTTGCATCTCGTGCTAGGTTTCAATCGGATCCTAGAGAATCACATCTCATTGCCGTGAAACGTATTATCAAATACGTTGCCTCATCTTCAAGCATCGGTCTTTGGTATCCAAAGATGGGAGACTTTAATCTTCTAGGATACTCAGATGCAAATCTGGCCGGTTGCAGAGTCGATAGAAAGAGCACTTCTGGAACATGTCAACTGCTTGGAAACAAGACAGTGTCTTGGTTTTCAAGGAAGCAAAGCACTGTAGCTCTCTCAACGACAGAAGCAGAGTATGTAGCTCTTGGAAGCTGCTGTTCGCAAATACTATGGATAAAACAATAGCTACAAGACTTTGGCATTGAAGACTCATGCACAGAAATCAGATGTGACAACACCAGCGCGATCAATCTCACCAAAAATCCAATCCTTCATTCAAGAGCAAAGCATATTGAGATTCGACATCACTTCATTAGAGATCATATTCAAAATGGAGAAATCTCGATTCAATTTGTTGATTCAAAGAGTCAACTAGCGGATATATTCACAAAGCCTTTGGAGAAAAATTAATTCGACTTTATCCGTTCAAGACTCAACATTTTGAAGCTTGAAGAAGTTAAAGTCTAGAGACTCACCAACTCTGAGACTCTGATCTCTCAGACTTTAAATCATGAGACTCAAACACTCATGGCTAAAGACTGTAAGTTGTTATTTTATCTAAAAGGTACGAATTCTTGTTTAGTTATTTTATCTAAATTTGAAAAGGTACGATCTTTCGTTCGGTTATAATCCGTGTGAAATTCGAAAACTTGTCTTTTTAAAAGGGATTAATTTTGGCAGTTATTGATTTTTGAAAAGAATTGTTCGTACACTTTCCTTGTACCGATTGAACTTCCCTTTTCAAAAACTGAGTTATATATATACAGTTTCTCTTCGCCCAATCTTCAAAACCCTAAAAGGCACTCTCCTCCCGATACTTTTTCTACTTCTTGTTCGTCGTCGAGAAAGTGGTCATTTTTCTTGGGAAAAGCAAGTGAAGGAATCTTCCAATAGACAAAGAAAGATGTCGTCTTCAAGGAAATCATCAAGAATCGCAAGCGGGGACCACAAAGAATGGAGAAGGGACCGACTCACTTCGATCTTACGAGGAAAAAGACTTATCAAGTCAGCGACAAAGTCCGATTCGCTCTCCTCCACGTCATTCAACACCTCCTGCCCCACAAGATGCAAGTCAACATCTGGAAGAAGAGATAATCAAGGAAGCCGACCCAGTAAGAGTCCAAAGACCCTCCTTTATCTATAAGCTTTATCGTGCGTTGAAAAGCTCCGGTTCTTCATTAAAATATATAGATGACTTCCTTAAGGACAAAAATTATGGGAATGAGTATCTTTTTCTGCGGAAAATGGAGGAATTGGGAATTGCTCCTAAAGGAAGGGCAGAGGAGGCTCTTGCGAACATTCCTAGTGACCCTCGTTTGCCAGGACAAAATCTGATTGAAGGGAACGATGATGACAGAATGTTCCTTGAATTTCAACCTAAAATGGGTGTGGCAGCAAAGGTGAAAGGAAATCGGATGGATTTGTTTAAATCCAAGGATCGGGAAAAAGTGTATTTCAGGCTGTTGAAAAGAGGGGTGATAAACCCTAGAAGTGTTGATTTTGACTTCTGGACGCCATCAACATGAACTTAAGAGAGAAGTTGAATTTGCTTCAACTTGAGACTTTTGCGACTCTACGGACGGGTATGCTCAGCGACCGCTTATTTCTATTCAAATCTTAGCTTTTTGAATGCGAATAGAATTTCATTCAGTGTTCGAGACAAAGTCTACGTGGTAGATGTGAATATGTTGGCGGACATAGTTGGAGTTGAACGAGGACGATATTTACCAATCAAAGTCTCACCTGCTCGTACTACTCTAGATCTTGTCAAAGATATGGACGCAGAGAAGAAAATTACCTACTCAAGGATGAAGGCCATCAACATTGTGCTTCATAAGATAGTGATCAATTGTCTCAGACCAAAGTCTACGTCAAAGACTTTTGTGTCTCTTTCTGAAGCAAAGTTGATATACGCGATTAACTCAGGACGGAAGTTTTCTCTCCCGCACACTATTCTCTTCCATATGTACAGAGCAATGTCAAAAGACAAAGGACAATTGCCTTATCCTGGTCTGGTGACCAAGATCTTCAGACACATGAATATTGAACCGCCACAAACATTTTGTGTTCGACCGTGTGATAAGATGGTGGTAGGTTTGAAGATGTTAACGAAGATGCGTCTGCAAGAACTTTCCAAGGCAATGGAGAAATTCAGAGTGAAATCTCCAGTTCGATCGCCTCAAAGAGAAAAGGAAAAGAGGCCATTGGTGCTCCATCGAAAAAGAAGAAAAAAACTCTCATCCTGGAGGATGAAGATGAAGATGAAGAGGATGAAGGTCCCACTATCCAAGCACTGACAAGAACCAGACGTTCTGTGTCTCAACCGACAGAACTTCAGCAAAACAGAGAAGAAGAAGAGCAGAGAGAGAAGGAGAAAGAAGTTGAAGAAGAAGGAGAAGGAGAAAAAGAAAAGTTTGCTGATGAATCTGGAGAGAAGGGAAATCAAGAGCATGATCATCACTCTTCCCCTTTCGATGTCTTAGAGACAGGGGGAGTTAGCGAGCAAGAGAGGTCTACACCTCATGCTGCTGTCAGTGAAGATCTAAGACAATCTCCAGAAGACCCAAAAGAAGTTCAGGTCTCTCAATTGCCTGAAGAAGGTCACGATACGTCAGAACCAAATCTGCAAGACTTAACAGAAGCGCCATCGTCTGCATACACACCATCTGAGAAAGCCAATGCTAGTACACAGACGGACGATTCTGCAGATTTTCGTCGTATCATGGATATTCTTCTGGAAATGCGTGGCCAGATATATGCTCTGGACAAGCATCTTCAGTCTCTCTGGAGGATAAATTCAAAGACCTCGCTCTGCAACTTCAAGCCAATGCTAAGGGAGAAGAGGTAGCTCAACTGAGGGAAGACCTGAAGAAGCTCGAAGGAGTAGTCCAGTCCATTAGGGATTTCCAGATCGTGCGCATTCCCAAGCAGACATGACTTCTTTCTCACCCTTTTTAATAATGACAAAAAGGGGGAGAATCAATTTGAACCAACATCTTTCAACATTTTTAACATTTTTAAACTTTTGTGGTTATGTTTATTTTCGAGTATGACTTGAGAACTTGAACTTGAACTTGGGTTTGAATTTAAATTTGACTGAATTGGCTGTGGATTTTGATGCTTGACTGGTTGCATTTATATCAAGTGTTGTTATATGGTATTACTCATGAAAGACTAACCAATTTTCTATGGATGCGAGTCTGGTTGTTTTATTAATCTTTATGAGTTAGCCATATTGCTTGAGAAATGTTTTTGCAGGTCAAAGTTGTTCAAATCTACAAGAAAGTTTTGTCACCATCAAAAATGGGGAGATTGTTGGAGAAATCTTTCAGAATATTTTGAAGCGACAAAACGTTTCTATCGTCTAAGTCTGGATGTTCGGAGACCGACGGTTTAAAGTCCGAAGACTTTGTATTCTCGAGAATCAAGACTCAAGACTCAAGACTCAAGACTCAAGACTCAAGACTCAAGACTCAAAACTCAAGACTTAAGAATCAAGACTCAAGACTTAAGTCTATTCTCACTGACAGTCTTTCTAATCCAGTGACGAAGGAAATCCAAAGCCGAAGTATATGGTTGATGATTCGATCCTATCCTCTGGAAAAGATTCTTTGGTTGGATAAATATTTCGGATTCTTTGATTCTTATCCAAGATCGATTGAAGATCCGATGGTCGACGAAATATTCTTGGAATGTTCTATTCTTGGAAACCAAGATCCTGATTGTATGGGCGAACAGATTGATGGGCTATCATCGATTCCTTAAATAGCTCGGATGATCTTCTTGATTGATTCCGTCCAACGGGTAGATTGGAGGAATTCCTTTGGTAAGTGCCAACGGCTATGATGGCATAAAGGAGTATAAAAGGAAGACATTCTAGTTGTTTTAAGTGAGTAATTGATAGAAAAATTCCAGAGTCTGAAGAACCTTGATTGTTAGTCGATACAGTTCGAGAGAAATTGTATACACAGAGAGTGTTTATACTTGGTGACACCTTGAGCGAGTGTGGTAGATCATCTACACCTAGAAATCAAGGAAGATCAACACTGTAACAGCTCTTTGATCATAGTGGAATCCAGCCAATTGACTGTCAGTGCAGAAGAGTGGACGTAGGCTTGAATCAAGCCGAACCACTATAAACTGCGAGTTCAATTCTCTCTTTCCCTTACTCAGTCTTGCGATTGAATTTTTAACTGTTGCAAATCATTTAACTGTTTAAATATTGTGCAATCTTCAAGAAAATTTTTATATACCTATTCACCCCCCCTCTAGGTTCTCGTACTAGCTATATCACCATCATGAGAATGGTCTCCAAGTTACAGATACATTTCGTCGAGCCAAAGCAGAAAATGTAGCATTCGTGAAGACTCGAAACTTATATTGCTGCAAAAGCCAGGTGATAAGCCCTCCATCGATGACCAGGTTGTGGCCACTCCAAATTCGGAATTTTCAGAAGCAAGAAACAACGCAGAATCAGCCATGTGCTTCACTTTCAAAACCCCTTTCAAGCTCGGACTCGGCTTGAACAGCCTCTCGATTTCCTCTTCAATCTGGCCAAAGCGCATTGCAGACCATTAGCATCGCGATCCCTTCCGGCAACACGCATTTCCCGCCTATACCATTGACAAAACAGTCATTGGTCAAGAATAAAATAATGGCAATTGACTTTTCACTTGCAGAGAACGCTGCTACGGTGAAGATGATGACGGACCCAATAGTGTCAAAAAAATGGGCGACTCGCAAGATTCGACTGTGAACGAAAGAAGGCAATCGCAATCGACCTTCAGTTCCATGCTCATTCTCTCTCTTCCCTGCTTTAACCCATTCGCTGAAGCTCAAACGTGGTGGGAATCCGACACAGAGACTCTGCCGTGTTTGGCCACGAAGAGGCGAGCTTTTGGACTAAAGCGCCTATTTCATTCACGCAAGATTGGACAGACTGCCTCCCCTCATTTCCTCCCCTAGGTCTCTGACTCGAGAAAATATTAGGTGGCTCTCATGTGCGGCAAATAAGAAGATCCTTAAGAGCACAACACGTGTTGTGTGTGGACCCCAATTGTCATTGAAAGCTCCTCTCCTCTTTCCCTCTCTCCTATCTGCACGTTTTTCTCTCTCTTCTGCCTCCTCTTCACGCTCTCCCCTCTCATGCTTCGTCTCACCCGACTCTCTCTCTCTTCGCTGCCTCCTCTCGCTCCTGCCGAGCTCTCGTCCGACCGACGAGCCACCGAGGCCAACCAATGAACTTCGCAACGACGGAAGCGCAAGCTGCACAGTGGTTTGTCAGACGAGGGTTCGGTCACGACTCAGAGGAAGAGAAAGAGAGCAGTCGGGAGGGGCAGCGACCCGGCGACGGCGGAGCCGGAGGGGCGGCGCTGTGGCTCATCGGTCGAATGAGCACGCAGTAGCTCGTCTGACGAACCACCGTGTGGCTCTGCCTCGAGGTTGCTACGGTGGCTCGTCCGACAAACCACCGCGCGGCTCCGCCTCCACCTCGAAAGATTGCCTCTGCCATCGCCATAGAGTTCATCGGTCAGACAAGGGTGCGGTGGCTCGTCTGACGAACGACTGCGCGGCCTCCGTCTCAGCTTCAAAACGAGTGAGACATAGAGCGTGCACAGCAGGGGGGAGAACAGAGAGAGAGAGCTTGCAAAGAGGAGAGAGGAGAGAAACCTAGTTTCGTTGTGTAACCTAACCCAAGAATGATGTTTATTTGTCTTTTCAAAGATGTGTTAGATCAACTGCACTACAAATTGTTTAGCATTCCTAATGAATAGTCGTTTGCAACTAATCTACAAATAAAATTAAAAGATTGATCGGGTCTGGTGAGGAATGAGGATGGACGAGGACCGCCGAGTCCAACGAAACAAAATAGAGTTAAAAATGACCAGGATTTCATTGCCTCTTTGGCATAGAAGGAATTTTGGCTATTCCTTTGGTTGAATTCAACAAGCACCAACGCATACTTTTTAATCAAATCACCAACCGAGTCGCCGAATTTTAAAAACAAGGCAAAGTATTCCTTTCACAAACAAGATAGCATCAGCTTGATTTCATTATTTCTGCGGATTTATATTGCTACGGCAAACCAAGCCAAGGCCAGTTAAGAGTTTGCGACTTTTATATCTAGTCTCCTCAGAATAGCCTATCTAATTCCGGCCCATCCACCATCGACCGCCAGATTGTGGCCGTTGATGAATTCGGCCTCTTCAGAAGCAAGGAACACCACGGCATCAGCCACATGCTTCGCTTTCAGCACTCCTCTCAAGCTTGAACTTGACTCGAACATCTTCTCGCCTTCCTCCTCACTCACACTGAGCACTCTACGAAGTAATGGCGTTGCGACAACTCCGGGGGAGACACAGTTCACGCGTATACCGTATGCTCCGAGTTGCTTGCTTGCCGACCTCACCAAACCCAGCACGGCATGCTTAGACATCGCATAGTCTACCCAATTCTCGTTTCCAGTGCTGGCCAAGGCGCTCGCCGTGCAAATTATGCTTCCCTTTATGCCCCCCGCCACCATGGCACGCGCCCCATGCTTGACACAGGCGGCCATTCCCCGAACATTGACGGCAAAGAGGCTCTCGAAAGCAGGTATATCAAACTCAAGAATATCTTGTTTGATGTTATTCATTGTGCCTGCATTGCTGAACAAGATGTCTAGGTGACCGTTTGATTGAAGAGTCGATTCCACCAAGGACTTCACCTGATGCTCATCCGTGACATCGCAATGGATGTAGGTGCACCGGTGGGATCCGATCGACAACACAAGGTCGTGGCCCTTTTTGTCTTGGATGTCTGCAATCACGACATATGCGCCGTGATTTGTCAACTGACGTGCCGCCTCCTCGCCGATGCCGCTCGCACCACCAGTGATGATGGCTACTTTGCCGTCAAGTTTGTTTGAGGCGTGGCTGGTCATTTCTGTAGGGAGAGAATGGAAAACCGAGTAAAGGAAAGGACCATGAAGTTGTGCTGAGGGAGATGCGGAGCCTCTTCGTATATAGAACTTGAGGAAAGACGAAGCACAGTTATGTTTAGATTGAATGTTCGGTGTTGATTTTCAGTTAAACATTACGATCATACCCGAGGTTCGGATCCAATAATGGACAAAATTGGCAAGTCATTGGTAGGCTATTACAATCAAATTGATACGGACTCTTTATTCAATTATGACTCGTCACATCAAATCTCGCTGAATCCTCGTCACATTGCTCTCAAATAAGACAATACAGTTCGCAGCAAATGGGGGTTGGTGTGAGGATGAGGCGAACTTTCCTCTCCGCAAGTGGGCCCGGACGGATGTGAATAGGGTTGGCGCTCCCGCCACCTGCGATCATATCCTTAAAAATTTGGATATTTATAAGCTTAAGCTGAATTTTTTTTTTAAAAAAAAACTATCTATGATGACTTTCTGCCGAATATTATTTATATAAGAGGTTTTGATCCATGATAAATAAATGTTGACATCTAATTTTTAGCCGACACATCATTAAATGTAAAAAATCAAGATTAGGGCTTTTGATAGCGATGGAGCCGGTTTTTCGAACAAAAAGAGTTGTTCTTCATTTTTTTTTCTATGGCTTTGTCATTGTTAAACAATTTCCCACTCAATTTCATTGATTGATTTTTGGGTCAAGTCTTTGACTAAAATTCAATTCCAAGTAAAAAATTGGTTTTTTACTCAAAAAGATCATAATTAGACTTTAGTCAAGTCCTAATTTCACTTTAGTCAAGTTAATTTTCAAAAGTTTCAAAATAATCGCGGATAGAGCAAAACCCTAAAGCTTTTTGATAATCGCGGATAGAGCAAAACTAGAAATCAAAATTGCGTAGTGAGAATAAGATATCGAGACCTCCAGCAAATGGAAAGACTGGAGGAAAGCAAAAACCTAACCGGATGGAGACGATAGTCAAATATGGACGGGTCGTCGGAGAGTAGGGATGACGGAGGCCGAAATTATAAGAAAACCATCATGAGGGAATTTCGCTCGGTGGAGTGAAGTCGAAGCAACATGGACGAGAGAGAGAGAGAGATTCGTTGCTTGCCAGCGTGACCTTCTCATGACATATTGAATGAAGAAAAAGAGAGGAGATAGACAGACATGGTGAGGTGTTTTAAAGTACGGATGAGGCTAAATATAACACGTGTTGCTTACGAAGTGGATTGATGTAAAAATAACGTGACATCGCTAAATACCAAATTTTTTTCTTTCCAGAGATGTGAGTACTCTTAATTTATTATGAAAATAATAAATTTTTATGTTAAAAAATAATTAAATATCATTGTGGTGTTCATTTTTTTAATAATTTGTGGCTTGAATATGCTATTATTCTTATAGAAATCATCATGTTAGTAAAGTTCTTTTCTCCACTCAGCAATAGACACTCGGCCACCCGGCCGAGCTCGGTGGAGAAGCCTCTCTCATTCTCTCCACTGTTTAGCTTTCCCCAAATAACCGATGATATTCAAATTAAAAAGACGTCCATGAATGTCCATTGACGAGTACCTGTTCGCGATCTGGGTGTGAAAAGGATCGACACACGGAGCTTCGACCGCCATGAGAGTTGTCTCTTGTTTCTTGGCTTTTCGCCTAGAGAGAAACAGAGAATCTCAGAGGAAGATCATGAAACAGGGAGGAAGGTGGCAGATTATCTTCGCTTTCGGCGTGATGTAGTGCGGTGCGGGGTCCGGCGTGAGTGTGTGTGTGAAGGGGACTTCGCTTACATGATGGGTGTAGAGACAGAAAATTCCGTACATCCCAATGTCTTGTCCTTCGGCAGCAGTGAAAGTGTGGAGAGCACTAGACCTAGGAGAAATTATTGCACGGGCCCTCCAGGTATCACGGTGCCGGAACATCGATTCGAGAAAATATTAGGATGTGCTTAGTAACAGTTTGGTTTTTATCAAAGTAAACAAATAATAAATCATTCCATCCCTTTAAAAATTTATGGTTTACAGTATGCGAAACCCTCCCTCCACAGAGAAGATTTTGGCTGGTGTCGATGCACCTGATGTTTCGACAAACATTCTATGCCGTATCAAAATCCTCCAATTGATATTGCTCTCTTGTGTGCAGAAATGGTGCAGCATTTGGTTAACATGAACTTCTCGGTTTAGTTTTGCATCGATGAAGAGCACTTTATGTCCAATATTTTACAGAGCCATGACCGTTAAGGTCGCGAGAAAGCTCAGCTAGAAGCGCCTATCACGAGAAACATTCTTCAAGTTAGAATGATATTTCTTTGTGCCGAAGCGGAAAATATGGCATACATGGAAACATGAAACCTATTCTGCTGGAGGAGTCAATTGAAGCATGTTAAGCCCTCCATCGACGACCAGGTTATGGCCATTCACGAATTCGGAATCTTCCGAAGCTAGGAACACCACAGCATCAGCCACATGCTTCACCTTCAAAACCCCTTTTAAGCTCGAGCTCGGCTCGAACATTCTCTCGATTTCCTCTTCGCTCCGGCCAAAAGTATTGCAAGGCATTGGTGTCGCGACCCCTCCTGGTGACACGCAGTTCACACGTATACCGTATGCTCCGAGTTGCTTGCTTGCCGACCTCACCAAGCCCAGCACCGCATGCTTAGACATGGTATAGTCTATGTACTTGTCACTCCCTATGGTCGCAAACACGCTTGCCCTGCAAATTATGCTTCCCTTTATGGCCTTATCCACCATTGCGCGGGCGCCATGCTTCACGCACAAGGCCATGCCTTTGACATTTATGGTGAAGAGGCGCTCGCAAGCCGACATGTCGAAATCAAGACTGTCTTGCTCAACAGAACTGAATACTCCGGCGTTGTTGAACATGATGTCAAGCTTACCATACAGTTGAAGGGTCGAATGTACTAAGGATATCACCTGTTGCTCGTCCGCAACATCGCAGTGAATGTAGGTGCAGCAGTGGGAGTCGATTGATTCTATGAGGTCTCGGCCCTTTCCATCCTGGATGTCAGCAATCACGACTTTTGCACCGTGACTGGAGAAACGGCGAGCCATTTTCTCGCCGATGCCGCTTGCACTACCGGTTACGATGGCTACTTTCCCTTTGAGTTTTTTGAAGGCAGAGTTCGTCATCCCTTTTTCTTTTTTTTTTTTGATTGCTGGAAGAACCGTTTTAGCCGACAGCCACCACGTAAACCCTCAGGTGTCAGTAGAGGAAACCACCATCCCAACGCCACGCTTAACTCACCACACAGTGTTTCAACAAAGCCAGAACAAAAAGGAATTAGAAATGACCAGAGATATGCCTGAGGGAAAACAAAGTTCTAGTAATAGACTTATGTAGAAAATTAGTGATTCATTCTTGACGTAGAAATCTAGAAATCCTACCACCCGCCGTGGTGGCTTAGCTGGGTAGGCGCTAGACTTCCAACGAAAAGGTCTAGTGTTCAAAACTCACACAATGCAAGTTACATGAATATTAATTTTGAGACTCTTGACGACTTACCCGGTGGCACGTGTGTGCTGACTAGCATGTGTTGCTCCTAGTAATTTACCTCCGATTACCAGTCATGTGAGGTTCTCTGAGTGAAAAAAAAAAAATTTCCTTGTTCAATCTAGACTACACTAGTGGACGTGAGAAACAAGCAAAGAAACGTCCAAAAGATTCCTAAAAATATCTTGTCCTTGGGCAGCAGGGAAAGCGTGGAAAGCACTAGACCTAGGAGATATTATTGCATGGGCCCTCCGGATATCATGGTGCCGGAACAAGGATGTCCTCAATAACAGCCTATTTTAAATAAATAAATAAATAATTAGAAATTTTTATAAACCCCGCTTCTTAAAATAATTTATGACTCGTTGTTATTCTATCAATAACCTAAAATTTGTTATACTAACTAAATATTTTTCTCCACTCAAAGCAAGGTCTGATGAAGAAGTCTCTCCCATTCTCTCTACTGTTCATCTTCCTCAAATAACTGATGATATTCAAATTAAACAGATATCTTCGCGAGTCTAGGTGTGAAAAGGATCGACCCACGGAGCTTCGACCGCCATGAGAGTCATCCCTTGTTTCTTGGCTTTCGCTTAGAAAGAAACAGAGAGAGAGAGAGAGAGAGTTTCTCAAAGGAAGATCATGATACAGGGAGGAAGATGGGCAGATTATCTTCGCTTTTGGTGTGGTGTGGTGCGGGGTCCGTGTGAGCGCGGGTGTGGGGGTTTCGCATGCATGATGAGGGCAGAGAGAGAAAATCCCATCATCATTGTTGCGCAGATTTCTTTACTCAAAGAAAGATCAGTGAATTATGGGTGGTTGCAGATAATGCGCAAATTTATTTAATCTATCTGTCTTTTACATGAAAAAAAAAGAAAAAAAAAAAAAACTTTTACCAACCACGTCACGTGTCGATTGCTGAAGGATCCCGTCTCAGTATGACATGCAGACCAGCCGATGTAATATTTTCTCCTAGAGCTTGTGTAGAAATATTAAAATAATCTCCAATTTGAATGGGTATTTGTGTGGATTTAAAGGATATGGGTTTATGAGCTCACTTCCCCATGAATTGTATCTTTGAAATGATCATATTTTGTTCCCTTATCCATCCTTTACTTAATACATACAATATATATACACACATTTACACATCACTAATTAAGAATTGTTATCGATGTCAAAATCATACGTACGAGCAAACTTAATTCCGACTGCTACCAACGCTTGCCCAACAGGAAAGTGTTTTCCATCAAACTTCGGCAAGTTCCAGTGAATTTCCCAAGAGAAAACGTCAATCTTTAGAACTTTTGGTGGCTGCTACCTTTTGTGAAGCATCAATGTTGACTGTCCACCTGACCAAACTTAAGGTTTCGCCTGGAGCCGCCTTCTATCAGCTTCAGTCAATGACTATGCAATGGGTGTATAAAAGAAGAACAAAAGGCAGGACAAGGGACTCTCAACTTCTTCCTCTTTAGTTTGCCTTCTTTGGCTATCTATTCAGAAGAACTGAGAAACTTCAATGGCCATACACCCTTAGGACCTTCTGAAATTCGAAGGACTTGAGGCATCTTTGTAAAACTTGTCATCATCCAATCATCAGAGATACTGTCAGAGAAACTTCAGCATCGAAACCTTTCTTTTCCATGGATTACACTTCTGTAAAGGAACTATTTCTACGTTACTCTACCTATTAAAAGTGCCAAAGCTGGAAAATGAAAAGCAAACATGGGAACTTGCACCGACTTATTCTGCTAAAAGACTTCCGATAGAGCGTGTCCACGCTTACTCGACTACCAGATTATTACAAAATCTTCAATGCAAGAAACACCACTGCACGACATGCTTCACTTTCAACGCCCTTTCAAGCTCCATGTTGACTCGAGGGAACCCTCGACTTCCTACTTGCTCCTGCCCATCAAGCCATGCAGCAATTGCGTCGCAACTATCTCCGTGACACGCAGTTCATGCATATGCCGCATTCTCCGACTTGCTTGCACGCCAACCTCACCGATCTCGGGCACAGCATGCTTAGACCTGACGTAATCAATGTATTTATCACTTCCAATAGTGGCGACGAGGCTGCCTGTGTAAATTATGCTTCCCTTGAGCCCCCATCAACTGTGGCACGAGCCCCATGCCTGACGCAAGAGGCCAATCCTTGGACATTGATTGCGAAAAGTTGCTCAAAAGCCGTCATGTCAAATTCAAGAATGCCCTACTCGATGGAGTTGCAAACTCCTGGATTGCTAAACATGAATTCTAGGCGACCATGCAATTGAAGGGTTGACTGTTCTAAGGGCTTCACCTGTTCTCCATCCGGGACATCACAAGGATGTAGATGCAAAAGGGGATTCTTTTCTAGGAGGATGTCAGCGATCACGACACATTCACCATAATTAGTGAACTAAAAAGCTGTCTCCTCACCAATGCCACTCGCACTGCAGGTTATGATGGGTATTTTCAACCGAGCTTTTTCTATGCATGGTCTGCCATCCTTTCCCTACGCAAAGGTTGAGATAAAGGATGGTACCAGAAATGGTTTTTTGAGTTATATCAGGGAGATGAATATCCCTCCATACAATAAACTGGAGAGGATTCAGATGGAGGCTGGTTTTTTCATTGGTTAAGATGCTTGAGAAAAAATAAAATGAATCCTAGTTTTAGATTAGCGATGCTAGCACAGTAAGGAATTTTTTCAAAAACAGGATGTATCTCAGTTGACTTTCACTTTACCAAATCTTCTGCAGTTACATTTTATATGAACCATCTCTTTCATTATCTTACTAATGAGAGGTCGCCAGCCATCATTTACTTTGGCAGAAAATGGTGAAAGCAAGAGAGCTTTATCATGTTTGTCGTTTTCGAAAGAAGCTGTGTATGTTATTTCCTTATTCGTCGGAGTTGTGAGTTGGATGAGCAAGGGGCAAACCACGGTTGCTTTATCTTTGACTGAAATAGAGAACATGACCCTTGATCATGCTGCTAAGGAAGTGATTTGGCCACACAAATTGCATAAAGAGCTCGGCGTTATGCAAGGGGCGGTGAAGATTAGGTGTGATAGCTGGAGTGATATTTTCTTGGCTAATGTAAGAACAAAGCATATCAGCATACAACATCACTTTATTCGAGAGAAAATTGAACAAAAAACTGTAGTGTTGGAAAAAATTGACACATATGTGAATAGTGCATATTTTTTTTACGAAGGCAATGAATGCTGAAATGTTTAAATGATGTACAATAGGATTTAAAGAAGCATGTGGAGTATTTACTGATTTTGAGACCAAGTATGAGAATATTGGGGTATGGTTCATACTTTCCATCATAAGGGGGCAACACCCTCGCAACGCGTGCACATGTGTAGTTCTCATCCCCAAAAGAGCTCTTTGGGGGATGACGGCACCCTCAGACTTTATATGCAGAGTGGGTTGGCTTCTCCAAAGCGATGTAAGACTCCTTTCCACAAAGGTTTAACAAACACCCCAATCCATAGAATCAGGTTTTGATACCAACTAAGATTATCATTACCAAAAAGCTCTTATGAGGTGAAGGAAGCCCCAAAGGTTAGATGGAGAGTGGTAACTTCAAGACCATGACTCACCTGAATACATTAATTACATAACGACTCATCACCATGAGTCATCTTGAAAACATTAATTACATCACAATTCATCACCTGGACTCATCATATATTATCTTTCTTTAGCAATTTGAAGGATATAATGGAGAGGTACGATGTGCTAATTATAGCAAAATCCTCAACTAGACATAGTAATAATTTAAGAGCGAACCAAGACAAAACCACGATTCTCAAATTCTTTTTCTCACTTTTACTTTTCATTTTCTTTGTGATTGTGTGACAAATCCTACCAATCATTGTACCACATGTATCTATATGGACTAACTCTAATGGCTTCTTAGCTCTCCATGTACCTTGTTGCAACCTAACCTCAAGTGCACCATCTAGAGTTTGGCTAATAGTTTATTAAATCTAAACTTAGTTCGGTTCCTCCCAAATCCAAACCAATTCACGACTTAGGTTTAAGTTTTTAGCATACAAATTAATTCTATCTAGGAATCGCCACTAATTAGTTTATGGTAATTCAACTAGACATTTTAGTAAAATAACAGGAGAATTATTTTACTTCTATGAATTAGAGAATTTGAGTATGGAGACTTTGTTATACTAGATTTCTCACCCTTTGGTACCGTTCTTTTCATGAAAAAAATATTTATCAGGTAGCTTGATTTATTTTATTACTTCTTAATATGTGAGTTGATTATGCGGGTGCACAATCCAGCACCAATAAAATAATAAATAAATTGCAAGACTTATCTCATACAATGAAAGTATTTACAATATTAGCTTAAAAAACACATCAATAATTATAAATATGATTTCTATTTAACACACGGTCACTTCATTTTTTTGGATCTTCACTTATTTAAATGAAACCTAAAAATTAGGTGTGTACAAAAATGTTTAACTAAGATAACATGCAACATGCAATCTAACATGCGAACTATATGTCACGCGGCATTTATTAAATGACCTAGTCTAATGACAGGAAAAGATTAATGCAACTATTCTAACATATCATGCATTATCCTAAACATGCAACTTAATAGATGACATGCAATTAATGAACTAATCATACGTGACATGAGCATATATATATTTTGTTTTCTTTTAATTAAAATTCGAAATTAAATGTGCCTGATATTTAAATATGCAAACTATCCTAGAAAAGAAGATCCAATTTATTTTGAAAAGATATTTTTTGTATTTTACTAAATTCGGAATTATAAAATAACCAAGATAAACATGCAATCTATTCTTAAAAAAACTACTATAATTGTGTCTAATCTTTTTGAGATTTTTTTTAGAAGTAAAATCAATTAAAATCAAGCAAAATTAGAAAGAAGAAAATCCACAACAAACACACCATCAAATCACACGAGAAATGATCAATATTCATCTAATTATGGAAGTAAATTGACAAATCGTATCTCGCACATGAGAACGGATTTGTTAATTTTTATAAAATCGTGAATCATATCTCGAGTTTGAGATTGAAATGACTATTTTCCCTATGATCACAAGTCATATTTCGAACACGAAATCGGACTGCCAATTTTATATATGTCATGAAATTAGGAATTAACTGCTTGTAATTATGGATATGATAATATACCATGAGGTTCATATGCATGAATGATATTTCAAATAAGGAAAGGGAGTATTCGAAAACCAAATAAGACAAAGATTTTTACCTAATCCAAATTTTGGCTTCCAAATTTGGCTTCACCAACGGCGACTCGCGAATCACGATCAAGGCTCAGCCTGATGGCGCAAGGCTCGGGCTTGGACGCTGGGACTGCAGTGCAGTGGTGCTGATGCTCACTGAACTTGACTTAAATAGCCCCAACAAACTTCCGAAGAAAGCTGGGAGGCTCAGCGAAGTGCGCTGGACTCGTGCCAGCGACGTCTGATGTTGGTCTCCTCTGAGATCAAGCCGAGAAGGAGAGAGTGGGATGTCGGGACCTCGTGGGAGTTCGTGAGATATCAACAAACTTGGAGCAGCAATGACTATGCCAGGAGGCAACGCTTGAGTGAAGCTCAACCGCGAGGGGGCTCTTGGTGCAGCAGATCAGCAAGGGGCAGTGACGGTAGGAGCTACGCGAGCGGCAAGGACGTTGGGGATGGCTTGCGCGTCGCAGGTGTCACGGTGACGGCCGGAACGACGCAGGCAGACGGTGTCATCGACAGTTGAGCAGCAAGCTCGTTGAAGGAGGAGGAACTCGGTGCGGGCAGCTGCGGGTGGCGGGCATCAACAGCGTCGCGGGGCAGAGATGGTGCGGCGTCGGCAATGGCGTTCAAAGACCCAACGAAGAAGAAGACCTCCTTTCTCTCTCAGCGTCTTTTGCTCTTTTCCTCTGCAAGTGGTCAGAGAAGAAAGAAAAAGCTACCCTTTAGTTGACCTACTGACCGAGAGACAAAAGAAAGTCTGACCTTCACCCCATGTTTATAGTGCTCCTCTTTCACCACAGAACCAGCAAGAAAAGATCGTCCCTTCTCTCTTTCCTGCTTTGTTTATAAACGCAATAACAATGGGCACCAAAATATCACGAAAATAATGTTGACTTCCCGTTCTATTCATGTCCACCGACAATCAAGGGCACAACACTCAATTCTTTCTTCACGAATGGGTCAGACAATAGGCAATTTCTTGCCCTCGCGCTGACCAAATATACAGTAAGAATATGTGAGATATATTGCTCAAGATCAAATACGCTTCCACACATGAAATTACCTCTTATTATTTCGAAATCTCCCAATCTACTACGAAATATATCACTCACTGTATATATCACATAAATATATAAAAGATTTTCCAAATATTGAAAGAATAACACGAATCATTTCTGAAAATATCAAATCATCATTCCTTATAAGTCAATTTTTGGTTCAGAGAATAACAAGCTTTGGTCAATTCCCTCTCTCCGTGGACTCAGCCCAACTCGTCAAATTAAAGTTCTAAACCATCAATTTAAATACATCCGTCACCAGTCCAATGTAAATGTAATAATAAAAAATGCTCCTAAAATTATATGTTATGCAATTTAATTCTAATAATTTTGTTTAGGGGTTAAAAATTAATTTCTAATTTTCTATGTAATAAATGAATGAAGGGATTGCCAAAATTTAAGTGTCAATGCACCTCTAGATGAGATGGACTATCTTTGTTGTTTTCCAAAAAGACAACCTCCATAAGCATCTGAAATTTCTAGATGGATGTAAAGTCTTTCATCATATTTTTCTGCACCTAATACACTAAAAAAAATTAAAAATTTAAGCTTAACCCCAATTCTACCATAATATTTTTTTATCTTTTAAAAAAATTTCAAAATTTAGGTCTAATTTTAATTCTACCTTAATTTTTTTTTTTATTTCATAAAAACTACCAACTTTTACTTAAGTCCCAAATTTACTGTCATTAACCCTCCATCCAAAATTTCTCTTAACAATCAAGAGATGAAAAACTCCTGAGCATGTGCTATGGTGCAACAATTGATCAAAATTAGAGGTGTTAAAATGGGTCATAGACCCATTTATGACCTATTTAAATCTTAAATGGTCATAAATTGGTCACTTGTTTATAACAAAAGATAGTTAAATGGGTTTCACAATTAAATGTTTAAGATAGGTAGGTCTTCAGTGGGTTTTTAAATGAGTTGGGTTGAAAACTCATTTTCAACAAAAACATTATAATCTCTCCATTCCCTCTTTAACTTTATAAAAATGTTTTTATATAAAAATTGAAATTATAATTTTTTTTTTTTTCTTTTTCTTCTTTTTTTTTTTCTTTCTTTTTTTCTTTTTTTTTCTTTCTCCTTCCTCCTTCCGATCGCCGACACGGCGATGGTTGGTGGCCAAGCGAGCCTCGAGCCGACGCGGGCGAGCTCGAGCTCGTCGGATCCGGCGAGGCGAGACCTCACCAACACGCGAGACTCGAGCTCGCCGGCATCGGGCGAGGCTCGAGCCTCGCCAATTCCTTCCTTTTTGAAGGAATGCGTGTCTCCGCCGAACCCTAGCGTGCCTCTGTTCTCCTTTTCTCGCGCTAGGGTTTTGTTGGCCCCGTCTCGCCATTCTCCGTGAACTGCAAGGGCTATGCTTTCACTATTCTTTGCATGTTTGGCGACGCAAGCTGCTAGCTCTCCTCCCTATACAGCCAGTTGGAAGATCCGTCCAATCGGTGGTATTGGATCCATGGCGAGGATCTGAGAGCGAAAGGTGAGATATAACTCGTTCAAAATTAACAGAAAGCGTGTGGCTTTCTCCCTGTCTTTGATAGATCTGTATTGTTTGATGGTGGATTTTGGTCTCTTGAGCTTTTCTTTAGCCGCTTTGAGGTCATTCCATAGCGACGAGAGCTTGTTGAAGCAACTGTGACCATCATGTTCCCTTGCTTGAGCTCACTGAGTTCCTACATTAGGGTAAAAAATTTTGCTTAATTCAATTTACCGTACATATCTTTGATGTTTCCCCACATGATTTTAGCATCCCCTATCGGTGGAAGTCCGATCGTGACTTCTGGAGAGATGCAATTTCCGATCCAAGTTTAGACAAGTCGATTGCACTTCCTCCAAAGTCGGGCTAGGCGTTCATTAAGAGGGACTGGAATGGTTCCATCGAGGAATCTATCATTGTCCTCCATCACTGTGGCGAGCCAAAACTCCTACGACCACCTGGGGTAATTTTGGGTGTGTTTGGTAACGTTTCTGTTAAAAAATTATTCCAAGGAACATAAATAGAAAAAATTATTTCTATTTCGAGAAACAATTTTTGAATAGAAGAACGCGTTTAGAAAACTTGTTCCTAGAATAGAAAAATAACAGAAACACGTTTGATAAATTTGTGTTCTTTTAATTTTTTAAATATTTTTATTGTATTTTTCTTATTTTTCTTTCTTTTTTCTTTTTTCTGTTTTTCTTCATTTTGGCCAATCGCCGGCCCTCGGCAAGGCCAAGCCTCACCCTGGTTGGCTAGGCGAGCTTGGCCTCGCCGGATCTGGGCAAGCCCGAGCCTCACTAGGGGCCGGCGATGCTCTAGCGAGGTCGCCAACCCTCAACGGCATCGCCGGCCCTCAACGGCCGATCGCCGGTCATGGCCAAGGCCGGAGATCGGCCAAAGAAAAAAGAAGACAAGAAAAAGAAAAGAAAGAAGAGAGAGAATTTATTTCTCCAAAGTGTTCTAGAAACAAAAAACAAGTTTTTCTTGTTTTTGTTTCCAAATTTGTTCCCGTGAACAAAAATGCAAACAAACACGTTTCTGTTTTTTTTTTTTTTTTTTTTTGTTCCTAGAAACAAAAAAATAAAATTTGTGTTCATAAACAGAAAAAAGAAAGACAAACAAAAACACCCTTTCTAGCCCAATCAGCTGTTGGCTAATTAGCTTGAGTTCTAGTCCGTCGGTGATGGAAACGAATAGAGGGTCACCGGGTTCTGGTCATCTGGTGAGAGCTGCTGCTAGAAACAACAAGAACCCGAGCATGAGATTCAAGTAGGGATTTGCCCCTAAACCCAATTCACTTGACCCGATCGGATAACCCACATTAAAATATCCTTGGATAGAGATTTGTTCTCATACCTAGTTCACCCGACCCGCTTGTCTGCTCCAATCTAGTGGTTGGGCTTGCCCCAGTCATGGCTAGCGGGTTCCCATCAGTTTGGACATGGCTCTGGTGGCCCACATATCCAGGCGATGATGAACTTGGGCTTGGCCCAAGGTATAGAGGATAAGGCATCCATTGGTAAGGTTAGCCCATCATGGGTTGCCCCATATTGAGTTGAGTTTGTGTGGGCCGCCATTGTACGGGTTGGGCCTAAGATGGTTATTGCTCCATTGTTGGAAATGCCACATGTGGATTTTGGACTTGCGAGATCTAAGAGGTGACTTCTCCAACAAGCTGGTTGCCAACGGTAGGAGCTTCATCTTGCGGGGTGGCCATGGTAAGTGAAGACAATTCCTTCTTTTTGAGTGACTCTTATGCTGGATGGTAATATGTTTTGTAGGTTATTCCTCTAGCATAAGGTCGAGGTGGAAGCTAGGTCAGAAGCCTGGAAGCTCTGATACCATGAAAGAAGTTGAAGATATCGAAGGAATCGTGACTGAAGAAAAGAGTTTTTTGTATTCTCTTCAATAGTTTGAAAATGTACAGCCCTTTGTAGATATATTACAAGGTGTATACAATGAATGGAAGTAATCAGATATAATCAGATCAAATCTTCCATTGAATATCATGAGCAATCGCTGCATATCTTCCAACAGCAAATTTTGCTTGTGATCCATCTACCCGATGTTTCAAATAACATTTGTTGGCACATAAATTTTCCCATTTTTCATTTAGGATTTAATTGTCTACAAAATTAGGAATTATTCGTTTAAAAAAAACGAAAACAAAACAAAAAAAAAAGAAAAAGAAAACAAAAACAACAAAAAAAATAGAAAAAATAAGACATGGAAGGGGTCGGGCTGGATCTCGCCTTGGCCCAACCCATGCCGCCTTCTCCCTCCTCCATCTTCATGGTGAAACCGTAGATGGAGAAAACCCGGGGGAGAGCTGAAGGGAACTCGAGCAGCACAAGGAGAAACACGGGAAGCAAAGGAGAGAGAGAAGAAAAACCAAAGGGAGAGAGAGAGAAGGGAGAGAGAGGGAGGGGAGCTCGAGACCGAGAGAAGTCGAATCGCCGCCTCGCCAGCAACTAGCGCCAACCTGCATCTGCTTCGCCTCACCTACAACCTGTAGATCCCGCGTCCGCCGAGCCCCATCCGTCGTGCTCGCGCCTCCAACCCGGCGTCCCTTACTGCCCGAGTCGTTAGCCGCCACTGCTTGGCCCTTCGCAACACCAGCAACCCGCGAAGCCGACGCCATTGCTGCCCAAACAAGCCAGATCTGGGGGAGGAGGGCAACGACGGTGCTGCCGTCTACCATCCAAGCCGCTGCCCTCCGAACGTCGTCCCCAGCAGCCTACCTCTGCCCAGCTGCGACGCCGTCGCCGCTGCCACCGTCTCTGCTCGAACCCGCGAGCCCTACAGCTGCTCGCCACCACGTTGAAGTGCTGCCCACCTCCGCCCGCGACGACCTGCTGCGCTCCGCCGGCAACCCGACACCAGCGAATCCTAGGCCGGCAGCCAAGTCTCCGTCTTTGCTCCACTGCATCGTCGCCACCATCAAGCCTGTTGCCGCCGTCGTCAACGTCGCCAAGAAACCTAGGGTTTCGACCAAAAATCGGGTCGAACGCGGGTCGCGAACCAAGTAGGGTTTTTGAGCTATTTGGGCCGGTTTTGGGTTTGGATTGTTTTGCTTGTGGGCTTATAGACTTGTGGGCTTAGGGACTTATGGACTAGTAGGCTTAGGAACTTAGGGAATTGTGGGCTTCTTTTAAAAAAAAATAAAAGAGATTGGACCAAATTGGGCCCGCTGGTTGGGCCCAATTCGAATCGAAGAAAGGCCCGACCATCCTTTGTCGGGCCGATTCGGCCGGCCCCCATTTTGAACCGAGTCCGACGGAGTCCGATCCGCGTTGACCGGTCGTATCAAACCGAACCCGACCCGTTCACCTTTTAAATCAAATTTAAAATTTTAAAAAATTTTTTTAAAAATTTTAAAAATATTTAAAAATTTTAAAAAATAAAAAATTTTAAAAAATTTTAAAAATTTTAAAAATTTCGAAAGATCTAAAATGATGGGGTTTGATTAGGACTTGCCATGTATTGCTATTTTAGTGTGATTAGACCTTTATTTGCTCGTATATTAATTACGTTACATGTTTTATTTATGTATCTAATTATATTGCACGTGTTTAATTTTACTGTAATTAAGACCTTGATAGCTATGATTATTACTTTAATGATTGCGCACCTGCACGATCACTTTGCATGTTAGTGGATAAGCATAAAATCAATTCAAGTTGCCTGACAAAAATCATTTATTTTAAAATGAACAAGATTAGGTATCGAAAGGGCACTAATTAGTCAATTAGTATAATCAAGTCCCCGATCCTAGATTATCTGGTTGCGTAGGAAGTGAGGTACACTCCCATGCCTCACTTGGTTTCTAGCCGACCCCAATAGGTTAGTGGCGACTCCTTTTGTGCAAAATTTCTTATGAATATCCTAATGTCACGCGGAGTATGGGCTTGGGAGAGCTCGCGCCTAATCATGGGCCTTAGGCTCGTTCTTTAGGTAATATCCCTAAACATGTTCCCTCCTCTCGAGGGTAGGTCACGACAGCTTGACGACTCCATTGGAGACTTGGTTTTAGACCTTAGAGGACTTAGGCCAAAATTAATCTTGTTCAAAAATATTTTTGTTTGGGCGGCAAGGATTCAGGTACGTCCCTAACATTAAAAGTGTTAAATGTTTTTGCAGAATGGGAGGTATAAGGGGAAGTGTTTGCTCACATTTGTCTTGCAATGAGGCATAGGAATGTATGGTTTATTTTTTATGTATGAAGTGTTGATTGCTTATAAATTATCATGCCTGCGTTTCTTGCATTGCACTATACCATAGCACACACAACCTGCCGCCGGACCCGGGCCGCATAGGATCACTTAGGATGGTGTTGAGGTGGATACCACTCCAACTACAACCGCGTAGTATGAGTCGCCCATCTCAACCCCGAGATTTCTTTCTTCACGTCGAAAGTACCCACCCCGGTCTGCAACCGCGCGACACGGGTCGGTTCTTTGACGAAGCCGGAGTCATGGGTAACCCGACCCAGCCACGACCTTGTTGGTTCGGTCCGGTGATCCTATGGCTTCATTTTGAGCCATATAGAGTAGAAATCGAACCACATCTCATGTGCATGTCTATGTAAAAAAAAAAAAAAAAAAAAGGACAAAGGTCGGCACCCATTGTAAGTGTCATTTTCCTTTTTATTTGTTCATTTTGTATTGCATTTTCGTCTTGAAATTCGCGAAAATCAATCGAATGCCCTCGGTGATGCAAGTTTATGATTGAAAAATTGGCAATCACTTTTGACAAGTGAGCATTTGAATGCAAGTTCTAAGCATTTTGATTTGGCCCTGTTGAACACATGGTTTTGTTTAAATTTCTAATTATGGGCTCGAAATCATTTTTAAAAAAAAAAAATTTCAAGTTGTGATTTTATATTGGGGCACAAAAATTGAAATTGTGTTTTTTATCGAATTTTCTCGTTCTCATATTTTGGGACTATAATGCAAATCATTTTGTGTACAAATTCCTCAAAATAGAAATCACTTCATTTTTTTAGGAGTAAAATCACAAATCAATCTTTCAAAAATCAATGACACTTTTGCAAACGAAACTTTTGGAATAAAAGTGGACATTCGATCGATGCCGTGGATTGATAATTTTAATGATGTCCTCTCTTATGATAAAATCTTGGCGAAATATTAAAGTCCTGTAATAAGGATTGTGGGGCATGTATCGTCGCCTCGATTTTATTGTAAGAAGCGACGTCATTAAAATATCATTTTCTCTTATTCACATATTGACATTGTCGTCTTTTTGCAGGTTATGCGCGATGCTCTTTGACATTCTCATGGTGACCATTCAAGGAAGTGAATTCTAGAGCGAGGACAAGAGTTGTTTTTTTTACTTTCATCTGTAAAAGAGTCTCTTGTATTTTATCAGTCTTTATTCTTGTTAAGAAACATGTTTTCCATTTTGGGTTTTGATTTGCAAATCCAATTGATGCTCTTGTAAATCATGCGACTCACATTTTTAATGATGGAATTCGGAAATCATCATTTAAAAAAAACAAAAAAAAAAAAGAGCAAATTCAGAAGTGTTTTAAGTAGAAGTATTTTAAGTGAACCTATACATTTACCTTCCAAAATGAATCTCAAGAAAAATTTGTTTAATGCCCTCTCTTCACGTAGTCATTTTTTTGGGGCTCATGGAACTCAAGGAGCAAGATTGCGTCGATGCTTCATTGGCGCCAATCTTCTAATAGAGGCGGAACATAATGGAATTCCGTTCAGGGAAGTTTCTTTATTTGGAGATGCCTTAGGTGCCAAAATAGCCCATCGATCTCGTTCACTTTGTATGCTGAGACAAATGAAAGGAGTTGCCAAATATCTAAAAGGGCGAATTAGAAGGAAGAGTAAACTGTATTGATTTCAATTATTCATTTTTGATACTATTTTTGACTTAATTTTCATTTCATTGTCAAGGAGACATCAAGAGTACCAAGTTTTGTAACGTTCCAACAAATGCGATGGAGCATTATTGAGTCATGTTCATCTTAAACAAAGAAATATTCAAATGATGAAACAAAGGGGCAATATTATCCCTTCCTCCATGAGAGATACATTGGGATGTTGATCGCTTGACTTTGAAAAGGATGTATCTCGTTCCTAAACTTGATTTCTCTTCAGCATAAAAAAATGACATGTCCTTTTCTTTGATACAGGACGGGTTCGAACATAACAAAGGATTGTCAAATAAAGAGTGGCAGAGCAACGTTTGATTTAGAAAGAAAAAATCTCTCATTTCCCCACAAACAAAGTGTGCTGGAACAACATTGTCAAATTCATCAAGAAGGATGTATCGTTCCTTAGTTGAACCTAACTAAGAATAGAGATAACTCATTTCATCTCCCTTTCTTACAAGGTGATAAAAAAAAAAGGGTTACACCTGACCGCAGAAGCGGCGCCTTCTACCAAGGAATCAGGAAAACATCAAACACTTAAAGGCAAATGCAAGGGAGGGGTATTGTTGAGTCACCAGATATCTATGAAGGTGAATCCAAGAGATGTTAGCACCAAAAAGATGAAAGTGAGTGAAGGGTAATAATGTATAATTTCCAACATTTCAATCCATAAGGATCTTTGCACTAACATATTCTTTTACATTCTTTACAGGATTATCGGGTCGCCATGCTGCAAGTAAGTACCCCTTTTTCATTTTTTTTTTTTTTTAAGTAAAAAAAAAAAAAAAGAAAGAAAGAGAATTTCCATTACAAAAGAGAACTTTTGGGCTTTCCTAGAGACAAAAAAAAAAAAGAATAATAATTGAGAAAAGAAAAAAAAAATGACAAACCTTTTGAGCATCCTTTCTATCTCAAAATTGTTTTCTCGTCTTGTGGATTATTCATTTTGAATCAAAGTTCCCTATGGAGATTGATATACTCGAATGATCTCGGCAGAGTGAAATGGAAATGTTAACCATGCCAAACAAGAAGTGCTTAGGATGAAGAAAGGCAAGCTCATTTCCAAACACGTCCTTCAAACACTTTTGAGAGTTGAGTGAAAAGAGACCTTCTCTTAGGACGAATGATTCATTCGCATTGAGTGCAAAGATCGAAATGATAAAGGCATTTCCTTCATCAATCCCAAGCATTGCACTGATCTCTTGTTACCCCTTTGGGCTGAAAAAAAAAAGATGATCCTTCAAAGTACCCCTATCGAGAACGACCCTACATTGGGGCAACATAGGAGGTTACGGTCGTGTTGTAAAACGAAAGGTTGAGAAAGATTCTATTACTTTTACTTACATCAATCTTCTTGTGGTAGCTTTAGAGGAATTCTCATCAGAGCTTGACTCATCCCAAGGTGAAGAAGAGCATTTTCTTCTCTACCCAAACACCGATACCCATTGTTATAACCAATTTGGGCCTCATTATTCATTTCTGAATCCCGAGCAGTGATCATCTCCCTTCACTGGGGCAAGGCATAAGAATTGACCAAATATAATTGACAATCACAAGGAAATGTGAAAAGCATCTCGAAAGTCATAAGAGCTACAAAAGTTCAAAAAGCAAAAAGTTTGACAAACTAGGGGGCATGAAAAAGTAGTATGCCTGGTAAAAGCAAGGCCAATGCCCGTCAAGAAAAAGAGCCAAAAGGTTGTATCTTATGTGAAAGAAAAATTATCAAAATCCAAGTGCCTGGTGAAAAAGAAAAAATCATCATCGCAAAGGGCAAAGGAAATTAGAGAAAGGAGCAAAGCTCCCATGTAGAAATGATTAGTCAAGGGACTTTCGAGATGTGCAACGTTTCAAAAGCCAAATGCCTTCGAAAGGTCGAGTGACTTGGTCACGATGCCATAATGATCATCGACTCTTAAAAACCCTATTGAAAATTTTAAGCCTTTCAAGCCTCTCCCAAACCAACATTACAACCCCCTTCCAAAGTCTCTTCTAATTGGAATGGTTTGAATGAAAATGAGAATGCCACAAAAAAAGCTTCATTTGAAGGAGTGGAGGTAATTCTATCTTGTCTTATCTTCAAAGTTCTCGACTTGTAAACCCGATGAACATAACGACAAATGTTCTTTTACTGGCCTCAAAGTAATAATTCCTTTGTGTAAACACTAAACGAGCCTATATTGCAGTCCTTTCAAAAGACCTTCTTGATCGATCATATTGTGCTCATCGCGAATGTTTCTGAAAGCCTTTGATCTGGGTTATGTGAGATACCCTTAGCAACCAGTTATCTCTCACATGAATGGATGGGATCAAACAATCATTTTATCGAAAGTGCATAAGAAGCCCTTTCTGACTAAGAAGCTCTAGTTTGGCATGCTTAATGAGCCTTTTTCACGAGTCGTGACCATCTTGATAAAAACTTGACTCCTAGATAATTTGATGATCAATGATATATCCACGAGCAAGATGACAATTTTGCGCCACATGATGCTAATTGAAATAAAATGTTTTTCCAAAGCAGTCAGACTTAGCTTGATTAGCTTGTTCAATTAATGCTGCAATATTTCTAATACGACGTCCCTAATGACATTTGCCCAAGTTGAGTTTCACAGGATTCCTCAGTGAAGCCATGCAGTTTTCAAGGGATTAGCGGGTGCTTCCCTAAAAATCAAAGGTTCATGGTCAACCTTAAACCATGCCATCTCTAAAGGTTCATGGTTAGCCTTAAACCATGCCATCTCCAAAGGTTCATGGTTAGCCTTAAACCATGCCATTTCCAAAGGTTCATGGTCAGCCTTAAACCATGTCATTTACACGGTTGGTGGGTCTATCCTTAAACCACAAGGTTGGTGGGTCTATCCTTAAACCACACGGTTCGTGGGTCTATCCTTAAACCACACGGTTCGTGGGTCTATCCTTAAACCACACGGTTGGTGGGTTTATCCTCAAACCACGGGGTTGGTGGCTTTCCAAAACCACACGGTTTGTGAGTCTATCCTTAAATCACACGGTTGGTGGGTTTATCCTTAAACCACAGGGTTGGTGGATTTCGTAAACCACACGGTTCGTGGGTCTATCCTTAAACCACACGGTTGGTGGGTTTATCCTTAAACCACGGGGTTGGTGGCTTTCCTAAACCACACAGTTTGTGGGTCTATCCTTAAACCACAAGGTTATTGGGTTTATTTTTAAACCGCGTGATTGGTGGCTTTTCCTAAACCACACGGTCGAAACCCGTTTGTACACGGTGAGACCTTCCTTTCAGTCGAAACCCATTTTTACACGGTGAGATTATCATCTAGTCGAAACCCGTTTATACACGGTGAGACTATCGTCCGATCGAAACCCGTTTGTACATGGTGAGACTATCATCCAGTCGAAACCCGTTTGTACACAATGAGACCTTCCTCCCAGTCGAAACCCGTTTTTACACGATGAGACTATCATCCGGTCGAAATCCGTTTGTACACGGTGAGACTTTCCTCCCAGTCGAAACCCGTTTTTACACGGTGAGACTATCATCCGGTCAAAACCCATTTGTACATGGTGAGACCATCACATCAAGTCAAAACCCGTTTTTACACGGTGAGACCATCACATCAAGTCAAAACCCGTTTTTACACGGTAAGACCATCACATCCAGTCAAAACCCATTTTTACATGGTGAGACATTTTTTTTCCTTTTCCAGTCTAAACCACAAGGTTCGTAGGTTTATCCTTAAACCAAAAGGTTCTTGGGTCATCCTTAAACCACAAGGTTCATGGGTCATCCTTAAACCCAGCTTTTAAAATGTCCATGAGTATTTTTTTCTAAGTTGCAATTTTTCAAAAGGTTCATGGTCAACCTTAAACCATGTTATCTACAAAGGTTCATTGGTTTTCCTCAAATCATGCATTTTCAACCCGGTCAAAACCCGTTGTTACACGGTGAGACCTCATTCCTCTCCTTCTTCTTATGACACGGTGAGCTTTGTAGCCCGGAGTCCTTCTTTCTATGACATGGTGTGCTTTGCAGTCGGAGAGCTTTGTAGCCCGAAGTCCTCCTTCTTATGACACAGTGTGCTTTGTAGCCCGAAGAGCTTTTGTAGCTCGGAGAGCTTTATAGCCCGAAGTCCTCCTTCTTATAACACAGTGTGCTTTGTAGCTCGAAGAGCTTTTGTAGCTTGGAGAGCTTTGTAGCCTAGAGAGCTTTATAGCCCGAAGCCTCCTTCTTATAACATAGTGTGCTTTGTAGCCTGGAAACCTTCTTCTTATGACACGGTGTGCTTTATAGCCCGGAGAGCTTTTGTAGCCTGGAGAGCTTTGTAACCCGAAATCCTTTTTCTTATGACACGGTGTGCTTTGTAACCCGGAGAACTTTTGTAACCCGAAGAGCTTTGTAGCCCGGAGTGTCTTTCTTCTTATGACACGATGTGCTTTGTAGCTTGGAGAGCTTTGTAGCCCGGAGTCCTTCTTCTTATGACACGGTGTGCTTTGTAGCCCGGAGAGCATTTGTAGCCTAAAGAGTTTTGTAGCCCGGAGTCCTTCTTCCTATGACACGGTGTGCTTTGTAGCTCAAAGAGCTTTTGTAGCCCGGAGAGCTTTGTAGCCCGGAGTCTTTCTTCCTCTTATTGACAAGACGCGCTTCCATAGTTATGAGTTCTTTCCATCGACCTAATACATGCCTATGCACCTGGGTTTATCGTCAAAATAATTTAGGTGTCTTTTGTCTTTGAAAGGAACCTCTTCGAGCTCCCATTCAAAGAGGGGCAGCTGTTGACACCTAAATTTTCCCATTTTTCATTTAGGATTTAATTGTCTACAAAATTAGGAATTAGGAATTAGTTGAAAAAAAAACAAAAAAAAAAACAAACAAAAAAAAAAAAAAACAAAAACAAAAAAAAAATAGAAAAAAGAAGACATGGAAGGGGCCGGGCCGGATCTCACCTTGGCCCGGCCCATGCCGCTTTCTCCCTCCTCCATCTTCACGGTGAAACCCTAGATGGAGAAAACCCGGGGGAGAGCTGAAGGGAACTCGAGCAGCACAGGGAGAAACACGGGAAGCAAAGGAGAGAGAGAAGGGGAGTTCGGGAGAGGAGAGAGAGAGAGAGCTCGAGAGAGAGGGAGGGGAGCTCGAGACCGAGAAAGCCAAACCACCGCCACCTCGCCAACAACCGAGCGCCGACCGCATCTACTCCGCCTCACCTACGAGAGAAGACTAGAAAGAGAGAGGAGAAGAAGTAGATCCCCGTTTCCGAGCCCCTCCGCCGCACTCACGCCTCTTCAACCCGCATCCCCCTTCGACGCCCGAGTCGCCGGCCACCGTTGCTCAGCCCTTCACAACACCAGCAACCCGCGAAGCCGACGTCGTTGTTGCCCAAACAAGCCAGATCTAGGGGGGAGGAGGGCGCGGCGCCCGCCGCTGCATCTACCATCCAAGCCGCGCCCTCGAACACCATCCCCAAGAGCCTCCCTCTACCCTACCCAGCTGCGACGCCGCCGCTGTTGCCACCGTCTCTCCTCGAACTCGCGAGCCTTGTAGCTGCACACCATCGCGCCGAAGAGCTGCCCACCTCCGGCCACGATGACACGCTGCGCTCCGCTTGCAACCCGACGCTAGCGGATCCTGGGCCGGCAATCGTGTCTCCGTCTCTACTCCGCCGCGTCGCCACCGCCGTCAAGCCCATTGCCGCCATCGTCAACGTCGCCAAGAAACCTAGGGTTTCGGCCAAAAATCGGGTCGGACGCGGGTCGCGAACCGGGTAGGTTTTTGAGCTATTTGGGCCGATTTTGGGTTTGGGCTGTTTTGCTTGTGGGCTTATAGACTTGTGGGCTTAGGGACTTATGGACTAGTAGGCTTAGGAACTTAGGGAATTGTGGGCTTTTTAAAAAAAAAAAAAAGAGATTGGACCAGATTGGGCCCGCTGGTTAGGCCCAATCCGAACCGAAGAAAGGCCCTTGACCAAGGCTGGTCGGCCGATTCGGCCCCCATTTTGACCACACCCCATTTAGACCGGACCCGATCCGCGTTGATCGGGTCGGAGTCGAACCGAACCCGACCCGGTTCACCTTTTTAAATCAAAGTTTAATTTTAAAAATTTAAAAATAAAAAAATTTTAAAAAAAATTTTAAAATTTAAAATTTAAAAATTTAAAAATTTTAAAAAATTTTAAAATTTTTGAAAAATCTAAAATGATGGGGTTTGATTAGGACTTGCCATGTATTGCTATTTTAGTGTGATTAGACCTTTATTTGCTCGTATATTAATTATGTTGCATGTTTTATTTATGTATCTAATTATGTTTAATTGCACATGTTTAATTTTAATGTAATTAAGACCTTGATAGCTATAATTATTACTTTAATGATTGCGCACCTACATAATCACTTTGCATGTTAGTAGATAAGCATAAAATCAATTCAAGCTGCCTAACAAAAATCATTTATTTTAAATGAACAAGATTAGATACCGAAATGGCACTAATTAGTCAATTAGTATAATCAAGTCCCCGATCCTAGATTCTCTAGTTGCATAGGAAGTGAGGTACACTCCCATGCCTCACTTGGTTTATAGCCAACCCTAATAGGCTAGTGGTGACTCCTTTTGTGCAAAATTTCTTAAGAATATCCCAACGTCACACGGGGTATGGGCTTGGGAGAGCTCAGCCCTAATCATGGGCCTTAGGCCCATCCTTCAGGTAATATCCCTAAACCTGTTCCCTCCCCCCGATGGTAGGTCGCGACAACATTTTATGAAATATAAAAATTCTCCAACTAATTTCGCTCTCCTGTGCATAGAAATGGTGCAATAGTTGGTCAACATGAACTCATTTGAAGAGCAATTTATGTATACTTTTTGCATAGTCACGACCCTTCGTCGCAAGAAGCTCGCCAGGAGCACCAATAACATTCCATAATGAGAATGGTCTCCAAGTTACAGATACATTTCGTCGAGCCAACGCAGAAAATGTAGCATTCGTGGAGACTCGAAACTTATATTGCTGCAAAAGCCAGGTGATAAGCCCTCCATCGATGACCAGGTTGTGGCCACTCCAAATTCGGAATTTTCAGAAGCAAGAAACAACGCAGAATCAGCCATGTGCTTCACTTTCAAAACCCCTTTTAAGCTCGAACTCGGCTTGAACAGCCTCTCGATTTCCTCTTCAATCTGGCCAAAGCGCATTGCAGACCATTAGCATCGCGATCCCTTCCGGCAACAGGCATTTCCCGCCTATACCATTGACAAAACAGTCATTGGTCAAGAATAATGGCAATTGACTTTTCACTTGCAGAGAACCCTGCTACGGTGAAGATGATGACGGACCCAATAGTGTCAAAAAAATGGGCGACTAGCAAGATTCGACTGTGAACGAAAGAAGGCAATCGCAATCGACCTTCAGTTCCATGCTCATTCTCTCTCTTCCGCTTTAACCCATTCGCTGAAGCTCAAACGTGGTGGGAATCCGACACAGAGACTCTGCCGTGTTTGGCCACGAAGAGGCGAGCTTTTGGACTAAAGCGCCTATTTCATTCACGCAAGATTGGACAGACTGCCTCCCCTCATTTCCTCCCCTAGGTCTCTGACTCGAGAAAATATTAGGTGGCTCTCATGTGCAGCAAATAAGAAGATCCTTAAGAGCACAACACGTGTTGTGTGTGGACCCCAATTGTCATTGAAAGCTCCTCTCCTGTTTCCCTCTCTCCTATCTGCACGTTTTTTCTCTCTTCTGTCTCCTCTTCACGCTCTCTCCTCTCATGCTTCGTCTCACCCGACTCTCTCTCTCTCTTCGCTGCCTCCTCTCTCCTGCCGAGCTCTCGTCCGACCGACAAGCCACCGTGGCCAACCAATGAACTTCGCAACGACGGAAGCGCAAGCTGCACAGTGGTTTGTCAGACGAGGGTTCGGTCACGACTCAGAGGGAGAGAAAGAGAGCAGTCGGGAGGGGCAGCGACCCGGCGACGGCGGAGCCGGAGGGGCGGCGCTGTGGCTCATCGGTCGAATGAGCACGCAGTAGCTCGTCTGACGAACCACCGTGCGGCTCTGCCTCGAGGTTGCTATGGTGTCGCGGCTCCGCCTCCACCTCGAAAGATTGCCTCTGCCATCGCCATAGAGTTCATCGGTCAGACAAGGGTGCGGTGGCTCCTCTGACGAACGACTGCGCGGCCTCCGTCTCAGCTTCAAAACGAGTGAGACATAGAGCGTGTACAGCAGGGGGGAGAACAGAGAGAGAGAGCTTGCAAAGAGGAGAGAGGAGAGAAACTTAGTTTCGTTGTGTAACCTAACCCAAGAATGATGTTTATTTGTCTTTTCAAAGATGTGTTAGATCAACTGCACTAAAAATTCTTTAGCATTCCTAATGAATAGTTGTTTGCAACTAATCTACAAATAAAATTAAAGATTGATCGGGTCTGGTGAGGAATGAGGATGGACGAGGACCGCCGAGTCCAACGAAACAAAATAGAGTTAAAAATGACCAGGATTTCATTGCCTCTTTGGCATAGAAGGAATTTTGGCTATTCCTTTGGTTGAATTCAACAAGCACCAACGCATACTTTTAATCAAATCACCAACCGAGTCGCCGAATTTTAAAAACAAGGCAAAGTATTCCTTTCACAAACAAGATAGCATCAGCTTGATTTCATTATTTCTGCGGATTTATATTGCTACGGCAAACCAAGCCAAGGCCAGTTAAGAGTTTGCGACTTTTATATCTAGTCTCCTCAGAATAGCCTATCTAATTCCGGCCCATCCACCATCGACCGCCAGATTGTGGCCGTTGATGAATTCGGCCTCTTCAGAAGCAAGGAACACCACGGCATCAGCCACATGCTTCGCTTTCAGCACTCCTCTCAAGCTTGAACTTGACTCGAACATCTTCTCGCCTTCCTCCTCACTCACACTGAGCACTCTACGAAGTAATGGCGTTGCGACAACTCCGGGGGAGACACAGTTCACGCGTATACCGTATGCTCCGAGTTGCTTGCTTGCCGACCTCACCAAACCCAGCACGGCATGCTTAGACATCGCATAGTCTACCCAATTCTCGTTTCCAGTGCTGGCCAAGGTGCTCGCCGTGCAAATTATGCTTCCCTTTATGCCCCCCGCCACCATGGCACGCGCCCCATGCTTGACACAGGCGGCCATTCCCCGAACATTGACGGCAAAGAGGCTCTCGAAAGCAGGTATATCAAACTCAAGAATATCTTGTTTGATGTTATTCATTGTGTCTGCATTGCTGAACAAGATGTCTAGGTGACCGTTTGATTGAAGAGTCGATTCCACCAAGGACTTCACCTGATGCTCATCCGTGACATCGCAATGGATGTAGGTGCACCGGTGGGATCCGATCGACAACACAAGGTCGTGGCCCTTTTTGTCTTGGATGTCTGCAATCACGACATATGCGCCGTGATTTGTCAACTGACGTGCTGCCTCCTCGCCGATGCCGCTCGCACCACCAGTGATGATGGCTACTTTGCCGTCAAGTTTGTTTGAGGCGTGGCTGGTCATTTCTGTAGGGAGAGAATGGAAAACCGAGTAAAGGAAAGGACCATGAAGTTGTGCTGAGGGAGATGCGGAGCCTCTTCGTATATAGAACTTGAGGAAAGACGAAGCACAGTTATGTTTAGATTGAATGTTCGGTTTGAGATACGATCACACCAGGAATTGTTCTAGTGGGGATCCCCCAAGCCTTTCGACTTTTTCTGCGGTCAAACCCCCTTAAAGGGGGACTTTAAGGGGCCTTTGTTTAAGGTCCTTAGGTTGGACCCATACCCGAGGTTCGGATCCAATAATGGACAAAATTGGCAAGTCATTGGTAGGCTATTACAATCAAATCGATACGGACTCTTTATTCAATTATGACCCGTCACATCAAATCTCGCTGAATCCTCGTCACATTGCTCAGTTCAAATAAGACAATACAGTTCGGACAGCAAATGGGAGTTGGATCATATCCTTAAAAATATGTGGAGGATGAGGTCGAATTTTCCTCTCCTTAGCAAGCAAAAATGGGCCCGGACGGATGATTTTGGCAGAATAGGGTTGGCGCTCCGAATTGATGGTCGAGATTTGATCCACCTGCGATCATATCCTTAAAAAGTGGTCCAATCGACACTGATCCAACCACTCACTCGGCGTTCTTTCGACAATCCTCGACTTTCGTGAGGCATGGCGGTGCTTTGATCGTCATCTGATCGAATTTGTTCCATCAAAATTGCACAAAGGTAGATATCTTAAACTTGAATCTAATTAGGCAAGATCTAGTTAGTTGAACAAGGCTAGGATTCAAATCCTAAGTAGACACCACATGTTTAGATCTGCGATTTAGATGTTATATGATGAGATTTGATGATGTTGTGATGGTTGAAGATGAGAATGAGACAAGATTTTGCATGTTCACTTAGTACTACAAAAATCATAGGTTTCGAACATAGGTTCTACTGGGGATGATTTGAGGTCTTAAACCTTGTTATGTTACTTTGAAGTGCTCTAGAGAATCGATCTATGTTCGATAAGCTTTGATTTCATATGCTATGGGTCCCGAAAAAAAGTTCGTTTGATACATGAAATCCACCTTGAAAATTGGATGATTTATGATGGTTTTGTGTGCTTTTCCGGTTGTTCTGACTTTTGAACGTGTCACCTATTTTCTGATTTCTGCTGGATTCTATTCACAAATAGTCTAAATCCCTCATTTTCTTTGAACTTGAAAGTAGTTATTTTTAAGCTCCAATAATCATAGTTATCTACATAAAAAAAGAAGAATAGGAATTCGAAATGAGGATGAGACCGTGCTTGTCATGGCTTTTGTGTTGGAAATTTGGATGGGTGACTTTAGTAGAGGATGAGCAGGACAAAACCCCAGTACCAATCGAACGTGCCTAACTCTGGTATCGCCTTTGGTTTCTGGTTTATACGCTAGTGCTTTTAGACGTGTCAGGGCAAGGAAACGTCAATTATTGACAAATGAGATTAGCCTACCACGGCAAGGGAGCACAAGGAAACAAAAGATAAAAGCTTTAATTATTTAGTGCATATCACGAAAGCAAGGGGGGAAGCTAAGTTTTTCGTCTGCTTTCAGTAAGATTGGATATCCACCAAACCGGCAGGCCTTATCTATAGGCTGACATCATTGCCCCGCTGCACCAAATATCTCTGCATGGGAGAGAGATTATTTTTTCGTTTCCATCCTTTTCCACACAGTACTAGAGACTTCAAAACTATTCCCGGAAATTTCTTCCTCTAGATGTATCCTGCGCATGTTAGACTACTATAAAAATTGGATCGAATTACTTTAACAAGTACTATATCTGGAGCAGGTTTTGGCTGGGGTCGATCTTCCTGATGTTTGAACAAAAATTCTATGCCGTATCAAAATCCTCCTACTGACATGGCTCTCTTGTGCACAGAAATGGTGCAGTCATAGGTTAACATGAACTTCTTGGTTTAGTTTTGCGATTAACGAAGAAGAGCAAGTTATGTCCAATTTTTACAGACCCATGACCATTCATCGCGAGAAAGCTCAGCTAGAAGCGCCAGTAACATTCCATTACGAGAAACATTCTTCAAGTTACAATGATATTTCTTTGTGCCGAAGCGGAAAATATGGCATACATGGAAACGTGAAGCCTATTCTGCTGGAGGAGTCAACTGAAGCGTGTTAAGCCCTCCATGGACGACCAGGTCGTGGCCGTTCACGAATTCGGAATCTTCCGAAGCTAGGAACACCACAGCATCAGCCACGTGCTTCACTTTCAAAACCCCTTTTAAGCTCGAGCTCGACTCGAAGAGTCTCTCGATCTCCTCTTCATTCCGGCCGAAGTTGTTGCAGGGCATTGGTGTCGCGACTGTTCCTGGCGACACACAGTTCACGCGTATCCCGTGTGCTCCGAGTTGCTTGCTAGCTGACCTCATCAAGCCCAGCACCGCATGCTTAGACATAGTTGTTGGCTGGGTCCACCTTCATGTGGGGCCCAGCCAGCATTAAATAAAAAAAAAACAAAAGAAAAGAAAAAAGAATAAAAAGAAGTGGAGTTGTCGTACGTGGGGTGTGCGTCCAAAGAGAGGAGAGAGAAAAACCAGAAAAGAAAACTGCAGCAAAGGAGAAAGAGAAGAGAGGAAGAGCGCTGCAACTTTGCGGCTTTGATTCGAAGGCCAAATATTGTCGGAATCGGCTCAAATTTCAGTATGTTGTTCGTGAGACCAAGGGCTATGAGTTGATGGTTTTTGTTCGTCGAGAACCGTCTCCAAATTCTCCGTCGCGGTTCAGGTTTTTTCTTGCTCCAAACTTGTTTATCTACCGCATGTGGTGAGAAGAAGATGATTGTAACGTTGATGTTGAAACTCTAGTGTGTGACTAGAAAAGAATACTTTGTGTATCTTGCTATTCTTGGTGATTAGTGGATGTTTTTGGGCGGTCCGTGGTTTTTCCCGCATCGGGTTTTCCACGTTAAATCTTTGGTGTCGTTATTTGCTTTGTCTACTTATTATTTCGGTGTTATATTTGCATTTTGTGAGGCTGTACATTGCTGGTTGTTGCTGGGAGTTAAGAAATTCTTAGTTGATTTTGCTTCGGGGGAGAAATTGATCCTGGATTGCGTTTGGACGTGGTGAATTGTTGTACCGAGTTCTCCCCAACAAGTGGTATCAAAGCACGGTTGAATTTTAGTGTTAAATGGAAGAAACCAGCAGCACCATGTTTAAGTTAAATGCCTCGAATTATTCTATTTGGAAGCCTCGAATGGAAGATGTGTTATATTGCAAAGACTTATTTGATCCTATTGAGGGTGATGAAGCCAAAGGAGATAAGGAAGATAAAGAATGGGATAGAATGAATCGGAAAACGGTTGGGTTTATCCGTCAATGGATTAATGATAGTGTGTTTCATCATGTTGCTCAAGAAATAAAGGTGGACACTTTGTGTAAAAAATTACAAGAACTCTACAAGAGGAAAACTCCACAAAATAAAGCTCTTCTAGTTTAACGACTTGTGAATTTGAGATACAAAGAGAGGAGTAACATGAAGGAACGCTTGAGTGAATTTTAAGAGGTTGTAAATCAATTGACAAATCTTGAAATTGATCTTGGTGATGAATTGCAGTCATGCTTATTACTTGGCACTCTTCCTGATTGTTGAGACACCTTGGTTGTGGCATTAAATAACTCGGCTCCTTTTGGTGTGCTTTCTATGAGCATGGTTAAAGAAAGCTTATTCAATGAAGAAACAAGAAGAAAAGGCTTGAATTATGCTTCTACATCGGATGCTCTTGTTATAGAAAACAGGGGGAGAAGTCAATCAAGAAGGTTTCAAAGAAATGATATCCGAGGCAAGTCAAGAGGAAGGTCGAAATCAAGACCGAGGAGGAGTGTCAAGTGTTATAATTGCGGCAAAATGGGACATTATGCAAAAGAGTGTTGGTTGCCAAAGAGAGATAGATTCCATGATAGAAATGGAGATCAAAAGAAAGAAGAGAAACAAGCTACAACGGCGGTTGCATCCGATGGTGATATTGTGTTTGTATGTGATGACGGATATGTGAATTTTACATGCCAAGACTCTATGTGGGTTGTTGATTCCGCGGCTTCTTTTCATGTCACCTCACGGCATGATTACTTTGCTTCTTATCGTAGCGGCGACTTTGGTTGCATAAGGATGGGAAATAGTGATGTTTCCAAGATCATTGGCATGGGAGATATTTATTTGAAAACTGATGTCGGATGTAATTTGATTTTGAAAAATGTGAGACATGTTCCGGATATTCGACTTCACTTGATCTCTACAGGTGCCTTGGATGATGATGGTTATCGTAATTCATTCTTTGATGGCAAATGGAAGTTGACTAAAGGTTCCATGGTAGTGGCAAAAGGTAAGAAGACAGGCTCTCTCTACACCATGCAAGCGACTTGATTAAAGAAGAGGTAAATGCAAAGTGGAGGATTCCTTGGTTGATTTATGGCATATGAGGCTGGGTCATCTTAGCAAGAAAGGACTTGAAACTCTTGCTAGAAAGAACATTTTACCTTTGAAGGAGAAAAATCTAAAGGAATGCACTCATTGTTTGACTGGTAAGCAACATAGATTCTCATTTCATAATTCCTCTCCACACAGGAAATCAGATGTACTTGATTTAGTTCACATTGATGTTTGTTGCATGGATGCTAGAACTATTGGAGGTGCATTATACTTTGTGACATTTATTGATGACTGTTCTAGAAAAGTGTGGGCTATTGCTTTGAAATCTAAAGATCAGGTACTTGAGGCATTCAAGCAATTTCATGTCAATGTGGAAAGAGAAACCGGGAAGAAGCTGAAATGTGTTCGAGCTGACAATGGTGGTGAATATAGAGGCCCATTTGAACACTATTGCAGGGATTATGGTATCAAGCTTGAGAAGACTGTTCCAAAAACACCACAGCATAATGGAGTGGCAGAGAGAATGAACCGGACAATTAATGATCGGATTCGGTGTATGCTTTCTCATGCGAAGTTGCCTAAGCCATTTTGGGGTGAAGCGATGAGAACAGCAGTGGACTTGATAAATCTATCTCCATCAGTTCCTCTTAAGGGGGATGTTCCGCAAAGAGTTTGGAGTGGCAAAGATGTTTCCTACAGCCATCTAAAAGTGTTTGGTTGTCGGGTATTTGTACATGTTCCAAGAGATGAAAGATTCAAGCTTGATGACAAGTCTAAATAGTGTATCTTCTTAGGTTATAGACATAAAAAGTTTGACTACAAGTTATGGGATCTAGTTGCAAAGAAAGTCATTAGAAGCCGAGATGTAGTGTTTTGTGAGTAACAAACTATTGAAGACATTGACAAGATGGAGAGACTAAAGAATACAGCTCAACGTTCAGTTAGTTTCAGCCCAAATCCTTCTAATGTTGATAGAAATTATGGGGGAGAAGTGCATGGAAGTCATGAAGATGGTGAGTCCTCACATAATGTTGATTCTTCAGCTAATGCAGGTGAAATAGCTGAGCAAGAGCAATCTATTCTACCTCAAGTTAGAAGATCTGAAAGAGAGCGTAGGCCTTCTCAAAAATATTTACCGCATGAGTATGTGTTACTCACCGATGCGGGGAGCCGAAACTTATGAAGAGGCTATATCATGTGAACGAAAGAATGAGTGGCATGAAGCCATGCGAGAGGAGCTTAAATCCTTGCATGAGAACCACACATTTGAATTGGTGAGGTTGCCTCAGGGTAAGAGAGCACTCACAAATAAGTGGGTGTATAAGTTGAAGACGGAAGAAAATAGTTTGCAACCACGATACAAGGCCAGACTTGTTGTGAAGGGTTTTCGTCAAAAGAAGGGTATAGACTTTGAAGAGATTTTTTCACCGGTTGTAAAAATGTCTTCTATTCGAGTTGTTCTTGGGTTGGCCGCCAGTTTGAATTTAGAAATTGAACAACTTGATGTAAAGACGGCTTTTCTTCATGGAGATCTAGAAGAGGAGATATATATGGAGCAACCAGAGGGTTTTGAAGTTGAAGGCAAGGAGCACCTTGTTTGTAGATTGAGGAAAAGCTTATATGGTCTCAAGCAAGCGCCTAGGCAATGGTATATGAAGTTTGAGTCATTCATGGAAGAACAAGGATATGGTAAGACAAACTCCGATTCTTGTGTCTTTATGAAAAGATTCTCAGATAATGATTTTCTTATTCTCGTACTTTATGTGGATGATATGTTGATTGTTGGGCATGATGCCAAGAAAATCAAGAGCTTGAAAAATGAGTTGAGTAAAGCTTTTGCAATGAAAGACCTAGGCCCGGCTAAGCAAATCTTAGGCATGAGAATTACTCGTGATAGGAAGAATAAGAAACTGTGGTTATCTCAAGAGAAGTATATTGAGAAGGTGCTTGAAAGATTCAACATGAGCACATGTAAACCGGTGAGTACTCCACTTGCAGGCCATTTTAAGTTGAGTAGTAATGAGTGTCCTTCAAGTGAGAAAGAGGAGGTTGAGATGATGAAAATTCCTTATGCATCGGCCGTGGGTAGTTTGATGTACGCCATGGTTTGTACAAGACCGGATATTGCTCATGCAGTTGGTGTTGTGAGTAGATTTCTCTCTAATCCAGGTAAGGAGCATTGGACCGTTGTTAAATGGATTTTGAGATATCTTAGAGGTACTTCTACACTTTGCTTGTGCTATGGAAATGCAAAGCCTGAGTTGAGTGGCTTCTCAGATGCGGACTATGCCGGTGATGTTGATTCCCGAAAATCCACATCGGGTTTTATAATAATATTTGCAGGGGGAGCTGTTTCATGGCAATCGAGATTGCAAAAATGTACCGCTTTGTCTACAACTGAAGCGGAGTATATTGCTATTACCGAAGGAGGTAAAGAACTTTTGTGGATGCAAAAATTCTTACAAGAGTTGGGCTTGAAGCAAGAGAAGTTTGTTCTATATTGCGATAGCATGAGTGCCATCCATCTTAGCAAGAATCCGGTGTTTCATTCAAGATCGAAGCATGTTGATGTGAAGTATCATTGGATCCGAGAAAAGCTAGAAGAGAAGCTCTTCCTACTTGAGAAAGTTCATACCGACAACAATAAGTCCGACATGATGACCAAAGCCTTGCCCGTGATGAAGCTTGATGCTTGTAGAAGAAAAGCGGGCATGACGAATCTTCCCACATGAGGTGGAGGGGGAGATTTGTTGGCTGGGTCCACCTTCATGTGGGGCCCAGCCAGCATTAAATAAAAAAAAACAAAAGAAAAGAAAAAGAATAAAAAGAAGTGGAGTTGTCGTACGTGGGGTGTGCGTCCAAAGAGAGGAGAGAGAAAAACCAGAAAAGAAAACTGCAGCAAAGGAGAAAGAGAAGAGAGGAAGAGCGCTGCAACTTTGCGGCTTTGATTCGAAGGCCAAATATTGTCGGAATTGGCTCAAATTTCAGTATGTTGTTCGTGAGACCAAGGGCTATGAGTTGATGGTTTTTGTTCGTCGAGAACCGTCTCCAAATTCTCCAGTCGCGGTTCAGGTTTTCTTGCTCCAAACTTGTTTACCTACCATGTGGTGAGAAGAAGATGATTGTAACGTTGATGTTGAAACTCTAGTGTGTGACTAGAAAAGAATACTTTGTGTATCTTCTTATTTGGTGATTAGTGGATGTTTTTGGGCGGTCCGTGGTTTTTCCGCATCGGGTTTTCCACGTTAAATCTTTGGTGTCGTTATTTGCTTTGTCTACTTATTATTTCGGCGTTATATTTGCATTTTGTGAGGCTGTACATTGCTGGTTGTTGCTGGGGGTTAAGAAATTCTTAGTTGATTTTGCTTCGGGGGAGAAATTGATCCTGGATTGCGTTTGGAAGTGGTGAATTGTTGTACCCGAGTTCTCCCCAACAATAGTATAGTCTATGTACTTGTCGGTCCCGATGGTCGCAAAAAAGCTCGCCGTGCAAATTATGCTTCCCTTTATGTCCTTATCCACCATTGCGCGGGCGCTGTGCTTCACACACGAGGCCATACCTTTGATATTTACAGCGAAGAGGCTCTCGCAAGCCGACACGTCGAAATCAAGAATGTCTTGTTCAACAGAACTGAACACTCCAGCGTTGCTGAACATGATATCAAGCTTACCATACAGTTGAAGGGTCGCGTGTACTAAGGATTTCACCTGTTGCTCATCCGCAACATCGCAGTGAATGTAGGTGCAGCAGTGCGAGCCGATTGATTCTACGAGGTCTCGGCCCTTTTCATCTTGGATGTCAGCAATCACGACTTTTGCACCGTGACTGGAGAAACGGCGAGCCGTTTCCTCGCCGATGCCGCTTGCACCGCCGGTTATGATGGCTACTTTCCCCTCGAGTTTTTTCAAGGCGGAGATCGTCATCCCTTTTCGTATGAAAGCGAGAACCAAAAAATGATGAGAGATATGCCTGAGAGAAAAAAAAAACCTCTGGTAATAGGCTACTGTAGAAAATTGGTGATCCTAGTTCAATCTAGACTACTCTAGTGGACGTCAGAAACAAGCAAAGAAAAGTCAATAAGATTCCTTAAAAATATCTTATCCTTGGGCAGTAGCGAAAGTGTGTGGAGGGCACTAAACCTGGGAGAAATTATTGCATAGACCGCGCCCTCCATGTCATTAGTGACGCCGGTCCGTTCAAAAAAATATTGGATATCCTAACAGTGACAAGTCATTTTTACACAATTCACTCGCGACACGTGCCATATTTGACCGCACCCGCTAGAGATGAAACGCCTCAACATGTCTACGTCCTCTTTCTCTCTCTCGTGCTGTGCAATATTTTCTCCTAAGGATGAGAAAGCGAGAGCAAGAGCTTGGCCATGGTTTCCACCATGGAAGCCCCCTAGGGCAAAACCCTAAAGCGTCTTGATAATCGCGGATAGAGCAAAACTAGAAATCAAAATTGCGTAGTGAGAATAAGATATCGAGACGTCCAGCAAATGGAAAGACTGGAGGAAAGCAAAAACCTAACCGGATGGAGACGATAGTCAAATATGGACTGGTCGTCGGAGAGTAGGGATGACGGAGGACGAAATTATAAGAAAACCATCATGAGGGAATTTTGCTCGGTGGATTGAAGTCGAAGCAACATGGACGAGAGAGAGAGAGACAGAGAGAGAGAGATTCGTTTTTCGCTAGCTTGACCTTCTCATGACATATTGAATGAAGAAAAAGAGAGGAGATAGACATGGTGAGGTGTTTTAAAGTACGGATGAGGCTAAATATAACACGTGTTGCTTACGAAGTGGATTGATGTAAAAATGACGTGACATCACTAAATACCAAATTTTTTTCTTTCAAGAGATGTGAGTATTCTTAATTTATTATGAAAATAATAATTTGTTTTATGTTAAAAATAATTAAATATCATTGTGGTGTTCATTTTTTTAATAATTTGTGGCTTGAATATGCTATTATTCTTATAGGAATCATCATGTTAGTAAAGTTGTTTTCTCCATCCAGCAATAGACACTCGACCACGCGGCCGAGCGCGGTGGAGAAGCCCTCTCTCATTCTCTCCACTGTTTAGCTTTCCCCAATAACCGATGATATTCAAATTAAAAAGACATCCATGAATGTCCATTGACGAGTACCTGTTCGCGATCTGTGTGTGAAAAGGATCGACACACGGAGCTTCGACCGCCATGAGAGTTGTCTCTTGTTTCTTGGCTTTTCGCCTAGAGAGAAACAGAGAATCTCAGAGGAAGATCATGAAACAGGGAGGACGGTGGCAGATTATCTTCGCTTTTGGCGTGGTGAAGTGCGGTGCGGGGTCCGGCGTGAGTGTGCGTTTGTGAAGGGGACTTCGCTTACATGAATCAGGATGGCGTGTAGAGACAGAAAATTCCGTACATCCCAATGTCTTGTCCTTCGGCAGCAGTGAAAGTGTGGAGAGCACTAGACCTAGGAGAAATTATAGCACGAGCGCTCCAGGTATCACGGTGCCAGGTATCACGGTGCCGGAACATCGATTCGAGAAAATATTAGGATGTGCTTAGTAACAGTTTGGTTTTTATCAAAGTAAACAAATAATAAATCATTCCGTCCCTTTAAAAATTTATGGTTTACGATACGCGAAACCCTCCACAGAGGAGATTTTGGCTGGTGTTGATCCACCTGATGTTTCGACAAACATTCTATGCCGTATCAAAATCCTCCGATTGATATTGCTCTCCTGTGCGCAGAAATTGTGCAGCAGTTGGTTAACATGAACTTCTTGGTTTAGTTTTGCGATCGATGAAGAGCGATTTATGTCCAATATTTACAGAGCCATGACCGTTCGTCGCGAGAAAGCTCAGCTAGAAGCGCCTATCACGAGAAACATTCTCAAGTTACGATGATATTTCTTTGTGCCGAAGCGGAAAATATGGCATACATGGAAACTTGAAACCTATTCTGCTGGAGGAGTCAATTGAAGCCCTCCATCGACGGCCAGGTTATGGCCATTCACGAATTCGGAATCTTCCGAAGCTAGGAACACCACAGCATCAGCCACATGCTTCACCTTCAAAACCCCTTTTAAGCTCGAGCTCGGCTCGAACATTCTCTCGATTTCCTCTTCGCTCCGGCCAAAAGTATTGCAGGGCATTGGTGTCGCGACCCCTCCTGGCGACACGCAGTTCACACGTATACCGTATGCTCCGAGTTGCTTGCTTGCCGACCTCACCAAGCCCAGCACCGCATGCTTAGACATGGTATAGTCTATGTACTTGTCACTCCCTATGGTCGCAAACATGCTTGCCGTGCAAATTATGCTTCCCTTTATGCCCTTATCCACCATTGCGCGGGCGCCGTGCTTCACACACGAGGCCATGCCTTTGACATTTACGGCGAAGAGGCGCTCGCAAGCCGACATGTCGAAATCAAGAATGTCTTGCTCAACAGAACTGAATACTCCGGCGTTGCTGAACATGATGTCAAGCTTGCCATACAGTTGAAGGGTCGAATGTACTAAGGATATCACCTGTTGCTCATCCGCAACATCGCAGTGAATGTAGGTGCAGCAGCGGGAGCCGATTGATTCTACAAGATCTCGGCCCTTTCCATCCTGAATGTCAGCAATCACAACTTTTGCACCGTGACTGGAGAAACGGCGAGCCGTTTCCTCGCCGATGCCGCTTGCACCGCCGGTTATAATGGCTACTTTCCCCTCGAGTTTTTTGAAGGCAGAGTTTGCCATCCCTTTTCGTATGCAAAGCCAGAACAAAAAGGAATTAAAAATGACCAGAGATATGCATGAGGGAAAACAAAGCTCTAGTAATAGGCTTTTGTAGAAAATTAGTGATTCATTCTTGACATAGAAATCTAGAAATCCTTGTTCAATCTAGACTACTCTACTGGACGTGAGAAACAAGCAAAGAAACGTCCAAAAGATTCCTAAAAATATCTTTGTCCTTGGGCAGCAGCGAAAGCGTGGAAAGCACTAGACCTAGGAGAAATTATTGCATGGGCCCTCCGGATATCATGGTGCCGGAACAAGGATGTCCTCAATAACAGCCTATTTTAAATAAAAATAATTAATTAGAAATTTTTTATGAACTCCGCTTCTTAAAAATTTATGACTTAATTTTTGTTATTCTATCAATAACCTAAAAATTGTTATACTAACTAAATATTTTTCTCCACTCAAAGCAAGGTCTGATGAAGAAGCCTCTCCCATTCTCTCTACTGTTCATCTTCCTTAAATAACTGATGATATTCAAATTAAACAGATATCTTCGCGAGTCTAGGTGTGAAAAGGATCGACGCACGGAGCTTCGACCGCCATGAGAGTCATCCCTTGTTTCTTGGCTTTCGCTTAGAAAGAAACAGAGAGAGAGAGAAAGAGAGTTTCTCAAAGGAAGATCATGATACAGGGAGGAAGATGGCAGATTATCTTTGCTTTTGGTGTGGTGTGGTGCGGGGTCCGTGTGAGCGTGTGTGTGGGGGTTTCGGATACATGATGAGGGCAGAGAGAGAAAATCCCATACATCATTGTTGCGCAGATTTCTTTACTCAAAGAGAGATAGTGAACTATGGGTGGTTGCAGATAATGCGCAGATCTATTTAATCTATCTGTCTTTTATGCAGAAAGAACCTTTTACCAACCACGTCACGGGTCGAATTGCTGAAGGATCCCGTCTCATTATGACATACAGACCAGCCAATGTAATATTTTCTCCTGAAGCTTGTACAAAAATATTAAAATAACCTCCAATTTGAATGGGTATTTGTGTGGAGTGCTGTAAGACGTGCTAATTTAGCAGTGAACCTTTCACTTATCCTCACTCACTTCAGACATGGAAACTAATATACTTGTCTATTTGATGGTAGTTAGAATCGAAATTATGACGTGATATCTACCTTCACTATCGTAAGACTTCATAATTTTCATAATCTATTTTTATCTTTCTGATAAAGAGAAAATATAGGAGTGATGTTGTGGGGTCTCCCACCCCAAAACAAATCTCCCGTCTATTTCTTTATCTTAAACTTTTTAAGGACTTATTCAGGTCTAGAGATAAGTGAATTATAGATGGTTGTAGATAATGCGCAAATTTGTTTGATCTATCTGCCTTTTACGCAAACAGAACGTTTTACCAATGACGTCACGTGTCGATTGCTAAGGACCCCGTCTCATTATGACATGCAGACCAGCCAATGTAATATTTTCTCCTAGAGCTTGTGTAGAAATATTAAAATAATCTCTAATTGAATGGGTATTTGTGTGGATTTAAAGGATATGGGTTTATCAGCTCATATCCCCATGGAATTGTATCTTTGAAATGATCATATTTTGTTCCATTGTCCATCCTTTACTTAATACATACTATATATATACACACATTTACACATCACGAATTGTTATTGATGTCAAAATCGTACTTACGTGCAATCTTAATTCCAACCACTACCGATGCTTGCCCAACAAGAATATTTTTTCCATCAAACTTCGGCAAGTTCCAGTGAATTTCCAAGAGAAAACTTCAAACTTCAGAACTTTAGGTGGCTGCTACCTTTTGTGAAGCATCAATGTTGACTATTACCTGACCAACCTTGACGTTTAACCTGGAGCCGCCTTTTATCAGCTTCAGTCAATGACTTTGCAATGGGTGTATAAAAGAAGAACAAAAGGCAGGAAAAGGGACTTTCAACTTCTTCCTCTTTAGATTGCCTTCTTTGGTCTATCTATTCAGAAGAACTGAGAAACTTCAATGGCCATACACCCTTCGGACCTCCGAAATTCGAAAGGCTTGAGGCATCTTTGTAAGACTTGTCATCATCCAATCATTAGAGATACTGTCAGAGAAACTTCAGCATTGAAACCTTTCTTTTCTATGGATTACACTTCTGTAAAGGAACTATTTCTAAGTTACTCTACTTATTAAAAGTGCCAAAGCTGGAAAATGAAAAGCAAACATTGGAACTTGCATCATCGACTTATTCCGCTAAAAGACTCCCGATAGAGCGTGTCCACGCTACCTCAACTACCAGATTGTTTCAAAATCTTCAATGCAAGAAACACCACTGCGCGACATGCTTCACTTTCAACACCCTTTCAAGCTCCATGTTGACTCGAGGGAACTCTCGACTTCCTACTTGCTCCTGCCCATCAAGCCATGCGGCAATTGCGTCACGACTCCGTGACACGCATGTACTTATTGTTGGAGAAATCTTTCCAGAATATTTTGAAGCGACAAAACGTTTCTTTCGGTCTAGTACGGATATCTCGCAGATCGTCTAGTTTAAAGTCTCGAAGACTTTCGATTACGAGACTCAATATTCAAGACTCAAGATTCAAGACTTAAGACTCAAGACTCAAGACAATTCTCATTGTGAGTCTTTCGATCCAAAGTGACGAAGGAAATCCGAGCGAAGTATATGGTTGAGGGTTTAATCCTATCGTCCTGGAGAAGATCTTTTGGTTGGATAACATAACGGATTCTTTTGTTCGTATCTAGATCAATTGAAGATCCGTTGGTCGACGAAGTATTCTTGGAATGTTCTATTCTTGGAAACCAAGATCCTGATTGTATGGGCGAACATGATTGATGGGCTATCGTCAGGTTTCTTTAATAGCTCGAATGATCTTCTTGATTGATTCCGTCCAACGGGTAGATTGGAGGAATTCCTTTGGAAAGTGCCAACGGGTATGATGACATAAAGGAGTATAAAAGAGAAGTCATTCTAGTTGTTTGAGGACGTGATCGATAGAAAAATTCCAGAGTCTGAAGCACCTTGATTATTAGTCGATACAGTCTGAGCGAAATTGTAAACACAGAGAGTGTCTATACTTGGTGATACCTTGAGCGAGTGTGGTAGATCATCTACACCTAGAAATCAAGGAAGATCAACACTGTAACATCTCTTTGTTCATAGTGAAATCCAGCCAATTGGCTGTCAGTGCAGAAGAGTGGACGTAGGCTTGGATCAAGCCGAACCACTATAAACCGCGTGTTTATTTCTCTCTTTCCTTTACTTAGTCTTACGTTGATTATTACTTATCGCAAATCCTTCAACTGTCTAAGTATTGCGCAATTATCAAGAAATTATCAAGAAAAATCTTTTATATACCTATTCACCCCCTCTAGGTACTGTACTAGCTATATCAATTGGTATCGAGCTCGTGTTCTTACTTTATTTGAAGTGTTTTACTTGAGTAAAAGATCCATGGCTAGTATGCTAGCACCGGGGCTGGTGGAAGGGCAAAGCAATACCAGACCACCCTACTTTGATGGAAAGGATTACAACATCGGAAGAACAAGATGAAAGCTTTCCTACGATCAAAGGATCCTCTGGAATGGGACGTTGTGGAAAGAGGAATCACTCCTACTGCTGCATCAGTCTCTGAAAGAGGGAAAGAAACTGTTGATGCCAGTGGAATGACTCAGGAAGAGATAAACAAGAGACAAGCACTCGATGCAAAAGCAATTTACTCTTTATATTGTGCCTTGTCTCCAACTGAATATAACAGAATATCTTCTTGTGTTACAGCAAAAGAAGTATGGGATAGATTACATATCACCTATGAAGGGACAGATCGAGTGAAGGAGACCAGAATCAACATTCTCCTCTCGGTCAATATGAAGCCTTCAAAATGAAACCAGGAGAATCTATAACTGACATGTTTAGTCGTTTTACAGATATTGTCAATGGTCTTGAGAACCAAGGACAAAAAATTTCTGATCCCATGAAGGTGAACAAGCTACTGCGTGGACTCTCCAAGGATTGGAATCATATAAAGACTTCAATAAGAGAGACGCAAAGAATAATGCCTCTATCGTCGACGAGCTAATCGGAACTCTTGGTCTTATGAAGTGGAACGAATTAATGAAGATGAAGATCCAAGAGGTAAGAAATCCATTGCATTAAAATCAAATGATGATTCGATGATACTGATTCGGGAGATGATATGGACGACGAGGAGCTTGCTCTCATGATAAGAAGATTTAGAAAACTGAATAGAAAAGGAAGAAGGTTCAACTCAAAGAAACAAAGTTTCCAAAGACAGCAGACCAAGTCGTTGATGATGAGGAACCAAACAAAGATGTAGTCTACTTCGAATGTAAGAAAAAGGGACACATCAGACCCAACTATCCTCTTCTGAAGAAGAAAAGAGGAAAAGCTGAGAAGTTTCGAAAAGCTCTCAAAGCCGAAACCTGGAGTGATACAGAATGTGAAGAAAGTGATAATGAATATGCCAACATATGTCTGATGGCACATTCAGACTCAGACTCAGATTCTAGATCAAACTCAGACAGCGAATTTGAGGTAAGTGACTTTAAAATCCCTGTCAAAGTTTCTAAATACATTGATGAACTATGTTTTAGTCTTAAGACTTCTCTCAAAAGAATTTCCGAACTTAAAAAGGAAAACTCAGTTCTAAAACAAAAGGAAAATATTTTAGAAGAAAGAGTTAAAAGTTTAGACTTGAATGTTTCTGCTCTTAAAGAAAAAGAAGATGATCTTTTGAAAGAAAATGTTTTCTTAAAAACGGACTTATCAAATATTTCAAAGAAATTTTCGATAGGATCCGAAAAACTTGAAAAAGTTCTTTCAGTTCAAAGACCTTACTTCAATAAGTCTGGTCTAGGCATGACAGCGGAAACAATTCCCTTGATTGATTTTCCTAAAGTAAAAGAAAGAATTAAGAAAAGACCGTCGAGAGAGGCTTACAAAAATCATTTCAAGAAAGTTTTTGTAAAGTCTGTAGGTCGAAATGCTCTAAGGTGTTCAAAGTGTAACAGTAAGGATCACTTTGAAAAAGAGTGTCCTATGGTTTGGAAGCCTGTTAAGAAAGTATGGCCTAATAATGTTTATCCTTCTAACACCAAAGGACCCAAGAAAATTTGGGTACCAAAGAAAGCTTGAGACTCTCTTTTAAATGCAGGTCTCTGTCAAGAAAAAGGTAAAGTGGTATCTTGACAGCGGATGTTCAAGACACATGACGGGAGACTCAAAGTGCTTCATAAAGCTTGTTCAAGTAAACGGTGGAAATGTTTCATTTGGAGGAAACGGCAAAGGAAGCATTGTGGGATTTGGAACTGTGAAAATTGGAAATCTCACAATAAGCAATGTTTCTCTAGTGGAAGGACTCAACTATAACCTAGTAGCCAATTGTGTGACACTTTGGTTTCAAGATCTCCTTTCGGGAAGGAATATGTTACGGAATAGTAAAGACTCTACTCAGTCTTTCATGGGTGAAGGCATGGAAATATCTACCTCTTAGACATGAAATTAAATGAATCACAATGCCTAATCTCAATTCAAGACGAAGCAAGCTTATGGCACGAAAGCTTGGTCATGTCAACATGAAGCAATTAGCCAAAATCTCATCAAAGCAGCTTGTTCGAGGTCTACCCAAATTACCATATCAAAAGTCCGATCCATGCACTCCATGTATTCTGGGAAAGCAGGTAAGAAATTCATATAAGCCAATAAATCATGTCTCTACTAACCATGTACTTCAATTGCTGCATATGGATCTCTTCGGACCAACCAGAACCCAGAGTATTGGAGGTAAGAAATATTGCCTAGTAATTGTGGACGATTACTCCCGCTTTACTTGGGTATATTTTCTTGCAAGTAAGTCTGAAACCTTTTCGTATTTTGAAAAATTTGCTAAAAAGGTTCAAAACGAAAAAGGATGTGTTATCTCAAGTATAAGAACAGATCATGGAGGTGAATTTGAAAATCAAGATTTCACAAAATTGTGTGATGAATCTGGATTTAAGCATGTGTTCTCCTCTCCATACACTCCTCAGCAAAATGGAGTTGTGGAAAGAAAGAATAGATCTCTTCAAGAAATGGCTAGAACTCTTTTAATTGAAAGTAAAATTTCTTCACAATTTTGGGCTGAAGCTGTTTCAACAGCATGCTATATCATCAATAGAGTCTTCCTAAGACCTATTCTTGAGAAAACCCCTTATGAATTATTCAAAGGTAAGAAGCCCATTGTTTCATACTTTCATGTGTTCGGTTGCAAATGCTTTATATTGAAAAATGCAAAAGATCGAGTTGGTAAGTTTGAAGAAAGATCAGATGAAGGCATCTTCCTTGGATATTCTACATCAAGCAAAGCCTACGAGTCTACAACAAGAAGAGCCGGTCGGTGGAGGAGTCAATGAATGTCAAATTTCAAGACTCTACGCAAGATGAATCCGGTCGGACTCGGTATGAAGAGTCCGAATCTGCTCCGAACCTTCCAAAGCTCACAACTCAAGAAATATCTCGAGACTATGGAAGACCAAGCATCAAGATGTTCATGAAGATTCAAATAAAGAAAGAGATCATCATCCAGACAAATCAACCAAGAATCGGAAGCATAAGTCCAGTCATCCTAAAGATCTCATTATCGGCGAAATTAATGAAGGAATTCGCACCAGATCCAAAAGACGTGAAGAGTCTAGTCTTTGTGGCTCTCATTTCTGAAATTGAACCAAAAAGCATAGAAGAAGCTTTATCGATGAAAGCTGGATCGAAGCTATGCAAGAAGAGCTCGAACAGTTCAACATTAATGATGTATGGGAATTGACATCTAAACCAAAAGGTAAAACTGTTATTGGAGCCAAATGGGTGTTCGAAACAAGATGAATGAAAAAGGAAAAGTCATACGAAATAAAGCAAGACTCGTGGCCAAAGGATACACGCAAGAAGAAGGAATAGACTATGATGAGACTTACGCTCTTGTAGCAAGGTTAGAAGCTATTCGTCTATTACTTGCGTTTGCTTGTTACAAAAATTTCAGGTTATTCCAAATGGACGTCAAAAGTGCTTTCCTAAATGGATTTATCCAAGAGGAAGTTTATGTGGAACAACCGCCTGGGTTTGAAGACCCAAAGAAGCCGGACTCGTCTTTGGGCGAAAAAGGCCTTGTATGGTTTAAAGCAAGCACCTCAAGCTTGGTACGACAGACTAAGTAAGTTCTTATTACAGAATGGTTTTGTCAAAGGTAAAGTAAACACTACTCTATTTATCAAAAAGGAAAACAAAAGCTTTTTACTTGTTCAAATATATGTGGATGACATTATTTTTGGATCCTCTAATGAAAATCTATGCAAGAAATTTTCTAAGTCTATGCAGGATGAGTTTGAAATGAGTATGATGGGAGAATTAACATTCTTTCTTGGTCTTCAAATAAAGCAATTGAAGGAAGGAACTTTCATTTACCAAGAAAAATATGCTAATGATCTTGTCAAAAGGTTTGGATTGGAAAATTGCAAGAAGACTGATATACCAATGTCAAGTTCTTTGAAGATAGACAAGGATGAAGAAGGGAAGAAAGTTGATCAAAAGCTATACGGGAGCATCATCGGTTCACTTCTTTATCTAAGCGCTTCTAGACGACATTTTGTTGAGTGTTTGTATCTGTGCTAGGTTTCAATCGGATCCTAGAGAATCCCATCTCGGTGCTGCAAAACGTATCATTAAATACGTTGCTTCATCTTCAAGCATCGGTCTTTGGTATCCTAAGAAGGGAGACTTTAATCTTACAGGATATTCAAACGCAGATCTGGCCGGCTATAGAGTCGATAGAAAGAGTACCTCAGGAACTTGCCAGTTGCTTGGAAGCAGGACAATGTCTTGGTTTTCAAGGAAACAAAGCATTGTAGCTCTCTCAACAACGAAGCGAGTATGTAGCCCTTGGAAGCTGCTGTTCGCAAATTCTATGGATAAAAAACAGCTACAAGACTTTGGGATTGAAGACTCATGCACGAAATCAAATGTGACAACACCAGCGCAATCAATCTCACCAAAAATCCAATTCTTCATTCAAGAGCAAAGCATATAGAAATTCGACATCACTTCATTAGAGATCATATTCAAAGTGGAGAAATCTTGATTCAATTTGTTGATTCAAAAAGTCAACTAGCGGATATATTCACAAAGCCTTTGGAGAAAAATCAATTCGACTTTATCCGTTCCAGACTCAACATTTTGAAGCTCGAAGAAGTTAAAGTCTAGAGACTCACCAACCTTCAGACTCAGAAAGTTGATGACCGTCAGACTCAAATCTCTCAGACTCAAATATCTCAGACTCAGACGTTGATGACTATAGACTGTAAGTTGTTATTTTATCTAAACTCGAAAAGGTATGATCTTTCGTTCAGTTATTTTGTAATCTCCGTGAAAATCGAAAAACTTGTCTTTTCAAAAGGATTAATTTTGGCATTTATTGATTTTGAAAAGAGGTATTCGTACATTTTCCTTGTACCGATTGAACTTCCCTTTTTAAAACGAGTTATATATACACAGTTTTCATTTTCAATCTTCAAAACCCTAAAAAGCATTCTCCTCTCAATCCGATTTCTACTTCGTGTTCATCTTCGAGAAAGTTGTCATCTTTTCTTGGGAAAGCAAGCAAAGGAATCTTTCAGCGACAAGAAGGATGTCTTCTTCGAGGAAGTCTTCAAGAATCGCGAACGGGGGACCACGAGAGGATGAAGGAGGGACCTACCCATTTCGATCTCACCGAAGAGGAAGAGTTATCGAGTCGGCAACGAGCCCGATTCACTCTCCACCACGTCACTCAACGCCATCTACCCCACAAGGTGCGGGTCAACATCCGGAGGAAGAGTAATCGGGACGAGACCGTAAGAGTCCAAAAACCCTCTTATATTTACAAACTCTACCGTGCATTGAAAAGTACGGGACTCCGTTGAAATACGTGGATGATTTTCTCAAAGATAAGAACTATGGGAATGAGTATATCTTTCGAAGAAAATGGAGGATTTGGGAATTGCTCCCAAGGGTAAAGCGAGAGGAAGCGCTTGCGAATATTCCAAGTGACCCTCGTATGTCGGGACCAAATTCGGACCGATGGGAACGACGATGACAAAATGTTCGGTGATTTTCAACCGAGAATGGGTGTTGCTGCAAAGGTGAAGGGAAAGAGGATGGAGTTATTTAAATCGAAGGAACAGGAAAATTTGTTCTTTAAAAGCTGCTGAAACGAGGGGTGATAAACCCTAGGAGTGTCGATTTCGATTTCTTGGATGCTTTGTGAATGTGAACTTGAGAGAGAAGTTGATGCCGCTTCAACTGGAACGTTTTTGCACCGATACCACGGACGGTTATGCACAAGCGACTCGCATATTTCTATTCGAATCTCGGCTTTATAGATGCGAATAGAATATCATTCAGTGTTCGAGATCAGGATTATATGTTAGACGTGGACATGCTGGCGGACATAATTGGAGTTGAACGAGGACGTTATCAACCAGTCAAAGTCTCAGTTGCTCGTGCCTCACTGGAACTTGTCAAAGATAGAGATGTAGAGGGAAGAATCATCTATTCAAGGATGCGTGCCATCAATGTTGTGTTACACAAAATTGTTATCAATTTTATTAGGCCAAAGTCTACATCAAAGACTGATGTGTCTAATTCCGAAGCAAAATTGATGTACGCAATCAACTCAGGGATGAAGTTCTCTCTTCCTCACACTATTCTCTTCCACATGTACGAGCAATGTCAAAAGACAAGGGACAATTGCCTTATCTAGTGCAGTGACCAAGATCTTGAGACACATGAATATTGAACCTCCACACACACACTTTGTGTTCGACCGTGCGATAAGATGGTGGTAGGTTTGAAGATGTTAACGAAGATGCGTCTGCAAGAACTTTCTAAGGCAATGGAGAAATTCAGAGTGAAGACTCCAGTTCCGTCTGCTTCAAAGCGAAAAGGAAAGGAGGCCATTGGTGCCCCATCCAAAAAGAAGAGAACTCTCATCTTGGAGGATGAAGATGAGGAGGAAGATCTTACAATCACTGCTTTGATAAGGACCGGACGTTTGTTCCCCAACCAACGAGAACAAAGAAGAAACGAGAGAGAAGAAGAGGAGCAAGCCAAGAACGAGAGAAGAAGAAGAGCGGCGAGAGAAAGAGAAAGAAGTTGAAGAAGAAGGAGAAGAAGAGCAAGAAAAGTCTGCAGCTGAATCGGAGACAAGGAGAATCAAGACACGAAGAGCATGATCATCACTCTTCCCCTCTTGATGTCCTAGAGACAGGGGGAGTTGGCGAGCAAGAAAGGTCCACACCTCATGCTGCCAATAGTGAAGGTCTAAGACAATCTCCAGCAAATCCAGAAGAATTTCAGGCTTCTCAATTGCCTGAAGAAGAACACGATACGACACCTCCAAATCTGCAAGACTATACAGAAGCACCATCGTCTGCATTCACTCCATCTGAGAAAGCAAATGCAAGTACTCAGACGGACAATTCTGCAGATTTTCGTCGTATTATGGATATTCTTTTGGAAATGCGTGGCCAAATCTATGCTCTGGATTGTGAAGTTCAAGCCACGAAGAATGCTGGACAAGCATCTTCAGTTACCCTGGAGGATAAAATGAAAGACCTCGCTCTGCAACTTCAAGCCAATGCCAAAGGAGAGGAGGTAGCTCAACTAAGGGAGGACTTGAAGAGGCTAGAAGGCGTAGTCCAGTCCATGGGAGATTTCCAGATCGTGCGCATTCCCAAGCAGACATGACTCCTTTCTCACCTTTTTAATGATGACAAAAAGGGGGAGAAAGCAATTTGAACCAACCAACCAAAACCAACTTTCTTTAAATTTATTTTGAATGTGTTTGTTTTTTTTTTTTGACTTGAGTAAACTTGGATGAGAACTTGAATCTGATTGAATTGACTGTGGATTTAGATGCTTGACTGTTTGCATTTATTTCAAGTATTGTTATATGGTATTACTCATGAAAGACTAACCAATTTTCTGTGGATGCGAGTCTGCAAAGTTGTTGTTTTGTTAATCTTTATGAGATAGCCATATTGCTTGAGAAATGTTTTTGCAGGTCAAAGAGGTTCAAATCTACAGGAAAGTTTTGTCACCATCAAAAAGGGGAGATTGTTGGAGAAATCTTTCCAGAATATTTTGAAGGCGACAAAACGTTTCTTTCGGTCTAGTACGGATATCTGCAAATCATCTAGTTTAAAGTCCGAAGACTTTCGATTACCGACTCAATATTCAAGACTCAAGATTCAAGACTTAAGACTCAAGACTCAAGACAATTCTCATTGAGTCTTTCGATCGTGTGACGAAGGAAATCCAGAGCGGAAGTATATGGTTGAGGGTTTAATCCTATCGTCTGGAGAAGATCTTTTGGTTGGATAAACATAACGGATTCTTTTGTTCGTATCTAGATCAATTGAAGATCCGTTGGTCGACGAAGTATTCTTGGAATGTTCTATTCTTGGAAACTAAGATCCTGATTGTATGGGCGAACATGATTGATGGGCTATCGTCAGGTTCCTTTAATAGCTCGAATGATCTTCTTGATTGATTCCGTCCAACGGGTAGATTGGAGGAATTCCTTTGGAAAGTGCCAACGGGTATGATGGCATAAAGGAGTATAAAAAGGAAGTCGTTCTAGTTGTTTGAGCACGTGATCGATAGAAAAATTCCGAGTCTCGAAGCACCTTGATTATTAGTCGATACGATCGAGCGAAATTGTAAACACAGAGAGTGTCTATACTTGGTGATACCTTGAGCGAGTGTGGTAGATCATCTACACCTAGAAATCAAGGAAGATCAACACTGTAACATCTCTTTGTTCATAGTGAAATCCAGCCAATAGGCTTGAATCGGTAAACCGCGTTCAATTCTCTCTTTCCTTTACTTAAGAGTGGACGTAGGCTTGGATCAAGGTACTCCGAACCACTATAAACCGCGTGTTTATTTCTCTCTTTCCTTTACTTAGTCTTACGTTGATTATTACTTATCGCAAATCCTTCAATTGTCTAAGTATTGCGCAATTATCAAGAAATTATCAAGAAAAATCTTTCATATACCTATTCACCCCCCTCTAGGTACGAAATCTGAGATTGAGAAGTTTGATGGGAGAAATAACTTTGTGTTATGGAGCATCAAGATGCGAGCTTTATTGACAACACAAGGTTTGGCCAAGGCACTGGATGGTGAAGATGAGTTGCCGATTATAATGAAAGCTTCAGAGAGGGTAGAGCTTATGCAAAAAGCAAAGAGCATAATTCTGTTAAATTTGTCGGATGAGGTATTACTAGAGGTTATTGAGGAGAAGGATGCCGCAGCATTATAGGCAAAACTTCAAGCACTCTATGTGAAGAAAGGTTTGAACAATCGCTTGTATATGCTGAAAAAAATGTTTCAATTTAGATATACTGAAGGTACGTCTCTTAGGACCCACCTAGATGAATTTAATAAACTCATGTTGGATCTGAAGAACGTCGATAAGATACTTGATGATGAAGAACGGGGCATGATGTTGTTAGCCTCTTTACCAGAGTCATGGGAGCACTTTATTAATTCATTGTTGCAGGGGCGTACTACTATTACCTTAGAGGAGGTAAAATCCGCCTTATTGTCTAAGGAGTGGCAGAGAAAGTTGCAAGATGACGGTCTGGCGAAAGGAGCAGCGCAAGCACTGACGATTCGGGATAGAGAACAACATCGAGAGCCTAATAGTAACAGAGGTAAAAGCATATCGAAATCACGCAATAGAAAGTCCAAGGGACGCGTGAAGTGCTTTGAGTGTCACGAGGAGGGGCACATCATGAGAGATTGTCCAAAGCAGAGAAATAAAGTTAATAGGCATAATGCCACAAGCAGTGTGGCAAACGTTGCTGAGGGGAGCAATAGGGATGCAGAAGCTGTCTTATGTGTGATTGCTACTTCATCTGAAGACGAATGGGTGCTAGATTCGGGGTGTTCTTATCACATGACGCCTCATAAGAACTGGTTTACTACTTACCAAGCTGCAAATGGTGATAGGGTTCTTTTGGGGAATAATGCAATCTGTAAGGCTGTGGGATAGGGATAATCCGAATCCGAATGCACGATGGGGTGGTTCACACATTGATAGATGTGAGGCACGTACCAGAGCTCAAAAAGAACCTTATTTCTCTGGGGACACTCGATGACATCGAGTGCAGGTACACTGCTGAAGGTGAAGTACTAAAAATCTCTCGAGGTGCTATGACAGTGATGAAGGAGGAGAAAGTAAATACTCTCTATCATCTATTGGAAGAGACTGTGACCGGAACCGCTGCAATTTCATCAGGTGAGTCAGACTCTAACTTGACTCAATTATGGCATATGCGCTTAGGGCACATAAGTGAGGCAGGTATGACGATACTGAGTGAAAGTGGGTTGTTGAGTAGTCAGGAAACAGGAAAGCTGGATTTATGTGAGCACTACATCTATGGGAAGTAGCACAAAGTTAATTTTATTACAGCTATTCATTCGACCAAACGACCAGTTGAATATATTCATTCAGATGTCTGGGACCCATCTTCGGTTCCTTCGAAAGGAGGTGCCCGATATATGCTGACTTTTATTGACGATTATTCGAGGAAGGTATGGGTATACTTTCTGAAGCACAAATATGACGTGTTTGATCGGTTCAAGAAATTTAAGGCATTGATTGAGAAGCAGTCAGATAAGCAAATCAAGTGCCTGAGAACCGATAATGGCATGGAATTCTGTGGTAAATATTTTACCGAGTTCTACGAGAAAGAATGTATTGTAAGACACCGCACAGTACTTGGGACACCACAGCAGAATGGTGTGACAGAACGGAAGAACAGAATCTTGCTTGATCGAGCTCGATGCATGCTTTCGCATGTAGGACTTGGCAAGGAATTTTGGGCTGAAGTAGTGAATATGTCATGTTACCTGGTAAATCGATCTCCATCGTCTGCTATTGAGTGGAAGACTCCTGAGAAAGTATGGTCGGGGAAACCTGTTGATTATTCCGGATTACGAATATTCGGATGTCCTGTGTATGCTCAAGCGAGTGATGGTAAGCTTGAGCCGAGAGCGAAGAAATGCATATTTCTGGGTTATGCACAAGGGGTGAAAGGCTACCGGCTGTGGTGCACCGATCCCAGATCACCTGATTTTCTAATCAGCAGAGATGTGATCTTCGACGAGACTGCAATGTTTCAACAAAGGAGTTCTGAAACACAACCAGCAGAGAAGACAGATCATGGTGTCATAAGTGAGGTGGAGCCTCAGGTGGAGACTCCAGAGACCTTGAAGGTAATAGAGGTTGAGACTGCAGATAAAGCCGCAATTCTTGAAGTCGGTGATAGTGAACAACTAGCAAAGCCATAGCAGACTATAGCCGCCGATAGACAGAGAAGGCAAATTAAACCACCGGCACGTTATGGTTATACAGATATTACTTATGCATTGACTGTAGGTGATGAGGTGGAGACAAATGAGCCTTCGTCTTACTCTGAGGCGATGGCTAATTTGGAGTCGTCGCAGTAACTAAGGGCTATGAGTGAAGGGATGGAATCTCTCCATTGAAATCAGACATGGGAGCTGGTCAAAGTACTAAAGAGCCAAAAGATTGTCGGAAATAAATGGGTCTTTAAACGGAAAGATGGCATTCCTAGTGTCGAGGCAGCGAGGTATAAGGCAAGACTTGTGGCGAAGGGATATACACAGCGTGAGGGCATTGACTACAATGAGGTGTTCTCTCCTGTGATAAGACATACTTCTATTCGTATTTTACTTGCCTTAGTTGCTTCGCAGGATCTCGAGTTAGAGCAGCTAGATGTGAAAACTGCGTTTCTTCACAATGAGTTGGAGAAGCAGATTTACATGAGGCAACCAGAGGGATTTGCTATTCCAGGTAAGAAAGATCATGTTTGCTTGTTAAAGAAATCTTTGTATGGGTTGAAACAATCTCCTAGGCAGTGGTATAAACGTTTTGATGCTTTCATGGCTAGTCAAGACTATTCAAAAAGTCATATGACAGTTGCGTTTACTTTAGGAGATTGGAGAATGGTTCTTTGATTTATTTGCTTTTATATGTTGATGATATGCTGATAGCAGCTAAGAATATATCTGATATTGGTGTGCTGAAGAAGCAGTTAAATGCTGAATTTGAGATGAAAGATTTATGTGCTGTAAAGAAAATTTTGGGTATGGAGATTTTGCATGACAGAACTGCAGAAGTTTTTCGTCTGTCTCAAAAGAAATACATTGAGAAGATTGTGGCATGTTTTAACATGCAGTCGGCAAAATCTGTAAGTACACCTTTAGCGAAGCATTTTAAACTTTCAGATAAATTATCACTGCAAACTGAGGAGGAGGAGGAGCATATGTCCTGTGTTCCTTATTCTAGTGTCGTGGGTAGTATTATGTATGCTATGGTGTGCACTAAACCTGATATTTCACAAGCTGTGAGCGTGGTTAGTCGCTATGTGAAGTGTCCTGGTAAAGCTCATTGAAAAGCTATGAAATGGATCCTCAGATATTTGAAGGGGACAACAGACGTGGATATAGTATACCGAAGGGACAGCAATGGCAGTGAGACCACTAGTTATGTGGATTCGGATCACGCCGGTGACTTGGATGATTGCAGGTCTTTAGCAGGGTACGTGTTTACGCTAGCAGGTGGTGCAGTTAGTTGGAAAGCGTCCTTACAAGATCACATTGCCTTATCTTCGACTGAGGCAAAGTACATGGCACTAACCTTTATAGGGAAAGAGGCGATATGGTTACAAAGTTTGCTCTTGGACTTTGGGTTAGAACAGAAAAGTGTGGATATACACTGTGATAACCAAGGTGCGATATATTTGGCGTATAATCCTGTTTATCACGAGCGAATGAAGCATATCAATATCAGATACCACTTCATCCGAAATGTTTTAGCTAAGGGTATTGTCATTGTCAAAAAGATTGCTACAGTAGATAACCCGGCGGACATAATGACTAAGTCTATTCTTGTGACGAAACTCAAGCTATGCTTGAGCTCTATTGACGTCTATGGAGAGTGAGCGCCCGTCAGGGCGTTGGGAGAGCAGCATGGATGATGAGCACTATAACTTGGCTTCAAACATCGAGCCAAGGTGGAGAATTGTTAAAATTATGTCTCGAGTTTTTCGCTGGAAAAGAAGAAATATAAAATTAAATATTTGAAGGGAAACTTTCTTCTTTGCCGTTGCGGAATCCAAATTGAAGAAGTATTTCTTCTTTAGACGTCTATGCCGAAGTCTCCGGTAGGTTTTGTTTTCTTTGGATGGCCAAATTCTTCTTTTCCAGGTGGGGCCCAAAAGTCAACAAAACTCACATCCAAAGAAAGAAGTCCTCTGCATGCATCCGTAAGAATTTGAAAGAGATGATGGTGGGCCACTTTTGGGGCACACGTATAAAAGGGAAAATAAAACCCTACGAAGAGAGGAGCCGCTCAATGTCTGCCGAACTCCTACATACGTGAGAAGACGTCCACGCCGCTTGAAGAAGATCCGCAAGATCTTGTAGCCTCGCGAAGCCGTACGTAGAGAGTTTTGTCACGCAATAATTTTTGTGCCGTGAGTTTATACCCTTGGAGTTGTTATTTATACACTTAGGGTTTGGGGTTAAATCTAGGTGCGGGAAACACTTGAGCGATTGAGCGATTGTAAATTCTTATTCTTCGATTTTAGTGGATTATTTGCTGCTGGCTCTCCCCGTGGACGTAGGTACCGATACTCGAACCGAACCACGTAAATTTCTGATATCCTGATTTTTCTTGTTTATTTCTCTAATGATTTCGCGTTAACGTAATTTGCAAGATCCTGTCGTTTCTGCGTATTATATCCCAACAATTAGTAAAAAGCTTTTTCCTTACCAATGCCACTCGCACTGCAGGTTATGATGGTTACTTTCAACCGAGCTTTTTCAATGCATGGTCTGTCATCCTTTCCCTACGCAAAGGTTGAGATAAAGGATGGTACCAGAAATGGTTTTTTGAGTTATATCGGGGAGATGAATATCCCTTCGTACATAAAACTGGAGAGAACTCAGATGGAGGCTGGTTTTTTCATTGGTTAAGATGCCTGAAAAAAATAAAATGAATTCTAGTTTTAGATTAGCGATGCTAGCTCAGTCAGAAATTTTTTCAAAACCGGGATGTATCTCAGTTGACTTTCGCTTTACCAAATCTTCTGCAGGTACATTTTATATGAACCATCTCTTTCATTATCTTATTAGTGAGAGGTCGCCAGCCATCATTTACTTTGGCAGAAAATGGTGAAAGCAAGACAGCTTTGTCATGTTTCTCGTTTTCGAAAGAAGCTGTGTATGTTATTTCCTTATTTGTCGGAGTTGTGAGTTGGATGAGCAAGGGGCAAAGCACAGTTGCTTTATCTTTGAGTGAAATAGAGAACATGGCCCTTAATCATGTTGCTAAGGAAGTGATTTGGCCACACAAATTGCATAAAGAGCTTGGTGTTACACAAGGGGGAGTGAAGATCGGGTGTGATAGCTAGAGTGATATATTCTTGGCTAAGAATCTTGAATTTCATGCAAGAAGAAAGCATATCAGCATACAACATCACTTCATTTGAGAGAAAGTCCAACAAAAAACTGTAGTGTTGGAAAAAATTGACACATACGTGAATAGTGTAGATTTCTTTTACCAAGGCAATGAATGATGAAAGGTTTGAATGGTGTACAACAGTATAGGGTTTAAAGAAGCATGTGGAGCATTCATCGAGTTTGAGACCAAGTATGAGAATGTTGGGGTGTGGTTCATACTTTCCATTATAAGAGGGCAGCACCCTCGCAACGTGTGCGCATATGTGTAGTTCTCATCTCCAAAAGAGACCCTCGGAGTTCATATGTAGAGTGGGTTGTCTTCTCCAAAGCGATGTAGGACTCCTTTCTGCAGGGGCTTAACATACACTCGAATCAACAAAACCGGATTCCAATACCAACTAAGATTCTCATTACCAAAGAGCTCTTATGAGGTGAGGGCAGCCCCAAAGGTCATATGAAGAGTGAGTAACTTCAAGACCATGACTGAACTTAATACATTAATTACATCACGACTCATCACTGTGAGTCATCTTAAAACATTAGTTACACCTGGACTCATCATATATTATCTTTCTCTAGCAATTTGAAGGATATATTGGAGAGGTCCGATGTGCTAATTATAGCAGAATTCTCAACTGGACATAGACATAAATTAAGGGTGAACCAAGACAAAACCCCGATTCTCAAATTCTCTTTCTCACTTTTACTCTTTATTTTCTTTGTGATTGTGCGGCAAATCCTAAAAATCATTGTACCACATGCATCTATATGGACTAGTTCCAATGGCTTTTTAGCTCTCCAAGTACCTTGTCGCAACCTAACTTGAAGTGCACCATCTAAGGTTTGGCTAATTGATTACAAAGTCTAAACTTAGATTGGATTCTCCAAGCCCATACATATTCACGACTTAGGTTTAAGTTTTTAACATACAAATGAATTATATGTAGGAGCCGCGATTAATTAGTTTATGGTAGGTCGACTAGAAACCTAAGTAAAATAACACAAGAATTATTTTACTCTTACGAACTAGAGAATTTAGATATAAAGACTTTGTTACACTAAATTTCTCTACTGCCCTTTCGATATCATTCTTTTCATGGAAAACTATTTATCAATTTATGGTAGTTTGACTAGACACATAAGTAAATTAATGAGAGAATTATTTTACTCGTATGAATAGAGAATTTGGATATGAGGACTTTGTTATATTAGATTTCTATAATGCACATTCAATACCGTTCTTTTCATGAAAAAATATTTATCATGCAACTTGAATTTATTCTATTACTCCATAACATGTGAGATGATCATGTGAGTATGCAATCCAGCAAAACGACCAATAAAATAACAAATAAATTGTAAAACTTATCTCATAGCAACGAAAGCATCTGCAATTTAACTTAAAAATCACATTAGCAATTATAAATATGATTTCTAATTAACACACAATCGCTTCATTTTATTTTTCTTCTTTTAGGTTTTCACTTATTTAAATGAAACCTACAAATTGTGCAATATAATGCAATGACGTACAAAAATGTTTAACTAAGATGACATAGAACATGCAACCTAACATGCGAACTATATGTCACACGACATTTATTAAATGACCTAATCTAATGACGGAAAAGATTATGCAACTATTCTAACATATCATGCTTTACCCTAAACATGCAATTTACTAGATGACGTGCAATGAATGAACTAATCTTACGTGACACGTGCATGATTTTTTTTATGTGTTTTCTTTTAATTAAAATTCGAAATTAAATGTGCCTAATATTTAAACATGCAAACTATCCTAGAAAAGAAGATCCAATTTACTCTGAAAAGATATTTTAGGTATTTTACTAAGTTCGAATTATAAAATATTCAAGAAACATGCAATCTATCCTTAAAAAAAAAAAAAAAAAAAAACTGGTGTAATTGTGTCTAATCTTTTGGGATTTTTTTAAGAAATAAAATCAATTAAAATCAAACAAACTTAGAAAAAAAAAATCCACGGCAAACACGTCATCAAATCACATGAGAAATTATCGATATCCATCTAATTTCAAGCATATTTATGGGTTATGCACATGGGGTGAAAGGCTACCGGCTATGGTGCACTAATCCCATATCACCTGGTTTTCTAATCAGTAGAGATGTTATCTTCGACGAGATTACAATGCTTCAACAGAGGAGTTCTGAGACACAACCAGCAAAAAAGACAGATCATGGTGTCATTAATGAGGTGAAGCTTCAGGTGGAGACTTCGAGACCTCAAAGGTAATAAAAGTTGAGACTGCAGATGAAGCCGCAGCTCCTAAAGTTGTTGATAGTGAACAACCAACAAAGCCACAGCACACTATAGTCGCAGATAGACAAAAAAGGCAAATTAAATCATTGGTACATTATGGTTATACAGATATTGCTTATGCATTGACTGTAGATAATGAGATGGAGACAGATGAGCATTCGTCTTACTCTAAGGCGATGGCTAATTTGGAATCATCGCAGTGGCTAGGGGCTATGAGTGAAGAAATGGAATTACTCTATCGAAATCAGACATGGGAGCTAGTCAAAGTACCCAAGAGCCAAAAGATCGTCAAAAGTAAATGGGTCTTTAAACAGAAAGAGTGCATTCCTAGTGTCGAGGCAACAAGGTATAAGGCAAGACTTGTAGCGAAGGGATATACATAACATAAGGACATTGACTACAATGAGGTGTTCTCTCTTATGATAAGACATACTTCTATTCGTGTTTTACTTGCCTTAGTTGCTTCACAGGATCTCGAGTTAAAGCAACTAGATGTAAAAACTACCTTAGTTGCTTCGCAGGATCTCGAGTTAGAGCAACTAGATGTAAAAACTGCATTTTTTCACGGTGAGTTGGAGGAGCACATTTACATGATGCAACCAAAGGATTTGTTATTGATCATGTTTGCTTGTTGAAGAAATTTTTTTATGGACTGAAACAGTCTGCTAGGTAGTGGTATAAATCTTTTGATGCTTTTATGGCTAGTAAAAACTATTCAAAAAGTCAGATTGATAGCTGTGTTTACTATAGGAGATTGGAAAATGTTTTTTTGATTTATCTGCTACTATATATTGATGATATGTTGATAGCAGCTAAGAATATGTCTGATATTGATGTACTAAAAGGCGGTTCAATACTAAATTAAGATGAAAGATTTATGTGCTGCAAAGAAAATATTAAGTATGGAGATTTTGTGTAACAGGATTGCATGAGTTTTATGTCTATCTCAAAAGAAATATATTAAGAAGATCATGGCATGTTTTAATATACAATTAGCAAAATCTGTAAGTACACCTTGCTAAAAGCACTTTAAATTTTCAAATAAATTATCACCGCAAACTAAGGAGGAGGAGGAGCATATATCCCATGTTCCTTATTATGATACCGTGGGTAGTATTATGTATGATATAGTGTGTACTAAGGCTGATATTTCACAATCGTGAGCATAGTTAGTCACTATATGAAGCGTCCTGGTAAAGTTCATTGGAAAGTTGTGAAATGGATTCTCAAATTTTGAAGGGGACAACAGACATGGGTATAGTGTATCAAAGGGACAGCAATGGCAATGAAACCACTGGTTTTGTGGATTCGTATCACGCCGGTGACTTGGATGATTGCAAATCTTTAGTAGTACGTGTTTACGCTAGCGGATGGTGCAATTAGTTTGAAAGCTCCTTACAAGATCACATTGCATTGTCTTCGACTGAAGTAGAGTATATGGCACTAACTTTTGTAGCGAAGGAAGCGATATGACTCGGACTTTGAGTTAGAACAGAAAAGTGTGGATATACACTGTGATAACCAATGTGCGATATATTTGGCATATAATCCAGTTTATCACGAGCGAACGAAGTATATCAACATCATGAGCTACTTCATCCGAGATGTCTTAGCTAAGGGTAATATTATTATCAAAAAAATTGCTACAGCAAATAACCTAGCAGATATGATGACCAAGTCTGTTCCTTTGGCGAAACTCAAGCTTTGCTTGAGCTCTATTGGCGTCTGTAGAGAGTGAGCGCTAGTCGAGGCGTTAGGAGAGCAACATGGATAATTAGCACTATAAGTTAGCTTCAAACATCGAGCCAAGGTAGAGAATTATCAAATCAATGTTTCGAGTTTGGATTCGGATAACAATTTGTTAAACCGAATTTGTCAATAAAGTTTTTTCTTCCAAGGATTGGAAATCATATGAATAAAGAAGTAACAATTTTCTTTCTTGGACTTTTCTATGTGACGTGCAAAGCAAGAAAAACAAGAAATAAGATATAAAAGAAAACAAAAAAAAAGAGTTTTTATCTTCTCCTCCACAGTTATGAATTCACTTGAAAGAGGAAATCAAACCGTGGGCCCAAAGTCAAAGTTGTTGACTCTGGGCACACCTATAATAATAAAATAGGAATTCTCCCTTTGCTATGAAGCTGCTGCAGCCTTACAAGAGTCACCGAAGCCCTTGCACGGAGAAGAAAGGAAGCAAATCTCTCTGCACGTGGATCTGAAAAAAGAGCTGGTGAGCCCAGGCCAAATATTTGATCTTTAGGCACATGAATTTCCCCTTTGGCGCGCGTGAAGCGGCTTAAAAACCCTACAAAAGAAAAGAAGCCGCACACATCAAGCTGTAGAGAGCCGTGCGCATTTCTGTTTCAAACTTGAACGCGCGAGTTGTTTATTTATAAACACTTTGGGTTTGGATTTAAATCTAGGTGTGAGAAATACTCGTGAGCGATTATAAACTCTAATTCTCCGATTATAGTGGATTATTTACTGTCGGCTCTCTCCGTGGACGTATGCACTGATACTTAGACCGAATCACGTAAATTTCTAGTGTCCTTGTTTTTTTTTTCATTTTTTTGGTGATCCAGGAACTCTGTACAACCGGTAGCCGGCGAGTAAGCCTGGGGGGACATGTAAGCGGGAGGATCCACCACCCCGGCATTCCACTTAAGACCCTAAGTGACCGTAAGGGGATTCGAACTCCTCCCATCCGTGAGAAGGAGAGAGCCCAAACCATCACGGCCACCAAGGCGGTGGTTAATGTCCTTATTTTTCTCGTTTATTTCTCTGGAGATTTTGCGTTGACGTAAATTATAAGATCATGTCATTTCTGCATATTATATTCCAACAAATATGGCATACATGGAAACATGAAACCTATTCTGCTGGAGGAGTCAACTTAAGCCCTCCGTCGACGACCAGGTTATGGCCATTCACGAATTCGGAATATTCCGAAGCTAGGAACACCACAGCATCAGCCACGTACTTTGCCTTCAAAACCCCTTTTAAGCGCGAGCTCGGCTCGAACATTCTCTCAATTTCCTCTTCGCTCCGGCCAAAGGTGTTGCGGACCATTGGTGTCGCGGCTGCTGCTGGTGACACAAAGTTCACGCATATCCCATGTGCTACGAGTTGCCTGCTAGCTGACCTCATCAAGCCCAGCACCGCATGCTTAGACATGGTGTAGTCTATGTACTTGTCGAGTTCTGATGGTTGCAAAAACGCTCGCCGTGCAAATTATGCTTCCCTTTATGTCCTTATCCAACATTGCGCGGGCACCGTGCTTCACACACGAGGCCATGCCTTTAACATTTACGGCGAAGAGGCGCTCGAAAGTTGACATGTCGAAATCAAGATATCTTGTTCAGCAGAACTGCACACTCCAGCATTGCTGAACATGACTTCAAGCTTACCATACAGTTGAAGGGTCAAGCGTACTAAGTATATCACCTGTTGCTCATCCGCAACATCGCAGTGAATGTAGGTGCAGCAACGGGAGCCGATTGATTCTACGAGATCTCGGCCCTTCTCATCCTGGATGTCAGCAATCACGACTTTTGCACCATGACTGGAGAAACGGCGAGCCGTTTCCTCGCCGATACTGCTTGCACTGCCAGTTACAATGCCTACTTTCCCCTCGAGTTTATTTCAAGGCAGAGTTCATCATCCCTTTTGGTATGCAAAGCCAGAACGAAAAGGAATTAGAAATGATCAGAGACATGCCTGAGGGAAAACAAAAAAACAAAAATCTCGTAATAGGCTACTGTCGAAAATCGATGATCCATTCTTGGCATAGAAATCTAGAAATCCTAGTTTAATCTTAGACTACTCTAGTGGACGTGAGAAACAAGCAAAGAAAAGTCCACAAGATTCCTAAAAGATATCTTGTTCTTCGGCAGCAGTGAAAGTGTGGAGAGCACTAAACCTAGGAGAAATTATTGCATGGACCGGGCCCTCCATGTCATTACGATGCGGGTCCGTTCGAAAAATTATTGGATATCCTAATGGTGACAATACATTTTTAAACAATTCATTCAGTGAACAATTTGGCCGACAAAATTGCATGGTGGTAGCGCGTTGATAATCGCGGACAGAGCAAAACTAGAAATCAAAATTGCGTAGCGAGGGTAAGAGATCGAGACTTCCTGCAAATGGAAGGACCGGAGGGAAACAAAAATCTAATCGGACGGAGACGATAGTCAAAGATGGACAGCTGCCGCAATGGCTGGCAACCGCCGAGGTCAAAGATGAAAAGGAAGGAAAGAACGAAAAAGGAAAAAAATTAAAAACTCGATTTAAAAAAAAAAAAAAAAAAAAAGAAAGATAAAACATAAAAATAAAAATAAAATGTGTTTGGTTAAAGAAAGTAAAATGGAATAAGTTATAGAAAATGATTTTTACTTTTGAAAAATGTTTAAAATGATTTTCTTTTGGAAAATATTTTGAATGTATTTTTTCTAGTAGCAAAATACTTTTTCTCTTAATATTTATTTTTCATAAAACTAACGTCAAAAAATCCTAGAAACGTTTTCTTGGAAGTTATCTTCCATGAAACGAACATAATATAAATGAAATGAAAGACCGGCCTTAACAAGTGAGCCATATTCGATATTTTACATGTTATCTGGTGTATAATTTCATAATATACTTTTATGGTTTCCGTTCTCTAGCATCTGGTCATTACCCTAGAGGACGGGTAATGTGTGCATGCATCGGGTCTGCATTCAAACATGTGGGATTCGAGTTGTTTCGAGACATGTTATCGATGTACCTGAAGAATATTTTGCTTGTGTCGATCTACCTGATGTTTCAGCAAACATATTATGAAGTACAAAAAATCTTCAAGTAGTATTTGCTCTCTTGCGCATAGAAATGGTAAAATAGTAGGAAAACATGAAGTTATTGTTTTAGTTTTGATCATCCAAGAGCAATTAATTGCAGTCATGACCCTTTGTCGCAAGAAGCTATAGCTAGAAACACCCATAACCTATAACATCATATCATGAGAACTTCCTCCGAGTAACAGTTTTATGTCGTTGTGCCAAAGTTGAAAATATAAAGTCGGAAACCTATTTTGCTGCAAGCGCCAGCTAAACCGTGTTAAGCCCTCCATCGACGACCAGGTTGTGGCCATTCACGAATTCGGAATCTTCAGAAGCAAGAAACACCACAGCATCAGCCACGTGCTTCGCTTTCAAAACTCCTTTTAAGCTCGAACTAGGCTCGAAGATTCTCTCGATTTCCTCTTCACTCTTGCCAAGATTGTTGCAGACCAGTGGCGTTACGATCCCTCCAGGCGACACGCAGTTCACGCGTATACCGAGTGCTCCGAGTTGCTTGCTTGCCGACCTCACCAAGCCCAGAACCGCATGCTTAGACATGGTATAGTCTATGAACTCGTCACTCCCGATGGTCGCAGCAACGCTCGCTGTGCAAATTATGCTTCCCTTTATGTCCTTATCCACCATTGCGCGGGCGCTGTGCTTAACACACGAGGCCATGCCTTTGACATTAATGGCGAAAAGGCGCTCAAAGGCTGATATGTCGAAATCAAGAATGTCTTGTTTGACAGAATTTATCACTCCTGCATTGCTGAACATGATATCCAGCTTACCATACAATTGAAGGGTCGACTGTACTAAGGATATCACCTGTTGCTCATCTGCGACATCGCAGTGAATGTAGGTGCAGCAAGGGGAGCCAATCGATTCTACGAGGTCTCGGCCCTTTCCATCCTGGATATCAGCGATCACGACTTTTGCACCATGACTGGAGAAACAGCGAGCCGTTTCCTCACCGATGCCACTTGCACCGCCAGTTACAATGGCTACTTTCCCCTCAAGTTTTTTCAAGGCAGAGTTCGTCATCCCTTTCCCTCAGCGAAGCCGGAACAAAATGGAAGTACAAGTGATGACTTGCCGAATTCTGCCCTTATCTCAGTATTGATGCCTGAAGGAAAACAAATCTCCAGTTATAAGCTAGCAATGCTTGTCCAACAAGAAAATTTTTTTCTTTTTCAAACTTTAGAATTTTCGGTGGCTGCTATTTTTTATGAGGCATCGATGCTGTCCACCTAATAAAACTCGAAGTTTGACCTGGAGCCGCCTTTTATCACCTTCAGTCGATGACTTTTCAATAGATAAGAATAAAAGAAGAAAAAAAGTGGGAAATAGGACTCCCAGCTTTTTCCTCGTCAAATTGGCTTCTTTGGTCTATCTATCGAGGGGAAATTGCAAAAACGTTTGGCTTGATTTGTTTCCTAAGAGACGTGACATTTTACAAAATATTTTCTAGAAATTCATTTTTTAGAAAAGTAACAACATTTTTCAATGTTTGGCTCAATATTGAAAATGAACTGAAAAATATATCGATGAGGAAAATAACAACAAATATCAAAAGTGACATGCACTATTTGTGTGATACAACGAATACGCATGTTATATCAAATAATTTTTCCTAGCGTCAACGACCTCATTCCCGAGCTCGAGCATTAACATTACAACAAATGGGATTTGATTGAATTTTATTTTAAAAACAGAACTTGAATCCACCACATACAAGGATGTGAAAGCATGTATCAATCAATACATTAGCTACCAAGATAGGGGTGTTAATGGGTCGGGTGGGCTTTCTATGATACTTGACCCAACCTGAAACATTATAGGAGTGTGTTTCACCTAACCCGAGACAAAGTTCAAATAACCAAGCAATTAGGTTGGACTAGATCATGTTTCGAGTTTTTAAGATTAAAATGTGTTAAAATATGTCTCGAATTTGAGCCTAATGCAAAATTTCGAATATTCAGAATTAAATATGTTGCGGACGTTCAAAATCAAGCAAAGAAGATCCGAAGATCAACTTCCAAAATTCGAATCCACCTTGGAGAATTTGGCCACTGAAAAGGAAAATCTAACTTTGACTTGTACTTGGATTTTGTTTAAAATACATGAAGATGTGTTTTCGTTGAAATGGGTTAACTGCAAAAGGAAAGTCCAACATTTTTCTTCTGTTGACCGAATCCTGGCTGATTTGTCTTCCCTCATACATAGAATTCTCTGGCGGTAGATTATATTATTCTTCTTAAGGCTTGTCCGTGGGTGGTTGTTGATCAATGAAGAATTGGTCTTAAAGCACCATCTCGTCTTCGAGTGCTTGGGAGGGACTTTTTTCTTTGTCGTTCTTATCCGTAAATTACATCCAAGAAGATTTAGTATTCAAGCCAATTAAATATTGTGGTAAAATTCGTGTGTAATTCTTTCGTGAGATCGAGAGATTATTTTTTGAGGAATTTCGAGATTAAACACTGCATGCATTATTAGATGTAATTGAAGCTTGAGAAATACCGAGAGAGTGTTTGAGTGATTTGAGTGTATAATCTCCTTATATCGCTTGATTTATAGTAAAATTTGTTAGTACTCTCCCCGTGGATGTAGATTTTTACAACCGAATCACATAAATCCGATGTCCGATTTTATTTTTTTTTTCTCCTATATATATTATTGTTTGATCTCTTGTTTTCACAACAAAATGAACATGTTTTTCACAATCACTTAAGGGTTTAAGATGTTATACTAATAGGATCTTTCAATCATATAAAATGAGATCAAATTGATAAATATAGCATACTCGAATCAAAGGAAGTCATCATTGATCCAAAGATGAAGAATCTTCACCATTCATTATAAATGATGCTTAGAACCAAAGAAAACCCAATGTTATCCCATAATAGGCGAACCACATGTTCAAGCCCTTTAGGAATTGCTTTTTAGTTGTGGACTACCTAGAGATTTAAGGAAAAATTTCAAATAAGAACCCAAAGTGTTTGTCTCAAATAAGAACCCAAAGTGACATCATTTTTCACCTGAATTGAAGTTTATCTCAAAGAATGATAAATGAATTTAATCTCAAAGAAGGATCGGTGAATAGATGCATCTTATGGCGGATTTTAAACTAGGGATCAAAAACCTTAAGGAAAGGCTAGCGAGCACAGGCCGCTGGTAAGGGTTGGCAAGGGCTCGACACCCATTCAGTTGTAGTAGATATGTTATCCCACAAGAAGGTCCTCGAGGGCAAAAGGGTTAGCCAAAGAAGTCATCAATAGGAGTGGTGGTTCAACGTGGGCCCTCCTCAAGGGTGGGGAATTGCTTTTTAGCCACTATGGACTGCAACCTCAGAGATTTAATTTAGAGCATATGGGCATCCAACATACAATGATACCATAATGGGACGAAAAAAGATATGAATTTCTGAGCTAAAAACTAATAATAATAATAATAAAGAACAAGACAACTGAAAATTTAAAAAAAAAATGGGACAAAAATATCCCCGAAGCTACATTTGCATTTAAAGCAAATGAGGTCCTATTTTAGACTAAATTAATTTTATTTGAGATAAACTCTACTTCATATCCTCTTTTGAGAAAATGAAGGCACTTTAGGGCCTTATTTGAGACAAACTTCACTTCATATCCTCTTTTGAGAAAACGATGACACTTTAGATCCTTATTTGAAATTTTCCCGAGATTTAATTTAGAGCATAGACACATACAATGATGCCAGAATGATATCATTTCTAACTAGCCAAACTACATTTCTTAAAGGATCATATTGGCAATTTTATGGAAAATAGCGGAAGCCTGATAAGTGGATGCCAACAATTTCCACCAAAGACAAACCTTATATAGAGGGAGCAATGGGACCAACCCTAAGACATCAAATCTCAAGTGTCCATCAAGATTTAGGATATGGATTCTACATGAGATATGGCTCATGATATATTTAATTAAATTCAACTCATGTCAAATGTTAAATAATAGACTTGATAAGCCACATAAATGGGTGGGGGCTTGTCAAGTCCAACATAAGAATCACACATCTCAATTAAGGCAAAACTTAGTGTTATTGACTATGCTTGTTTCACTTTTTTTTTTTTCATTTCTCAAACTTCTGTTAAGTCCGTACATTTATTAAAAGGGTTAATATCCTTAAAAACCCTAAACTGGCACAAAATGTGACAAATTTACTCCAAACTAATTTATTCGATCATAAAAAAAAACCCCAAACTGATAAATTTGTGATAATTATTCCCTCCGCTAAATTGGATTAATACCACAAAAGAATCACAAAAATTACAAATTGTAACAAACGAAGTATAAAATCTCAAATTAATATATCAGTCAATTATCACATATCATTTAACTTAATTATAATTTAACAAAAACTAACATAAGGTAAATTTGTCACAAAGTGTACCAATTTGGGGTTTTTGGTAATCAAAAAAATAGTTTAAGGTAAATTTGTCCTGTTGAGTTTTTTAGATATTTTATTAGAATGCCTAACCAAAAGTTCTTAACACAATAGCTACTTGATCATGTGCTTTCATTGTTGTTAAGGGTAGTTTAGTCTTCTTCTATTGAATGGTAGTTTAGTCTTTTTCATTGTTAGTGAATCATAATGCTTACTATATATATTGATGTAATCCGTAATTATGAAAATAATGATTTCTTCTCTTCTATTAACATGATATCAGAGTTGAGGTTTCAGCTCAAATCTTTCTAGGCCCAATTTGCCTCTCTAATTAAATATGTTCATGCCTAGTATTAGGCAAAAATATCAAAGTAAGCTGGATGTCAATGATCACAACACATTTACCATGATTAACAAAATGACAAGTGTCCTCAGCAATGCCACTCAGCCGGTTTTGATGGCTACTTTTCCACCGAGCTTTTTCAATGCATGGTCTATCATCCTTTCCCTACGCAAAGGTTGAGATAAAGGATGGACCCAGAAATGGTTTTCTGAGTTATATCAGGGAGATGAAGATCCCCTTCATACATAAAACTATAGAGAATTCAGATGGAGGCTGGTTTTTTCATTGATTAATATGTTTGTAAAAATAAAATGAGTTCCTAGTGTTAGATTAGCAATGCCAGCTCAATAAAACCCTGATGAATCTCAATTGACTTTTACTTGACCAAATCTTTACAATTCTTATGAACAGTCTTTTCCATCACCTTATTAGTGAGAGGTCACCAGCCAACATTTACTTCGGCAGAAAATGCATGTTAGCCTCTGATATACATCATTCGGAACCTATACAACAGAGTATAAAATTTCATACTGCTGCCACTGAGAAACTGGAAAGACTAGAAATGTCACTATTTCAGCAATGGCATAGAGAAAGAAACATTGCTTTCGTTTGGGGCTGCTCAAGTGATATAATAGTGAAATCTTTGGTCAGAGATTTTAGGATGAAGAGCATATTAACGTTGATATCTTTTCCACTGCTTCAAATTACCCTAAAAGCCAACTCTGCCGTTAATTAACATCACCAGAGAGGAAGATGGCTTCTGCCGTTAGATATTTGCCACTCAATTGTAGTACAAAAGATGTTCAATTTATCAGCAATCAACATCAAAAGGGATGCTGCAACCGATAAATAATCAAACAATGAGAATTGGTCTGGGCAAGTCAACCTTCAAAAATTGATGAAGGAATCAAGCTACCTTTGGAAAGGCAGCAATCCTTCTGCTAGACAGACTTTCCATATTGTTTCCATATCCTCAAGGAAACAAAGAGAAATTGTACATCCAAGCCAACCATTGCAAGGAATCATACCCTAGACAGCATCTAAGAACATAATTTACAGGCCCCAAAGAGAGGGGAAAATTGATGACAGCAAAGCATTCCAAGCAAGTTGTTACATTCTAGCATGATAATGATGGCAAGAAGCGACAATCATCTGACTCCTAATTCAACAATAGTCAGATTGTGACTCGTAGAAGTCGCTGGGGCAAGGTGACATAACCTCTTGCTCGAGCAACTGCAACACCTGGTTCATTGATGGCCGTTCATCTGGGATTGCATCAGTACATTTAGCAGCTATATCAAGAATTGCTTCTACAGTTTCAGCATCAGCACCAGAGCATCTCTTATCCAAGACATCTTCCAGCCTGTTCTCTCTCAATAGGGTGTTCATCTGCAAATGACAACACATTACTATCTACACACATGAATTGCAGTTAACACAGTAGTAAGAAGTAATCTTTTCTCGAGTTTTTGGACAAAGAAGGTATCAAGAAAGCTCACCCATCCAACAACATTCAAGCCTTTCTTCACAAAACATGGATCAGTCGGTCTCTTTCCAGTTACAATCTCCAACAACAGAACTCCAAAGCTATACACATCTGACTTCTCAGTAGCTATTCCACTTTGAAGATACTCTGCTTGTCAAATGATCACAACCTAACTGGTGAGAGTTTGTCAAAAGAAGCACTAAGCATATATTGCACTAACTAGAAAACCTTGACGATCAAATTATCACATAATTTTACTTTTACATGCACTTTAAGATTCTGCTTTCCAGCTGATAGTGACAGCCTAAATTCAGAAAGCAAAATAAAGCTAAGCAAGCAATAGCACAAACAAGAGTTAACAATATGCAGGATTCTGCTGCTAATTATGAAACAAAATGTCATGGGACTAAATCAGTAGGAACTTAGCCACAATTCATTTTCCATGGGCCTTACCATACAACAATCACTTCATCCCATGCTATGTCAATGTGAGCATTAATTACTAGAAGAATCAGATACTTGCTCATCCCATGTCCCTTGTATGAGAACTAACTCAGCAAGGTGTCTTCAGAATATCTTGTAAGCATTCCAATTAAACTATTCAAGGAGAATTAGCTGACAAATAAAGGCATCACCAAACTACCAGAATAATTAGGGGCACCGTCATGTTGTTATCTAAAAGTTATTACTGGACAAAGTCCAGTTTAGGCCAACTTGGCAGAAAATCACTGAAGCATGCAACAAAAGATACAGAAGATATATACGATTGCTTGTTATAACCATGGAAATAATGCCGTTTAGGTAGTGCCAATTTCCACAGTCCGGCATTTCATGTCTGATGTCTATGTGGAAAAAGATGCATGATAAGATACATACTAAAGTGCGTACCATCTGCGCCACAGAAAAGGCCAAACTAATAAGTTCTTTAGTTATTTGAAAGGAGGAAAAAGAAGCAGAGACACTAACCAGGCGCAAGATAACCAAAAGTGCCAGCAACTACAGTTGTAATGTGTGCTTCTTCATCTACCAGAAGCTTGGCAAGTCCAAAATCAGAGACATGGGGCTCCAAGTTTTCATCTAAAAGAATGTTGCTGGACTTTATATCACGATGCACGATCTTAGGACAGCAGTCATGGTGCAGATATGCAAGCCCTCGAGCTGAACCTAAAGCAATTTTCAGTCGAGAACTCCAGTTCAAGGGTCGCACTTCCCCGTGCACTGGGACAGAAAAAATTAGAGGGATGGAGAGGAGACAAATCAATTGACAAAAAGGACAAACAACATAAATCCTGAAGAATAGCTAAAAATGCACCCTTCACCACCTAATTGCTTCTGAATATGGCTTGGAGAAGACAGTGATTAAGTTTTGAGGTCTAGGAAATGATACATACCATGCAAGAGATCGTCTAAGCTTCCCATGGCTAAATAATCATAGATGAGAAGCTTTGTTGCAGGGAGCCTGCAGTATCCACGCAGGTTCACTAGATTTATGTGCTTGATGCTGCCCAGTATCTCTAACTCCCTTTCAAATCCTTGATCAGATCCTTCGCGATTTCTGTCAATCCTTTTAACAGCAAATGTCCCACAATCATTCATTACCATTCTGTACACAATGCCAAATCCTCCGGATCCCACCACATCCTCTTCATCAAGAGACTCAAGCTTCTCTATTAGTTCGCACGAGGGATATGGAAGATCTCCATGGAAAGTAATAAGCTTCGTGCCTGTAGAAGGACGTTTTAGCACAGCAAGAAGTTACATAGAAATGGCATACATCGAATTTCAAGATATCGGATCTCACTTGCTTCTGGTTCGACTTGTTTTTTGACTTCTTTATATCTCTTTGCTGCCCTTTCCTTCTTTGTTAGCAAACAAACCCATAGGAAAGCCAAGAGCATGACAAGTGCAAGACCCATCATGGACACGGCACCAATCAAAACTCCTTTGATGTAATGCGAAGATCGCTTAGCAGGGACTGCAATTAAACCAAGTAAGTTACGCATTAATACCTTGCAGTATTAACATATTCTTATGGAAGTAACATATCTCTTCCTCCTAAAGTGCTATTAATCACTCTATGAATGTTACCGGATGCCTCGTCACTCTCAGCATGTGGCAGCACAGCGGGAAATCCCATCGAGGTTCGACATTGCTTCTGCACTTGTTGGCCACAAAGATCTAAATTTCCAGCAAATCTGCAAAAGATAAAGCACAGTTTGAGAACCGTGTTTCAATGGATGGAGTCTAAAGCTTATAAATGGCTGACCAAGGTCAACCCAGGCAGAGCACTGAGTATCATGGGCATATATCTGCATTTGTATGTATAATTTTCAAGTCCACCATATTTAGTGATGGTAATTATGTGAGGTGAAACCACATTGTAAAAATCCGCAGTTAACTCAATTTCCACTGCTTGGATAGAACAGAAAAGCATCTCCATTACCATGCACAATAAACGCCACTAATTTCCATCCTAGTTGAGCTGCAGAACACACCTCCACTTCAAAGAAATTACCCTGAATCTTATTCACACAATGTTCATTGCCGCTAATTTCAAGTACATTATTGCCCACTCATTCATTTCCTTTATTGCAAACAGTGTGAGGTACTTGACCCATCATTGCAGAAGAGGGTATAAGAGATTATTCTGACTTGGTAACTGCATGTGCTTGCTTAAAAGACAATACTTCTCAAATGAATGATAATTAGCTTGTCTGAGACTCTAGTCTAGTTACTTACGAACTGCGTTTAAAAGTGCTAAGGACTCCAACATCAGGGATTTCACCTGAGAAGAAGTTGGTTGACAAGTTCCTGAAAATCAATTGGCATTAAGCACCAGTTAGAATTACCAACGTGAGAATTGCAATTGGAAACTCGAGGAAGTTGCACGGTCATTATGAATGAACGTACAAGCTTTGAAGTCGTGTGAGACGTCCAAGAGAGGAAGGTATGGCTCCCTTGAGAGAATTGCTTGATAAATCCCTACACCCAAATCTTATGGTCAGAACAATATTTGGATATTAATGAATTTAGCATGTACGCGGTTGAGGAGTGAACCAAACTCGTCATGCCTCCTCAAAAATGGCAGAAATAGACCAAAATAGAATAACCAACAAGAGACAGAAAGTTTACAGGATGCTGAGAGACGAGAGGTTCCCAATGGCTGACGGAATGCCTCCTTGAAGATAATTAGCTCGCAAGTACCTAAATAATGAAATGACAGAAGCATCAATCATAGCAGGGTGAAGTATGCAAGAAACCGTGAAACTTCACAACTCAGAAAAAGACATGTTGCGCTTACAATGCTCTAAGTTCTACACAGTTGGCAATCTCACTTGGAATGATACCATGAAGGCTATTCGAGTGAAGTGCTCTGTCACAAAATAACATATTTCAGTGGTTTGAATTATTACTATTTCTTCGGCTCTTTAGAGACAATGGGCTCCATCAAACTCACAGTCTTTGCAGTCTGCTGAGCTTGCCAATGCTAGGAGATATAATCCCGCCTAATTGCTTGTAAGGAAGATTTCTGAAATGCCCAGATTCAAAAACACACATTAGACTTAGAAGGCGAGAATTTAAGAACTCGGATTCAACCACGCAAGTTAACAAGACGACTGATGCAAAGTACATGGTGCGGACTCTCTCGTCCGGATGGCAAGATATGCCGGTCCATTTGCAGGGAGATTGGTCGGTCGCTTGCCAGTTGCTGAGCAAGTTCTGGGTGTCGTTCAGAGCGGCCTTGAATTCCAACAACGTAACACCTGGAAATCGAAGAAGAGACTGTAAACATGTTCTCGCACCTAACCCGTTGCATAAAAACGCCAAAAGCACCAACAAATCAATGTCTTGGCCGCTCAAGATTCACGGCAAAAGTGGGCAATGCAAGGTAAAAACGGGAAAAAGAAAGAATCTTGAATATTCCCCTCCAAACAGACTCCCAAAGGGAACCTGGAATCACTAACTTCTCCCCCTTTTTCTTCCACTTTACCCAGCTCAGGGGAAACCAAGAGGAAACAAGAAAACCAAGAAAAGAAGCCCAAGAACGGAACCTCAGAGCAAAAACGGAGCCGTACCATCCTGAGTCAGAGCAAGAGCGCCGTCGCCGACGAGCACCGCCGCGAACGCCGCGGAGAAGAGACAAATGAGGAGCCCCATCCGCGTTTCTTGGTAGAGAAAATGGAGGAGGATCTCTCTCTTATCCGAGAAGCCTCGGCGGCCCTGTAGAGTGTTGTTGGAAAAGGGTCCCCTTCTTTTCCTTTCCTCTTTTCTCTGTCTTGCTTTCCACACAGAGAGAGAGAGAGAGAGAGAGAGAGAGGAGAGAGGAGGGGGGAGATTTCAAACTGCCATGATAGGAGGAGGGAGGTGGAGTGGGAGGGGCGATGATGGGGGAGGATTACAATGTGGGGAAAAACTTTAATAATTGAAATCTAAAGCACGAAGAGAGAGAAAGAAGAGAGACAGAGAGAGACAGAGGAGAGAGAGAGGGTTTTCTTGAATGTTTCCCTCCTCTTTTTATGAGCACTGGCACTGGCCATGCCAGCAGCAGCAGCAGCGAGAAAGAAGACAGAAAATATTTGAAAGTTTGCATCGACTGTCGCGCTGAAGCGGGTAGCCGTTGGTTGCCCGATGACGAATTTAAAAAAAAAAGAGAGAGAGGAGAAGAAGAAAATTCGTTTTTTTTAAGGGTTAATATCTTGAAAAACCACAAATTGATATCTTGTGATAAATTTATCTCAAATTATTTTTTTGACCATGAAAAATTCCAAACTGGTAAACTTGTGACAAATTTACTCCGACTGATTATAAAAAACCCTAAATTGATACATTTATGACAAATTTACCCCAAACTAATTTATTCGACTGCAAAAAACCCTAAACTGGTAAATTTGTGATTAATATACCCTATGATAAATTGGATTAATACCACAAAAAAATCATAAAAATTGTAAACAGTGACAAACGGAACATAAAATCCTAAATTGGTATATTGGTTAACTGCCACGTGTCATTTAATTTAATAATTTGAGAATAAAATTTAACGAAAACTAACGTAGGGCAAATTCATCACAAATGTACTAATTTGGGATAAATTTGTCAAAAGTATACCAGTTTGGGATTTTTGGTGGTCAAAAAAATAGTTTGAGGTAAATTTGTCACAAGTGTATCGTTTAGGGTTTTTAGGGTATTATCCATTTTTTAAAAACTTTTTTTTCATGTTACCAATATCACTAATGATTCACTAAGCCATTTTTAAGCTGTGATGGTTGGATTTCACTATCTCATTGTTGAGGGAACAAGTTCGAATCTCCAGACACTTGCGATTTAAGTGGGGATGATTTATTAGGCCCTGAAAGTTTACATCTAAATAATAGCTTGAGAATCGTATGATTCCCGAAAGATAACCTCCAACGGTTTCTTAATCTTAAAAAAAAAAATATTTCTTCAAGTTATGGGACAGCATTTTTTAAAATATTAGATTTTATTTTTGAGTAAATCTTATATGTATCCAGAATGTTAGTTAACATGCCACTGCCATGTTTAATAAATAATAATATCTTGAGGAGTGAGTTATATTAGCCCCCTTTAAGAAAGTACGGCAATTAGGTTGTTGACCTTACGTCAACTTTACATCATCCAAGAGGCGATTAGAGCTACAATCAGTTGGGGGATGGTCGACTTGGTTCAGTACTCCGACTCGATTCGGCTTGATTCGAATATTTGAGGCTCCAAATTATATTCCAATAAATTATTAGTAAGCTCAAGCTCAATTAAAACATTCGAATCTCAATGCTCAACCTGGCTCAACATCATTAGTCAATAAGTTTTGCTTGTAATTTGAACTAAATTCGAACTCAAGCACGAAAACTAACAAATCTTAACACGAAATGAGCCCGGGGTTTTAAAAGCGAGATAATCTTTCTAAGACACAACTAAATTGATCGAAACGACACTACTAGCTCCAAATTATTATGAATTGACATGCTTTCATCCATTTTTTATAATCAATACATTAAAATCACATTAAAAGCATTCAAGTAACGATGAAAAGACTAAAAAGACGCAAATGAACTTGCCAATCGCATTCACCAATGCTATGCTTTTATTATTTTATCTCATAAGTAAGCTGAAAAAGTGGTTTCTCATTGTTTCTTTTGATTTCAAAATAAATCCAAAATGGATGATTTTGTTCTTGGGACTCTGGAATCTGGATATTGCTTTGACCTAATCTTCTACTAATTTTAAAATAAATATATATACCAAGTACTATAAGGTTTGCTTTGCTTTTTCTTAAAATAAAAACTTTAAAAGAAAAAACTTTGTCAGGTCTAAAAAGCCGGAACATGTGCGCAGGATTTTGATACCGTACAGACAGACGAAGATCATAAGTCACAACAATGCCGGCTGGTAAGAGTGTACTGTTTTTTTTTTTTTTTTTTTTTTTTTACCCTTTCATTTCACCTTGAATTGGGACCATTGCTTAAGTTGCAATTTTCCCGTGGGAGGGTCGGTTCCCACCTAAAAGTCAAATCAGCTGGTTCAAAAGAGCAATCAATCCCGAATTGTTTGGTCTTCTTTCTTAAAGAAATCAAAAAGTTCATCATAACATTCATGATTGTACATTTTAAACATAATAGTTGCTCTCAATTTAGTACTTATGAGAGTATCACAGAGTTTATGATTCAAACCTTAGTGGATGCGAAACACAAATTTGTGTCTTCAAAAGGGAAAAAAAGTAGTTAGGTACTTGCTCAATTCTTTTTGTGGAACCAGAAATCAAACGAGTCTAGTGTTTGTTCCAAGTCCCTTAAATCAAGAATAGGACCAATTGCTCAAAATTAGCTAAAAGTACATCAGTTTGGCTAGTCTAAACAATTATTGGGTCTAATAGGGTCCAATTGCAACCCTTATTTGGACACCACCAAAATTGATCGAAAGACGGAGTACTTCTCCATGGTTAATACTTTATGCTATTTATAGGGGCAAAATTGAGTCAAGCTACTTGCGAAAAGCTCAGCTTTGATCACAAAATACTTGGAATTGACTAATTTGATTTTGAGTCGAGTGCAAATTACTCAAGTATTTTGTAAAATCAAGTTTAGTTCCATTGGCCATGAGTCTAATTGACATTCTCTAACATATATACATAGTGAGAAAAGTCTATATCAAACATGTAATTCTCAAATGAATGATGATTAACCTCATGAGCATCAAAGTTTGACCGGGAGTTATTTTATAATGATGCACAATCAATTTGTAACGATTCAAAGCCTCCACTAATGAGCATCAGAATAGTATCAACGACCTCATCATCCCTCAACTTGTTCCCATTCTCGATTTGCATTTTGCATTAGTTCATCCATCAAATCACTCCTCTCATTCTGCTTTCACTTCCTTCTCTCGAGCTCTGCCCCATATATCTCCACCAGCTTCTTTCCACTTTGTACATCCATCATCATTACAACATCAAATGTTTGTCACTTGAACTAGGGGTATACATGGCTACAAGGTAGATTCAAAAACCTAGTAATCAGACCAGTTCAAGGTTCTAGAATATGTTAGATAAGTTTCAGGTTTTGGAAATTGGAAAAATGTATTCCAATAAGCAAGTTCCAAGTTCCCAACCTGGAATAAGTCTTTCTATTTTTTCTTGTTCTACGTATTCACATGATCTTACGATATTTCATGGTGTCCAATGATAAGTGTGTAATTTGAAACTACCAGTATGAGTTTATATTTTCCGTTGATATCCATAAATGAGACTTTTACTTTATTAATATTTAGTAATCTCCAAGTGTGAAAATATGAGTTGTTATAAGTAAATTATAACAAAACATGGTCACCAGAGGTAATGATTCATTGCAATCATTTAATTAAAAGTAGATGTAGGTAAACCCTAGAACCTATGAAAGGTAGGTTTTAGATTTCAAAAATTAGAAAGCATATTTCGACAAGTAAATTCCAAATGAAACCTATACAAAACTTGAAACCATCCACCCTTAATTTGAATCAAGAAAGCATGCACCAATGGAAAAATGCAAGTATTCTTGCGCAGCGAGATTGTTATGAGAAAGTAACAACAAGATTGTTATCCGCCTGTAGATATATGCAATTCAAGTGAGAAATAGGCTATTTATTTATACGCAATAATATATACCTACAGGGCATGGTGAAGGACGGTTAAAAAGAATCATTGCACGTGCATGGTTTAAGTGGTAATGCACATATATAATTTTTAACATTGGTAAATGAATACATTTCATTAGTAGATGAGAGTTTTCATTTCATAATTGCTTGTGTAAAAAATATTCTACATGGGCAATATCACCCATATATATAGTTTTATATGATCTTGGATGATCTTAACTATCCATACACGAGGGTTGGCAATGATTCGAGGGTTTCAACAAGTAATAAAAGTGAATTGTCAAGCGATAAAGAGCAAAAAGTTAATCCAAACAAATAAATAGGCTATTTATATTTGTGAATTTCATTAACTCTAAAAGAAAGGTTGAAATGTTTAACATAAACTGTTCAAAACATGCATTTACCGGTAGGTTAAAAGTAAAGTATAAAGCAAGATAAAGGTATAAGCAAGATGATAAATAGATTCCTTAAAAGGCTGGGCTCTGACACTGAGCAAGAGACCATTGAATAGGGGAAGGATCTCATCCAGAAATGGCCCGGCTCAATGCTCACAAAGGCCTTCCCAATGGATTGGAATATCATCTGTGAACATTTCAAATGAGTTTTGCAATACAAGGAGTACATCTCATCGTGGCACAAAAAGATCATACGCCACATCTATAGAGCGGAGGACAGCGATAAAGCAAGGCCAGATGAGAAGAGCGTTCTTGTGGAGAGCTTTCGGCTAATCGATGGTGACAATGATGAATTTCTTGAGCTTGGTAGGTTTATACAGGGCAAGGGCGGAATAGGTAGCGAATTCCACATCAAAATTGGCGGGGGTGACCTCAATTGGTAAAAGGTTAAAAGATTTAGAACTTAATTAGCAAAATTAAAAATTTAGAACTGAATTAGCAAAAATACATTAAGTTTAAGACTTTTTGATTCCCCATCTGTCGACTAAGGGTGCATTTGGGAAGACTTTTGGGGAAAGTCCTTGAGAAAATGTAAAGACCCTTGAGCTAAAGGAGTTTTTCAAAATACAAATTGTGTTTGGTAAATTGTATTTGTGAAAGTCAATTGTGAAGTATCTTTGAACAAAACAGTGTTTAGACAAATTAGTTGTGCAAAAGACTCTTTTTTTTTTTTTTTTTTTTTGGTGACCCGGGGAACCTCGTGCGCCTTCAAAATACAAATTGTGTTTGGTAAATTGTATTTGTGAAAGTCAATTGTGAAGTATCTTTGAACAAAACAGTGTTTAGACAAATTAGCTGTGCAAAAGACTTTTTTTTTTTTTGGTGACCCGGGAACCTCGTGCGTGCGCTTCGCGGCGAAGTAAACCCTAGGGACAAGTAGAGTCACCACCACCCTTGCCTGCCAGGTAAATCGCTTGACGATGCCGTGGATCGAACTCGGGACCTCTCGTGAAAAGTTCCCTTGCCCAACCACCTACGCCACCACCACGGGTGGTCTGTGCAAAAGACTTTTGTTATTAAAAAAAGGAAAAAAAGAGAGTTGGCTGGTTACCGTCGGCGAGGGACAGCCGGTCCGGTGAGGGGCAAGCGTCCGATGAGAGTCACCGCAACCAGATCAAGCGGCCCTGGCGACCTCGCACGAAGGTCACAACGCGGTGGGTCGCGGCGACCTTCCGGCGAGGGTCGCCGCGACCCGGATCAATCGGGATTGTGCGATCCGGGTCGTGATCTACTTGCCGCAAACCAGATCGCGCGACCAAATCTGCACACAATTTGGATCGCCGAAGGTCGCACGGTCCAGATTTAGGATGCCGCAACCTCCGGTGACCCAAATCTGCCGCGGTCGTAGCGTCGTCGGGAGTTGCAGCGATCACGCGACCTTGCTGCGACCCAGATTGGTCGTCGAGGGTTGAAGCGGTCGCGGCGACGCGACTCACGAGGGGTCGCCGAGGTCACACGACTGGCCGCCGATGATCGCCGTGACCACATCGACCTCATGCCGACCTCCATCCAGCTCGTCGCCGGCCCCTCGCAGCTCCGCGCAACTTCGCCGGCCAATCTCAACGAAGAAGAAGGTGAATAGTCACGAGGACAAAACCAGAAAAACGAAATGTTAATAAGGGCATTTGTGGAAGAATTTTTTTTTTCTTCTCTTCCTCAGCATTGTGAGAAGGCCGAATGCCCAAGGCTGCCTGGGCTTTCAGCCTTCTAAAGGCTTACTTTTCCTTAAGTATGTTTACAAAATAAGTTCCCAAACACCATTTTTTAGCCCAAAGGGCTTTGAATGCCCAAAGTGGCTTGGCAAAGCCACTCGCAATCGCAAACGCTCCTTAAATCTAAGGAACGTTACGATACCTTTCATTCAAACTTTTCTCTTGAACAAAATGAGCCCCATCTGTCGACTAAATTCAAGGAGCATTACGATACCTTTCTTTCAAACTTTTCTCTCGAATAAAATGAAATGGCTGTTTGGAAATACAAAGCAGACTTAAACCCACCGCACCAATCACTCAAATGGATTCATTCGGCCCTCGAAATATCTCCGATGAAGGCATCCAGATTCCGATCCGACGACCCACCTCTCGCGGCGGCCCGTCTACATGCCTCCCTTAGCTCTCTTGCTCTCTTCCTCATCTCTCTCCCCTCGCCACTTTCCGCATCCATCAGCTTCCTCACGAGCCGTGCAATCTCTTGCCGGGTGACTAAATTCTCGCCGCCGCCGCCGCCCCCGTCTTCCTTCTTAACCCTCAACCCAATCTTCCAGTCCTCCGCGATCTGCTTGCTGTTGGGGACTTGGTCCATGAGCAAGGGACACGTCAGCATGGGGACCCCGGCGTAGATGGCCTCCAGCGTGGAATTCCACCCGCAGTGCGTCCAGAACCCGCCCACCGACGGGTGGCACAGCACCTTCAGCTGCTCGCACCAGGGCACCACCAGGCCTGTGCCCTCCTCGCGCGCGCCCCCAACCGGCGACGTCTCCCCGCGCGCCACCCACAGGAACCGCACGCCGCTGTCCCGCACCCCGGCCGCCATCTCCTCCATCTGAGCATCCGAGGTCGAGAGGAAGCTCCCGAGAGAGACGTACAGGACCGACCCTATGGGCTGAGCGTCGAGCCACCGGAGATAAGCCGCGTCGCCGGCCCCGTCCCCGTCGAGGAAGGGGATGGTGGGGCCGACGCAGTAGGCGGGCACGGAGAGCTGAGACCGGATGGCGTCCAAGGCCAGTGGTTCGAGCTCGGAGAAGGAGGTGGAGAGGAAGTAGTCGGCCTTCGAGGCCCCGGCGATGCACTCCAGAGCTTTGCCCAATAATAGCTGGCGCTGGTTTCCAAAGAAGATCGTGGGTAGATCCGCGATGCGGGTCCTGGCGACTCCTGGAATGTAGTCCACTTCCTCTTCTCCCTTCTCTGCCAACACACAGCCAAAAAAGAAAGAGAAAACAGGCGAGTCAATCACTGGTTTCCCATTCAAGAATCAGGAAAAAATGACCTTAAACTGGGCCTATGCTTCCTGCGTTCCTTAGCAGTAGAAATCAGTCCAGGAGTGGTAAGGAGATTTCGTTTTCCCGGGCAATCGTGGACGACAGGCCAATCGAAACAACAAGTTGCACGAGCCCGCCCATCCCCGATTTGGAAGATTACCCATGTGCACAGATCTAATCTCGGCATGATCAAACCGCCTACTGCGCATCGAAAGGCGACCCCTTCTTGGACTTTAGCGTATTACAAAGAAGCAAAAATGGACTAGGCATGTACATATGTTTATCTGTTCTTTAGTAGGTTTCATTGATCTTTTCTGATGGTTTTTCTCGGGTTTACAATTAAAAATCTCCACTAGAGTAAGTAACGTGAACGCCTCATCTTCTTCCTACAATCTGTGATACCGGGTTGTGTCGTGGCCGACACGACTTCTTGGAAGCACCGCATGTTAACCATAATCATGTAAAGTAGTGGCGCATGACTGAGACACTTTACTCCTTTGCATCCAATAATACTATGTTTCTCAAATATTTAGGCGCACCTGACAAGTCCACCGGAAAATGGCCTTTCTGCTGAAGCATCTCGAAATGATCAAACACCAAGAACACCGACGCCGACATCGTCCAAAGCGTGGCCACTGGGATGTTCCTCTGCTTGCCGACCCTAACCGCCCACGGCATGTACGTGTCCGCTACGATAGCCGCCACCGGCAGCTCCAGCCTGTCCAGCAGCTGCTCCACCGCAGCTTCCAGCTTCGTGAAGATGGCTTCGAGGAAGGCAGGGAAGTTCTTGGCTCGATGGAGCTCTGACGGTATGACGTTGGGGACGGTGGCGAAGTGGACGTTAGCCGGTTTGGGTTCGGAGCCGATGAAGCCGAGCCACTCCTCCGTGATGACGAAGGTGATGAGGATGTCGGGCTTCTTGGAAACCAAGAGCTTGCAGAGGTTCATCATGGGGTTGATGTGGCCTCGGCCGGGGTAAGGCAAGGCCACCACGTGGCAACCCGAGGTCGGTTGTGATCCCATGTCAATCGGATGCTGGTCGAAGAGCGTCAAATGAGTGAAGGAGAAGCTGCTTGGAAACTTGTAGAATTTTGCTCTCGACTACTTATGGTTGCAGGAAGAAGGATACAACTGCATAACATTAGGGTATGACCACAGCGACAGATGACGTATGTGCTTACGGCGCGGGGAGAAAATTGCAAAGGGTCTGTTTCATATGCCTTGCTTACATTATAAAGAAGGGGAAAAGCGAGTTTAAAAAAAAAAAAAAAAAAGAAACAGAATATATTTCTATTTGTGTTACAATTGGATTCTCTAATTAAACCTTTGGGAATATGACAATTTTGGGGCGCAAGATGCAAAAAACTACATGTGGGTCTCCCGTTATACTTATGAGCTACTACAATTAATGCAGTTATTTATCTTATCAATGGGAATCCATCTAAAGCGCTAGATGGAGGACTACCATAAAAGCAGTGATCAAGTAAAAAGATTATTTTGATTTATAAACAATGTTAAATTAATGTCTCGAGTTTAAATTCGAATAACGATTTGTTAAACCGAATTTGTCGATAAAGTTTTCTCAAATAGATTTCAACTCGGATGAAGAAAGAAGAAATAATTTTCTTTCTTGGACTTTTCTATCCGACGTGAACAAGATAAAAGAAGAATTTTCATCCTTCTGCGAAAGTTGTTTACGTTGAAGAAGTGGTGGGCCCAGAGTCAAAGTGTTGACTCTGGGCACACACGCATACACAATATTCCGGATGGGGTTTCTTCTTTTGGCCGAACTCCTCTACACGCGTATCAATTCTTGGTGGGAACAGGTCAAACTTTGACTTGGGCACACGTATAAAAACAAAAGTGTTTTACGCAGGTTTCTTTTTTTTTTTTCAATGTGTTGCTGATGCACCAGTATGAGAGAAAAGTGAGCAGCCGCATGTCTTCAAGCTAAAGCACGATCAAGAAAATTTGTTCTTTTTCAGCATTTGTTTTGAGCTTGTGTGATAATTTTGTTTATTTATAAACACTTTGGGTTTGGGGTTAAATTAGGGCTTGAAAAATACCGAGAGAGTGTTTGAGTGATTCGAGTGTGTAATCTCCTTATATTACTTGATCTATAGTGAAATTCATTGCTGCTCTCCCTGTGGACGTAGGTCTTTACGACTAAATTACGTAAATCTGGTGTCCGATTTATTTTCTCCTTTGTCTATATTATTGTTTGATCGCTCAACCTATCGCAACAGACAAGATAGGAAGAAGCTTGATGCTAAGTTCCAAAAGTGCATCTTTATCAAATATGGTGACCATGAGAATGGCTATAGGCTTTGATATTATGAAAATAACAAAATCATCCGTAATTGGAATGTGGTATTTCATGAAGAAAAGATGTATAATGATCATCAAACAAAGTGTAAGGACCAAAATAAGTTGAGCTAGACACAATGCCCGTGAAGATAGTTCCACTAGATCAAAGTGCTCTCAAAGGGGATGTTCGAGATGAACCTATTATCAATGAAACAAGCAGTTCAAGAGGAATGTAGTGATCTAGAATAGACTTACGACCATGAAGTACCTATCTTGAAGAGGTCTACACATGTGAGAAAACTAAAGGTGATTTTATTTCCATCAACAAACACTATTCTAAGCCATATGTTTTATATAGATTCAAGAGAATCGGAGACTTATAATGAGGCAAATAAAGATGCATATCACATATAGTAAGAGCATGCTAAGAAAGACAATGCTTGTTACTTCAAAGCAAAACTTGAGAGTTATTTGAGTTGCCCGCTAATAAAAGGGCTTTGTTAAACAAATGGATGTACATGATCAAAAATGAAGCAAATGACAGTATTAGATGCAACGCAAGATTTTTGATTAAAATGGTTTTTCTCAACAAAAAAAAAAAAAGAATTGACTACTCCGAGATATCTTCATCAGTAATGAAATCGACATCAAATCGGAGTTGTGCTGATTATAGTTACAATGAAAGATCTTCATCTCGAGTAGTTGGATGTGAAAATGGTGTTTATGTATGGTAACCTAGATGAAGAGTTATACATGGCACTGTCTAAAGATTTTAAGAACAAAGGTAAGGAACACATTGTATATCGCTTAAAGAAAAGCTTGTATGACTTGAAGCAAGCTCCATGGCAATGGGACTTAAAGTTTGATGGTTTCATGGAAGAAATGATTTGCACACTATGAGGTTGATCATTGAGTTTATTTTCGCAAGTATGGTGACAATGATATCATTTATCTATCTTTATATGTGGATATGAAGAGAATCGCAAAAGTGAAGAAGATGTTGGCATCGCAAATTGCTATAAAAGACGTAGGAGAGGCCAAGAAGACTTTAGGTATAAAAATCATTAGGGATAGGAAAGTTAATAAATTATGGCTAACGTAGGAAGACTATGTGAACGAGGTATTGAAGAGATTCAACATAGATAAGGCAAACTAGTTGCAATTCCTCTAACGAGTCATTATAAACTTTCAAAGGATATGTATCCAAATACTCAAACTTCGAAAAATGATATGGCAGTAGTCAATATGCATCAACAATAGTAAGTTTGATATTTGACATGATGAGCATGACAACAAACATTAGACTGGTAATAGAAGTTGTAAGTCAATATTTATAAAACCAAGGCAAAGAGTATTGGAATGCCCTAAAATGGATATCAACATGTCTAGTAGATATATCAAATTACTCTTCTTTTATCAAGACACATTGTCACACCACGATCCTCCGAACGCATGCCTATCCCTCTTTGGTCGATTTAATAGCAACGTCCCAATGCGCATCGCCGACCCATTCTTTTTAAATGCACATGCGGAAGGCGAATTATTAATCCCCTAACAATAACAAGATGAGATAGCAAAGTAAGGCCACAATTTTCAAATCAACACATTATTAAAAATTACAATTTGACCACTGCCCGCGATGGCGTAGCTGGTTTCGGGCTCTCTCCTCCTCACAAAGGAGAGGAGTTCAAATCATAGAGGCGTCACATTTGCGCGACTCACCCGCGGCCGGGTCTGTGATGGTGACTCAGTCCACCTCGGGTTTACGCCGCCGGTTGCCAACTATACAGTGGTTCATGGGTCACCAAAAAAAAAAAAAAAATTACAATCTAGTTTACAAACAAAGGCTAACTCTAGAGTCTAAATACAGGAGGTCTATCTCCAAGAAAAACTTCTGAACTATCCATGTTCCTAACCCTTCAACCTCAAGCTCCAAGTTCTTCACCCTAGAGACCTGAAAATGGTTATACAATAACCAGTGAGATGATGTCTCAGCAAGTTCAACCCCTAAGACTCAATTAGGAAAGATAACGTAACCTAAGGATCACCTAGGCATAATCACAAGTCAGAGAACTTACCTTGACCTCGAGGTTCCTTCCTACAAGTCAATATCATTTAATATTTCATCGAGCCATATCAACAAATCAAATCACTCAATCAGATCGAATTATCAATCAATCAACTAAGTCGATTCCATGTCAACAAGACCATTCCTCGGTCATCTCAACTAATACTATCTATAAGTCCATTCATACTAAAGATTACTTACTATAAGCCGATAGTAGATAATATAGCTCGCTAGAAGCTGCCTCAAATACTGAGATAATATAATATATATATATATATATATATATATATATATATATATATGCTCGCTAGAAGCTGCCTCAATACTGATATAATATATTATATATGCTCGCCAAAAGCTGATAGTCATACTTTTATAGTATGCTGAAAATATATACTCATTAGAAGCTATCAAATCCACCGATCCGCTAATTCTATATATGCTCACCAAAAATTGCCAAATCCATTGATCTGATATATTTATTATGCTCATTAGAAATTGCCACAAATATTCTCATATAGTATACTATTTATGCTCACTAGAAGCTTCTGTAAATATTGGTCTAATCATCTGACCAATTCTTCATTTTTATCATTACCCGATAAAAATATTTGTGTGTTGATACACGGTTGGCCTTAGCCAAAATATAATAATTTCATTTCCATAAATCCCACCATTTTATATAGTCTACCAAAATATTTTTGGCGTTGTAAACCAATGCTTGGTTAATTTCAAATCAATTTTTGAAAATAATTAATTTTAGGAATAAAATCCTAAAATACAAACCACACCAATTCAACACAATTTAGGGCTCAATTAAATAAACAAACCACACCACAGCAATTAATATAAAATTATGGTCACCGCCAACTATTCGGTCTAATTTCTAAAAATAAATAAATAAATACATAAAAAAATATTAAATGAATGCTAATAAATCCAACTTAGGCTCGTAATGCCTAATTGGACACCGAAATGGACCCAAAAATTTCGCGACTCGTTAAATAAATACTAGAGTCAATATAATCGCTAATTGTACTAATTATCCACCTAACATGCATCGATAAATAATAAAATTAACTAATCTAATCTAACTATCCACCTAAATCATGTTTAACCTAAACTAATCAACCATTAAGTGTGATTAACTTACTAAGCGAGGATTAGTGAGTTAAAATCACTTGATTTGCGATCCGCTTGGACCAAAATGACGGGGACGCGACAACGGCTAATAAACCCCAAAGCAATGGCGTCAACAGGGACCCGAAACGGGCCGAAATCGGGCACGCAAGCAAGCCCGCAGCTTGGATGGAATTCTGTTCCTGCGTTGTTGGTCACGTTGTTCTGGTTTCGCGAGAGTGAAACGGTGGCTGAAGTTCGGAGAGATGCGAGCTGCAACGGGTCTACAGCGCGGCTGATCCACAGAGGACGTGGGATGGGCTGCTCGGCGGAGACACGGCTGACATGCAAGCCGCTCGGTGAGCTACTACGGTCAGCGAAATAGCAGGAGAAGCAGCTTCAGTTTCGTTGGTTGACCGAACAATTGAAGACTCGGACGTGCGGCTGCAGTGAAAGCTTGGGCTGATCATTGGAGCGCGACGTCGGTGGGGCAGAGTCATGCGGAGGAAAAATAAAAACAATTCAAGAAAAGCAGGCAGTTCGGTGGGGGAAGAATGCTCGAAGAAGAAAGAACGAAGATCACGGCACGTGTGGCTGAGAGGGAAAGAGTCAAAGCCGAAGACTAAAGGGGAAATTGGGGGGCGGCTGGCGGCTTGGTTGAATACAGAGAGAGAAGAGAAGAAAAGGCCGCAAGAAGTGTCGGCCAAGAAGAGAAAGCAACGTGCGAAGAAAGAGAGAAAAGGAGGAGAGAGAAAGAGGGTGAGAAAGAGACGTATTTGGATTGAATGGGAAAGGGGCCCGCAAGTCAAAGATCAAGAAGAAAGACCCATGTGCATGAAACAGTCGACTGGGAGGAAGAATTGCGCGAGGGAGAGAGTGTTAAATAATGTCTCGAATTTGAATATTAGATAAAGAAAAACAAAAAAGGCTTCGCTGGAGATGAATTTTCGGTCTTTGAAGTGAAGCTGCCGAAGACGTCTTCCTTGCACGGAAAAAGAATTGTCTTTGTGGGGGCCCAAGTCAAGACTTTGACTTGTTGGGCCCACACACACACGCACCCACACTCCACGCCGAAGGAAGAGGCCCTTGCACGTAGACAAGTGAAGCAAGCGTTGGTGGGCCAGGTTCGGCGTGCATGAAGTCAGTTTTTTAAGAAATAAAAACCCTACGAGAACAAGAAAGAAGCCGCCGAAGTGAGAAACACGCCAAAGACCTACGAAGCAAGGAGCCGCACGTCCGCGCCGTTTTGTTGAAGCCCTACGAAGAGGATATGTAAGTGAAGACGCTGTTCTTGTTTAACATACGTAGAGCATTTCGTTCGAGCTTTGAATGCACGGTAATTTTGTGTCGTGAGTATATAACCAAGCAAGTTGTTATTTATACACTTAGGGTTTGGGGTTAAATCTAAGTGCAGGAAACACTAGAGCAATTGAGCGATTGTAAACTCCGATTCTCCGATTTTAGTGGATTATTTGCTGCTGGCTCTCCTCGTGGACGTAGGTACCGATACTTGGACCGAACCACGTAAATTTCTGGTGTCCTTATTTTCTCGTTTATTTCTCTGGTGATTTCGCATTGACGTAAATTGCAAGATCCTGTTGTTTCCGCGTAATATATCCCAACAATTGGTATAAGAGCGTAAGGTTGGATTTCTTGATTGTGATTTTGGGCTTTTGCTTGTCGATTATTATCCTGGAAATTTTGTTATTGCAATTATGTCGAGAGGAAATCGAGATTGAGAAATTTGATGGGAGAAACAACTTTGTGTTATGGAGCATCAAGATGCAGGCTTTATTGACAACACAAGGTTTGGCTAAGGCACTAGATGGCAAAGATGAGTTGCCAATTATAATGAAAGCCTCAGAGAGGGTAGAGCTTATGCAAAAAGCAAAGAGCATAATCCTATTAAATTTGTCGGATGAGGTCTTACTAGAGGTTATTGAGGAGAAGGATGCCGCGGAATTATGGGCAAAACTTCAAACACTCCATGTGAAGACAGATTTGAACAATCGCTTGTATATGCTAAAGAATATGTTTCAATTTAGATATACTAAAGGTACGTCTATCAGAACCCACCTAGATGAATTTAATAAACTCATGTTGGATCTGAAGAACGTTGGTAAGATACTTGATGATGAAGAACAAGGCATGATGTTGTTAGTCTCTTTACCGAGTCATGGGAGCACTTTGCGATTCGCATTTGTTGCGGGCGTACTACTATTACCCTCGAGAGGAGGTAAAGTCCGCCTTATTCTCTAAGGAGTGGCAGAGAAAGTTGCGAGATGACGGTTTGGTGAAAGGAGCAGCGCAAGCACTAACGATTCGGGGCAGAGAACAACATTGAGAGCCTAGCAATAGCAGAGGTAAAAGCAGATCAAAATCACGCAATAGAAAGTCCAAAGGACGCGTGAAGTGCTTTGAATGTCATGAGGAGGGGCACATCTGGAGAGATTGTCCAAAGCGGAGATATAAAGTTGATAAGCAAAATGCTACAAGCAATGTGGCAAACGTTGCTGAGGGAAGCAATAGGGATGCAGAAGCTATCTTATGTGTGACTGCTACTTCGTCAGGTGACCCGTTTACATTATAAAGAAGGGGAAAAGCGAGTTAAAAATATATATATATATATATTTCTATTTGTGTTACGGTTGGATTCTCTAATTAAACCTTTGGGAACACGACCATTGTGTGGCGCGAGATGCAAAAAACTACATGTGGGTCTCCCGCCATACTTGTGGGCTCCTACAATTGATGCAGTTATTTATCTTACCAATGGGAATCCATCCATCTAATGCGCTAGATGGAAGACTACTGTAAAAGCAGTGATCGGGTAAAAAGATTATTATTCATATTTGAAAGTTTTTTGTTGTATTGCATATGATTTGATTTATAGAGGAGATAGGAAGAAGCTTGATAAGTAAATCTTTATCAATTATGGTGACCATGAGTATGGCTATAGGCTTTCAGATTATGATAATAACAAAATCATACGCAATTGGAATGTGGTATTCCATGAAGAAAAGATGTACAATGATCATCAAATAGAGCATAAGGAGCAATGGAACCAAAATAAGTTGAGCTAGACACAATGCCCGTAAAGATAGTTCCAGTAGATTAGAGTGCTCTCGAAGGGGATGTTCGAGATGGACCTATTATCAATGAACAGGCAATTCAAGAGGAACGCAGTGATATGGAACAGACTTACAACCATGAAGTACCTATCTTGAGGAAGTCTGCACATGTGAGAAAACTAAAGGTAATTTTTTTTCCATCGGCAAACACTATTTTAAGCCATATCTTATATGTAGATTCGAGAGAATCAGAGACTTATGATAAGGCAAAGAAAGATGCATATCACATACAATGGGAGCATGCTATGAAAGACAACACCCTTTACTTCAAAGCAAAACTTGAGAGTTAACCGAGTCGCCCACTGATAAAAAGGCTTTGTTAAGCAAATGAATGTTCATGATTAAAAAAAAAAATGAAGCAAATGACAATATCATATGCAAGGCGAGATTTGTGATTAAAAGGGTTTTTCTAAACAACAACAAAAAAAAGGGATCGATTACTGCAAGATATTTTTATTAGTAATAAAATTAATATCAAATCAAAGTTTAGTTGATTATAGTTGCAATGGAGGATCTTCATCTCGAGCAGTTGGATGTGAAAATGGTGCTTTTGTATGGTGACCTAGATGAAGAGTTATACATGACACAATCCAAAGGTTTTAAGGTCAAAGGTAAGGAACACATAAGACGTTGCTTGAAGAAAAGCTTGTATGACTTGAAGCAAGCTCCACAGCAATAGTACTTAAAGTTTGATGGTTTTATGGAAGAAAAAAGATTTGCACACTGTGAGGTTGATCATTGTGTTTATTTTCGCATATGCCCATGACGAGGGGAGAAAATTGCAAAGAGCCTAGTTCATATGCCCTACTTACATTATAAAGAAGGGGAAAAGCAAGTTAAATAACAGAATATATTTCTATTTGTGTTACGGTTGGATTCTCTAATCAAACCTTTGGGAACAAGACCATTTTGGAGTGCACGAGATGCATAAGACTACATGCGGGTCTCCCGCTACTCTTATGGGCTATTATAGTTGATGCAGTTATTTATCTGATCAATAGGATTTCATCTAGTGCGCTATATGGATGACTACCATAAGAGCGGTGGTTGGGTAAAAAGATTATTATTCATATTTGAAAAAATTTTGTTGTATTGCATATTATTTGATTTATAGAGAGGATAGGAAGAAGCTCGATGCTAAGTCCCAAAGGTGCATCTTTATCGAATATGGTGACTATGAGTATGGCTATAAGCTTTGAGATTATGAGAATAACAAAAATCATCCGCAATCGGAATGTAGTATTCCATGAAGAAAAGATGTACAATGATCATCAAATAGAGCATAAGAGAGCAGTGGAACCAAAATAAGTTGAGCTAGACACAATGCTTGTGAAGATTGTTCCAATAGATTAGAGTGCTCTTGAAGGGGATGTTCGAGATGAACCTATCATTAATGAACAGGCAGTTCAAGAGGAACGCAGTGATACAGAATAGACTTACAACCATCATGTAGCTGTCTTGAGGAGGTCTATGCATGTGAGAAAACTAAAGGTAATTTTTTTTTTCCATTAGCAAACACTATTCTAAGCCACATCTTATATATAGATTTGAGAGAATTGAAGACTTATGATGAGGTAAAGAAAGAGACATCACACATGTAGTGGGAGCGTGTTATGAGACAACGCTTGTTACTTCAAAGTGCAACTTGAGAGTTGACCAAGTTGTCCACTGCTAAAAAGGCTTTGTTAAACAAATTGGTGTACATGATAAAAAAAAATTAAGCAAATGGCAGTATTAAATGCAAGGCGAGATTTGTGATCAAAGGGGTTTTTCTCAAAAAGAAGACTACTCCAAGATATTTTCATTAGTAATGAAATTGACATCAATCAAAGTTCTATTGAGTATAGTTGCAATGAAGGATCTTCATCTCAAGCAATTGAATGTGAAAATGGTCTTTTTGTATGGTGTCCTAGATGAAGAGCTATACATGGGCTATACATGGCACAATCTAAAGGTTTTGAGGTCAAAGATAAGGAATAAATAGTATGTCGCTTGAAGAAAAACTTGTATGACTTAAAGCAAGCTCGATGGCAATGGTATTTAAAAAGGATTTGCATACTGTGAGTTGATCATTGTGTTTATTTTCGCAAGTATGGTAATAGTGATATCATTTATCTCTCTTTATATGTGGATGGCATACTAGTGAGTAGATCCAATATAAAGAGAACCGCAAAAATGAAGAGGATGTCGACATTATAGTTTTCTATGAAAGACCTAGGAGAGGCCAAGAAGATCTTAGGCATAAAAATCATCAGGGTTAGGAAAGTTAACAAATTATGGTTGTTCTAGGAAGAGTGTGTGAACAATGTGTTAAAAAGATTCAACATGGATAAGGTAAATTGGTTGCAACTCCTATAGCAAGTCACTATAAACTTTCAAATGATGTATGTCCGAACACTCGAACTTTGAAACATGGTATAGCAATAGTCCCATACGCATCAGCAATAGGAAGTTTGATGCATGCTATGGTAAGCATGAGACTAGACATTAAACAGGTAGTAGAAATTGTAAGTCTATATTTAAAGAACCAAGGCAAATAGTTTTAGAATGCACTAAAATGGATGTCAAGATGTCTTGTAGGTACGTCAAATTACTCTTCTTGTTATGGAGGTACATCTCTAAACCTACAGGACTATATGAATGTAGATCACTTGGGTGATCAAAATAGTGATAAAAGTACCATTGGATGTGTATTTTATAGTTGCAAGTAAAGTAGTGTGTTAGGTATCTCAACCACATAAAGTAGTGGCTTTATCAACAACAGAAGCAGAGTACATGGCGATTATAGAAACCTCCAAAAAAATCATATAGGGCGTGCATGGAAACGTTCCAAAAAAACGTTTCGGAACAGTTCTGTACTTTTTTTGTTCCCGGGAACAAAAAAAGAACAAAAATGCATTTGGTTGCATTTCTATTCTTTTTTTGTTTTTTTGTTCCCGGAACAAAATTGGAGCAAAAAAAAAAGAAACACAAAAAGTTGTTTTCGAGAAAAGAAACACTTCTTCAAAGCAAAAAAAGAACAAAAATGAAAAGAACAAAAAACAAAACCGGAACAAAATTGGAGCAAAAAAGAACACACCGGCTGAAGCTTCTCGTTCGTGCGTGCTCTCGGCTGAAGCTTCGTTCGTTCGTGCTCTCCCTTTTCCGGCATCTCTCCCTTCTCTCCGACGGCTCCCACTCGGCTGACTCTCCGGCGACTCCTCACTCCGGCGACTCACCGGCTGAAGCTTCCGAATCCAGTACGTTTCGGTGCTCCTCCTTCTCCGGTTGACGATGGGCTTCGACGAGGCAGATCCGGGATGCTCGCTTGAGGCTGCCGACGGCAGATTTGGGACGGCTCGCTCGAGCCTCAAGCGGCGTTGCTCGCCCGGATCGTGGCAGATCTGGGACGGCTGCTTGCTCGAGCCTCAAGCGAGCGTTGCTAGCCAAGATCTGCCGCGGTAGATCCGGGACGGCTGCTCACTCGAGCTGCTCGAGCAAGCTGCTGCTGGAGCTGGCAGAGCTACTCGAGCTGCAGCTCGATCTGGCAGAGCTGCTCGAGCAACAGCTCTAGCAGCAGCTCGAGCAGCTCCAGCGAACAACAGCTCCAGCAAGCTGCAGCTCAAGCTGGCGAGCTGCTCGAGCAACAGCCAGCTTGCTCGAGGAGCACGGACCGACGGTCGATCGATCCATTCAACAGGTGGATCCTTCGATTCTGCAGGGGGTTCGAGTGATGTTGTGTTGTTGCTTGATTCAGTTTTGGAAGGGGGGAATTTCAGTTCATCGATTAGATTGGGGTTTCCTTCGATTGTTGTTTTGTTGCTCATGGTGATGTGGAATGGACAGGCTGGTGAAGCACGTGGCAAGGGCGTTCAACGACGATTTCACCACCAAGGGGGAGAAGCAGCCGAAGTCGGGGCGCAGCGTGGTTGTGCGGCATCGTAAGAAGGTAATAACCAAGGGTAATGCTACCTTGTGTTGGTTGAATTTCATGATTGCACTCTATATGTAGCATTACTATGTACTTCTTGTAGCTGAAAATGCAACTTATGATCTGTTTTACATAAGTTAGTTCAACAATTTTCATTTTTGTCATTATATAGTCTTCTTGGCTTGCATCTCTTGAGAATGATTTTGTGTTTGGCATATATAGTATTATGTTATTGATTTAACTCATAACTCATATGTTGCTCAACCGATCAAAGATTAAATGGCATCTAAGAGACAGATATTCAATGCAAAGTGGACCGAATCTGTAACCAACATATTTATTGGTTTGTTGGTGGATGAGGTCAAAAAGGGAAATCGGACCACTTCCACTTTCAACAAAGCGAGGTGGAGGAATATACAAACTGAATTCGTTAGACAAACAGGATGCCAATATAGCATGGTCCGGATGAGGAACAAGCTAAACAAACTGAGAAAACAGTATAGCAGTTTTGAAAAACTTATGTCTCAATCTAGATTCGGTTGGGATAATGTCAATAAAAGAGTTGCTGTCGACGCTCCAAGCATATGGGAAGCTCACATCAAGGTATTTTTTTTTTTTTTTAACTTTTTGGTCATTTTGATGTCATTATGTATATTAATTTTAAAATGTATGATTATATACCTCAAATGTCATTATTGTCAAAATTGTAGAAGAATGTAGATTGGGCAAAATTCAGGAAGGATGGATTTCCCCAATATCCCGAGCTATGTATTGTATTTTGTGGTATATATGCTATTGGGAAATATGGTATTGCAAATGCTCAAGATGTGACGGTGTCGGAGGAAGTTGACACTGGTGATGTCAATGTAGGTGGTGACAACAGTGGTTACAATGCATATGGTGACAACAGTGGTGGCAATGCCTATGGTGATGCTGGTGGTGGCCATACAGATGACTTCGGTGATCACCACACTAATGAGAGAGTCTTTACATCAGAAGATGCTGCAACTTCAACTCGTGGAAAGCACAAATTGGATAGGACTCCAAATACTAAGAGGAGAAGGAGGAGTACCAAAAACAGTATTGATGACACTTGTAAAGCTATCCAAGACTTTTTGAAAGTTAAGTCCAGTCAATCTGGTAGTGGCTCTGCGACCTCTGGGGTTATGCCATCACCTGAGGATCCTTTCTCCGTCGCTGCTGTGATGGATATTCTGCTTACTATGCCTGAGATAGACCAAGATCTTTACAATAAAGCAGTAAATGGAGCATGTGATAGTACCTCATGGAAGATGGCTTTCATTAAATCCACACCTGAAAGAAGAATTGGACTTCTTTATCATCTTTAATAGATTTATGAATTGAGTGGGGTAACGTAGAGATTGTATAACTTATGTTATCTATTAATATGTCGTTTTAAGTGTTGAGACTCTTCGTACTTATATGTAATGGCATCTTCTATTGAGACTATGACTTATGTTATTGATGTTTTTATATTTTTGTGATGATATAAGTACTATGGAAGAGGGATCAAATAGTATATGTAGTGAAGAGGTAGAACAAGTTCAACAATTCTTGGATAAGGATGATCTAGCCGTATTGCTAACGTGGTTGTGCACAGTTGCCATTGACGTGTCTGTGCATACAATAGAACCAATTAGGGACAGCAAATTATTAGGATCCGAATGAATAAGGGAGATTATTACTGGACATTCATATAGGATATATGAAGCCTTCAGGATGGAGAGGCATGTTTTTATAAATTTATGTGATTTGATGAGAGTAAGAGGTTGGTTAAAAGATAGTCGATATATTAGAATAGACGAACAAATTGGGATATTCTTATCTATGGTTTGTCATGGTAGCTCAAATAGAAATTTATGTGAGAGATTTCAACATTCTGAAGAAACGATCAGCAAGTATTTCGGCAAAGTGTTGAAAGCAATTATCAAACTTTCAAAAGAGATAATCAAACCACCGTTCTTTGATGTCATCCCTCAAGAAATTCTTATGGCTCCTAGTCATAAGCGCTATTTCAAGGTATGATTTCTATATCAACTTTATACCATCAAATACATGTAGTTCATAATCTTTTATAATCTTAGATTGGTAATAAATTGACAGGACTGCGTAGGTGCTCTGGATGGCACCCATATAAATGCTATTATCCCGGTGTCTCAGCAAGTTCGATTTAGAGGCAGGAGAGGGACTACCACACAGAATGTATTGTGTGTTTGCTCATTTGATATGAAATTTACTTTCGTGTATGCTAGATGAAAAGAATCTGCCAATGATTGTCGAGTGCTTTCGGCAGCACTCGAAACTCCTCAATTGCAATTTCCCCGACCACCACCCGGTATTTACTTTGTTTATATTGACATTTGTGATTATATTATGGTTTAATATCATAACAAATTTATATATATCATGTTGTAGGGAAATACTACGTGGCAGATTCCGGTTATGCAGCACTTCCGGGATTTTTAACTCCTTTTAGAAAGGAACGGTATCATCTCAGCGAATATAGAGGGAGTAGGAGACGACCAAGAATAGCAAAAGAGTTATTCAACTATAAGCAATATTCACTAAGAAATGTAATTGAGAGGTCATTTGGGACATTAAAGAATCGCTTCACCATTTTGAGACATATGCCTCCATTTACAATTCGGAAGCAAACACTTGTTGTAATTGCATGTTGTGCTCTTCATAATTACATTCGTGATCAAGATAGGATGGACAGAAATTTTTCCATGTATGGAGATCCGGAGTATCCATTTGGACCTATAGGAGGGGAAGTTGCAGATAATACATCGGATGAGCAGTCATCTGGGATGAACAGGCTTAGGATAAGAATTGCAAATAAAATGGCAAGGGATCACAATATGCATGAGATTTGTTGACTTTTGTAATATTGCTTTTACGTATTCACTGTGATGCAGTTGAACAATGAACTATATTACTTCATTATTGTGATGTCATGTATGGAAGGGTTCATGTTGAGATGTATGAAATTTTCATTTAAGGGGCACATATGACCATGTTGAAAATATTTTTCTTCACTCACCATTTTTCAAAATTAAATTGATAAGCATTTAATGAGAATGAGAAATCAATATCAAGTTTATATGTTTTAAAACTAAAAATAAAAAAAGTACTTGAAAAAATTTGATACAAACTTTAATTACAAAATTTTCTACGAAATATGCCATATGATCATGTTCAAAATGTTTGTCTTCACTAACCATGAACAAAATAAAATTAATGAGCTGAGCATTTCATAAGAATGAGAATTCAATATCAATTTTAAACTTTATTAAAGAAAAGGTTTTTTTTAAAATTTAAAACATAAATTTTTTGTCGTTTACCAAACGTGTTTCTGTTCTTTTTCTATTCTAGGAACAAAAATTGACTGCAGTTACCAAACGTATTTCTGTTCTTTTTTTATTCCAAGAACAGTTTTTTTTATACTTACCAAACGCGTTCTTTTGTTCAAAAACTATTCCCCGGACTAGAAACACTTTTTTTTATTTATGTTCCCAGGAACAAAAAAAGAACATAAATGTTTCCATGTGCTCCCATAGTTTACATGGAAGAGCTACATGGAAAGCAACAAATGAGCACACTATTGAGTAATAGTTAAAGTGCAATGCACTTAGCAAAAGAATGTAATGTTCATTCAAGAATTAGACATATCTAAAGGCCTTATCGTTTGATCAAGTGAGCATTAGAAGATAATGAGTTAAAGCTGTGAATGATTGATGGCTCGAAAAATCCAACTAATATGTTTACCAAGGTAATAGATAGAGAGAAAAATATTTGTGTACTACTACCACAAATATTACTTCGTGTTAATTGAAGAGGAGTGGCGTAGAAGCACGAGTTCCAATTGCTAGCTTTTGGACTAGATGGATGCAAAATTGCATGGTGCATCAGGTGCATCAGGTGTATCTATTTTCAAGTGGGAGATTATTGCAAGGTGAAGCCAAAATTTTTATTTAAGGTTGTTTTTGTCATTTCACTTCATTTTGCTTTTAGGTCAAAAACTACACCTCATATATTAGCTATTGAGTGGTAGTAGTTGGCCATTGAGCGGTAGTGGTTGGGAATGACTGAAAAGAAAATAGAAAGAAAAGAAAAAGAGAGGTAGGCCAAAAAGGAAGAAAAATGTGAGTGTGTGCGGCAAAGAAATATACATATTTGTAAGTGTTCTCAATTTCTTTATGCCCTTATTTTGAGAGAAAATTATTATTGTATTCCGATTTGCTTCGAAATTTAGTGAATTTGCAAGGTGTTTTTGTGTGATGACATGGCCCAAGTTTGGATGAACCTTGAAAACAAATTTTCATGGTGTGTTTTTTTGGTTCTCTTCTTTTATTATTACATTTTGCCTATGTGCATTGTTTGCTTGTGTTATTATTTTAGAATTGGTGTGTGATTCCTATCAATTACTTTGAGCTCACCTGCATTGGAAACTTCTCCTGGATTAGAACTGTTAAAATATGTCTCAAGTTTGAGGGGGAAGTACACCATCAGTGCCAAAAGTTGTGTACAACGCTCACTTTGGTGCCAAAAGCTTCTGTCGGATCACTTAAGTGCCAAATCGAAAGAAAAACAATCATTTTGGTGCCACCAGCAAGAGATTCCGACCAAAATGATTACGTGACTTTTATATTTTTAAAAAAAATCGAGAAGCCTTTTAAACGACGCCGTTTTCCGTCCTTCTTAAGAAAACAATATCGTTTTGCCATCAAATGTGGATGGCCTCACAAAAACAACGCCGCACAGCTCATTTGGGATTGAAATTAGGGTTTTTTTTGTTCAATCCTCGTCGACATAGCTTGCTCGGCCACCGTCGCTCAGCCTTCGTTGTAGTTGCTCGACTAGGTGAGCAAGGAGAGATTGAGGTTGTTTCTCGGGCAAGAAGCGATGGGAAAATAGGAGGTAAGGGTGGAGGAGGAGGAGGAAGAAGGGGGGTCAAAGGTGCAGAGAGAGAGAGAGAAGACAAGAAGTGCGAGGGAAACAAGAAGGGCGCAGATGGAGATGGTGGATTGGGCTCTGCTCAAAGAGTGGTTGGTGCTGGTGTTGTTCTTCGGGGAAGAAGACAATGCTGCCATGCCCTCTCTCTCTCTCGATTTGGAGATTTAGGGTTTCAGCTTGGGGGAAAGACACTAAACAACGTCGTTTTGTGGTTTACATGCTGACTATACTTTCCATCGAGCCACATCAGTGTCAAAAATTAATAAAAAAGTGTCACGTCGGATTTCCGGTCAATCTTATCGAAGTTGGCATTAAAATGATCATTTTTCAAACTTTTTGACACTTAAGTGATCCAAAATAAACTTTTGGCACAAAGTGAGCGTCGTACACAACTTTGGACACTGATAGTGTACTTCTCCCCAAATTTGAGCCCATTGAACAATACTCATTCTAAATAAATTAGATTGGACGACCTTATGATTTTGTGGGAGTTCTTCTTCGGTCCAACTGCACATTATTGCATTTATGTTTAGCTGCAACTGTGAGAGAAAGAAGATTGCATATGGATTTCATTTTGCATTTATTTATCAGCATTTGTAGAAAAGTAGTAGAGAAAACCTACGAGTTTTATTAACTCTCTTTCCTTGGCTCTATGCGAAGCTGTAATCGAGTTAATGGAGAGACTTGCTCAAGCGGCAAATATGGAATCCCTCTATTTGCATATTAAATGAAGGAACCCACGTGAAGAAGCATGTGGAAGCCTCAGTGAAAGAGGAATGAAAAAGGAAGTTGGATGGAACCCATCTTAATAAATGCAAGGTGGATTTTTTTATCTTGAGAAGATCCTTTCCCATGTGAGCATCATGAAGTGCAATAATGATTATTCAATGGTCAGTCATTGAATGATGAAGACTCTCTCTTGTGCATTATAAAAGAGAGTGAGAGGCACGGGACAAGAATTGCACCAAGTTACTTTGGTGGCCGAGAGAAAAAAAAAGTCCTCTGTGGCCGAGAGGAGAGAGAGCTCTGAGACTACACAAAAGAAGAAAACATGTAGGGAGTTTTTCTCCGAAGATTTTAGAGCAATTTGCTTGTTGTAATTGTTGCGATAGGGCGAGCGATCGAACAAAATATAGACGGAAGAAAAAAAATAAATCGGACACCAGATTTACGTGGTTCAGTCATAAAGACCTACGTTCACGGGGAGAACAGCAGCGAATTTCACTATAGATCAAGTGATACAAGGAGATTACACACTCAAGTCACTCAAACACTCTCTCGGTGTTTCCCAAATCCCAATTTAATCCAAACCCAAGTTACGGCACAAAATTACCACACAAGCTCAAAACAAACTCTGAAAAAGAACTCATTTTCTTGATCGCGCTTCAGCTTGAAAACATGCGGCTCCTCTTTTTCTCTCGTACGGGTGTAGCAGCAACACCCCGAAAAAAAAAAAAAAAAAAAAAAAAAAAAAAAAAAAAAAAAAAAAAACCTATTTTGTGGCTTCGTAGGGTTTATTTCCACAAAGACTTCGGCCTGTACGTGCAGCAATCGACAAGCGAAAACCCTCGGCGTCCCATATATATGTGTGTGTGCCCAAGGTCAAAAGTTTGACCTTGGGCCCCACTTTCCTTTTAATTCTTCACGTGCAGAGCTTCTCCCTTGGGCGGCATCTTCCTAAAAGGAAAATAAGACCTTCAATTATTTCTATACATGTGCCCTGACTTGGGCCCACCACATTCTATTTTGTCTTCTTCACGCACGTGAACTTCATCTACACGCATTCGGATTCCGCAAGCAATTGAAGAAAACTTTGCTTCAATTTATTTTATATTCAAAATTCAGTAATTCGCTTCGGGCTTAAACTCGAGACATATTTTAACAATCTCCACATTGGCTCAATGTTTGAGCCAAATTACAATCGCTCCGCAAAACATTCAAATTCTGCTACTACTTTCCCATAGCCCCCGATGGGCTCAACCACCACAGATATTATCCAAGTTTAAGCCTCGCTTGAACTTCGCCATAAGTGAGGACCTCATTAGAATAGCAACTCACATGCACCTTTAACTACTTCGCAAGGATTTTCTGACATAACCTCCTCAACTGCATATAAAGTAAAACCATTGCTGCATCCATATCTATCAGGAGATCGAATACATACCATGTTAATTTCAGCAGTTACAGCAACTATTGGCTCTATAAGCTCCACCTCGCTACAAACACCATATGTGTCGATTACTTTGCTAGTACTCATACTCGCTACCTCAGGAATTTCTGGTCGCAACTCCACCTCAAGCTGAACACCGTCCAGATCCGTATTAACATTGCTATAATCACTCCTAGCCAGAAGTACTTGAGACTCATCAAGGGTAACTTCTCTGCTGTTAACAGGTGAATTTATATCTGGGCACCACAACTAATCACCCCGCTCACCTTGTGCATAGCCATGGAATATGCATCTTGCCCTCCAATCGAGCTTACCATCACCATTCGAAAATAATATGGGCAACCAAACATTCTAATAATAGAATAATCAGCAACATTACCTAACAACACTTCTTCAGGAGTCTGCCATTCAATAGCAGTTGATGGGGATCTATTCACCAAGTAGCTTACCGTACTTAGTACATCAGCCAGGAATCTCCTAGCCATACCAGCACTAGAGATAATTTTGCGAGCCGTCTCTAGTAATGTTTCGCTCATCAATTCTACAAATTGTTGTGATTTATTGGCACTAGTGCGGTGTTTCACTATGCCCTCTTTCATGCAGAATTTATTTGCCGGCTTCGAGCAAAACTCCATGCTATTGTCAGTCTGCACATGCTTGATCGACTTACCAGTCTCCGTCTCGATCAAAGCTTTTGACTGCAAGATCCTAACACCAGCATTAAACTTATGCCTTGGCACAAACACCCTAGTCTTCCTCGAGCAATCAAAAGACTCTTGAACAGATGCATCCGACGTCTCCGCAGCGGAATTTATCACTATCTCACCTTGAAGTTTATATAGGCCATCGTGCTTGATTCATTTCATTATCACTAGGGCACCTTAAACAACCTTCATAATTCCACATTTTGAAGAATACCTGCAACCAGCTGAATCTAGGGCACTCAAGGAAATTAAGTTCTTTTTCAATTCTGGAACATGCCTCACTCTAGTCAATGTCCTCACGATACCATCATGCATTCTGATTTTAACATCACCAACACCCACAACATCGCACTTAGTGTTATTCCCTAATTGGACTTTACCACTACTCGTGCATTGATAAGTGATAAACCAGTTTTTATTTGGTGTGACATGAAAAGAACAACCAGAATCCATAACCCATCCATCAAGCGATGAATCATTAGTGACAGACAAGACATAATTGGCATTATTTTCTACAGCTGCAACATTATCTGCAGAATCAACTATAATTTCCTTACCCATTTTCATTCTTCAGCTTAAGACAACCCCTTTTAAGATGCCCCCTCTTGCCACAGCTCCAACAGACAACATTAGCAATCCTAGATTGACTACGCCTGTTCATATTAGTACTGCCATTACCCACACGTGTTACAAATCTTCCTCTATTTTCACCTACTAGAGCAGTAGATACAGATTCGCCAGATTCTCTTCTACGAATGTCCTCGCTCAGAATCAAATCTCGAACCCCATCAAACGTCAAACTTGTTGACCCAGAGGAATTACTAACAGCAGTAACGGTAGTATTCCAACTATCAGGCAATGAGAATAATAGAATCAAAGCATGTACCTCGTCTTCAAAATCAATATCAACTAAACTCAATTGACTAACAATCACATTGAATTCATTGATATGATCTGCAACTGATGCACCTTCTTTCATCTTCAAGTTAAACAGACGCCGCATCAAACAGACCTTGTTGATCGCAGAGGGCTTCTCGTACATATCCGACATGGCTTGCATCAAATCAGCAGTGGTCTTCTCCTTCAGGATGTTAAACGCGACGTTACGAGCCAACGTCAGACAAATAACACCCATAGCTCGTCTATCTAGCAAATCCCAATCAGCTTGCTTCATCGTCTCTGGTTTCTCCCCAAATAAAGGCAAGTGCATATTCATCTGGTAAAGATAATCTTCAATCTGCATCTTCCAAAAACTAAAATCCTTCCCATCAAATCTGTTGATTTTCACTTTTACTTCTTCTGTCGCCATCGATTCGCTTCAACTTAGCCAAACCTAGCTCTGATACCACTTGTTGCGATAGGGCGAGCGATCGAACAAAATATAGACGGAAGAAGAAAAATAAATCGGATACCAAATTTACGTGGTTCAATCGTAAAGACCTACGTCCACGGGGAGAGCAGCAGCGAATTTCACTATAGATCAAGCAATACAATAAGATTACACACTCAAGTCACTCAAATACTCTCTCGGTGTTTCCCAAACCCCAATTTAATCCAAACCCAAGTCACGGCACAAAATTACCACACAAGCTCAAAACAAACGTTGAAAAAGAACTCCTTTTCTTGATCGCGCTTCAGCTTGAAAACATGCGGCTCCTCTTTTTCTCTCGTAGGGTGTAGCAGAAACACCCAAAAAAAAAAAAAAAAAAAAAAAAAAAAGACCTCTTTTGTGGCTTCGTAGGGTTTATTTCCACAGATACTTCAGCCTGTACGTGCAGCAACCGACAAGCGAAAACCCTCGGCGTCCCATATATGTGTGTGTGTGCCCAAGGTCAAAAGTTTGACCTTAGGCCCCACTTTCCTTTTAATTCTTCACGTGCAGAGCTTCTCCTTTGGGCGGCATCTTCCTAAAAGGAAAATAATACCTTCAATTATTTCTATACATGTGCCCTGACTTGGGCCCACCACATTCTATTTGTCTTCTTCACACATGTGAACTTCATCTACATGCATTCGGATTCCGCAAGCAATCAAAGAAAACTTTGCTTCAATTTATTTTATATTTCAAAATTCAATAATTCGCTTCGGGCTTAAACTCGAGACATATTTTAACAGTAATTACACCCTGTCTTGATTTAGTCAATTAAATTCTTACGAGAAGAATTTGTTTAATTCCTTGAGTGAGGTTTCACTAAAAATTATAATGAGCTAAATACTGTGTGGGTTATTTAATATAATTAAAGGCTGAGAAACATTGAGAGAGTATTTGAGTGCTTGAATACTTGTAATTTATGTTATATTGCTTAGTTTCTATAGGGGAACTCCATAATGCTTTTTCCATAGATGTAGGTTCCGATATTTGGATCAAACCATATAAATCCGATGTTCGATTTCATTTCCTTCCTTTCAACAATTTTATCTGATTCAATTATGGCTTGGGAGAGGGCGCCTAGTGGGCCGCTCCTCTGCCCCTGCATGACGGTAGGCCGTGCCTTTGTCCCTGCATGACGCATTTTAAAACCGTAAGGAATCAGTATCTAAAGCGGATAATATTATACAGTGAGGCCCGAGTCATTACAAACGATACGCTGAATGATTCAAAATAGTCAATAGGTGGATGAGATGATATCGACGTACATTCCATCGATCCGAGTTAAAGCATAACGGATCTTCGAAATTTCTCAAATTTGTTTGACCGTATTGAAGCCACACAATAACTTTCCATCCTTTAGGTGTTACATAACCTGCAAGTCTTCCTTATCATTAGAACATGACTATCAAGAACGACTTCCGATATCAACAAAACTCCCGTTGAATTTATGTTTAGTACCTTGATGTTCGAAGTCTCGATTGCTGAATTCGAACACAAAAGCTGATACATTGGCTAGTATGAGTATTTCTTCTACCACCTTAAGAAAAATAGATGAATTAATTCAAGTTCGACAGTTTTGTGATGATGAGAGGGAATCCTGAGGTGATCTGGTACCGTCAAATGGGTGGGTTGGGTCAAGTTCAAATCAAATCAAAAATTGTCCGACCCATATTGACTCATTTAACTCATTTTAACCAATTTTCATGCCATATAAATTTTTTGACCCATACCCAACCCATATTACTAAAATTACTTCCATATTTAGCCAAATTTAGGAAAACTCTTGTGACTTTTTTAAAGATTTTTTTGCTAAAATATTTCCAATTCTGCAAAAGCTTATTTTTTATAAAATGATATTGCTAAAACTATTTCATTAAATACAAATTTGATGGATAATTTTTAATTTTTAAAAAATTGAGGCTCTCTTTTTTTCTTGAAAAATATTTTTATGAAGTTATTTTATCAAAAAATAACAATATTTTTCGATATTTACCTGAAATTTGAAAATAAATCAAAAAATTGAAAATCTGATTGCAATCCTTTTAATATCTTTTTATTTTTTTAAATCTAATTTCTAATTTTTTGATTTTTTAATAATCAATTTTTCAAATTTTCTTTTCTTTTCTTTCATTTTTTTTTTTTTTCTTTTTCTTTTTTCTTTTGTCGGTCACCAACCACGGCGACAACTAGCAAGCTAAACTCACTAACCTCAAGCAAGGCTCCACCTCACTAAACCTGACGAGGCTTGAGCCTCGCTAAAGGCCGGTGAAGTCTTGGCCTCACCAGTCCTTGGCAAGCTCGAGCTTACCGAATTCTCATTGGATCAACGAGGCTTGAACCTCACTAGTTGTCGATGAGGTCTCAATCTTGCCCAATCAGTGAGCTCGAGCTTGCCTAGCCAACCGTCGCTATCACCAACCATCGGTAAAAGAAATGGAAAAAGGAAGAAAAAGGAAAATAAAAGAAAAATAAAAATAATTTTGATTTTTTAAAAACATTTTTATAAGAGGAAGAGAGAGTGTGGGTGAGCTAATGGGTTGAAAATGGGTCTAAACTCAACCCATTTAAGAGCCATTTATTGTAGCCTTTAAGTTTACAACCCATTTAAGATCATCTCTTTAAAATTGAGTGATCCATAGATGATCCATTTATATTTTAAATGGGTCATATATGGGTTTAAGACCTATTTTGACAGGTCTATGCAAGATAAAGAAAAAAGGGGGAACAAATGAATGGATCTTGCTCGTGTACTTCATCCTTGTAACATCTTCATTTGTGATGAGCTCTCCAATCTTGTTCTTGCTAAAAGCCACGTTTTCCTCCTGCAGGAAAATTCACATGACGAGTTGTCAAAAAAAAGAAAATTCACATGACGAATGGAGGCAACTATAAAGTCATGTTATGCTTTTTCAATTGCATATTTAATCCCCAAAATGACTTTAAAATAAATCCAATTAGCCAATCGATCAATTTACCCTGAGTTTATGAAGAACATTTTGGTGCAAGGCAAGAAAATAAAAGGCCCAAGTGCATGCACTAGACATGGATTCAAAGCCTCCAATGAGGAGACTCACGATGTTATCAGCCACCTCATCATCGCTCAACTTGTTCCTACTCTCATCTTCATCCATCAGATCAATCCACTCATGCTGCTTTCGCTTCCTCCTCTCAAGCTCTGCCCTAAGTATCTCCACCAGCTTCTTCCTGCACTATACAACCATCATCCTTGCAACATCAAATGTTTGTCATTTGAACCAAAAAAAGCATGTAACAATGGAAAAAGGCAAATAGTCTTGCGCTCGGCAAAACTGTTACGAGAAAGTAATAACAAGATTTATATATGTGTGTGTGATGGGTTTTTTTTATTTATTGGGCTAAGTCAAGCCCATCCACCCATGTTGGGCCAAACTTGTCCCATAAGAGGGAAGAAGGCAATTATTTTTTAAGTGAAAATAACTGCTGTATAAATATAAAAAAAGAATAAACATTGGAAAACAAAATAAAACAGCATGTTTTTTTTCTCCCTTTGAGATAGTAATGTATTCCCTCTTAAAGAACAAAACTCCAGTGCTTCGATCAATTCCTTTAAGACTACAACAAATAGTTAATAAGTGGCAAATAAGGTATGTACGTTTTCGTGATATGCCTTTTGATTGGTGTTACATGATTCCTGGGCACGTTTCCACATTTGTTTTTAATATTCAATCGTTCAAGTATCGGTTCATTTTTCAAGAATCCATTCCGTCATTGGTATCAAAGCAATGTTATTCCTATTTCCCGATCTTTCTTTTTATGTTTATAATTGATTTTTGGCCAAAATTTTGACAAATGTCGCCGTCAAACACTCAAGATGAAAATCCCGACACCAGCATGTTGTTCGCCCCTTCTTTTCGATTTTATGTGAGTCAAAGTTTATTTAAAACAGCATTGGGTCATAGTTCTTATCGAGACAAGAAAAACGAGTGAAGGCACACCGCCAAAGGTGGCCAAACGTGCCGCTACATGCAACCGAAAGGAAGTAGGGTCATCGGCACGAGCCAGTTTCCCTTGAGCGCATGTGCCACACGTGTGTGTAGCAATCGCAGGCACATGTGCCGCATGCGCGTGCGAGCAATTGCCCATGTGCATGCGCCACACACACGGCTAACGTCATTATGACATCAGCCAACCATTGCTCACGCATATGCGAGGCACATGCAGCTGATGTCACATGCAAGCCACATGTGGCTGACGTCACGATGATGTCAGCCTAGGCGATGGGTCATTACAAACGATGTGCTGAATGATTCAAAAAAGTCAATAGGTGGATGAGATGATATCAACGTACATTCCATTGATCCGGGGTCTGTGACAATTCAGCATTAATGACGTATGGGACAAATCAGAGCCGACGCGTTTCGTGAGGGCCAACGCACAAGGAGATTTTACTCATTGGTGTCAATTAGGCGGTCTGTGAATGACGTATGGGACAAATCAGAGCTGATGCATTTCGTGTGGGAGGAGGTTGTTGCGTGCATGCCTCCAAAGTGGACAATATTATGGTTTACAATTTAGCATTAATGACGTATTGGACAAATCAAAGCCAACGCATTTCGTGAGGGAGGAGGTTGTTGTGTGCATGCCTTTTCGTGAGGGAGGAGGTTGTTGCGTGCATGCCTCCAAAGTGAACAATATTATGGCTTGGGAGAGGGTGCCCAGTGGGCTGCGCCTCTGCCCCTGCATGACGGTGGGCCGCACTTCTGTTCCTGCATAACGCGTTTTAAAGCCGTGAAAAATCAGTATCCAAAGCGGATAATATTACAGTGGGGTCCGGGTCGTTACAAACAATGCACTGAATGATTCAAAAAAGTCAGTAGGTGGATGAGATGATACCAACATACATTCCATCGATCCGAGTTAAAGCATAACGGATCTTCGAAATTTCTCGAATCTGTTTGACCGTATCGAAGCCACACAATAACTTTCCATCCTTTAGGTGTTACATAACCTGCAAGTCTTCCTTATCATTAGAACATGACTATCAAGAACGACTTCCGATATCAACAAAACTCCCCGTTGAATTTATGTTTAGTACCTTGATGTTCGAAGTCTCGATCGCCGGATCAAACACAAAAGCTGACACATTGGCTAGTATGAGTATTTCTTCTACCACCTTAAGAAAAATAGATGAATTAATTCAAGTTCGACAGTTTTGTGATGATGAGAGGGAATCTTGAGGTGATCCGGTACCGTCAAATGGGTGGGTAGGTCAAGTTCATATGAGATCAAAAATTGTACGACCCATATTGACTCATTTAACCCATTTTAATCAATTTTCATGAAATATAAATTTTTTTGACCCATACCCAACCCATATTACTAGATTACTTCCATATTTAGCCAAATTTAGGAAAACTTATTCTTATGACTTTTTTTAAAGATCGTATTGCTAAAATATTTCCAATTCTATGAAAGCTTATTTCTTATGATTTTTTTATAAATTGATATTGCTAAAACTCTTTCATTAAATACAAATTTGATGGATAATTTTTAATTTAAAAAAATTAAGGCTCTCTTTTTTTCTTGAAAAATATTTTTATGAAGTTATTTTATCGAAAAATAACAATATTTTTCAATATTTACCTTAAATTTGAAAATAAATTAAAAATTGAAAAATCTGATTGCCTTTTAATATTTTTGATATTTTTTTTATTTTTTAAAAATATAATTTCTATTTTTTTATTTTTATTTTTTAATAATCAATTTTTCAAATTTTCTTTTCTTTTCTTTTCATTTTTTTTTTTTCATTTTCCTTCGTTCACCAACCATGGCGACAACCTATGTAGCACGGACACGCGACACGCGACACGTGACACGACGCGACACGACACGCGATACGTCATTTCTTAAAAAGTAAAGAATTTCGACACGTTCCGACACGTTATATATTAAATAAATATTTTTATTTTTAATTAATTTTGTGAATAAATAAGAACTTATAATAAATTTACACTATTAATATTAATAAATCTATTCATAAAAAAATTTAAAAAACATATTCATAATTAATATGTGTACATATTTAAAAATATATTTTTTATTTTAACAAAATTTATTCGCCTAAAATCCTCTTTCCTCGTTTCTCTCCCCTCTTTTCCCACACCACCACCCCCAAAATCCTCCCCTTCGATTTTGCGATCTGCCCCACTCTCTCTCTCCCCCTCCCTTCCCCCTACGCCCACTTGCTCCCTGCCACCCCTAGCCCCCTCAGTCTCTCTCTCTCTCTCTCTCTCCCTTTCCCCTACACCACCACCTGCTCCCTGCGTCCCCATCACCTGCGCGCCCCCATCAATCGCCCCATCCCCCTCAGTTTCTTCCCCTTCTCTCCTCTCTCCTCTCCCCCTCCCCCTCCCTTTCCCCCACGCCACCACCTGCTTCCCTCCCCCATCAATCCCCTCCATCCCCGTTCTTCCCAATGTTCCCATGCTCTCTCTCTCCCCGCCCCCGTCCCCCTCCCCGTCCCCCTCCCCCACGCCACCACCTTCTCCCCGCCCCTTAGTTTCTTCCTCACGATCTTCTCAACTCTTTCGGTCGCCTAACCCTCCTTCGCAGCAGCAAGCCTCGCGGCGAGGCCCCGCCGCCGGCCCTCCATCGCTCGGTTTATGCTGTTCCTCTCGCCGTCGCGGCCTCACCTCCGCTTCCTCGGCCTCTTCCTCACCTCACTCTACCCACCATCGTCTTCTTCAACAATCTCTCTCGGACACGCGTGTCGAGCGTGTCGAGAAAAGTTGACCACGTGTCGGATTTCTCGACACGCGTTGACAAAGTCGTTCGGGCACTCGACACGTGTCGGACACGACTCGGAAGGCTCGGCAACGTGTCCTAGGCGACAACTAGTGAACCGAACTCACTAACCTCAAGCAAGGCTCCACCTCACTTAATCGATGAGGCTTAAGCCTCGCTAAAGGCCAGCAAAGTCTTGGCCTCGCCAATCCTTAGCAAGCTCAAGCTTGCTGGAGCTTGCCCAAGCCCAACAAGCTCGATTTTCATTGGATCGACGAGGCTTGAGCCTCACCAGTTGTCGGTGAGGTCTCAACCTTGCCCAATCGGTGAGTTCGAGCTCGCCTAGCCAACCGTCGTTGTCACCAGCCATCGGCAAAGGAAATGGAGAAAGGAAGAAAAAGGAAAAAATATAAAATAAAAAAGGAAAATAAAAGAAAAATAAAAATAATTTTGATTTGTTAAGAACATTTTATAAGAGGAAGAGAGAGTGTGGGTGAGTTAATGGGTTGAAAATGGGTCTAAACTCAACCCATTTAAGACCCATTTATTGTAGCCTTTAAGTTTACAACCCATTTAAGATAATCTCTTTAAAATTGAGCGATCCATATATGATCCATTTATATTTTAAATTGGTCATATATGGGTTTAAGACCTATTTTGACAGGTCTATGCAAGATAAAGAAAAAAGGGGGAACAAATGAATGGACCTTGCTCGTGTACTTCATCCTTGTGACATCTTCACTTGTGATGAGCTCTCCAATCTTGTTCTTGCTAAAAGCCACGTTTTCCTCCTGCAGGAAAATTCACATGACGAATGGAGGCAACTATAAAGCCATGTTATGCTTTTTCAATTGCATATTTAATCCCCAAAATGACTTAAAAATAAATCCAATTAGCCAATCGATCAATTTACCCTGAGTTTACGAAGAACATTTTGGTGCAAGGCAAGAAAATAAGGGTGCGAATGGTAATGTTTCTTTTTTTTTTTTTTTGTTCCAGGGAACAAAAACAAAAAAAAGTGTTTCTATTCCGGGGAATAATTTTTGAACAAAAGAACGCGTTTGGTAACGTTTGGTCCGGGAATAAAAATGAACAGAAACACGTTTGGTAAATTTTATTCTTTTTTGTTTCTTTTAATTTTTAATTTTTTTCCTTTCTTTTTTTTTTTTTTTTCCGGCCGGTCACCGGCCTCCGGTGACCGGCCGACGGGGCCGGCAGCCTCGCCTAGCCACGGCGAGGCTCGCCGGCCCTCGGCGAGGCCGAGCCTCGCCGTGGTTGGGCAAGGCTCGGCCTCGCCAGATCTGGGCGAGCCCGAGCTCGCCCAGCCAAGGCGAGGCTCGGCATCGCCGGCGCGGGCAAGGCCGAGCCTCGACAGCCGGTCGACGGCCGGTCGCCGGCCATGGCCAAGGCCGGCGACCGGTGAAAGAAAAAAAGAAGGAAAAAAAAAGAAGAAGAAAAGAAAAAGAGAAGAAGAAGAGAGGGAGAAACGTTTCTTGAAGAAACGTTTAAGAGCAAGAAACAACAAATCAAATTGTTTTTTTTTTTCGTTCTTATTTCGTAAACAAAAAAAAAAGCGAAACGCAACCAAACGCGCGTTTCGTTCTTTTTTTCCCGGGCACACTTTCCGTACAGAAGTGTGCCGGAAACGTTTCTTAGAAACGTTTTCATGCACGCCCTAAAAGGCCCAAGTACATGCACTAGACATGGATTCAAAGCCTCCAATGAGGAGACTCACGATGTTATCAACCACCTCATCATCGCTCAACTTGTTCCCATTCTCATCTTCAATCTGTATTAGTTCATCCATCATATCAATCCACTCATGCTGCTTTGCTTCCTCCTCTCAAGCTCTGCCCTAAGTATCTCCACCAGCTTCTTCCTGCACTATACAACCATCATCCTTGCAACATCAAATGTTTGTCATTTGAACCAAGAAAAGCATGTAACAATGGAAAAAAGCAAATAGTCTTGCGCTCGGTAAAACTATTATGAGAAAGTAATAACAAGATTTATGTGTGTGTGTGTCAAAATCAAATGTTTGTCATTTGAACTAAGAAAAGCATGTAACAATGGAAAAAAGCAAATAGTCTTCCGCTCGGCAAAACTATTATGAGAAAGTGTGTGTTGGGTTTTTTTTATTTATTGGGCTAAGAGCCCATCCGCCCATGTTGGGCCTAACTTGTCACATAAAGGAATGACCCATAAGAGGAAGAAGGCAATTAATTTTTAAGTGAAAATAACTGCCGTATAAATATGAAAAAGAATAAACATTGGAAAACAAAATAAAACAGCATGTTTTTTTTCTCCCTTTGAGATAGCAATGTATTCCCTCTTAAAGAACGGAACTCTAGTGCTTCGATCAATTCCTCTGAGACTGTAACAAGTACTTAATTTATGGCAAATAAGGTATATATGTTTTTGTGATATGCCTTTTGATTAGTGTTATATAATTCCTGGGCACGTTTCCACATTTATTTTTAATATTCAATTGTTCGAGTATCGATTCGTTTTTTAGAAATTCATTTCCATCATTGATATCAGAGCAATGTTGTTCATATTTCCTAATCTTTCTTTTTATGTTTATAATTGATTTTTGGCCAAAATTTTGACAAATGTTGCCGTCGAACGCTCAAGGATGGAAATTCCGACACCCGCATGTTGTTCGCCCCTTCTTTTTTATTTTATGTGAGTCAAATTATTTAAAATAGCATTGGGTCATAGTTCTTATCGATACAAGAAAAACGTGTGGAGACACACCGCCAGAGGTGGCCAAACGCGCCGCTACGTGCAGCCGAAAGGAAGTAGGGTCATCGGCACGAACCAGTTTCCCTAAAGCGCACGTGCCACACGTGTGTGCAGCAATTGCAGGCACATGCGCCCCATGCGCGTGCGAGCAATTGCCCATGTGCATGCGCCACACACACGGCTAACGTCATTAAGACATCAGCCAACCACTGCTCACGCATTTGCGAGGCACATGCGGCTAACGTCACGATGACGTCAGCCTAGGCGATGGGTCGATCGGTCCGACCTGATCCGATCATCCGTTGATCATTGACCAACTATATGAAATTATTCACTTTTATTATGAACATCTTGAATTTACCAAAAATTATATGAAATTAGCATTTTTTTTTTTGTATGAATGTTAACTTTTCTCCGCTTAAGTTTTGTAGTTTTGGTCTACCAACTTTACTTTGAATTGTTTATCAACCTCTATATGTTTTTTTTTTTAATTATACAGAACTTTTATATTAAGTTGCCATTTTTATTTGCTTTCTGACCATCCATTTTTCTACAGTTAAATTAGCAACTAATTTAGTACTACCACCTCTTATTTGAGATAAGTACCAACATTTCTTTGTTTCTTTTAAATACTATTTGGTCTTATATCTTAAAAAAATACTTCTCTTGCCAACTTTGATTTATCTTTATCAACGCTTTAAATATACCAATCATTTATGAAATTGCCAACAATTAAAGAGAATTAGAATCGTTTTCCTAATTAGGTAACCCAATGAAAGTTTGGTAACCTAGAACAAGCTGAAAACTCAATCGATTGAAGTCCTCTGCCCTTCCACACCATTGTCGTCGCTTGCGTCCCCCTCAATTTGATGGCTACTTGCTTGATCTGGGATTAGGACATGTTCTTCGTTACAGCGTACACAAACATTATGCAATGCACCTCCACATATTCTTACTGTGGTATTAGAGCTGCCTTCTGCCCAATTTTCGCATCTGCGGCCTTATTTGTCAAATTCTGCATGTCGCTCCTAATCCAACTTACACGCGAGAAGGGTATTGAATTATCTCACGTCATTTATTTACGGAATTTATGTACTACATGTATATATAGATATGAAAGTTTTTGATATCATAAGAATGGCATGAATATCCAAGTTTGACCAGTTCGCGCATGAATTGTTTCCACAATACCGAGGGCGTAGAAAGTGGGGGCAGGAAAACTTGTTAAGACTAAGACAAATGCACGCGCAACGCGAGTTTAGGATCAAAAGTGAGTCCATAACAAAACCCGCTACAAATCAGCTGAAATCCAGACAATCCTAGAAAACGTGGGACTAAGAAACTCAGCATCAGATTCAAACGTGGCGATTCACATCCCCGGAAATGCATCGAGGAACGCCTCTCGTTTCGCTGTCGGAGCTTCTTCAGCGATACGCACTTCCAGTTTAATCAATCGGCAGGTAATCACTCAGTGCGTCACCAACTCGGAGAGCTTGCTCTCGGACTGTTGAAACCATTTAGACCGGTTTGCATTGAGAAGGAAGGGAAATCCACTTCGGCGCCGGACAACATGAGTAGCACAGAGGACTCAATTCACTCAGCTAACTTGGTAAATGAAGAGAACCCTTCACGCTCTGCTGCAGATGGTAGGAAAGCAGGAGGATGGAGAGCCATTAAGTACATTCTAGGTAATGCGGTCCTCAATCTACACACTTCACTTCAGTTTCAGTTCATAATAGCTGCTCCTCCTGAACATTCGAGTGATCATTTCTCTCTGTCTCCTGTCTTTGTCTAGGCATAATATATCATTTGATGCTAAAAAGTTAGAATTTCTTGTTTCGACTTTGAAGGGAATGAATCGTTTGAGAAACTAGCTTCGATGAGCTTGGTGTCTAACATAACGATGTATCTGCGTACTGAGTACAACATGGGCGGCATTCTTTTGGTTAACGTGGTGAACATCTGGTCCGGTTCCTCGAACATCACATCCCTTGCTGGCGCTTTCATTTCTGATACGTACCTGGGCAGGTTCCGAACTCTCCTTTATGGCTCGTCAGCATCTCTCTTGGTAACCTCCCTATTCGTCATCCTCGATAAATTTTCCAGGTGTCCGTCTCGATTTCGATAATCAACGGAAGTTTTCATTCATAGGGCATGTTGACCATGACTCTAACCGCGGGTATACCACGATTACACCCGTCCAAGTGCATCGGCAAATCCAATTGCCCACAGCCTCAGAGTTGGCAGCTTTGTTTTCTCTTTGCTGGACTCGCCCTCTTGGCCATTGGAGCAGGCGGCATTAGGCCTTGCAATATCGCATTCGGGGCCGATCAGTTTGATACTAGAACAGATAATGGAAGAGCACAACTGGAGAGCTTCTTCAACTGGTGGTACTTCTCCTTCACCGTTGCACTCCTCATAGCTCTCACCGCTGTCATCTACGTTCAGACTAATGTTAGTTGGGTTCTCGGGTTCGCCATTCCGACCGCTTGCCTTGGACTGTCTATATCCATTTTCCTGCTCGGTCGTAAGACTTATATCTGCAAGAAGCCTCAAGGAAGCATTTTCGTGGATATGGCTAAGGTGCTTGTGGCTGCATGTTGGAAGCGTCGCCAAACTCTTGGACCCGATTGGGAGCAACCGTCCTACGATCCTTCACCAGAAGAATCAGACCAGGGGGTGGTCAAGCTAACTCGTACGTACAGATTCCGGTTTCTGGATAAAGCAGCTCTTATCATCGATCCCAATGAATTGGATGGCCAAGGAATGTCGAAGAACGGCTGGAGGCTGTGCAGTGTCCAGCAGGTAGAGCAATTCAAATGCTTGATAGGAATCTTGCCAGTTTGGATATCGGGAATAGCCTGTTTCATTGCCATGGACCAGCAGAACACATTCGGGATTCTTCAGGCTATTCAGATGAACAAATCGATCGGACCCCACTTCGAGATTCCGCCAGCTTGGATGACCCTCTTCTCGATGATCGCGCTCTCGATATGGATCTTCATCTACGAGCGCATTTACATCCCCCAGGTGCGGAGAATCATTAAGAAAGACAAGAGGTTGACAATGCAGCAGAGGATCAGCACAGGGATAATCATGTCGATTCTGTGCATGTTGGTAGCTGGAATCGTGGAGAGGAAGCGTCGAGATTCGGCCTTAAGCCGGGGTTCGTACGAATCTCCTATTACTGTCGCATTACTCTTGCCGCAATTCGTCTTATCAGGAATGGTCGAAGCATTTGCAGCAGTAGCACTTTTGGAGTTCCTCACCACACAAATGCCAGAGAGCATGAGAACGGTCGCCGGTGCGATCTTCTTTCTCAGCTTGTCCATTGCAAGCTACATAGGCTCCTTCCTTGTCAATATGATTCACATAATCACTCGCAAGAACAGGAACTCGCCATGGTTGGGAGGTCATGATCTTAACAAGAACAGGCTCGAGAACTACTACTACATCATCGCTGCAGTTGGTGCGGCAAACTTTGTGTACTTCAATTTCTTCGCCTGTCATTATGTTAAAAAAGTCGATCTTCCTGGAGACGTGAGAGAGATCCAGTTGGAGAACTCCGCTTCTGGCCATAGAGAAGATCTATAACACGAATGAAAAGTGTGGCGACAGATATCGAACAAATCGGCGAAACACAGCATAGAGATGTGTCTAAAACCACACTATTCGCGCAATTTTGAAGATCTGATCCGAAATTCTACTTGATCTGGGCACCAAGATCGATAGTAGTCTAATTAACTGTGAAAGACGTCCGTGTGACAATAATTAGTATGAATTATTCAGTCTACCACATCAACGGTGAATAAGGACATGCCTTTTCCTGAAATAGACAGTAGGCAAAATTCACGGACTGGGATTTACATTCTTTCACCTAGCCTGATTGCCATTTTTCTGGCAGCACCCTAAACTCCTTGCTCTTTTCCCAACTTCTACATATAATGGCATTACTCACAACATAAAAGTGAACGATCAATGAGCGAGATTTACTCTTATTTCGATCCGACACTTGTCGATGGATTGGATATCTGTTCCCCCGGGTCTTTAGAAACACCAACCTGTACCATGAATCCATGCCTTCTCTCCTTCCCAATTGTGGGCATGGCGAACAGCACAATAATGATATTGTGCTCCGACAAGCATCACTATAGGGTGATGGGGCTTTTTATAGGATAAAGACACCACAAATGCCATAATTTTTGTACAACAATCACTTGAGAGCCGTAACTTTCTTTTCTACAATTTGAGTGCCAAAACTTTGAAAAAAACGATCGCTTGAATACCAATTTTTAAAAAAATGTTCACCTAATTGCCAAAAATTGGCTGGCATAACACTAGTGGTGAATATTTTTAAAAGTTATGATACTCAAGCTATTGATTGAATATAGCACTCTAACTAATCAATAATGAAGTTATAACACTCATGTGATTAAAAAAAAAAAGTTATGGCATTCAAGCGAACACGATACGAAAGTTATACCACTTATGATGTCATTTTTTCAACTATTGACTTTTCCTTCTTACTTTGAAAGATCTTGATTCTTTTTACAAAGGCTCGTCAACCTCTTTGCTTTGGACCACAAAGATCACACGAATCTATTTAGTTTTGCATTTTTTTCCTTATTCAAATGATTATTAAAATGCCAAGATTCTGGTCTGGGTTCAAGAACAAGTGGAAGAAGAGAGGGAACACCACAATGTGGTCAGCATTTCTGAGCTGAATCAAATAGTTTTCAAATCCTTCGTACCCGAAACAGCAAAAAGAAAAAAGAAGGAAAAAAATACAGAACATGTAAGAGAACGAGATCAAAAATTTATGGATATTCGAATTTACAGACTATCATGTACTTAGAACACTTCTAACCAGTTGTATTACGATCACGATGCCAGAGACTTCTTCAAAGCAAATGGGTATCTATCAGCATGAAGTTATATTCTCTCAACATTAGAATCCTCCTAAAGTTAAATCATTCATCTTCTTGGTATATTGCATTCTAAAAGAACCGTTCCGCGCTTGACTGAGTGATATGATCTCCTCATTATTTTAATTTTTGGGTAAACCACAAAACTATCGTGAATAATCAATTGATTCTTTAGCGGTGCTCATTGCCATCCAGGAGTGGCGGCATATTATTCGAGTACTAAACTTTAGAGCTGCCATCTCCTGAATCTTTCTGTTCATTCAACTTTTCTCCCTTAGGTTTAAGTAAACTGTGTTCCTAAATCGTCTCTAGTTGGCAATATTTCTTTTACTTTCCCAACTTTACTTTCCCAAAGGGGAAAGTAAAAGAACGAAATCGGGTCTGTCTGATCCTGATAGAAGCGATTGCGACTTGCTTTACATCTCTTTGCTCCACTTTATGAGTGGGCCTGAAATTTTGTGGTGGGAAAGTAGTCATCTCTGTCATTTACCACACGTTACGATCATGCCTGACAGAACCAATGGCCACTGTTGCTTAGGAGGGAGAGAGAGAGAGAGAGGAGTTATCGGGATTGCCGCAGTTTTCTACTAATTGAGTGGTTGAGCCGATGAAGCAATGAATCAGCAATTCATTTGAGGCTATGATTTGACCAGCGGTTGCAAGTTGCTTCACATCTTGGGATGTTCAAATTTCATGAATGGAACACCACGAAGTTGTGTCCTTTTCCACGATGACAATGCAGTGTTCCGCGTGCTACGTGTCCAGTTAGCCAGGTCTCAATGCTTCTAGTTCAATCAGGAATCTTTTCTTTCGCAAGATCCCGTTTTCTCTCTTCCAATGATTTTTATCGGTACTCAGGCAACCTCGTTATGACTTTCTACCCCACCAATGGATTCTAAACAGAGAAAGCTCACCAACTTGCAGTTTGTGGACTTAAATTGATCCGTCATGACAGGTACTCACGTGCCCTCGGACAGCTTCACACTCTGCCAAAGATTAATTAATCTGAGAAGAGAGATTAGTATATGACTAAGTACCCTGACTAAGGGATAGAGTCATATTTACGCGTCAAAAAGATCCAGAAAAGCAACAAAACAGAACCACTATTGTGCATGTTGTGCTTATTTTAATTTTTAGCAGCCCTGTTTCTCGAAAGCCGTAGTGTAACAGATTCCTGGGTCACATTTAATCTGGGTTGTACGGATTTGGTCTAGCATCGGCTGTACAACGAAGTATCATACACAGAGCCTGTGAGTGCTGGGTATACCTGAGACAAAAATATATATAGGAGGGAGAGAGAGAGAGAATGGCAGGTGGTGTTTAGGAAGGGCATGGAAATTCTGTTCCTCTTTATGACTCCTTCTATACTGACCTGTTTCCACTATAGACCATTATAAAGGCGGACAAACAGGGAGATAGACTGTAGGAAGAAGAGGCATGATGGAGCAGAACAATGGAGAAAGAATGGAGAAGCATGAGAAAGACATAAGGGACAAGGACGAGAGGGCCACCACGACCAGAGAACCGAAGATCAACTACAAAGGATGGAAAGCCATGCCCTTCATTATAGGTGAGACCGAGAGCTCATTGGATGCTCTCATGCTGCTCTTTTTGGTCTAAGAACCATTTCCTGAACTTCCCATTTGGATGAAATTTTTCCAGGGAATGAGACTTTTGAGAAGCTTGGAGCCATCGGAACCTTGGCCAACCTGTTGATCTATCTGACCAAGGTATTCAACATGAAGACCATTACGGCTGCGAATATCATCAACATCTTCAACGGCACTGCGAATTTCTCTACCTTGCTGGGAGCCTTCTTCTCTGACACCTACTTTGGTCGCTACAAGACCCTGGCATTCTGCACTATTGCCTCATACATGGTGCCTACTGCCTAATTCTTCTTCATCATCTATTTCTTGTGAATTCAGTGTATAGATTGAAGACTCTAGTGGATATATAACTGATATGCCACTCAAATCCGACCATCAAATGACTAAAAGATAGGAGTAGATGAAATGCAATTCACAAAATGCATTACTTAAATTAGGTAACTCGGGGATGACATTGCATATAATTGTCTGCCTATATTGTTACCATTTCGCTGTGAAGGGACTTCAAGTAATACAACTAACGGCGGCCATCAAGGACCTGCACCCTCCGCACTGCAGCAACGGGAAGTTCTGCACCGGCCCCACTGGAGGGCAAATGGCGTTTCTCATATTGGGGTTTGCACTGCTAATTACAGGAGCTGCAGGTATCAGGCCATGCAACTTAGCTTTCGGAGCTGACCAGTTTGATCCAAAAACCGAATCTGGAAAGAGAGGGATAAACAGCTTCTTCAACTGGTATTTCTTCACCTTCACTTTCGCCCAGATGGTTTCCTTGACGCTCATAGTCTACGTGCAATCGAACGTGAGCTGGGCCATTGGTCTAGCGATTCCTGCAATCTTGATGCTCATATCTTGCGCAATCTTCTTCATGGGTTCTAAGATATATGTGAAAGTGAAGGCCACGGGAAGTCCAATCACTAGCATGGTACAGGTCCTAGCAGTTGCTATTAAAAAGAGCAGGCTGAAGCAACCCGAGCAGCCATGGCTTTCTCTTTACTCATATACACCAGCGGAGTCTCTTAACTCTAAGCTTTCATATACAGATCAATTCAGGTAACCAGCCTACATTGACATTCCAATATAGAATTTTAGCAAGTGAACAGCAGCTCCGAACGGCAACTTCAATAAAGCCAACATCTTGAATCCCTTCTGTCTCCTTGACAGATTCCTAGATAAAGCAGCAATCAAGACATCCCAGGACCAGTTAAACCAAGATGGGTCGCCAGCCAATCCGTGGAGACTCTGTAGTATGCAGCAAGTGGAAGAAGTGAAGTGCTTGATGAGGGTGGTTCCTATATGGGCTGCCGCGGCAATTTATTTTGTTGTGATAGTCCAGCAACATACTTACGCAATTTTTCAGGCCACGCAAGCTGATCGACGCCTTGGAAACAGCAACTTCAAGATCCCAGCAGCTTCCTTCGTTGTGTTCATGATGCTCAGCCTCACCATCTTTATACCTATCTATGATCGAGTCATTGTCCCGCTATTGAGGAGGCTCACGGGAAAAGAAAGCGGCATTACATTCCTTCAAAGAATTGGCATCGGCATCTTCATCTCCATTATCTCCATGCTGGTATCGGCCCTAGTTGAAGAACGACGGAGGACCATAGCTTTAACTAGGCTGACTTTGGGTATCGAACCAAGAAGAGGTGCCATTTCATCTATGTCGGCTTTATGGCTGGTTCCTCAGTTCGCGTTGGCTGGACTCGCCGAAGCTTTTGCTTCCGTTGGACAAGTCGAGTTCTATTACAAGCAATTTCCCGAAAATATGAGGAGTGTTGCTGGGTCTCTGTTCTATTGCAGCATTGCAGTTGCAAACTACTTGAGTAGCCTCCTAATATCAATTGTCCACAGGGTGACTGCTGGAGCAGAAAGCGGGAATTGGCTTCCAGAAGATCTAAACAAAGGGAGATTAGACTACTTCTACTACCTCATCGCTGCCTTGGGGGTTCTAAACTTGGGTTACTTTTTACTATGTGCTCGGTGGTACAAGTATAAAGGAACTCCCGATGCGATCCTCAACTCAGAGTCGGAGAAGAAGATTGAAATGGCTATCATATGATGTATTTATGTAGAACCCGTACAAGTATCTACTTCTTGTAGATATAGTTGTAGCGGTATGCAGCAAATAACTATTGCAGACCCGTAGCGAAAGCACCAAGACGCAGTATCTCCGTTATCATGAATACATTTTAAATAGCATAAATGTCAGCAGAATTACTCAAGTCAAGCACGGTCCGAGTACCTAATCAAGGAAAAGCGACAAAAATTGATTTGGTCTATCACTAAGGTCCCAACCTTGTGACATTAATGGTGGCATTTCGAGCAAGAGTTAGCACATCATTTGATTGCAACCATGTTTTTTGTGATCCAGACGGGGTTTATTCACCCAAGATTCAGCAAAGATGCAAGAGCATCATGTTTTTGTAGCCATAAATTAATAGATAAATAATGGGACAAAATGGAAGCTATAGAACTAGCCGGCATCATCATATATAAACTAACAGCACATTGTAAAGGGGCTCTTTCAGCCCAGCATTGGAGATACCTAAAGTGATAAATACTAGACATTAACAACAGCTCGTCAGCGCCTTGAGGACAGAAAATAGGAAATGCGTTAATAGGAGCTAGAAGTATGATCTAAGCCTCACGATAATCTAAATACATCACCACTCTGAGCTGCATAGAATGTGCAAATCTATGACAGCACGAGATTCTTCCTCAAACTGTGTAGCCTTGCGGTATTGTGTCTATGTCGAGCCGCTTGTCTCGGACAACTGAATTCAAATGATCTTTGAAGGTGCGAAGTTCTCTCAACCTAAAAGAGCAAATGAAAGAAAAAGTCAACCAACAAAAAAGGAAAAGAAGAACATGGGAGTTCGACAGACAAAAGACAAAGCAATGTGGAATGTCCAGATGTCAGCAAGCAAAGATGACCAGACATGCTTGTACATCTTTAGATGTGTTGGTACAGTACGCTAATTGAAAGTCAAAACAAGGAGATAAGTTTTTTAAGACCAACTTACTCCAAAAGCTAAAAAAGTTGATTATCACTTAAATCCCATCGTTCATTTATCTTGTTCAGGGTACTCACGTCTTGGCTTATCATAGATCTCCATCTATTGATAAGCCAAGGCGTTTAACATTTATCATCATTTTAGCCATCAAATGACAACCTGTTTTCCTATATTTAAGTACCTATGTTCAATCCTTAATTCTTCATGTTCACATGGAAGATAGTGCATGGATGATGTTCTGGTTTACTATCTCACAGCATAATCCTGTAATCCTAACATTACCACCTACCTAGCAATTTCAGCCCTTGTCTTAGCTTCCTCAGCCATTTGAGTCAACTCCGTAGCATGACTCCGCTCACTGAACTTCACATCAGGTGGTTGCAATCCATGCAGCGTTCTTTGTGCATGTGCCCACTCACGTTCTCTATGTTCCTTACCGAAATCTTTCTGCCTTGTAAAGGCAATCTGCATTAAAAGCAAACGCATCAGAACACTTTCCCTGGTGAACTATTAACAGTAAAAGGAAAGTTACATTCATACCCTTTGCTCAAACATGAGGTCCCAAGCCCTCCCACTCATTGCATACCGAATGAAGAACTTGATAAAATCAAGCGGGATATAGCAGATGATATTGTAAAGCCAGACAACACCAGCCCAGCCCCAACCAATTCCTTCAATTGCAGCAAATCCCCAGTTTGCATAGACAGCAATTAGAGTGGCAATCTGTTCAGAATGTACAAAAGATAAATCACTCCTGCACCACTGTTAACAAAATCAAAGAACTAGGAAACAGGGTGGTCATCAACTTACCAGCTGAGCAATCACAAAGGCCACTACCAGCAGTAATCCAGGACGCTCAACATAAGACCAACTCCGGGATCGTGTCACAAATATTAGAGCCTGACTTATGGTGCTGACTTGCAGATATATTGCTGAGGCGAGCTTCCGAAAGTCATCATGAGCTGTCTTCTCCAGAGTGGACACTCCAAATACATGCTGAAAAATTCCAGGCGACAGAATCTCTATGAGTGGAACCCATTCAAAGTTCATAGAAATACAATAAAGAGAAGTAAAATGAAAATGACAATTTGCATCATGAATGAAACACGGAATCATGAATGAAACATGAATATACCGTGTTTCATTCATGCTCTAGATGAGAACCAGATGAACTGTACACAATCTCTGACTTGACAGTAAAACCTACATGAGAATGTATATCAATCTGAGCAACACCAATAATCTAAATTATGCAACAATCCACTTACTGGGAAGAAGTTCGTTTTGTATGCTGCCCAAAAGAATATGACTGTCATCATTGCCAAGTAACTGCCGAGGACAATGCCAGTAGTAAAAATTTCTGCCAGTTTCCAACTATCAGGAAGAGGAGATGGTTTTACTCTATCCTTTGATATTGTCATGATAGTCCCTGCAATTGCAGCAAGTAGTCAGTAGAAACACAGACCAGTAAATCATAAAGAATACAGGATATTGAAACCACAACCCCAGTCAAAATCACGTAGGCAATTAGCTGCTGCTGGGGATCAAATGGGAAGGAGCGACTAACCATCATTGAGGATTGCTATGATCAGGACCATAAAAGGTGGAAAGTCAAACCTCCATATGAGGGCCAGCAGCATGAAACCAAGCTGCGACCATTGAAAAAGGAAATACATTACATTGGAAAAAACATGAGGTCATGATTCTTGGTCACTTGATTTTGGGTGCAGATTAAACAGATTATTCTGCTAGAGATCCGGAAAATGCCGACAGTATGATATGTAAAAGAAAAAAGGTCACTGACTCACCACAATACGGATTGTAATGGAGACAGCATATATCTGCCAAAGGAGACAAATGCATAGAAAAAATTGATTAAATTGGAAATTTATCAGTGAAGAAAATAATGAACATATTCAAATCAAGATAATGTGCCAAATTATTCATCAAGCTCTGTGGATGAGAAATCGATAGAGGATTAAAATGAGGCCCATTACATACAGTGTAATTTTTCATCCTCTGGAATATCGCACGGCTGGTCAGAACAGCGCTAATAATCACGCTAAGGCCAGGTTCTGTAAGGACAATGTCAGAGGCACTACGAGCTGCATCAGTTGCATCAGCAACAGCTATCCCAATGTCAGCTTTCTTGAGAGCAGGAGCATCATTCACTCCATCTCCAGTCATTCCACAAATGTGCTTCCTTGCTTGCAGTCGTTTCACAATTTCATATTTGTGCTCTAGACACAAATCATTATGATGAAAATTAACAACAACGATCAAGTTTTGGCTACCAAATTCTAGCAGCCTCACCACATGATCAGAGAGTATGGACATGAATCAAGGGAACACAAGGATTTAAGAAACATGAAGAATACTAAATAGACGCATGCCCGTGGGTAGGTTTTTGTATCCATAAGCAGATGAGTGCCATACCAGGGAAAACACCAGCAAAGCCATCAGCCTTTTCTATCAGCTCATCAATTGGTACTGCATCAGAGAACTCATTTTTGTGTTGTCCCAGCAAAGCAGATGAAGGATACATGTTGGTCCCCATTCCCAAGCGACGACCGGTTTCTTTTCCAATGGCCAGTTGATCACCTAATAAAGGTCACAGTACTCAGTCAGCGCTCAACACAATCAGAAAACCAAAGAACTATGTGTAGTTTTTTCCATTATAATGATAGAGCTAGAATTCCATTTTACTAAGAACTTTGCACGAGAAATGAAACATGATATTATGTCATCCAAAGACTAACCAAGTCAAGAAACGCAAACAGAATGTGCATCCAAATAGGATGACACAATGTTCAGCATCTTAATATGTCCATTTTTTTTCCTCCAAAGTATTTGTTCAGAGGTTCTCCTCACTGTCCATTAGAACAGACATAAAAGGAGGAAAAGAACCAATGAAGGCTTTTGAACATAAATGCTGACATAACTAAATACGAGAAAAAGGACATAATCAATATTGGATATTAGGACTTTGAATTTGAGGAAATAAAACTGAATTACATGCAAATGCTTCAGTATGACAAAACTGCCAAAACGTTCGCCACACTACAAAGGTACCTGTTCATACTTAACGAGATCCAAGGGAGTATTAAGGTAATCACTTTTAAGCGCACATCACCGAAATAAAGCCAAATCATAGCTTCACGTATAGTGAGCACTCTGTGCTTCAGACTTTCCATTCGTGAAGCAAAATAAAAAGGTAAATGAAATATACAAATGTAAAAAGTCCAATTCATGATGACTGCTACACTGATTTATGCATGAAGATGGGCAACACAACTGTGCAAATATTTGTGAACTTCTGAATCACTAAGAGTGGACCAATTCATTCCAAGGCCAATCATACTTGGAGATGAAGATAAATCAGAGACCAACCAGTGATCATCTTAACATTCACTCCAAGATTCAGAGCCTTTCTTATCGTCTCTGCACTGTCATGCCTGGGTGGGTCAAAAAGAGGCATGACACCAATGAACTGCCACAGGCCTCCAGCACTCTCTTTCTGTCCTTCAGGAACTTCCTGGATGTACAAACCGTAACATGAAGCTAATTCTGAACAGGAGAGCCAAAAAGGGTATGCAAGATCTAGGGAAACAGGATTTAAAGAACATGGTCAATCACCTGATATGCCACAGCAAGAGAACGTAAACCACGCTCTGCAAACTTATCGATCACACCATGAACTTTGCGCTCAATTTCTGACTTATTGTGTGCAAGGTTTAGGATCTGAGAACCATACAAAAGGAGGAAGCACTATTAAACTAATCCAAACATGAGAAAACTGAAGCACTGTTAAGGAGGCATAAAATTCTGATTTCACCTGCTCCGGGGCACCTTTGCTCACTCTGTGCATTTTACCTTCACTATCAATGTAAGTCAAAGCAGTTCGCTTGTCAGTAGGATTGAAAGGAAGAAAATGTACTTCCTGAATGCCAGCCCGAGCCTTTGCATTGCCAAGAAAGATGGAAAAAGCGGATAAGTCAAAAATCGAGCGTAAAAAAATTAGAACAGTGACAAAAACAAAAATATTTTAAATCTAACTATAGTCCATATACTCACCTCCTTGGGATCTGCAAGCATCCCCACTATTGCAGCATCTATTGCGTCTTGGTTCTCCAATCTAGAAGCTCGTGCTGCCATCAAAACGACAGTCTCTTTATCCACTCCTTTTGCAAACACCTGTAAGTCGTGTTCAAAAAAAATCAAGAGTTCAGGGAACAACACCAATAAAAAGAGGCTCCTAAAACCAATGACGAAAGAACATATGAAAAAACAAAGAAAAAAGCAAAAAATACATACTATACATGTATATATATGACCAACCTCAATAAGATTCTGATCAACTGTAAGCTTGTTCAGCGTGAGCGTCCCCGTCTTGTCACTGCAAAGCACATCCATTCCAGCCATCTCTTCAATGGCGGTCATCCTCTTCGTGATGGCTCCCTAGAATCAACATTAGCAGATCAGCAATCACACTCCCTATAGCACTGTCAATAGAAACAACTCACCTGCTGAGATAATCTATGCGAACCAATAGCCATCGTCACAGACAACACAGTAGGCATTGCAATTGGAATTCCTCCTATGAGTAGCACAAGGAGATTGTCAATTCCAGAACGGTATTCCCTGTCTTGAATTGGGTACATGACAATAATCTCGACTATCATCCCCAACGCAATTGAGCATATACAAAAGTTCCCGATCGCAGTCAAAACCTGAAACGCAATGATAATACAAATCGTTGACAACCTAAACACATCAAATAGAAAGCCAAGCCTAATGTTTATATAGAATTATCGCCTTGCCTTCTGGAAGTGTCCCACTTGGTTAGTCGTATCAACTAGGTGCGCAGCCTTTCCGAAGAAGGTGTGGACACCAGTTGCAATAACCACCGCTTCAATTTCTCCTTGTTTGCATGTGGATCCTGAATAAACCCCATCTCCAGGGCCTTTCGTTACAGGAAGAGACTCGCCCGTCAAAGCAGACTGCGGGGTAGTAAATCTCAGTAATGGGTTAACTCATCATTTCAAACCCAATGGTAACGAAGAAGTCACCTGGTCAATCTTCAGAGGATCTCCTTCAAGAAGGCGAGCATCAGCTGGAACGATGTCTCCAAGTTTGATACTGATAATATCACCAGGAACCAGGATTGAAGCATCCTGCTCACCCCATCTTCCATCTCTAAGTACCTGCATCATTCGTGCGAACCACCGCAACCATTCCACAACATCAAAATGTCAAAGAACATCCAAAGATCACTTGATTGCAACTAACAGAACATGTTGCTGCAGTCCCATACCTTAGCTTTGGGAGCGAGACGAGCCATAAGCGCAGCCGCAGCGTTACCGGCATTGTTCTCCTCGATAAAGCTAATAGTGGAGTTTATAAAAAGAAGAGTGACGATGCCTATAAAATCTTGCCAATCTGGAGGCTTGCCCTGCAAAGGAAGAATCAGAAACAAATGGATACCATCTTTCACAAAAACTCAAATTTTACCCTAAAACAGAAAAGAGAGACAGAACAGTAGAGGAAAAATTCACCGACCCCTCCATTTGTAAGTGCGATGGCCATGATAGCAGCAAGCTCCATGACCCAGGACAGGGGATTCCACATGAACCCCAAGAACTTCAAGAATTTGCTCTCCTGAAACAAATCAACAAAGTGCAAATCTTTATTACCAACAAAGACCCACAGACACACACATTGGTCAAATCAAAAGACAGTGAGTGATCTCAGTGCCTTCTTCTCTTCAAGCTTGTTGTGGCCAAAAAGTTCCAGCCTCTGCTCAGCAGCCGCTGCGGTGAGACCTCCTCTGTTACATACCAGGGATTGAAACACCTCCTCAATGGGTACGTTCTCCTGCACTCACCAACCAAAAGATTGCATCAAGTCTCAAACTTTTCAACACCACCACAAAAAAGCTCGCATCTTTTCGGCCGAGATCCCTCACCAGATCGACGGCCTCGTTCAGCACTGCCTCCAGAACCGTAGCCTTCTCCTCCATCTCTTCTCCCTCTCTCTCTCTCCCCCTCTACCTGTCACAACCCAGAGAAGCGAAATTCTCCCCAAGAATACCAAGCACAGAGGAAGGTGAGGAAGCAAAACGAGCAAAGGGTAGCGCTCAAATAGGCTGCCAAGGACGAAAAGGAGAAAGCATATTTCTCTCCGGAAATCCTCTTCCGACGTTTTCTGTCAACTTTCAACCACAGGTTCAGGAGTCCAAGAAAAAGCAGAAATCTTTCAACCCAAATTTGCTTCCGTGTGCAGTTTCGTACGGTGCGCTGAAAGTGGCCGGTACGTTTGGTGCAGCAGTACGGGGAACAGCGCCGTGTAAATTAAAAAAAGACAAAAAGAAAACCTCGAAACCTACGACGACACCGGTCTGCAACCATAAGCCTGCTGATAATCCTAGTATGCTTTTAATGAAGTCCAATGTAGTCTTTTTTTTCAGGACTTTAGAGCTAGAATAATTCGATATTTATTGAAGTGGGGCACCTGGAATCTTGCAAAGTATGTGAATTTGTAGATTTTCATAAAAGTTTCTATAGTTTTCAAAAGCTAAAAATGCCTTTTTTTTTAATTCTCGACGAAAAAAGTTAAGATTTCTTCGTTAGTTTTTCGCTCGAATTTTCTCTCTTTCTCGTGTTCTTTTTCCTCACTTCACAGCGACCCAGAAAATAGCTTTAGGTAGGTGGACTAGAATATAGCAGCGTGTCCAGATGTCAAAGTCAACAACTGCTCCGTCCACTCCGTCTTAATGCCGACTGAGACCGAGTACACCGTACAAGTCCAAGTGCTCCGTACAAGCATGATTTAATATTTAATAATGTGGAATTACCACAATGGTCCTTGGACATGTAACGAGTTTTAATTTATTCATTATGATCTTGAAACTTTTGATAAATATCTAGTCCCTAAATTATATAAAAATGTCCGATATCTTTTTTCTAGTTAATTCAAGATGATAAATATGCCGATATGACTTACCACAATGGTCATTGAACATAAAATGAGCAATCTCGATTTTGAAATTTTAATTTGTTCAATATGATCTTAGAATCATTAATAAATGTTTGGTCCCTAAATTATATGAAAATATCCGAATTCCTTTTTTCTAGTTAATTCAAGATGACAAAATATGCCAATATGACTTCCGACCCTTAAAGTTTAAACGGTGGACCAAATAAGGAAGCTACACACGGCTTATAATAGCCCGCATCACCAAATAACATCTAATTTGTTGTTTATATAAATAAAATTATTACACTTAACATTTACCAATAATCCAAAGATCATATTGAATAAATTCATAGGTCATGGACCATATTGCACATGTTAACTCATCATTTTCATGTACTTGTGAATTGATTCTTGGTATGTGGGGTAAATTTTATTATACGGGAGTATATTGAAAAGAAAAGTGACTCTCTCCAAAATTATAAGATAGACTAATATTGCTTAGACTTGATTTGGTGTATAAAGATGTTTAGTAATGATACATGTTTATCGACATGACCCTTGTACTTTTCATGCCCGTTTAAAAGAGAACACATGTTTTGCGAGCTTCTTCCATGAATCACGAGGCACTTTGCCTCGAGATATGCGACAAAAAAACTCCATTGTTTGATGGGAGTGACAATTTTCTTTGCGTCCGGCATTACCTAAATACATTGAACATGTATCAACAACATCCTCGTACATTTCATGTGTGCTTAAGAGAGATCACATGTTTAGCAAGCTTCTCAATGAATCAAATCCTCCGTGAATCACAAAGGCACTTTGCCTTGAGATATGTGATGGAAAACTCTATCTTTGACAGGGACGATGATTGTTTTTATTTTATTTTTGATAACCCAGGAAACCCTGAAAGCCAACAGCCGGCAGAAAGAACCTGGGGCTGACGCAAGCTGGCCACCACACTCATGCCCGCGGTTAAGTCACCAAGTAATGCAGCTGGGATTCAAACTTTGCACCTTTCATGGGAGGCACAAAGCTCAAGCCAACAACGTCACCGCAGTGGGTGGTATAGGGATGATGATTTTCTTTACAGCTGGCATGATCAAAACGGGTCATGATATTCATTAGCAGATTCCTGCTATTTTCTAGAAATTCAGAAGTACAAGCAATTGACTCAGGCTAGATCCGACTCACTATGGAATCCAAAAGAAAAAATTCATAGGATTGATCTGGTCTTGGCTTGGTATCAATGGCCGCCCGAATCAATCCGGCGGCTTAGGGCCTGCTTGCTTGACCAGTTAAGGTGGCCAAAGATTTCCACAACTACTCTGTTTAATTCTCATTTGAAGTGACATCCAAGAAAATTGCCTTGCCAACACAAGCAAGCAAAGGATTCCATTCCAAAAGGAATTCAAATCACGACATAAGTTTCACCAATTATTGTATCAAATCCAATGCAATCATTTCGCTACTTGTGGCGCTTGCGTTCGAAATATGGCGTACTTTTGCTGTCCCTCTCTTTCCTCGGCAGAGTTTATCGTAAATATGAGATCGGATGTGACGAGGTACATGCATTTCGGCACTTTCGACCTGCGAAATTCAATGAGTCCTTTAATGTTGGAACACAAGAACTTTTGATTTGTTTAATATGATCATTAAAATTTCAATGCTATTATTGAATTTTTAAAATATTTAGAAAATATATTGAACATTCATTCATGTTCTAAGTACCGCATTAAATAAATTAAAAATTTATAAACGATATTACACGTATAGCCAAAATTCAAGGATTATAATACACAACTTAAAAATTCATGGGCCACATCATTTGTCATATTGTCCAAAATAAATAAATAAAAGTTATCAAAAAAAACGCGCCTAATATATCATTCCCCCCAATATAAAATAAGGTTTATGAAATTAAGCAATGATCCTATGTGGCGCCCACGTCCTGTTCAACCAGACAAGCCTGTCCGGTGGAATCCATGTGAACGAATGGAATTTCCACAAGCGGCTTGTCCCACTCTCCGGACAGTACATCCGTGATTCCGTGATTCTGAAAGTTCATGGACGATATTTAGATGTGGCAAAATGGGTCTTAAACCCATATACAACCCATTTAAATCATAAATGGATCATAGATTGATCATTTTTTTTTTAAAAAACTAATTAAATGAATTTAACAATTAAAAACTTAAAATAGGTGGGTCTTAAGTGGGTTGAATTTAGAATCAATTTTCAATCAAAACCTCATAATCTCTTTCTTCCCTCTTTAATTTTACAAAAATATTTTGTTATAAAAATCGAACTTGTCAAATCGGCAAAGACTCGAACTTGCTGGCATCAAGCGAGGGGCGAGATCGAGGCTTGCTAGATCGGCGAGACTTGAACTCACCAAATTTGGCGAGACGGAGGCCTCGCTGACATCTGGCGAGGCTAGCCTCGCCGATCTAGCGAGCCTTGAGCTCACCGCATTGGCGAGCTGAGCGAGCTCGAGGCTCGCCTTTGTGACCAATCGCCGACCGTTGTCATGCCAAAGAAGAAGAAGAACAAAAAAAGAAAATTAAAATTAAAAATTATATTCTTAAAAACTAAAAATTAATTTTAATTTTAATTTTAAAAAATAAACAAATAATTAAAATTCGATTTTTTAAAAATAATTATTTTAAAAATATATATAAAATGTTCATTAAATTTGTGTTGTGTAAAACTATTTTTTAACAATACCATTATATATATAATCTTTTTTTTAGGATTAATTAAATAGGTCGAATATAGATCGAGTCAAATTTGGGTAAAAAATTTTACAATGCGATAAATAGATCATAAACGGTACCACCGCCTACGGTGGCCCAATTGAATAAGGCTCCCATGATCCTTTGCGAGGAGGAGAGGAGTTCGAATCCCGCTGGCCGCATGGGATTTTAAGTGTGACGTTGGGGTAGTGGGTCCTCCACTAGTGTCATCCCGGATTTCTCGCCAAATTTGCCGGCATACGGCGGTTCCCGGATCAAAAAAAAAAAAAAAAAAAAAAAGATCATAAACAGATTAAGTGAGTCAATTTACATCGGACAATTTATGACCCGACCTAACATAGCCATTTAACAAGTGATATTATACGTATAGCGAAGGACCATATTACACAACTTAAATATTCAGGAATCACGTCATTTGTCCTATTGTCCAAAATAAATAAATAAATAAGGATCATTCTCTATAACTTTAGCATGGAATTCCATTAGAGTCAAGAAGGATTGTGTTGATTGGGCGTCTTTTGTTTGGGACAATGCTGTAGCCCCGCGGTTCAAGTTTAATTTATGGCTTATAACCAAAAATCGCATGCCGACCCGAATCTTGCTTCTTTCTCATGGTAGGATCGACTATAATGTTTGTGCCTTCGCAATGATGTTCCAGTTACGTCGAACATTTATTCTTCGGGTGTCGCACCTTGGCTTCTCTGGCCTACTTTTGGGCCGCCAGGTGTAACCTCCCGTGGCAGAATAGATGTTGGAAAGATATCCTCAGTAGGGCCTTAAAGTTCTTATCTGATAAGGACTTCTTCCATTGCATTGCACGGTTCTCGTTTGGAGCTATATGTCACCTTATTTGGAAAAAGAGGAATGCGATTATATTTCAGGGCGAATCCTTAGTAGTCTCGACTCTAAAAAACCACCTTATTAAGGTTGTGAGGGATAAAGCTATAACATTCAAAGATGTTCCTCCTACCTCGAGGAATAAGAGGCTTCAGCGTGGTTGGGGGTTCGACCCTGCGGTGTTCTCTCGTCTGACTAGTGCTCCTTAGTTGCTGCTTTGCACGAGTTGCTCCTATCTTTCTTGGCTCTCCGTTCTTAGCCGCTTCCTTAGGAGGTTGAGGGTTGGTCAGCCTTGTTGTTATCTCTTTCCCGCTTGTTTGTTTTGTTGCTGTGCCCTTGTGGCTTCCTTGTTTGCCTTTGTGGCCTCTTACATTGGCTCCCCTACACTTTATCTCATTTTGAGGTATGAGTGTAGGTTTTTGGTGCCGATCTTTTGTATATTGCCTTAACTTTATTTATATATTTATTACCTTTACCAAAAAAAAATAAAGTTATCAAAAAAAACGCACCTAATATATTTTTCCCCCAATATAAAATAAGGTTTATTAAATTAATCAGTGATACTATGTGGGGCCCATGTCTTGTTCAACCAGACAGGCTTGTCCAGCAGAGTCCACGTGAACGAATGGGACTGTCCACATGCGGCCTGTCCCACTCTCCGGACAGACGTACTCCTCCGTACTCGTCCGTGGCACCTCCTTTCTTTTTTTCCTTTTTTTCCTTTTGTCCGAATTTAATGATTCTTTTTCCTATTTTTTACCCCCAAAAAAGTGGGTCAAAGAATAATATGCGGTGGAGCGCAACCGACGCCCCAACTCTCGGCGGGACCCAGAACATCCTTGACCGTCAATCACGCCCCCACGATGTTCTATCAGCGAAAAAAGATGTGTGAAAACTCAAACATCTAATGGAATATTTATATATTTATAAGGTAAGGAGGAAACAAGGCGGGACCTGGCCTAGGGTGGGAGACCTCGTGCAGTTCTTCATATTCCCTCTCTGTTAGGAAAGATAAAAATAAACAGGAAATTATAAAGCCCTACAGTGAAGAAAGTAAACCTCATGTCAAGGTGTACTTGTACACTTCAGTTACCGCTGAATAGATTAATATAGTAGTCATCCGCATCTGGAGTTAGTAGGGGTAGGTGAAAACCCATTATGAAGCTAGAACGCTTTATGACACTGTACGCAACCGCAGGCTAGCTTTGTACACCTGGTTGCATATAGTAATTTATCGTGTGGTGAGAAAATTCGATGTTCATGACTTAGCGTCGAAATTTTACTTTTAACTTCTTTAAATTGTTGTATGATAATGAAAATTTTGGCAATGATTACATGCGCAAACATGAACTCGCTATTTACGCTGTAGGATAGCATGAATTGTTCGTTATTTAAAATTTGGTATTATCATATTACTATTTTTTTTAGGAGGGGTTAGAAGGTCACTATTTTTTTTTTGTCATATGAAGGTTACTAATTTAATGACTCAGGCTCCATTCATTTCACGAAAAATAAATTCAAGAAAAATATTTTTTGAATTCTCTAGCATTCGTTTCACGATAAATAAATTACTTAGGAAAAATATTTTTTATGAAGGGAAAAAAGTCTTCTAAATTAAGGGAAAATATTTTTCATTTTTGAAAAGTGAAAAACATTTTCCTCACTTGATATCTCTTATCTCACACCCCTACAAGCTTCCACTTCCTCCTACTCCTCTTTTTTTTTTTTAATTTGAATTTTTTTTTTCTTTTTCTTTCCTTTGTCTTGCCTCTTCTTCTTTATTGGCTGGTTGGCTAGTGACCAACCATAGGAGAGCCTCGAGCTCACTAGCAAGCACAAGGCTCACCCATCTTCGGTGAGCTCGGGCTCACCACTTGTTCATCTGGTGAGGCTCGAGGTTAGCGAGCTCGCTCGTCAACATGCACAATTGGCGAGCAACGAGCTCGAGCTCGCCTATGGCCAACGACGGGCCAAGAAGAAGAAAAGAGGAAATCAAAGAAAAGAAAAAAAAAAAAATAATTTAATAATCAATTTTTTTAAAATAAAACTAAAAATGAATGAAAAATAGATTATAAAAAATAAAGTAAATAAAAAAAAAGTGTATAGAGGAAATTATTTTCCTTATCAAACAGTATTTCATTTTCAGATTTCATTCGAACATCAAATAATAATTACATTTTTTTAGAAAATGGCTTCTTAGAAAATATTTTATAGAAATGTTACAATTTTCGTGAAATGAATAGACTCTCAAAATCTATCCATTTTAGTTAGCATGTCCCTCGACTCTAATTTGACGAGTGTTATATAAAAGGAATGACTCGCTAAAGCTAATTTTGTATATAGTGGGATGTGGCGGTTCTTCAAGTCATAAATTTTTCTCATAATCATTTTTTTTGGTCGAATTTTTCATCATCAATTAAAATACATATATTGGGACATACCATTATCTTTTCATTTAGACAATACATATATTATATCTGAAATTCGATGGAGGCAAAACTCAATTTGCAAATTACAATATTGTAATTACGTAAACAAAATATTCGATCACAACTTCAAAGAAGTAAACGGGGCCACAAAATATTAATCCACGCACGTTGGTGACTACAAATCAAATCATTTATACTTGATGATATGATATATCACATTTATATAGTGTATTTAAACCATGCTTAAGTTTGTCCCTTACTCACTAATCAAGTTGGAGAATTATCAAAAAAATCTTACATCTATTACACTTACACCAATTCAATCATAAACATTTCAATTTGGTCAATTTGATCCTAAATCTTTTAAGGATTTGTCATATAGTCATTGCACCCAACTTTCACTTGAAATCACTAACATATATACCAGCAATCCTATGTGGTAACAATAAACGTCAACGTGGACAATTTTTTAAAAAAATATTTTGTTTCTTCTTTTCTTCTCTTTCCTCCATAGTCACTGGGCCTCGACAATAGTTGGCAATCAACCACAAAGAGAGGGTCACCCTCGCTAGCCCCAAGCAAGGCTCACCTCCATTGAATCTAACAGGGCTTGACCTCACCGCCAGATTTGGTGAGATTTGGTGAGGTCAAGCCTCATCCGAAGCTAACGAGATCAACCCATGCCGACCTTGCCAGCCCTCACTAGAGGAAGAAGAAGAGGAGAAATATATATATATATATATATAAAAATTGTAAATGAAAAATTGTTCATGTCGGCATCGATTGTGCCAAGTAGGGCGTTTGAGTCTACATTAGCAATTTATTGTCAAAATTAGCCAAAATAACTTCATTGCAAATAATCAAAAAGTTTAAAACTAAATAGCTAAATTAAAAAGTTCATAACTAAATTAGCATAAGGGCAATGGATTTAGGACCTTTTTTAAAATAATTTTCCCAAATTAATTTCATGTGGTTAATGCAAATACTTGGATTTCCAAGTAAATGCTTGTCTTTAGTTGACAATGATGGCAACATTATCATTGGAGACATAAGAAATTCGAAAGAAAAATGGGAACAAAAGAAAATGAGAACCATCTTAAATTTTAAAATGACAAAACCTTTTTTAAAGGACTTCACCATATTTATTTTTCCCAAACGTTTAATAAATCACCCAATTCAAATAATTAAGATTTATCATTCATGTATATGTTTTTAATAATGTCGGCAGGTGCAAAGTCACAATAATCTACTTTGGTCAGTTCAAACGATTAAACGAGCATAAATTAAAGTTTTGACAGGCACAAAGGTGGAGTAGTCACTTCACATTTTCTTAGGCTTTGATTACCGACATGAAGCCTTCATAAGAAATAGTAAGCGTGATTGAACCACCTTTTTTTTTTTTTTTTTTTTTTTGGTCGAACGTGATTGAACCACTTCGCTTGATGTCTTTTGTGCATATTTCGTGTTCCAAAAGACAAGCCGTCTTTACATTGCCCCGGTGCGCACGAAACCCTATGAAATGGGGCTTGAATTATGTATCAAGGGTTGGTTTTTGTTAGTCAAAAATCATCGAATCGAAGTTAAACCGAGCGGGTAAACAGCTGGCCTAGCCAATACCAAACTACCCGTATTAAAAAAATAAGACAAGCATGAATCGACGTGAACACGAGATCGACGACTCCTCTCCTACCAAAGCTTGTCACACGACACTTCAAGCTTTACAATACGCGTGAATGTCGGAAGCATGAATGGACCCGGGTGCGAAGCACAAGCACGGCATGTATAGAGCCATGCACGACAAGTTAGACCCACTCTACTTTAACTTTTACTTAGTCTTCGATTAGCATCACGATTACAAAAATGATGGATCAAAAGTTCGAATTGATGGGATTGCGATAGGGACTACACCATGCAAAAAGGAAGCGAGCAAGGCAGGAATTATTGGAGACGGTGGGCGATTGATTGGCCATTGGGCTTTGGTATCTTTGCCACTCAACGTTCAAAGACTCTGCAAGTGGAGTCTAATCATCTTGCTGATTTCGAATCCAAGATGCAATTTGATTTCATGGACCCACCCTGCTTTGCCTCTGTCTTTTCAATGCAAAAGATAAGTTGAGAAGGAGTCGACCTCTTTGGCTTCTTCTCCAATTGGAGTTGAACAAGGTGGGGGTGGTGACATAAAGCCATCCGAAAGCAAGAGCACTAGAGAAAAAGTACGTCGTTATCTCTCAATTTCAGTAGAGTCGTGATGCCCTAGGTTTCCTCTTGCTATGTCTCTGTCCTCTAGTGATGATTTTTGAAGTCTAAAGCCCTCGCTGCCCTTCTTTATATTTGTGACACACTCCTGGTCTTACCAGAGGAATGAGATCGATGACGGGCCAGGCCGAGCCAGCCAAAGGGCTTGCGAATCGGACATCATTATCCTACTCCCGACTCAGTTTGCTCTTCGAAACAAGCCCAGAAGATCAGACTGAACAAAGGAGTTGGGCATGGGACTATTGATAATTCTAAAATGTCTCGCATGAAACTAAACTCGCCCCAATTGATCAGGTCTTATTTACCCTGAGCTCAAAAGATAGACTTGTCCAACCCATATTTCATGGGCTGAGTTGTTCTTCGAATTAATTATATTCAACAAATAGGTCATAACTGAGTTTAAAATGATTAAGTCCTACAAAATATGAGTTTTAAATGGATTCAAAACTAATTTAAATCCAACCCACTTCTGAAACTCTCAGCCCTCTAGATCTTGTGTTTGCTCACTCCACACTCTCATCTCATTTTGGGTATAGTTTTTCTAGGCGTTGAATATTAAAGTATTTTAGCTATACGGATCAAGTTAGGCATGAATTGGGTGTTGGTATATGTTAATAAATTTGTATTGCATAAAAATGAATCAAAACAAGTTAAATAGATCAATTCAGTTCGGACCATTTTTAACCTGATCCAAACCTGACTGAACCCACCTGTTTAATAGGTCTGCTCGAAAGTCAAGACCAATTGAGCACTGGAGAAGGAGCTATTTGTGTCAAGATTTATTTTCTATGATGATTCTGGCTTCGCAATGAAGCAGGTTTATAAAAATGAAACAGAGGAAGACAAACTGTAGGCCATATGCTGCTAAAAATCAGATCAATGAAATGGAATGACGCTGCCCGGTGATCAAAAACAATCTACCTTTCTTTTCCAAAGTGCAAACGATGAGACGTCACAAATGGACCTTTAAGAGCAAAGACCAATATCACATGGCAATCGTGAAAAGTCGACCAAACTTACAGATATGATCCCTTTAGTTAAACCTTTTCATTGCACCATATAGCAATTTTCTGTCCCCGACTATATGTCCGATCCAGATTCAAAAATGCCAAAAAGCAAAAAAATAGTGAACCATGGTCGGCCCACATCCCGAGCCCCTTAAGATTACCTACTATTCACATTTTTCCAACATTCTAGAGATATATCTGTACATCCCAAAATAATAGTAAAATGCTCCCTGGTAATATTCTGTGAAAAATTGTCTTGATACTGTCAGTTAAGACGATTTCTCACAAAACACCACCCAGAACCCTTCTTAAATCAGATTTCTGATCTGCAGTTAGTCTTGAAGGATATTTGACATCAAATTTAATCCTCAAATTTCCCTTTCTCCCGTGTTCTCTAGATATAGGCATCCCTTCATTGGGAACGACCTTCTCCAAACCAGGTTTGATGATCTCGTTGAGTGGGATCACAAGATTTCTACCATCCAGGGTTGTCAATTCAAGGTTCTTACCAGTAAGCGCCTCCAGTAATGTTATTTCCTGGTTGACCACCAGGTCATTACCATCTCTTTTGTAAACTGCATGTGGCTTCTCATCCACCACGAATATAAGATCTGCAGGGATGACGCCAGGCTCCTGATTGCCCTTCTCAGGGAAAGTGATCTTTGTGCCTTTCTTCCAACCTGGTCTAATCTCAATGGTTAATATCTCCTCCACAGTGCGAATTTTACTGAAAGGAGATGAAAGAAATGTGATCAGAGATCAGACAAAATAGAGAACGGGACAACAATGGAAAATGGGGCACCAGGCCGGGCAGGGGGGTTGCAAATTTGCTTATTCTCTCAATTTAGCAGAGTCAAGATACATTTTCATATCCATAGTGTAGTCCGGCCCCAAAAACATCTTGCTCTTAACAGATATTTGTGAAACAATTCTGTCATCTTAATAGCCACAAGAAAAACAGTGAACAGACAGACAAGTGGAAAGAAAATGCAACAGTCTCAAATTGTCATTTATCATTTCTTGCATTCAGTTCCAACTTTGCCGAAGCACAATGGGTCAATAAATAAGAAGGGCCTCATGATTAAGCTACCTATCATGTATCATCTAAAGCCTATCTGACTTTTCTACTCTGAAAAGTCCCACTGGAAAAACAATACGCCTATACTCAAGAAATGATCTTTCACCATAATGAATCTTGCAATTCCAAAATGACTAGTGATGGGAGTATAAATTAGCAATGAGGAAGAGTGGCAAGGCTAACTTGAGAAAATGAAGATTCAAAGCTGATCAACTTGAAACAAGTGCCAAGCGACAACCTCATTCTATGGCCTTTACAACATGGTAAGAAGTGATGCTGAAAATATAGAGGTTCTTCACTGCGCTGTGTACAGGAAATGGTGAAAAGAAAGAAGGGGAGCCTGGCGCAAATTTAAAAGCTACTTGATAAACAAACTTCCTTTTATCTCCTTATGATGTTGTTAATAGCAAAAGGAAACTCTCAATTTATTCAGTCATAACCGAAGAGGCTGCTGGACGAAATGTAGATAGACACTAACTAGAAAGTGAGATAATGGCTAATAAACTGTCAACCAATTACTCCCTAAACCTTCACCATGAAAAAATACGCTTCAATGTAGACAGTAGAGCTAAAAAGCTTCCCAATTCTTGTCTAGACAACAAGTAATTAAACATGCAATTCCTAGTCTTAACATCAAGCAATTAAAGCATGTAATTTCTATGGTCTCAAGTAGTCTAAGCAAAATGTTGATGACATTTATTCAACTGCCAGAATCCCCAATGAATCCATTTCTCCTCCCAATCATATTTTTCCTAAAAACTGCCACAAAGACCTCAAAAGTCTCCCAAGCAAGTATTGTACGTAATGCCAAACCAATTGGATACCATACATCACATCCTTCCATGAATGGTAAACAAGACTCAAATCATAACCCCATTGTGCAGAGTACAGACTCAATGATTAACCCATCCAATAAACAGCTAAACTTAAGTGTTCCTCTTCACCAACGCAATAGTACCTACATTCCACAATCTATGCACTCCAAGAGGACTGCACTTCAATCATGACCGATTTCAATTCCGCAAATCACAATCAAACTCTCACCCATACACCTGAGATGAACACTTAATCGGCCAATATTGAGTATTTGTCAATCATATCAGTTTTAAGATGAATAACCTTCTATAAAACAAGCTTCACGATCCCTCGACCATCAAATAGATCCCTACTAAATCTAGCACCAGATTACTAATGCATCTGCGATGAAACAAACTTCTATGTAAAAATTATCCCTCCAACTATAAGAATCCGAACTCCCGAGGCAATCAGAACATTACAAACCCAAATTTATTCACCCTGCGCTAATTGCCGCAGGACGTTTTCAGGACCATATCAAAGATAAAACCTTTTACCCTTTTTTCGGAAATTTCAGCATCTCCACGATTTGGACTCGTGAATCGAATGTAATGCAAAAAACTCCAACGTCCCAAGTGAAAATGCCATCAAAGAAACAGACTGCAACACCAACAACCACAATACAAAGTACAAACCAGAACACCGAATAACATACCTGAACCCATCGGAAATCGTCCTCGAAATCTTCATCTTCTTCTTGGCTCCTCTATAGAGCTCCTCCAGGCTACACGGCAACGCGTTCTCCACCGGCGCTTCCTTCCTCAACTCCCCACCCCCGCCGTGGCTGGCGCTCGCCCCGCCATTCGAAGTCTTGAAGAACCCATCTCCTCCGTACGCCCTCCTCCCTCTCCCGCCGCCCCCTCCTCCGTTGCTCTCCGATCCGAAGAACTCCGCGTATATATCCTCCGCGTCCCGCGGGTTGAACCTGAACGAAGCCCCGCTGCCGTTGAACTGGTGGTGGCCGCCCTGGTTCGGCCGGTGCGGGAAATGCGGCTTTTCGCCGCCGCCGACGCCGCCGCCCCGGGGCGGGAACTGCCCGGACTTGAGGGCCTCCTCGCCGTAGAGGTCGTAGATCTGGCGCTTCTGGGAGTCGCTGAGGACGTCGTAGGCCTCGGAGATCTGCTTGAACTTGGCCTCCGCCTCGCTCCGCTTGCTCGTCGGGTTCTTGTCCGGGTGCCATATCATCGCCAGCCGCTTGTAGGCCTTCTTCAGGTCCTCGTCGCTGGCGTTCCTGTTCACCTTCAGTATGTTGTAGTAATCCACCCCCATTCTCGCACCTCCTCCTTCTCCGACGGAACCTCCTCCGTCCTAGCTTGCACCTCCTCTCCAGCACCGCCCGCGCGAACCACGTCGCCGGCGAAAACCGAGCCCTGCACGGCGGCGCGTGGCGTTTCGCCGGTCGGAATCGCTGCCCCGCGGTCCTGGAAAATCGGAAATGGCGGATGGTTGGTCTTAGGGTTCGACTTTTTTTATGGGAATGTTGCCTGCGTATGCCGGAGGGGAGGAAGAAGAAGGGCCGGCGACCGTTGGATGGGAAACGGAAAATCGGGGCGCGGGGATCTGACGGTTGCGGTTGTGGACAGCGTTAGAGAGAGAGAGAAGAAAGGGAGGGAAATATCGAGTGGGTCCCACGAGAGGGGAAGTCTGATAGCGTGACCGTGGATTGGGAGAACGTGGCGGCAAGCAAGGTGGACATGAGCCGGCCAGACATGTGCGAACCGGATTCGAACCGGGATTCAAGGGCGGAGAAGCTTCCGAATTTTTCGATTTTTTTTTTTATTTCATTGGTTTGTTAAGTCGAAAATGAATGATTTTAAAAAAGTTAATATCTTGAAAATTCTCAAATTGATATACTTGTGATAAATTTATTTAAAATTAATTTTTTATCAAAAAATCCCAAATTAATGCACTTATAACAAATTTACCATTTGTTAGTTTTCGTTAAATTATATTATCAAATTACTAAATTGAATGACACATAACAATTAATCAATACATTAATATCATATTTCACTATCTATTTGTCATAATTATATTCAATTATGTAATTTTTTTGTGATATTAATCAAATTTAACATATGGTATAATTGTCATAAATATACATTTTATGGGGTTTTTGACAATCAAAAGAATTACTTTGGGAGAAGCGGACAAACACTGTTCAAAATGCTCTCTCTTCGGCGTCTTCTACACTGTTCCTGCACCTTCGTTCGTTTCTGGTTCCGCTCCTGCTGACTGTCGTTTGGACCCATTCTTCCGCATCAAGACGCGCCTTCCTTGGCTCTTCAGACCCCTCTGATTTGTAGCCTGGTACGTCTTCATTCCGCGGGTTTATTGCTGTGCGATGGTTTAGGGTTTCTCCATCTCTGTCGCTTGATCTTGCTGCTATGGAGCCGGTAGTAGCTCGGGCCCGTTCAGGAGATGAAGGGCCGAGTAACCAATCCCAACCCCTTCCTGTTATTGAGGATCCCTCGGTGGTGGACAAACCGGGTAATGCTCAGACTCGTAAGGCTTCGGCCCCTTCCTCTGGAACCGCGGGTGTGCGTCTGCAATCTGGTGTTGCGCGTGGTCGCGTAAGCAGTCGGGGTAGGTCCAGGTCAAGGCGTAACAACTCTAGGGGTGGTTCGATTAAGCCGCAAACCGCACCCGGGCAAATTTGTTACAAGTGGTGCTACCGGGGTTACGATCTTGAATACACTCCTATGCATTTTGATAGCGATCCTATTATTCACATGGATGAGTCGACTTAGATCTTTGCTGATCCTAAACTATATGATTGCCTTGTCGGGTATTTCATAGGAAGGATCTTACCGTTTAAGGTTGTTGATGAGTCGCTTAAGAGAGCATGGGGCCCTGCATTGCTTGAAGTGATGTCTAATGGCAGGGGCTTATTTCTGCTGCGATTTGCTGATCCTGAGTTCAGGAGGAAAATATTAGAAGGAGCGACTGTTACTGTTGCCAGAATCTCGCTGCTACTCCAACAATGGAAACCGGGAATTGAGTTAAACAAAGAATCTCTTCAATCTGTGCCGGTTTGGATTAGGTTGAGAAATCTTCCGTTCTCTTTCTGGTCTGCTCATTCTATTAGTAAGGTAGCCAGTGCCCTCGGGAAACCGCTTTACGTGGACCACAGAACGGAGCAGATGTCCATGCTTACCTTCGCACGTGTATGTGTGGAAATATCAGTGCACCAGCCGGCCTATGAGTCTCTTAAGCTGGAACTTATGGGGAAATTGGTTGTTGTGGATGTGGAATATGAATGGAAGCCTGTTGCTTGCTTGAAGTGCGGAATTTTCGGGCACAAGTGCACCGATATGGATAAAGAATCGATTCAACCTTGCTTAGGTGGATGGAAATGACGAGGCGAGCTCGTTCGGGTCCCTATCACGAAATGTTTCCTCAGATGGCAAAAGGTAAAGGGTTGGCTACTCATCCTACTTCAAGTAGGGAGGATTTGAATGATGTCTTTGGGAGATCCGCAGATCTATATCAGGCCTGATCAAATAGGTGAGACTAGTTCGCCGAAAATGAACCCAGGTCATGAATCATCTACGATCAATCCTACTAACTACGCCAATCTTGCTGAGTCTGCATCTGCTTCAGGAGACTTGGAATGGACACAGGTTAAGCAAAAGAATAAAAAGAAGAAAAGGAAAGCGGCGAAACAGCCGCTGCTGTTGCTAGCGAAATAAAACAGCTGCGGCTGTCTGTATCTTTGCGGCCCATCCCCTCCTACCGAGGAAGGCCAAGCGATGAAACGAAAGGACGTCCGCCCGGAGGAGCCTTCGGTGATCCCCGAACCTTCTTGCGTCGGATCGGGGTTTGTTCCTCTCGCTCTATCGAAAGTTACGAGGGGATCTCCAATTCCGGTATCCATGGTGAATCCAGCGATGATGAAGTTCGGTCGGTAAACAAGTCTACGCTAAAAGGGAAACCTCTGCAAAAGTCCCTAATCTTCAAGACAAGTTCTTTGCGTCTCCTTCCTACCCCCCCTCTGCTGCGGCACCGAAACCTTCGGCTAAGAGCGGGAAGAAGCGCCAGGGGAAGAGGTAATCATGTTCCTTACTCTTTTTTGGATGATAATCGGCTTTTGGAATATTAGAGGCATGGTTAATCCCCTTAGGCGGGCGGAAATCAGGCGTTTTGTTGCTATAAATAAATTGTGTTTCATTGGCCTCCTTGAAACCAAAGTGCCTGAGGATCTTTTTGAATCGGTCTCGTCCACCCTCATTAGGGGTTGGTATTGGCTTTCGAATTATGAGTTTTCGCCTCGTGGGAGGATCTGGGTTGGTTGGAATCCACAGTTAGTCTCCTTCTCTACTATTTCCATTAGTGATCAAGCGGTGCATGGCACGCTGAAGTTTAACTGGTTCGGGGTTAAGTTGCTGTCTAAGCTGCTTTGTTTACGCGGAGCACACGTTTGCCCGCCAACGCCCTCTATGGGAAGACCTTTGCCATTATAGTGATATTTTCCAGAATTCTCCGTGGTTGGTCGCTGGCGATTTTAATGCAATTAAAGATCCTTCCGATCGCATTGGTCATTCTACCAACTGGATTTCCTACTTTGATGAATTTCCCCATTGCTTGGCCCGTGCGGAACTTATGGACCTCGATATGTTGGGTGTCTTTGTTTCACTTGGTCCACCTCATCCGGTGATGCGAGGAAAATGAGGAAGATTGATCGCGTGCTCGTCAACGGTGAGTGGAATCTCCAATTCTCTTACTCAGAGGCTAATTTCCTTAATCCAGGGATATCGGATCATTGTCCTATGACTATTAGAGTTTTGCAGCCCTCATATAAGAGGAAGCCTTTTAAATTCTTCGACTTTTGGACTCAACATCCGAGTTTAAGGCCATTGTTCAGCAAGCATGGGATAGTCGGTTGCGGGTGTATCCATGTACCAACTTGTCTCGAAGCTTAAGAGAGTAAAGGTGCTGCTTAGATCTCTTAACCGTGAGGCTTTCTCCGACATTTCGGTGAAGGTTCTTTGAGGCTAGAGACGCTCGACAAATGCTCGGCTAGACCTCCAGTTGAACCCGGCAAGCCCGATTCTTACTCAAGAAGAAAGGGAGTGTCGCCGTGTATTTATTGATCTCAGATCTCAGGAAGAATCCTTCTATAGACAGAAGTCTAGAATTACATGGCTAAAAGAGGGTGATAGGAACACGAAGTTCTTTCATCAATCTGTGAAGAGAAGGCACTTATTGAATCGCATCCTCTCGGTAAAAGACCCATCCGGAACCATCATTACTGATTCGGTATTGGTTCCTCAGGTGTTTGTTAATTATTTTTCTGATCTGTTATCTCCGAAGGAAGGGCTAATCAGACCGTCCATTGATGAGGTGAGGCAGTATGTTCGCAAAACCCTGTCCCAAGACCAATCAAGCTTCCTCAATATGCCGGTTTCGATTCGAAATCAAAAACACATTATTTTTTTCGGCAAAGGGTAAGGCCCCGGCCCGGATGGTTTTTGTTGATTTCTACAAATATTGCTGGGATACCGTTGGCTCTTCTGTGCTCGAATCAGTGCATGACTTCTTCCGCAACGGTCGGCTCTTAAAAGAGGTTAATGCCACTACTCTAGTGCTTGTCCCTAAAGTGCCTAATGCTAGCGCGGTAATGGACTATAGACCGATTGCATGTTGTAACACGATTTATAAGGTGATTACTAGCCAATAGAATAACTGGGGTCCTTGGGGATTTGATTACTCAGTCCCAGAATGCATTTGTTAAGGGCAGGAGAATGAGGGATAACATCCTATTAGCTCAGGAATTGTTTGCAGGATTCCATCTAAACCCGTATTTGCCTAAGTGTGCGATAAAAGTTGATTTTCATAAAGCTTTTGATACTTGTCATTTGGGATTTCTTAGAGCTGGCCCTTGAAGTGTTTCGGTTTCCTCCCCATTTTATAAAGCTCATTATGGTATGTGTTCGGACTCGAAATTCTCTATATCCATCAATGGGGATCTTCACGTTTTTTTTTTTTTTTTCCCAGGGGTAGAGGCCTAAGGCAAGGAGATCCAATGTCCCCATACCTATTCACGTTGGTAATGGAGGTGTTCTCCAGTATCTTGATTTCTTGCACCTCCAATCCAGATTTTAAATTCTACTGGAGATGCAAACAGGTTCAACTCTCCCATTTGTTTTTTGCCGATGATGTATTCTTGTTCTGTCGGGAGGATTGGAAGTCGGTTGTCATGTTGAAAACAGGGCTCGATCTGTTCTCCTCTTGGAGTGGTTTACTTCCTAACAAGCATAAGAGCGAAATTTTCATGGCTGGTGGTGATACCTCTATCCGGAACAGAATCCTTTGTGCCTTCGGATTTCAAGAGGGGAAATTACCGGTTCGCTATCTAGGTGTACCAATTATCTCTTCTAGATTGAATAGAGCGGACTGCATAGCATTGATAGATCGCATTACCGCAAGAATCCAATCATGGACACATCGGTTTCTATCGTTCGCGGGTAGGCTGCAACTTATAAGATCTGTTCTTCATTAGTCCAAGCATTACCGGACGAGCGTTTTCACTCTTCCATCCTCGGTCCTAACGGATATTGAGCGGATAATGAGGCAATTCTTATGGAAAGGTACATCACCAGGTCGGGGTGGCGCCAAAGTGGCTTGGGAAGATGTTTGTTGTCCGAAATCGAAGGGGGCCTCGGCATTCGGAATATAAGGGATTGCAATAGGGCTTCTATGGTTAAATATATATGGATCCTATTCTCCGATAAAGAATCCTTGTGGTGCCAATGGGTTCATTCGGTTTTCTTAAAGAAGAAAAATTTCTGGATCGCCGCTCGCCCAACGACTTGCTCTGGACGTGGAAGAAGATTCTCCAGCTTAGACCCTTTTTTCGCCTATCTTTCAGGTGGGTGATTGGAAATGGATACTCCGGCTCCCTGTGGCATGACTATTGGCTTCCATGTGGTCCTTTGGATGGATTCATCCCTACATCTTTTAGGGACAGAATCGCCTTCCGGATTATGCAAAGGGTAGCCGATCTCTACTCCCGGTAGGTACCGCATTCGAAATCTTACGGAAAGATGGTCGATTGCTTTGCCACCACTATCCCCTGTGCGGGACAAATTTATTTGGTGCTGCGATTCCCCAGTGCGTACTCGGTTGCCTCGGCATGGGAATCCATCAGGGTCAAGAGAAACCCGGTCAAATGGGTGTCTCTCATTTGGGATAACGCCCTTGCTCCGCGGTATCAGTTTATATTGTGGCTTATAACAAAAAACCGCCTTCCTACTCAGGCGATGCTTCTATCTCATGGTAGAATAGACTACGTCTCGTGCCTTTTGCAATGAAGTTCCGGACTCGTTGATCATCTTTTCTTCGGTTGTCGCACCTTGGCACCTCTAGCTTTCTTTTGGGCCGCAGTGTAACCTCCGTGGAAGAAACAAACTGGAAGGATCTCATTTTCGGGCTATGAAGTTCTTCAGTGGAAAGGATTTCTATCACCGGATTGTTCGAATCTCTTTCGGAGCTTTGTGTCATCTAATTTGGAAGAAGAGGAATGCTGCTATTTTCCGGGGTGAAGCAATAGCCATTCCTACAATGAAAAATCACCTTATTAAGGCGGTCAGAGACAAAGCTATTTCCTTCTCCAATGTTCCTCCATCCCCGAGGAACATAAGGCTTCAAAGGTTTGGGGATTCGATCCGGTGGTCTTCTCTACTCGCTGATTTTGTTTTGCGCGCCTCTGTTATGGTTCTCCGTTCTTAGCCTTTGTATGTTTAGTTCGGAGGGACTTCGTGGGCTTTATGGTGCTTTCGCCATTGCCTTCGCTTGCTTTTCCTTACCCTTTGTTCTTGCTCGTTTTTCATCGGTTCCCCTCCACTCTTATGTTATGAGAGTGTAGGTTTTGGACCCGTTCTTTTGTATTTTCCTTGCTCCATATATTCTATTTACCTTTTACCAAAAAAAAAAAAAAAGAATTACTTTGGGGTGAATTTATCATAAACGTATCAATTTGAGATTTTCTTTTGTTATTTAGGATAAATTTATCACAAGTATATTAGTTTGATATTTTTCATGGTCAAAAATTAGTTTTAAATAAATTTGTCATCAATTTGGAGTTTTTTTAGGTATTAACCCTTTAAAAAATACATTTTCTAAAGATAATGATTTGTATTGCTTGCAAAAATGAATGAACGAAGATAATTTTAATCATTCATAAAAATATTTAGGTATAAATTATTGTTGATAATAAAAAAATCAATTAACTAATTATTTCAAATAATGTGAACAATCATTTTTTAGAAGCATTTTCAATAATATTCATTTTTCGCAAAACAAATAAAGTCTATAACAATAAGGAGTGTGACCCATGAGTGTGCAAAAGAAGCGAGACTACCTAGATCGCTTGGAACTAGATCGGATCGACTAAAAACTAGTGATTTCCGTGGGAACCCATTTGATTCTTGGTTCCAATTTACTAAAATTAAAGTAATGATCAAACCCCTAATTCCAAGTGTGCAGCTACTCATCTGGACTGAATGGGTACATGCACACGTGTATTTTTCTAGTTCTTACATTTCAACTTGTCAGTTCAAAGCCCTAGTTATCTCTTCATCTCTCGCCTCACTCGTCTCATGATCTTGCCTCCCTCTCTCACTCTCGCTCTCGATGTCCTACAGCCTAGTCGACCCCTTTCTCACTATCGCTTTCGATCACCTCTGACCTCATCACTCCCTCTGTCACGCTCACTCTCCATCGGCTCTGGCTTCTAACCTCATCACTCATCCTCAAATCTCGCACCTCTTCCAAAGTTGGGTCATTTCAATAAGTTCCATGCACCAATCAGTGGGCGGTTCTCAATTCTGGAATGAAAATTGTCCACCCTAAAATCGATCATCCTAATATGACCTACCTCTTATAAGCATACAAACCACACCCCTTTCAAATCATCTGCTGGTTTTCTAAAGTTGATTTCAGATGATAAGATTACTTTACATATGGGAAAATAACATAACTAATCCTTGAACTTTGAAAGAATACGATTTGTTACTCCTAAATCTTTAATTTGTTTGATATGGCTCTCCAACTTTGACCCAACGTACAATATCGTCACTGAATTTTTAACTTGTTCAACGTGATTCTCAAACTATTGGTAAATGATTAATTTAGTCCCTAAATATATGAAAAGTGACGCAAATGAAAGGATTAAATTAAGCTTAAAAAAAAGGATTACACCAAATTTTTATGATAAAATTAAAATTTTGGAGAAAATATTACACATTTGGTCAAAATTTAGGGATCACATTGCACGAATTAAAAGTCCATGAATAACATTGCACGGTAGACAAAAATTAGGGTTTGTTTGTGTCATTGTCCTTTGTACATATCAATATTAATAGGGTGGCATATGCACGAAAATATTCATATCACACATTATCAATTCATTTCTTTTGAAAAATCTAATTTTCATAACATGAATTTGTCTTCTTCTCTGTTGTGTGGTAAAGGTCTAATTGAGAAGGATAAGATGGACAGAGATGGGCTCGACTTTACGTGCTACGGCCGTTTAATTGGCTCTCACGCGAGGTCCAATTCAATTATTTTTGTGGCGTGACACTGGACAGAAAATGTGCAAAGTCATATCACGTACCATTGACGAACTTCTAAACAATCGGACGTATTCATTATCAAGCAAGAACTTGATAAAATGGAAAATCAATATAGTCTCAATTTTGTTTTTGAATACTTTTTATCCCCGTACTTTTTCACCTTTTCTAATCTAATTAAGTTTTTCTATTTTCACAAGAGAGACACTAAATGAATCACAAGTCAACCTGGCAATAGGCTTTTCACCGGCTTTTCACCTATCCCTCCCACCTACATTGGCACAAGCGGTTATTATACCCGTCTACTAGTTCCTTAAACACCCATGCGAGTGTTATAGAGTTTACCCTTCCCACCTGAGAGAGCCTACTAATTTCTAGATATATATTAGGGATACCCAATGGATTTTACGTCCTAAAGTTTGGGCGAAATAATTTAAGGACATACTTAAATCCAATTTTGTCTTCTTCCCTATTGTCCAATAAATGTCTAATTGAGAAGGGTAAGATGAATAGAGATGGGCTCGACTTTACATCCTACGGCCTTTAATTAGCTTTCATACAGAGCCAATTCAATTATTTTTGCGGTGTGATACTGGACAAAAAATGTGCAAAGTCATATGATGGACCACATATGACATCTAAACGAGTGGGCCATATTCACCATCGAGCAAGAGCTTGATAAAATGGAAAATTGGTATAGTCTCAAATTCATTTCTGAATACTTTTTATCCTCATACTTTCATGCCTTTTCTAATCGAATTAAGTTTTTCTATTCTCGCAATTTTTCTGGTCAAATCCCTCCGCCACTAAAATCTACTTAAGATCTTACCGACATATGCCGTAGCGTAACGCAAATAACTTTTATTCAATATCGGCTAAATTTTACATATGTAATTCTCGAGTATTGTTTAAACAAGCTAAATCTTTACAAGCCCGTCGACGTGAGCACTTGCGTGTTTCAATCTTGTAAAACTCCCGTGCCAGCCGCGTCCTTTGAATGTGGTCCAAGTTTTCTGCAAAAGCACTTCATTAGTGAATTAGAGAAAGTAGAATGATTCGATTGGATGGATTAAAATTAAAAGGAGCTCCGTTAGGGAAAGAGTACAAAAAGCGCCAAGGTATGTTCGCTTAAAAAGGGTATAATTTTCCCCCTCTTATTTTTGGGTCAAAGTGTAATCAATGAATCCGATCATTTATTAATTGGGTGAGGAATGACGTGGAAACCACTTTACGTGGCATGTCGCGAGCTTTCCTGATTTTCTGCATTTGATAATGATGCTCATGTATAATATTGTGATCCGGATCAATGTGAGTCTTCATTGATGAATGCTTTTAGGCCTGGTTGTTTGTATTTCTTTTTTATGTTTCTGAACACATTTTATGTTTGTTTGTTCGCAGGAGCAAAAGGAAATGTAAACGCATTTGGGTGCGTTTACATTTTTTTTTTTATATTTTTGTTCCAGAAACAAAAGGGAATAGAAATAAAAAATAATAAAAAGTTGTTTTTTATTTTCGAAACAAATTTTAGAAACATTTTTTATTTTCTTCTTCTTTTTTTCTTTCGCCGTCGTAGGCCCTGGCCATGGGGCAACCCGGGGCCGACGAGGGCCGACGGCCTCGCCCCCCACGGCGAGGCTCGTAGGCCCGACCTGGCCGAGCCTCGCCGAAGGCCGGGCAAGGGTCGGCCTCGCCTTGGCCGGGCGAGGTCGAGCTCGCCCGACCCTCGTCGGCCGGGTCACCGGCCATGGCCAATGCCGGCGACCGGCCAAAAGAAGAAAAAAAAAAAAAAAAAGAAAAAGAAAAATACAAATAAAATACAAATATTAAAAAATAAAAGAAATAAAAAAATTATACAAATTTACCAAACGTGTTTTCGTTTATTTTTTTATTTCCGGAACAAGTTTACCAAACGCGTTTTTTTTGTTCAAAAATTATTCCCGAGAACGAAACATTTTTTTTTTCTATTTCTTGGAACAATTTTTAAAAACATTACCAAACGCACTTTATTTAGCAGAGACTAAATGATTTGCAAATATGTAGATTTTTACAAATGATTATTTATAAAAACGAATAAAATTTCATCATTTATAAAATATTTAAATATTAATTATTATCGATAACAAATACACTTTTCATTAATTAATTATTTTAAATGATATAAACCATCATTTTTTGGGAAAATGTTATTTGAATTATTCACCGTTCGAGAAACAAATGGACATGATTGATATTTGACGATGCTTTTATGGTGTTATGGTTTAGAAGAAGTTGTTGATGGCAAGTCGTTATCTTTTTTTCAATCTTCTTTTTCATCTCTTGTTACTTACAAAAAGAAAGCGAAACGATGTATCGAAAAATGAAAAGGAAAATGAGCTATACTTGTTGTTTACATGGTCGAAACATTTTAAGAAAATGAATTGTATGTCATGAGATGAGAATGATTTGAATTTGAATTTAGAAAGTGAGATGTCCATGCAACCATAACAAAATTATCATGCTAATTCAACCATGTCATCCGTTACCGGGGAAAAGAAAATGAAAAAGCTATCGTGGTAAGTTTTGATGGTAGACATTATTGATGTTCATGAAATTCGTGGGTAGGAAATTAAAGAATTAAAAAAATCCCCAATTAAAGTTTGCATTTTGTCTCTCTAAAATCTAGCATGAATTGGGTCCTTATCATTTTTTGGTCGGCCATGCTAAAAGCACCTTTTGCCATAAAACCACAAAGTTGCGTTCCGACCAAAAAAGACAATAATGTGAACTTAGATTCGTGCACGCAAGCACTCATCTCGTGCTACTTGCTTTTGCCCATAATTACAAATTTGCCACTCGGAGGAAAATGGAAGTTCTCCATATAAGTTAGGGGCGAGAATGGGTCTCAATTCTCGGATGGAATCGGGAACTAGACGAGACTGATTCTCAAAATTGGTCTTGTCCTTGGTTTTGAAACTCTTTGATCCGATTCTCGATTTCAAATCTTTTGGAGCCAACGAGATTTAATTCCTAGGTAATAAGTAAATTGAATCTGGATTGAGAATCGTCAAATTAGATAATCGAATTGAGAACTGAAAACGGAACCAAGTGAAGATAATCCTAAAACTAGCAGTACCCATGGATCTTTTCACCTATTTTCATGCTAGTAATATCGAACTTTTATGATTTGGAACATCATTACATACTAATGATGTTATTCCATTACTATGATTAGTTTAAAATTTGCTCCAGTTTAGATGGAAGATTTGTACCCATTAGAATCTACCTGAATCTATTTGCAACATATATGCATATTTATTGTACGAAAAACTCAGTATTCAATGCACTTTGGAAATCTCAAATGAACTAATTATCACCATTTTACACGTGTTTCTAGTTTACTTTTGAATCAACCCCTTTCATTTACTCTGCATGACGACATAGTACGACTTTGTCTTGTCAGGTTTGATAGATTACTTATAAAAAATGAAACAAAAAATAAACCCTGAAATCGCAAGTTCGGTTTTAATGGAACCAAAAGAAGGAAAAAAAAGAATTTAGATTGTTCCGAGAGTGATTAATTATCGGTACGATCCTGTTCCAAGATGGAACCGCAAACCGGACCGACCAAGGATTAGAACCAGTTTAGTCAAATGGAACCGATCACTAATTTTTTTATATTTTCATCCAAATATTTTATTGTAAAAAACATAATGGGGAACAAATTCATGGTTCGAGACAATTCACGTGTTTCCATTTAGATATCTTGTCAAATTACAAATTCCTATTTCCTAGTTTTGAAAAAAAAAAGCCATTAATTTTTTTTGAAATAAAAAAAAAAGTATATGTACTCGATTTAGTTCTCCCTTATAATTGGAAACTAAAATATCCAAACACTGATTCCACTTTTAGGATTCTAAAACTGACTAGTTCGGGTGATTTGTTTTACACATCTTTAAATGGTTCTGCTCTTTTGTTAGAAAGAAAAAAAGATAGGTTAGTTTTGAGATAGGTTTCAAATTCTAAAAATTGGAACGAATTGCTCACCTCTAATTTGAGCCATTATAAAGGCCAAGATCAAGATCGAAACAATTAGTTCCTTATTCATCTTAATATATCATTAATTTTGTAACATTTTTTTCTTCCCCGAGTATGCTCGACTGATCATTATACGAAAATTTACGTCCTCTGGACAAGTGCCTTAACTATATATTTTTATTTCTCGCTGATAATTTCAAAAGTTGATTTACTTTTTTCTCTGATTTACGTTAACCTTCCTTAAGAAGGCTTCTTTTTTCCTTTTTTTTTTTGGCTTTTCCGGCTAAGAACCTTCCTTAAGAAGGTTAGACTTACCATGCGATGTCCATGTCCTTTTTGAGATGCATTGCAGCGGTAATATATAACAAAATTGGCAAATCAAGATAATGGAGATAATCATACTAATCGCAGATATTTCAACGTATTTTTACAATAGTTTAAATTTAAATTTATTTTCTGAACAGATTTACGTTGTTTCTTCTTTTTACCCACATGCATATCTGCCTGCTCTTTTGTTAGTACACGAGAAAAAAACGAATTAAAAAAAAAAAGAAAGAAAGAGAAGATAGAAGATTCGGATTTTTCAGATTGATAGATGTGTTATATGACGTGAATTTTTTTGATTTACCAAAGATAGGAATTACTTAAATTTCAGATATTTAAGGAATATGAATTATAAAGGTACTATCCAGTATCCACTATCAAATGACGATTTGGTGATGTGAGATGAAGTTTATTGGGAAAAGTCAAAACTAAATGCATATTTCGGATTTCTTCTATATATACTAGCAAAAATGTACTTTATAAAAAGAAAAAAACCAGCACCTTGTAAATTCTGTAGACTCATTTGTTGTGAAACATTTGAGTTTTTTTTTTTTTTTTGAGAAAGTAAATATTAACTCAACAGATCAAAGAATTGTGCATATATACATACACACACATATATCGAAAAAGTTGAGCCTCATTTTTTTGGGTAAGGCTCAAATTCTGGAATTGGAGTGCTGGAGAGATAAGATAGTATTCTTGATTTACGCATTTATCCTTAATTAAGTAGGATAAGCATGATGTAATCGATAAAGTGAATAAATGCCAAATGCCAAATGCCAAATGCCAAATGCTAATTCCTCTTCCTCTTTTGATCATAATTCAATCAAACCTTCCTAGATTATCTTAATCCATAGGATAAATTCTTTGAGTCTTCCATTTCCAAGGAAGAGGGAATAGCTCCCTTATTCATGAATACACTATTCGATCTCATATGAAACGGAATATTTTATTTAAACTAAATCTTCGAATTACAATATTTTTCATTATTGATTCATATAAAAAAATGAAATTTGATCAGAAGGCCATCTTTATTTTATTAGCCTATTTTTATTCTATTTCACTGGTTGATCAAGCAAATTAGATTTTCTGGGCGATTTTTAAATCATCAAGCCGAGATAACATCAAGACGAAAAAGATTTTCTGAATAGGATCTCCCCAAACTTTCCTCTCTCACGTGTCTTCAAAGAATAACAAGGAATCATACCTACCAAATCCCATCACTTACTCTATTATATAAAATTGTAAATTACAAACAAACCAAAGCAAAGATCTAAATCTCCACACCTAAATCTATAAACCCAAATCTAATGTTACAACAACAACAACAATAAATAATAATAATAATAATAATAATAATAATAATAATAATAATAATAATAATAATAATACACAACAATACACCAACACAAACACCATCGCCTTCCCTACTGACTCTTGTACGTGTCTTCAAAGAATAACAAGGAATCATACTCACCAAATTCCATCACTACTCTATATTATATAAATTATAAACTATAAACAAAACTAAAGATCTAAATCTTTAAATCTAAATCTTTAAATCTAAATCTAAATTTAAATCTAAATCTAATATTACAACACCCACCACCACAACAACAACAACAATAATAATAAATTATACATAACAAAGACAAAACACTATCTCTCTCCTTCCTTAATTCCTACATTTTCTCTCTCTAAATCTCTCCTCCAATCCCACCCCCTCTTTCTCTCCCCTCCATATTGCCTGAGTAGGTGCCCAGCGAGCTTCCCTCACTCTCCCTCCCTTCTTCTTCTTCACTGACGCTCGCCGCCGCGATCGCGTCGCCGATCGAATCCCCCCGCCGCCCAATCGCCGGAGCTCCGCCGCCGCCGCCGCCGCCGCCGCAGCATTGCGCTCTCCCCGCCTGCCTCCCTCCCTCCCTCCCCTTCCGGCGAGCGCGCGCGCGCATCGGGCGGCAGCGCGCCGAGTACATGAATTCGGAACCGGGCGGGTCAATCCATGGGGCCTAAGAAGCGAAACCCCGCTCCCAGGTCCAAGCAGCCGGCGCCGGCCCCGGCGACCCCGGCGGCTCCCGCTCCGCCGCCGTCGCCGCCGCCGATGGCGGCCTGGGGGAAGGCGAGTTGAGCGCTGTCTCGAATAGGGCGAGGGCGGGCGCGGCGGCGGGCGAATCGGAGGGCTCGGATTACGCCGCGATCAAGCTCGAGTGCGAGCGAGCCCTAAACGCGCTCCGGCGCGGGAACCACACCAAAGCCCTAAGGCTGATGAAGGAGTCGTGCGCGCAGCACGAGAGCTCGCCGCACTCGGCCTTCGTGCACAGGTTCCAGGGCACGGTGTGCGTCAAGGTGGCTGCTATCATCGATGATCCCAACGCGAAGCAGCGGCACGTGAGGAATGCCATAGAATCCGCACGTAGGGCGGTCGAGTTGTCCCCGCGTTCCATCGAGTTCGCGCATTTTTATGCAAATTTGCTTTTTGAGGCGGCGAACGAGGGGAAGGACTATGAAGAAGTGATTTCCGAGTGTAAGAGGGCGTTGGCTATTGAGAATCCTGTTGATCCTGCTAAAGAGAGTCTGCAGGAGGAGAGCCAGCAGAAGATTACGAGTGCCAAGGCGCGGATAGAGCACGTGCAAGGTGAGCTGCACAACCTGATGCAGAAGTCCTCCTTCGGCACTCTCTCGACTTTGATGAAGAATATCGGTGGTGGTGAAGAGAAGTTTAGGTTGATTCCCATTAGGAGGGTCACGGAGGACCCGATGGAGGTCCGGTTAGTCCAACCCAGGAGGCCCAACGAGATAAAGAAGGCGACTAAGACGCCAGAGGAGAGGAGGAAGGAGATTGAAGTTAGAGTTGCTGCTGCAAGGCTTTTGCAGCAGAAATCTGAGACCCCCAGTGTGCAAAATGAGGGTGACCGAGGATTGGATTCTTCTGGTGGGAGTGGGCAGAGAGGGGTTGAGAGACGGAAGCATGGGAAGAAGAATGGGTCTTCCGCGGAGAGGAAAGATTGGGTTCGGTCTTATTGGAATACTCTGAGTGTTCCAATGAAGAAAGAGATGCTTAGGATTAGGATTTGCGATATCAATGCGTATTTTGGATCTGCAAATAACGATTCAGCCAATAAGGTTTTGTCAGACGCTGTAGAGTATGCCAATACTAATAAGATATGGAAGCTTTGGGTCTGTTGCAAATGCAGTGAAAAGTTTTCTGACTCTGAATCCCATATGCAGCATGTCGTTCAAGAGCACATGGGTAACCTTCTACCGAAAATGCAGTCAGTTTTGCCACAAAATGTTGACAGCGAGTGGGCTGAGATGATCCTTAATTGCTCTTGGAAACCACTTGATCTTTCTGCTGCAATGAAGATGCTAGGAGATCGGCAGAAATGTCAGGGCATCGATTCCAATGAGGATTTTTGCTCAGAGAACAATGCGGATGACTGTGATGACTGTTTTAAAGATGCTTGGGATTCTTCCCCTGCTAAAAGTGATTTTGGTTACAACTGCAATGGTTGTACTGATAAAGACAGTAATAACTTCGACAAAGACGTTGGTCATGCTGGGTCAGATGCGAATCGGGTTTTCATTGATAGCTGGCCAACATTGGATGATCCTGAGTGTGCAAAGCTCTTGGAAAGAATCCGTTCTCTGTTTGAGGTTCTAATCAGAAACAAATGCCTTGCTGCTAGCCATCTCAGTAAGATCCTCCAGTTTACAGCAGATGAACTTCAGGGTATCACTTCAGGTTCTCAGCTCCTGCACCAGGGGGTGGATCATGGGCCGACTCGCATATGTTTCTTAGGAGCAACTCAACTGAAGAAGATCGTTAAATTCTTGCAGGAGCTTTGTCATTCTGCTAGTTTGAGCAGACACTCTGAGAAGACTAATAGCCCTGTAGATGATGCTAATTCTGTATCACAAGAAGTAGAGATTAAGGAGAAAATCGTCCTTAGTGGGGATGCGTCGTGCTTAATCTTAGATGAAAGTTTACTTCCCACAGAATGCACAACAGATAGTAGTCATGACTCCGCTGCACATGATGCTGCTGGGTTGACTTCTTGTAAGGTGGGCGCCGATGCTGATGCTCTGCTGTCCTGGATGTATACAGGTCCCTCAAGTGGGGAGCCATTGGCATCTTGGGACCACAGAAAAGAAGAGAAAATGCATCAAGGAATGGAAATCCTCCAAATGCTTGAGAAGGAATTTTATTTACTTCAGAACCTATGTGAGAGAAAATGTGAGCTTATTGGCTTTGAAGAAGCACTGCAAGCACTGGAGGACCTTTGTGTTGAGGAGGCTAAGAAGAGGGAGAACGCTGATGAGTTTGTGTACCGAAGCCTTGAGTCTGTTCTGAGGAAGAGGAGAGAGGAACTTAAGGGAGATGAAAATGACCTTGCTTTTGTTGGCAATAGGATTGAGTCAGATGTGATAGGAAGTGTCCTAAGAGAGGCAGAAGCTTTGAATGCTAATCAATTTGGATACGATGATTCTTATAGTGCAGCGGCTTCTCATTTATGTGACCTGGAGTCTGGGGAAGATGAGGATTGGAGAACTAAAGACTATCAGCATCAAGTTGATACTTGCATAGAAGTTACAATTCAGAAACAGAAAGAAGAATTTTCTACTGAGGTTAGATTAATTGGATAATTGAACATTAGAGCCTTGTACCCTTGTATTGAGCTTTCAGTTGTTTGGTGATGCAGATTAGCAAAATCGATGCTCGAATCATGCGAAATGTTGCTGGGATGCAGCAATTGGAACTTAAGCTGGAGGCTCTTTCTGCATACGATTATCGGTTGATAGTGCTGCCTTTAGTCAAGTCATACATGAAGGTTAGTTTCTATCTATTGATCTGCTTAGGTGCTTCATTGGTAGGGACTTACTTCTGCTCCTTCCGTGCTGTTTGCTAGACACACTTAGAGGACCTAGCAGAGAAAGATGTGACTGAGAAGTCTGATGCTGCGAGGGAGGCATTTTTGGCGGAACTTGCCCTTGATTCAAAAAAAGTTTCTAAAGGAGGAGGCGTCACTTCGAGGCATGCACAAGACAGGACAAAGGATAGGAAAAGGCACAAAGAGTTCAGAAAAACCAAGGCCACCAAGGTTTCAGCAACATGACCTTTTCTTCATTGAGGGTAGTTATGCAAATTTAATCTCTCTCTGATCTTTTGTTTCTTAATAGGCTAGTGGAATTGATGAGCAACAAATCTTTTCCCAAGAGACTGATGAACCAGAGTAAGTTTGCTGATTTGATGTCACTACATGCGCTTCCTGAATTACACTTTGTAAGGAAAACAAGATGCGATATGGCTATAACTGCTCCTGAACTCCACTTGACGCAGTTCTCCATCGGTGGCATCTGAAGGTGACCAGCCAGATTCTGATATCTTAGCTTATATGAATGATGATGACTTGAAAGAACAGGAAGAGGAAATGAGAAGAAAAATTGAGCTTGAAGCTGAGGAAAGAAAGCTCGAAGAAACTTTGGAGTATCAGAGACGCATTGAGAACGAAGCCAAACAGAGGCAGCTTGCTGAGCAACAAAAAAAATTAACCAGCACATCTTTGAAGCTGGGGCAAGGAGATCCTGACGTTACTTCGGAGAGTCAAGCTGATGATCAATATGCACATGAACAGTTCAAATCTCCTCGTCTGGTAAGATGACATCTGCTATTTGTTGCTTGTCGTTTTGGAGATACTTTTCGATATAGATGTTGGACTGTTACTTGAACACTTTCTGCTTATTCACGGTTGAATCACATGCTTTCTTTAATGCATAGTTTCACCTAGAATTTCCAGCGGGATCTTTACAAGTTTGCTATTTTCACGACAGTTGGGACTGAAGAATGACCTGCCAACTTCTCATGAGATTACTTCAGTGTATCCTGATAATTTGAAGAAGAAAAGTACAGATGAGACGAAAGTTCAAGGAGGTTGCAATTTAACAAGAATTATGCAGATTGAGGCTTGCACTTTGACACAGATCAATCAATTCTTTTCTCCATTTTGCAGGTCTCCCCAATGGAGGACTTTCTGAGGGTGGTGTTTTGCTCTCTGATAGACGAACAGGAAGGAGAGGCAGGCGCCATAGGAGTTCCACCAAACCAATGGAGGGAAGCAATGGGAGTTTCCCTTCGGGAAAAGAAATTGTTGAAGCTGGGAGTGCACATGTTGAGGGTATGTTCTATGTCACTGAATGTCCGATCTTGAGTTACTTATTTCTACGTCATGGGTTAGTTTTGTTGTTGATTATTTACTTGGATCTTGTTAGAGAGAGTTCTAACAGTACTTGTTAAGCAAATGATATAGTAAGTTTAAATTTTCATTGAAGGCATGAAAATGAGTGAATTGCAGTAAGTTACCGTATCATAAGAAAATGAGGCATGCAAAAGCTATCTTTTTATATTTTGAAAGGACAAGTTATAATTTAAGGAAGTGCCCCTTAAAAAATTATTTTTTTATTTATTGAAGGAAGCTATTGCTGGAATGAATGGGCTGATGTCCTAATCATTGGCAACAATGTTTTAAGAAAATGATCCAAATCTTAAAAATTGCAAAAAGATTAACAGAGCTTGTGTCACATCAGGTATGATTCTTTAGAATTAAGAGTCCTTTCCATCTCTTCCCTCAACAGCCACCCTGCTCATTCAAAACGAAGAGAATAGGAAGGGAAACCAGAGGCAACTCATTAATTGGTCGAATTACTTTCGTTACTAACATCGTTCTAGAGCAAGTACTTACCTCTAGCTTTTATCGTTTGGCCTAAAAATGTTTAGCAGCTCCAGAAGTGGGGATTGAGTATGCTAGAACTCTTTGTAGTTACCCTTTTTCGGAATACTCTTTTAATTGCCTGTTTGGTGTTTGCTTCAAGTTCACGATTCACCAAAGGCTTAATAGCCTATAAGTATTCTCCAATTCAATATTGGCACATCATATGGTGCACCAGAGCAGAAGAACATATGAGCGTTGACTTTTAGGCAACTTAGCTCTTTAGAGCCATTTTAGTAGCTTGTTTAAATTTCTTGTTACAGATTTTAGGGAAAGTGCATCTCTTTCATGTTTTGGATTTTAAATCTGGTTGTTATGGTGAAAATCAACTTTAGGAGGACATCAGACAAAGACATTGAGACAATTACAGGCAGAGGAGGACGACGAAGAAAGATTTCAGGCTGACCTTAAAAAAGCTGTCAGCCAATCTCTTGGTACATTTCTTCATAGTTTATTTGTACGGCCTCTCATTTTTGTCTGTGTGTTGATGACTGTGCTTATTAGCAGATTTTGTTGAAGGTAAGGAGTCAATTTTTCTGATTGACTACTATCACATTGCTTGTTTTCCTATTGGCTGCTATTGGACTGACTTTTGTTTTTCTGGGTGATATACGTCATCATCACAAATTGTGCAGAACGCCAGGCAATTTTTAAAGCTTATTACTAGGACTATTCTTAAGGGTGTTCATATTCTTTTCTGTGCTATAGGTCATTCAGTGATCCGTGTTAGCTTTGGAAATGATATCTCACGCTTTTCTTAGTTGCATCACCGACAATCTGATTTACTGATTATCTGATTATGATAGATAACAATTTTTTGTGGCTACTTATAATCTAAACATCAAGAGCAAGGAGTGAGAGTACAATTTTTTTCCTAAACCCCTAAACTTAAACACAACACTACGTATCATATATGACCTGTATTTTCTTGACCAACGAAAAAGGGGATGACCTGTATCCAAACGTGACTTTGTATGAATTCATGCATTTTTATACGAGAAAATTGGCCCTGATTGGGAGGAAAGTGAAGCAAGTTCAATGAGATGGAATAACCCCTAAAGGACCAACTTCATGAGAAAGTGAGTGCGTGGACACTCATCATTCTATGGAGACAGTTTAGACAGGGGTTTGCTGTCTTAAAGGTGAAATGCTAAATAGAACAGCACTGCAACTGTCAATGCGACTTCCTTTTGGCAATCGAACATTACTCTTTTGCGGTTGATGTTGATTGTTGTCTCTCTCTCTCTCTCACGAGCACATGGGCACAGAGGCACAATTCTGCATTTGAATAAGCAAAACGCTGACTTTTCTTTCTGTTTCAGACACATTCCAAGCGCGTCAGATGAGCCCTTTGGCTTCTACTTTACTGAGGTCGCACAAGCCATCCATAACTGCAGATGATATCGGTGTTATACATGGTGAGGCAGTAATAGAAACCAAACACGGAGCAGATGTGTTTGGTACAGGATTGCAGAATGAAATTGGTGAATATAATTGCTTTCTGAATGTAATCATACAGGTAGGTTTTGTGGAAGCAATATATTACCCTTATCATTTCCTTCTATGGCATGCTTCTGTTTCAGAATGATTGCAAGGGTTACACTAACCTGACTTTTTGTTCTTTTGTGCGCATTTTTTCAGTCCCTGTGGCATTTAAGGCAGTTCCGTGATGAGTTCTTGAAAAGATCTACGCTGGACCATGGACATGTGGGAGATCCTTGTGTTGTATGTGCCCTTTATGATATTTTCACTGCTCTGAGCACAGCAACTGCAGATGCACGGAAGGAAGCCATTGCTCCTACTGCTTTGAGAATAGCTTTAAGTAACCTGTACCCGGATAGTAATTTTTTCCAGGAGGTAGACTTATTCTTTCCTTCTATTTTATATTTGTTTTGAGTGGGAGATTGGTGGAACTCTGACAGATTAAAGCAATGAACAGGCTCAGATGAATGATGCTTCTGAAGTCTTGGCAGTAATTTTTGACTGCCTTCACCGGTCATTTACATATTGTTCGAGTGTTTCTGATGATGAATCAGAAGAGAGTAACTCTAGAGGATCCTGGGATTGTTGTAAACCTTGTCTTGTACACTCTCTCTTTGGAATGGATATCTTTGAGAGAATGAATTGCTACAACTGCGGATTGGAATCCAGACATCTGAAATATACTTCGTTCTTTCATAATATTAATGCCAATGCCCTCAGAACAACGAAGGTATGTCTTGTTGGAATTAGTGATTTTCTTCACTGGCCCGTTTCTATGGGTTAATGATGAGAGTCGATCATTTTTATAAAATAAGTTTTATTTTGTTAATCCTCTTACCCCATGTCTATCAGGTCACGAGTTCAGAGAGCTCATTCGATCAGCTGTTGAATATTGTGGAGATGAACCATCAATTAACTTGTGATCCAGAGTCTGGTGGCTGTGGGAAGTTCAATTACAAACATCATTTCCTCTCCACCGCACCCCACGTTTTCACTACAGGTGGTTCTTGGCAGCTGAGGTCAAAGCATTATTTTTTATCAGAATTGATAGCGCTTACACATATATATTTGATTTTGTGTTGCAGTTGTAGGTTGGCAGAACACATGCGAGAGTGCTGATGACATAGCAGCAACATTGTCAGCCCTCAGTACTGAGATAGATATCAGCGTCCTCTATCGTGGTCTTGATCCTAAGCATATGCATAACTTGGTTTCAGTGGTATGTATATTTATTACCCTCGATATGTTTTTCCCCTAAGACCATGCTTGTGCGATTGTGTAACTTGGTTCCATTGGTATGCATTATGGTTTTTGCCTGGAGACCCTACACATGAGCTTAGAGTAATCCAACAACAAAAAAAAAAAAAAAAAAGACGATAAAATAAAAGAGCATAGTAGTAATCCTCTTCTCGGTATGGGCTGCCCACTGATGGTGTTTTCTTTTCCTTTTAAGTAGAAAACGCTGTGAATGGAAAGTGAGTGAGGTTTTGTAGAGTGGAAAACGCCTTAACCTTTCCCGTATCTCCATGCTTGAAACTTTGAGGGCAATACTGGCATGTGACTGACTAATTAGTACTTATTGGCATAGAAGCTAGAGGTCATTACCTGATGAGATAGTCTTGCGTGCTCGTACAATCTCCATGCCACCGTTTAGATGTTTTTGTTGTATGGTCGCTGCTTGATGGGAGAATTAGTTTTTACTTGTATATTTTCTGGTGTTATGTTAATGTACACAGGTTTGCTCATTCTCTTCTCTCTGTAACTGGTGGTTTTTTCTTCTCATTCTGTACGTAGGTTTGCTACTATGGGCAACATTACCATTGCTTTGCCTATAGTTGTGAACATGAAAAGTGGATCATGTATGATGATAAAACCGTCAAAGTAAGTTCAACATTTCACCTCAATTATGAGATTCTTTTTGCACAATTGGCAAACTATTATACCTTTTAAATTTACAGCTTGGGCCTCTTTTCTTTTCTTTTCCAAGAAAGATGTTGATATCTGCCTTGATTGCATAGGTAATTGGTAGCTGGGCAGATGTTCTCACAATGTGCGAGAGGGGGCATTTGCAACCTCAGGTTTTGTTTTTTGAAGCTGTGAAATAGATAGAATATTTTTCCTCTCCATACTTTTGCGGGCGCAGGACAACTCAAAATCTATTTTAGGGGGACCTTCGCTGGTTTCAAATTGTGAGAAACTGTTCATACCGGGAGATATCAAAGCTCTTGCTGTTCGGATAACGATATGCATCACCAGTTTCAGAAAGAGAAGATTCGTATGAAGTGAAGTTTGGTGTAAAATGAGAAGTTTTGGCGATAACATTGGATTTTGCTTTGGAGCACTGGGTAACCTCCCCAGAGGAGGAACAATGTGTTGAAATTTTGGTCTTCCAGGAAATTAGAGGTCGGAGGAAACTGTGTTCTTCCGCAAGATTTATTGAGAAGTAGGGTCTAATTCTAAGGCGTGCCTGACAATCCAATAAGGTGGGTTTGCCGAGGATAAAGACGGTAGGTACAAGTTTGCCCATGTATATTTGGGGAGCCTATCATGACGACATCTTGGGAAGTGATCCGTCCAGGCGTTGGCAGGTGTATAAACCAGTTGTTATAGCTGATAATTATTCTAGGTGCAAAAGCTCTCTACATATGCTTATATAAGTATTTTCCCCAAGTTCAAATTGTGTATAAGGCCCCAGCATGGCCCGTGGCCTTCGACAACGTTGATGACTGCGAAAAGGTAGTATTCTTGTATGTCATGAAATTTTTTGACGGGGAAAATAAAATAGATTTTTCAGTTTCATCGGAATTCCATGCAGAGTCAAGCCCTCATGATTCCTACAGATTAATGTAATACTTGGTTCTGTTTCATGGATGGTGATCTCGGAGGCACACCGCCGTCCACGAACTGAACCGGATGTGGGGTTCACATCTAGCGAAAGGAACCCCACTTCAAATGTCGATCGCGAACGCCCTGTTTAAGATTTTAGAGTGCTTGTTTTTCAGCTTCACTGGTCCTGATGGTGTAATAAGCCGCGCCGGTACATCGTGGCATGTGTTTAGGTCAGATTAGGCAACGACTTTTCTCCATGTAACGAGTTAATCTCAGTTGTCGACTCCGATCGACAATGTGAAGCACGTGTTCTTCTCCAGTACCATGTTAGCCTCGATTCAAACATCTGTTTTGAATCGATCCTAGGGCAAGACATTCTCAACCACACACTACGACGTGCGTATTTGCGAACTTGGGCTGACATGTGTAATCTCCCAAGAGAATAGGACTCTGCTGTTTACTCAGTCTCTCTTCAGACTCATTCACACCATGCTTTCTAACTAATATCAGTTTCCACTCCCTCCCACACCTTCCCTTCTCCTCTCCTGAGTCCTGCCGATAATCCTAGCGCTCCCATTGATCCCCGCTTCGCTTCTCGGACCGAAAGGAAATGACCCTGAAGGGTGGCGCCAGCCAGGCATGCGCGGCGTGCAAGTACCAGAGGAGGAAGTGCAAACCAGACTGCCCTCTAGCTCCTTTCTTCCCGGCCGACCAGCCGGAGATCTTCCGGAACGCGCACAAGTTGTTCGGCGTGAGCAACATCCTAAAGATATTGAAAGGCCTGCATCCTAACCAGAAGCCCATCGCCATGAGATCCATCATCGACCAAGCAAACATGCGCGATTGGTACCCGGTGCACGGTTGCTACGGCCTCATCCAGAACCTACAGTACCAAATACAGCAGGCCAAGGAAGAGCTCCATGCCATTTACACGCAGCTAGAGATGTACAGGCAACAGAACCAGGTCTCTCCGGTCCCTGAAGACGTGCCTTCTCAGCTGGAATTGGGCATGGCCCCACCAAACGGCGCGCTTCCCCTGTTCCACCAAACGCAGCAGCAGTGCAACGCTGCGGCTGCCTTGCCCGTTCCGCAAAATCACTGCGGTAACAACGGGGGCGTAGCTGGTTACGACAGCTCCAGTGATGTGGTGCCCAAGGATAATGTCGAGAATGCTTTGTGGATGCAAAATCAATACGCTAGTTACGACAACAGCAATGCAATTCAGATGGCTGCATCGCAGCCGATGGACGTGCAGCAAGAAATAGTCCAAGACTACGATGAACTCCAACCTTTTTTCGACACCATCGACGATACACAGTCTTATAAAGAGGCATGCGACTCGAGGTACAACTCTTCTTTCACGTAACAGATACGAGCCTCATCGTATCTAATACGATAACAGCAAAATTCTTAAATGCCTTCATTATACTTCAATGCTATTTACCTTTTCTTGTTTCTCTTCATTGAAGAAGTAAAGAGTTTAAACGCATATGCAGCTCGGAATCGTCATTGAAGGATACAAGGCGATCCATCGAGCATGCTGGCAACAACGAATTGAAGAGCGCTGCCGCATGCTTCAGCCTCACCAGTGTCAACTGATCAGACAACAACTCGAAGGGTCTACCCTTTTTTCGGATCATTAGTTTTGTTACTGCAGTTTCCGACTTTTCTGAGTTCTCCTTTTTCCTATTAAGAAATGCCGAACATCAAATAGTCACTCTGCAAGCGTAGGGTACGGCATGGCATACTTTGCTGCTTGATGCCTAAATTATCGTACTGTGGTCAATTGTTATGAACGAAGTCTGTGACGCATGACGGGATCGGATAAATCTCTGCGACAGTAAGTTTCATTTGTCGACTCCAGATCAGTATCTAATAAGATTGAATAAACCACACATATAACATTCGTCTCTCAACAACTGCAAAAGCATCTATGGAACTTGTACAATACAAGTCGTTCAAAATTGTTGTTGTTCCATCGAGTCCCTTCAGCTACTTTTAGAAAGCTCAAGCAGGATCAGTCATTAGATGAAATCCTACCGATCATTTCAGAGATATCAAAGGTTGGGAGCTTCTATGGCACTGCCATTGTACTGTATAACATTACTGTACTTGGCACAGACAGATGGGAGTTGAACTTTTTGCAGTTTTGGCACAGCAGAAGCTCTTCCCACACATTTCATATTTTCCCACTATGAAAAGGTGAACTTTCTATTTCCTCAATCACTGGATTTTTTTCCATCATGTGAAGCAGACACACAGAGCAACTCATGCGAACCTGAGCTGGCTTAAACAAGAAAAGCAAGCAACATTACTTGGTCATTCCCCAATGCCCCATGTCGACGAATATCAAACTTTTACTTCTTTCCATTTCCCTCCTCTGGAGCTGGAGATGGTTTTCTCCATCAGGGATCCGAACATTGAGGAGAGTTATCTCATATATATGCGTCTTAGGTTGGAATCAAAGCAGCCTCGTGTTGTATGAACCACAATGACGGCACTTGTGATAAAACCAATGAAAAGATGTGCTTCCTCTCTTCTCGCAGTCATTGCAGAGAATAACCTGTAAATATGTTCTCTATGTCATTTTCGAACGGACTTACAAGAGAAGAATATGCCCAATTAAAAGCAAACTAGAGCATTAAGCTACATCAACCTGGGTCTTGCCAGAATATTCATCTGGCATTTGCTCTTCGGCCAAAAGTGTATCCAACATTTTAAAATAAACCTGCACGATGTTAAAATCGAATATTTGTCAAATAATTCCTTTGTATGCTAGGTTCTTGCAAACTATTTTCTGCATTTCAGTTTTGTTTACCAACGATGATGGCATTATGCCAGTCAAGAATAACAACATTGTGCATTAAGAAAGGAAGTATAAGAAAGATGTCAAAGGATCTTAGAGAACAATATAAGGCTCATTCCTACTAATGGGAGAGAGAAAGAGCACATCGGAATATCGGGCAACAAACCTGCATGTCCCCTAGTGACTTGCTACAAATCGGACAAGTATAGTGAGTACAAGTATACTCCTGGAAGCAGAACGAGAATCATCAATCTCAAGTGAAATATTTGTAAGGAGAGACATCAAGACTAGTGATGAAGAAGTGCATACCTGGAAACATGCCGAGTGCATCAAGTGGCCACAGGGGAGGGCCTTTACTGGAGAGTTCGATGTAAAAATGTACTCACGGCAAATAGGACAGTTATCTTCTAAGCATTTCTGTCTGCATTTGTGAACCGAAAGGGAGCGCGACATGCAGGCATTGCAGTTCATGCAATGGAAATAGTCAATGCCCAATCCCTTTCCCACACGACACAAGTTACAGTAAGGGCAGTGATAGATTTCCCTGTGAAATAACTTCCATCTTTGAGCCTTAGTGAATGAACTTTTACCTTACTAAATGATCCAATAGAGCGAGAATTAATCCAAATAAAATGAATCAATCATGTTACTCTGTAAAGTAAAAATTTGTGAGTTGTGACACTTCTCTATATAGGAAGTGAATTTGAAGAAAATTAGAACAATAAGATATTTGCAGTAACAAATATGCACAATTAGTGGCAGGTAATTACTGTAACTTGTTTCGCCATTAAAGAAAAGATCAGGGCATACTGCATCTTGTGGCATTGAGGGCCGTTACCTGCAACAACTATGGTTGCTAAAAGACATGCTCTCACCTTTCATCGTCATATATGCTACAGATTCTGCAGTAGTATTTGGCCATCACTAAATTATGACACGAAGCTGTTGAGCATGTGGCTCCAATTGGCTGAATCGTTAAACATTTCATGCACATCATTTTGGTTATGGATTTCCTGTATCACATAAGATCAGCGAAAGTGCTGAGTACAAAAGTTAGAACCTAAACTTATGAGAGAAGAAGATGCTCACAAGTCATGTCATATTGCACGCACCTGTCAACTGAATGAACATTTTCCTCATCATGGCAACGCCTGCATGGGTAGAGTTGGTTGCAACATGCAGCGAGAAGCTTGCAATTCCTCTTGTAGTGCTTGCATCCATAAGTCATCTCGAACTGATCACGATAAGATGGAGAATGACCAGGTATTTTCTCTCCATCACTCAAGACAGTGGCAGCCGGGTTAGATTTCTGGTGTGCAACAATCCAACGACTGGATATTCATGCAAGATAGAGAACACTGTGTTAACTGGGTAGTCTAGTCATTGCTTAAAAGTGGGAGTAAAAACCTAATGATGATTCAGAAGTGCGACCTCATTAACAGATTCTGTATGATGGATGATTTCTTATGCAGGTCCAAGGAAGAATCGCAGGACACTCTCCTAATTGCAGCTTCCAGTTCTTCTTGACTCATTGCAGAAACATTCTCCTGGTGCGCAGACTTATGGTCAACTTGCAGATCTATACCTAGTTCTGCATCATCGTTAGAAAGTTTTGTGCACTTATCAGACTCATGCCTATTGACTTTTCCTTTATTGATTGTGCCCATTTTCCATTGCTTGGATTTGTCATTGGTAACATGCCCTTGTGGTAAGTTAACTACTTCGTTGCAAACTTTCTCCCTGTGTTCCTCAAGGATGTCTTTGGATAGATATGTTGAGATTATCTCGAAAGGATCTGCTGTCTTCAAGGGCGAGATACCCGATTCCACCTCCTTTTCCACATTATCCCCCTCCCACCATTCCTGCAACCACTCGTTGAACATCGTGTTTCTTGTCACATGTCTCCATGTGGACATTAACTTCTGCTGTTCTTTGGGTGTCAAAGACTCCATAAGCCACGGGATCATATCTTGTAATACCTCAGCTCTTATTCTACCAAGCATGCAGCCTATGACCTTTTCCTGTTCTGCAATAGATAAGCATTCTCGAACTGACGACCAAATTTCAATTTCCTCGTTGCGGATGTGTTCAGAGACTATCCTATGCATGGACCTACACATATTCTGAAGCTTCAAACACAGATGACGATGACTTCGCCTCACACTTAAATCAGAATTATTTGAAGACATGTGCAATGTAGAGATCTTATCCAGAATGGACGATATGTCGTTAATGTATTGAGCTTCAATTCCGTGGTCAATGGTGTAGGAGGAGCTTATGTTCTGCACTTTGCCCTTTTCTTCTAAAGCTGGAAAAGCTACCTCATCCTCTGTATCACTGTGGATTTGATATAGATTGCATATTAGAACAAATCGTTTACAGAAATCTTCGAGGAAACTGGCATCGTCCGATAGTTTAAGTGATTTTTGGACAAGATTTGTAAGATCTTTCTCCATAACCTTATGGAAGAAAAAGATAATATCGATCGGCTCCCACTGATCCATATTGGAAATGACATCATTCTTCACTGATGGAAACCTAAAAGAGATATTCGATGCCTTTGGTCTCAAAGAAAAGAACGAGCTCAAAGCAACTCTACCAGAGTTAGATGTATTCAACTTAATCATAGCGGCCGACTCAGTTCCCAATAAAATGGGATAAGATCCTCTGCAAGATTTATCATTTGATTGTGAGGTTGAAGCAGAATACTTGGCATCTCCCTCAAAATGTTTGGGCAGTGTAAACAACCTTGTTTTGAAAAAATATTGTGGGTCCATCCTGGATTCATCGATCGATTTCTTGCCTGAGCAAGCGATACGGAACCACTCATGCAGTAGCAAGGTAAAAGAGCGGCTAATCGTACTGTCTCCTCGTTTTATGTGAAGAAGGATGGACCTTGATTCCTCCGCTGATAAATGAGCTGAAAACCAAGTGATCACGCATTCGATCCATCCAAAAGGCAACGTGCATATGCTCGTGTACAGAAGCTGAATTTGCATTTCATGACTGCAGCTTTTGCTAATCACATTAAGTACCTGACAAAAGCTGAAATAATCTGCATGATGATATTATAGTTGAAAATGGTTTGGAAACATGAACAACCTCCTTATAGAAAGTAATATGTGAATGTGCTCATCTAGAAAGATATCATTAACTGTCAATGTTCTAATCCAATAGAATTCTGCATTAAAATGTTGGTCCAACTTAACTCCTTAAGGGCCGTAGTGGACTGGAAAAACTGTACCTCTGTCTCTTGGTAAGAAAATAATCTGTTGATTTCCATTAGAAACAACTTCAGTTCACAGGAAAGCTGCTCTACAAAATTGCATCGGAGCGTCTCATCTTGCGCATCATTGTGAAGCAACTGTTGAAGACATCCAATTTGGCTCTTGTACGCAATCCAATCAAATGAGGAAAATTCACGGCCATTGGCTAGTCCATTAAGTTCATGATAGTAAATTTGATGCAATGCATTGCTGCGAGTTGGAAAGATGCATCGAGATTATAAATAATCAGGAAGTAGAAAAAAAGAACCGAGGTAGCCTAAATACGGGAACGTGTGAAGTAATAACGTAGAGTATGAGTACCTATAAAAGGCTACCACATCTAAAAGTAACTTCAGCGGCATAAGTACTGCTGACAAATCGGAAAACACCCCTGATCTTTTGACTCGATGGAGAGCTTCTAGTGCTGTTTGGAAATCTCTCCTAACGGCACCGTGCCAAACTTTGAAACCATCAGTCAGAGAGAATTTTGATATTTTTCCGACACTATCTCTCTGATCCTGCTGCTGCTCGAGAGTGCTTTCCACACTTGCAGATCTGCCATCTAATTCACGCATCGCTCTAGTCTCAATCTTGCCCATCAAGTATGATCGATCAGTCTTCCTAATCCAGCCTATTAATACCTTTTTCACAAGAGTTTTGAACTTATTAAACGCAGGAAGTAAAACGCGGTGTCTTAAAAAAATTTGGCATTGGCCTACCTCCTGCAGCAGGCTTTCTTTAGGGACCGTGTCCTTAACAAAATCGATGACTTGTTCCTGTTCATCAGGGGAAATGAAGGAGATCATCCATGGAAGTAAATTCTCTAAAAGGATGGCCGGGACACTGCATAGGAATTGCCAAAGTAGTGAAGCCTGTTCTTTCTGGGAAAATTGTTGCATCAGCAGCCGAAACACCTACAGTCATGTAAACTGAAGTCAGAAGAAAAAGGTAAACAGAACAAAGTTAATCAAATATTTCAGAGAAATATTGAGGTTATCAGTTCGTCCAATATGTCTCATTTTCATTCTTATAGTTTGACACAATGTCTAGAAACTAAAAAGTGAGCTTCCTTGCACATAGAATAGGCAAAAGAAACAGCTTTGGCATCATCTGATCCCCATGCGTGCTAAACAGTACAAACTGTGTATCTACTCTTCTGCTAGTCACTGCCATCACTCTACTCTTAAACTGCACAAAACATAAAAATGGATAGATCGTATCGCCACCTGCTTTTCTTCCTTATGCTCATGCTTGCAAATGGATGACTGGATGGTGCTGAGGGCAAACAGGAGCTCTTGATATGGCTTGGGCTCATCATCATCATCCTCCGTCAATAAATCAAAGAACTCAATGGTCGAGTTGAATAGTTCGCCTATGCTTCTATGCTCGAGTGAATATGTACACACTACATTTTTGACGTGCGAATCTAATGCTGGAAATATAATCTGTCAGGGAAAAAGCAAAGAACGCTTTATTCGATAGAATCATTATGATGATCACCTTTAAAGTATCTAAAAGTTGAGATACCCATGCTTGGGACACGTTGCAAAGATTAAGATAGAGCATGGCCCAGTTTTCCGGAGCTTCATCTTTAAAGGTTGATGAGCATGCCAATTATGAACTAATCTCAGATACAAGCTTAACTTAAGTGTCAGTTAACACGGAACAGAGGAATTTGACTGTTTTTCAGCCTTTTCAAAGTGACTATCAATTTGCACCCTTTTTAATGGTCCAACATTCAATTGGTTTTCTTATTTTGAATGGTCCTAGAGCTCAGAAGTTTCTGCAGAACTCTACTAAGGCTGTGTCGAAGTGCATAACAGCAGTGGACAAAAAAAAAAAATGATAATGTTGATTCCCCCTTCGAGGTGAATTAGACAAGCAACTATGATATTGATGCTGAACTATGATTGAAAGGAGAAGAAAAAGCATAAAGCACTCTGCATAAGAGTAATCAATTTGTTACCCTTTCCAGACCTATCAATTCTCGAGACATGATGTTCTTTTGTCCGAGCTCATATTTTGAATCACTTCCCACTATCTTCCTAGACCCCACCATGAATAAAGCTGTATATCCTTTGTGAACAGTCTCAGCTGATAAAGCTCATTGCTCTTGAAAAGTCAATTCATGCATTGCTAAAGTTGCATAGAGATCCAATTATGCAGTCACAGGTAGGCACAACCTTTTGACCCGACAAAGATTCTCATATTATCTCTTCCAATAAAAAGCCGAGTTTGAGCTAATCACTGAGATTACTCTTGGTTCCAGTTTCGATTTCTTTAACACGATAACAAAATGAGTCAGGTGGTGATTTCTCGCAAACACTAGAATAACTAAAGATTGCCCAAAAAGAGAGGATTGAAAAAGGCTCTGCTGTCTTCTGCCTTTCTCAGCATCGAAGCTAAAAAAGAAAATAATAAGAAGCAAACTTTTTGTATAACAAAATCAACACCCAAATGCCACAATGCCTGATCCTGATCCTGATCCTGATCCTGATGCTAACCTCATCTTCCACAGCGCTGTGGTACTCGTACGCCACCACCAAGAACTCGAACCTCCCGCGGAGCTCCTGCAGCCGTTCCCGGCGGCCGTGGGCCCCCATCTCGGCGAGGGCCGCTGCGCCGCTGCAGAGCCTGGCGAGCTCCCCCCGGAACGCCTTGTGGAAGTAGACCAGCAGGAGGATCGGGGCCTCCGCAAGCCGGATCCCTGAGAAGGATTCCCCGGCCGCCTGCAGCAGCCCCGGCGCCTCCTCCTCCTCCTCCTCCTCCTCCTCCCCCCTCCTCCTCCTCGGCACCAGGCCGGCATTCGGGAGATTCGCCGTCCCCCATCTACCGCGAAAGCAAACATGTGGGGGGTTCGAATAGAGGGAGAGGCTAGGAGGAAGGAGAAGAGCAAGAACAAGAAGACATGCAGTGAAATTTATCGAGGGGACTTCCAGGAGTTCCCCTGCAGTCGTTCTTGGAGGTTCTTGGGGAAGTATCTTTTTTAAATTTCGGTTGGCGATTTTTTTAAAAATCGGTTGACGCGGATCGGGTTGGCCGACAGCAACGTCGTACCCGACGGCCTCTTCAGGATTTCGACCGTTTCTTCTTGGACCCGGTGCGCCGCCTCGGATGTTACATGCCGGCATGCCTCACGCCGCTTCCGGTCGACTGTTGACTTCCCGAATCGAAACGGTCTATTGTGACCGGAATTTTTTTTTTTCCTCTCCTTAAGAAAGGGACAAACTTTTAGTCGGACCTCGATTCCATCTCGAACTTTTTTTAAGAGATATGTATATTGAAAATGTCAAATTTATCAGGAAAGTAAGATTAAATCTTAAAAGCTTTAAAAAGTTTGACTTGATTCGCGAGCTTGTGATGAAAACATAATTGAGTCATAAGCCTAAAGGCATGAAAATGCATGGTTTGATATTTAATTACTTTAACACACTCTCTCTCACGTGTAGGTTGGACTTTGGGACTTTGGCCTAAGCCTAAAGGCATGACAATATATAATTGGGGAGGCAAATAGGGCCTTAGAAAATTTGAATTCAAAACTTCATGTTTTAATACAATGAGAAATTTGTCAAATTGATTTGATCAAGTCATTTCATTGAGTGCATTTTTTGAAAATTTTAGGATTTGATTACACTTTCATTATAAGTTTTAATACTTGATTGAACTTTTTGAAAGTTTTATAATTTGATTGTACTTTTGTAACAAGTTTTAAGACTAATATACACTTATCATTTTTTCTTAAATTTTCATGAAAAAAACCAATTTTAACCCATGTCTTGGTCTAGGCCAAATTTGTTTATCTCTTAAAAATGAGAACACATTTCCTTAAATAAAAACAAAAACTTGAGTCTCAATTCTAGCTCAAACTTTTTTTTTTCATCAAAAAACACCAATTTTAAGCCGAGCTCCTATTATAGCCTTTTTTTTTTTTTTACTCGTGAAAAGACCATATTTTATTTGGGTCCTATTCCTGGTTCAGCTGTTTTTATTGCTTCATAAAAAAAGTCAACTTTAGCTTGTGTCCCAAGTGTAGCCCAAATTTGTTTGTCTCATAAGAAACACCAATCTACAATCGATACCAAATTTTGGCCCTCATCAAGTTTGTGCCAAGTACAAGTGGAATAATGCATCAAATTTTTAATGCCATCACTGGATAAGTACTTGACGTTAGGTAAGAGATATTTGGTGGGTAAAGTTTCAGCTGTTAGATGAATATATGGTTTTATATTTAATTACTTTAACACTCTCTCTCATGTGTAAGCTGGACTTTGGGACTTTGGCTTAAGCCTAAAGCCATGAAAATATATAATTGAGGAGGCAAAGAGGAGCCTGAAAATATTTGAATTCAAAACCCTCTATTTTAATACAGTGAGATATATTTGATGGGCCATCACCAACTTTTCTGAAAATTTAGGCCGTCAGATGTGTACGTAATTTAACATTTAATTATTTTAACAGTAGGTCAGATTTAGATATTAACTGGAAATTTATTCTTAGGTTCAGTCGGAACTAAGACTCGACAAGAAGTTTGTACTTTTTTATGAGACAAATAAAAAGCTTGGCCCGAAATTGAGACATGAGTTAATTTTGTTTTTTTTTAAACAAAAAAAGTCATGACATAATTGATTGCTCGACTTATGATTGAAGTTTTTTAAAAGATTTAGGCCGATTGATTTTGGTTGGATGGATAACAAGCCGAATCAACTAGAAAATAGTTGTTTAATCGGGTACAGAAGGCTCACGTCATTGCCGTCGGCCATATAATATACATACACTTATTATATTCAGATTTAATGTGTCCGGTAAAAATATACGACGTCATCTGTAGGTCCGAATTATTTTTCTTTATGTTATAATTGCTTTTGATTGCGTCCGAACTGCGCGCGCGAGGTGGCACGTGCCGCCGGGGGCCGTCCACGTGCCGCCCACGCCCTTTCCCGTGGAGCTGGCGACGTGGCACCTATAGACGTGGCGATTGGCCTCCTTGCCGCACGAGTCAATAAATAAATAACACATCGACCAGGTCAACGGTCAACGCAATGCGTAGATCTGCTTACCTCTTATGTACGAAATTGGATGGCAATACGTAGGATGAAGTCTAGATTCAATTTATTGCGTGAAGGATCGTGAAAAGATTATACCCATTTGAGTTTATCAATGAAAAAGATCGATTAATTTCAATTTGACATGTTTCACGTGAGATCTTATACCACGTTGCTTGTGGGGCACTTTGCCAAAGTCAAATGTTAAAGCAAACAATGGAGTTCATATTGCAAGAGTTAATGTTAATGGAAATATAGTTCCGTATCTTCGCATTACATCATCTAACTAATCAAAAATTTGTTTTTGGCAAAATGTAAAGTTGAAGTAATGAAACCCTTATGATATTTTGCCTTGAAAAAGTCAATCCTCGATCTTGATTCTCGAGGAATTCTTGAGATTAGGTCACAATTAGGTAATACATTGCCAACTCCTGATGTTAAGTTCCGATGCAAGCTTTGATTCAAGGATAGCAATCGAATGTGCCTACCTCGAAGTTGTCCTTTGAACGTGCTCAAGAATTTGTGATGTGGGAGATTTGAGGGCAATAGAGGATCAATAATGACTTATTTCAAATACAGTTAAACTGATTAATAATGTGCAACTAACTTAATTCAATTCAAAAATCATATTGAATTTATTTTAGGGAAAAAGCCACGAAAAATCCGGAACTTTGCTCAAAGTGACACATTTACTCTAAATTTTTTTTTTTGATGTGAAAAACCCTGAACTTTGCCAATCATGACACATTTACTCCAAACTTTTTTTTTGTGACACAAAAAACCCTAAACTATTATTATGTAACACATTTACCCCAAAATTATAGGGCATTTTGATCTTTTCATTTTTAAATTTTTTTTCTTTTTTTTTCTTCTCTCTTCCCTCCGCCGGTTAATCGGCGGGAGAAGCCGACATCCGGCGAGGGCTGCCCTCGCCGGCGTCGGGTGAGGTCACCCTTGCCGGTGTCAGGCGGCCCTCGCCCGGCGTCGGACGAGGATGGCCCTCGCCAGATCCGGCGAGGGCAAGGACACCCTCGCCTGTGTCTAGCGAGGATGACCCTCGCCCAATCTGGCGAGGGGTGCCCTCACTGGTGTCGGGCGAGGGCGACCCTCGCCGGTGTTGAGCAAGGACGGCCCTTGCTAGATCTGGCGAGGGCGACCCTCATCGACGTCGAGCGAGGGCGGGACACCCTCGCCGACGTAGGCGAGGGCGGCCCTCGCCGCATCTAGTGAGGATGACCCTCGCCCAATTTGGCGAGGGGTGCCCTCGCTAGCATCGAGCGAGGGTGTCCCCGCCTCGCCCGCATCCGGCGAGGACGATCCTCGCCCATTGTTGCTAGACGCTGGCTTCCCTCTGCCATGGCTAGCGGAGGGAAGAAAAAGAAAAAGAAAAAAAAACCAGAATAAAAAGATAAAAATGTCCTTAATGGGCTAGATGTGTCACAGTTTGAAAAGTTTGAGATATTTTCATGTTACAAAAAAAAGTTTGAAATAAATATATCACTTTTGGCAAAGTTCAGGGTTTTTCGTAGCTTTTTCCCTTTATTTTAAAAGTAGGTTTAGTTCCTACTTCTAGCGGAAATAGATTCGATTCTTGATTCCAAATTTTGGAACCAATTGGGTTTTGGGTGTTGCAATCATTCGCTTGAGAATCGGTTAGAACATATTTGGTGAAAGTTGGAAAAATATGATTTATCTTTTTTAAATGAGTTCAACTTTCTTTTTGCTTTATAATTCTATATGCTTTGTATGGATGTTCTATTTTGAGCTGGTCTGTTGCTCATATGATTTTGTTGTAATTACAATTTGTCTTGATTTTTTTTTTTTTAAATGAAGAAATTGGTTTTAGAGTGGACCTTAAAGCTAGACCAGAAAACCACCCGCCGTGGTGTCTCAACTAGGTAGACGTAAGGGCCTCGCATGGTTGCACCTTGCTTTTGTTCAGGAACAAAAATTTCTGTTTTTTTGTTCCGGGAACAAAAAGGAACAAACGCGTTTGTGTGCGTTTATGTTCCTTTTTTATTCTTTTGTTTGCAGGAACAAAAAAAAAACAAGAAACAAAAAAAAAAAAACTTGTTTTTGTTTTTAACACAAATCGAAACACTTTTTTTTTTCTTTTTTTTTTTTCTTTTATTTTCTTGTTCTTCTTTCACGGCCGAGGCCGGCCGCTCGGCCTCGGCCACGGCCGGCGGCCGGCCGACGAGGGCCGGCGGCCTCGCCCGGCCACGGCGAGGCTCGCCGGCCCCAGCGAGGCCGAGGCTCGCCGTAGCCGGGCGAGGGTCGGCCTCGCCATGGGCGGGCGAGCTCGAGCTCGCCTAGATCCGACGAGGCCGACCTCGCGCCGGCCCGGGCGAGCTTGATCTCGCCCGGATCCGGCGAGGCCGAGCTCGCCCGGCCGCCGGCGAGCCTCGGCCTCGTGGCGGTGGCCGCGAGGCCGCGGCTCGCCGCCCGGGCGAGCTCGGCCTCGCCGGATCAAGGCGAGGCCGACCTCGCGCCCGGCCTGGGCGAGCTCGATCTCGCCCGGATCCGGCCTCGAGCTCGCCCCAGCCGGCGACCGGCCAAAAGAAGAAAAAAACAAATGAAAAAGAAAAAAAGAAAAATAGAAAAAAAAAGAAAAAAATAGAAAAAATAAAAGAAATAAAAAAATTATCCAAATTTACCAAACATGTTTCGTTTATTTTTTATTCCGGAACAAGTTTACCAAACGCGTATTTTGTTCAAAATTGTTAACAAATACTTTTTTTCTATTTCTCGTTCGGAACAATTTTTAAATGTAAACACAACCAAACGCGCCCTAGACTTCCATTAAAGAGGTCTAGTGTTCGAAGCTCCTGCAACGTAAGTTGCAGGAAGGCTAACTCGAGACTCTTGGCGACTTACCCGGTGATACGTGTATGGTGGCTAGCATGTGTCACCCCCAGTGGTTTACCTCCGGTTGTTGGCCGTGCGGGGTTTCTTAGGACACCCAAAAAAAAAAAGCTAGACCAAAAAACAAGATATCTTCTAGGGTCTGTTTCGGAAAAAAAAAAAAAAAAGAGTACATTCCAAATTTCAGGTCTAGACCTATCAGCTTTAAAATCGATCACCTCTAAAACCGATACGGTCGGATCTTCAGCAAGTGTGATCCGGCCTTTGGAGCCGGGTCGTGGGGAGTAATTTACCCACGCGTTTCTAGCATCGCGACATCCGAAGCCCTACGTTCGGCCCACAAAGAGGATCGGTGGGCTTCGCAGCCGTCTCGTCTCGCCCTGGCCCAGCCTCGCCAAGCAAGGGCCCGGCCCGCATGTCATCGAATCGGGCCTCGATTTCTAATTGGGCCCGCGTCCGCCACCTCAAAGCCCACTCCAGAGGGGAACCGCGGGCCGGGCCGGACATGGGGGGGCGATTCCGTCAATTCGGGCACGTGGAGCGTGGCGATTTGCGCCTTTCGCCTCCTCGCGCCGGTGGTGCAGCTCAGGCTCTTGCACATTCTCAGGTTCGGTTTTTCGCTGCGCGACGCTGGGTGGCCGTACGTTCTTCCGATAGCCGGAGCCGCCGTCGAATCGATCTCCGGCGGCCGATCGCCGTCCTCGCAACCGCCGCACGGCAACACAGAGAGAGAGAGAGAGAGAGAGAGAGAGAGAGAGAGAGAGAGTGAGAGAGAGGAAGGGAGGTGAAGATGAAGACGACGAAGGGAGGCAAGGTGATGAACCCTACGGACGCGTACCGGAAGGAGCTCCGCAAGAAGGAATTGAAGCGGGTGAGATCGATTTTCGTTTCCTTCGCGACCTTCTCCTCTTTTTTTTTTTGGGAGCTTTCGATTTGGTGCCCTAGCTTTCGGGACTCGATTCCGCACTGCCTTGGAGTGATTGGGCATGGCGTGTTGTTAGGTTTTTTTAGCTGATTTTTTTGCCCCATCTTCATTGGATTGAATTAGCGATTGGTGATTGCTCCGTCTGATTTGATGAGCTCGTTTCCCTGTCTGTGATTTTTTGTGCCAGAACAAGAAGGAGAGGAAGAAGGTGAGGGAGGTGGGGATTCTGAAGAAGGACCCCGATAACTTGAAGGAGCAGATTGAGAAGCTGGAGATGATGAGTAAGTATCGAAATTGTCGATTTTTCCTCGTTTGGGCACGTTTTCTTGTTATTTTTCTTCCATTAAGGGTGGGTTGAAGTTTTCTTTAGAAATGCGATGGGTTTATCGAGATTGTCATTATGCTCTCATTTTTTGTTGAAAAATATTATCTTGAATTAGAATTGTGCGACTTCTCCCTCGATTGAATGTAGATGGTGGTTAGAACTTTCGAGTTTGCTTGTCTTGCTTAATTTTCTCGAAGTGATGCTTATATGAATTTCTTCCAGTCTTAACAGTTTTCACAGACCAATTTAGCTTCTCTCTCTCTCTCTCTCTCTCTCTCATTTTCCCATGCATGCGCGTATAGAGACTTCCTGGTCTTGGGGGAGTGATTGGGCTTTAGATGTGGTCCTGACTTAGTTTGGTATTGGCTCTATAGGGCCCCAGAAGGGGTTCAAACCGATTGTGAATAATGTAATCCGACATTATGTTTGAGTGAAAATGAGTGTCTGTCCATTGCATAAGTGTGCTTGTTGAAAGACACATTGTAGTGGATGAAGTTTGTAAGTCAAGAGAACCGATTACACTTGGGAGTTTACAACATAAGCAGTTCAAAAGTAATTATGTTATTTGTTCTCTAAGGAAAAAAGTACTTACCATATCTGTTAGAGAGGGGTATTTCATCAGGAAAGAAGTACTTGTCCTATCTGTGGGAGAAGGACAATATTACAAATGGAACGTAGTGACGTTGACAGCATAGAGAATTGGGTAGCAAGCTTTGTATAGTGATGGCCTGATGGGGGTTTCGGTGGAGAAGTCTTCCTCGTATATGTAACAATTAAGACAGTGGCGACTTTGCAAAAGATACTGTGTCACCAGCTCAGCATTCTCCGACTTTTGTTTTTTGCACTGTTTTGATGACCGAGACATGTAAGGCATTTTAATAGGCTATACTAGTTGCATTCCGTGTGTTGCAAGGGCATGAATTTTTTTCATTTGTGTAAAATTGGAACATGTGTTTTGGTTATTCTCAAAATTGCATCCTTTTTATATGGATCTTCCTCTTGTGAACAAAATAAGTTTGGAATTCTTCGTATCATGTAGGGACTCAATAACACTTAGAAAATTCCTGATTGTCGTTTTTATATCACATAGGGATCTTTTTGATGTTATCAACCACATCATTGCAATATCGAGATAAAATAATAAAAGCTTCCGAGGATAAATTCAATAGAAAGAGTTATGAAAAAAGTTAGAATTTTCTCACAACATCAAAGCTCATTAGACCTAATGTTCCTTTTTGTTGAATAAAACATATGGTATTGAATGAGGCAAGCACAAATTCTTGTCGGAAGCAAAATGAGTGGAGAGTGCAAGAAAAGTACATGCAATTTAGATTTTTATTTGTCACTTGTAAAGGCAATCCTTGAGCAAAAAGTCATGATTATATATTGAACATAGATCATGTGCTTCTGATATGTTGATTGTGCTTTGATTGGTTAATGAATATTTTGATACAATATTCCACGCTTTTGCTTTACAAGGGCCTGAAATGTATGTGTTGGCTGGCTATGCCTGATCACCCAATCCTAAATCAGGTTGATGGGCTGGCTCATTATTTGTGATGTGATTAATATTGTGACAAAGTACTACTCTTTTGGACCAGACTAGGCTTGGTGACCCAACAAATATTCTATTACCCTCTCTTTCTGTTTCAGTTTGTGTTCTTTTGCCTGTGTCTTATATCTTTGCTTGTGTTTTGTACTTCTTATTGACGAGGGAAGAGAGTTTGGCAAATGGGATGTTTCTGTTAGGCTTTGTAGACTTAAAAATCCGTGCTTGTCTTGTATTTCAATGATTTTGTTTTTTTTTTTTTTTTGCCTTTCGGGTATGTGGCTGCGGCTTGTTTCCATAGCCTCTTCCGATAGGTCAAGTTCACATAGCTGTTGTTGTTGCAGAAGCTGATGGTGCTCTGGATAAAGCTAGAAAGCACAAGAAGAGGCAACTGGAAGACACACTTAATCTTGTTCTAAAGAAGAGAAAGGTATGTTTAGTCACGTTCGCTCATCTTTCTTTTAAATTGTGAAGTCCATTGTTTTCAAGAAAATGAATAAGTCCATAGGAATTTCAGGACTTGATTAGATATTTTTCTGGATGATGTTATGCTTCAATAGTTATATCTTTCATCGTGTCACAGAAATAACTCAAGATACCTCCTTCCAATTTTATTTTTATGAAGAAGGTTTGTCTTTTCAATTTCTTTTTCCTGTTGTTATATCCTGTCAATGCATATTTACCTCATCAAAGAAATCCACAAGCAAAGCTAGTGCATTGATGGACATATAGATGCTTTGTCTTGTACTTGAGTGAAAGTCGTGGCAGTCAGTCACTATTGTGATGATTATCTTTTCTTTTTTCAAATTTATCCTTGAGAGCATGGAATGATTTTCTTTCTTGTAAACTATGGCCTTTTCGACTAAAGTTAGTGCTAAGCATGCTTGCATTGCATATAATGAGGGGTGGTTTCTGCCAACTGTGTGTAGCTTCCTACTTCCATCTATGATACAAAAGCCTAGGGCGTGATCTGAAGGGATGAACCTCTTGTGTTGTTCCCACCCTTTGTATCTCTGCTGGATGAATTGACAATTGGTTTGTTTTGGTGGAGGATAGCAGAGAAATGAGATAGAGGAAACTTTCTTAGGATAGGTGTTGCTGATGATGTTAAGCTTCCGTTACCTCCATTTTTAAGTTGTCTCTGTGAGCTTCCTTTACTTTCCTCTATGTATGTTGGCAAATGCTAAATTTTTTCAGCTCATGTTCTTAGCTTATCAAGATTTGGTAGATTAGGTCTTGATGCAACTGAAAACTTCATAAATCTCCAACTAAAACAGCACATGCTCAATAAAATTATAATATAATTGAGACATTCTGGCAGAAGGAAAAGCAGGTGTGGCCCTACTCTGCAAAAGTTAATTTTATATTTCGGTTTTTTTTTTTCGGCTTTGTAAACATTAGAACTTGAGAGTGTCGTGTTATTTACAGGATAATAGACAAGACTGATGGACAGCTTGTGATATAGTTCTTGTGGTCCTTGGTATGAATCTGGCTTCTGAGTCTCTGGGTAATCCCTTTTTAACTATTAATTTAATCAGCTCTGAGGGAGGGATTCCTATTTTTTGCATATCTCCAAGCTAATTGGATGATTGGCTAGACGATTGCTGTTCGGAGAGGTGATTTGACTATCATGAGGGGTAAAATAAAAATCTTGCTTTTCCTATCTGTTTGAGAAGATGATGATGCCTTTAACGGGTGCTATTTTGAATAATTCTTTCTTTTTCAATTAAATTAGTAATTGGCATTACTTTTTCCTGTCAAATACATTACAGAGGATGAAGATACTGATTTGATGATGTTGATGTTTGAATAATGCTGCTTGAGAATTGTTCAGACAATTTTCCACCCTTTCCTGGTGAATTTTAAAGTTGATGGAGAAACGGGATAATCTAAATGGATCATTCTTCACCCTTTGGTTAATGTGAAATGCAATTATTGATGCATGAAGTTCTTTGAAATGTAATAAGATGGTTGAGCCTTTTCTTTTTCTTTTCTTTTCAGAATGTCCTCTCCACTGGATTATCTTTTCACAATATTCTTCTACTGTACCATTTAAATGGAAAGTAGAGTGTCAGCTAACCTAAACAACTGGGCACCAGTAATGAGCAGGCTTTTTTTTGTGTTATTGTACAGGAATATGAAGAGAAGATGCGTGAAAAGGGTGAAACCCCTGTCATGTTTAGGTAGGTTGTATTCCTTTGTTTAATTTGCCCATTCATATTGTTTTTTGTCTTTATTTTTGTGGATTGAGAAATGCCTTCTCTAGAAATAGTGAGTTTTTTGGCTTTGCAGTCATCTGGGACCCCCTCCAAGAAGGGCAAGTGCAGATGAAGAGAGAGTCAAGCACCCCAAGCCTGAGGTAATTAATAAGTAATTTTAAACTTTTGACCCTTTTCTTATTTACATTACTGACGTGATCTCCTTTTTTGGTGCAGGATTCTGTATACTTCCATCCTACTCTCAATCCCACAGGAGCCCCACCACCTGGGAAGCCCCCAATGTTTAAATCATCAATAGGTATTGGTTTGTTCTCAGTCCTTGCTTTTACATGCTCTCTCGTCATTTTTCTGAGTTATTAACTTTGTCCTGCAGGACCTAGAATTCCATTATCTGCTCCTTCTGCAAGCACTTCTGCAGGTGCGTCGTCATCTAATTCAGGTGCAGAGGATGATCCCTCTGCAGTTCCTCCTCCTCCTCCACCACCACCTCCTCCACCTGTGCCATTGGCCTCTGGTGATGCCTCTGCCTTAGCTGCATCTTTGCCTCTACCTCCTCCTCCTCCATTGCCACCAAAGCCTGCTGCCACCAATGTTGGTACTCCTTTGCCTCCACCACCTCCAGGTCCCCCTCCTCCTCCTGGTCCACCACCTAAAGAAACTGTTGGAACTGGCCTTTTACCTCCACCGCCTCCACCTCCGCAACAATCTGCTCAGCCACCACCTCCTGGGGTTAATGATAGAATTGTATCCACATTGTCAGCAGATCGCCAGGGACCTGAGGATACTCAGGTAAACTCTTCCTAAACATGTGTGGTATCAACTGGAATAGTGAGATTGACTAGTGTGCTTAAGCCATTAATCTGAAGTCGATGGAGATCAAAAGCTAAAGCTTAGAAGTAATATGTGGATACTAGCATCATGGACTAGTCTTTACTCTTAACTTGAATATTCTTGTTCGACCAAAAGGAAGAAAGGAAAAAACCTTGAATATTCTTGCTATTAGTCACTAGAAGCTAAAGCTTAGAAGTAATATGTGGATACTAGCATCATGGACTAGTCTTTACTCTTAACTTGAATATTCTTGTTCGACCAAAAGGAAGAAAGAAAAAACCTTGAATATTCTTGCTATTAGTCACTAGATTTAGTGATATATGTGAATGGAATCTAATGTTTACCTCTTCTTCTTTCTTTCAACTAAAGGTACCTGCCATGCTTCCATTACCACCGCCTCCTCCAGGATTGCCACCAAAGTCTGCAGGCAATCCATCTGAGGGCTCACTTGAAAATGAAGCCAGTAATCCTTCCGACAACAAGGATATCGCTAACTTGGTCCCACCACCACCGCCTCCTCCAAGGCAACAACAGCCAGTGCCTAGACCTGGTATGATGCCAACCATGCAGTCTGATATGTTACCGCCCGGCATGTCACGTTTTCGGCCGCCGCCACCTCCACCAGAAATGCGGCCACCTTTATCTGCTGCTGGGCTTCCCAACCAAGGGGTCCCACCAGGAATGATGGTTCCCTTGCTTCCAAGGCCACCATATGGCCCTCCGCCTGGAGCTCCTCCGATGATGAGGCCTCCGCTTCCACCTGGTCCACCACCCACTCTGCTAGAAGACGATCTTGCTGCTATTAGGCCACCTGTACCCCCGAAGCCATCATATGTGAAGTCAGCAGCCCCCACTGTTGTAAAAAGGCCACTTGCTCAGCACACACCGGAACTTACGGCCATGGTGATTCCCTTCTCCTTTGTTCACTGCTGTTGTTGCATCTTCCTTTCTGGCCTTCTGCATTATATTTCATTACTTGGCAGTTTTAGCTGAGCATATTTATGTGGCAACAGGTTCCTGCATCTGTTCGGGTGAGGCGAGAGTCTGCAGTTCCAAAATCAAAACCAAAAGCAGCAGTCTCAACGGCAGTAGCAGCCCCACGACCTTTGACTCCTACAGTTGTGAAGCCAGAGGTTGTTAGTTCATCTTCCACCGTCCCAAAGGGCATTGATGACTCGTACACGGCTTTCTTGGAGGACATGAAAGCACTTGGTGCACTGGACAGTTAAAAATGCGATAGCGGCCTGTGTTTTCAATAGGAGGAACAACATAGATCCAACACACGGGTGAACTTTTAAGCTGGCTATTTCTGGGGTACGTGGCATTGCACAAGTAATCGTTAACCTCTGTACAGCAGACTTGAATGCTGTTGAAGTAGTGCTAGTTGCATCGTTGGGTTCCTTCTTTGCTGCCAACTTATGTCCCAGATGATCGCGGTGGCTTTGTGGTAGGGAGAGCGGAGACATGCAGTCTGATTCCTATCAGAATTATCTGCTCATTTTGCTCATTCGAACTGAAGGCAGCTAGATCTTCCATTCCCTGTTTAGTGTCTTTTTTTTTTTTTGGTGAATATTCTCTGTTTAGTGTTTATCAGCTACTAATTCAAAAGCCGTGGTAATTTGAGGGAAAGGAATTCAAATTTGGCAGTGTAAAACTTTAGGGTTTCCCTTCTCATTTAGCTGTTTTCAACCAAAAAAAGAAAATCAAAAAGACCAAGTAGTTAATTTGTTTCTTTATCAGAGGAATGATCGGCTCTTGATTGTCTTCCACTATACTGTTGAGTATTGTGTAAAAGTGGGGGTGGCGGTGGACGACGCTTTGCAATTCAGCGGGCTAAAACGAAAGTCCAAAGAGGACGTCATTGTCGCATTAACTACGAAAAAGGACCGACCAGGAGATCATTTCAATGCAAGTTGCAATAGTAAATGAATCGGACACCGACAAAAGCATTTGACTTTAGAACCTTCTTGTGAAAGACAACATGGTCATTTATCTATCGGCGGGTTAATGTGAACTTTATGCAAGTCATAGTCTTGAGCACCGGGTTAGCAAAGCGCCGAGCTTCGAATTAACGCTGTCTTCCTTACTTTCTTAGCATCTTGCAAGATGGACTGAGTATAAAGACTACCCGAAAGTCAAAGACGAAGGGGAAAGACGAGAGTTCAGCGTGTTCATGAGTTGGTCCGATGAATTGAAAAGGAAGCCCTCTCGTTACTTTGTAATTTGCAAATCACCACTTAATCGGACTGGAGTTTGGAATAAAGAATGGTCCTGAAAGCTACAAAGGTTACCAAACCACGACATCAATAGAAAAACGATACAATGGCGACTTTCCAACTTACTCTAGTCAATGTGAAGAGTGCAATGCCGAAAGCGTCTCCTTCTCAAAAGTCAAAGCTTCAAAAAAATCCTCTTTCATCCTTTGCTTTCGTCTTTTCCCATCTGGACAGAATTCTTTCTTTAACCTTATCCTCGCCTGAAGACAGGCCAACAAGAAAATCTCTTTACCGTCCTCGTTCTCTTGTCGACCAAAGACAGAGAAAACGAAGATGGAAGAATTGGTCATCCGGGTCATTTTCACACGCCATGTTCGCTCTCAATCCTCACCCTCCCTTGCGCCCTCCCTCACTTGATGACTAATGTGAGATTAACACATAAAGAAAACCAGACCTTTGACTTATTACATTAGTTAATCATTTATTACAGACGTGCAGAGGTGTCGTCTTAAATTAATTAATCATTTTTTAGCTTTTATCTGGACAAGCTACCCGGCCAGGCATGACTCTCGTTTTCGCTTGCCTTCCATGTGATCCTGCTGCGGAAGGAGGCGAAAAAATTGAAGACAGGAAATCTTGGGCTATCATAAGTTGTTGCGGTGAACAGAATCAAATCATATGCAAGAACCGTCTTCTAGTTTTTTACGTGCTAGCACGGCCCCCCTTCTCCTTTTCTAATTTATGCATATGTAGCAAGAACAAGAAGTTATGTGGTCAGCATGACATGGGAAAGTCGTTGGTTTTCGGCCTCTGTTCGACGAAGAGTGCGAGCGGGGAATGTGCTTGTGTACATATTCGGCAAGTTTCTTGAAGTACGTTTATGTCTTTTCGGGCTTGGTGAAAGCGATTGTCGTCTGAGCTCGCGGAACGGAGGCGATGGATTGCGGTTGTGGCGCATGACACAGGAAGCCCACCAAGATTTGTCATTGCCAACTTGGTGGTGCTGAGAACACGGCGGAGGGTGGGGGTTCCTTCTCAACCACCCCAATTAAATTTCTTGGATTGAAAAGAGAAAAGAAAGGAAATTTATTCATGTGAAAGTCAAACTTAAGAGTCTCCCGGCCACCACCTCTGTCTCTAATTTTAAAGATTTATGGTGATCTGTTTTCCGCCAGCAGTTTGAACAATAGAAAAAGTCTAAAGGCTTGGGACTCAGAGAGAGAGAGAGAAGAGAAAATAAGGCTGAACAGACAGCAGGAATTGTTTATTTTTGCCCCTTCTGGGTGCTCTTCTCAAAAGATTATGTAGAGAGAGAGAGAGAGAGAGAGAGATTGGGCCAATAATGGAGTGAACCAAAGGGAAGATAAAGAGTAGTTGACAGTGCTCGATGTTCAAATACCCCAAAGTTTTGGTTTTTCTGTAGATATATGTTTCCATTTGTCAAATTCGGAGGTGGGTGCCTCTCAAATCTTGCACTGGGTGTATACAAAGTGCAGAAAGTGATGTGAAATAAGCCAACTCTTTTTTGGGTTTCGGTGATTCTGGCATAAGATGGGTGGTCTTCTTGCTCTTGTCATTCTGGTTTCTAGCTCGCTGCTGATGTTTCCTGGTCCTGCAGCTTCTCTTCCTCTATGCACTGATTCAAGTGAGTTCAGCTTTCTCTCTCCTTGCTTTCTCTTTTACATTTTGCGTTTTTGAAGTTCATGATCTATTTTCGCCACAAAATTCTGTGCAAGAAATATGTAGTTTTTCTGAATCCTGTCGATATCTTCCTGCAATGCTCATAGGATCGCCAAGTGCCCCGGCAACTCCATTGACATTCTGCCCTTACAATGGAAGCACATGCTGCAACTCCACTGAAGATTCGCAGTTGCAGAAGCAGTTTCAAGCCATGAATGTATCTGACTCTGCTTGTGCGTCGATTTTGAAATCGATCCTCTGCACGGTACGCCCTTTGCTTGCCCTGCCTTGTTAAAATTGCCCGTTGGTTGTTGAACGGAAACTGAGATTTTGGGCTCATACTTTGAAATTTTTGCACATCTCTATGTCGACGATGATTTCCAAGAGAGTTCTAATGAGGCGATACTGACTTTTGGGCAACATGATTGTTTTCGTGGTTGAATAGTGGATCGAAGATGCAACAGTTCTCATGATGCTCACTTAGCCATTGATCGAAATTTAGTCGAAGTTTGGCGTCTATAAATTACACATGATTTTATCTGCTGTGTCATGATACTCACTTAGTCCATGATGAGAAATTTCTTCTAATGAAACCCGTTGAAATTTATTTGGCTTGCTTTCTATCGCTGTGAGTGAATCTTTAATAAATTTGTGGTCTCACCCCTTTTCCCTCTATTATGGCTCACAGAAATGTGATCCTTTCTCTGCTGAGTTATTTACAGTAGCTACCACCCCTCGGCCAGTTCCTATCCTGTGCAATTCGACTGTTTCGGCTAATTCATCGCAGTCCAACCAAGCAGAGACTAACTTCTGCTCCACAGTATGGGATACATGTCAAAACGTATCGATATTCAACTCACCCTTTGCGCCTTCCTTACAAGGACAAGCTGGAATACCAGTCAATGCCAGCTTCACCAAACTGACTGCATTGTGGCAGTCCAAAGGAGATTTCTGCAAAGCGTTTGGTGGAGCGTCGCTTGATGAATCCCTATGTTTTGATGGTCAGCCTGTTAAGCTGAATAGCACAGAAGCACCAAGCCCTCCAAAGGGGTTGTGCCTGGAGAAGATAGGGAATGGGTCATATCTTGATATGGCCGCCCATCCTGATGGGTCGAACCGTGCTTTCTTCTCTAACCAGAAGGGTTATATTTGGCTTGCTACTATTCCTGAGCAGGGATCGGGAGGAATTTTGGAGATGGATCAGTCCAGTCCCTTTTTAGACCTGACTGATGAGGTTCATTTTGACACACAATTTGGGATGATGGGTATTGCGATCCATCCGAACTTTGCAGAGAATGGCCGGCTGTTTGCTTCATTCAATTGCGACAAGTCAAAGTGGCCTGGTTGTTCAGGAAGATGTGCATGCAATTCGGATGTGAACTGTGACCCTTCACAGCTACCTTCCGATAGCGGGGCTCAACCGTGCCAATACCAAGCTGTCATTGCAGAATATTCTGCTAATGGTTCTGCATCTCAGCCTTCTATGGTACATACGTCAACCTCTACTTCTCTTACCTTGTTGCTTTTTAAGGGACAGTTATGTGATCAAGCTTTCATTGTTTGTGCAGGCAAAGAGTGCCCAACCGATTGAAGTGAGAAGGATCTTCACTATGGGCCTTCCATTTACCGCTCATCACGCAGGACAGATCCTCTTTGGACCCACTGATGGGTACTTATATTTTATGATGGGTGATGGTGGCTCGCCTAATAACTCGGGCGACCCCTACAACTTTTCCCAGAACAAAAAATCGTTGCTCGGGAAGATCATGAGGCTTGATGTTGATAACATCCCGAGTAAGTAACGACATCTGTAGTACTATCTTCTTGATGCTGTCATCATATCACCGCACCAAGCTCTTGATTGTTTCAGGTGTTGATCAAATAAACAAACTTGGTCTCTGGGGAAACTACTCTATACCCAGTGATAATCCCTTCACCGAAGATAACGGGTTGCAGCCGGAGATCTGGACTCTAGGGATGAGAAATCCATGGCGTTGCAGCTTTGACGCAGCAAGGCCTTCCTATTTTATGTGTGGAGATACTGGTCAGGTTAGAGATATTTTCATGTTCATCGTCTTTAACCAGCACTCATAGATTTGTCTCAAAGAAATGTCTCGACTGAGAAGGGTTTGTGCTGTGTGTATGCCATGGTTGCTTGCTAAAGGCCACTTGCAAAGCCAAATTGACAGATAGGCATCATGTTAGGCACTTCAAGTCTGTCTCTGAACTACTCTTGAAATTGATAATCGTTATCCACAGGATACATATGAAGAGGTCGATCTAATCACCAAGGACGGAAACTATGGCTGGCATGCTTATGAGGGTCCGTATCGTTACGCCTCTGAAGGAAATACTTCAGTACAGGCGAAAAACTTCATTTTTCCTGTGCTGGGATATAATCACTCGCAGGTTAATAACAAGCTAGGATCTGCGTCCATTACTGGCGGCTACTTTTATCGGTCAACCACGGACCCGTGCATGTATGGAAGGTTAGTAGCAATGCGCATCTATTTGCATTTGATGTTCTGCATTTGGTACTCATTGGGGATGTTCTGTGTGCATGTCTTGGTCTGTAAGTTACTGCAGAATGGACCATTTAACTAAAATGTCACGCATTGTTTAGGTACTTGTACGCGGATTTATACGCCGGAGCGCTCTGGGCCGCCGTGGAGACTCCCGAGAATAGTGGCAACTTCACTTCAAGTGAGATGCCCTTCAGCTGTGCGACAGACTCGCCTATAAAGTGCGATTCGGTGCAAGGAAGCTCCCTTCCGTCTCTGAACTACATCTACTCTTTCGGGGAAGACAATCGAAAGGACATATACATTCTGGCTTCCAACGGGGTATATAGGGTCGTCCGCCCAAGCCGCTGCAGCTACACATGCCCAAAAGAAAACGTTACCAACGTCTCGACCCCGGGTCCGAGCACACAGCCTTCGGATGCAAACCTGTTGGTCTACAGATACAGCAGCCTGGTGTGCCTAGTTGCCTCTCTCTGGTTATTCCTCTGGGGCAACATGTAGCCCTTCCTGATGGCCTGAAAAATGTAGCGACTTTATGCAAATGCGCGCTCTCCGGCGACTTCGCAAGTGAGAATTCCAATTTTGCTTGCAGATCATAGGTGTTGTTTGAGGTGCTGTTGCATGGAATTGCTTCAAGATCATCATGGAAATACCTTTGAACTGTGTAAGAAAAAGGCATATGACATGATTTCACGGAAGAACTTGAACTGCTAAAGTCAGTTGGGCCGACGGGGTTGACTTTGGGCCCCTTAGATGTCGGCCCAAACTAAGAGACCGAGCCGGGTCAGAAGAGATCCGACCAGAAGTTCAAGGAAAACGTTTTTATTATTATATTACCTAGGAAGATCATGCCTCTAAAAAAGACATTTACCAAAAAGGCCAAAGAAAAAGGATGAAATTACAAAACCTACTCAAGCCAAGTCTAATCGTCTACTTAACCAAGAGGGTTAATTACTAGTGGTACAAGAAATTCAATTATAGATGAGGGGATCTGATAATAAATGGGAGAAGAAATAAAAACCCTACACTAAGAATGCAATTTGAATTATCTAGACTATATTCAAAGAAATAAATTGAACTATGGATGGATTTTTTCCAAATTCTTGCATTGAAAATCTCGCAAAATGTGAAAACTTCTAAGAATGTACATTAAGATAATTCTGCCCGATTGCAAGGTATGTATTTGTGATCTTAAGACTTTTATTGACCTGATTTATCAGCCTCTCCTCGATATTTCATTAACCCAGAGAGAAGTGCACAAAGGCGAGGGAGGCAATATATTTCTTGGTCATTTATTTTCGAAATTTAATCTGCAAAAATAAATCATTACCTCCTTTTTCTTTTTCAAATAGTCTTACCTAACTACCCTCGTAAAAGGAAATGACTTCTTCTTTACGGAGTGTGTTCAGAAAAAATTGCAAATCCAATTGAATTTCATTGAAAGTGTTCCTTAGCACTTGATAAATGACTAAAAAAAAAAAACACACACACACACGCGCGCGCAATTATTTAATACATCAATTACTTTTGAGATGCACATAATTAATATTTTGAAAACTATGTACTTCTTATATTTAGTTAATTTATTTAGGTTAATATCACAAAAAACTCTTAATTAGCACATCAATGACAAATTTACTCTAAAATAATTTTTTATTATTAAAATCTCGAAATTAATATGTTTGTGATAAATTTACTCTCCGTTATTTTTCATTAAATTTGATTGATACCACAAAAAATTATAAACCAAACTCCAAACTAGTACACCCGTTAATAGTCATATGTCATATTACTTAGCAATTTGATGGTAAAATTAATGAAAACTATATATGTTCCATGAAATATGTATTTTGAGATACACATAATTAGTATTTTGAAAACAACGTACTTCTTATATTTAGTTTTTTTTTTTTTTTTTGTATTTTGAGATACACATAATTAGTATTTTGAAAACAACGTACTTCTTTTATTTAGTTAATTTAATTTAATAAGGTTAATATCACAAAAAACCCTTAATTACTACATCTGTGATAAATTTATTCTAAACTAATTTTTTATTATTAAAATCTTGAAACCGGTACATTATTAACAAATTTACTCTTTATTATTTTCCATTAAATTGGATTGATATTACAAAAATCACAAACTAAACCAAAATTAGTATACTTGTTAAGAGTCATATGTTATATAATCAGCAATTTGATAGTGAAATTTAATGAAAAGTAACGGAGGGTAAATTTGTCACACGTATAACAAATATATCAATTTATGTTTTTTCTCAGATTTTTTTTTTTGGTCAAATTTTTCCTCAGATTGACCCTACTTAATTTAAACCACGTATATGATAAATGAATTCTCTACCAAGAGATAAAAAAGTAGCAAAAAGATTTTTTCACCAAAAAAAAAGAAAAAAAGTAGCAAAAAGATAAAAATAAAAAATAAAAAAATTCCGAATTGGAATTCCAGGCCTTCTCCCTTCTCCTCTTTCTCTCTCTCTCTCTACCCTTCTTCTTCTTCTCCTCTTTCCCCACAACCCTCCCTCCATCCCTCTTTCTCTCTCCTCGAAAAAAATTTCCACTTGCAGAAGAAGCAGCAAAAAGTCGCAGAGCCCCCTCCCCCATTCCCTTCTCCTGCTCTCCCGCGCCTGATTCTCTCTCTACCTTCTCTCTCCTGATTTTTCTCTCTACCCTCCCTCCATTCCCCTGACCTCGACAGCCGATTCCCCAATCCGACGGCCATGATCTCCTCCCCCTAATCCCCCGCCCTAACTTCCCCCAAACCCTCCCCGATCTCCGCTCCCCCAGCCATGTCCTCGCCGCCGGCCCCTCCGATCCCCTCCGCCCGATCCTCCCCGACCGCCGGCCCGACGCCCCGGGCCCCCCCCGCCGCGGCGGCGGCGGCGGCGGCGAAGGGCGGCGGCGACGGCGGGAGCAAGCGGCAGGAGGACGAGGCGAAGAACGGCACCACCGCCGTCGTGGTGGTCCCCACCCGGAGCGGCCGCCCCGCGCGGGCGTGCGCGATTAGGGCTGCCTCCAGGCTCCAGGCCGCGCAGCAGCAGCAGCACTACCAGCAGCAGCACGGCGCCGCGGAGAGGAGGCCCAAGGCGTCGGCGGCGGCGGCGGCGGCCGCGAGGAAGGAGGAGCGCGAGCGGGCGGAGGAGGAGTCGCCCGCGCAATGCGCCAGCAGCAGGATCGTCACGCCGCTCGTGGCGGCCCCCGAGGCCGGGCAGCTACCGCGGTGGAGCCTCCGGTCAATGTGGGAATTGGCCTCGATACTCAATTTCTTGCATGTGCGTGAGCCCTTTCGCGAAAAGTTTTAGGCTTTTTTATTTGGTTGGGGAAGTGGCCTTGTTCTTCTTGAGGGGCGGAAGTTTTGATTTTGCTGGCTTGGGTTTGCGCAGGTCTTTAGGCCTCTGTTGAATATCTCTGTGGAGTTCTCTGCGGAAGAGTTCGAAACGGCTTTGCTCTCGCCCAATGACACGTTAGGGGATATACACATGCCTCTGTTGAAGGTTGGTGCTTTCTTGTCGAGGTCGCAGTTCTTTTACATTTAGGAGAGAACATTGAGGTGCGGGAGCTTGATTCGAACTTGTAACGCGCTTTCCAAGTCTTGTTCTATGGTTTGCTACCCCTTTTGCAAGGACTTATATCTGGAAGGTTACGCGGTTCTGTGATCATATCTTAGTCTTTGATATGTTTCTGCTGAAGTTGCCTGAATCTTAGTTGATTAGTCACGTGGAATCTGACTGGCAGGTGAAGTAGTACACTATCTTCCTGGTGGAATTGCCCAGAAATCTATTATTACCCGGAAATCCATTAAGTGTGTTATTTGTTCCTTAAAATTCTGCCATAATTTGGGAATGTAGGAACTCTGGTTTTACCAACCCTATACAGTTTTCAGTCATCATCTTCATTGTGAGGGTTGAGGGAAGTAAGGCAAGATTTCTTGTCCAGGAATTTTTATTTTTTTTTGGTGGTAGAGTAAGCAGGGCAATGAATGGAACATTACGATTAAGAAGTGGTGATGAGGGGTAAAGCTGAGTGCAAGTGATAGTAGTTAATTGTTAGAACTTTTGCTTGTTAGATAAATTAATCTGCAGTTACAATTTTGGAGTAATGACTGTTATTTCCTTTTGTGCCCTTGGCTATTTTCGTTAACTTTTTCACGGTACTAAACTCTGTATAGGTGTGCTTAAGTCTTAACTCATTTGTAGGCTATCCCTCCAATTACAAGGATGGCACTTACACGCGATACCTGGGTTACTGTCTTGTGCAGAAAGTTGAGAGACTGGTGGCATTGGGTAATTCGAACCTACTGTTACTTTTAACCAACAGTTCTTATGTGGTATTATCTTTTAGCCTCTGAGGTTAACCTGAGCTTTTGCAGGTTGCAGAAGGGGAGTTACCCATTGTTGCGGCACATGGGTGAGTGGTTATGCATTAGATTTTTCTGCACTTAGTTATGGAGCATATTCTGATTCTATCTTATTATGTCGAGTTGATTTGTCAGGGCTGAGGTTGAACATTATAAATCTCTTGACCCCGGGTCCGTGTGGTGATCCTGAAAGCATTATGTGACATTCGTGTAGAGGTATCCATCTAATCAATGTCATCCTTCTGTGTGCTCTTCTGCTTGCTAATATCTATTCATCTGTCTGAAGTACTTCTAGAGAAAAGATATGTCAAATTCATGCATGGCCAGCAGCATCTCCATTGGTAAATATGCTTTAGAGCTTAATGAGATCATTGGATATGAAAGTATTGTGGGTTGTGAAATACCTTACTTTTACAATAGGAGACTGTACTGGCTTAGTCCTTTGTAGCCTCTCTCTTTAATTGTGGTCTGTGACTCCTGTTTCTTGAAACCAGAATATCAAAAGTACTATTTGCTTTATTTCTTTTAATTATTATCTATGATCTTTGTCGAGTTGCTTCCATCTTGGAATATCAGGTGTACCTAAGAAATGTGCACATCTCTTATTCATGTTTGTTGTTGGTTATGATTTCTCTTCTGCTGTTGATGTTTCTATGCTAGAGTTTGTTTCAAGTATCTTGACCATATTAAATATGAAGGTGGTTTCTCTCCTGAATGTGTTACACATGAGCCTTTGATCCCATGGATCAGATGGGATACAGCTTCTTTTGCAGCTACTTTTATTCTCATCAAAAGATCTAGAAAGTTGTTAATTGAGATGTGCACGCTAATTGACTTTGCTATGTGTTGTACTGAGACAAAGTTATATTATCACTGAGTTATTCTCTCTTCTTATCACTTTCAAGATTTTAGCTTGAATTTATTGAGTTCATGCAGAATTTTCTGAATTTGATTTGATGAAACTTATGCAAGTCTGTAAATGTTAAATGGTTGAGGATGGGTTAAAAGTCCCTTGGTCTTTTGTTTACGTCTGATGCAGTTTGTTCAAATGGAATATGTCAGATTACGTTTTAAAATGCCTAGATATGTCATAACTCCATAACAAATCTTCAATTCTGGCTTTGCTTGGGGATCTTATCCAATCAAGTCAACTTTACTCTATACTTTGGAAATATTTAATGTTGGTTCTTACGATCTTTGAATGAAGGAACCCTTCATCTAGCTTCCTTTTCTTTCCCCCCTTTTCCTGTCTGGTAAATAGTTGTTCTATTTAAAAGTTGAAAAAGGGGGAGAAAGCAATGTAATGTGTACGACATTGGTCTGGCTGTTGGATGTTCAGATGTTACTTGAGTGTCTCCATTGTTTCTAGAGATAGGCCCTAGGCTAATGATGGATCATACCTGAGTATGTTTTGGACCCTGTATTTTCCATTCATCTAGTTGATATGTTCTTCTGTAGTTTCATTTTTTTTTTTCGTCATGGTCTTTTCAGTTTAGGCAGGACTAGTGGAATAAATTTCTTATGTTATTTGCAGCAAGAAGATATCCGGGGCTTCATTGAAAGTTCAATGAAGTGTGGCATGCACCTTTCAGCTTTCCGTATGGAGCGAATTGGAGGAGATTCATATGGAGTCCATTATTGGTGAGTGGTTGAACTTACCAACCATCCAATTCCCCATGTTACTGATTTATTTTTGCACTTGGTTTATTTTCTGTGCTGTGTGGCAAATTTTCTTGGTACATTCTTACACCACAGAGATCTGTTGTAGTTTGTTCTTGTGTATAAGTGCTCTACCTTTGCGTGAAATATAATTTTTTAACTTCAATACTTCAAGTTTTGTAAGGATTTATTTGACGTTGGTGTAGGTATGAAGATGATCCAATAATTGGTCATCGGCTTTACAGGGAGATAAGGAAAGTTGAGGTTAAACGAGCAAAGGCAAGGGGTTCCCAGGTCATCCCCATTGCATCATACCAGTGGGAAACAGTTGCAACCAATTTGGATGAATTTCAAGATGTATCTGTGAGTTACAAAAAGCATCTATGGTTATAATCCTGGGTTAGATTAGTTAATTAATTGTAGACGGTTGTTTTATCTGACTATGTAGTGGACCCTCAGCCAATTAGGCGGAGCAATGATGGTGGAAATATTCTTTTCAGTCAAAAGTTAGATTTGCTTTATCTGTTGCAAATGCTATGCCTGTGAAATTTATATTTTCCCACCTTCATCAGTTTCTGCTGTTCTGTCTTATCGTAAGTGATATGCTCCAGGAGAAGCTTTTCACCAGTAAAAACAGGACAGAGGTGTCACTGGGGAAAAAGTTGAAGGCAGACATGCTTCCTGAGATTGAAAGGGTTCACAAGGTACCACAACTCTTTTCCTGGTCAAGGAAATTTTGCCTTTTTCAATGTCTGCACGGTTCTAAATTACCTGTGTTTTCCAGTACTTGTTCATCCCAGGGTGTTCCCGTGTCATCTCTTTATTTGTTGGTAATTTTTTTTTTTTTTTAATTAACTGCTTGATTTACACAGAGGAAAGAGAGGCTGCTTAAAAAGCAACACAGAGAAGCTCTTCTGCTTGATAATTTCTTGCACATGGATGGGCTTGCTCCTGGACGCTCCCTTCGTGATAGGAAACCTGTCACCTATACTTTCGGTAAAGAATGCAAAATGCACTCTTTCCCTATGTCTTGCACTACAGCATTGTCAAATTTCGGAAATCAAAATTGAATGTAGGATGCAATGCACTCCTCCGTGCGCGCGCTATATTTCCTTTTGAAAGGAGTTGATGTCTCATTCCAGCAATTGTTGCATATTTTCACCATAATTCCGTCATGAATGTGCTCTTCACTGATATGATTCTTCTATAAGCGGCTGACTGCCCTGATGAATGTAACTTTGATCGCTCGAATATGTTGGAATCATTCTCTGAGCAATTCAAGGGTTTTATTTTTCTCAACTGTCCAAACCCTCTTCTTCACTCTTCCACACAATGGGCTAGTTCATATTCTGAAGCAGTTTTTCTCATTACTCAAATGTAATTGTATTGCCTCGTAAGTAGCAGATGGTGTGCCGTCTGAATATGTGGGATATTTTGTTTGAGCTGTGTTGCTCGTGTGTTTCGTTTGATGTTTAGTCCTGCTGTTGACTTCAACTCAAAACATTTTAATCGAATGGTTGAAATCCTCTTGTATTTCATCTGATGAATTTCCATCTATGTAAGCTGATCGATATGTTTCATCTGCAAATGCAAATTACTGTGTTTTCTCATCTTGTTTTTTTCCCCATGAGTTTCCCTCCCTTATATATGAGAGTCTGGTGCTTTGGACATGCGATATTCTTGTATGATGATGATAATGGCTTTATGCATATTGATGGGCATGTAAATTTATTTTGCAGATGATTATGACCGATCTATCAACGAGGCTATCAAGATAACCAAGTATGGAATTTGAATTTTACGCATCGTTATATTCCATATGCTATGATATCCACCTTCATAGATGTTTGTGAACTGACAAGGAATAGCAATTCTCATGTACTTTTCCAGGCGTAAGCAGCCTTCGCCAGAACCTATCAACAGAAGAGAAGGTGCTTTCATCAAACCTGAAGCTTCTACAAATGGTAAATGGAGTAGTGAATTCTTGCATGCCTCTCCGTACACTAATTTTAGCGCCGTGTCTCCTGGGTCACCTGATTTTGATGACATTGATGACGATCAAAAACCTGGAACCTTGGACCGAAGGTACGTTAATATCTGGTTTTACATCATATTATTTGACTGATCAAATTATTCATCACTAAAAAATTGCACCCAGCTACAGACAAAGGCGGAGGCCTCAAAGATATTCGGCAAAAGACTTTGTTGAAGCGATATCAGATAATGACGCAGACTTTGACAGTGATGATGATATAGTTGGAGAAGCTGTTTATGACGAGGAGTATCTCAGGAAACGCAAGCAGAGAAGGGTGTCCAGTAGCTCCGAGGGAGATGAGGAGTATCGTTGGGATGGAGAAAATCCTGAAGAAGAGGAAGAGGAAGAGGAAGAGGAAGAGGAACATTCCTTGGGTGTGAGTGATGAGGACAGTGATGAGCCTCGAAAGCCTAAGAAATTGCCTGGGCGTACGCGAAGGGAAACCAAATTAAGATCAGTGGTTGAACTACAGAAAGGTCTGAGACGTAGTAAAAGGACAACGAGGAATCGTATTAATTATCGACAGTATGAGCTCTCAGAATCTGAAGTGGAGGCTGCAAAACCTGACAAGTGGCATGCATCCAATGAACAATCAGAAGGAACCGAGAGTGAGGGGTATTCAATGGAGAGTCAAGATTCAGAAAGAAATGGTAATGAGCCAGAACCCAAAGTCGATCATCCTGTTGCAAACCACCCCAATACGGCAGAAAAAGAAGATATTCAGCCGGCTGAGAGAACTGAGAGTCCAAGCCAAGAGGAAGCTGCTGATCAACCAAAAAGACGTTTTCTTGACCTCAATGAGCTTGCCCCTGGGTCAGGCTTTGATGATGGTCCTAATTCTGAAAAGAAGGATGATAATGAAGATGATATATAAAGCTCCCACAAGGTTAGTATTACTTTCTGATGGAAGCTCGTTGTACCATCTGAGGTGCTATAAATTTTGTAACGAGCCTGCAGAGGAAGTTTGTGATCGGATTTTCTCTTATGGCATAGCCGAAGCAACTGCCACAGTGAGCACTTGCTTTGACAGGCCGTGGGATCACGGTGTAGGGAGCTATGTAGATTAGATAGTCATTTTTTAGTATGGCCACTCTCTTGAAAATCCATAGGATGGATTGGGATTTGTTGGGAGATGTTGACTCGGCCCAATCGATGTACAATAACATCTAACTTATATGTGAAAGATGTCGCTTTGATGTTTAGGCTTTAATGCCCTTGTAGTTCTTTAATTTTTGGCGATCATTTCGATGATCTGCGTATTAGCATTAGGGTTGGTCGTCGGATCCACAAAATCGTATTGCCAGCTCAGGAAGTTTAAGTCAGTGTAATAGCACCAGCCCCCCAGATTAGGCAATTAATTTTTTTTTTCATGGCATCATTGATTGTTTTGTGTATCCTTCTAGCATTTTGATTCTCACGCCCCGAAGCTGATGGATTTGTGCTTGATGCTCGGGACTCCAGCTCACAATGCTTTCCAAAACTGCTCGACTGGAGGGAGATGTTTCGATGTTATGCAACAGAACCGGCAGTATCCGTTGAAAACTTGGTTATGATCAGAAATAAAATCAAAACGTGCTTCTATTTTCCATCTCTGGACTCTAGTATGACCATTTGACATCCATACACGCCACATGCATGGGCCTCATTTTGGTCGAGCTTCACGAGGGGATTAAGTGGACAAGACAGGAAATGAAGTTCCGTGGACGTAGTCTTCATTCTCTTTTCAACCCGGCATTAGATTTGTAGTCTACAGCCATTGCAAACCAGCGCGCTTCCTATCTCCAGTAGTCGGGTGACCAAATAATGACATCAGAGGCACAATTCTCGTACCCATTCCCACAGGAACAGATGCGTCGGAGCAACATACTACCAACCAACATGGCAGCGATGTCTGAAGTTCGTGAAAATAGATTTTGCGACACTCGTAGCTCATGGAATTTACCATGCCCATCGAATTGATTGTCCCCTCTTATCGCGCTTTTAGACACGCCTTGAAAAGTCATAAAGAAAAGAACTTTGGGGTGTGAGTGTCCTTGAAACAGTTGTCAAGCTTAGTTACTGACAAGTGATGACTCATTTCAGAGAGGAGAGAGCAAATAGCATATCAGGACCAGAAACCTGCCCCGTGTGTACAGGTTTAGATATTTCAGTCCATAGATAAGAGGTGACAAGGCACTGACATTGAATTACTTATAGAGAGAGCACTACAATCGAGATTACGGTAGAAAAATTATTTGCCTAAAGCATCTAACAGTTACAGCATTTCAGATATCTTCCCTAGCAATGTACGAGATCTGCAGTAAACCAAGAAGAGGGAGCTCCTGGTACATACAGAAAGTCCTAGTCATGTACAAAAATTTGGCTGCCTGAAGCCCCCCTTCTTCTAGCCACTCCCCATGTCAATATCTCGAAACGAATTTGACTTCATCTCCCATTTCAACTCCTTCTGGAACATTGTTACGGCTTTTGCTGAGGACACCCATTGTGATACAGCTTGCATTTGCTAAGAAATTGAATTCCAACGCCCAAATAAGTAAGAGCAGCATCAGATTTCAAAAAATCTGCAGAGAGAAGCATAATCATCACCTTTGATACATTTTAAGGATTGGGGAGGTGCTTGATGTCCTCCTCCTTGGCAAACCAGCTGGGAATTATCTTCGACAGATGAGGATGAAGATCCTTGTAGGAATTCTTAATAGTCCCTTCAGCTACTCTAGTAGCCACTGAAATATCTGCAGACATTAGCATCATCTTATGTTCAGCCATTAAGGCATTATAAGCACGTGCATATATCATAAACTGGAAATCTGAGCTTTCCAACCTTTAAGCGGCTTCTTGTCATTAGACAGCTGAGTTATGATGTGGATAACAGCTGCTGCAATGGATATAGGGCTCCTCCTGCATAGATTGAGGGGAAGTACGTACACAGATGAGAACAATCATGTGAACACTAGAAAGACAGTCCCAACTCTTTTGCGGAAAGCAATAGCATACTTGTGCTTAGAATATTCTAACAGGCTACAGCACAACCTTGGGGTATACATTTCCTCTGAAAAAATTATGGCTAAAAAATTTAATATGAAAGCGCCATAAGGTCGCTAGGCACAAGACCAACTACAGTGCCCAAAGGTACCTTGCACCTAAATCTCATTGCAAACAGCTGTTTACCTATCATATGCATGACCCTAACGGAGAAAAGGCGACCTTAATTTTTCAGGCATTAGCTAGATGCGTAGAGAAATCATTGACAATAAAAGAAATTTGGGCCTCCTAAATTTTCTGCATTTACCAGCCCAGAACTTTCTTGTGGGCTCTCCTTTTTTCCCGGATAGAAAGCAAGAACTTGCCAATTGCCAAACACATGGTACAAACATGAATACAAGAAAATCTGACCTTATGTCAAGCTCTTCAGACTTCAGGACAACTTCCTGGGCAGCCTTGACTTCTTGATTCGTCATTCCAAGATTGGAGCAAAAGCGTCTCTAAGGGTTCACAGATAAAGACAGTCGCTTGACTCTCTCACTCAATAAGTCAGAAAGAAAAAAGTAGAGGTGAGTGGGAGCAGCAGCAGGACTCAAAATTTTCCACGAAGAAGCATACCATGTAATCTGCAGCATGTATGGCTCCCATTTCTACAGATTGACCCATCTCACCCTCCAACAGCTTTACTATGAACTCTTTTGCTCGGCCAATTTCCTTCTTCGTAGCATTATTGGCGACAGAGCATATTTCTAGTTGTGTGATCAACACGTTCAGAGAGTTTACGGCCAAGGAGTCTAACTCGGAAGCAAATGCAACACAAAAATTACCTTTCACTGTACGAGGTTTGTTCTCCTGGCGACAAGCAATATACAGGCACGCAGCCAATATCGCATCTAGATTTCGTCCTTTCAGAGGTTTCTGATCTTCTACCTTCTTGTATATCTCATTCGCTCGGTCCTATCAGCAAAATTCACAAGCCCCTTGACATAAACCAGGGAAACGGGCTATAGGACAGAAAGACAAGAATACCAAACCCGACCACATTGTTTAGAAAAGTCACTAGCATTCTCAGCAATTGCAACGTATACCTTCGAGAAGCAAGAAAATAGAACAGGCGTACCTTTATCGTCGTCACGAGTCCCAACCTGAAAACAACAAATTACATCAGTTACCACGATAAAGACCCATAATTTACACAGGCAAGAGGTGGGGGCAAATGCCCAATAGCTTTGCACATATCAATTCAAACGAACGCCATGCCAAAAGATCTTTCCTTTCCTGCCTTAACATGAGAGTCGTCAAATGCACATCATCTGCCCTTAGCAACAGAAGCCGAAGCTTACAGAATTGACATCATTGCTAACCCAGAGCCATTACCATCCCACAATTTCTCGCAATTTCGCGCGACAAATCGGACGATACGCCGGCGAGTAACCGCAAATTTAAGGAAGCGACAGAACGGGAAGGCGAGGATGGGGGATACCTATCGGACATGATGGCGATGGACTTGAAGGCCTGGATGAGGTTGCGGTCGGGGTTGGCGCCGCGGCCCTGCCACTTGCCGAGGGAGGAGTTGAGGAACTCGCCGGAGGAGCCGTTGGGCTTGGAGATGACGGTGGAGAGGCCGCCGTCGGTGAGGAGCGGGTTGTAGGGCCCGCCGACGCGGACGGGGTCGTTGTCGTTGGACTCGTTGGCGAAGGTGCGCCACTCGGAGGTCTCGTCGATGGAGTGCGCCTCCAGCACGAGGCCGCACTCCGAGCAGATGGTGTCCCCCGCCGCGTGGTCGAACACCACCTCCGTCTGCTTGTTGCAGTCCCTGCAGAACGTGTCCGCCATCGCCCCCGCCGCCGCCCGCCGCCCTCCGCCACCGCAACCGGCCGCCGATTCCTCCCCCGGCCCCCCTCGAACCGCCGCTCCTAGAGAGAGAAGAGGGAAGGGGGATGGAGGGGTGGCTAGAGAGAGAAAGGAGAGAGCTTTCTCTCTCTTCTGTGAAAACGGGATGGCTAGAGAGAGAAAGGAGCGAGCTTTCTCTCTCTTCTGTGGAAACGTCGGCTTCGCTATTATTGCTGTTTTCTTGTTTGGGTTTGTGGGGGGAGGGGTGGTTTTATACAGACCTGTCTCTCTCTCTCTCTCTTCGTCCGGAGGTTGAAGAAGATGTGGTGCAGGAAATTTAATTTGGGCATTTTTTGGGGGGTGAATTTCGACATTCACTCCACTTTCCTTTTTCTGGAAAAAAAAAATCCTTTTTCTCTGTTTTCCTTTTCTTCATTTTTTTTTTTTGCCTCTCCGAGAAAGGAAATATGTAGGTCTCAAATTAAAATGTTAATGACATAAATGATCTTTAAATATTAAGTTAATATTAAACCAGGGTCCCTAAAACTGTAAACTCATTCGATGTGATTCACGAACTTTAGATCATTATGTGGTGTTGCCTCTAAATTTTTCATTTATTCAATGTGATTTCCTAGAGTTTTTGTATGTGTCCAATTTAGAATTCAAACTATATAAAATGTCCATGATGATAGTGAATATTTTTCATACAAGAACTAAATCCGACATGTACTAAAAATTTAATATCAATATTAAATAAATTAAAAATTCAAGAATGATATTGCAACATTAAATTAAAGTTAAAAAACTGTATGAATAACTTCAAAGTTACTAGATCACACCACATATTGGGTTTTAAAGTTCATGAACCATTTATGTTTTTTTTTTTTTTTTTTTGTGATCAGGAACTTTGTGCACCGTCTTCACTTGGAGTAAACCCTGGAGGGAGTAGAGTCACCACTATTCTTGCTTGCCGTCTTCACTTGGAGTAAACCGTGGAAAGAGTAGAGTCACCACTATCCTTGCTCCCCGAATCTTCACTTGGAGTAAACGCTGGAGGGAGTAGAGTCATCACTATCCTTACTATTTGGATAAATCGTGGGTTGCTTTCCAATAAAGCTTGCTCCTTGGATAAGTCGTGGGTTGCTTTTTAATAAGGCAGACGACGCAGGAAAGAGTAGAGTCACCACTATCTTTTGCTCCCCGGATAAGTCGTAGGTTGGTTTCTAATAAGGCAGACGACGCATGGATTCGAACTTTGGACCTCTCACAAAAGGAACCAACGCCCAACCACTATGCCGCTATCACGGGTGGTATGAACCATTTATGTTAATTACCCAAAAGAGAAATAAATTGGGATACAGCATTTTCCTGATTTCCCAAAAAGGAAAAATATCAAGAACTATATTGTAAGTCCCCGCAAATTACGACCCTACCGTTATCTTCACCATCAGGAAAATGTGGGTACAGTTATCGCCGGACATACCACGTGCATGTCTCGAATCACCTTTATTGCTAGATTGTCCCGTGCACGAGTCGATAACCTGGCACCGATTGCACCTTTAACTTTGGTCATTGCAACGTGATTTTTGATTAAGATGGTGATATCGAGTGGGCGTCCTTGGCATTCATTGGCCTTTTCTCAATAATGCCAATGACCTTATCTCGGTAGAGTCAATCACTTGCCCTTTTTTAAGGCGTGTTTATGAAGATAGGATGCTTCTAGAAAAAGACGGGATGTCGTTTTTGTCTTTCGCGAGAGATGATAAAAAAGAGTACAGAGGCGAGAGCGTACAGGGCAATTAATGAGGCGTGAACAAGAGAGGGACGAAACGACCTGGCAATCGATGGAAACACGGTCGTTTCGGCTGAAGGCTTGCGAAATAATGACGTCGTTTTTGGGTTAGGACCTTCGCGAAAACGGTTCTAAACTCGAGCTTCGAGGAATATCCACTTGTTCGGTGGATAAAAGAACCGTTTACTTTGGCCTACGATGGATGACGTCACCGACTTTGCATAATCGCACGAGTGACGAATGATAATTTGACAATTCGATGAGAAATTATTAATTTATTTGCACGAAATCACACACACACACACACACACACATACACATATATAATTAAATTGAGAGTGTCTTTTGTCTCTTTTCTTTTTTCGCGATTACTCTTACAATAAAAAATGAAAAAATGATTAATATCACAAAAAAATTTGGAATTGGTATATTTATGACAAATATATCTCAAATTAAATTTAAGATTATCCAAAACTTTCAAATCGATACACTCGTAACATATTTATCCTTTCTTAGCTTATGTCCCATTTTACCTTGAAATTAGTGGGTTAGATGATGCATAGCAATAACTCAATTGGCAAGGCAAGTTCGAGTGGAAATTCATATTAATTTTGGGTAAATTGTTACAAGGTATTCTAGTTTGAGATTTTTGGTGACTCAAAATTAGTTTTGTTAAAATTGTTACATATATATCAATTTGTGAGTTTTTCATGATATTAATTGATAACAAAAAGGCATGGCTAACATGTTTATGCTACTTTCTCTTTAGTCACTTGTTTACATGATTAAGTTTTTTTTTTTTTTGTGCGCGCTGTCACATGCACATGCACTAATATGTAATATAGAAAGATATCTTCAAATTTTCAAACGTGAGGAGGGGAAAATTGTCCAAAACGTTTTAATTCTATTCAATATAGTTATGATTTTTAAAATTTTTCCAATTGACTCATAAATCTTTTATACTTTCCCAATTAAATCTATACACCCAATTTTGGCCAAAAATTTCCAATGTGGATGCTAGTAAAGTCATATGCAGCACAGTCGACACTAACATAGATATTTTTAATAATATTTTAATATTTCATTTATTTTTATTTTTATTTACAACTCTGGCTAGTGAGAGTGCCACTATGCGAGGGTTGCCATCAAGCCCTCGGTAAGACACTTACGCTTAGATCTGTGTGAGGTTATCTTGCCTAGAGCTGTACAATGCCATCATGACCATAAGGGAGGCAGCCTCACCCATATTAGGGTGAGGTGGCCTTGCTTGCTGCTGTGATGTTTTTAGGCAAGGGCCATGAAGTCTTCATCAACCGTGGGTGAGAGTTTGCAACTCTTGCCCAAATCGGCAAGGGTTGTAAAGCCCTCACTATTTGCAAGCGACGATGGGCATTGGGCAAGACTTCATGATGTTTGCTGGCGATGATAAAATTAAAAATTTTAAAATTTTTTAAAAATATTTAAAAGTTATTAAAAATTGTTCACGTTAATGTTTGTTGTATCACATGTCAGTGATTTCCAATCATAATTGGCCGAATGGATTCAATTGGCAAAATGTTAGAAGATTTAGTACTTAATGGACAAAATTAAAAAGTTTAGGACTAAATTGACAAAAGTGTAATAAGTTAAAGACATTTTAAATGATTTTCCCAACTAGAAGTAGGCCTTTTTGGGCTAGATGTGAGGTGAATAGGATGAGTGCAATTAAAAGATTCATTATGATGATAAACTTAACATAAGTTTCATTATAAATGAGTGGTTCTCAATATAGGCAATGTGATATGAATTAACTCATTTTGGCCTTCCAGTATCAAAAGTGTGGTTTATCTTTTGGCATACATGTAAGCAATTTTCTAAGAGATTTGATAGTGCTCTCACCTAAGCATATCTAGCATTAAAATTTGAATGCTAAATGATGTCATTACGTCAAAAGATACATTTTGTTTGTTAATCTTAGTTTCATATATATAATTCAAAAGTGATTTAATCATTTTCAGGGTGTAGTTCAGTGTATTCCTACCTCATTGGACATTCTAAAAGCAATCGATAGTCTCTCTTTATGAAAGCCCTCTCCTAAGGTGATCATTCCCGTCCTTGTCGGATGGAGTCATTGTAGGCCCCAAGCTTTAATGTGTTCGTCCTCAAATGATGCACTTACATGAGGGGGTCCTACTTTGATATTATATTTTGACACCCTTCAATTAACTCACTTGTATCTGTTATAACTCGTCTCATATGAAGCTCCACATCTTTTCTTTTGGCATACAAATAAACATTTTCCCAGAAGATGCTCTTGCGTACTTCATACTTGAGTTGAAATATTAAATACTATCATTAAGTCGAAAGAAGTCTTTTGCAAATTAATTTTCAATTTCACATGTACAATTTAAAAACACAACCTCCTCCCTCCGTTCAATGTGCAATCCAGCTCATTCCTACCACATTTGCCATCTTAGCCGCCCATTGTGCAAATCCTCCCACCCCGACGATCATTCCCGGTCCTCATTCAATAAGGTCATTATAGGCGATGAGCAAGTAACTTGACAATTACATTTTAATCTCTGTAAACCGCCAGCTATTTGCTTAGTCAATGGTTAGATACGTTTCTGAAGAGCATGGTGTCGATATTTCTTCCTTACGGAACATGTAAATCAATCAACCTCTAAATGGTCGGTATTCGGCCACACCTAGGACCAAGTTGGTGGGCCGACCTTTTCTCCTTCGCCTAGGCTTGGGCGGCTGTCGTGCCCGTTGGTCCCCTTTAGTTCTACCATCCACGTTTTATCCTGTAGACCATATCTTTATAGCCTATCATTTATTGAGAGGAGAAGTCCAGATCTTGTGTACGGATTACAATCAAGAGCTAAACCTTTCAAATTATTCAATTAAGTCCAAAATCTTTACTAGGATGTAATCAAGTCTTTTCAATGAATGATACCAGAAATTATGCACATCACTAAAAAAAAAACTTGTAGCTTTAAAGGTCATGTTTCAATTGTACTTTTTGGTAAAGTCATGAGACTTGGTTGAGCCAATTTAAAAGGTTTTAAAACGCCGTTGAATTTGATATATAAGATTTATAACTTGTGGTGTAATTGGCCATTTATCACCAAACCATCAATTATGAGACTTGGTCGAGCCAATTTAAAAGGTTTCAAAATGCTGTTGAATTTAGTATGTAAGATTTATAACTTGTGGTGTAATTGGCCATTTATCACCAAACCATCAATTATGACTTTTGACGTGTGATGTGTTGTTGGTTAATATAAAATAACATGATAAAAACAAAGTAAATAGCTTAGAATAAAACATGGTGATCCTAGTGGATTGGTCAAATAGCCACCTTAATTGTACAGGAGAGATTCCACTTACATATAAGTAGTTCCCCAAGGAGAGTCGACAACCACCACCTTCGAAAAGGACATCTTTGTTGCCACAATCACCTAACACCATGCATGACAATGAGATTGGATTTTGGTGACCACCACGAAAGTGGTAACATGATATTCACAATAATCAATCAATAGTGGCTAGCAGCTTGGGCAATGGGCCCCGCTACTCAAGGTACTCACAAGCCAAATATAGTCTTTGGTAGACAATTTCTATTGGCCTTAGCATCCTTAAAAAGGGTTTCTCGTGCCGAGTGAGGACCAGCCCTAAAGTCGGCTTTAGTGGTATGTTAGATATTCGATTGGAACATCATTCGGGATCTTCCCGGCTCTTTCTTGATCTTGAATTTCAAATGTAGGATATGATATATTTATTTACCACCCTCTAGAAAAGTGTTTGCAATTGGGCCGGCCCGGTCTGGACCGGTCCGGTCCGGTTCTCGCCGAGCGGTCGAACCGCCGAGATCGGCCCGGACGGACCATTAATGCCATGGATTTCGAGATTTCGAGAACTCCGCAGGCGAACCTCATCGGAGGAGAAGAAGGCGGCGGCGGATTCCGATCGGCTGCGGCGGAACCCTAGAGGAAATGGTGGCGATTTCTCTGTACAGAGGGAACCTCCACCGCGTGCCCGACGTCCCTCGCCGATGGCTCATGCCCGACCGCGGCCTCTCCCCCAAGGACTTCAAATCCCTCCTCCACCGCCGCTCCCGAGCCCTCTCTCGCGCCGCCCCCTCTGCCGTGCCGGCGCCGACGGCTCCCGACCTCGGTCCCGGCCCCGGCGGCCTCCTCGACGGCGGCCGGCCTCCGGTCGAGGCTGAGGTGGAGAGAGGAGGAGGAGGCGCCGAGTCTTGCGGCGAGGGGACTTCGAAGGGCGTCGTCGCCGTCGGAGGTGAAGGAAGAGGCTGATGATCATAGAGAGGCGGTCGACGGTGCGAATCGCTCGCCGGAAGTGAAGCCTGATTGGGTGGGCAAGTCCGCCGAGGGCGATGGAGTTGGTCAGGTATCGCCTCCGTGAAGGCGGAGGAGCCGGTCAAGAATGCGGTGCAGGTACCGAGTTTAGCTTTAGCTGTTGAATTTTCATCCTTCTCGCATGATTCAAAGAGAGGAACAATAGGGCAATTGCTCGTTGTATGAAAGAATGTACGCTGGAACTGAAGAGGATGTTTTTTTCGGGGAATTTCGGCGTTGATTAGTTGCAATATGAACAGTCGTATCTATCCGAACTTCGGGATGATCGCCAATTGCTAGGCTGTGTGCTTTCTATCCACCTATTCAAGTGACTGATAGAATTCGATGTGCTTTTTACTTGCTAGGCTGCGGATAAAGTCGATGTGCCGACGACCGACCGAGAGAAAAGGAAGAAGGTTGTCGAGGAGAAGTTGCAAACTTTGAATGCCAAGAAACATAGCTTAGTGCTAGTTCTGAAGCAGGTGAGTGGACTTCTTCTTCTTTGCACAGAGAAGCTGGACAAACGCATGATTTGCTGATGGAGAACTAATATGTTTTGCCGGTAGATCTTGAATGCAGAAGAGGAATTGAAGAGGAGGAGCATGCAAGGAATGGCTGCTCGGCCGTCTGGTCCGCTTCATGTGGATGTTATGAATGACTCTGGCTCGATGACCAGACTTAATACTCCTAGAATGGGCTCCGAGGCCCATTTTGGCGGTGATATGGAAGGGGGAGAAGCAGATGATGCCTCGAACCATATCATGCCTTCTCGGCCTATGCTTCGCATGAGCAGCGTGTCACCATCTCCGGAGTCCCCTCTTAGGAGGCCTGCCTTATCGCAGCACAATCCGGTATGAACAGCTATGTTTCTCTGAATTACTAATTTTTGCATTAAACCTGTTTGTTTGAGACCAGGGAATGACTCAGTTATTGAAGAGGTAACCTACCAAACTGTATGTCTATTGGGTTTAATTACTGAGGGAAAGCTGAATATTCGGACTGCAGATTTAGGACCTAGGCTGTTCTGAAAATGTTATGACTAAATATACCTTGTGTTAAATACATCTATTGTTAATCACACTTTGTTAGATTTTGTTTGACCATATCTCTCATTCAAAGCAACTTAAATAATTTTGTATCAGCTACGCAGAATACTTCAAACGGTCCCCCAGGGAAATTGTCTTCTGTATTAGGGGACACAGTGACAAAGTTTTCAATAGCTAAGGTTGATATTCAAATAGATTAGAAAATAGTCGTGCAACTGGATGGTTTAGCACGGATCAGTTAATAGCACTGTTGATGCTCGCTAGACGATTGAACTTTGACGGGGTATTGGACGACAAAAAGTAACTGAGTGACGAAAAGCTGTTTGTAACTCTATATTTCCAAAATAGTTTTTGTCTGTTCACCACTCTCTTTTGAAAGTCTTATGGCAGATTTTCCTTATTGGATGTGTTTCTACAACTACATAACAGAAAATGGAAACAAAAATTTAGAATTATCAGTAAAGAAGAATCAGAAGTGTAACTCTTTCTGGATGAGCTTCACTTGGCGATTCCAATGCTTATGGATTTTCTTAACCAATCTGTGTAGAAATTACAACATTCAGCTTTTCACTTTCAATTATGTTATGAAAAAAAAGGTTAGGTTTCTTTTTGAGAGTTCTGGTCCCTTAATACGGCAGCTATCGAATGTGAGCTAAACAAAGAAGCACATTAGTGCCTGGTGGTGATTATATGCTAAATAGTAATGGATGCAGCCATTAGAAAGTTGTGATTCTGATTATGTCCTTTATAGTTTGTACATCACATGATATGAAATTTGAAATTGTACAAGCTCATCCTATGTCATTCCTGGCCAAAATCGCGTAGTGATTAATGATGAGTGCACATAATGAGGAGATATCGAAGATGTGAAGTAAACTTATATGGTGTGGGCAGTTTGAAAGGCAGTGGCACTCAATGAGATTGTAAATTCTCAGCGTCTCACCTTCACCAAGAAAAAAGAAAAAGAAACAGTTTGGAGCATATTCAACTCTATTAGCACATACTTATCCACCTTAGCAAGGAGAAATTTAGTTTCTTTCCTTGTGATGAAGTATTTCCTCTCGTAAGGGGAAGACGTGATGATGGACTTATATCATCTTGATAACTACGATTGTATCGTTATGTAAAATGTTACAGGGAGCTGCCATAATGAGTGAATTTAAAGTTGTCTTAAGCACAAATCCAGACGTTAGAATTCAAAGTTAATATTAGTTCAGATCGAACTATAATATCTGGTGCATACTTTTGCTTGCAGGTTCTGTATCCCTCACGATCAAGCTTAGCTGTTGGTGGTAGTCCATCCCGCTTTGCTCCTCCAGCTCCCCAAGCTCATTTAGCGAATCTTCCTACAGTTTCTGTCTCAGGAACAAATTATTTCGCATCCTCACCATCTCCAGCAGCATCTGGTGGGACTTCGGCTTTCAAGGATGCTCGACTACCAAGTCCATGGAATTAGAAATTACGAGCTTTGCTAGATGCATTGGGCTCTATTTACTGTTCTTTCCATTCATTGTGTAAATTTGTGATTGGCTATTTACCCAAGGACCTGGAGCCAATTGCATAATGTAGTTTAGGGAATTCCTCCAAATTAGCGGGGTGATGATAGTCTGTAGTTTTCTGGATTTGCAATACTTGATTGGACGTTACTGTTCTGATTGAGCAAGTGTTGTAAGATGATCAGATGCAGGGAAATGTGAAAAGAGCTTTACTTCTAGTCACTTAATTTGCGGCATGGAATCCACGTTTCTGATTGTGTTTGTGAACTGACACTAATTGCTTGGTTGTCAGGTAACTTACTTTGGTGCTGTCAAGAGGTGACTGCTGTGGTGTTTAGTTGTTTCCGAGGGCTTTCAGTTTATCTAATCTGCATATTTCTTCTGAATTGGATAGGGAGACATTTCTTATCTATTAGGGGATCTGAGGATTCAATACATTTCTTCTTTATCATGAGTATTTTATCACATTCTTTTGTAAAAGCTTTTCAGTGGGGAATTGGAGAAGCCTTTTGGATGAAGGGTTCCGAGTCCATGCTTCAAGATCATCTGCTCGTGATCATGTTTGCAGATGAGGTCCGAGGGTGGAAAACTTGTACCCTGCTGCATGAACTGATAATTTTAGGAGCAGCTCGAGTGACTTGATCAATGGCTGCTGTGTAACTGCTTATCGAGAGGTAGCGAGTTAAGCCGGATTTGTTCTCTCCCTTTGCTTTCCAGCGCTTTGTTGTTTATTGGTTCTACAAGCATAAGTGTGGATAAATTAGATCGATATCCTAAGTTTTTGACGGCTTTTTTGGATGGCGAGTGCTGTTCTTCTAATGGCAAAACTTTGACATCGTTTCTTCTAAATTGGCACAGGGGTTTATGATTCTTGAGTTTTCAGGGTACAGCTTAACCGTCCACATGCTTCTTTGCTCACTAATAGTAATTATCTTTCTCAGTCACGTAAGCCCTCCGCATGCACTTATCTGGTGTCGTGAACATGCATTAATTTGTATCTATCTTGTGAAAATCAGGTTATCAGAAGGTCAGACATTGCTTTCGGAAACTTTGCATCAGGGTCATGGTGAACGTGCACTAGTTCCAGTCTATTTCTTATGAAATTAGGTCATCAGAGAAGGTCGGACATTGCTTTCGGAAACTTCGCATAGGGGTCTTCTTCCACCTACCCCTTCAAATTTCCTTCACGGGAGATGACAGATTCAGGGTGGAATCAAGAAAATATGAACAAAAAAGGACGATGGATTCTGCAGCATGGATTCAATGTTATCCGAAGCCATTATTTTGTCCATCACGTTCCCGTGAGCTCTTAACTTTCCCATTGGTCAATCGGATATAAGCACAATTATCGTTGCTCTTGCTCGCACCCTAAGGAACGATATTTAGGTTAACAGAAGGCATGCGCTATTCATGTTGTAAGAAGTATCCGATCTTTTATATAACAATATATATTCATGTCAAGTTACGATGCTACTATTAGGGGTGTATAAAAGAATCAGGAACCGCGCGAACTGCCTAGAACCGGATTGGATCGAATTGGAATTAGTCTGGTTCTCGATTCCAATTTATTGGAATCAATGGGTAATGGGTTTGGTTTCGGGTTCTAGGAGTGGAACCGTTCATCTAAATTAGGACCGATGATACATAAATATATATTTAATTTTTAAGAAAATTTTCAATGAAAAAATTTAAGAAAAATGAAAACTCTAAAATCCCTAATTTGAAACTTAACATCCATTAATTGAATGTTTGTTTCATCTTACTCTTACCTCATTAAGTCGTCTTTATCTCTCACTCAAGGTCTCAATTCTCTACTTTTAATATAAGTGTAATATGTTTACTGATCTTGCAATTAAGAATAGAATTTCTTTATTTTTCCTTTACTTTGGCTTATTGGAAAATATTTCATTGAGTGCGTAAAGCTTGATGGAACCAGTTCTATGGACTCACTAGGAATCGGACCGAGTTGGCAGTTTGAATCTAAGTGAATTCATGAAACCAACGAAGATTCTTTGTTTCAATTTTTTAAATCAATCCTTAGTAGGTAGTTTCCGATTTTAGGATAAAAACCGTCCTCTCATCCCTAATTCCTTTTGATAATTTATGTCGCTACACCTCTCGAAACATCGCCGTCGGAAGGGAGGGTCAAGAGTTTTCGTGAAGCAATCAGCCAAGACGTACCTAAACGTCGTATAGAGTGGTCAGAGCGTCCTCTTCGTTTTTCCATAACCATAGCGTTCAGACCTCATTGAATTATAGCCTGACCAGGCAGGAGCCACCCCCGTAGGCTCACCCCCACCTCAAAGCCGAGGAAGACGGGCGCATCGAGCTCACCCTACCCCACGGCCGCACCCGATCCACGCCCCCCACACAGATCAAGTCAACGGTCAAACGAATCAGCGGCCCCGGACCACCTCATCCTCCTCCAAGCGGCAGATCTAAAAGACGCGCACATCACGTTGTCCGCATCCAGTGAACCCCACCTCGTCCCACCCGTCGCTGCCCACACATTTTCCTCTTCCCGACATAAACAACAGCAGCAGCCCTTTCTCTCTCTCTCTATCATTCTCTCTATACCATTCTCTCTCTAGCCACCAGCAGGCAGCAGCACCTTCCATGGCGCACCACGCCAAGCACCGGCGCGATTTGGCAGCGGCGGAGCTCCAGTCCCGGGCCCAACTCACCGTCAGGAAGCACCCGAAGCAGGCCCTCATCGCCGCGGCGGCGGCCAGAGCCGTGGTCGAAGACCACCCAGATCCCACCGTCCCCTCCAAGCTCCTCGACGTGCCCAGGATCGCCGTTTCCCAGAAGCCCGCCGCCAATGCGAGCTACGCAGCGTGTAAGGACAAGTTCTTGCAAGCCATGGCCTTGAATAAATCTGCAGACTTTGAGGCTACCAAGTTCTCTTCTTGCTCGGGCGCGGCCAGGCAAGGGAAGGGGAATCAAGGAGTGGGGAGGCGGGGGAGGAAGACGAAGGGCGCTTGCGCGGCGAAGGTGAAGAAGTCGGCCGGGGAAGGTGGGGCGGTCGAGAAGGAGGAGAGCAAGGTGAAGGCGTCTCGAGATGGGATCGACGCGGTCCAGTTCGCGTCTCTGTCGTTGGAGGAGAAGGAGTTGAGGAAGGGCCACGAAGAGGGTGCGGATGGCGGGAGGAGGAATTCGACGTCTTCATTGGTGGCGGCGAGCGGCAGGAGGAGGCGGTCCTTCGGCGGCGTGGAGGTTGAGCTGAGCGATGTGTTCGCCAGCAGCGGAGTGAGAGTTGTTGCCGTCGACATGCCGCCCTTTATGCAGATTCATGCCGTGGAGTGTGCGAGGAAGGCCTCCGATAGCCTCGAGAAGTTCAGCTGCAGGGCGCTTGCTTGCACTCTCAAGAAGGTAACGAGAAACGACCCAAATACTGAAAAAGATTACAGCTTTGATTACGATTCTAGTAAAGATTAATGGGTTCTGCTTGCGGTTTTTGATTGATGAATATGTTGGGGTGTTGCAGGAGTTCGATGGGGTGTACGGACCTGCTTGGCACTGCATTGTGGGGACAAGCTTTGGGTCTTTTGTGACGCACTCGGTAGGGGGGTTCATGTACTTCTCAATGGATCAAAAGATGTATGTCCTCTTGTTTAAAACTACAGTACAGAGAGCAGATTGAGGTGGGGTGGCTAGGGGAGCAAAAAAGGGAAAAAGATTGGAGGGCTTCTTTTGGGTTTAGGGGAGTCTTGTGAGAGGCTATAAAAAAGCTACACGCAATGCCGTCCTTTTGTAAATTGTACATTAATTCTGATTTACAGGAGTTTGGGAAATGGCATTTGCCCTTTTGCTGGTTTCATCACTTTTCTTGTGTTAGAAGTAAAGCTTTTTCTAGAGAGTGGGCTCACTTGATGGAAGGCTGAAGCTGCATCTTGAAGCCATTGCTTTTGCTAGCTTGTCGTGGGATTTTCACTGGGGGACAGGCCACATGGAATTGGAAGCTCTTTAAGTCTTCCAATTTTCATTGAAATTTGACTTGGCTTTCTAGCTTCTTCTTGCCTATTTCCTGTTCTTTAGTTTTGCAACTTCTTCGCGAAGGAGAGTAGCTTGTCACTTGGGCTTCTCATTCTTGACTTACGGAGCTGAAATGGGTATGCACATCGGCACCTAGTTAGCTCATGGAGCTCGGTTCATAGATCAGTGCTACTTCTAGACATGTTATTGCAATGGTCCAAGACCAAGTGGCCTGGTGGCATTACACTAGACCTTGGACTTTTGTGTCACGAGGAGGCAGGATCAAATCCGAAGCACTTCATCAAGTTGAAGTATCGATTCGACCCTACGTTGACTCCGTGCTAATGCAAAGGGCATTGGTCTTTGTAATCAAAGGCAATAGACACTCTTTAATCTTTATAAGCAAATTCGAATTTCAAAGCCAGGGCCTTAGCATGCATAGAGCCAGCTGGCCAATAATGTGACTCCCCTTTTGATTTGCACCGAAATTCCTCCCAACCTCCACAGAACGATCACAAAGCTGGCAACCTCGAACTTACACCATGCCGGCTCTAGAATTCAAATTTCATGGAACTCTGGCGTGGATGATGGCGGTGTGTAATTTCCCACATCCCATCACATAATTGGGGAGTTGGTCATGGTACTCTGAAAACGTTTATGACCCTTTTTGCAGATCCAGGGGGCCCTCGAGATTATTGATTTTGCTAGGGGAAAGATGGGTCCTGGTGCTTCTGTTCATCATCGAAGATGTGGGTTAGGGGTGTTCTAGAGCATGGGGCCAGGAATCACCGTTCTTTCAAGCTTTGGCCACCCCCACCAATGATTAATCCGAAGGCAAGCTCTCTGCATAGTAAATTCCAGACAAAACCAATGTTCTTGTCTCAAACAGCAAGAATGGGCCTAGCTTCCCCTCATGCGGGCTCTGGTTTTGCTCTCCTTTTTCTTTTCTTTTCTTTTCCAGGCTGGATTGACCATGGGCCTCAACTTTAGGGGGTTGGAAAAATGTTCCAACGTTTTCAGTAGAAGAATCTAGATTAATTTGAATTTGGTGACCCAAATTGTTTGAAAATAGAATTTCTTGACAAGTCTTTTTCTTTTTGTCAACTTATGTTTAACTCTCCTGGTGACTAAATTTGAAACTTCTGCAAAGGAAAGAAAACGTGCTGGAAGTGATCTGACTTATTTGAGCTGCCGAGGGAACCTTACTTAGGCCAACCTTACCTACACCAACCTTAGCTGTTTTTTTTCCATATGCAGAAATCCCATTCAAACTTAGCTGCCTTGCTCGCCAAAATCAACCTATATTTTCACGGACACGTGTCTATAAAGGAGAGGACAGAATTTCGTCAATAAATGCTTTTGGAACACTTGTTAGATAACTCAATGAAGAACGTTTGTCATTTTTAATACATTGCCTCAGAATTAATATCTTAACTTAAATTTCAAAGTCCAAATGAAAACTTTCCGAACAGTAGATTTGTATGATTTAGAGGTTGGAATAAATTCTTTCGAAATTGACTATATTTCGATCTTATCCAAATTTTCTCAAAAAAACCCGTTTAAACTTATTTGAGAATTGATTCTTTGTACTCATGATTCCATCATGGCCATCTTGTCACAGGATATAACATTAGATTCCAGTTGATCATGGTAATTGATTGGAAACAATGTTAATGTTTAGTGGCGTATAAGAAGTCATTTGAGAATGATTGATATGACAATTGAGATGACAGATTGCTAAGTGAAACAATTTTGGAGTAGTCGAAAATGAGATGGTGATTTGACAAATGTAAGTGGCATATGAAAAAGACTTAGAGCTAAATTGGGGAAAATACAAAGAGGGCTTTAAAGGGATTGATTAGGGTTGCTTAGCTACATTGCTTATTTTTTTGATAGACAAGTTAGGTGCTCCACGTGCCACAGAGCATTGTTGGGCTAAGTTTCTCTTCATGCCTTGGCAAATTAGAAAAGCCGAAGGACTAAAGTGCAAAGTTAGGTCCTTAGGATTCGGGAAAGCCTCCTTAACTAGAAGAAGACTATGATTTGAACCTTAAACAAACAAATAAATAAATAAACAATTTTGTATCTCTCTCTCTCTCTCTCTCTCTGCATATGGAATCTATATTATATAAATAAAATATAATGCATACGTAACACACACCGAGAGCTATCTCTAGGTTTAGATCTAAGTTAATGTAAGATTGAGATGATGGCAACTATTAATTTATAGTCTCAAGCATAACTTATTTAGGCGTGAACTATTCAAGTCAAGATACATCTTGCTAACGAAAATTAAGCCATCATCCTACATACATAATTAATGGCATTTACATTTTCCTTGTTTATCTCATGACGAAACAATTTTTATTACATTGGCAATCATTAAACCATTAGAAATCGAGAACGCATGGTTTCTCTTGGAATATCAATTGAAGTCATGAAAGACATCCTTAAAATGTAATAAAATCTTAAAATTTATTCCAAAAGTGTGATTAATCCTAAAACTCATCAAGTTTGTGTGTGTGTGTTTTTTTTTTCTTTTCAAATTAGAACTTAATTACACTTCCCGACATGCTTTATGATCTTTAGTAAAATTCAAGTTTTATGAATTAATTATATTTTCGTGATAAATTTTAAGATTTAGTTAAAAAGTTGTTCAAGTGGGAGAGAAAAGGGGCAAAACCAGCTCATGAGCAAGAGTGGACCTACACCTCCTGCTTCTTCCTCCAATCTCCAGGCAAGGACCCCACTCATCACTCTCTCTCTCCTCCTCTCTCTGTCTTCTCTCTCTCTCTCTCTCTCTCTCTCCTGAGTTCAGTTCTTGACTTCCCCTACTTAAACAAGTCTTCAGCACACTGATCTTCCCCCACCCCCCATCCAACACCCCTGGGACTTCACTACCTGCAACTGCACACTGCCCACTGCCACTCCTTCCAATCCCAAGAACCCACCTTTCCTCTCCCCTCCTCCTGCTGATCCGGATCCACCTCCCGGGTCGGGTCGGTTCGGGTCGTTGCCCCCCCATTCGCGCGTGAACAGGACGGACCCATCATCGACCGCGATGGACGCGCCGCTGGTCAACGCGTCCTCCTTCTCCGCCGCCAACCCCTCCGCCTACAGCTTGGCCGAGATTTGGCCCCTCGGCGGGGACACCGGCATTGTCGGGCCGGGCCTCCGGGCCGGGAACCTCGACGGGTCGGTGGAGGAGTCGACGGTGACGGAGCAGAGCGGCAGCGGGAGGAGGAGGAGGATGAAGGACGCGAGCTCCGAGGACGAGTCGTCCAAGATGGTGTCCTCGAGCTGCGTCGTGGGCAGTGATTTGGTGAGTTCGCAGTGCAATTCTCTTGATATGTCTAAAGTTTTGATTTTTAATGTTCTTCTCTCGGACTATGATTCTGGGTCGTTGGATTTGAGTAGATTTGATGTATTTACTCAGGCATTGACTTTTATGGTCTTGGCCTAATTTGGTCAAGGTTTCTTGAAATTTGATTGGAACTGGTAGACAGTTTATGGGTCTGAGTTTTCTTTACTTTTGCTGGATGTGGGGGAACAAATGAATGGTTGTAAAAGTCTGCAATGCATTGACTTCGAATCCGGAGCGAAAAGCTCTTGATCTTTAGGAGCAAGAGATGGGAGTGCCAAATTACGTTGGTAATCTTGCTATGCGAAGATCTATGGTCCTCTGTCGGATTTGTTGTGTTGATTATCATTCCTTTTTGTGGAACAGAACAATTCGAATGGTGCCAAACGCGCGAAGATAGCCGGATCCCGTGATGAAAATGGCAGTTCCAAAGCTGAAGTAGAGGCGAATTCTGTTGCTTGTAATAAATCGTCAGCGGAACAGAGTGCTAAACCGTCTGAGCCACCAAAGCAAGACTACATACATGTGAGGGCGAGGAGGGGCCAAGCGACAGACAGTCACAGCTTAGCAGAAAGAGTAAGTAATCTTTTGAGTGTTCAACCTATGTTGGGCAACATACATGACTGGAATATACATAGGCATGGAATCAATTGCTGTATAATCTGTGCCTACGTTCACGTCTCTTTGGCAGGCTAGGAGAGAGAAGATTAGTGAGAGGATGAAAACTCTTCAAGATTTGGTCCCTGGTTGCAATAAGGTATGCTACTTGTCTTGGCTGAATTAGCACCATCGTTAACCATATATAGGCCTCTGAGCATTTTTCATTGTCCCATGTCGCTTCTCACCTTCCCTGGTAAACGGTTTTAACCTTTTCAAACCATTCCAAAGCTAACGTTTATCATCTTCCATATGCATGAGTTCTGGGTTACATGGTTAAATTCCTGATGTTTTCCTTCTGATCAGATCATTGGAAAGGCACTGGTTCTTGATGAGATTATCAATTATATCCAATCATTGCAGCACCAGGTTGAGGTAAGGCTTTTCAGTTGCTATTCCAGCTAATATCGGATGACTTGTTATGCTCGTCTTAGCGATCTAAATCTATACAATGGATATTCTAGTTCTTGTCGATGAAGCTCGAAGCAGTCAATTCAAGGATGGACATGAGCCCAGCAGTGGAAGGCTTTGTTCCCAAAGATGTAAGTACGCATGCTTTATGGACAGAAGATAGCTGTGTTGATTTAGTCCATGACCTAAACGGGTATGCGGCATGGCATCAGGCCCAATTAGGACTCCTGTTTCCATTTTTCTAAGATAATGACGTTTTCCTCATTGAGCTTCTAGTAAATTGCATTCCTAATCGACGCCAGTCCTGTTGTTCTGTGACTATAAGAGCTAGTCTTTGTTTTCCACAAGACCATGCAATGCAACTACAATGAGAACGCTAGTTCTAATGCACGTCACTTTTCTTGCTGGCTCATTCATGTCCCCTATTCAATTTGAATAAACTTCCACCAGCAACGTTGATTTTAGCTTGCCAACGATAGCAACTTGCAGCTGCAATTATTGACTAGTCCAATCTGGGTTTTAGCTCATGTCACAGCCTTTTGACGGTACTGGGATGATGTTTGCCTCACAAGCAGCGAGGGATTACCTGCAAGGATCACAGGCACAACCGGATTGGCTTCATATGCAGACCGGTGGCGGATTTAAGAGAGAGACATGATGACAATGGATTTGCTCGACTTAACTTAGGATCGTGAGGAGCCAGATTAACTATTCAGGTCCGCGTCGATATGTAACATGAACTTTGTTGCTGATATCTTATTGTTTAGCGCCAAATCCGCAAATTGAAAATTGTCGGTCCATTCTCTAAATTATGTAATACTTAATCTCAGCAGGAAATGCATCTGATTTCCGTCTGTACTGTCTAACCGGATCAGATACCTTGTACACTGTTTACTTGTGGCTTTTGGAACATAATATGAGGCGGCAAAATTCCACGACGTATTTTTCTTAAAATTTTGCCACACTTACTTTCTTTCATCCAAATCTCTACAACTTCTACATGCTTTTGATAAACAAAATAACGATATGAACTGCCAAGTGAGACCGACAAATTGATCCGTGGGTTTTCGCCGGCATTACCCAAAGAACGAATTTGTCTGAGCAGATCAGTGCATTAAACACAATTTCATCTTCTGAAATCCGCAATCTTGAGATCAAGTGGCCGGCTGGCTTCTTTCCTGGTACTGAGTTGGCTTTCAAGTGCTGAACTTGGCTTTCATCTCATTGACCACCTCTTCTTTAACTTGAAAAGCCTGCGTCAAGACATCGTTTGGGATGGCGGGTGTCGCGCCAAAAAGTGTCGTAGCAAGAATCGCCGCCCCAGGCAAGTGACTGTTGAAGGCTGTGAAGATAAGGGCCTTCCCTTTCCCAACATTTTTCTGGAAGTGCACCAACCCTTTTGGAACCACAAACATCTGACCCGCGGTGAGCACTTTGGAGTGGAACACGTTACTGGTGGTCGTGAATCCGACGAGGAGGCTCCCCTTGATGACGACCCCGGACTCAGTCGCACGAGGGTGTGAGTGGGGTGGATTAAGTCCGCCGGGAGCAAAATCGACGCGGTTCATCGAAATCCCCAGCGTGTTCAACCCGGGAAAGCTGAGGACGTTTCCAGGGATCAGGCTCATACCATATCGATTGCTTGTATTGCCTTCTTTGCTCAGGCCATCAAAGAAGAAGTCATCTGGGGTTACTTCTGAGGCCGGTTTGCAGGGGAAGCCATTGATAGTTATGGCGGCCTTCACGTCTCCGACGCAGAAGTCCTGTAACAAGTCCGGGTCGGCTGAATAGCAAGGAATAGAAGAAACTAGAATGAGTACTATTGTTAGCCAAAACAACGGTGAGAACCACGAAGTTGGTGAGATCTCCATGGGAGAGCTGGAAAATGTATTTGGCAGTAGAAGAAAGAATGAGACTTACGGTGGGTTAAAAGCATCTCTCTGCTGTTATATACAAGTTTGTTTAGTGGTCCTTAGTTGGATGCAACTTGCAGAAGACTAACTGGCCCTTCTGACGTGCAAATGGGGCTTGAAATAAAAGTCCAGGCACAACTAAAATGACCGGACAAATCAACAGAAAGATTTGCAAGGTCGTTGCTAGCAGCATCAGCAATGAAGACAAAAAGCACTTGAATAATCTGTCTAGCATAGTCTCCACCTAACCCAAATGAAAAGGGGATTTCAGAAGTAAGCAGACGTAATTTCAGGAGTGCGTAGAGATGGGCCATCGGCTAGTAAAGTAATTGAGCAAATTGACTTGGATAGACCGTGTTACTTCTATGGAAAACTCTCCTCTCATGAAGAAAGAGTTAGGACATGATATTTGGACCCACTTGATCAACTAGGAGAGCACTCGGATCTGAGTATGTCCTCAAATTGCTTCGTCTCAACTCTGAGATGTAAAACTCAGAAGTATTCCCTTGGGCAAGGAAGATAAAGATATTGGGGGAGGGTAGACTTTACTGCAATTTCTTTGGAAGTTGTTTGGGGACTTGGTAGATCGATATATTAGTGCATGCAATGGTGAAGATGAGAGAGGAAGTTGAAAGTCCTTCTGCTAGGTTAATTTGTGCTTCACACAATGTCTTTCAACTGACTTGTGGGCCCAGTACCCTTCATCGAAAGACATTGTGCGAATATTTGATTTGACTACTTGATCAACTAGGAAAGCATGGGTAAGAATCTCTAGCCCTTCCAAATCTTTTGTCAATCTACCACTTCCACATGGCCTACAAAATCAAACATGGAATAAGGAGAACAAAAGAGAAAGAGCCGCCGAGCTTACTTTGCTCGACCCATTCCTAGGAGCCTAGAACAATGTCTTGGAGACTTGTAATGGTGATCGTCGAAACCTCGAAGCATGTTTGGTGAAGAAAGCGACTGATGAAAATTGCAACAAAGCAGATTTAGCCTAAAAAGGGTCCCCATTTTTCAGGACAGTGTGAAAGGGAAGGCAGTGAGTTGTCGTCCACCGGCGGAATAAGTCATACAAGTAGCTCTCGTAAAACTGTTCCTTGAAGATCCTTGTCATGCTCGTTTTTCATCCACACCCGAGGTATGGGACCAGAAAGAGAGAATGCAACAACAGCTTATTCTTCCTCCTATCAGAAATTGGAAAAAATGTAGTGGAGGGATCAACTCCCCGAGCAGCACGGAATTGACTGGTACACACGGAGTTGACCTGGTAAACGTTGGAAATTGCTGTCTGCCCAAATGACTGGCATTCTTTTGATTTTTCTCTCTCTTCTGGTTCAGGGATCAAACCGATTCATTTTTCACTAATGATTGTTACTTAAGGAACAATTACAATGTGGTTTTTACACACCTGTGATAAGAGAGAAGGCCCAGAATGACATAACCGAGCTAAGCTCCCCAAGAGAGCAAAGATTCACCTGGGCTACTAAGAGCTGGAATGTTTGATCCATGAAACAGAAGACACATCAGGCGGGTGTTCTCGCCGACTGGCTCTTCTATGTATTGATGGTATTAGAGATCAGTGCAAAACCATAATTGGCAATAAGGACTCGTCGTCACAACTTTGATAAAGCCAGCCACATGTTTCAAGCAATGGACATCACCCTTTGCAGGTCCCATTTTAGATTGGCAGAGAACCCAGGCAGGGTATCAAAGCCCGTGTCAAATCTTCATTCTGCGACCAATTGGACCAGTATTGAGAAATGAATTAATATTGGGAAATAAGACCACAGAATCCTAGGCCAACCTGTCCAAAGCTGCAGGGCTTATGGGAATCACACCAGAGGGGGAGACGAGAGCATCTACTAAAATGTCATTGGGAGTGACTGGTATGACTCCTTCCTCCATAATCTGTGGAGAGTATGACAAGGCAACTGCAAGCATTGAAAATGAACAGGCCGAAACTCTTAAGCTATACCGTCCTATAAATTGAAAGGAAAAGAAACTATTCACCAACATACCGAGGAGGGGTTGCTTCCACTTCCGAGCATGTGCAAGCTCTTGGTAGTTTCTCAGGAAAGTGTCATAATACCTTTTGCAAACACAATACAGTCAGTACAAAAAGGCAAAAGCAAGCAAAATCCTAATGAGAAATGCTCTCTGGGGGATGTGGAACAAAAGTTTGCCTAAATTAGAAGTACATTACTAAGACAGAAAACACTATGACAGGTTAATTGTCACCATAATGAAGAAATTTAACAGGGTCAGGATCCACTATCATAGCAAGTGTATATTACTGATAGAGCCTAGATCTAGAACACAAAATGAAAGCTAGTGATTGCAATCCTACCCTCCACCTCGGCCCAAGCGTCTTCCAGATCCATCAAATGCAAGTCCTAGCAACAAAGACAAGCAAAGCAACTGATGTTCTAGTTTCTCTAACCTTGAAGCATGCCGTATAACAATAATAGGATGAATGATAACAATTACCAGGTAAAAGGAACAAGTCAACAGGATCATCTGCCTGCATGACTGAGATAAGAGAAGTTCCTTCAGGCCTCATGTATAGGTTAACAAAATGCAGCATAAATACGCAACCAAAGGAGACAGCATCTGGTGTACATGTTTTTACATGTATCAAGGAATTCAATATTTGAGATCTAGTGTGTTAACATGAGCTCAAGGATCACAAAGATTAACATACACAAAGATTTATTAAAAGATGATGAAGCAACTGTAGCTATCCTCATTGGACATGCTACAACCTCCGATTACAAAATGACTAACAAACGTGTGTCTCACATAAATTAGGAAGCCACAAATGCAGTATCTCATCCTTTGTCAATTTGTATCTCGCATTCAGTAGAATGGAAAAGTGACAATATGTAGAATAGTATGCCTCTCCACCCACTTACATGAAATCATGTAACACTCATATACCCTTCCAAATAGTATGTATAATCTCATCACTGTCCATTCAACTTTGTAATGCCCTCAGAAGGGTCAAACATCTTTTCATGGAAAAGAAGCAGAAACCAGACATCAGATCCGAAAATGCTATTGATTAGCTCGATCAAAGCAATAGATAATAGTATAACGAATAGTGGGACACTTAATAAAAATCATAGCCCGACACCCTAAAAGGTATGGGGGATCTGCCAAATTCTACCACAACAGTAAGGAATTAGTCAAACAAAGAGAAACAATTCTATTAAGTAATTATTCAATCTGATGAGCTTTCCTAAAGGTAGTCTTAACTAGCAAAAGCTTTTGTAAGTTTAAATTTGGGACTATAAGAGACCACATTTTTATAAACCATGAGGAATGATGCATAACGTCAAAACAAAGTCCACATAAAAAAATCAGCCAAGGAATTTTAAATGTTATTTCTTACATTGATGAAAAGAAGAAAGAAGGAGGAAGAAAAGAAGACAATTACCATCTTCACGTTCATTTCCATCAGCATCTAGCACAGCAGGTTCTAATATGTCCATTGAGTTTGCGATCATATCGTTGACACTTGAGATGTTGAGCATTCTCATGTGGCTGTTTTTATCTTCCACGCGTGGCACATAAAGCTTCTTCTTCATCTGTATGTGGCCATCTAGAGATAAATTGGGAAATATATCAGTTTTCAGGTACATCAGAAACAACCTTAATGATCACTATGCCCATAGCAGAGATAGGAAATTTGGAGTATTGAATTGGGCAGCTAAATGAGACTGTAAAGGTGGAGAGCAGGGGAGCACACCTTTGGCCGAATTTTGCAAAATTTGTGAGAGAATTTTCGAGGTATCTACTTCCCGTAGGGCACTGCAGCTGATATATGCGCACAAACTCTGACTAGATTTGAACCATGGAGCATCTAGCACAAGACTCTGGATTGTCTCATCTGATAAATGCCATGTCAATCACATTGTACTGAGCAGGAAGATTTTTTGATGAAGAAAATGATGCGTCACATCCGATAAATCAATGCCATGGTTTGTTTTTCTGTGATTAGTAACTAATGTCCATGGAAACTGGGATAAGCAGTTGTAAGTCATCCATATTTTCAAGCGAAACTCTCCATGATTTTAACTACAAACCCACACCAAGACATACAAATCAAACCTGGAATACTTTAAGCCCTCTTTCTTTTGCAGTGCCTTTTTATTAGCTTTAAGTCACAACATTCCATCAATCATAGCCTCAATCTAGTCCATCGATTCTATGTAAGTAATAACACACTTCTGCCGTCTGCATGTATTGGCTAGAGAAAACACACATACACACACAAACATTTTGTCCTGTATGCTTGGTATGCATTCCTTTGAACAAGCTGAAACAAAGATGGAAATCCCATTGTGAAGCAAATCAGAAAACTTTAGTCACCAGATGACAATTTACAACCTACAACCAAAGAAATCTATGTCACTGCTTTCTTCCTACCCTTTTCATTCCATTTCCTTGATGAAAAAACTTCATATCCCACAAAAAGTTTCCCCATTACTTAATCAAACAAAAAGGGTCCAAAACCAAAACACACCAACATGAATTTGAGCAATGCAAAACCCATCATCAAGAAAAGCTACTGCAACTAATTTTATTTCAAACATTACACAAACAGAGAGGCTTCGTATGCAAACCCATCATCAAGAAAAGCTATTCCGACTAATTTTATTTCAAACATTACACAAACCGAGAGGCTTCGTATGCAAAACCCATCATCAAGAAAAGCTATTCCGACTATTTCAAACATTACACAAACATAGAGGCTTCGTATGCAAAACCCATCATCAAGAATAAGCTATTCCGCCTAATACCATTTCAAACATTACACAAACAGAGAGGCTTCGTATGCAAAACCCATCATCAAGAACAACCTGTTCCGACCAATACCATTTCATACATTACACAAACAGAGAGGCTCCATATGCAAAACCCATCATCAAGAACAAGCTCCTCCAATACCATTTTATACATACACAAATAGAGAGGTTTCCTACGCAAAACCATCATCAAGAACAAGCTATTTCGACTACTACCATTTCATACATTAGACAAACAGAGAGGCTTCATATGCAAAACCCATCATCAAGAACAAGCTTTTCCGAATAATAACATAAAAAATCCGCAAAAACGAGCGAAACCGATTACCCTCCTGAGATCTCTGAAGCGGGTCCATGGATCTGAGGGCCCTCCGGACTTGGGTACGGAGGATCTTTTTCTGCTTGAATGTGGACTCAAGCTGGTCCCTTTCTTGGCTTTCGCTGCCGGGTTCGCTCATCTTGGTCCGTGCGGCGGCGCGCAGGGCGGCGGCGGGCGGGCGCTGGACGAGGACGCGAGCCAAGGAGGAGAGCGACCTCGAAGCGACGGACGATGCTAACGTGCGCGCGTGGGTCATCGGAGCCACCCGACTCCGAGTAGTCAACTTATCGCAAGCGAGCATTTTTTTTTTGCGTATAATAAAAGCGGAGAAGACGGAATGTTTTGCGCTTTTGGTCCGTCAATTGGACTTTATTTTTCAATATGGTCCTTGAATTCTTGACATGGAAATTTCCCGATCGAGCCGCTCCGTCTCCAGTTCGGGCTAAATCGAAGCCGAGGCCGGGTTGGTATTGGCGATCGAAAGTCTGATGTTGAGATGTCGAGTGCCTCGATTGATAAGTACACAAAATTTTACGTAATTGTGCGTTGTATCTTGAACTGTTGTTGTTGTGAGTTGAGTCAACACAAGATAAAAAGTCACAGCATGACAACCATTACATTACAGAAATAATTTAGAATAGAAATAAAAATAATCGTTTGATAATGATACAAAAATTTTTCCTTTCGAACAACAGTGGACTAATGAATGGTGGTGTGACGGTGGCAGTGGCGATCGGCGGCCGACGCGCGGCGGTGGCGGGCGATCGGCGGCGATGGCGGCGGCAAAGAACCGATGATGGCGGTGGCTAACAATCGGCGGCGGCCGGTGGCGGCCGGTGACCGGCGGCGACCGGCGGCAATGGCGACGGCGGTGGCGAGTGCCAATGGGTGACCAATGGACGGTGGTCGGTGGCAACGGATGAAAGACCCAAGGTTAACGAACGATGATAAATTTTTTCATTTTTTATTTCTGTTCCAGAAATAGAGAAGTATAAGATTTTAGCTTTTGATTTCTATTCAAAACTTATTTCTGGAATATAAATCTATTCCAAAAATAGAAAAACGGAATAAGTTTATCAAATGGATTTCTATTCCAAAAGCAGTCGGAATAGAAAAATCGTTTATGGAATAGAAATTTTGATTTGTCATGGACCCCCTAATTGTTCACAGTGGCTAATTTTTTGCCACGATAGTGGCGGGCTCTAGCCATAGGGTGCACTCCAAATTGTCGAGATTGAATATGGATGGACTTGATTGGAAAAAATAATACGATTTCAGGGATTCAATCGTAATAAATATAAGTTTGGAGGCCTATATTGAAACAATAATGGAAGTTCAGGGATACCAAATGTGATGACACAGACCCTCCTTGAACTTGATCATTTCATTATCTTCCTTGTTCAGAAAGGGAATGAGAAGAGTTTCTCAATTCTCAGAAGACAACGAAGGATGTGACCAAAGTTTGACATCCAGTTTTCAAGTGCAAGATCTGATTAATTTTCCTGCACATCATCTTTCCCTTCACTGCATGATCAAGCTACAAAAGTGGGAAAAGTTGCCACTTCGTGTCTGTTTCTGCAAATAAGTACACAGGCAAAAATGTTGAAATCGCCCAATTCCCAATTCGCGTTACATGGGTTCTCCCATGAAATGATGTTTCTTTCAATCACTTCTGATGCTGCAAATCACCGGCGACGACATTCAAAGCGCTGGAAAGTCTAGAGAGGAATTGAGTTCCATTAGGCCTATAACTCCAGTACTCCAGAAATCTTCCCAGGATGAGAAAGAGTGAAAGCGGGATGTGGGAATCTTGTCGGCATCATCAGTTGCCAGAAACATTGCGCAGAGGTTCATTAAGGGAAAAGAAAGTCTATCTGAGATCATTGTTGGGGACAAATCATTTTCTTTTTCTTTCCAAGAAAGCATGGAAAATCATGATGAAGTTGGCCATACATGCACAGTTTAACTGATCATGTAAGGAAAGAACCGTGGATGGCATTGTATTTATCGATGGTTCGCATGATATAAATTGCATACCAGCTAATTCATTTATGTTCCTACTCGTTCCAACAAACTTCTAAACTTGTCAGGGTCCTTTGGACCTGACTCCGATTTGAGTATCTGTAGACTGGAAATTGTTTGAGACGTCGGACAGGACATGATTCGAACTGCTCAGGAGGCACATTACATGTCAGTGTGCAAGATGCTCTTTGGCATCTCAATGATCATGCCAAAAACACAGAATATTCGAGCACGTTGAGATCTAGCAAGAAACTTCCAGCACAAACGCTTGAGGAAAAATTGAATTTTACAATGAGCAACCTGCAACTGTCCAGATGTTTAAAATCACTCCTATATACAGGCAAACCTCTCTGTGTCTTGTCAGTTCTTAGGACCTAAGTATGGGAAATAAATTACCATCAGAATGAATTTATTAAAACTCGAGATGTTTTGCTCCGGAAGTGCAGTCCCTTCACGTCCTTCTTTAAGATTGTTGTTACACTCCGTATGATGAGATGCTTCTGTCGTCGTAACATTCCCATCTCCACTTCTCGCCTCCTCCGATAATGATTTACAAAGAAATGCACTCGTTCTTAAGTGTAGTACTCCTACTGGGATCAAATATTTTCTTCTGGAGAGTCACTGCTACCTATTTCCTCCTGCAACGAATCAAGGATGATGTGATCTCGTGCAATGTCCCCAACGGTTTCTCCTCCGTTGACACTAGGAGAGTGGCTTCCACATTCGGAACCCCCGTCAGAGAACGAATAGGTCTGAGGCTTCGGCTCCTGGCAATCCTTGTCCGCTGTTTTGTTCTTATGAACTTCGAAACCCTCCAAGCATCCGTACTTCTCTCTGTACGCTTCAAGTTCGGCCTCCAATAGTTTGATGTCTTCCTCTCTCTTGGCAAGCAAGTTACTGATCTCTTGAAGGGCTTCTTGGTCGTATTCTGCCTGCTCCTCCATCATTCTCTGGTACTGCAAGGCCTCCATTTGGACAGCCGCCTTCTCTGCTTGTAACCGTGTGATCATGGCCATCGCATTGTTGGCAGCGACAGCTGAGGCGCTTCTTTCCTCGTCTAGCTCCATGTACAGGGCCATCAGTGACTTGCGGTCCAAGCGAACCTGCCTCTTTAAATGGCTCAAAATAGAGTCTTCACTTGCTATGCTGCCGTCACTGGGCTCAGAAGCAAAATCTACCTTGTCAAGCATCGATTTCCTTAACTGCTTCAAACCAAACCTCGGGCTCGAGTTAGCTGAATCGGTAAGTGGGATGCCAAAGAACTTGTTTCCCCTCGCAAAGGGAGGGGTTCTGATTGCTTCACCAGTGTCATCGCTCTCAGTGAGCAACGGCACCGAAGCGATTTTCGTCTCAAATGTACCTGTCATGGATGAGAAGAAGAAAAGAATTCAGACTAGGAAATGAATATGATTGCCCTAGCTGTTACCTAAAGACAAAATTCTGAAGTTTGTCGAAGAGATCATTGAAGGATGAGGGATGATTTTCGCCGGCACAAAAATTACCTTGGTTGTCAGGAAGTTGCGCATTCGAGCTCGCATCGTGGCCAGCAATGTCGGATCCAGCATCGGGGTTGAATTTTAGTTCTGTGTAACGGATATGAGGCAACATCAAGTTAGACGCCTCCTCATTCCTCAATGTCACGAAGGGTCCTCTTGGAGACGGAGCGGGAGCTTGCGCGATCGGGCTAGTGCACTTTCCAGATTTCTGGCCATTCTTCGAACGCGAAGACGGCTTCATTTTGAGCGGCTCTCCACAGCATGTGCACCGTTGATCACCGCTCTTCTTGACCTCAGCCCTCTCATCCTTCTTTCCTGAATGCAATGCCAAATGAAACCCGGAATCATCCTGAACGAAGCTTTCGAGATCCTTATGCAATACGCCCACGAGGGACTTGTAGGTATCGCAGTCGGATTCCTTCTCGGTCGCAAACGAAAGAAGACACCCCTCGCACATCTTCCTGATGTCGGACAATCTCTTGTGGACGTGACAGTATGCAAGGGACGACACTTCCTTCTTGTGCGCTTCGCACACGGAGTCGTTGTAGTAGAAATCAGGACTCCTCCGGACCAGCACGTGATCGATCCTCGTGCAGAGAAGGCAGGGAACCCGCATCTCGAAGAACTTGGCGAATTCATTGGCGGCGAATGCCACTAATCCGTCGACAAACAGCATGATGATGAGCAGCCATTCGAGCACGGCGTAGATCACGAAGAGCGGGAACTTTCCCAGCTCCTGCTCCACAAAACACTTGAATGATCGCTTCGCCATATGCCTTTTGCGGCGACGAAATCACGAAGGAAAGTGAAGTGACAGATAAAAACTTAAAACAAGTTATGGGAAAATGGAGTGATTAATCAATGGAGAGACATAAGATCATGACCTTGGTGAGTCAGAGCAGACCGAGATCATGACCTCTTGTTCTTGTCTCTTCTCTTCTCTGTTGTTTTCTCCAGGGAAGGACAGAGACAGGTTGGCTTTGATAGATTTATGTTTCAACTCACGATTCTCTAAAAGTATCGGTGGTGAGCTTTGCTTCGACTATTAATAGAAACGGTCAAGAACTTACCTGAAATGACGGTTCTCCATCGGACATGGAAACCAAATACACCATCTTTGTCTTAAACCAGTTGGTTCTTTTCTTGCATTTAATCTTTATTAATCCTCATCCAATGCGTGGAATATCCATTTTTATGGAATTAACAGATAAAATGTGTTTTGAAAAGTTTTAGTATTATTAGAATGAATTGGTTTTCCACTCTATTTTCCAAATCCTTTTAGGAGTAAAGATACCAAACGTAATATTAGCATGCTATCCACTCTATTTTCCAACTCCTTTTAGAAAGTAAAGATAACAAATGTCAGTTCCTTTGTTAACATAGAATAAGTATTGCTTCACAATTTCTTTTTTTTTTTTTACTGTTCTACTGTTCATTTGTTATAGACTAATCGATATTTATCCAGAAGTGAAGTGATGCTCATGAGAGATTGTATTTTATTTACACGATCGCTTTTAGATGGTTGACATGTTGAAGAATTCAACTGGCTAATATTCAACTCTAAATGCAGACGTCTCTAATCCAACGACGACTAAGATTTATTCTCTTTACACCATCAATGGAGTTAATAGAAACCTTACTAATGGGATCCAATTTTGAAAACTTATAATTTGAATGCGACTTGTTTGATGAACATGACTTTGCATATTATGATGGGTAAATTATATCGATGATGACTAAGATTTATTCTATTTCCACCATGAATGGAGTTTGTAGAAATCTTACTAATCGTATCCAATTTTTAAAACTTACAATTTGAATGCGACTTGTTTGATGAACATGACTTTGTATATTATGATGGGTAAATTATATCAAGCTTTCAGCACCGGACATGCCATAGTAACTGCTCACGCTGCCGTACTTCTTTCTCATGCAATGCACCAAGCCAATAGAGTAAATGATTCCTGAACACCAATTTCCTGAATCAAATTAGAGTCAAATAATTCAACAAAATCGCTTGCCTGCATGAGGAAAATACTTTTTTTCTGTGGTGTGAACTGTGTATTCGCTTTGCTCCACCGCACATATACTCATCTAGGAAATTCACTCCTACAACGATATCCCTCTACTTCCAAACTGTCCTGTAACTACTATATCGCACTTCATCTTGGATGTACAATGACTGATCTAAATTACTGCAGAGGCCATATGACAGATGACGACCACCCTCGGCTAACTTGTGGGTAGAACATCTGTAGACATGTACGGGGACATGTATCCTTGTACCTACAAAGGACAACTGAAATGTTCAGATCTGCCCGTATCAGAATGGAACTACTGGGCGAGAATTTAATAATGCCCACCAAAAATGTCATGCAGAAGTTAGTCAAGATAGTGACAGTAAAAACCAAGGAAGACCATAAATCCATCCCTAGCGCAGCCAATGCACATTGAATAAAACCAGCACAAATCAAAATATAAGGGTGTTGTGTCATCCCACCGATAGGAGGACTGTAAAACTAAAAGATGTAGATATCCATGAAGATGCAAGTCTAGATGACAAAGATCTGATGCAGGATGAAATCAAGATGCAATACCTGCAACAGACTCGTAGGTATTTGAATGAAGCCCTGCAGAAATAGATCAACCTTCTCCAGCATCTTCAAAGGAACAGGGGTGATCACATAAATAGATCCTTTCAACAAGTCAATACCTCTTACAATACCTGGTCCATCAAGAAAAGTGAGCTAGATAAGTATATTATCTTGTGCAGAGACATTATTGAAAGCACACGTGAACCATAAGCTCATCAGCAACTAATTGTAAACAGATACGGAAGAAAGTAACCTACCAAGACCTACAGAAGAAGGCAAATCATCAGGTTCATTGGAGCTAATTGCCAAGCCGACAATGGATGCGTTCAAGCTATAAAATACTTCAGTACTTGGGACCTACCACAGACCACAAGGAGAAGAAAAATAGAAGGCCTCATCTGCTTTAGGTAATACAGAAAGTCATAATATAGTTGACAAACAATCTTCTAGATAAGTTCCTGTCGTTTTTGTCCACTTATTTCCTCTATTTCAAAAACAATTGTTCCAAAGAGATTGATACCAAGAATCTCCAGCAAGAAACTTTCGACATTTATCCATCACTAGGAACCAACCTGGCAGTGTAGATGCTTTATCTTGATGGCAGAAATTGGAACTTCATAAGGGGGATGAGAGGCCAATGCATGTGCAAGTTCCTTTATTTTGGTAATATTTGAGCTACTGGGGAAGCACTGCCTGAAATAAGCAGTTATCCTCATATCTCGCAAAAGCCGTGCATCTTTTTGTGTGAGAACCCTGGACCACATAGGACCATAAAAGTCATACAATCTCCTAGGTGAACTAGGTTTAGTGTGATACATGATTTCTGTTGCAAAAGGAAAATAGAAATAGATGTGCGACATGGTAGCCCACAATCATAGATGAGGAAAGCACCATCATGAACGCATTTGATCACTCATACTCAAATACATGAAAAGAGCTCCTAATGCACATAATAACATAAATACTTCATTAGGCAAGAAGATTTGATGTCATTACGGTCATAACCATTTATTAATTAGACAGAATTCCAATAAAACTTACTAATGCCGTGAGAGAATACTTTGGGCTCAAGATCCCTCTGTCACGTCAATGTTGAGGACAACAAGAGCAAGTTCTAGGCAAATTAATTCTCTTCTTGACACTATTGGTTCATTGATAACCATTAAACAAGGTAAATGCTTACGATCTATTGAAAGAATCCTGCCGAGCCGACTTGATCTCTATTAAATGACTTTCGTCATAATCCTCATCTAACCAGAAATGCCCAGGTGGTAGATTCTTGCTCTCAGCTGAGATGTTTATTTTAACTACATGTGTAGGAGAGATATATCTCAACATCTTGACCAGTACATCAAAACCAACACCTGGAGACATAAATAGTAAGACGTGAACAGTTACAAAGTGAGAAGAAAAGGAGAACCCTAAAGGGTCTTAAGGAGATAGCAGAAATGATGATAGTCATTTAGATATGGAAAATACTATGCCTTTGACCCAGCCAGGCGTATTGACGACAAGGGGCAATCCAACTATGGCAGGGTCTTCTTTGCTGTTCAAACTCTGGTGCCCCTCACGTAAGTAATCATAGAGAGCATATATACACTTCAAGTATGCTGCAGGATCCCTTTTTGCAGAAACGTCCCCAAAGAAAAAGCATCTGATACAGGGAAACTGGTAAGCCATGCTATAGATCCTTTTCCCTCAATGAGGGAGAACATCCAACCAACTAATTCAGTAGCAGAATGAATGTATAAAACTGTGAATCCAGTCAAATTTCAGCAGCAAGGTAAGTAACATGATTAGTACCTCTCAGGTGTCTTCAAGCAGGGAATTGTCAAATCTACTTTGCAAAAGAATAGATGACAAAGAAAAGGAAGAGGAAAAAACAAGAGTTAGCCATGAAAACAGAGATAAGATTCATGGGTTGGAAACAAAAGAAGGTGGTAATTACAAGAACGGTACCAGGTGTCAGTTCATCAACTATGGTAAGAGAGAGAAACCCAGGGGGAGTGAATTCTGGCTGCCCAACATCCGTATCCAAATAAGCTACTCTTTTATATCTGCATAGAGGAAAAGCAGCTCAGAAGAACGTCAAGCATACAAATCTCCAGTAAGCTCTCAGCATGACACAGTGGAAGAGAGAAACATGTCGAATTCAACTTATCAAATATACAAAAACCAACAAATTGACATAGCCGAACTACTTAACTGAAAACCAGGCACACCAAAAGTGCAAGCCAAACTCAAGCATGAAACTCATAATCCACTGAGACTAGATAGTCAAATCAATAAGATCTGTTTAGCTCCTTTCCTAGCTTATGAAACCATTAGCTCATACATGTTCAGCTTAATGCAAGCCAAACTCAACGGGGCTACTTAACTGATAACCGAGGGCATCAAAAGTGCCAGCCAAACTTGAGCACGAAACTCGTAATCCGCCGAGATTCGATTGCCAAATCAATAAGATATTTTAGGTCCTTTCCTAGCTTATGAAACCACTAGCTCCTACATGTTCCACCTTAATGCGTTGGTAAGCAAACGTATGCACTGAAGTCAAAACCGAACCGTGCGACCATCTCATCGAACCGCAACTGCTAAAACTGCTTTGCTAAATCAAACATCCGCGAACGAAAATCACCAAACCGCAATGCATTAGCGCTAATCAACGCATCGAAGAACATACGATCAGCCTCGCACGACAGGAGGCGAAACGCGTTCATCGAGAGACCGCGCCGCCAAAACCATTCGACTCTCAGAGCGAGGCGGCCGGCGAAGCGAACATCGACGCGGCGCGCGCGTATCGGGAAGAACGGAAAGGGACGGCGGAGGAGGAGGAGGAGGAGGTGCCGGCGGCGGCGGACCGACCTGCGGAGGAGGACGTTGAGGAGGTGGCGGGAGAAGGTGGTCTTGCCGCAGTTCTTGGCGCCGCAGATGAGAGCGACGGCGGCGGCGGCGGCGAGGCGGCGGCGGCGGCGGAGGAGCCGCGGGCGATGGCGGCGGCGGCCTCCGACCACTCCTCGGGTATGTAGATGGCCGGCGAGGGGGCTTCCGCTTCCGCCATAGCCGAGAGCTCGCGAGCTCGCGAGCTGCATCAGAACGGTTAATAGCGAGCCGTGCGGGCCGGCGAGAGGTCCTCGGCCCGTTGGGCTCGGTTGCGTCGGCCCGGCCCATTAGACTTTAGACCTTTAGCTTGTGATTCATGATGACCCATCAATTTATTGGTGAGAAGATTTTTTTTTTTTTTTGGTGAATCATTAGATTTAACGCAATGCGTTAGGTAACTAATTAATATTCGATATCGAAAGTATGCTGACGTGATTGGATTCTTGTTCTTTTTGTAAGCAGATAATTTTCGAGTAAGTGTACCTGCGAAGATAAAAATGAAAAATAAAATTACAAGAATATCATGAGAAAGTTGTTTAAATATTATAGATACGTATACATTTCTCTTAATTAAATCTTTAAATACGAAAGATATATTGACCTGCTCTAATCACTTAAGCGGACATCACTCCTTTTAGAGCACAAGTGGAAATAAAAAAAAAAATCTCAAGCATTACGAAATTAGTAATAAATTTAATGTAAAGATATTGATGTAATTCTAAACTTTCTAATTATGTTGATGTAGTCTTAAATATTTGTGCAAAGTCCAATCTTATTCTTTCGACCAATAACCGATGAAAATTGTTGACACGGCTCAAATCATCATTGTTTGTTTTAAAGTATGTTAACATTGATAATTTGAGCTGACTAATTTCTAAGAATAATTGGTCGAATTTTTATGATGGAATTTCACTAATAGGCTTAAAATTATATCGATAAAATTAAAAGTTTAAGATGGAATTGTCATCGAATATAATGATTCGAGATTGAATTAAAGAAGAAGGGCCAAGGAAGCAAGAAATGATGAGGGATTCAATTCGTGTCTTATTGTTGAAAAGGGGAGCGCAAGGAATCAGGACAACCTAGTCCAGCTAGAAAACATCAAATCAAATGAGAAAGGAGAGAAATTAAAAACCCCCGAAAAAAATCTCGTCCGTAACGGAGCGGCTCCGATCGTTCCGCTCCCACGATCGCCCGGCCGGCTCTGGCCATCCCGAGACGGCGGGGCCCAGCCGTCCATCGGACCCGTCCAATCGCGACACGGTCCCACCCGGCGCGCGCGGCAGCGGAACAATACCCGGCGCCCCCAAAGGACGGAGTTCCAAGGGGCTCCAAAAAAATCAAATTTTTCTTTCTTTTTGATCAGATCGAACGATTCAACTCAAACCCTTTCTCTCTCTCTCTCTCTCTCTCTCTCTCTCTACACACCATTTCCTGCCAATCAAACGCTCTAGAAAACGCCCAAAAAGCTTCTCCCCTTCTCGCCTTCTTCCCTTCTCTCTCTTCACAGGGAGGCGCCAAAAACCCTTTTTAATCTCCACCATCTCTCCTCTCTCTCTCTCTCTCTCTCTTCAATCATCGGCGATGAGCATCGAGCTGGCAAAACCCTAATCGCAATCCCGGAAGAGCGATTGGGAATCGGATTTCGGGCGGGGCAAGCGAGCGGAGATGGAGCTGCAGAACACGGTGAAGGAGGCGCTGAACGCGCTGTACCACCACCCCGACGACGCCGTGCGTATGCAGGCCGACCGCTGGCTCCAGGACTTCCAGCACACCATCGACGCCTGGCAGGTATGAATCGAAGGAGTTTCCGGCTCGGTTTTTGTTCGGGCGGCCGGAATCGGGGCCGCCGATTCGATGCGGTTCTTTCTTAGGTCGCGTCCGCGGTTTGGAGTCTGTTTCGTTGTGTTTGGCTGTGTCGATTCTGGTTTCTGAATATCGGCATTGCGGTTCGTGGTGTGTTTTGGGATTAATCCGTCGTCTACCGGATAGCTGTGCTGTTTCGAGTGTTAGCAATCGTATTTATTGAGAAAAAAAAAGTTGTGTTCGCACAAAAGGTTCAATTCTTCTGTGGAGTTTTGGAGTGGCGGTGGATGCAATTTTGAAGCCTGGGGACTTTACTGACTGTTGGAATGGATACAAGTAGTTTATCTTCAGCTAGCGGCTCGTTTACGACTGTCGTGCAAGCAATTTTAAATAAAATGCTGCTAGGGCTCTAACGGGCTTAGACAAGCTGACTACTGTCTTCTGGATGTCGTTACACGTGAAACACACACACAAACATTACTTGAACCTACTTCGTGATTTGCCATGCACCAAGTCCCTTCCCATCTGAAACTTTTCTCCAAGAGGGTGTGTGCTGCCGTTGAGAAAGTACAGGGACCACGGTAAAATTCATTAACTAACTGGTGGAACCAAAACATGTTGTATTTTCCTTTATCTAAGTCAAAGTTTGATTTTGTACTCTAGGTATGGGAGGAAAATGGCATTCTTAGACATCCATCCACTGCCTTCAGCAGAAAGATGTTCATTCACCACTTGGATATTTGTGCATCCAAATTTCATTATTTACAATATCAGAGGAAGGCATATAATGAAGTTTCTCCTCAGGACTTCATATTAATGATGGGGCGTCTTGTGACATGGTGATTGGGTTGTTTCTTTCATTCATCACAAGGAACAAAATAGAATCTTTCAGTTCCGCTCGTAAAAAGTCCAAGTCAGCAGACTCATCAAGTTGGTGGCCTCTTCTTGGAATTGAGAACTCTATGGTGAATGTACCATCGGCATGCAGCCAGATCTAACAAATGTAGCTAAGACTCTGACAGACTTCATTAAAATTATTATGAACTAAAATTGGGACATCTATTCATGTGAAAAACGAGTGAACTGAACAGGTCTGCATGCATGCATTAGAGCTTGGTCTGCTTCATGGAAAGAGGACTTGTTATTCTTTTGATATAGGAAAACCACTGCATGCAGCTAGTTTATAATCGTGGAACTTTAAGTCTTGTTCGTTTCTTCTATCTGCACAGGTGGCTGACAATTTGCTGCATGATTCAACAAGTAATCTAGAAACCTTGATATTTTGTTCCCAGACCCTTCGGAGCAAGGTAATTCACCACACTTCGTACAAGTCAGGGGTCATGGAATTTTGATTTCACAAGCAATAATGTTAAGAAGGCCAGGCTTTGACTTCTGGGGTTGTGATGGGCAAGTTATTCTATCTGCATTCTGACTTTTAATAACTTTTGTGGTTTTTGATAGGTACAACGAGATTTTGAGGAACTTCCTTGTGAAGCATTTCGTCCGCTGAGGGATTCGTTAAATGTAAGTGGATAATGTATAATTAGATTGAACATGGTAAAACAAATACTGATCTAAAATTAGACATTTGAGTAAGTGAGTTTAGTCTAAAAGCTGGGAAAAATGCTATGGAATTTTAATTTGGAAGTTGGAAAAGAAAATTATGCTATGTCAATTAATGATATATCTTGTGCTTTCTTGAGAATTCTGTGGGGTATTGTTAGGTTAAATTTGATGACAGTGTCAAACAAGAATATGTTCAAGTTTTGACCATTTAGAACTTTTTCTAATGGATCTGGCTATTCTTTCTCTTCCCCTGCTATGCAGAACTTACTAAAAAAGTTCCACAAGGGCCCTCCCAGAGTTAGAACTCAGGTATAGATTTCAAGTTACTTTTGTCAATCATTCTCATTCTGATTTCCATTAACAGCATGGTATTAAGGGCATATTGTGCTTAATTTTCCTGGCCTTCTAGATTAGTATTGCAGTCGCTGCATTGGCTGTGCATGTCCCTGCTGAAGACTGGGGGGATGGTGGCATCGTCAATTGGCTGAGGGACGAGATGAATTCTCATCCTGAATATGTCCCAGGATTTTTGGAGCTACTCACAGTGCTTCCAGAGGTATATATATTCCTGTTTGGATAATTTTGTAGCAGAGCCTTATTGTTCTCATGCCTCATTATAGAAATTGTTTACCTTGATGTTTTCTTTGCTGGAATTATGAAATCACCATGCGAATAGAATATGAAGATGGTTTAAGCTTTCCAAGGATATGGAAATGTTTGCATATAACTTGATTGAGGTGTCTGCTGTCTTCTCCAGTTCAGAGGGCTTTTGTGTGTTCACACTTGGAGTTGTAGAAGGCATTACTTAAATTGATAGAGATGGACTTTCTTTTCTCTTTTTTCACATTTGTAATTGCTGCCATACTCTTCTAGTGCCTCTTTAGTCATGAAATCCCCTAAAGCTTTCTTTTCGCAGACTTGCTTATTTGTTAGTGGTGTCCTTATGGCTATCACTTTATGAGACTGTCTTGGATAGTGCAAATATCCAGGTCATCTGCCTGCAGCAAAATTTTTTGAGTAATTTGAATCCCAGCCAGTTTTTCCTCACTAACCAATAACATTTGGTCAGTAGAAGAGTGTGGGACCTTTATCAGATGAAAGAGACAGGTTTAAATTATTCAATTGAAACCTGAGGATAACTTTACCAGGGGTAACGTTTGATCATTACTCCATCACAACTCTTGTTGGAAAAATCAGGCGTCGATTGTGCTCTTCTTTCTTTTTGATGCATGTCCTTTAGTCAAATGATTCGAGTTAATTGAAGTGGTGAATCAAAGTGCTTGGATCTCATGTTGATGCACCAATGTGGATGAATCATAATATTTAGATATCATCAAGGTGGAAAATTGGCAACACAAATGGGCTTTGCAAGACTTGGATTGCTTGAAACAGAATAATTACTGTAGGACTAAAGACTTCTGTGAAAGTATATTAATGAGCTAAATATGATGTATCCCATCAGAATAAGGACTAATTGAAAGTGTTTATATGTAATTTATTTCTTCTTTAAGTTATAATCAAGCGCATCCTAGTGATCTTCCTAGCCATAATCACCCTACTTTGGTGTAGGTGAGGATCTGATTAGTCTCAAGCCCAGAAATTTGCTTTTTTGAATGGAAAGAAGGGCAGAGGAAAATTTTCTCGTTTGACATGACACTCTTCGGGATCTGTCACTTTTATGTCATTTATACGGCGTGTTTGATTCTGCTCAGGAGGTTACAAATTACAAGATAGCCGCTCGTCCAGAAAGGCGCCGACAATTTGAGAAGGAGCTCTCATCTCAAATGGAAATCGCTCTAAGTATCTTGACAGCTTGTTTGAATGTTAATGAAGTTAGAGAGCAGGTAAGATACTTTGAACATAATTTCCCTTTGTTGCAATGTCTTTGTTTATGCTATCATTTTAGTGTAGGTGCGATGTTATACATAGTATGTACTACACGATTGAATATGCAAACGCTAAGGATGCTGTATAATTATTAGGGGTGATTGGTTCCGGGCGGTCCGGTTCCCACCCAGGAATTGAACCAGAGGGGCTGGTTCCTAGGAAACTGGACTGGTCCCCCTAGAACTGGACCAACCAGTCTGGTCCGGTTCTCGAGTGTGCCAATGGAATTGGCGGCTCTAGGAGCTTAGTCTCTGCCTTCGCAAGCTGATCCTCCAGCTCCTTATCCAACATCGCGCTCGCAAACCCCTTTGTATCCCCAAATCTCACAGGGCCTCACTCACCTGCGTCAAGCCCATTGCTTGGCATGGGAAGGAGGAGGATGAAAAAGGGTTAATTCCACTGGCAAGAGGGGGAGGAACTAGGGTTCTTCTCTGGGTTCTTCTGGAGAGAAAGGGGTGGACTTTGGACTGGAAATGAGCAAATAAAGGAGAGGATCCCCCATGTCTTCGATTTTTTTAGAAGTTTTTAGATTTTGCTTTCGAAAGAGTGAACCCAGTAGAGCGAGAGCAGAGTTGGTTGGCAGGGATTTATGAAATTAAAAAATTAAAAAAAATAAAGTCAGTCCTGGTGGGCGGTTCTACTCATGGAACCAGAAACTGGACCAAAAATCACTGGTTCGAATTTTTTGGAACCAACTACCCCCAGAACCAGCTGGTTTGAGTGGTTCCTTCTGCTCACCCTTGTAATTATGCTATATCAGCTAGGTTCGCATGTCCCCTTATTAGGGCATTGTAGCATGTTTCTAAATAGTGATATTATGGTTAGTTTGTAAGTTTTTTTTTTTTTTCCTTTACTATAGTGTAATCGTGTTTTTTAGATGTCATTCATTACAAAGTGCAATTTTTGAATCACCAAAAGCAGTTTTTAGATGTTTACAATGGGATATTTTGTTTTTGTAACTCTCCTAAATCACACTACGTACACTCTTAATCTTGATAACAAAATACTTCGTGGTATTTCACTTATCTCTCTGATTCTTGAGTCCTTGCACTTACTTTCTTTGTCCTTGTTTTTATGCATCTAGCCGTTCTCCATGAATTTTATTTCACTGTCATTCAGGTTCTTGAGGCATTTGCGTCTTGGCTTCGACTAAGGAACGGGTATGCATTTCTACTTTGATGGTTGCACTGAAACATTTATCCCTGCCCCACCAACTGCACTAGTGCAATTACAAGTGGTAAACATAGCTTATTGAAGTGCACACATGAATAAATTTATCCTATATCTGGTGCTTGGAAGATATGCAATCCCCTTGAGCCAGGTCATGGGTCTTTAAGCAGCTATGATGTTTTCTGCAACTCCTACAGTAGAGTTCTTCTATGTGTCTAACGAAACCATGGCATCATATGAAAGCATTCTGTTCAGTTCTTCTTTGTTATTATATTTCTAAATGATTTTGTTTTTAATTAATGACAATTTCATGAAATTTCCTCAGTTGGCTCTTGAGCCAATGTATGACTTTTGTTAGTTCTCTGAGTAGGAGAATGTCTACGTCTTTACCGGTACTTATTGAGTACTCTTTGTTTCAGGCTACCAGGGTTGATGCTTGCGTCTCACCCTTTAGTACATACTGCTCTCTCAGGCTTGACCTCAGAACTACTTTCTGAGGCATCTGTGAATGGTATTGAGATTTTGCTATTATGGGATTTACTTTTTAGTTATTCAGCATTCTTTACCTTCTTGCAGTTTTTCTAGTTCAACCTTTTAGTGTGGGTATGCGCATGTTTTCTTCCTTTTTCCCTCCACTCTATTTCTGTGTTTTTGGTTGGGGGAGAGGGGACCCTGAGATATTGTGATACGTTAGTGACTGGTGATTGGATTTGCTAGTGCACAGGAGCGAACCTCCTAATTTGTCTGATCGTGGATGTGACAAATCAATCAGGTTCAGGTCACTAGAATCTTGGAACTTATGTAGTGCATAAAACAGGAAATCTGAAATGTCCAGTTATCATTTTTTGGTCTGCTTTAAATATACATGTCTTCCTTGATTTTAGACTGCCGTATATTGATGAGAGACAAGCAACTTGAGACCAAATAGCTAGTTTTTTTTTTTTTATTTTTTTATTTTTTTATCTTTCCACTGTTTATGCTATACAATGTAGAAAACCAATATAATATTGTAAATTGTATGTGGAGTTTCTGCTCATAAGCATAACTTTTTTGGATGCCGAGGCTTCTCTATGGTGTTCTTGTACTTGCAATCCTGTTACCAGAGTATGTGTTGTTGAAAAGAGCTTTGACTTCTGGAGTTGAAATTTACTGCCGAAATTTGATGTTCTGTGGATATTACTCTTAATTTGTCACGTTTTTTATTTTATGTTATGCTTATATATTTTGTCATGCATGCAGTTGTGTCAGAATTGATTCACTTCACAGCAGCCGCAAGTTCTGGTGGGGTCGCTGTACAGATGCCTTTGATTCAAGTGATTGTGCCTCACGTTATGAGTCTAAAATCACAGCTCAGAGATCCTTCGAAGGTAATAAATCATTGTCCTTCCAAACTGTTACCTAGCTGCAGGTTGAGTAGCCTTGTTGACGTATGGTCTCTCAGGAAAAGAAAATGCCTATTTCTTCAATAGTGGTAGAACTCTTATAGATGGCTAACAATTCAGAGAGCTTGTTGATGTTTTTTAATTGGCTGACTTGGTGCATTGATATGAACCCTTTGGCATGCATTAACAAATTTTGCTTGTCATAAGGCAAAAAAAGGATGCTTATGAGCAAGTGGAAACAGTTCTTCAGAGGGGCATGGTCATCATTGTCTTGCTAATTTACTGCCATAACATTCAAATGCTAAATGTGGTCCATTTTCTGTTGATATTTAGTCCTGCTGCTTCCTGACCGGTGTTTCTTTTGCATGTGTTTCTGATATCAGGATGAGGAAGATGTAAAAGCCATCGCCCGTCTCTTTGCTGATATGGGTGATTCATATGTAGAACTTATTGCAACTGGTCCGTACATGTGCCATATTTATACCTACATGCCATCACTTAACTGCATCACTTTTGCATACTTTTTGATGTTTAGCATGAATAATTTTATTTCAAAGTACGTATTCTTGGGTAAAATCTGTATTATATATTTGATACTTCTTGCATATTCAGGTTCCGATGAATCGATGCTAATAGTGCACGCTTTGCTGGGAGTTGCTTCTCACCCTGAATTTGATATTGCATCAATGACATTCAACTTTTGGCACAATCTTCAGGTTAACTTGACCAGAAGGTGAATCTTTTTGGAGATCTCCTAAATCTTGATTTAATCATGCGAAGTTGAAGATTTATTTTCAAGTTATCATTTTTCTTTAATAGGGACTCTTATGCTTCATTACCAAATGAAGCAACAATTGAAGCTGAAAGAAACCGCAGGCTACATATTTTTCGGTCAGCCTATGAAAATCTCGTTTCTCTGGTGAGTTTTCTGGTTAGGATGTTTGGATGTGCCAATCTTCGTCATCAACTTTAGAAGTGTGCTTTAGTCATGGTTCTCCATATTAGGGATGTTGATCCAAAGTTCTCATTTTGGTTGCCAAAAATTATAGCATTATTAACATAAATGCATTGCATTATGTGAAGTTAGGTAGTTTTAAAGATTTAGAATATAATCTGTGCCATTCGTGAATAACTAGAACTTTTGGTGCAAACAGTTGCGCACTCAATTTCAATATAGTGTAGAGCGAGGTTTCTCAAGTTTTATTCCTCGTACTTTTATATCATCCATTATCAGTATCCTCTCTTTATAGATGAAGTGCATCGACAACTCTTTTGTCAACATGTATCAGATTTTCACGATAAGGCTATTGTTAATCTACTGGTCTTTTGTTTGAGGGGGATGGGTATTCAGGTGGGTGGGTTTGGGGCACATGCATTCTGCTTGTGTAAGGATGGTGTATCCATATGCGCTGGTTGTAACCCACTGGAATCTGGACAAGATGAATTGATATTCATGGTTGTTCACTTAGTTGCTTTTTCCGAAACTTTTAACTTTGCTCGTCATGCTTCTACTAACATGAGATTTATAAATGTCAAGAATAGCCTTATCATTCTATGGTTCGGATGCTATTACATGAATGAAAGATAATCTCTTGACTGAGTTAAATTTACTATTTGTTTTTTCTGGTAAATTTTGTGCAGCAAATAATCTCATTTCTCCTGTTCTTGGGAGATTTAACGGATAATTCACTGATGCCTCATGCATCTTCTGGCACTTTTTTGCTTATTATTTTATAAATTAGCATTCATGAATGATGCCTACTGATTCTTTCGACCTCCATTGGTGTCTGATAAGATTTGTGTCATCACTGTCACTGCCTACATCATGACAATATACTACTGATCTTCGATGATATGCTTAGGTATGGTCCCTATTAGTTAGTTGTTCGAAAGAATGCCACTTATACCAGCCACTGAAGACTGTTGCCACCTGCAGTCATGTGTACCCGTTGTTGTAATTGGAGATGTCTCTCATCATTGTACTTATTTATCACTGGATGTTAAAAGATCATATATGGCATTTGAAGAAATATTATTTGGTTAAAAAAGTTAATGACTGACGACTGGCCTGAGCATAAGAGATGGGCAGTTAGAGACATTGACTTTTCCGCCATATGATGCATTGTCTGAGAAAGTTAAGATATCTTCAATTATTCTCTTGCAGGTGAGCTTTCGGGTTCAGTATCCACATGACTATCAAGACCTTTCACACGAGGACCTCAAGGAATTTAAGCATACTAGATTTGGTATGCCTAAAAACCTCTTGCATGTTTGAAAATGGAACTGTTTCTATTTGTTCCTATAGACGCATGTCTGAAGTTTGTGAGCAGCAGTAAAGATTAAGATTATCTCCTTATTGAATCAGACATTATAACACAGTAAACTTTATGTCTTGACCAGTGTATTGAAAATCACGATTTGACTCAAAAAACCGTATGATTTTACAAGCCAAATCATGGGAATTGTGTCCAATCGCATAAAAATCATGCAGTGGATTGAAATCGGGTAAAATGGCGAGGGAACTCATTTAAATTGCTAAAATTACGAGTCAACTCAGTTTGACTTGGTGTACCCTTTTTCTCATTGCCTGTGTGGTCTCAAGTTGGGGTATTGGGCCTCTTGAAGCCCATAAGCAAATAAAAAGCAAAGCCAGACAGTTAGTTAAGTTAAACGGCGAGTTCACCCTTTCACTAGTGCCTTGACTTAAAAACAAAAAGAAAAATAAGTAAAACAGAAAGTTCTCTTTTTGTTACGTTTTAAACTCTTTTAGGCAAAAGAAAGAGAGCTTTTCATCACGTCTCTCTGTTCATTGTTCAACGTTTCAAGAACTCAAGCGAAGCAGCAAGTTTACAAAATTGTACTAGCTCAAGTACAAAGGAGCTTGGTGTATGAAGTTTGTTTTATTTATCTCCTGAATTTGCTAATGTTATGAGGAAATGGAAAGGTTGGATTTGTCATGAGAGCTTGCTGAAGTAAGAGAAAATATATAGCTTTCCTATTCATTTCTGACATATAATCCTGTCTTCTTTTCTTGACCTTCAAATTCTATTCAAACTTCTATTCTCTTCTTCTAACTCTGTTTAAATCTGTCACAGAGCTGATTAGAGAACCCGCAGCAAATAGTAAGAGAGAAAGAAGAAGGGATAAGGAATAGAGAAGAGGAGAAGGAGAATGTAGAAGAAAGAAACAAAGAGGGGGCTGTAGATTTCTGTAATAACAGAAACCCTACACCCATTGTATTTATATTAAATATAAACTATATATGACAATAATACCCTTATGTAAGTAAAAAAAGAAATAAAACTCTAACAATAAAGGAAACTCAATTAAAGTAACTTAACAAAATCTTAATTTACTGCTGAATTCTCTATGCCTGGCATCTTAACTTACAATTATATGTCAAATGGGGTTAAATGTTTTTTGCTCTTTGGTTATATTTTTCTGATTTGAACTTGAAGAATTAATTAAAATATGATGTCGTGGTTTCTCTTTTCATGTACCAAGGCATGGTTAGTGGAGCTGATATTATGAGAATGGTATCATTTGAATTGTTTCTATTGATCCAACTTTGTTTTGGAGCTTTATGATCAATATATATGGTGACATTTAACATATCCTGTCACCACTTATAAAATTTGTAAAATCTTATGATTTTACAATTAGATCTTACAATCCCATTTTAAGGGGCCCTCACTGATCCTAGCTAAATAAGTGAGTTTGACTACCTTGTTCCCCGACTTAGATTGCTTTTAATTCAATATTAGTCATTGCTGTTAATTACATTTGCTGCATTTGATGATTTAGTGGGCTTATTCTTTCTGTTTGTCTCTTTATACCAGTGTTTTTTTGCTACCATTATGTCTGATCATCATTTCAAATCCTGTTCTTTATCTTTGACAATCTCGTTTAGGTTTCTTTCTGCATTTTGCCTTTGGCCATTTGCTTTTAACTATCCACTGCTCAAATCTATAAACTATGTTTCTGTAAGAAGCATCCGTGTTTGATGTAACTTTAGTTGCTGTAAGTACAACATGTGGAAGGAGTCTCTGCAGTAAGTGAGATGAAAAATGACTTATGTTCTTCCTTGAAATGAGTACCATTTCCTGTAAATCCGCATCATAATCGAGGACCTTGCGCCTGCTGTTCCTAATGAAATTTCTGGTTTTTATTAGCTGTTGCGGATGTATTGATCGATGCAGCATCAGTTTTGGGTGGTGACACTACTCTGAAGATTCTTTATGTGAAGCTCATGGAGGTATGTATAACTAATCTGTTGTTTCCATCACTGTCATTATTTGTGCCGTGTCGGATTGAATCTGTCTTTTGGAGGGCTGATGCAAGTGCTATCCTTTGTCTGGAGATGCTAGCTCTACATTCAAATTTCCTTGAACTTATTCAGCCTCGATCGGTTATTCCTGCTTAAATCCCAAATCTGTTTTAAATGCTTTTCCTTGCTCACATCAGCAGTATAAGACTATTTACTGGAGAATTAATTGTAGAAATGTCCCTAAGCTACTAAAAGTTTCAGGCATTTATTGGAAACTCTGTATGCTACAAATGATGCCATTGAGATTCCTCAACCCACCCCACTTCCATAATTAGCAAATTGGCTTTGTTGCTTTTGCTCTGGGAGTGTTTGTAATGTCTCAATCATTACATTTATGTTCTGCTGATTTTCACCAGAGACACAAAGGCTTGACACATTGTGGGAATTGATTCAACAAGGATATTGATCTGTTTTTAATGCAAATATCACATGATTTTTGGCATATGAGGATTACTCTGCATTTTTATATAGTTGTGACTTGTTATAGGTGATAGGTCCCTATGTCTTGATTTTCTAGCAAGTTACCTTTTATTTACTTTCTCTTATTCAAACAGGGTCTTAATTTGTACCAACTTTTGAGTTGCTGGTTTCTTTTTATATGCTGAAGTAGTAAATTCCCAGTAGTACCTCTAGTTGTCATGATGTACAATCAATGATCCTATATCAGTAAAAGCTTCTTTTCTTGTTGTAGTGTTTTTAATTGTTCAGTCTGGTAAAGTAATTTTTCCGCTAAGTAAACCCATAATCAACAGCTTAATAGCCAAAGTGAAATAGGTCTTTGAGAGTACTATGGTGGACTTCACAGTTATTCTTTCGTTGTTGAAGGCTGTAGCATGTTGTACAAATGGTGAGCACAGCCAATGGCGTCCAGCAGAGGCTGCTTTATTTTGCATCCATGCAATATCGAATTATGTTTCAGTTGATGAAGCAGAAGTTATGCCCTTGGTATGAACTTTCTTATTTTTCTTCTCTTTCCTCGAAGAAACTTAAATTAAAAAGGGCAGTCCTCATATCTTGACTGAGCACAAGTTGTTATTCTTGCTGCCTTGGTTAAGCTGTGGGATTGCATGCCCTCTCTTGGTTAGAATAAATGAGAGCAGACCCGGTTCTCTGCTTCATGAGTTATTTGACATTGAGCAAGCTGTCATCTGAAAATATGAAAAATGATATATACACTTCTGCTCAGCAAATTCCTTCCTTGAAGCTTGGCTGATGATTTCTCGCAAGTAGCATGCTTGTTCACTTACTGTCTCTACCACTCATGGTATCCTAGGTTTGTTGCATAGCATATTCACCTGAAAAGCCAAGTAGTGAAAAATGGAAAAGGCTGTTGTTTTGTTCATTTTACGAGTAAATTGTCGAAGAAGGAAATGACCCAGTGATCTTAATGGCTGGAACAAGACATCAATGGACTTTGCAAATTTGATTTTCCTTGTTGATGACTGATGACAATGAGGGGGTTTGTAACTTGGTAGATGCATATCTGGAACTTTGAGATATCGTCTGTTTCCCTCTGATGGGTGACAATTTTTCATACTATTTGTTTATCGGCCTTTCCATCTTTTATTTGTTGGCTCAAATTTTGTTTGCTGTTTCTATATGACTGCTCTTAATTTGTGCCTTGGTTTGCTATACTCAGATTATGGCTTTGCTTCCAAAGCTTCCTCAGCAGCCGGAACTCCTTCAGACTGGTAATAAATTGTTAATAGTTTGACAATTTCCTCTCTTGTCTGTCATGTGGAAATTGGAGCACGGGCATAAATAGATTACTTTGGACTATTAATGTTAATTGAGGGTCTTTCACGGCTGTTGAAGGGTGGATTTGAACTATGATCGCCCTGGATCTAATAGGAGAGTATTTTTGCTGAGTGTTGTCACATGTCACTTAAATGTTTCAGTGTGCTTGACGATTGGAGCTTATTCAAAATGGCTTGATGCTGCATCAAGTGGACTCTCTATATTGCCTCTCGTCATAGATATTCTGTTGAGCGGAATGGGTACGTCTGAAGATTCTGCGGCAGCTGCAGCTCTTGCATTCAGGCATCTCTGTGATGGTACAGTGCTTCTTACACTGTCAGGCTCTTTAATATGGGGCTGTATGTCTCAGTTGTATACTGTGCTCTCTCTCTCTCTCTCTCTCTCTCTCTCTCTCTCTCTCTCTGTAGATTGTATTCTACACTGCCTTTTGCCCTAATAAGGATATCTGTGCTGGTTATAGATTGTCGAAGAAAGCTCTGTGGATGTTTGGATGGCCTGTTTCATGTATATCATAGAGCAGTTAGTGGTGAATTCAAAGTCTCTGCTGATGACTCGTTGCATTTAGTCGAGGCGTTAAGGTATGCTGGCTGATCGAGAATATTTAGTTGTCAATTTTGCCTTGTGGTGTAAACTTTCGTTTGAATTTCTCATAATGATGTCTTTTCATTCATATCCTGTCCTTCAGTGTTGTCATAACGGAGCTTCCTCCAGACCATGCAAAGAAAGCTTTAGAAGCATTATGCCTGCCCGTTGTTACACATTTACAGGTTGGTTTCTTTCTGGTCTGTGTTCAGTTGGCCCTCCTCCATACAGGAGTATTCTCAGCTTCATAAATTTTGAACTCCAGGGGATCATAAGCCAGGGTCCAGAAGTAGTTGAGAAGAAACATGCTCGTGATTTAACTGTCCATATTGATCGGATTGCCTACATTTTTAGGTTCGTCATGAATTATGGAATTAATATTCTTTCTTCCATGTTATTTCTGCTCATGTTTCTTTCTCCTCCCTTATAACTTGATGGAAGGCAGATATGTGAATCATCCTGAAGCTGTCGCAGATGCTATTCAGAGGCTCTGGCCAATTTTCAAAGCAATCTTTGACCTGTGAGTGCATAAATCTCTATTTTGAATAGATTCATCCTTTGTAGAGTAATGGGTTCACTACCCTCGTATGTTTTTAAGTGCTTTTGATGATTTGCTGCAGTCGTGCTTGGGACATGCGGACTATGGAATCTCTTTGCCGTGCTTGTAAATACGCTGTGAGTGTGCTAAACTATTCTGCACTGAATTTTTGGGTGTTCATTGCTTCTGTCCATCCCTCATTTAATTTCCAGTAAAAAATTATTAATAAGCATTTTGTCCACCATCCTTAGCTTTGCCTTTTACTCATCTAAAACCAGAAGTGGTCACTGTAACAAACCGGAAGAAATTAGAGGATATGACTTTGCAGTGCCTTGAATTGGCTTGCTTAAATTGCTATAATCATGTTAATAATCATGTGATCATTGCATAAGGGTACTATATTTACTTTTGGTGGTAGATAAGAGTTGCTGTAAATGCTGGATGCAATAGTATTTATCACCATCAATTGTCTATTTCAGGTTAGAACTTCTAAGAGGTTCATGGGGATCACAATAGGTGTGATGCTGGAAGAAATACAAGGCCTATACATACAGCACCATCAGCCTTGTTTTCTCTATCTCTCTAGTGAAGTTATTAAGGTACACTTGCACTCTGAGCTGTGATTTGCATCATATTTATAAGTGCATATATGCTTAAATATGCAATAAACATTTGGATGCAGATATTTGGTTCCGACCTTTCTTGTTCAACCTATTTGAAAAATTTGATTGAAGTGCTTTTTAAGCAAACAACGTGCCTTCTCCCCAACATCAAGGTATGGTTTGAATGAGCAATGAACTATGTTTCTTTCTGCAGATACGTATGTTCTGCTGACACATTTTAATCCTTCATTTTCCAGGAGTTCACTGCTAGACCAGATATAGCAGATGATTGCTTTTTATTAGCATCAAGATGCATTCGATATTGTCCACAGTTATTCATCCCATCAGATGTATTTCCTTCATTGGTCGATTGTTCATTGGTTGGGATTACTGTTCAACACAGGTTTGGCCTCTCTCACAAACATTTGATCAGCCTGTAAAATCACAAGGTGTATGCAGTGTTTGGGTTTATCAGTTCAACACAGGTCGACTGGTTGGACCATGTTTACTCAGACAATGAAAATGAAATTATGGAAATCATGTGAGAATAAAAGAGATGAAACTTAAGATGAGTTAAGGAATTCCTTTATAAGGGGAACCGCTCGAGCATCTTATGCTCCATAAGATATACGTATTGGAATTTGGAAAGAAAGATATTATCATTTTCTCATCGTGCGCATTCTGAGCAGAATGTTTGTTGCTGATAATTCACGATCTTGCATTTTCTTGTGGAATTTTCCTTTTTAGTTTTTACTCAGAAGGTAAGCTGTTCCTAAACCTATGATTATTTGTCAATTGTGTTACCTTGTAGGGAGGCCTCGAAATCGATATTGGGCTTCTTAACCGATATATTTGATTTATCACACTCTCATATGGATAAGCAATACGTGTCCATCAGGGATAGCGTGATCGTCCCACGAGGACCATGCATTGCAAGAATTTTGCTGGCCTCATTAACTGGAGCTCTTCCAAGCTCTAGATTAGAAACAGTAAGAACTAGTTCTCTCAATCACTTCCACGTTGTAGCGCATCAAGTTTATACCTCGAAAATTAGAACTGAGATTGTTCATTTCACCTGATCCTGCTTTTTCCAGGTAGCATATGCACTATTAGCATTAACACGAGCATACAGAGTCGAAGCATTGGAATGGGCCAAGAACAGCATTTTGCTAATTCCATCAACAGCAGTCACAGAGGTGGAGCGCACACGGTTTCTACAAGCATTATCTGAGGCAATATTGGGGACCGACATCAATGCCCTGATGGTTCCCATAGAGGAGCTATCCGACGTCTGCCGAAGAAACAGGACGGTTCAAGAGATCGTGCAAGGAGCCCTGAGACCGCTCGAGCTGAACCTGGTGCCTGTATCACAGTAAGGCTGATCGGCACGGAGAGGCCATTTTGATTAGGCCTTACGCGTCAGTATTGGTCGTCTTGTGCATAAGGTTGTTATAATTTTTTCTTCATGGTGCTTTTGAGTTCTCACTCTCCGATTTTTTAGGAGATTTATTTGCCCCCCCTCGAATTTTTTCGGATGGGACAGACCGCGTTCTGTTGTATTTCTAGTGAGGATGGTTGAGAGTGGTTTCGGTTCTTTGATTTATCAATTTTTGGGGTATAATTATTTGTATAGAGGATTGTAATTTCTTTCTGTGCGATAATTTACAGTGGAAAAAGAAAATTCAGAAGTTGAAAGATGAGGTGCCCTCTTTCTCTAATCTTAACATGTGCTCTGGGAGTTCTGATCGAGGAACCGTCGACTTTTTTTTAGAGTATGCATTGCTTTGACTTTTTAATATTTTTTTTTGTAAACAACGTAGGATTGAGCCTTCTTAATTTGATTGTTAGTGCGAAAAGCTAAAATTTTTTTGAAACGCAACTCCTATTAATTTCTTGCAATTTATTTTCGTCTTTTTTTTTTTTTGAAATTTGAGTGGAAATCGAAAAAGACTTACCGGGTTTTGGGCTTCCGATAAAGTATTTTGTGATTATTGATTTTTGTTTGTAACCTATCCTTTACTTTCTAAATTACATTGGAAAATTGCTTGGTTTGTCTAAACTAATCATACAGCTTGATGCCGAGGGGAGAAGCTAGAGGTAATACAAGATCGAACTTTTTGATAGATTACTTGCTGCCCGTAAGTAATATGCCTAGGGGATGAAAGCGAAGTACTTGTTCTCAAGGTAAATGCTCAAATAATTTGTGAATCAATCGAGTTGGGGGTCTGCAAAATGGATTGCCCGAATTGGTCGGCGGGTTTGGTCTAGTTCCTCATAGTGCCAATTCAATTCTCAGTTCCTAAAAGTGGAATCGGTGTTTAGGTGGTTTGGTTTCCTGTTTTAAGGGGAACCGGAGTGGATTGGACCGATTAAATATATATTTTTAATTCTCTTAAAAAAAAGTGAATTAAATAATATCTCGGTCTAGTTTCAAGTGGGGAAAAATGGGAAAAAAGTAATAGGAAAAAAGTAATGATCAATTCCATTAGACCGAATTGGATCGACGATACGGTTTGATTCCTAATCCTAGGATCAATCAGTCCTGTCCTCGATTTCAATTTTTGGGAACTGGACCAAGAATCGATCACTTCTAAATCAAATCTTTATATATATAAGCATGGAATGACCCTCTAAGCATTAGTAATTTTCAAGTCTTGTCGTAAAGACAAAACTCAGTATACTAGAAAACAACTACAACTGAATAAGGATTTTGGAAACTTAAATGACATTTATTAGATCTCAACTCTATAGGTTGATGTATTAATGTCCTTCAAGAAATGCTCTGGCATTAGACGCTTTTGCTGCATGTAAACTCGTCCCAAAGTTTCTTTTTTATCATCTTCATGGTAGCAATAAAGATCCGTAATATTGAATGTTGTTGAAACAGTATATCCATTAGGAGTTCAATCTTATAGGCGTTATCTCCAATCCTTTGTAGCACTTTGAAAGGTCTCTTAGCCATAGGATTTAGATTCTCGTGACAATCCCTAGGAAATCTTTCTTTCGTAGGATGAAGCCAAACCAAATCTACTGCTTTAAAAGTTGCAAACTTTCGATACTTGTTTACTTTTTCTTGATACTCCGCATTGTGCGCTATAATTATTTCCCAAATCTACTTATGAAACTTCTTTAGATAGGTGGCATTTTGCTTGGCATCTCTACTAAAATGTTAAGAGATGGGAAGTGGAGTTAAGCCCAATGAACCAACATGATTTTTCCATACTCAACCTTAAAAGGACTTCTTCCATCTGTTTGGCTTGAAGACCGGTTCTAAGCAAATTCCGCTTGAGAAAGTGAGGTCTCATTGACGTAAGTTACTTCCAATTAAGCTCCTTAAAAGATTTTCCAAACCCCTATTAACAACTTTAGTTTACGCATCAATTGAGAGTGATGAGAAAAACTAAATTGAAGTGTTATGCCTAGCCTCTTATGATAAATTTTAATATATTAGTCTTTGGAATACCATGAAGTTTCATAGTCTCTTGAAAGTAAAGATTTGCCATATGAGTAGCATCCAAAGTCTTGTTACATGGTACAAAATGTGCCTTTTTGAGAGCCGATCAATAGCCACCATAATTGAAGTCTTCACCCCTTTGTATCCTAGGTAAACCAACCACAAAATCAAGGCTTACATCTTGTTAAGAGGCTCTGTACCGGTAATGGAATGTATAAACCAGTGTTTTAAGCATAGCTTTTAGCAATTTGATGAGTTCTGCACAGCTCCACATGTCTCACTACGTCTTTTTCTATTCAAGGCTAATTTTTTTTTTCCTTTAACAAGAGACTGTGCCTTGTCTCTTCCAAAATGATTGACTAGTACTCCGCCATGGGCTTCCCTTAGATAACTTTTTAGTATGCACAAACAATTATTTTTTAGAAGAAATACATCTTGCAACAAGAATCGCTAATTTGGACCTTTTGAATAATCTTTCCAAATTTTCCCAAAGTCCGAATCATTTTCATAAAACAACTTGATCATATCAAAGCCCAAGATCTTCAAATGCATTATGGATAGCAAGGAATGCCTATGGTTTAAAGCATCCGCCACTTGAACAAGAGCTGTAGTTTTATGTTTGATAAGACAAGTGAAAGCTTGTAGAAACTCTACCCATTCAAAACTTCATGACGTGAAAAGAGAATAAATTTCTTGAACAACAAATAATGTTGCCAACAATCCACTTGATAAAGCCATGATGACTGTGAAGCTTTGTTGTGTCACTTTGGACCACTTGAAACTCCCTCTCTTCGAGCATTTGATGATAGGAGAATGATGGCTCCGAAATGCTTGATAAAAGAATGGTAAAATAAGGCCAAACCATGGAAACTCCAAATGTCATGTATGAATGTAGGAATGGGCCAACTTATGTTGCCTCCACCTTGCTAGGATCCATTTTGATGCCTACTTTAGAGACAACATAGCCTTGGAAAATAAGGCTATCGATAAAGAACTGAAACTTCTTTAAGTTAGTATATAACTTTTGCTTCTATAGGACCTTGAAAACTTGGTGAAAATGGTTCAAATGTTGCTTTTGAGTAGAACTATAAACAAGAATGTCGTGAAAATAAACAACAACAAAACTGCCGATAATTGGTTCAAAGACATGATTCGTAAGGCGCATAAATGTACTAGGAACATTAGAGAGACCGAAAGACATGATCATCCATCCATAGAGACCATCTCTTGTTTTGAAAGCAACTTTTTACTCATCTCTAGGTCTCATTCAAATTTGATGATATCTACTTCGAAGATTGATCTCGGAAAAGATAGTAACGCCATGAAGCTGGTCAAGAAGATCATTGATTCGAGGGATGGAAAAACGGTGCTTGATGGAAATTTGCTCACTGCTCTACTATCAATGTATATGCATCACAATCCATCCTTCTTTGGTACAAGAAGGGCAAACACAACACATGAACTCGTGCTTTCTCTTATGGGAAAATTGTCTAAAAAATCCTAGGCCTATTAAAATTTCGCCAATTCGATCATAAAGTTTTTCAATTTTATCAATTGAGTCTATCATTCTAATTTTAATTAAAATTGCTAACGTAAACACTAATCATCTTATGTGACATAGTCGGGCATAACTTATCGTAATGCTAGAGAAAGTGTAAGGAAATTAGTGGATATTTCAAATAAGTATTCAATGGCTGACTCAATCTCAAATAAGGGTGTGAGCTTGTGCTCTTTTCTAGAAAACTTATTTGTTAGACCGTAGGACGAGGCTCTAGGAGTTCCTCATGCTCACACTCTCTCTCTTGTTCCCCTCACTTGCAAACAACACCCTTGTCCAAAAAAAAAAAAAGTCCAGTAAAAACCCATAATCCATTAAAAAAAAAAGATTATATTATCCGAAATTGACTTAGCCATTCCAGGCAAGGCTGACTCGCGTCCCCTTTCCCAAAAAATGATTCCACATCTTGTCCCTGTCTGAAATTCAATCAAACCGAAAAAAAAAAAACCGACTAAATCCATGATGAAGGTGATATGGGGCTTTGACTTCTTATTCCCCCCGTGCGTATTTCCTTACAACTGCTTCTTCCCATGATCAATCAATCGCTGTGAAAAAATAAAAAAAAAATAAATAAAAAATAAAAAGAGGAGAGAGAATCAAGACTCTAACAGCAGCAGCAGCCGCACTTCATCTCCACCTTCTCTCTCTCTCTCTAAAATCAAATGTGAATCCCCGCAGTCGCCATCATTGCCACCTCCCTCCCTCTCTCTCTAAAACTCTTGGCGTCCCATCTCTCTCTCTCCTCTTTCTCTCTCTAACAATGTAATCCCCGCTCCGCCAGCGGCCTGCCTCGAAGCAGCCTTCTTGGCCGGCTCTCCATCTCCGGCCGGCCTCCAAGATGGTGTCTCCCGCCCCCGCGGCCGCCGCCGCCGCCGCCGCCGCCGCGGCGTCCTCCTCCTCCTCCCAGAAGAAGCAGCCCCTCTACTCCCTGCTGACCCGCAACCTCGCCAACCTCACCATCCCCCCTCCTCCTCCTCCTCCTCCTCCGCCGCCGCCGCCGCCGCTCCTCCTCTCTCCTCCTCGCCCCCTCTGGACTTCGATTTCTCCGAGGTCTTCGGCCCCATGACGCCCCACCCGAACCCGAACCCGTCCTCCTACTCTTCCGCCAATCCGCAACCGCCCAAGGACCCGCCCGTGATCCAGAACCGGTCCCACTCCTTCGTGGGCCCCTCCCCGCGCTACGCCCACTCCAAGTCTCTCCCTTTCATCGACTCGTCCGAAGACGAAGGAGCAGACGACGACGACGATGCGAAAGGCGGGATTTTGGAGGGGAACGAGCGAGAAAGCTCGGACCTTGGCGGCGTCGGCGGGAGAGAAATCGCGGAGGGCGGCGCCAAGATCGGGCCGGGGGACTTCGAGATACTGCGGGTGGTGGGGAAGGGCGCTTTCGGGAAGGTGTTCCAGGTGAGGAAGAAGGGCGGGCACGGCGGGGAGGGCGACGGGATATACGCGATGAAGGTGATGAGGAAGGAGACGATCATCAAGAAGAACCACGTGGATTATATGAAGGCGGAGAGGGATATTCTCGCCAAGGTCCTGCACCCTTTCATTGTCCCGCTCCGGTATTCTTTCCAGGTGATGTTTGCTCTGTTTCCAGATGTGGAGCTCTTTTCTTGGACTTCGGTTGTGGATAGATTGTGCGTTTTGGAGAGTTATGTGGCGGTTCGGCGATCCGATGCGAAGTGAAATTTGTGCTTTTAAAGGATAGTTAGCTATCTTGCTAATTGGATTATGGAGACTTCTTTAGTTTTTCTTGGATGGCGAAGTGAAAGTATCTCCGGCTTAAGAGTAGTTAACTGTTTTGCTTGATTACCTTTTGTTAATGGTCCGAGAAAAGTGCATTTTGTGGAGTTCTTGATTGCCTTTTGTTATAATGATTCGAGAAAAGTGCATTTTGTGGAGTTGTTGAAATGAGTACGAAACTATTAGATTTGATGGATAGAGCAGCATAATTTGCCTTTGCCATGCAATACTTGAAGTGCTTGTTGGCACTTGAAAGTAGATACAGACAGTTTCATATTTTTTAGCAGGCTGTGAGTGTCGAAAACTGATGCTTTTGGTGATCATGAGCTTGCCTGTTTTTCCGCGGTTGGAGCCAACTGGCCTCGGTCAGGAGATGCGCGGCACATGATGAGTTGATTCACTAGGCCAGCCTTTTTTCTTTCTTTTCTAGGAGTCATGGCTTGTATATTGGAATGCCTCATTTTGATCAATCGTGTCACGTCTCCCTTAAACCGGGCATCTCGTATCCTGAGCAAGGGATGCGTTTTGATTCCATACAACTAGTTTTGGTCTGCTGAGGTCATCATCAAAGAGCAGCATCAGCGCCTGACCTGTTTTTGTATGAGTGGTAAATCCTGCCTTTGGACATCTTCCTCATGATATACCTTTCATCGATTGATTCAAGCACAAACTCTCTAACACTGCTTACACACGGTCCAGTTGTATCATCCATTGCACATTATGGCAATGGACTATCATCTTCCATGTGATATTCCTCACACTTCTCCCAGTATTACAAAGTTGATATCTGTGCCTTCATGGAATGGGAAAATGTTGGACCATGATACAGTTATGGCAATCAACGATCTTCCCAATGAGTTTGCTTGGGCTTAGTTGTACCCAAATTTATAATTTATTGCATGATACCTGCCTTGCCATGTTGCTGTAATTCTTCCAGTTGTAAAAAAGCATGATGACATAAGGGCAATCCTTTAGTTGAGTCGGTGCTTGGAGTATAATTTGCTTTTGAAGCTCGGTTTTCAACTTTGAAACATGAATATGCTTTGGAGAATCTTAGCCTTACCATCGCTATTTCAGGCTTTGATCAATTTATTCATCGTTACTCTTTTAGGCTGTGACACATTTTCTCTTCTCTTCCTTTGTCCAATTAACAGACCAAGTCAAAGCTTTATTTGATCCTGGACTTCATAAACGGAGGGCATCTTTTCTTTCATCTTTACCGACAAGGGATATTTAGGTATCTCATGACTTGAATTCTTGAATCACTTACGTGATTAGTTTGTAGTTGTTCTAACTAATCAGTCTTTTGTGGCTGCCAGTGAGGATCAGGCGAGGTTTTTTGCTGCTGAGATAGTATCTGCTGTTTCACATCTTCACAAACAGGGAATTGTGCACCGGGATCTTAAACCTGAAAATATTCTCATGGATGCTGATGGACATGTAATGCCACGTAACTAAGTTGTTCAACATAAATATGCATTCTACACACGATTCTGGTTTTATACATAGTTCAAATCGGCATTCAATATCTGTTCTTCAAACAGGTAATGCTTACTGACTTCGGTCTAGCAAAGGAAATCGATGAATTAAGCAGATCAAATTCAATGTGTGGAACCACCGAATACATGGCTCCTGAAATTTTGCTTTCTAAAGGCCACAATAAAGATGCGGATTGGTGGAGCGTTGGGATACTTCTATATGAAATGTTAAATGGACAGGTAATGCTCTATGCATATGGGTTGTTCATTTTTCCAGTAACCTAATTCATTCTAACCTAACATATCCCTGGCCTGCTTGCTTTCAGTTATTCTAATATCTAGGGAGGTCTGTCAGCCTTTTTCAGCTGTCATTCCTGGAATCTCAGATGAAATTGGTCAATTTTTTAATGCATTGGCTAGTATATTAAGTGTCGATTTGGGCATCATATAGTTAGAAAAAGTAGAATGTAACTCAACAGCTGTTTGCCTGCCCACTTTCTGCATTTGCCTCAGCTGGTAATGACTAAGGCATTCAGTATACAAATCTACTGCCTAAGATCCCACTTTTTTCCTGAATTACATTATTCTTATAATTTTTGCAGCCACCATATACGCATACAAATAGACAGAAGCTTCAGCAGAGAATTATCAATGAGAAAGTTAAACTACCACCACGCTTGACTAGCGAAGCTCATTCTTTGCTCAAAGGAGTAAGCATTTGTTCAATGTGAGCTTTATATTTTTTTGTTGTGCAAACTAACAAATAATTAGAATCGGTTGTTACCTCTTCTTTGCAGCTGCTACAGAAGGAACCATTTAAAAGATTAGGAAGTGGACCAAAAGGTGGAGAAGAGATTAAAGGTCACAAATGGTTCCGGTCAATCAACTGGAAGAAATTGGAGGCTCGAGAGGTGCAACCAAATTTCAAGCCAGATGTTTCTGGAAAAGATTGTATAGCGAACTTTGACAGATGCTGGACTGCAATGCCGCCAGATGACTCACCAGCTGCAACACCTACTGCAGGTGAACATTTTCAGGGTTATACCTACATTCCCCCTAACCCTTGGCTTTCATCAAGTTCTCTGGAAGGGTAACACCCACCGTAGCAGAACTGGAAGTGGGAAATAAACTACTGTAAGTTTGCGTTAGCTGAGGGAATCAGAGATAACCACAACTTACCATTTGCTTGATTTAAGTATATTCTGACTGAACTGCTTGATTTGATGTTTTTGAGCTGTGGCTACTTGTACCCTGCTGTATATCTTTACTTTATTTGTTGTTTAGGGACATCCCTTTAGTAATCAAATCTGCTTCTTCATTTCTTTCTTTCTTTCTTTTTCTATTTTTTTGTTAATAGTACTTCTTCATTTGTTGGTGTTGCCTATATAAAATAAGGCTTATTTCAGTACATGAGATGAAGCCTGCACTTCACCACCTTTACTCTTCATCATTCCTACCGGCTGCACTGTTGTATTGACTTGTTATTTGTACTTATTTCAAGACACAAATTATTTTAGCCAGTGAACTTGTTCCTGTAATTTAAAGTAATCCATTGTTAAGGTTCATTCAATAATTTCCTCTTTTTTTTTTTTTTTTTTTTAAAGTAAATTCAAACGAAAGAGCAGTTGATTTTTAGCTTTCCCTGGGGCCGCTTTAGCTTGGGTGGATAAGCTGGCGATGTGAGAGGCCTTTCTTTCTTTTGGGGTCTGAGTATCTCATTCCAAATGATAGGGGTGAGGGGACGTCATCTTGAAGGTGACAAAATGTTAAAACGAATGGCAGAGACAAGCATTCAGAAATTCAATTAGAAAAGCTGACGGAAGAATCCAATTCTACTGCTCTTTACCCGCAAAACAAGCAAATATGTATTATGACTGACTCACAGAAATCTAGACACCCAGAATACCTCTTTTGACAAAATGAAGGATTCGATGCGACCCCTGATGGTGTAGGGTGGGGAGAAACATAGTTGCCTAGAGAGCGAAACTTCTTCATGAAGGTTACTGAAGTAAATGCCGAATTAGTGGGAAGCTTTCAGAAGTGCATAGTGAAAAAGGGTGGTAAGAGTGGAATCTAGCTTTATCCAAAACGAAGCGAAGTCATGGATGCAGCTCCATAGCTAGACGCGTAACTGGCACATACTTAGTTTTAAATTACTACTTTGTGTGGGATCTCCAAGCGTAAACCCCTCTTTCGTGGAAGGACCCTTATCAAGTTCTCTTTTTCTTTTGTCAAGATTATGTTAGTGTCAACACAAAAGTTCTTCAAATTGGAATCTGGATGAGATAAATTAGGAGTAGCCTCAAATCCCAACTAGTGAAGACATTATGATCAGCTTTAGATAGTATTAAGAATGTGTGGTATACTAGAGATATTTCTTTTCTTCTACAGCCCAATTGTTGGAATTGCGTATTTCGAAATAGAACCAATGCTTTTTGTTGCTTCACGGAAATAGATCATGGACCTACAACCACTCTTTTTCCTCATTTCGTGAAACATGAGCGAATCCACAGTAAAAGTAGGTCTCTTTGAGTGTAGAGGAGCCCCGACGACAAGAAAAATTGACTAGCTATGTCTCTCATTTCTGTCCTGTTGCTTTATAAGAGCTCCATCCTCCTCGTTCTGCATTAACCCAATTCTCCTGCTTTACTATTTTCTGAGAGCTGTTTAGTGGAGGGTCAAAGAGTGAATAGCCATGAGTTGTAAGAACGGCAGCAACGACTCCCTTTGTGAGAGGTCTATGAAGATGATGACCAACATCCTTAGGTCCTCATCTCTTTCAATAGCCAGCACCACCTTAGGAACCACTGTTCGTTCAGTTCCGATTAGAAGTCATAGCTTCGCTGAGGATTCTTCCATGATGGCTGAGAAATCAGTTGTTCTGCAGTCTCCTGGTAGCCGCCTATCACAAGAGCCGCGGGGCAGGTCGATGCCCGTTACCTACTTGGTGGAGCTGGAAGATGGGACCGAGTCTGCATATGTGCTTCGTGATGACATGAACGTCGACTGTAGGGCTTCCGACTATATCGAACGGGTCCACAAAAGAATCGACGTCATTACCATGAAGTATCTGTGAATGCTCCTATCATCTTGCCTCCTCCACCTCGTATGCCGAAGTTCAAGTAGCCATGTTTCTCCGCCTGCGCAGGGTAATTTAACTATCGCATATAGTTCAAAAACGAATGTTAATCTTATTTTCCGTTGCCTCCTATCAGTGAAATAAGGTTTATGGAAAGTTCATAGGCAGTTCTCTCTCTCTCTGTCGCATGGTGTGGGGTGGCTGGCTGTCTTGGCTTTGCTGGTCAGTTTGCATGCAAAATCACATGTTCGTAACTTCCTCTTTCGACTTCCTCCCACTTTTCTTGCATGCCCTTAGAACTTTAGATGTGTGTCCGTACATTTTGTGTCTTGGCTGATATCCAGGAATGGGTCCGAGGGTATTTGGCGGCAACGGTCGCCAACCGTCGCCGTAATTTTTGTTGATATTTGCTTATGTTCTTAGGAGTTTTCATGTGCAGTGTCCATATCTCGGCCTTTAACTTAGAATTTTGCCAAATTCCATACATCGCGACCTCTCGATTCGCTCTCTCTTGTCAGTTTCGTCGCAGCAGCGGCGATTCTCTCTCAATATGGAAAGAACCCTGAAGTTATCCATATGCTCCCACTTTCTATCTTTGACGAATAAGTCGGTTTTAGGCTTCTTTTTCAAACGAGTTTCTTGGCATAGAAGACGCCTTTCTGGGGGGAATCTTTGAGATGATGAACCGGCTGATGTTGTGGAATCTCGTTGCTTAGCGAAGAAAAAAAGGTGGTCGAACGGTTCTGAGGGGCTGAGTCCGGGTTGGACCCTTCCAAATCGTTGGACAGATCACCTCTGTTCCATCGAATCTTCCTAATTTCTGCTCTAGTTTGGAAGAATTATCGCGAGGTGCCATCTTGACGTTTTAGACATTCCATTAGTATTCTGTCCGACTCCCAGGACAAGACGAAAGCGTGACACGTCCTGCCCCAGTGCCCGCGCAACTCGATAAAAGACCGGTATTGCGCCTATTTTATTAAAAATAATGTGATGAATTGAACCTCGCCGATTTTTCATGTACTAAACAGATTTAAGCGTTATACAAACAGCACGTCGTATTCACAAGAGTTTCTAAGTCGCCTGGTGGCCACGCAACTCGATAAAAGACAATACTGCACCTAATTCATTGAAATAATACGGTGAATTGAACCTCGCTGATTTTTGGCTTAACTAAACAGATGAAGTGTATTCTGAGGTCAGTGAATTAACCGTTCACCGTTCTTACCAGGTTAAGAAGTCGAGCTTTCCTTAACTTGACATCAATCTATCCACATATTATTACAAATATAAGTAGTAATTTTCAGTAATGATCGGCAGGAAAATCCTTCTTAAGTGAACATACCCCTTTCGTGTGATCTCTACCTTTCCCCGCACACAATAAGATCATTAAATGTTTGTCAAGCAACTCTCCCCAGGTGATTGGTAAAACCACCAAACCCAAACGCAGATACGAGAATATCAGGCAATCAATATCACACATAAAAGGTGAAACGACCAGCACCATATCCGGAGTTACTTTGTGCTTTCGCTATCCAGTTTCAGACATGGTGGGTTTTATCTGTTTTCGAGCCGACCCAAGCAGCACAAGATCCACGAATAGATTGGACCAATCGAAAGGGCCAGCGCCAATTATTGAACCTCATCTTATCCGAGAGATCACGATCTCGACCGTGTCCCTCGATTCAAGTAAAATAAAAGATCTTGCCCCCACCCCCCACCCCCACCAGCCACCGGTGGGGCTCAGTTTGATTCGCTTTCGCTCTCGCGGATCTCCTACGTGAACCGGTACATGTTGGAAATCAGACCCCACCAATAAATGAAACGGCAATGAAACGGAGAGAGAGGTTTCGTTAGTTCAGTTTTCGAGCTCACAGATACAAGGACAAGACGGACAAAATGACCCAAGAATCTAATGAGGCACAGAAGAGTAGCATCGACGACACGACAAAAGACACGATCATCCCATCTTTTCCGTTGTCTGTACAGATCAGCGACGACCCTATCTTTCCCTAACCTAAGTTTTTTCGCGAGGCTATATAGATTTACCTTTCGTGAGGCCCCCTCCCCGGAAGCTCTCATGCGACGCTGATCATGTTGTCCCCCTTGCCGAAGCTCGGGGTCATCTGGAAAGCCGAGGGTCTTCTCGATGGCTCGCTTTGGTCCGAAGGCGAGGCCAGAGATAAGTTGAGATCGTGGACAGCTGGAGCATGAGGAGCTGGAAGAATGGGGACCGGGCGCACTAGCTTCGCTGGAGAGTTGTCGAATTGGCCCCCTGGTCCAAAGCTCAGATTTTCCACAGGATTCTCTGCTGGAACTGGTACCACAACGTGTACTGTCGGTGGCATCATTGAGAAACCTGAGATGTTGCTGGATTCCAAGGGCACTGTTGGTGTTGGTGGTGGTGCAGGATATGACTCAGTCGCAACATCCACTGGAGGAGCTTGCTCCTCCATCATTGTACCAGCAGTGACCTTGAAAAAAACACAACCAGTCATTAGATAATTGCTTTCTCTTTTTGGCGCTACAGTGCAATTATCATATTTATCTACACAAAGAAATGAGAGTGGGTTTTGATTTGCAGTAGCCCACTACTCGAGAAATCACAAGACCAGAGCAATTCATTTTTTAAGCTCAACTTCCCAATTATGAAGCCACCCGCGTAAAAATGATTATGCGCTTGTTCACATTTACATATTAAATTACTTGAAAAAAGTAAGCAATGTCTAGTCGTCGGCAATTCTTGAATGCAGTCCAGCAGCAGAGAAAGAAGGGCCAAGAGAAACTAACAAAGTCCAAGTTCCAACCTTTAAAACGTGCAACCATGAGAATATACCATATTCCTTCGCCAACTAATCCTAAAAAGACTGCTCACCAGAGAAAGTCAACACCGAGGAAACAAATGCTATAAGCCTATTAAGTTTTAGCAACATGAAGCAGCTAAATAAATATAGGCAGCGCATTAATTTTCCACATAAGAGAGGAACAATAAACTCGTAGATTCCAAACTGGGAAGCAACCTCTCTGCATAGTCCACACAAAACCAACCCAAACCAAACAATTTCTCATTTACAAGATAACGATTTATGGCAATAATGAATTAAAAAAAAAAAAAAACAGGTAATCGGTGGAAATAGTTTACCGTATCGGTGGTGATATCGAACAGGCTAGTCCGGCGGCGGCGGCGATTGAGGTTGCTCCGGCGGAGAAAGTATTTCTGGGCATGACTCGCGACCTGGGTCGGCGTCCGAGTCTTCACAAAGTTCTTCGAAATGCCTCTCCAGTCGCCCTTTCCTACTTTCTGCAGTCCGAGCAGGAACAGCCTATGTTCATCCTCCGTCCATGGGACTCCTGATCACAACAACAGACGAATCGCAGAACATAATTAATTTACAGTTCACGGCAAGAGATTCAAAGTTGCACAAACATTGAGACATATTATTTCGACCAGAGAAAATCATCGATACGACACATCGAGAGAAGAACATGCTTCCGATTCGAAACTCAATCGAACGACGAAAAGGATTGAACTTGAACAGAGAATCACTTCAGGCGAGAATCGGCCGATATATCTGTGCTTCATGTCAATCCGTAGAAAGGGGGAAAAGATCAAATTTCTACGGCAGATTCTATCTAGAAGTCCGAAGCCAGGGAGAGAAATGATCGGTCCGATCGGAAGCGATCACAGATCTCCAGTAGCAATGGTCGAATCGTCTCAATCTCAAGCAATGATTAAGCAGATTCCCGATGAAGCGGCAGGTGGACCGTTCGGCATGATCTAAGATCCTAATCGAAATCACCGCCATGCGAGAACAACAGCAAGGCGTCGATCGACGATGATCTAATCAGTAAACAGAGCATCTCAAAAGACAACGCAAGAGCACGGCGCCGGAAACACGAGATCACCATCGGCGATAGGATTCGTTCGGATCGTTACCTCGCTTGCGCTCGCGGCCGGCCCCGCCTTTCGAGCCGTGCGCGACGGCTTCGTCGGCGGACGCGTAGCCGGAGGCGGCCGCCCCTGCGTCGTCCTTGCCGCCGCAGCCGCCGGCGCCGGGGGCCGCGTCCTGGGGCTGCTCGTACTCCGACAGGTTGTTCAGGCTCACGCTCTTCCTCATGGGGTCCACCACCACCACCCTGACCCCGAACAGCATGAACTCACCGGCGCCGGCGGCGGTGGCGCCGGAGGACAGGTCCTCGCCGGAGGCGGCGCGCGCGTCGCTCGACATAGCTCTCTACCTCGGCGACGGTGGCGGCAGGACGGCGTCCGTCGGGTCGTGTGCCGTGCGCTCCGGCGTTTCACAGGCGGCGCGGCGGCGACGGCGAGGGAATCTGGACTGGCCGTCCGGTCGTCGCGGGGGGAAGAGGGCGAAGGGATTTGGTAATGCGAGGCGCGTGCGGGGGAGGGGCGTATTTATATGAAGGCGAGGTGGAGCCACGTGGATGGCGTGGAGGGCCGCGATTCGCCCGCCGGCGTGCCACGTGGCGCACGGCGGACGGTCCTTGTGCTCCCCGCGTGTTCCTTGCCCCGTCTCTGTATCATATCCCACGGGGGGAGAGAGAAAAAAAGAAAGGAGGATGAAAATTTGATGATGCTAGAAATTTAGAAATTAAGAAAAGAGAGGAGGAGAATGGGGGTGATGATGCTAACTTGGTAAGTGCTTATGCTAGCTTTCTTTAAAAAAAATAAAAATTGTATTACTACTAGTATTCCTTTAAATTCAAAGATTATAGAATTTTTTTTATATAATTTAATGTCGGTGTCATGCTTTGTAATACACTCATGGTCAATCGTTTTCCTTCGGTCAAATTACTTTGTCGAAATCCTGAAACGAAATTTAAATTGCCCGTCTCCAGATTTTATACAAACGTAGTACGTCTGTTCTAATTCGCTCAACAACATATATGACCTCGTATGACCCCTCTCTAGTTCCACCTTGTTATCTGAGGTCTGGAAAGCTATTATATTTGTCTATTCGACGGTAACCACTTCCGAGAAAGTGACGGAATATTCACATTTATCCCCTAAGGTTCCTCGAGTTCCCATGTGAATCTTTGACTTCTCCACTCAAGTGGGAATATTCCCAAATTTTATAGGGGTGATCGGTTCCCGGTTTGGTTCGGTTTCAAGGTGGAATTGGGAACCGGACCGAGAAAACCGGTTCCCAATTTTTGGAACCGTGGACCGGACCATCGGTTCTGATCCAGTCTGGTTCGGTCCAATAGAATCGATACTTTCTTTTTTCACTAAATAACGACCATTCATTAAAGAACTACTATGCTCCGGACCAATCAATCCAATTCAGTTCTCGGACGATCTAATAAACCTACTCACACATGTTTTCACGTGCAAAATATTCAAACTTCACTTGCGTGAATATTAATCATAATTTATGTGTTTCACTCTTAATTTTAAGCATAAAAGCCATAAACAATTTGAGCAAAATTTGTGCTTGGCTTAGGTTTTATAGACAATCTATCTTCTATGCTTTGAATGTTTAGTCGATGTCGGATTCTTTGAGGCTTGAAGTGCCTTGTCGTTTGCAATTGAGGGGAGCAAGAGAGAGAGTGAGCATGAGGAACTCCTAGAGCCTTATCCCACATCGAGTAGAAGATAAAACTAACAAATAAGTTTTCTAAAAGCTTTGGTGGTCTCTTGGCCACATAAGAGGTTGTTACCTCAATTGAAACAAATTTCATATATAATATTTATATATTATATGTACATAAATTATATATAAAAAAATTTAGTCCGGTCCGATCGGTCCGGTTCCCACGTTGGAACCGGGAACCGGACCGCCGACCATGGGAACTGCCCAAACCAACCGGTCCGGTCCCGGTTCGGGTGATTTCCGTTGCACATCCCTAAAATTTTACACCTTAAAGTTTAGACAAAATAGTTTTATTCAAGTTCAAATGCTAGAAATTAAGAAAAGAGAGGAGGAGAATGGGAGTAATGATGCTAACTTGCTAAGTGCTTATGCTGGCTTTCTTTTTAATTTTATTTTTTAAAAAGATTTTATCCCGTTACTACTCCCCTTTAAATTCAAATATTATACTACTTTTATTATATAATTTTACATCAATGTCACTGCTTTTGTAATACACTCCCCATCAATCGTTTTCCTTTAGTCAATTTACTTTGTTGAAGTCCTGAGTTGATATTTAAATTGATGGTCCCTAGATTCTATACGAACATAATACACCTCTTCTAATTTGCTCAACGACATTTTTGAAACTTATGTCGCTACAAGAGCTATGTTGACAACTCTAGGAAAAGAAAGCACAAGGAACCTTTTGAAACTTTTTATTCTCTAATTAAAAAGTCAAATCAAATATGAAAATCACCCATTATCTTCTGCTTAAGTAAAATCCATCGCAAAAAAAGGGGATTTATCGACACGAGGTAAAGATGACCTTTTGCCAAAAACAACTAAATCATTTCATTTTTTTTATATAATTTAACGTTAGTGTCATGCTTTTGTAATACGCTCATGGTCAGACGTTTTCATTTGGTCAAATTGCTTTGTCGAGATCCTAAGATGAAATTTAAATTGCCCATCCCCAGATTCTATATGAGCAGAGTACGTCCGTTCTAATTCACTCAATGGCATATATGAAACTTATGTAGCTACAAGCTCTAATTCGCTTAACAGCATATATGACCTAGTAAGAATCCTCTCTAGCTCTACCTTGTTACCTCAAATCTGGGAGGCTATTATATTTTTCTATCCGGCGGTAGCCATTACCAAGAAAGTGACGGAATATCTACATTTATCCCCTAAGGTTCCTTGAGTTCCTATCTTTGTCTTGTCTATTCAGGTGGGAATACCCCCGAATTTTACGCCTTAAAGTTTAGACAAAAAATTTTTAAAATGCTATAAATCAAGAAAAGAGAGGAGGAGAAGGGAGTGATGATGCAAACTTGCTAAGTGCTTATACTGGCTTTCTCTTCTTCTTCTTTTTTTTTAAAAAAAAAAAAAAAAAGATTTTTTCTCTTTACTACTCTCCCTTTAAATTCAAATATTATACTACCTTTAATATATAAGTTTACATCAATGTCAATGCTTTTGTAATACACTCCCCATCAATCGGTTTCCTTTGGTCAATTTACTTTGTTGAAGTCTTGAGTTGATATTTAAATTGCCCATCCCTAGATTCTATACGAACAGAATACGCCTTCGCTCAACGACGTATATGAAACTTATGTCGCTACAAGAGCTACATTGACAACTCTAGGAAAAGAAAGCACAAGGACCCTTTTGAAACTTTTTTTTCCCTAATTAAAAAGTCAAATAAAATGTGAAAATCACCCATTATCTTCCGCTTAAGTAAAATCCATCACAAAAAAAAGGGGTCTATCGGTACGAGGTAAAGATGACCTTTTGCCAAAAACAACTAAATCATTTCGAACAAAATCAATTTTTTTGTATGCCCTTTTGAATCTCGAATGAGAATATACGTTTCCTTCTCCTACATTTTTAAGTTAAACTTGACACCGCGAGCTCACCGCTATCTTCAATTGAGCATGTTGGCGATTGCATTGACAAAAAGAGAGACTCCCGTGGCATTAAATCAGACTATTCCAATCAACAAATTTCATTAGACCGGACACGTGTACAGGATTTTCATAATACATTCATGGTGCATAAACATTCGCGCACACCATTAATTTCCCATCGATATTTGACTTCAGATTGTGCAATTAATGCGTGGCGGTCGATCATAAGTTCTCTCCTTAATCTATGAAAATTAGGGTTAGGGTTTGGTGGTAAGAGGACCACTAAACCGAGTTCAATTATTTGATCAAATTGGGTCATTTTTAAAAGGAGCATATGATCTTATTGTTGGGGAGTGGAGCGATTATCGAGGCCAGATCGATCCTGGTCAAAGCCCCGACACCAGGCGTGTCAATTTGACTTTTAATAATGATATTTTCCGACGTGTGATTTTTTTAAAAAAAGCGACAGTTTCGCAGGAAGAACGTGTCGGCTAGCTTGATTCCAACCCGGTAATAACGCAATAATCCCCAAACCGAATTTTGTTTTTTTCCATTGCTTGACCGGCTAATGAGATCTCGCATCTTTTCTCATCCTCCTTTTCACATTGACTAGATAATAGCGCGTAGAGGGATCTTTTTTTTTTTGGAAAAATCGAATTGAAAATAGACGCCTCATCTTTATCGAGATTGGTTCAACGAGTGTAGAAGAAGAAAAACATTTTCTCGAAAGTGGGTATTGAGAAATTAGGTGGGACGTGAATTGAAACAAAGAAAATGAGATGAATTGTCATTGAACTCTAACCCGATGTATAATTAGGTATCTAAATACTTTAACCCAATATGCAATATTTATTCTTGAAACTTAAATTTATTCAATATCATTTTTGAATTTTCGGTACTTTGTTCGATTTAATCGTTAGATTATATGAAAATCCTCATTGTTATCTTTCTATTATTTAAAATTCATAAAAAATATTAAACATTTTCAAATAATTCAAAAACTAAAATTGAACATAAATTAAAAGTTTAGTTCATGGACGACATTACAAATTAAAATAAAGTCGATGAACTACATTGAACATATCAAAAGTTCATTGATCATATCTCACATTGAACTATAGTTTATATTATAAAAATTTTAGGATAGCGGAATTCTGATACATAAACTCTACATCATGCAAGTGCAGAATATACCACCAAGATTGATCAAAATATCCATTTATGTCGTTATCCCTTGAAATTATTTAAAAGGTGGTATTAAGTTATTCTCTTATCGCATTATCAACGCTTTAAAAAGTCAAGACGAATAAGCTGATCATCACTAGACCGATTCCAATTTTAAGGAACTCTTTCTTTTTTTTTGGGGGGCGGAGGGTACTATTATTGGAACTCTTTTCTAAAGGCATGCTTTTTGTCTTTTCTTAGTTTTTTTTTATATCATGGCATCATCAAAAGAAAGGGGGAGATGGCATGGGAGCCGTTGAACATGAAGGAGAGGATATTCGCCACCAGGGGCGAGGATCTTTTTTCTTATTTTTTTATGTTATCTCGAGGCGTATCCGTACCCTTTTGGACAACGATAATGTTACAATTCATTGCATTTTCATTTAATGGTGGGGGGTTTTCGTGCATAGGGATAGGCCAAAAAAAAGATAAGGTATTCGTGGGGGGGCTCCCCTCCGACCCACCCACCAATGGAAAAAGCTTTCGTATTTCTCCCTCCCCATTCCCCAAGACATCTTGACTTTCTCCCCCTTTTATGCCATCCGATAATTGGCTTCACGGTCATCTATTATAAAAGAAATTCTGAAAACGATGGCCCCTAATGATTACAAAAATAAGAGTATAGTGTCTGCTTATAGTATGTCACGCCTAACGTAGTTATTCAATTCTTTTTCCACTTTTCAAGCATGCGAGAACGTATAGTGACAATCCAATATACATGGAGTTCAAACATTGTGCTTAGAAGTATAAAACCAGGCAATTTCATTTCATACATTATTTATGTACTTTTTGCGACCTAAGTCGGGTATATTGGCGATAGAATATGCTCTTGCTCCAGGCTATACCAAAGGTCCATCTGTTGTGCTGCTCAACCACGATATTGTCTATCTACACAGCCACCTACAAGTTGAAGATCTCTGCTTACTTGACCTCGTTGTCTCCATCGTCGTCATGATGGCCACCAATCCGGGTGTAGACGACAATGAAACCGATTAGCACTGGGCCCATGGAAGGCCAGCATCTACCGTCGGTATCGCAATGATCTGGTTGAAGGTGACCTTGGAGAAATTAGGGTTGTTCAACTCCGTATGGTGCCACATGAAATCAATAGGATATTATAAAGGGTCATGGAGGAGAACCAGGTGGCAAAGGCATATCTATTGGTCTAAAAAATAATAATCCACCAAAAGTGAGTATAAAACTCAACAAGCAACCACTACACAATCTACACTACGCATGCCAATAACAGCAAGTTTGAGGAAGTTTAGACATAAAAAATAGAAGATTATTATGATATTGACTTGCTTGAAAATCTTTCTCAAAATTAGGATCATAAGTGGGAAAATATTTACTTTGAAAACAGTAACCCAGTAGAACTTAAATGAAATCTGAAAATGCCATTGATCATCTTTATTAGGAATTGGCTGCTTGTTACCCCTCAAGCATTTTGCATTCATCCAGCATCACGAGGACATCTAGGGGAATCGTGTTACACCTCAGGCATCTAAAGGAACTCTCTACCCCTCAAGCATCCCTATTACCACTGAGGCAATGTCGTCCCAAGGACTAGCGGCATTCCCAAATCACACTTACCCCATGGTACAACAATTCCATAATTAATTTAAACCTGATATCCACTGAGTTAATGTCCATGAATAGTTCAATATCCATCATCAACTTTCTATTGCAAGCCAGAGAAGTAATACAAAACATTTATTCAGCAGTACGGATTCAAAAGACGAGTTACAAACAAGAGTTTATTCAAACTCGATAATAAAAGGACAGCTTGCTTTTTCAATATAAATCAAGAACATTCGCTAAGTAAACGAATTCCAAAAATCACGAAACTTTAACACAATCTAAATGAGACTCTGAGGAACATCTTTCATGAAGAACTCAAGGTCTAGAGATGTTTTCTGGTGTTTGGATCTCATGTGAAAAATGATTTCAATCTCATGAATTAATCTTGGGCAAAAAATAAAATATAATTTAAAATAATTTTTCATTTTAGTTTATTTCTTTCTTTCATTTTCTTTGTCTTCCTTCCTTTGCCGATTGTTGAGCCTCGACGATAGTTGGGGACAGGCCACAAGTGAGGCTCCTCATCGGGATTTTGCAAGTTGAGCCTCGTTGGCCCACACTTGTGACCAGTCATCGACTATTGTCAAGACTCGACGAGCAAGTGGAAACAGAAAAGGAAAGAAAATGAAATAAAATAAAAATATTAAACATTTTGAGAGGTGCAATTTCTTAAAGTGTTTTCACTTCTTTAAATTTGAGAACTCATCTTCCTAATCTTATGCATGAATATTTTCGTTAGCCTAAAAGTGTTTTCAATTCGTTAATCATTTTCGGCAAACCAAATGGGCAAAAGTCCAAAAAATTAATTTCCAAAAAAATATTTTAATTCAAACAAACACCCTATAAAAGAAAAAGGGAAATTGGCCTTCCATCACACAGGACAAATTGAGTTTTCTTTTGTTTTTCCTTCCTCATCCGAATGGTTTTGCACGCTTGAGATATTTTGGCCGGCCTAATAGAATATCTTCTAAAGCGTTCAGATTTCGGACGCTGCCTTTTCGTGGGGGGCCTAAACCTTGCTTTCGTCGAAGCCCGGCGTAGGCGGCCGCGGAAAAAGTCAAGGTCGTAGGTCGGACAAGAGTGAACGGAAGGAGAGGAAAAAGAAGGGAAGAAAAGTTCGATTTGGACGAGGTTTCGGGACACGTGGAATTGTCACATCAAGCAATTGCTAGTCATTTTCTTTTTCATCAATACTCGATCGAACGAAACGTCGCGACCATTTCAAACCGTTCTATGTAAAAAAGTTAGGAATCTGATGCTATCAGATTGATAGGTTATTCGATGAGGCTAATTAGTGCCTAGAGGATCGACAACCCGTAAAGGTGCCTTTTGGAGAGAGTGATTGGGATGGCAATGGCGTGTGACTGACAGGAACATTTACTCAGGGTGTTCTGCTTTTAACAATCCATTTTCCAATTAGGAATATATTCCGATCGAACAATTTCTTATAGAATTACGATAATGAGTGTTGATTATGGCAGTTGTCAAGCATGAGAAAATTTTTGATAGTCTAAGTGTTAATTATATAATGATACGAAAAGGACAACCTTGAGAATTGTGGTGTACTTTTTTTATCATTTGAATCCCATTTTGTGAGTACGATAATAACCACGTGTGTGGCATCTAAGGAGCAAGACCCGTTAACCTAGAACGTATCTATTAGGGCGTGCATGGTTGTGTTTATTTTTTCTGTTTATGAACAATTTTTTTTTCTTATTCTGAAAATAAAAAAAGAACAAAAACGGGTTTATTTGTGTTTTTGTTCAAAATCTATTTTTTGTTCGAAACAAAATGAAACGGAAATAAAAAAAAAAAAAAGTTATTTTTTTATTCAAAAACACTTTTGAAGAACAAATTTTCTCACTCTTCGTTTTCTTCTCTTTTTTTTCTTCTTCTTTTTTCTTTGGCCGATCGTCGGCCTCAGCCATGGTCGGCGATTGGCCGTCGAAGGCCAGTGACCTTGTCGGAGCGTCGCCGACCCCTGTCGAGGCTCGACCTCTTCTTGGCTAGGCGAGCTCGGGCTCACCTAGATCCGGCGAGGCCGAGCTCGCCCGGACACCGGCGAGGCTCAAGCTCGCCGAATTTGGGCGAGCCCGAGCTCGGCCAAAAAAAAAAAAGCCTCGCCAAGAAAAAGGAAAAGTAAAATAAAAATATTAAAAAATTAAAAGAATCCCCATTATAAATTTCGGCATTTTTTATTTTGGCATGGCCGACAATCGGCCAAAAAAAAAAAAAAAAAGGAAATTTTAAAATAAAAATATTAAAAATTTAAAAGAAACAAAAAAGAATATAAATTTATCAAACGTGTTTCTATTCATTTTTTATCGCAATTAAGACAAGTTTACCAAACGCGTCTTTCTAGTCAAAAGTGATTCCTCTTGCGAAACAAAAATAGTTTTCTATTTCCAGTTTTTTATTTTTGTTTCTGTTTTTCGGAACAATTTTTAAAGAAATACAAACAAACGCACCCTTAGTAGTTAACCCGATTCCCTTTAAATTTCCAAGGGTAAGTAAATTTCGGACATCAAACTTCAGTAGGTATAGATATTCGGACACGGTCAACGAACAAACAAATACCGAATGAGTTAAATTAAAGTACAAAATAACCACTCAATAAAAAAATTCGGGAGATTTATAATCGTAATTAAATGAATGATATCTTGCAAAAGGAATTGGCCCGTGTTGGTTTTGTTGACCCTACTATTTCATCCTTTTTTTCTTGCGAGAATATGCATCTCCGAAGGATAAGGCCCTCTCCCGTTGGGATGCTTTTAACTCAATACTGATGGGGCCGGTAAAGGTAGCCGAGGATTGATAGACGCAAGCAGTCTCATTCGCGACGACAAAAAACTTCTTCCTTGCATTCTCGATTCGTCTCGCTTCCGGCTAGGATTCGCCCCCTCTCCCCGGGCGCCCGCCTCGTTCGATGCCATTGGTTTTTAGAGAATTGTAACATCGCGAATCGGCGATCGAAGCTCTTCCTATTGAGTATTTCCTTCGACCGAGGATGAACCCGGTCCACACTAGTTTTCATCGGGCCGAACCCGGAAAGATTTAACCTTTAAATTGGACCGAGCCTAGACAAGCTACCCTCCTAAATGGGCCCATGTAGCCCAAATAGGCCCAGCCCAAGCTTGCCCAGGCTTGTATGTGAGTGCGTACAGAGGAGCCCACTATGCTTATTTGGGCCGGGCCCATTTGGTAGACCCGGCCCGGCCCATTGATTGCGTTGCCTCCATTTGTTCATTCTTGGGAGGAGAGAGAGAGAGAGAGAGAGAGAGATGGGAATCGCGAGCAAAGCAGGGGATCTGGCGTTCAAGTCCTTCACGGCGGCGCTCGGCGTCACCACCGTGTACCTGACGGCGACCTTCTCCGTCAACCTCTACCGTGGTATCGCCTGGCACAATGCTAACTCGGTACGCTCCCCCACTCCCGCCCTGCCGGATTCGCTCGCGCCTATCTCGCCGAATCCGCCGCCGTGAAGCCGAAGCTCCGGCTAGGGTTTCGTCTCGGTTTCCCCCTCGATCGCGGCCGCGCGATCGGCGGAGGATCGTGCGCTCGAGCTGTCGTCGCGTGTGATTGATTCTATGCGATTTTGCTTGGTCTCTGTTGATCTCTTTGAATACGCCGTATGTTATGCTTAGTTGTTCTGAGAGTAGGTTGCTTCGGTAGCGAACCGGGGAGTGGAATTGAACTGGTTGATGGTTAGCTTAGAACTCGAGGGTAAGATAAGAGTGCTGCGATGAGCCGCGGGGTTAGCGAGGAAGATGTACGTGAGCGAACTCGCGTTCGGTTTCGACGTGTTCTTTTTTCGAGCCTCTCGTTGTTGATAATTTGAATTTCGACAATCTTGTCTCGATACTGACTGAAAGAAAAAAAAAGGAACAGAATAATTCGTCTTGTTGTTCATCAAGAGTGAAGTGGGAGTGGGTAGTGGAGAGGAGTTTTTCTTTTGCACTGATAATTCGGTCCTTAAGTTGATCTGTCAAACTCGGTCGCAATCTTATGAATGTATTGACGCATTTTGTGCTGTTCGAAATGAAAATTTTTCAGTTTACTGGAAAAGCAGAGAAGAATGCGAGATTTATTGTAGTGCGATTTCATGTATATATTCTGCCAGAAAATCTTTTCTCATCCATGGTCCTGAGATTATGTGCTTGCTTTGCTTGTTGTTGCGTGAGCAAGTTTCTATTTTGCGATACCTTCCTATGCAATTGATTCTTCTATAGAGGGCAAATCAAGTTTTCTAATATACCTCATAGGTGTAGGCCATACCTAAGTACCCCGACAGTTGCTGCAGGAAAGAGAACTCCTGCCAAACGTATATCATATGGAAATTAAATGTGAATATTGGCTGTTTTTTTTTTCCCCATTGGGGGTGCCCTTATTCTTCTCATCTCTTGTCCTGTTGTTTCCAGACTGATTAATCTAGCATTTTATCGAGATATTGAAATGTTTGCTGTTATATAGTCATTGAACATGGAGCTTTGAAGTTCCAGAGATCAGGCTAGGGATGATGAGACGGCACATGTATCTTTGGGACAATAAATGAGTGCCTATGTTTACCAGCATTGTTTTGCTGGATGAGTTGTCAAAATCTAGTCATTGCATAATTGCATTTTTGTTACTTGGCTCTGAATGCTCAGTCAATGTAGTTATGCTGAGGATTTGCTGTTTCTAAATGCATTCCAGTATTGGTCAGTCTCAGTCAATTGCTTTTCGGTGTGTTCCCATGGGTATTATCCATGATTCATATGCTTTTGGCCTTTCTGTTTTTCAGTATTTTGCAAATGTGTCCTTATGGTGGAGTTGAAGTTGGACCTTATGTCTCCTTAGAATCTTGTAAAATGGTGACATATTGATGATGCATTACTTGCATAAATGCTTGCAGATTTGAAGATTATGGGGAAGTCTCGTTCAAAAGAAACTCTATTCTTACATATTTCCTCAATTTTGGCCACTGCAGAAAAAAGATGAGCAAGGCTCTAACGGGGGATAACTTTTGTCAGTACTGCCAATGTACATGCGCATGGAGCAGCTTCGATTGCCATACGATTTTTGCACCTGCAATGTGATCCATCGAGTTGAAGCATAAATCCTGCCGCTTTGGTGAGGAAGCCATTGGCTTTATGCAGCTAATACTTTTTGTTTCTAGGCACGTTGAACTGCTAGTGATATTCTTATAGGTGGTTATTTTTGGGCTGGTATTAAATAACTACTCTTTCTTCCATGGATGCCCATTTTGATTGTTGCCATTGAATGACAAGATAGTCATTCAAAACATCATAAAATAACAGACCATCCATGTCGATGGAAGAGGATTAAATGAGAGCATTAGTACTATGATTCTATTTTGACTATGTTGCTGCTGCTACTATTACCTTCGTATTATTGTGGGATATCTCCTGCTAGTATCTTGTCGGTTCAGTCAGGAGAAGGGCATTGATCTCCCACCACCATCTGGGAAACTATGAATCTCTAATCAGTTCCCTTTCAATCAGTCGGACTACGTTTCGTATTGGATCGATCATATACATAGCTTTTTCGCAGTCGAATTGCTTTGAAAAGGCGTTCTCTCTTTCCCGTCGTCCATAGAGGAACTGGACGTCGACCCTCTCCTGTTTCTCATTTTCACTCTCGGCTCCGGCCTGTTGCTAAACCAATGAATTACAAAAGGGTTTCGCGTACGAGACAAGTCGATAATGTTGGTGAACGGGTTGAAGCTATCACTAACTATTTATATCTTGACAATAATTTTGTTCAAGACAAGAGTGCCTTCCAAGGCCTGTGCCGTTTCTAACTATTTCTTTAGCTGAAATTGGACAAAGAGGATATGACGCGGGGGAATTCGAGGGAAAATGGTCCAGACTCTATTTATATCGATAATAATTTATATGTAAGTATTTTTGTGGATCATGAAATGGTTTTCATTCTTTCATTTTTATAAATAATTAAAACAATAATTTCTAGAAAAAAATTCAGTTTTGGCAATATGAAAACGGACAATTACGGTACAGTCCAGCCATCACAAATGCTGTGGGCTGTCTCCCGTTGGGACGGGGAAACCGAGTCAAAGCGTCGGTCTGGCGTCAACCGAACGACGCCGTAAGGATCAGAACATCCTCGCGTATTTACCAGCCGACCCCGCCGGTTTGCCCCGTAAATCGCACGGAAGCCCGAGGGCAAACTCGTAATTCGGCGCCCGCACGTGTGCCAGCGTCCGCCCGTGTGGGGTTTTCTGTCCGCCTTCGAGTCAGAGCGAAGGAGCGCCTGCAAAGAAGAGATCGAAGCTCAGAGGAGAGACAGAGAGAGAGAGAGAAGAGAGAGGAAGGTCGCGGTTTCGGTCTTGTTCGTCCGCAAGTCTCAGCCTTTTGCGCTCCGTCGCCGTCGCCGCCTCGATTCCTTGAAGGGTTCTTGGTTCGAAGGCGAGAGGAGAGGGATAGACAGAGGGTTCGAATGCTTTTGCTCGGTGGGGAATCGGCGGGGATGGTGGTTTCCGATGCGGTGGCGAACGCTTCGTCCCTTCCTGCGGTCCCCATCTCCAGGGACTTCGCCAAGAAGAAGAGGGTAGGCTCTATTTTCACCTGTCAATGCGGGTGATGTTATGGGTTCCGCGCGGTTCGTTCTCTCATGCGGTCCTGTGGTGATTTTGTTGTTGTTTGGATTTGTTGCAGGCCAACAGGTCGGCCAAGCTGAAGCGGTGCAAGCTCGACGCCCGGCGGGAGCAGTGGCTTTCTCAGGGTACGCATTCTAATTGAGCCGGTGTGTTTTTTTTTTATTGGTTTTTGCTTCTCTGTTTTTGTCTGGATTTGCTGGATTGGTAATGCGCGGCCAATTGGGCGTTTGAGAAATTTCGTTCTGGGGTTATCGGCTTTGGTATTGGCGGGTTTCTGGATCCTTCGCTTGCCTCTGTTTCGGTTGTTTATTCGTGGAATGTTGTGCCCCTGTGCAGTGAAGAAGAAAGGAGGGAAGGAGGCTTGGGACGGCTGTCATGGGCGGGGGAATGAAAGTTATTGCTCGATGGGGAATGGGGACGTGACGAGGGTGGCAGATGCGGAGCGTTATGGGTCGTTTGACCGGGAGAGTGATTCCGAGTTTCGGTCGGACAGACCTGTTGGTTTTAATATTGTGCCAGGTAAACATGAATCGGGGTCCAGCTATGGCGGTAGCAGCACCAGCTGCAGCAGCAGTGCCGGTTGCTGTTCGGGGAGTATTACGGAAGAGGAGGATGGGAATGACGATTGCTTGGATGATTGGGAGGCAGTGGCTGATGCCTTGGCTGCTGATGATGACCGCAAGACTCCGCCCTTTGACCCATCTCAGGAAGAAAAATCTACTGGTAGATCAGAGTCTTGTGGTGTGATCCCAAACGATTCTGAAAGATCAACGTGTGAGGGTTTGAGAACGGGTTCAAAGTTTGCTCTGGTGAATTCCCGAGCATGGAGACCTGACGATGCTTTCCGGCCACAGAGTCTGCCCAATTTGTCAAAACAACACATTATTTCCAATTCAAGTCGGTGTCATGATGATGGCGGAGTCCCCTGGTTTTGCCCAGGTGTCTTGCCGGCACCTACTTCTTGTCCCATTTGCTTTGAAGATTTAGACTTAACAGACTCTAGCTTCTTGCCTTGTTTTTGTGGGTTCCGTCTATGCCTTTTCTGCCATAAGAGGATTCTTGAGGAGGACAGCCGCTGCCCAGGTTGCAGAAGGCCCTACAAGCAGGATCCTGTCAAAGCAGAGGGGAGTTTGCAAGGTGACCTGGGAACTACCTGTTGACTCATTTTTACAGCAACGCCTAGCTCTTAGGAATTCTGTCCTGTTATAAACGACGAATTTGGTCTGTACTTCTCTGATGTCTGTTCAGCCTTTAACTAGGTTTAATGTCTGATTTTCATGGACGTACACATGTTGTTTTCGAGTATCTGAGATGAGTTGCTTCTTTCGAGAGTGAGTTAGGTTATCCTTACCTGTAAGAAGGATGTCCTGTTGTAGAGGACTCGTTTTGCTATGTGAATGTGCGAGGCGGTATGGGAAATTCAAAAGGCATCAATGGGTTCCTTTCATCAAATAGATCCTCTCCCTTCCAATTCTATGTTATGCAATTTTCGGCTCTTTAACTACTAGAGGCTACCGTTGATTTATGTTGTCGAAGAAACTGAGACTACCTTGTACTAAGAATTGATCAAGTCCGACAGGAAATGAATTTGAGATGCTTTATGACATTTGTTTTTTGATCAATAGATCTGATTCTCCGAGGGCACAAATTTGAATGATAAAATATTGCCCCACCTTGCTCTGGATGCATAGAGAAAACTTGGCTTCTGAATGAAGCACCTTATGCGATGATATTTGGGGGCTCATGTGTAATGCAACGGACAAAAGGGTTATGATTAAATGACATAACATTGAGCAAAGAAATGTTACCCAAAAGCTCAGTTAATGATGTGCTACTTAAGAGTCAAAAACAACTGAATATGTCCCCTTGCAGCATTCCTTAAAAAGAAAAAAATGGCATGATGAATGTCAGGATTCTTGCAGCGTTCCTCAAGAAGAAAAAAGTGGCATGATGACTGTCAGGTTTCTCTCTTTTATTCGACAGGAAATGTTTTTAAAACTTCACCAGACAGGCACTTAAATTATCACATAAACATATCATGCGGACTTTTCTGGCCGGGTGGTATCAACCTGTACTGGATTTTCACGGGTTGGTTGAACTCCTATTGGGTATATAATGGCTTTCTCATAGACTTGAGCTAGTTCGGGTATGCATAAGCTGATAATATCATGCATTCTCCTACGTAGCTCCAAAGTACAGAGCGGTTGGTAGACCCAGTTTTGATCTTAAGAGATGTTATCACGGGTTGACAGTGGTCCCGCATGCTAAACAATATCGACCTAAGCACACATTGAGTCAACCTTTTGCATCATGCTAGAGGTTACTTCTTGCAATCATTACGACTGTCTGGTTTTATTTCCGCAAGTTAGCAAGATCATTCTAGGGAGAGAGCTAACTTACTACTACTGAATGATGAACGAGAAGTTTTAATCTTATTTCTTCCCAATAGGGTCTAGCATTTCCAACTATTCTCTACAACTTTCTTTTGTCACCTATTTATTGCCTGAAGCTGTAGCATGATTCAAAAATCATCCTCTGATTCACTTGAGGATGCTGTCATTGGTGGGTATGTCATGAAGCGGAAGGATAAGTTCTGGAACTTCGATGGACTTCTTGGAGGTGGAGATGGCGGCGGGGATAGCCCTTCATTTCTGGCCACATTCTTCTTCTGTATTTTCTGAGTGATGTCCCTTTTTACTCGATCGACCATCTCGAGGAAATCTTTCACGAGAAGAAACAATTGAAGCGGTTGTGTCCCCTTTTCTTTATAAGCTCCCACTTGATAAAAGTCCGTGGTCCGCTTCAGAAGCTCCAGGACCCTTGCTTGCTCCTCTCTGACCACCTTGAGCTCCTGATCACACTCTTCTAAGAATTCTTTCATTTCCCTTAGGTAGCCTCCACCTTCACCATTATCAAATGTTGCCACAAGATTCCTAATTTCAGCAACACGGCTTGAGAGAGAGGAACACATATTGAACAAACTTTCGTATTCAATAGTAGCTGCTCTTCTGACATTGGAAAGTTCTGCGTTTAGATTTCCTAGCACTCCCAATCCTAGCATTAAACACTCTTTCTGATCCACCATATTGTCGTCTGAGTCAGCACCAAATTGTCTGCTTCCTTGGCTGCTAGTTCTGCAGATGTTATGATTCTTGTTGATCAAGCAACGTTTTCCCTCGGAATGGGCAACCTGTTCGACTACAAAGTGCAGTAGAGTTGTCTTTCCATCAGTGCTTTTAATGTCAGAAAGCTTTCCAAGGGCATTTAGGTTGAAACCTTGTGCATTGCCTCTGGCAGTTCCAGCATTCAGGCGGTTTCCTGCCTTGAGAACAGCTTCGAGAAGTTTGAATAAGAGGCCCCGACTTCTCAGCTCCTTGCACCCCAGTTCAAGCACTTGCAAGGATTCCTTCAGGTAAAGGACCTCTGACTCATAGTTCCCCCGAAAAAGCATTGCATTAAATCGGGTGAAGGCCGAAGGAACGGCTCTCAGGATGTGGTAGAAAAAGCATTCTGCATCTGCAAGCTTGGTTGGGTCTCCATTAAATTGAAGCATCTTAGATTCTTCTTCTTTGGTGGGAGTCATTTTGGTGAGTTTCTCAAGCACGTCACCGCTGAGTCCATGGCCCTCAAGGAGGGCATAGACAATTTCTTGACGGGATATGGCAAGTGATTTCAGTACAATTGCATTGTTTTGGGACTTCCGGGGTTCAAAAATGAAAATTCGGGATGACAAAGCAGAGTTGGGCCCGACTGAAGATGATTGCATGTTATTCATTCTCTTTTCAGTGGATCCGGGATTCAATTCAGTGTATCCAAATAACATTTCAATTAGCTCATCATCAAATCTGGATTTTAGAGAAGACTGCCAATTAGCAGAAGTGAAAAGCAGGTTGAAACATAATTTTTAGGAAAATGAAATGAGTCAAATATCATATCAAAATATTAGGAGGACGTGTTACCGCAATGATCCATCGTTAATCTGATCCCACACCACCGAGTGATCGACATTGGAGATGACTTTGTCCCAATGCAATGGCTTGAGCTTCGTTGGGCCATGATCTGCCCCTCCTGAGCTTTCTTCTCTTGGATTGCATGTCCTGCTTTCATCTGTCGCTTTCCCTCTTGGCGCCGGTGGAGGTTTTGTTGATGAGAACATGACGCCTGCTCCTGCTTTTGGGGGAGGTGGTGGCGGTGTTGGTATTGCTGGACCTTTTCTTTTAGGTGGGATTAGGGGTCTCAGTGGCCGTGATGTTGGAGGTGGAGGCAGCGCCAGCGGCGGTGGCAGCAGTGGTGATGGCGGTGGTGATGGCGGTGGCCGCAGTGTTGGTGGAGGGGAGGGGGTGGGGGTAGAGGAGGTGATGCTGTCATTTGCTGCATTGACGTATAGGGGACTGAAGCCGGAGATGGTCCTGCAGTAGGAATGGCAGGCTGAGGAGGCGAAGCATGTAGCTTTGGAGCTGGATCTTTCAGGGTCAGTTTTCCTGGTTGCTCGAAAGTACTTTCATACGACGATTCGTAGTCTTTGTAGATTGGATGCACATTTTTCCGTTTTGATGCAGACTGTCCTGAACTTTCCGTCAGGCAACACGCTCGTTTCTCCTCTTCATGTTCTTCATAACTAGGATTATCGAACGTCTTTGAGAAGCAGCTCCTATGTTGGCCTTCTTCAAGTTTCCTCAGATAAAGCACATCCACACCACCCTCATCAACAATCAATCCTTTCACATTCTTACCTAGTTTCCCGAACATTTTGTCGGCGACATCTTCCTGCCGAAAGCTCCTGTCGGTCCTACTTCTCTTGACACGTCCAGCAACTAATTTCCAGGACACCCAGAAGAAGATAGCAGCTACGACTAGGGTTCCAACCGCCGTACCGATAACAGCCTTGACGATGGAATGATCAGCCGATGGCGATGATGGAGGCGATGACATCCTGCGAAAAATGTTTTTTTGCATGCTACAAATTGTAAAGAAGAGCGATACAGAATTTCAGATGGAAAACACAATTGCGCTAAACAATGAGCACAGACTTGTGACGAGAGGATTTTTGTTGTCTTGGTTCTAGCCTTCAAGTGAAAACATCGTAGGAATTGTGAGCTTGCACACTTTGTTGTCGGCTGCTGACAGTTCCAATGAAGATTAGTTCTTTGTAGTTGGTTGGTTTTGTTCTCTATTCATTTTAAATGACTGCAGAGTCCTTGTTTTCTGGAGGTAACAATGATCGCGAGTGTTATAGACTTGTCATAATTGTGCCGACTGCTAACTGCTGGATTGTCAAAAATTATCTTGCGGTCCTGCCTCCTTTCATTGGAGTTAACGAACAATGCATAAAGCTTCGAGGTGAGAGGCCAAAGTATTTTGGAATGCCTCGTGTTTTATTGTTTTTGTTCTCTTCCTTCTGTTCATTGTGGACATTTACTCGGAGCTGTTTCCATCAGTTCCAGCAACTCTTGAGCTGGAGTTTTCTTCATATGCTCGATTTCCATTTATGTTTCGATCAATACATGTTTATTAACAGCTAGGCATGCGCTCGAACTTATCCGGCGGCAGCTAAATGACAACATTCCACATGGCATGAGGGGCTTGCTTGCTTCTGTCGTGCTGCTGATTTGGTGAATTAATCGTTTATTAATGAGTCGCAGCACTTGTGGTGGAGGTAATTTGGACTGTCAATTTTCAGATCACTTCCCATGCTGTTGCTAATAAGATAAATGAATGTTTGTTGATGCCACGGATACATTGGTAATCTGCCTTTGACGTTTAATGCTGGTGTAATCCGCTCGTCCACACGTTCTTTTCACACCATAAACACCGTCCTGTTCTAGTTCTTGACTTTATTCAAATATCGAATCTCCATTCTCTCTCTAGTTTTGATGGTAACACCATAGTTGGGTGAAAGATCAATTTACATGAATAGCTACGTTTGCATTCATTGGCATTCATATGGACCTGTGGTGGTTGATAGATGAACTGTTGAGCATCTAATGACGGCCTGAAATTGACAAGCATGTATTGAATTCTGCAATGACAATTCAGGCTTTGGTAGATGGGTCTTACAACTACTGATGAGACGAGAAATAATTTGAGATCAGGTTTGCGGACATAAAAGACGATTGGGAAGATTTTGCTGGTGTGGATAGGTGAAAGAGATCATATTATATTTACTGAACAAAAGGTGCCATTCCTAGCCATGAATATGCCGATCATCGGCCAAAAAACAACAATAAATCAAATTATGGTATATACGAATGAATATCCTCAAGCTTGATGATGTATCTTAAGCCTCTTTGATGAAGACACGGCTATAGATGGCGGTGAAGAATCGGACGATGAAGATGAGCACACTGCCCAATTGCGACTGCACAGGGGTGACACCGGCGATGGAGCATGATTTTCGCTGTCGTCGTTATCATTATTTTCTTCGAGTCTTCTCTTGTTGATTCTTCTGTCCGGGCAAACTTCTCCCCCACCCATCACGAAATTTTTCAGGCGCTGAACATCGGACAGTTGCACTGGCTTCGCAAGAAATTCCTCTGCTCCTTCCTCTAGACATCTATCCATCAAGCAAAAAAGATCTTCACAATTAGAGAAACTTCAAATAGAAATTGCAGATGAAGTATTGATCATCTCGTGCTACACCCCGAATTTCAAGGTACTATTTAGACAAAACCGCAACTTCAGTCAATGATTTCAGACCAGTATCAAACATCGAATAGCAATCAATCAATCGATCTGTCGAATAATCATTCCTATTTGTTTTGAGCCAGATCATCATATTGTTTCATTTCTAATGCAAATGACAATCTCTTCATATCAATCTCATGGATACAAGACTTTTCATGACTACTGTAGAAAGTTCCCTCAAATGAGTCAATTCTGACATTTGGTTTATAAACTACAATTTTCATATGGCGAAGAGTTTATCTTTGTAAACTTCAAAAAGCATAGAGTGAAACAATACCGGTTAATACGGGCGAGGATTCTTTCGGAGGACATGATAACCACCGGCGTTTCTTTGAAAGCTGATGATTCCTGTTCAGATTTACAAAGAAAATCTCAGACCCTTTTTCTTGGTTTTCTTATATGCCATCTTCAGAACAAGACTTTGCTGATCTGAGAGATTCAATTCTCCTAAAATCGAAATATCACTGACCTTGATCTTCTTGAGAAGCTCATATCCAGTCATGCCCGGCATGGAGTAATCAGTCATGATCAGATTAACCTTCAGATCCTGTTGATGTTCAAGAACGAAGAATCAGCACTCAAACTCTTGCTTAGCTCAAACAACAAACCATTTCTTCAGACAAGCAAAACTAGCCTCCAAAAGCATCATAAGCATTACTACATAGAACACAATTTCTTCTCGCTAAGGCTAATTTCACTTTTGCTTTCCTGTCATTTTCTAATCAACCAACAAGACAAAGCAGGCACAGCGCAGATGAAGAAACCTTGAACATGAGCTAAACTTGGTTCTTACATCAAGTCCAACAGAGCTCTTCTCTCCATCCAATCCCAGAAACTGCAAAGCCCTCAATCCACTATCAACAGCCGTAACTGCAGATTCAAATGCCCAAAAGGATTCAATTTAACATAATCAAATCATACCCAGAGCAGGATAAATCAAGAAAATTTGAACCAAGAAACACAGACACCCACCTTTACAAGACAATCTCTTAAGCAGCTTCTCAATGACCTTCCTATCCACAAGGCTATCATCCACCGCAAGAACATGCAGCTCCTGACCCGACCCACCACACAAGTCGACCTCCGCCGGCGACTGCTGCCGGAGAATTTCGCCGGCCATCGTCATAATGATAACTCGCAAGGAAAAGATAGAGCAAAGAGCCTTTCCTGATGTAGATGAAACTGTACGAACGCACGATTTCTTGTTGAGGGGTCTCAACGAATGAATGAGGGAGAACGTGGGATATCACAGTGACGGGTCTTTATAGCAGAGGAAGTGGGAAAAGAAAGGGCGAGAGGAAAAAACCAAGAAAAAGAGAAAAAGAGAAGATCTTGGGGCGATTTCGCCTTTCCAAATGAATGGAAGGGGAGCAGATAAAGGCAGAGATTCTCAGAAAGATCCTATTTTTTCCCTTCGCGATATCTTGGCAAAATCTACCGGCATTATATCCCACTTGTCCCTTGTCCTTTCAGACAAATCTCCGTTCACTGTTCCCCTGTTTTTACTCTCTCTCCTCTGTCAAAAACACTTGACAGACGGACAGACAGAACGCATCCATGTAAAAAAAAATCTCACCTCCTCTGTTTCCGTGCTCATCGATTGGGGTTTGTGTGCTGCTCCCTGTGCATGGATTTTGGAGCCGAGATTTGCTTCGTTGTGGACGCACGGCATTGGATTATCAAGAATAATTAAAGAAGAAAGGGTAGGAAAACAGGGGCGGCAGCAGGTGTCATGGGCAAAAAATGACCCTCGATTCTTGCTTTTTCCGAGCTTTAAAAAGGATCGAACTTTAACGCGGGGGAGATGAAATTTTGCATTTTGACTTCTGGTGGCGATGGCGATACGGGAAAGCCTTCGGATCCGATGGAAAACGAGGTGACAAGATGAACGGGTCCACCATAAGATTTTGCTCGGATCTTGTCATGTTTCTCTCGAACAGGGACGGCAGGGTATTTTCAGAAACCAGGTGTTCAAACGTGAGGGCTGGCTGCGGCAAAGAAGGGTTAGAAATTGGAAATTTTTTCAAAAAAATTAGGACCATCGAAATTGGTAATCCCTGTTTTTTTTTTCCTTTTAATTACGATCTGTGTCGTGTTGAATTTAAATTAAAGAATATAAGAATAGCATATTATGTCGCTTCTTGTACAATAATCGAATTTCGCGACATGACGAATCTAATCAGATGTCGTCGTCGTGCGATTAATCTGTACTTAAAATGTTTCAATCGGATTAATTTTTATGGATGTACACAAATTAGTCTATTCACACACATGGAATAAGAATCCACCTACATGGTGATAGGTAACTAAGTAAGATTTTTTTTTTTCCATAAATTAGTTAATCAATAAATTGTCATGTTGACAAGTCATTTGCCAACTCTAACCCTTTGCACTTTTAATGTATACAAAATATGATCAATATGTTTTAATAATTTTTTCCGTACAATGAAATACCTTCTTTGGAAGTCATTATCAATTTTTATTAGATGAAACATATTCTATACCTATTTCGAATAGAAAATATTACAGATAGATAAGAAAATCAAGAACTTCACTTCAAATGAAATCTAGTGTACACAAACTATATAGATATTTAATTGACGAAGTGGCCTGAAAATATAAAAATGTAATGTCAAAATTTAATCGACGACGATGAGCCCATAGGAATTATAGTAAAGATACACATATGAATATAATCGATCACATGGATCTAGAAACTACAATTAAGAAAGACACTGAAATTTGATTGATGAGACAAATCTAGAAATTATAATTTATAGTGCAAGAATTTAAAGATAAATGAAAAATAAGATCCTTGTTTGTTTGTTTGCATGCGAGGGTTCTGAAGAATACAAACGCATGCAAACAAATGCTATGAATAGAGACTACAAAAAGGACGTCAACCCCACTTTCTCAATGGTTTCATCGGCTCCATTACCTTTCTTTGATGATTGTACCCGAGATTGTCGACTCAACTTTTTGTCGATTTTCACAAATGACCAAATATTGTTTCGACCAAGTCCATCACACGTCAATAATGACCAAAATTGATCTTTTTTTTTAATTGTACACGGATATAATCTAACATCTCTCATGCCAATGATACGGGCTAATCAGTTTAGGATCGAGACCGTGTGACGATTTAGATTTTTTGGGATAATTTGGGGATCGTTGGAGTGCCTAAGTCAAGCCTTCATTGGATCGATCACTTAAGCTCATTTGAATAATAAGAGAATGAAAGTTTCTAAAGATAAAAAGAATGTAACTGAAATGATTGAATGGATATAACGAGTGAAAGGCATATTTTCTTATATTGGAGGCCATCCGATTATAATCAATGATTGAGATTACATCCGGTAGATGAAATTGCATCTCTCCACCTTATCAACTACCGACATTTATTTTTAGAGAGTTTTAAATCTCGGCGCAATTATCGTCTTGCCCATCTCTAGGAATATTACAAAAGCTCTCAAGTGAGTTAGGTAGCCTTCTTCGATTTTGCACGGTCTCGTGATCATGGAATTCTCAAGTCCGTGACACGGGCATACTACACGATTACATCATTCGATTCCAAAATCCCCACATCCATATCGCGTGGTCGTCCGGAATGGGCTGCATTTTCTTTCCTGTATGAGCCGGACGAATTTCCCTTCCGATCATGTCTCCTAATGTTGGGCTACATCGCTAGCGGACAAAACTCATCCGAGAAAAAGAGATATATGCCTTGGATACGGACCCCGGATGGACCTTTTCCAGCACTTCTTTTGAAGCACCCTAGAGGACCGGAACTCAAATCGCCATGTGAAAGAAATCCCAGAAAGCCAAATCCCAAATCTAAGTCCCAAATCCAAATCCAATCATTGGATCCTTCACCGCTAGATTTAGATGCCCCGCATAAAGAGCCAGAGCCAGTGGAACCTGATAAAAAAAAAGGGTAAAAAAAAAAAGGAGGGGTCCTCTTTAACAGGTGTGAAAGCTGATCGTGGAAAAAAAAATTAATTTAGAAAAGAAAATGGAAAATATATATATATACACAAATAATAGAAAATGGAAAGGAAGAAAAAGAAGGCGAAAGGGATGGCTGCGGGTTTTGACCGGGGTCAAGACATGGACTTGGCGAGCGTGTGGTTTGGTGGAGTCCCATGTGGCGGCTGTCCAGAAAAATTTAAATGAAAATTCGGCATAAAAAAAATAAATAAAAATAAATAAAGAAATAAAAGAAGACAAAGTCCGATGTGGGATGGGTCGCGATCCTGGGAGATATAGAGCGATATGCTTCGCGCAGGGACCATATCTTTCGATCTTGCGTCCAACGGGTCGGTAGCGGTAGGTCCCATGGATCTTCGCCTATTTCGATTATTCAACTAATAATCCTATTTTTTATTTCTAAACTCACTTAGATATAAATCTAAGGATCTCTTGACGATGATTTTTAATTGCAAAAAGATAGAACATTTAAGTAATACATCTAGCATTCGTTTAATAATTTAAGTTTTTTTGAACAATTGATAGTAATCTTATAAAATTCTATACAATATTATTGCTTCAAGGTCCATTTACTTTCGTAATTATATTTCTATGCTTGGTGGTTGATTTTTTTTTTTTTTTTTTTAATTTATGGTAGGGCTAGAATGAATTTATGTCTTGTGCTTTTTGTTAATTGATTTTCTTTCAACGAGTCGCATCGGCCAATTTATAATGAATTAATGTTGTGTTAGATTCTTCGGCCACATAAATCACTAATGATGCTTAAGTGAACGATTAATAACTAAAGTAACGCTCAAATGATTTTATTTTTTTTGGTCGGTACACTCAAGTGATTGAAGGAAAAAAAATTATGGTACCCAAGTGAACATTGCATGAAAATTATCATACTTATAATGTTTGTATCACATTATTAACTTCATACTTTAGAAACATAATTGGTATGACTTAGAGAAAGCATGAGACAAGGTCGAGGATGTGTTGGCTGATGTTTTCCTTTTATTTTTGTAATGTGTATTTCCTTATCCAAAGACCAGATAGTATAACTTAATTCGCTATATCTCATTGTTATTTTTGGACGGTAGTCTAAGATAGATGTCCATAAACTTTATCATTATTATCGGAAAATGACTTCCCCCACGAAGCCCCGGTTATGTTTCTACTTACATTAAAAGTCTTGATCATTTAAACAAAACTCTTGAGTCACGATTTAGGTAAATGTTAACCAAGCCATGTCCACTCGTCAAAAAAAAAAATCAAGTCACGAGACATATAAAAAAAAAATGATTGGTCGCCTAATTTTTCAATAGTAGTATTTACATATTCAAAGCATGATTACCGTCTCTGAAATTTTGTTTATATACATATAAGAAGACTCTTTTAAGAGCTTCTCCATATTTTCAGCTCCAAGCAGTAGCTGGAAAGACAAAAACAAGAGTTGAAAGAAGAAAAGTAGTTAAAATGGAACGCGGTTTTTAAAGTTCAACCAGATGTTCTCCATTTTCGTGTAACGAGAACTAGAGAGAGAAAAAAAAGAGAGATGGAGATTTGCATCGTGATATGGATTCTCACGAGTCACGTCGAGTCGAGACGACGTCGCATTCTCGACCTCCATCTGCGGAAGCCTCTCCAAAGCTTCAGCTTCGCCTCCATCTGCGCCTTCGGCGGTGTCGAAAAAGAGGGAGCACCGAAAGCGATCCGAAAAAGCTCATCACCTGACCGATCGACGGCGGGACGCGATGGTAATGATTACGCGGCGTCGGTGTTTGCGCCATCGATCGGGTGGCGAGATCGGATCGGATCGGATCTCGCGTGGGAATGCGCGGACTGATTTGACGGAGCTCCCGATCTTTGGACCGCGCGGTGGGAAGCGACGTGTGCTTTTTTCCGACGACGCGCCTCTGCTGCCCGAAGCGACCGAGCGTCAGGTCTCCGTCTCCTCTGTCTCCCTCCCTCCCGCTAGCGCTTGCTCCTCTGTCTTAGGATCTTGGAGTCGCACGTTTGTCCGGGGAGACAAAAGATATCCGAAGTGAGAAATATGTTTTGCCAATCCCAACTAAGAAAATTCCAAAGAATATCGAGATGGCACCAATAATCTATAGATCTTGATTTAATGTGATCTGTGAATTTTTAAACATTTTTTTTATAGTTTAAAGTTATATTGAACAAATTAAAAATTCAAGAGCAGTATTATATATTGAACTAGAGTTTAGAGAATTCATTATACAAATCAAAAAGTTCATGTATAGTATTACATATTAGATCAATATTTCAGGACCATTTATGTTATGATCCTAATTACATACACAAGTGGTTCATGATAGGCCCTGATTCTTTATTTTTTTTAAGCCTTGAAAATTTTGAATTGTTGAATTTTGAATTGTTGATTCTTGTGGTGCACATAGAGCCAATGTATTGATTGAATTGTTGATTCTTGTGGTGTACATAGAGCCAAAATATTAACGAAGAAGATATGTGATTCAAAACTATTATTTCAAATGGTAGGTGAATCCTCTCATTGCATCTATAATAATTAGAAAATCTATTGCTGTAATTGTCATCGGTGAAAAATGAGTATTGTTCAATAAGTTCTATGGTGAAATTTTTAATATAAATTTATAACCTTAGCTATCATAATTGTTAGATTCTCAATTTGTATCTTATGATTGGATTTAAAATGGGGTCCAAGCAATATGGAGACTCATCAAACAGGTGGGCTGGGTTCAATCCAACCCAAATTGACTCATATAATCCATTTTTATGCAATGCAAATATAGTGGCAATATTAGACCCAACCTATTTTATTAAAATATTTTCATATTTAACCCAATTTAGGAAAATTCATACCCAAACCGAGATGAGAGGAAGTGAGCACTCAAACTAGTAGTTGTTTGCCCATTAAGGCCCACAGCAGATAGGTCGCATTTTGGGGCTCGTTGGCCCTGCAGCTTGGGTGTGCACCATGTTTCGGCCTTGCTGGGCAACTTGAGGTACAGATTAATCAGCCCATGGGCCTATAATGGGCCTCAAATTCGTCCTAAATGGTTTTTTCGGCCCAGTGAGGGTGGGCCCTTATTTGGGCTTGGAAGGCCCAAAACAATCGACCCATTGGCTTAAAATGGGCGGCGAACTGGCTTCAGTGATGTGCATTTTGGGCCGATTAAAGACGGGCCCCGTTTTGGGCCTCAACAACCACTAAAGATTCATTAATTAAAAATTCTCACAACAACAAGATCTACTCGAAATTTTCACTAAAGGTGAAATGAGTTTTTTTGACGGAATTAGCAACATAAAAGAAGAGAGAGAGAGAAGAGAGAGAGAGAGAGAGAGAGAGAGAGAGAGCAGATAAACAACACTTGAAAAGAGGAGGGAGAGTCTTAGCGGTTGTTAAATTTCGGCATTTAGCATTACTTGGCTCAGTCTTTTCTCAATTCACTAGTCTCCCAGCTAGAGAAAGGTTTTCATTTTTTATATTCCATCAATGTCCATATCATGGACACGTGTCACCCTTTGAGTGGAGCAGACTATGCGCACGCTCACCACATAGGCCGATGATGTGGTTGTTACAGATCACTGAATGCCGTCTTGAAGACGACCTTGATCGATGTTGAAAACGACAACTCAAATCAATGAGATGATTCACCCTGAAAATTTACAAGAAAGAAAAAACAAAAGAGGAGAAAAGTCATAACCAACGAATTGTGGACTGAATCGTTTTAAAAATGGCCTGATTCAAATAGAACCATCTTACATCGTTAAGGGTCATAAAGATATCATAATTGACAAGCTAGAGCTGTAATTTCTCATTCTCATTCTCTTGTCTGCAAACTACAATTTCCCCATTTCCCTAACATGTCACTATTTCCTTTTCTTTTAATTCTCTTGTGGGTTTGTGATCTAGCAGTTTCTCATGGAGCTACCGCTCCTCAATTCGTACAATCATGGCCGAGTCGTCTTTGACGTCGCCGAACCGCGATTCATGTGAACATGTCCATGCAAGAACACGCAAAAAAAAAGCCTCAAAGTAGCACCGGATGTTGGATCAAGAACGGTTCTACTTTCAGTGCGGGCGGAGCATTATGAAAAACCGATTGCATAGGATGCATTCCATATCATATAATGGCCGAAATCATTGCGCCAGCGACCAGCATAGCCCCCCTCGAGGAGGCGGCCCCCATCCCTCGTCCTAGCTTTTTCTATTTTTATGCGCGGAAAGCAGGAGACCTTTTCGCCCGCCGCTCAAGAGCAACGCCTTTCTACGGCGTCAATGACACTGTCGTTGAAGCCATCCGAGCGCAGTGCCCAAGTGGGTTGGAGGGGGTGATCTCCGCCGTCCGAGGTCGCGAATCATCTTTCTCGCCCTCCCGTCGAGCTCCGCCATGCGACGCATCGTCACATGCCCGGAACGAATACGCAAAAGGACGGCCAGACATGCCTAGCCGTCTTGGGGAAAACTGTCTGAACGCACGACAAGGTCAAAACCAGGCCCCCCATCCCCCGGCCTGGAATGGAGCCGGGTCCTCGCCCTCGTTCGTAAGATGCCTGAGGTAATGCTGGGAGAGGGATGATGATTAGCCATCATTTCAGGACCCATACCACATCTCTATGGCCACTTCCGTGGGGACTGTCACTAGGCGGTAGACCTCTTTCCCGAATCACAATGGCGATTTGGGGAAAAAAGCTTCCTGGCCATGTCAAATGATTAGTTGACGCCAGCCCGATGTGTCTGGTAAAAAATAAAAAAAAAAAACTGGAGGCAAAGGTGGCGCAATTGGTGGGTTAATCATTGCATCGTTCGTTGTCCAGTTTCTCTTTTACCTGCGCCACCTAAAATTCCTTGGATCAAGCGAAAGGCCTAGCGGCCAACGCCTAAATAGTCGGATTCATTACTTGGATATGTAGGCTCCACGTTATGGCAAATGTGGTCTCACGATGACTATGATGAAGCAATTCCTCGTAAGTCTTCTCGTCCATCGTGTCGCATTAGCAACTGTTTTCCGACTCATACGACGACGCTTACTGTTACTGTATTTCGAAGCTAGAACCATGACAGAACTCTGATTTGTCTTGTAGACTCTTCTATTAAACGATTGCGTTGTATCTGCTGGCCGTGTGCTGACCCTAGATCGAGAACCTTTGATCTTGAGAGCTTTGTTGCGTTGCTCCATCTTCGTGAAAATCTAGAAGAAGGGTCCCCCTTATAAATCAGAACCCTACTTCTTCAACAGTAAATAATGCCAGCCAAGGGAGATACCCACTTTAATCAAGAACAGTTGGCACACGTTTGGCATTTGTTTTGAACTTTTGTTTCTCTTCTCCGCGTGTGGTCTCATCTTCATTAAATCCTATGTCTCTTTTGTTGTATTGTACCCAAAAGTCCAAACGATCTCTGTCAGCATCCATCTTTGATTCGATGTACCGTCTGTAGCCAAGCATTCCGAATAATAACATGTGTCGAACGAACATTTGTGTCGAACTAACATCTAGATCGCTAAGTTTTTTACATTGACCACATTTGGTGTTTTCTAAGTTAATGCGTGCGTTTGTTGTCGCCCGAATCAGTACCTGTACGATGCTAGTTCCTTTTCCAGGAAAACAAGAACTAGCTTTTGCATGTCCACATAGAGAACTGTAGGGAAAAGAGAAATTAATTGCTTCTAAAGATTACTTCGGATCAAGGCTGAGAAAAGAAAATTCGTTTACAAGCCATCCAATACAAGATCTAGAGCATACTCGCCCAATCCATCTGTGAAATCGGGACTATAAAGATTCAAATCACCGTTAAAGAACCAAAAGGGGTTCTGGAACTCATCACTAGGAGTAGCCAATTGCTGTGAGGAATCGCATTCGACTAGTGCTCCCCGAGACGACTTGTCATCCCCCGTGATTTTCCGAGCAGTTTCGTCTAAGTGGTCGCTGGAGAGTGGCTCCAAGCTCGAGCTCAGCACCATGGCATGATTCTCCTTCTCCTTTTTGAGGTGGGTTCTCGGACGATGATCATCGGCCCTGCCCTTGCCTTTTTTGAACCCGAGCCTCTTGCTCAAATGAGTGTTCCAATGGTTCTTCACTTGATTATCGGTTCTCCCAGGAACTCGCCCCGCAATAAGCGACCATCTGGAAAACAAAGATAAAAAGGACATCAAATCCACGTTTTAGAGTTGTTCCATGTTCTCTGTCTTCGTTTTCTCTTCAAGCATGGGCGGTAATCAAAAGTCACATGCAGAAAAGTTCTGAAGGCGTTGCTGTCTGTCACCACGTCCTAGAGGACATCTATCACTATATGGTATGCTATCATCATTCATCGCCATGGCCTACCGTCCTTGACGAGGCGAATTATCATCAACAGGGACATGGTCGAATGAAATAAAAGTTCAGTTACGTCCAAAAGTGAAATGATTTGAAAGTCACCTTGCACCGTAAAATGTACCCCTAGCGTCAGCTTCATTACGGTGGCGTTATTGACAGCTATATGTATATATTATAAATATATATGTGCATCATTTATGTGTAGAAAGTTTGCCAGCATTAATCATGATCGAGGGCGAAAAGATAGGGCAAATCATTGCCTCAAGGACAAATGCAAAAAGCTGTGTGCTCTTGTTGCTCTTGGGTCACAAAGTCAGAAACTTTGCTCAGAACATTGAAAAACAAGACTGAAATGAAACCAGAAGGAATTATAGTGAAGGGTCTTGACAAAAGTTAATTAAATTACCACTCGAAAGTCTCAATAAGTGGGAAGAATTAATGTGATTTTCGTGTGGAAAACAAAGGAGGAGAGAAGAACTGCATACCCAGATAGGTATGTCTACTCGTTCCGCTTAACAAGCCATGTCAATAATGGAAGAAAAATACAGGTTCTAAGTTCTAATTGCAGGCACATGTCATGCCAGAAGAGATCGAAAGAAGAAGAAAAAGAGGTCACAGAGAGAGAGAGAGAGAGAGAGAGAGAGAGAGAGAGAGAGAGAGACCTGTTTCCAAGAAGATTGTGGAGTCTGATGATGAGGTCGTCTTCTTCCTCCGAGAAATCACCTCGCTTCACGCTCGGGCTCAGGTAATTCATCCACCTCAACCTGCAGCTCTTGCCACATCTTTTCAGGCCTGCACAAGAACAAAAACAGCTTAAGGCTCAGACACCAACACTGTTCTTCGACCATACCCATTATAACTCACGAAGATTTTTCCCAAAAAGAAGAAGAAATGATTAAAGAATCTAACCTGTCATCTGGGGAATGCGATTCCACTTCCCCTTGCCATGCACCCTCACGTAGTCCGCCAGAAGCCTGTCCTCCTCTGCTGTCCACAGCCCTTTTTTGTGTTCCTTCTTCTCTCCCTTCATCTTGCTGCCAAGCCTATAATTTCAGTGCTTCTGTGAGAGAGAGAGAGAGAGAGAGAGAGAGGGAGGAAGAGGGGAAAAGTCTGCTCCTTTTCTGATAGGGCGTGAAGGTCTTTCGTTGGGAAGTGTAGAAGCAGTGCTTTTCTCCGTGTGCATACATTTATACTTGTCGTGGAAGAACAAGATTGAGGGCGTAATTGTCGTGGGTGACCAGCCAGCTAAGTCTCATGTAAATAAAATGCTAGGTATAGTAATATGTAATATCTGTCCATAAATAATTCAATAATTTAAGTGATATGACGGATTGTAAGTGGGTATTTATACAAACCTTTCATATTCAAACACTCAATAATAATTTACCTTTTTTTCATTAAAACAATGATAGTTTATCATATAACCTATTATGTGTTAACTTTCCAAACTGGTTTTAGTCATAGTCCTTTTCAAAAGTTATGATCGAAGTACAAAGATACTCAGCTTTTACTAAACATTTTTTTTTCATTGAATGAGGGGAGACATCATATGACATCTTTTGATTAGTTATTTGTCGGTAGGTCAAGACATTCAAATTTAGAAAAAAGAATAGTGAACCGCGAGAAATGATGTATGGGTGTCATAATGTTTAAGCTCTGAAAATTGGTCTCATTCACTATCCATTAAAAAAATGAACCTATCCATAATTATGTCATCATCTTTTAGTGTTCATTTTGGGTAAATAATAAATTCTCACACGAGTTACTCACGAAATGAAATCATGAAAAGCTAGTTGTTATCCTTATACTCCTATTGTAGTATCTACGCTTCATGTGTACGCGAAATCAACGTAATTAGTATGTCTAATTAGGTAGGATGCGAGAAAATACTGACTTATGTGTGTTATGCTGAAGGGGTACCTATACCCAAAAAAGATAAACACCAGCAAAGTGTAATCAGATGAGAAACTTAGGGAAATCTCATTCAAGAAACTGCTCAATATCCTAGGATAATCCTGAGTCAATGTCCGACACAGAAAATGTAAGAAGAGGAGGTTGACTTGTCAGAATGTGCAAATGGCAAAAGCTGTCTTGTCTCTTACAGCAAAACGCAGATCCGGACCAAGGATTTCTTGTTCGATCCCATGACGCTTACAAATTATTGGAAGGCATGGGGCCTCTCCGTGTCTGAGTCCACACAACGCTCAAACCATCCCTTTTTTCCCTCTTTCCCACAGTATTATCTTTGACACGGCACATGAGCTCAACCCCACGTCCTGCGAGACATGTGTCTAAAGCTGCTGGTTCTCTTGTTCTCTTGTTAAAGGAGAGGATAAAAGTTAGGAGATTCAAATCTGATGAAAGGAAAAGTTTTCCCTTTTCCTTTTCCGGGCGTTGGGGGGTTGCTCTTGGATTTCTTTTTGGCTCAAGATACTTCAAGCTTTTTGCCAAATTCATATTACCGGATACCTTTCTTACCCAATCTAAATCACTCGCTATCGATTTGGATAGCTGGTTATATATTTGAGCTTTTCGATGATGATGGTGGTTTGTGTAACAAAGGGGCTACACTGGGTATGCACCGTATAATTAAAAAAAAAATCATGAATTATTTTAGTTTGCATGTCACAAAAAAGTTGTAAATTGATATTAATGAAAGCATTAAACATAAAGAATGTTCTTCAGATGAGGTGGTGGAAAGAGAGTGAAGTGTTGAAGTATATTAATGGATATTAAAGAATTCTCTACAAAACAATATTCTTAGAGATATCATTAAATATTAGAGATATAATTTGATATTTCGTTGTTTTTAAGGTAGCTAATTTCCTTGTTAGATTAGATTATTTCCTTTAATATGCATATTGTTCGGACTCGAATAAAGTGAAATATGAAGCCAATCTAGCGAAGATGTAGTCTCCATCGATTCTCTCTCATCTCTCTCGAAAATCCCGGAATACTTACATCATGAAGGGTCAGCTAGTGACACGTGAATGGTTCTCGAAACTCTTTCGAAATGTTTTTGTCTTACACTTTGTACGATGTATGTATGAGGCAGCCTGGATGGTCCAAAGGCCCAACCCTTGATTTTTGTTGTCATCTTATATTCTGTGCATATGTCAAGTTACTGTTGCTCACAGGGCTTCGAGCTTTTTGTGCGTGTGGTGATTCGAGTTCTGCAGACCCTTCTGTAATGGAGGCACGAGCCATAGCTTTCTTGAAAGTGATCTACCTTGGTGAGCTTCTGAAATTTGCAGACATCTCTTTTCCTCAGAGGGCTCATGAAAATCTCTGCTGTATACTAAGTGGTCCTAAAAATTGGCAAGAGCTACTGGGGAAATGATTTGTTTCTCGACAGCCTTGTGCTCCGCTGCTAATCGTCTTGCTTATTGGAGCGGTGAACTCCTTGTCTTAGATAAGCTGGTGGGACATTGATGAAGGGTCGAGCCGGGGGGGGGAGTTGTCGGATATAATCTTGAGTCTTTTTTTTAGCATTGATTGCGAGATGTCTTGCTTGTTCTTGCCTTGTCTTGGTGCACGTTAGTGCGAACCTGATCACCAGTACAATGAAAGTTCAATAGCAAGGTACATACATGTTTTCTTGCTATTTATCGCACCATTTCGCTTTCATAAAACACAGAGATAATTAAACAAACAATTCCTGAATTTTGATCAAATGTGTAATATAATTTCTGAGTTTTAAATTTGTTCCATGGAATCCCTTAATTTTTAATTTGTTTAATATAGTACATGAACTTTTGGTGCATATTTAATTTAGTCCATGGACTGCATGAAATGTTCAATGTTGTCTTTTCATGAGTTCAAGTTTAAGGACAAACAATATAGGGATTAAATTGAACTTATATAAAAAATTTAAAGATCATGTTGAATAAATTAAAAATTCAATAACGATATTACACATTGAGATAAAATTTAGACACTACATTGAATAAATTCAAAGTTTGAAAATCACATTACACATTTGGCAAAGTTAAGATTGTTTGTTTCACTCCATCCCTAAAATATTCACGAGAGAACCTCAACACGAAGGCCGTCCTTATGGTGGTCCTTCAAGGACAATGAACGTGGCCGTCCCTCAAACACCTATAGGACTGCCCAATGCACCGTCCCTAAAAGCTTTAAGGGCACTACTTTCAAGAAATCTTTTAGTAAAAGAAGATGAAAAGTCTCCTTAATATTGGGAGAAAATCATTCACGATTTTTTTTTGGACGAATTATAAATCGCAAATTTATCTCGATATGTATCATTTAAGAAATTTTAATATGGATTTTAGGAAAGATGAAGACGAGAAGTATCCCTAAAAAAATAGAAGGTCGTCTTCTTATTGTACCCCTAGATAAGAGCCGTGGACATTACTAAAATAACACATTAGATGAGTACTTTGAAGGTTTTTTAAAATTCACAATAAATTGAAACACGCCAAGTATGCAAAATGTCAAGTCTTAATCTTGTGTAGACAAACCTCCTCTAGATGGAGTTTACATGAGCTTTTATTATCTTTCCTTTTCTATCATTTTAATTTAAAATAGGATTGTGATGTGTCACTTAAAATCAAAACTAAGTTAGATTAATGTCAAGATCCTATGCATATGGCATATTCCTATAACATAAAGAGGTAGAGGATTCTTTGTCCTGTAACATGTCTCAATATACATCGTGTTCATAGGATTATGGCATACATGTCACTGATCTTTCAAAAATCAATGCTACTACGAAATTTGTGGAGATTCCTACATTTATATATCACGTGGTTTAAAGCAAGTTGTGGAATTTTATTGGGAAATGGATTTTCTACTCCCCTGTTACTTCCTACATGGATGATGCTTATTGGACATGAAAGTATTTTGGAAACTTATTGTACTTTTATCAATTGAGTCATGAATATTTTTCTAATTTACTAATTGAGTATGTTCGGCTAATTTTTGGTCAAAAATTACTGACATGACATGGGTTGGCCTACTTGACATGGCTAGCGCTAGCGTGAATAATTTTTAATAGTATTTTATTTTTTTAGAATTTTAATTAATTTTTAAAGATTTCTTTATTTCCTTTTTGGTTCAAAGGACCGGTAAGGCTGTCGATCATTGGGCTAAGGGCCAATGGCCTCCGCCAACCATTGACTGAGGGCTAAGGACTCAAGGGCGAAGGATGCGAAGCCCTTGCTGGCCACGGCCCTTGCTAGCCACACTATGGCCTTTTTTTTTTTTTTTTTGGTTGGTACACTATGGCCCTCACTTGCCCTCATTATGGCTAGCGTGGGTTGCCATGCCCATACATCACCAAATCTAGTGAGGGTGCCGCGAGCCCTCGCTAGATATAGCAGTAGGGCCACGACCTTTGCCCCTGGCTAGCAAGGGCTTTATGGCCCTCATGTGAGGGTTGACGACATTGCCGACCATTTGAACCAAAAAAAAAAAGGAAAAAAGAGAAAAGAAAAAGGAAAAAAATATTAAAATTTATCTGGGTCAATATCGATCGTGCAACATAAAACAATCACTGCTGATTGAACTACCACATCAGTGGTTTCCTATTAAAAATTGACTAGATGAACCCAATTTGCAAAATTTGGAAATATTTAGAATTGAATTGGTAAAACTTAAATATCTAGGATTAATTGACAAAAATGTTATATATTTGGGGCTTTTTGAACAATTTCACTAGTATTTTGTGACCTAACTTTGAAGTACATTTGATGCCAAGGTGATTGGAAACAATTAATGCCCAAGAAATTAGAGAACCCAAATGGACAATACACCCAAATAGCACCACCTATTTATCCCTAGGTAAGAAGACAGTATCATGAACCAATGACAAGCATCAAATATTTTAGAATATCTAACCTGTAAAAAATGTTAAAATGGAAAAGGCAGGCGGCGGTTTCATAGGGTTAGAGGTAGATTCCATGTGAATGAATCATTCCCCCTTTTCCACCGGGTTATTAAATACTGTAGGGTTGGCTACTTTTCACAAGGAAAGCATCATTGAAAAGGCATCTCTTAAAGAGAGAATTCAAATCTAAACCAATTAGACGTATTCGGTCGAATTCAATTTTACTTAAAATCTTAAGTGGTTGACTTACGATTCAATTAAAATATATTAACTATATTAATCCAATTCGCCGCACGTCTCCATATGAAGTTAAAATATAAAAAAGAAAAGAATATGTAGAAAACTCATTTACAGTGAGCTACCTAATCACCATCACTAGCCAAATCACTTCACATGCAAATCAAACTCCCTCACGCCGAGGAACAGATCAAAACGTGATCACGAGTCCGAACGATAGTGAATGGTACTAGACTTGAATAGGGACGAAGGATGCCAAGGCCGTAGTTGGTCGACAAATCTGAAAGGCCGCCTAACTTATTGGGGGTGCATTTAATGCAATCCAGTGGCTCCAAAATGTAGCCAGGACATGAGTTTGATGCGATGGCAGCGGCCCCGAGAAGGCCAGGACAGGACAGCAGTTTACTACTTCCTGGGGAACAGGACTTTTGCTTGAGTTAGGCCCTGCATGGCTACACCCTATTTCTGTTCCCAGGAACAGAAATTTCTGTTTTTTTGTTCCTGGGAACAAAAAAGGAACAGAAACGCGTTTGGGTGCGTTTCTGTTCCTTTTTTTTCTTTTGTTGCGAACAAAAAAAGAAAAAAAAAAAAACAAAATAAACTTGTTTTCTTGTTTAACACAAATCGAAACACTTTTTTTTTTTTTTTCTCTTATTTTCTTGTTCTTCTTTCTTTTGGCCGGTCGCCGGCCTCGGCCATGGCCGGCGGCCGGCCGACGAGGGGCGGCGGCCTCGCCCGGCCACGGCGAGGCTCACCGGCCCCGGCGAGGCCGACGCTCGCCGTAGGCGGCCGACCTCGCCCGGCGGCCGGCGAGCCTCGGCCTCGCCGAGCCACCGCCCGGCGAGGCCGACCTCGCGCCGGCCAGGCGAGCTCGATCTCTCCCAGATCCGGCGAGGCCGAGCTCGCCCGGCGGCGGCGAGCCTCGGCCTCGCCGGCGGTGGCCGGCGAGGCCGCGCCCGCCGCCGGGCGGCTCGGCCTCGCCGGATCAAGGCGAGGCCGACCTCGCGCCGGCCCGGGCGAGCTCGATCTCGCCCAGATCCGGCGAGGCCGAGCTCGCCCGGCGGCGGCGAGCCTCGGCCTCGCGGGCGGTGGCCGGCGAGGCCGCGCCTCGCCGCCCGCCCCGGGCCGGCTCGGCCCCCGCCGGCGAGTCGCCGGCCAAGGCCTTGGCCGGACCGACCAGCCAAAAGAAGAAAAAAAAATGAAAAAGAAAAAAAGAAAAATAAGAAAAATAAGAAAAAAATAGAAAAAATAAAAGAAATAAAAAAAAATTATCCAAATTTACCAAACATGTTTCTATTTATTTTTGTTTCTGGAACAAGTTTACCAAACATCTTTTTTGTTGAAATTGTTAAGGAACGAAACATTTTTTTTTTATTTACGTTCTGGAACAATTTTTAAAGAAACGTTACCAAACGCGCCCTTAGATTCCCTTGACTTCACCATCTCATTTTGCCATATCATGTTTCTGGTTTTCTGGAAGAGCAGCAGGTGGGGTGCGTGCAATTGCGCGGTGTGTACTTTCATCAGGACGCTAGGCTGTCAAAGCTCAGTTGGGTGGTCGCTTCCCAGTGGAAAAAGTGATTGATCAGCAGCACAACAGGCATTCGATGCGACTAAACCTTTGATCAGTGTTAAAAACCATGGACCCCTCCTCATCCTGACCCGTTCAGGGATTGTAATTAAGAGAATGCAACTAAACCTTTGATCAGTGTTAGATACCGTGGACCCATCCCTATCCCGACCTGTTCAAGGATTGTAATAAAGAGCATCCGGTTCGATCTTACCCTATGTTTGCAGGAGGGTGTTATGTCTCTTTATGAGCAGCATAATTAGTTGCGGATGATTTTTAACAATCCTATGTCTTGATGGAGATAATTGTCCAAAAAATCCTACACCTGTTGTACAAATATCATTTCAATCATAAATCTTTCAATTATATTGATTTAATCTTAAACCTATTTATGATTTGCCAATTTTTAATCCTAAACCTATATTCTCTCCTTGTCTTTTGTACTTAGAAAGATTTTACTTTCCTACAGTCTGCTTTCTCAAGGGCTTGTAGATATGGAAGGAATGGGAAACAAACAACTTTGGAATGTAAAAACCCCATGAAATCAGAACTCAGCAAAGCATACTAACGAGAGAGAGAGAGAGAGAGTACATATAAAATGTCAACGTCGAGAGACTGAGAAAGACCACCTCGGTTGGTTGTTGAAAGCAACAAACAGCCCACACAAGACACAACAACCCCCCCGAGGTGTGGTTGTTGAGAGCAGCTAAAGTAGTTGGAAACGTGGTTGTCAATGGCGATTATTACTACTCGTCGCCATTGAAAGTCACGGCGGCAAACAGCAAGCAATGTCTTCACGAGATTTAGAGACAACCCGCCTGTTTTATCTCATTTGCTCTAGGTGTATTTACTTAGAAGAAAAAATGCGTTTCGCATTATATATCCGCAACTCAACTCGCGTTCTAAAATTGCACCACAACAGAGGGGAAAAAAACCTGTGAACTTGGCCCCATCTATTAATTGAAGTTTATGAATATCACTACAAGTTCCTCGCGTTCTAAGATTTCACTATAAGTACAGATAGCTGGATTTCGATGGCAATGTTCACCTTGTACTTTCATTTGCACTCTCTATCGGCTTGTGAGGACATACACAAGCTGCCGCATCTGAAAGATCAAAACTTTCAAACCTTGGATCATTGAGGGAGAAAAATAACGTTTTTCATGTAACTGTATCCGTGAAAATGATTTATCTGGCGACGATGAGATGGTATTACCTTGGGAAGGAAGGGATAAAACGATTTATATGAATCAAAAATAAATCACTGAATTATATCGAGCAGCTTCTGGACCATAATTCTCTGCTGCACCCCACTCAAGGACTCCGACTTTATAATGGCATTCCAAACAACAATTATGGTAGATGGAGATGCCGCATTTACCTGAAATATATGATAACTTTTAACGAATGCGATTTGTCATCTAGACCAACTATAGAGAAGAAAATGTTTAAAAGCTGCTCAGCAGGCAACAGTAAATTATACACCGAAAATAGTGTTGGCATTATGATTCATAGAGATGGTATCGATGTCCTAATCATGCATAGAGCAACATACCCAGATTTGGCAATGTAAAATGCAAAAGTGCACTCCAAAATCTCCATAACTAGAATCAATAACACATATGTAATCAAATAAAGAGACTTGCACATATGATTTGGAATCCATCACTTTTGATGCAAAATCGCGATGGTTCAAAGCTTAAGTAATTCTTTTCTATTGACCTTTGTATCTTGGGCTCAATATGACTATTCCTCATCTTTTACCGTTCAATAAATATTTCTAATGTAAGGATAATTGTGTGTTAGGATTAGAAGATAGATTTTAGTACTATTTATAAAGTTTTTAACTAGGCTCTCTTATTGCCAGCTAGACTCAACTTGACTGACATTAGTTAATCTCATATTAGATTAATTAAGAAACATTTTATCTCACTTTGGTAGACCAATCCCATAAAATGTTAAATTACAATATCAATTAATGTAACCTACATAAAAAAACAAAAAAAAAAACCCTTATAGGCCATTCAAGCCAACTGCTATCTTGAAAGATAACTTCTTGCCAAATTCCTTGAGTACTGGAAAGGTTGGCAAACTAAGCAGCCTAGAAAAGGAAAATAGAAATGGAGGTAAATGATCACTAGAATAGAGATATAATGTTCATGTCTAGAACTGTGTGATTGCCCAACAAGTAGGATGGAAGAGCATATTACATCCTTGATAGACCAGTTGAAACAAAATATTTCAGGGGTCCAAATTCTGCTGCTTTCCCGCTTGCTAATTGATAAAACAAAATCGTCTCAGTGAGTGTGCATATCTCTGAAACACTAACTAGAGACAAATGAAATCGCACAGATGACATGAAAGCACTACTGATTCAAGCAAACTCACCATCCGTACATGACAGCTTCGGCTGGTACCTGGATTTGCTTCGCAACCTGAGCATAAAGCAAAGTCCCTTGCTATAGCGTACAAAACTAAGTTAGGGCATGGGAAGGCTATCATGAATATGTAGGTCGCATAACCGTAAACAATTCAAACTTAGTCATAATTCATCATACAACCACCATATCCTTCATATACATCATTCCTTGACAAAGTATTCATTTCTGTAGTTTTATAAACAATTAACTCGCAGGCAAGATACTTCATCTATCAGTATGAGCATAGTAACAGGCAAATAACATCCATGAACAAAAAATTTGATGAACCAGCACGTACAAGGCTGTAATCACTACTTCTGATAATAGAGCTCAGATATTTATGTGGACAAGAAACGGTGAATCTGCTATGATTACTGATTTTTAATCATGAATCTGGAATTAATCACCGCTTTTGCATTCTTTAGTGATTATGATGTGGTTGAGAAGCCAGATTCCATTATCATGTTATGACTCTTATCTTTGTCAGAAGATTCGAATGCATGCTCGACCAACGATTACCATTCAGCAAATAATGCAGCTGAATCTTCATGAAACAGAGCAGTGCATTTACAGAGAACCCATTAGTATCAAAATTTCTCCGTTAAGGAATTATTGCAGAACTATTTCATGCATCCACAAAAATCAAAAGAAACAACATGTACCTCAAACTTCGTTATGTTTCGTCTAGTTCATCCTTCAAAGGCAAGTACAGGCAAAAAGGCCAATGCCGATCCTTTGATGTCAACAAGGAAGTTCTGTAATTAGATGAAAATTAGTGTAAGAAGGTTAAAAATAAATGTGATAACAAGAATAAATATAAGCAATGTACACACACACACACACACACACACACACACACACACACATACACAATGAATGAGATCATACATTGATCTAAATTGCTTGTCATTGCCTCATTGATCTTATAGTAGCAGAGATAATTGTTTGCCGTTACCATATTGGCCCTTGTGCATATAATCCAACTCTCCTGCTATCATTCAATTTATACGGGCGATATTTAGTTTAATGTCTCCAAATGTACTGGCTTCTCTTTCAGGCATTACTCTTTCCTTTACATTCTTGCAGTTCAGAATCCAATTCTACCAAGAAAGGTAATCACTTTATTGGTGCTGCAGGGTAACTTTGAACAAGTTTACCCTTTTCCAAATCTGATGAAAGGAAGAGTTTTCCCTTTCCCTTTTCGGGGCGTTGTGGGGTTGTTCTTGGATATCTTTTTGGCTTAAGATACCTCAAGCGATTTGCCAAAAGTCTAATTACCAGAGGGTACTTTTCTTACCCAATCTAATTCACTCAGCTATTGATTTATATAGCCGGTCAAATATTCCAACTTTTCGATGACGATGATGAAGGTGGCTTGTGTAACAAAAGGAGTTCCACAGGTTATGCACCTTATAATTTGAAAAATCATGAATTATTTTGGTTCGTATGTATCCTAAAAAGTTATGGGTTGATATTAATGAAAGTATTAAAACATAAAAAATGCTCTTCACACACCATCATGACACGGAAAGAGAGTGAAGTGTTGAAGTATATTTATGGATATTAAAGAATTCTCTGTTAGAGAATACTCTTAGGGATATTATTAGATATCAAGGATATAATTTAATGTTTCGTTATTTTTTAAGATAGTTAATTTCCTTTTAAAATTGTGTATTTCCTTTCTTGTGCATATTGTTTGGGTATAAATATCATTCTCTAATAAAGTGAGATGTGAACTCAATTGAGTAAAGACCTAGAGTGCGTTTGGTAACCATTTTGTTCCCGAGAACAATTTTTGCTTAAAAATGAATTTTTTAATTTTGTTTATGAGAATAATTTCTGAGTTTTTAAAGGCACTTGGTAATTGCCTAAAATTTTTATTCCTGGGATAGAAATGCGTGTGGTAGGACTCTTAATTTTTTTAAACAAATTTTTAATACTTTTATTATATTTTCTTATTTTTTTCTCTCTTTTTCTTTTTTCTTTTTCATTTTCTCCTCTTCTTCGGCAAGGTTTGATGAGCTCGCCTGGCCATCGCGATCCTTGACCTCATAGATCTAGGCCAGCAAGGTTTGCGGTGGCCAAGCAAGCCTTGCCCAACCACTAGTGAGGCTCGACCTTGCCCATGCGACGTGAGTTTGAGGCTTGTCGGTGGCCAAGCAGGGCTTGGCCTCACCTAGATTTGCAAGGTCGAGGCCCATGGTAGCTAAACGAACCTTTGGCAAACTCATTAGGCCTTGCCTAGCCAATTGTTGGCCACCATCGATGATTGCCGCAGTGGCCAACAATGGTTGGTGCCCGGCTGGGAGAAAGAAGAAGAGAGAAGGAGAAAAGAAGAAAAGAAAAGAGAAAAAAAGAAGAAGAAAAAGTTTGACTTGATTCTGAAATTGTTCTTAAGAATAAGAAATAATTTTTTCTACTTCTTGATTTTACTCCAAATTTATTTTTCAGGAATAAAAAAAAATGGAATTTTTGTTCTTGAAAATAAAAAATTTACTAAATGAATTTTTTTTCTTTTTATTTCGGGGTGCACAAAGAACAGAATCAGACATTATTCAAAGTGTTATTAAACAAGGCCCTAGTCTTTATCAATTCTCTCTCCTCTCTCTTGAAAATCCCAGAGTACTTATATGAAGAGTCACACAGGTATAGGCTACCAAAGCTAAGGGCATGTGAATGGTTCTCGAATCTGTTTCGGAACGTTTTTGTCTTACACTTTCTGTGATGTATCTATGAAGTACCCTAGATGATCCAAAGGCCCAACACTTGATTTTTGTTGTCGTTCTACATTCTGTGCATGTCAAGCTACTGTTGCTCACAAAAGACAAGGCTTCAGCTTTTTGTGCATGTGATGATTCGACTTCTGCAGACCCTTTTGTAATGGTGCCACGAGCCATAGCTTTCTTGAAAGTGATCTCCCTTGGTGAGCTTCCGAAATTTGCAGGCATATCATTTCCTCAGAAGGGCTCATGAAATCTCTGCTATATAATAAGTGGTCCAAAAAATTGGCAAGAGCTATTTGGGATAGGATTTGTTTGTTAATAGTCTCTTTCTACTCTGCTGCAATAGGGTTGCTTATTAGAGTGGTGAACACCTGTCTTAGCTAAGCTGGTGCGACATTGATAAAGGGTCGAGCTGTCGGGGGAGTTCTCGGACGGAATCTTGAATCTTTTTTGAGTATTGATTGCGAGATGGCTTGCTTGTTCTTGCTTTGTCTTGATGCACGATAGTGCGAAATTTATCACCTGGACAATGAAAGTTAGATAGCAAGGTGCGTACATGTTTTCTTGCTATTTATTACACCATTTCGTCTTCATAAAAGAAAGGGATATCGGTACACACAATTTATGAATTTTGGCCAAATATGCAATGTTATCCATGGATTTTTAATTTATTCAATATGATCCATATACTTTTGATATGTGTTCAAATTAGTTCTGGACTGTAGGAAATGTGGTCCTTTCATTAATTATAGTTTAGGAATAATATCGAATATTTCCACAATCCACAAACTAAATTAAACATAAATCAAAAGTCCAACATTCACATTGAATAAATTAAAAGTTCAGAGACGATTTTGTACATTAGGTTATAGTTCGGGAACCATATTGAACTAATATAAAGTTTAAGAATCATATTGCACATTTAGCCAAAGTTAATGGACTATTTATGTCATTTACTCAAAAGAAAATGCTCTCGTTGCTAATTCAATGACAAAGCTCCGACTTTAGGCACAATTTTATTCAGTCCCCATAATGTTCAGCCGGCCACACTCTATATAGGGAGATAGGATATGCAAGGGCCGTCCCGGCGGCAGTGGTCTTTTAAGGACAATGAAATGTTGCCGGCCCTATAAGGTCCTGCTCAATGCACCGTCCCTAAAAGCTTTAAGGGCACTGCGTAGAGGTGCTGACCACTGGCCCTTGGAACTCCACCTCCTTAACGAGCAAATAGCGACGGCATTTGAAGTTCTTAGGGACATTTTCGCCTGAACTCCTTGAGAAAACAGAGAGAGACAAACCACCAACCGTTGCAACGTAGAGGGTAGATCCTTTGCTCTCCCCGGTGGAGGCCGGCAGTGGTCTGTGTGGTGATTTACGCGTTCGCCGGGCGGTGGGACAATGTAGTTCCTCCAGCACCAAAAAAATAAAAAATAAAATAGAGAGAGAGAAACGCCTAAGGAATCGTATCTGATTTTGGTTGGATTTATGTACCTTTCAAGAAGTCTTTTAGCAAAAGAAGATGGAAAGAGTCCTTGATATTAGGAAAAAGCAATACGCGATTTAGTTGCAAGATTCATAAATTGCATATTTATCTCGTTATGTATCTTTTAAGAAATTTTAATATGGATTTTAGGAAAGATGAAGAGGAGAAATATCCATAAAAAATAGAAAGGCTTGGATGAGTACAATGAAGGCTTTTTAACATTCACAAAAAATTTGAAACATGCCAAAACATACAAAATGCCAAATCTTGACCTTGTGTAGTACCTCCTCTAGATGGAGTTTTTGCATGAGCCTTTCCTATCACTTAACTACATAGTATTATGGAATGTGCCAATTAAAAATCAAAGCAAAACTAGATTCAAAGTTAGAGATCCTTCGAATATAGCATATAGACATAAACAAAATAAAGAAGGAAGATGATTCTTTGTTTCATAACGTGTCTCAATATACATCTTATTCATAGAACTATCACACGCGTTTGATAGATCTTTCAAAAATCAAATGCTACTACGAACTTTGTGGAGATTTCTACATGTGTATATTAGGCGGAGTAAAACAAATCGGGTATTTTATTAGGAAATGGATTCTCTTTTGTCCAATTACTTCCTAAGTTGTTTCTTGTTGGCATGAGAGTATTTTGGAGAAAATAATCTTTAACCTATTGTACTTTTGCTAGTTTATTTATAAATCTTTTAATTTTGTTAATGAGTCTCAAATCTTTTCACAAGGCTAATTTTAATTGAAAATTGTTGACATTGATGTTGACTATTTTACATGACACGATTAATAAGAATGTTGACAATTGAAATAATAAGAATGTTGACAATTTCATTATCTTTTTTTTTTAAAAGAAAAATTCATTCCCTTTTCTTTTCTTTCTTTTTCGGTTCAAGGGTCGGAAGGGCAATTGGCCACTGGTTGAGGGCCAACAACTTCTGCCCACCTCTAACCCCTCATAAGGCCTATGAGGGCTTGTAGCCCTGGCTGGTGTCCTTGTTGGCTTTTTGAACAAAAAAGAAGAAAAAGAAAAGAAAGAAAAAGAAAAGAAAAAGGAAAATATTAAAATTTATTTATGTTATTATTGATTGTATCGCGTAGGATGGTTAATGCTAACTAGATTGTTAGGTCAGCGATTTACAATTAAAATTAGTTAGATTGATTCAATTGATAAAATTTGAAAATATTTATGATTTAATTGATAAAAAGTGTAATAAATTTAAGGATTTTGGACAGTTTTACCTAGTATTTTGTGACCTATCACTTAAGTACATTTGATGCCAGGGTGATTGGAATCAATTAATGCCCCAGAAATTTAAGAACCCAAATGGACAATACATCCACAGAGCACCACCTATATATCCCTAGGAAAGTAGACAGCATCACGAGCCAATGACAAGCATTAAATCATTTATAATATCTAATCTGTGAAAAATATGAAAATGTAAAAAGTAGGCAGGAAATTCATAGGGTTAGGGGCAGATTCCACGTGAATGAATTATACCCCTTTTTCCACCGTGGGATCGGCTACTTTTGCAAGGAAATAATCTTTGAAACTGCATCTCACGACAACAGAAAATTGAAATCTAAACCCATTAAACGAATTCGGTCAGACTCATCTTTGTAAGTCGTTCAGCTACGACTCAAAAAAATTACACATGGCAATTCTTCAACGTGAATATTTAAAAAAAGAAAAAGAAAATTGGAAAACTCATTTGCAGTAAAACTATCTAAATTTCCATCACTAGTCAAATCATTTCACACGCAAATCGAACTCCCTCACGCTGAGGAACCGATCAAAACATGATCACGAGTCCGAACAGTAGTGAATAAATAGTACCAGACTTGAATAGGAACGAAGGATGCAGAGGCAGGACGCCTAAATTATAGGGGGTGCCTTTAATGCAACTCAATGGCTCCAAAGGTGGACGGGACATGAGTTTAATGCAACGGCAGCGGATCCAGAAAGGCCAGGACAGATGTTTTACTTGTTCCTGAATGACGGGACTTTGATTTGAGTCATATTCCCTTGCCTTCATTTCAATTTTCCATTTTATGTTTCTAGTTTTCTCGAGCTGGGGAGACTAAGTGAGAAGATCCTGGAAGCGCAGTGCGTGCAGTTGCACGGCGTACTTCATTAGGACATGAGGCTGTCAAGCGCAGTTGGGTGGAGGCATCCTGTGGAATAAGTGATTGATCAGCAGCACGGTGATTGCAAAGCCAAGAGGCATTCAATGCGACTAGACATTTGATGGGTATTAGACCCCATGGACCCATCCCTATCTCTACCCGTTCAGGGATTGTAATTAAGAGCATCCGGTTGTATCTTGTCGGATGTTTGGAGGAGGATGTTATGTCTTTTAGGCCTTGTTTAGTTCAATTTTGGAAAAATGCAAATATTTTGAGAGAAATAGCATTTTGAGAAAGGAAGTGTGTTTGGAAACCAATTTTTTGTGTATGTTTTGCAAAGCTATTTCAAAGTAAAAAGAAAATTGAAAAAAAGAAAAGAAAAAGGAGGAGGTGGAGTTGGGTGATCGTGGGGGAGGGCTGGTGGCGATGGTGGTGGCGGGGAGGCAGTGGCAATGGTGAGGAGGCAATGGCGGTGGTGAGGAGTAGCTCGCCTGAGGTCGCCTCGATGACGCCTAAGTAGCGCCACCTAGCTACTTGGATCGCACCGACCTCAAGCGACGCCTTGAGTTGCGCGACCTCATGATGTCACCGAGGTCAGTGACCCGGGAGTTACGTCGCCCGAGGTCCGGTGACCTAGGGCGTCGGCGTCGGCGAGGTCGAGCGAGGCAACGCCGCTTGAAGTCGAGCGACCAAGCGACGCCGCTTGAGGCTGCGTGACCTTAGGCGGCGTCGCCTGGGTCGCTCGACCTTAGGTGGCGGTGCCTGGGCGCTCGACCTAGGCGACGCCCGAGGTCGCCCGACCTTAGGCCACCTCGCCTGAGGTTGCGCGACCTCAGGCGAGGCATCCCAACAACTTGCTTGCGGCTGAGCGCCGCCCACCGCGAAACTTGGTCGACTCTAGGCGGGGGAAGAAGAAACGAATGGCGAAGAAGATGGGTGGGGAAGAAGAATGAACAATGACTCTTGGCATTTTGGAAATGCCAATGCTGAAAGCAGCCCTATCCCAACATTAGGCTTTCAGCATTTGGAATGCCCACATTCCGCAAAAGAGCATTCAAAAGTTTTGCTAAACACAAAAATTTTTCCCCAAGGGGCTTTGGGGCCTAAAGCCCATTGGGAAAGTTCAACAAACGGGGCCTTAACGAGCAACGTAACTAGTTCTCAATGGTTTGATTATCCTCCTGTCTTGATGGAAATAATTACCCAAAAAAATCTTAAATTTAGGGAAAATTTCAAAAAGGGATTTCAAGTGAACTTTATTTTAAATAAGAACTGAAGTAACATCACTTTCTCAAATAAGGTTTGAAGTGAATGTTGTTTCAAATAAAGATTTGCAGTAATTATATATGTTTCAAAAAAGGACCCGACTTTTCGATAATCAAGGATATTTTCGTCACTTGTCATTTTTTTGTTCTTCTTCTTCTCTTTGCCGGTGGCCAAAGGGTTGCCTCGCCAACGAGGCAACCCTTGCCTAAGGGCCATCTACAAGGTCGGCCTAATCGGCCCTAGGCAAAGCTGACCCTTGCCAGACTAGGCTATTGAAAAGGGCCGGTGAGGGTCATCATCCACTAGCAAGGGTGGTCAAGCCTTGAGGCCGACTCTTGTCAAATCTAGCGAGGGTGGCCTTGCCCACGGCCAAAGAGGGTTGGCGACCTCGCTAACCGCTGGTGAGGGTGGTTGACCCCTCATCTAGGGTAGGCGAGGCCACTCTCACTAGATTTGGTGAGGGTTGGCCTCACCTAGGGCCGATGAGGGTCAACCTCGCGAATGGCCCTAGGGTCGACGAGGGTCGACCTCGCGAATGGCCTTAGGCGAGGGTTGCCTTGCCTGTGGCCGACGTGGGTGGTCCTCACCAGCAAGGGCAACCCTTGCCCAGCCCTTTGTGGGCATCATTGATGGCCGACCAACCACCGATGAAGAGGAAGAAGAAGAACCAAAAAAAAAAAAAAAAAAAGGAAAAAAAAAAAAAAAAAAAAGGGAAAATGGTAAATGACGAAAATACATTTGACCAGTTGGAAAATTTAATCGACCGGCAAGGTCAGGTCCTTATTTGAAACAATGAAAATCACTTTAAGCCCTTATTTGAAACAACTAAGGCTATTTTCGGATCTTTATTTGAAACAAAGTTTACTTCAAATTCTTATTTGAGAAAATAAGAACACTTCATCTCGATGGAAATAATTACCCAAAAAATCTTAAATTTATTGTATAAATATCAATTCAATCATAAACATTTTAATTGTGTTAATTTAGTCTTAAGCTAGTGTTAATTTAGTTTTTAGTGTTAATTTAGTTTTAAACTTTTTAACAATTTATCAATTTAATTCTAAATCTTTTAAATATTTTCTCTAAAACTTATTATTTAGATATTTAGCCAAAATGATTATATTGACAAATCGTCAAAAGATTTAGAATTGAATTTACAAATAATTAAAACATTTAGGACTAAATAACCTAATTGAAATATTTAGGATTCGATTGGAAAATCATCAAAAGATTTTAAACTATATTGACACATTTCAAAGTTTCAGATTAAATTAGCTAAGTTTATAAATTTTTGAACAATCCTCCCGTCTCGATGTGGGATTTTAAACATGGGAGTCGAACAATTGTCGAAGTAGACGGATCATGGACAGAGATGACCAACAAAAAATGCAGACTTTAACTAGGCTTCATCATTCAATAAATCTCTCCATCTTCCGTACTTATAAAGATTTATCTTTCCGTTAGTCTATCTAGATTTTTTTTTTTTTTTGGGTGTCAATGCAAACCGGCCATGTCTGTTTCCTCTAGGGTTTGTAGATATGCAAGGAATGGGAAGCACCCGACTTTGGAATGTAAAACCCAATGAAATCAAAACTCAGCAAAGCACACTAGAGAGAGCGCATATAATCAACATCAAGAGACAGAAAGACCATCTCAGGTGGTTGTTGAAAAAACAAATGGCTTAAACAAGACATGGGATTGTTTGAGAGCAGCTAAAGTGTCTGTAGACGAGGTTGTCAATGGCGATGATCGCAACTCGTCACCATTGATAGTCGCGGTGGCGAACAGCACGCAATGTCTTCATGAGATTTTAAGACAACTTGTCTGTTTTTATGCTCTAGTTGTATTACTGGCAATAAAGAAGAAGAAAAACGCGTTTCACAAAATATATCCACAACTCACGTCCTAACATTGCACCAAAAAGAGAAAGAAAGCCCTGTCAAATTGGCCCCATCTACACCTTGTACCTTCATTTGCACTCTCTATCCGCTTGCGAGGACATACACAAGCTGCCGCATCAGAAAGATCAAAACTTTCAAACCGTGGATCATTGAGGGAGAAAAATAACGTTTTTAACAAAATTGTATCTGTGAAAATGATTTATCCGGCGACAAAGAGATAAGATTACCTTGCCAAGGGAGGGATAAAACGATTTATATGAATAAAAAACGGATCATTGAATTCTATCGAGCAGCTTCTGAACCATAATTCTTTGCTGCACCCCACTCAAGGACTCCGACTTCATAATCGCATTCGAAACAACAATTGTGGTAGACGGAGATGCCGCATTTACCTGAAATTTAATGATAACTTTTAACGTATGCAATTTGTCATCTGGACCAACTATAAAGAGGAAAAGGTTTAAAAGCTGTTAAGCAGGCTCAATGAATTTTACACTGACAAGAATGATGGCATTATGATTCACAGAGATGGTATCCATGTCCTAATCAAGCATAAGCAACATACCCAGACCCGGCCATTCAAGCCAGCTGCTATCTCAAAAGATAACTTCTTGCCAAATTCCTCGAGAACTGGACAGGTTGGTGAACTGAGCAGCCTAGAAAAAGAAAATAGAAATAGAGGTAAATGATCAATAGAATAGAGCAATCATGTTCATGTCTTAAACTTTTGTGAATGCCCAACAAGTAGGATGGAAGAGCAAATTACATCCTTGATAGACCAGTTGAACACTCAAACGAGTAACCATCTTTGAGGGGTCCAAATTCTGCTGCTTTCCCGCTTGCTAATTGACAAAACAAAATCATAACTCAGCGAGCATGCATAAATGTAAACACTAATTAGAGATAAGTGAAATCGCACAGATGACATGAATGCATGGCAGATTCAAGCAAACTCACCATCTGTACATGACAGCTCTGGATTAGTACCGGGATTTGCTTTTGCAACCCGAGCATAAAGCAAAGTCCCTTGCTACAGCATATAAAACTAAGTTAGGCATGGGAATGCTATCATGAATATGTAAGTCACATAACCATAAACAATTCAGGCTTAGTCATAATTCGTCACACAACCACCATATCCTTCATATACATCATTCCTTGACAAAAAATTCACTTCTATAGTTTTTCGCAGGCCAAATGCTTCATCTATCAATATGAGAATAGTAACAGGTAAATAACATCCATGACCAAAAAATTTGATGAACCAGCACCTACAAGGCTATAATCGTTACTTCTAATAATACAGCTCAGATCTTTGACAAGAAACGGGGAATCTGCTACCATTATTGATTTTTAATCATGAATCTAGAATTAATCACCGCTTTCTCATCCTTTAGTGATTATGATTGCTTCCTCCATTTTCTAGAATATGATGTGGTTGAGAAGCCAGATTTTTTGATCATGTTATGATTCTTATCTTTGTCAGAAGATTTGAATGCATGCTCGACCAAAAATTACCATTCAGCAAATAATGCAGCTGAATCTTCATGAAACAGAGCAGTACACTTAGAGAGAGCCCATTAGTAGTAAAATTTCTCCGTTAAGGAATTATTGCAGAACTACTTCATGCATCCGTAAAAATCAAAAGAAACACCACGTACCTCAAACTTCGGTATGTTTCTTCTAGTTCCTCCTTCAAAGGCAAGTACAGGCAAAAAGGCCAATGCCGGTCCTTTGATGTCAACAAGGAAGTTCTGTAATTAGATGAAAATTAGTGTAAGAAGGTTAAAGACGAATGTGATAACAACAATAAATATAAGCCATCCATGGAAAGCTAAGTTGACATCATTTCATATTGGACGAATAATAACATATAAAGCAGGAGAGATGCCAACACCTGAACAAGCACATTAGAAAGCAGAACATGAACAGAGGCATTATGACTAAATAGAATCTCTGAAACATTAACAAGGACACCTCATTATCCACATTGAGGTGACACCTTGTTCATCTTATAGTAGCAGATATAATTGTTTGCCATTGCCATATTGGTCCTTATGCATAGAATCTAACTCCCCTGCTATCATTCAATTTATATGGGCAACATTTAGTTTAATGTCTCCAAATTACTGGCTTGCAGTTCAGAATCCAATTCTGCTGAGAAAGGTAATCACTTTACTGGTGCTGCGGGGTAACTTTGAACAAGTTTACCCTTTTTCAATCTTTTCTTCTATTTTTTGCTTTGATAGGTGACACCTTGTTCAATCTGTTCTAAATTGAAGGTAATCAAACTGACTATAAGCCAGGTACTAGTAAACCAAACAATAGCTTGTTTATTGTCTATAGTCTACTACCCAGGGAATCCATGACAGTTTCAGAAATGCTAGAAGAAGATCTGGCCACCTGATAAGAAAATTCTGTATCATCTCACATAGCTTCTCATTCTAACAGACCTTGCTTCCCACCACATTACCCTATGTTACATGACTTCATTTCAAAGGGAAATTAAAGAGAGAGAGAGAGAGAGAGAAGAAGAAGAAGAAGAAGAAGAAAAGAGAAAGCGAATGCACATGAGCTTCAACCATACATTTCCTCAACATAGATATCACTACTCTCTCTAATAAATGACTGAGGAAGATTCTTCGCCTCAAATAAGGCATGTTATCAACAAGGTGTGGCAGTTAGAACATCTCTTGTACGAGGATGGATCAAGTCATGACAATTCAGAGGCAACTTACCTCTGCTCTAGTGTCGACCACGATTCCAAGGACAGTGTCTTCCACACAAGGCATATACTGCAGAGAACAATAAATTTTTTTCATAATGCTAAATAACCATGTACAACTCTTCAATTTGCCAAAAACCTAAAGCATTTAAACCTCCATGATGCAGACTGCCTGGGAATTCGGTTTCCTTGTTCAACATTTAAAATTACTCGAGCAGTAGAACTTCATGCCGAGATTTAAACTACCTTGCGTTTATTTATGCCTATTTCTGTCTGGAGGCCACAAATCAGACCACTAAGACTGTAAAGATCAATTCAAATACTTTTAGGCCCTAATTCAGTTTAGCTGCATCTAAACAGCATTGCGCCTAAAAAACTCAGGTTTTCGATCCATAAATATCCCAAGTTTGACAACTAGCTATTTCAAATAAAATGAAAAGTACCAGAAGAACTTAACATCCATTGGAAGAGACGGATCAATAGCCAGTGGCAGCCCAATTCCAACATATATTTAACCACAGAGCCAATCATTTTGGAAGAACATAATGAAAATCCATCAACACGATAAGCTAGTCCCTTTTATATTTTCTCCAAATATGCTTCACTTCTCACATCAAATAAACTGTCCATATTCAGTCCTGGAACCATATTTATGTCCCTTCTAGATGAGCTCCAGTCTAAATACCAAAGCAAAGTTATGTTGAAACTCTATCCCGGTGTTAACATCTACATAGGTCCTCGTGAGGAGAACTTTCAAGTGCTCTAGGAGCACACGTGACTGTCTACCCAACCAATAATGAAGCAACAAGAGTTTTCAAATTATTTTTCTATGGAGAAAAATAAGCAAGTACATAACACCTGGTGCTGTGTGATCAGTCGGATAGGTAGCCACTAGTTGTCCTGGAGTGCCTTATGACACATTCAAAAAAACCTTCCTATGCTAATGAAGATAAACCAAAAGACTAACAAAGCCTTCTCGATAAAAAAAATTGGTCATCTTTTCCTGGGTGGCTATTGAATTGTTGCTCAACGAAAGACGGACAGGATACCCCCTGAGTAATAAAGCAGAATATGACAGTTGCCCTTTATCCCGGCAAAATCTTGTCAAGAGCAAACTAGATGAAATACTCACCCTCTTTTGAGAGCTTTCGACCCAGTATTTATTTGGTTTCGAGAACCTTAGTTTCCCAGCCTTCATGACTGTAATAAAATCAGATTCCTGTAAGAACAAAGGGTGCCCAAATAAGAATTAATGCTATTCTTCTTCAATAAGAAAAAGAAAAATCAACCATCTTCAATTTCCCACATGAGGAAACAAGACCTCTAAGAATCTGTTTCTTTTCTACACTATCAAAACTGGAAGCAGGACTTGAAAGAGCTGATCCTCTATATGGCAAACTATTTTGACCATCACTGGCAAAATAAGCATAAGCAATTTTGTTTTCCGGAATAAAGTACTCACAGCTATAAAGACCCGAACTTCATAAGATCATCAGGTCCCAGTATTATGCTTGTGGAATTTTCAATGAAATATGTATCGCAAATTCCCTCATCCTAGGCCACTCAATCCACAATCATATCCCTCAAAACCATCAGACAATGCATTCAGGAAAATAAAAACCTCAGAGGTAGAAAACTCACGTGCATCAATCTCTAACTTGGACAGTGCTCATCAATAGCCAAATGTATAAGCCAAATATAAGACAATGCAAATGATTCAAAAATCAATTTTTCTTACAAAAATCCGTTAGTAATCTTAAACAAGGTGAACCATGTTCAGAAAACTGCAAAAGAGAAAATTAAAGAGTGAGGAGAAAACACGAAAACAAGAACAATGCAATGGCATTCCCCGCATTCTGATGGAGTACAGTAAACCAATCACTTAAGTGGCCAAATCAAATTCAATTCATCATCTTGACGATTTCCATCAAAAGTTTCACAGAACCAGCATATAAAAACGGAACTAAATTTGGCACTATATCAGAAAAGAAAGGAAAAACCTGACGAAGGCCGCCGCCAATCTTTATAGTCTGATTAGACATTTTCGACAGATCAAGAACCACGTCTCCCGGTACCTAACCCGAATGCATCAACGCGCACGCTATAAGTCATCAAGCAGCGAGACACTAACAGCAAGAAACGCTATCAAATGGGGAAGGAACCAATCAGAGAGAAAGCACTCACAACTGGCCGATCAACAAAACTCGATGGCTTATTCTCCATAGCGGGTTTTCGCTACACAACAACGAAATACCAACGTACCCAGCCGGTTAAGCTCCCAGAATTTGCCCAACTCGCCGCGAAAGCTAATGGGTCCCGAGGGGGAAGAATCAAGAAAAGGTCCGAGAGAACAAGAACTCACAAAGTCGACGCCTTTCGAATTCAGGGGCTTCGGTTCTTTGGTGGGTGCTCTTGCACTTCGAAAGTTCCGATCTTGAACGAGGAATTGGACTCTCGGAAGCGAGAACAAGCAGGAAAGGTTGAACCTTTGCGGGGTTTTGGTCGGAGAACAGAGGCTTTCAAAACGGGAGGTTCGTGTTCTGCTCTTTTTGTTCGTGTCGTTTCGGACGGGCGAGGGTTTAAGCCGAACCACAGTAGTCCTCTTTTCTCTAATTGAAAAAAAAAAATAAATAAATTTTGTACAAAAGGAAAACAAATTACAATTATATATTTTATTTTTAATTTGTTTAAGTGTTTCTTGATTAAAAGCAACGTCTAGTTTCGGCTGATTTTTAAAAAAATTATGTAATGTCATCTCAATCAAAAAATGTTTATCCTGTCTAAGTGCTAGTTACACTTTTTTGTTTTATTACCCCACAAGACCATGTGATATTAAAAGTTTTCAGGAAATGAATTATGACAATTGGGTAAACATACCATGTGGTATGTGAAGGTAAAAATAACATAAATCATCTTCCCTTTTTTTTTAAACCGCTTAAGGAACATAAAACATATAAAGTGTTTTTTTTATTTTGTAAAAAAATCTAGTTTATGTGCAAACTGCAAAATTTTGTAGCAGAGCTTGGTTTCCTCTTACGTGGTGCTGTGTATCGTTCTCACAGAAACTCAGCTCAAGACCCATTTTACATTAAGCTGTATATTTCGGGTGTTTATAATCAATGAAATTGAATGAAAGATGAGGATGACTCCAATCAAGTTCTCTAATTTTGATGACTTTTTTCTTGGTTGATGTTAAGATCTACATCATAAGCAATTTGAAAACAAATATTATCTCATAAAACTGATCTCCTTTGGGAATTCAAATAGACACAACTATTGTGTAATATTAAAAACTGAGAAAGTACAAGAGAAGTGTTTGGACAAGTAGAAACCCCAAGAAAACCACGCTAATTTCGTGTTGTGTTTGAATAACACCCACTTATCATTTTACATGTTTGAAATTATGCGAGAGTTTTTCTTCTCTCCTTTTCTCTCACTGTCTTAATACGGAGACAGCAGATCCATTTGCTTTCCCATGTCTGAAAAAATTGAGTTGAGATTGTCTAGAGAGTTCACATGTCGGATATAAAAGATTACGTGACAACCGCAAGGCTTTTCGGCTATGATTCCCTTCACACGGTTGCTACTCATCAGAGAAGCCAACACTCTCCATCCCACGTTCTCTTGAATCAATAATACAATCTCCAAAGAGAACAGTTCTCGCTCAAAGACTTCATAGCCAAACCAGTTCCAAAAAATCAGAACGATGGTACAACCGAAAGCCCAAAGCTATCGCCAACATCGAAAAGGCTAGCATGATTTGAGATTGACCGTCCACCAGCACCCACTCTCCCATGATTCTATATAAAGCATTCAAATGGGGTCCCAAGCACAACTTGATTGGATGAACACAAAATCATTATTGAAGTTGTGTATTATCTGATTGTTATGTACATAACCAAGCATGAATAGACCTTATCGACATCCATTCGTACCTTATAATTGACCATCCAACTGCATCAATAAATAACAGTACTACTACCATGATTAAGCAACCCTTCATCATTTCAGCGAACAATCAACGTATATCCGAACATCATTTACAGAGGTCCAGAGAAGGGACCAAGGATACATAATGGACACGGGAGTTAAAAGCACAAGGGAAGGAAAAAGAACGTGCAAACTGCCAACACCTGTATGATGCAGCTATCGATGTATCGTATAACTTTGGGATAAAACTCATCCCAGTACAAATGTGAGGAAAACTATGAATAAATATCCTCAAACCTGTTGAATAAATTACGGCAACGTAACCGCTTTCTTCCGGAAGGTAATATGATCATCATAACAATATAAACAAACAATGAAAGGAACTTCCGCCCTGTATTGCATGTGCCAGAAAAAGATGATTGCACAAACACCAATGCCCTCCTGTTCATCTCTTTTTGTTCACCAACTCTCTCTGTTTCTTTAAGTAAGATCTATGATACATATGTTCATTCTGCATCAGTGACCATCGCTGTCATACCTTAATGCCATTGCTATTTACAGTCTGAATGTTAGCATCGAGGAGGTTCTCCAAGGACCTGCCTTTTCTGCTGCGAACCTTGCCTGCTTCTTTCAGTAACTCAGCCAACCTCCTCTTCTCATCATCCACATCAGGGTTCGCTGTCCCAAGCTTTTCTTCTCTCATCTCTACAACATACTCCAGGATCTTTATTGCATCATCCAACCTATTGCCATTTAAAAAGGATTGGTGAGAAAAAGTAAACAATTAATAGTTGGGACGCTTCTTTATACACGCAAATAAGATTCTACAAACTCAAAACTTCCTAGCCACAAGCATACACCTAAAAGATATTCTATCTTATTGATGCTCCTCAGATGGATTGTAGCAACAAATCTATCACTGCCTTTATAAACCCCTGATGCAAGTTCACTCAAGAATATGGCACGTCTTTTGACATGCTTAAATGCAGTAGCATATCAGATTTCATCTTATGAAAGAGGAAACCAAATAGAGGAAAGAAGAAGAAAAAGGTAAAGAGTGGGGACCTGCCGATAGCATCATAAGTGCCTGCAAGATTGCTATACACACCAAGGGTATCAGGATGATAAGGCCCATATTCTTCTTCTAAAATATTCTTGGCTTCTTCAAACAATTCAGCAGCCTCATTTATTGCATAACGCTGCACACAAGCTAGCCCCATTTGATTAAGAGCAATACCAAAAAAGGCAGACTTCCTCTCCCCGCTTGCACGAAGTTTAGTTATGGCATTGTTAAATGATGTGTATGAATCAGAATAGTTCCCCAGCATGTAATACATGACCCCCATCTGGGCTTCAATCCCAGCTACTGTGCTTTGCTGGCCTGGGGCATCATTATATATCTTAAGTGCCTTCTCGAGCAATTTAATTGCTTCTTCCAATTCGTTCATTGACTCATATATGGCAGATACATCAGTTAGACCAGTAGCAAATTCCTCAGGAGGTATCCCATGCACAGGCTTCTCATAAATTCTTAAAGCATTTTCACAGTATGACTTCGCTTCTCTAAACTTCCCTGTCTTGTTATATAACTCAGCCAGACGGACAAACACAGAAGCTACAGAAGGATGGTTCTCTCCTTTGGCGGTCTTGAAAACTGTCAGAGCTTTCTGATAAGCAAACACAGCCTCATCATATCTAGACAGAGACAAGTATGCGTCACCAATACTGACATCAACAGAAGCCACCTCCACCTCCTGGCCATTTGCGACCATGGCCATACTAGCTAAAACCAGATGTTCAAGAGCAGCTTCATGATCCCCCTTGGTTTCACATATAAGGCCCATAAGCCTCCGATCTGCTGCTTCCTCAAGAGAAGCAGGTGAACCATTCTCATGATGAAAGTCAAGGGCCATCTGACAAAACTGCTGAGCCTCATCAAACTGCAATGCTTGAACATGAGCTTCGGCCAGATACCGAAACGTCTCACCAACTCTAGGATCCCTTTCACCCAGTACCTGTTTCTGAACCTCCAACCCTGTGGTATAGCACCTTATTGAATTCTCAAGCTGGCCCAACATTGCATAGGTATCACCCAACTGCATGTGGCCCGCAAACTTTGCGAGAGCATGGTCTTGACCTTCCTCAACATCAGGTATCTCAATTGCCCGCTCAAGAACAGGAATTGCCTCACTGTACTGGCCTAAGCCGCAGTATATTGCGGCAGTAACGTGTAAACACATAACCAGCTCTAAGCTGGGTTTGCCATTTGCGCATAATTCAAATGACTTTGCTGCTCGGAGTGCCAACTCAAGAGCTTTCTGAGGGTTATCCCCTGAGGATACCAAATCCCTTGCTTGCTTCAGCAAAAATGGCCCTAAATCAGGATTACCCAATCCAGATTCAGGTGAATTTGAAGTTCCATTCTGTACCTTCGGCCCCACTGGAGATACATTTTTTAGCTTCTTCGCAGAGGTGACATTTGCATTTGGCTTTTTTGCATTCTTGTCATTCCTTCTATCAATAGGAGGTTTTTCAGAAGGACTCTTGGTCTTAGGAGATGGTCTCGATGTCGCTTCCGATTCCATCCGAGAATGAGAAGCTTTCTTTGATTTTCCAGAAGAAACGGATTTCGTACTGGGGGATCGGGCCTTCTCAAGCTTCCCTGACTTCTTACTAGAAGATGGACTATCCTTCTTGGAAGTGGCATCACTGTGACTGTCATCCTCGGGTTTCTCAACCTCATCCTCTTCCATTATCTCCACCTCCCTCATTTCACCACCAACAAGATGGCGCAACTCAGAATCGATCCTGGACTCATCCCCCTCAGACTCAAAGCTCTGTCTAGAAGGAGAATGATCAGAACTCTGCATTTCATACACGTTTGCATAAAGCTTCTCAATGGAGGTGTCCACCACTCCATCAACGGGGACCTCATGGCGAGCACTTCGATGGCTTTGATGGCTCTGCTGACTGGCGGGGCTCTTAGGTGATCTATTATCGACTGGACTTTCCTTAAAAGGTGCAGAGTTTCCGTTATCAACTTCGCTCACTATTTCTTCTCCGTTGGTTCCATCCATTACAATTCCAGGCATTCTCAAACTCCGAATTTAGACTAAATAATTTATCTGCAAACGGTCATTTCACAATGAAACAGTGATTCATGGTCCAAACTACCAAGATCAAGAACACAGGAATTAACTCAAACAGTTGCCCAATCTTACGGTAACGTGAATGTCACATCAGTAAACAAAAGATTCGATCTTCGCAATCTCGTAACTGCCCCAAGAGCTTTCCCAAGTTTCTTTCCCTTCTGATTTTCGAACAAGTAAACGCAAACGCAAACGCAAACGCAAAAGCCGTAACCCATTACACACTAGATCTTTGCAAATCAACCACATCGAATCTTACCCATATCAAGAAGTGTCCCATATCCCCAAAAAACATGCCCAGAAACGAGACAAACAAGAGAAACGAGCAACAGCCAAGAAACCAACCAAGAACAACAAATCAAGAAATTGGCTCTCCGAACATGAACCCACCACAGGCAAAGAAGACAAGGTCCCAACTGGAACAACGGAAAAGCCATGGAAACTTCAGAAGACATACCTTCGAATGACCAGACCTAAACGATTGTGCTCCTCCGGGTCTTTTCTAGGGAGACATCCAATCCAATACAAGGGAATATATATACGCGGGCGAATGAATTTTAGAAAACCCAGAAAAAATATCTCCTTTACAGAGATGATATAAGCGCAAGAGCCCCCAAAGTAACGAAATTTATTCCCTTTTCTTGGTGGGGTGTCTGCGTTTCAACTGTGCATAATAATATATAATTGAAAAAACAGCAATGGAAGAAGACAGGATGGGAGAGAGGGAGAGAGAAGACAAACGGGTAGGGGCAGGCTGGGAAATCTAAGACAACGGGCAAGAAACAACAACAGCGACAGCAACAAAAGGTTATTTTTTTTTTTTTTTCTTTCGATTTAATGTAATGAAAAAAACAAGGTTTTTTTGACAGAGGTGGAATGTCAGAGGAGAGAAGAAGACGACTTCTCGCCCCCCGCCACCACGACCTCCACCTCTCTTCCTTCCTTCCTTCCTTCTTCTTCCTCCTTCCAATCCAATCCCTCCAACCAGATTTGCAAAAGAAAGAAGGCCTGCAACTGCCGGTTCTTGCTTTCTGTTCTCACTCGTTCTTGATCGCGGTGGCCCGCCACGTGGCGAACCTTATTTGTTGCTAATCTTGGAGGATGTCGCCAGTGAATTGTTAAATGCATTATCCTCAAAAAAAGCTTTTTTTAAAAAATAATTATCATATTTAGTAATATATATATATTTTCAATGTTTTTGATTGTGTATTGAAATCTGTTCTTTCTATTTTTAGATTCTTATGGAGACTTAAATTCACTGAGAAATGAGATTATCGTTGTTTGGTCAATACTAGCTAATTGAAAAGAACAATATACATGATCATCATCCATGAGTATCGCGTATACTTATAATTAATTATGGCTGACAATTTAATGAGGATCGTGTTAGGCAGCCCTCTACTCTATGACCAATAGCAGTAATCCTCTCTCGCCTTAGCTAGGGCTTTAGGGATCCAAAATGGTTATAGCAATTGTTGAGATGGCTCTTCATGAGATCGGTAGAGGGTTCTCTCTCTTGCAAATGGGTAAAGTATGACGGCACTTTTAATTTTCTCATTTCGAAATTCTTTCAAAATTCTTCCCTTTTAAAAGTTCTTTGGAGATTGAGAGGTTGATGTGAATGCCACATTAGCAATTTCGACACAAGCTTCTTTTATCTTTTTATTTTTTGTACTTGACAAGGGGTTAAAGCAAATGTTGAAAATGCTAAGGGGTGTCAAAAGTACTTTTGACAAAATAAGGTAGAGAACTTACTCTTCATTATATGCACATCCAATTTAGTAATTTGTCACCAATACACACTCGAATCCTCCACATTAAATGATCCTATTGATTATGAGATTAAAAAAAAATCATTTAAAAAAATACAAAAGAAAATTAAAAAATAACTCTCCAAAAACCTAGAAAAGCAAAAGACTATATATGACCATCAAATTAATGTACTTGCTTTCTGATTGAGTACCATATCCAGGGTCCAAATTTTCCATATTCCGTTTTTTTTTTTTTTGTTTGGTCGAACGTTTAATTTACTCCACCATATTATTTATCCACCAATTATACATAAGCACAAGTATAAATGCGCATCATAATTAAATCAATTAGATGCTACTTGAGTTCTTTATATTATGATGTAAACCTAATTATTTTATAATATGCAGCGTTTTTTAGTTTTTAAGTACAAGTCATCGAGGTCATTAATTACTCTAATTCTGAGCTTCGTGTGAGGATCTCTGCTAACCGATTTTCTAATATATAATATGAACTCATTAGAAAAGATCTTTGTATTGAAATACAATTTGTGGGACAACCGATGAGAGTATTAGAAATGTGAAGAATCTGATGTATTCTAATATTTCTCCTGTATTATGCTACAATAGACTTAGGACACGATACATTTAATTTTATGTGAGCAGCCTTTCTTTTAGCAAATAAAAGAATCATAAGCCTTTTAATGATTATAAAAAAAATCATAAACTTATTTCATTTATACCAATTCAGTCTTAAACCTTTCAGTTGTCTCAACTGAATCATATAACTTTTGGCAATTTGTCAATTTAATCATTCTAGTCAATTTTAATCGAAAAGTGCTAACTTGGACTCCAACCGCCCTATATGTCAATTAGACATTTTAAAAAATTAATTGTTAAAAATTCAAATATTTAGTATATTTCTTTTCTTTATTTTTTTCATTTTCCTTCTTCCTCTGTCAATCATTGGGCCTCAGGACAGCTGGCAACCTCGCTTGTGGGTAGTAGCTGGTCATTGCTGAGGCCCGGCACTGGTGGAGGAAGAAGGAAAATGAAAAACAAAGAAAAGAAATAAATAAGTCGGTACTTTTTAATACAGTTGTAAACTTTGCACATCATCAACTTGGCGGTTTAGTCGATCAACCCACCGGTTCTTTGGCTAATCCAAATTTAAAGACACTGTATAGAATGTCCACAATGCAAATTGCCCTAAATTTTCAAAAAGAAGTTTAATCTAGGGGGAAGTGATGGGTGGTGGCGATCTTCAAAAATTCATATAATTTTTATAACGCACTACGATTGTATTGACAACCCTTTTGCTTTCACAAGCTCCAATCGAATTGACGATGCGTGGGCATAAAAACAAAGTCGTGTTTTTTTTATGGGACCTAATTGAAAATCAAATGTGCACGTTAAGGAACTCAATGAGGGGGTCTTGCTGTCAAAATGATTGCATTGTAGGTGAAATGTTGGATTTAATCTAGACAGAGGGTCGGGGTCATGAAACCTTACTTCGTACTCTCCTAAACTTGGTCTCTAAGCTCGTCATCTCTAGGTTTGAATCTTGACTTTTTAGCTGTACAAGTGAACACGACTCCATCACTTTCGCAGGAGCTGTACCTCATATTGCCAACCTCGAACTCGCTCCGAGTTTCCTTCACGTCGGTAGAAGTCTGCAAGGAGTGAGTTAACTCGGGCTAACATGGCTAGAAGATTTAGAAGATCGTGTCGTGAGGGAAAGCACACGTGGTTTCCAAAGAATGAGTTGGCAAATCTATGTCCTAGGATTCGTTTATTTTGAAGAGAATTTTATGATAAAAGGAATATATTTTTCGGGACATCATTTTGCAAAAGAATTGATGATCTTTGGTTGAAAACGTTTTCTAGTGTTTGGATATTATTTGGAAGATGATTTCTATCTCATAACTTTATCTTAGACAATAAAAAAGTCAAAATTTTTAATAATTTCAATCTCATAACTTTATCGCTAATGCCTGGCGATTAGCAAAGGGAGAAGGAAAAGGCAATGAAAGAAAAGAGAATTAGAAATTTAAAAAATTGAGAGGAGCGATTTAAGGAATATGTTCTTATCTCTTTAGATTTAGGAATTCATTTTTCAAATTTTACTCACGAATATTTTCCTTGACCAAAAAGTGTTTTTGGTTGACTAGTCATTTTTGGTGAATCAAATAAGTAAAAGTCCACGAAATTAATTTTCGAGAAACACTTTCACTAAAATAAGCATGCCCTTAGTTGGGTTCATGACGAATCATGACTAGGTCTCTATACTTAAATCACCGGTTATTGCCAAGGCCTAGATGACCCGTGGATGAAAAAGAAAATGAAACAGTAAAATAGGGGGAAAAGAAAGAGGAGAAAAATATGGACATAAAAATAAAAATAAAAATTCAGGATTTTTTTTTAAAATTATAAAAATCACTCACGTCACCACCGATCATGTTATTTAGGATGGAGGATAATAATTGGATTGTTACATTAAAGATTAAAAAGCATAAATTGGCCAAATGAATTATATGGAGAAACTATCAAAAGATATATGATCACATTGACTAAGCTATAATGTCTAGAACCGAATCCACTTTAATGTAAGTTTAGGAATTTTTTTTTTTTTGATAAAATTCCATCCTATCAACCCCCAAAAAAAAGTCCATTTACATTTCCTCGACATCGAAGCGAGGCACACGTGAAGGAATAAGTAGCCTTGCATGTGCCTTTAAGATTTAGCTCCTATCTCCAATTTTTTTTTTTTTTTCGCTGTCACATTTTTATTATAATTCCGTGTGGACCCCACAGACAGGGCTTTATTTGCTTGCCTGGTTCGTGACTTTTTGAGATATGCTCATCGCGGTTGGCTTGATCCGGTATCCAATGATACTTGATCTGGAATCCAATGATACTTTGTACTTGCTGGAACTATTATAAGCTCTCTAAGCCGTTCGTGGTCAAGACCGGATTAATGAATGTCGGGACCATTTTTAAGATCATTGATTGATCTCACCTCACCATATTCATTCATTTGTTGTGCCATTGTACAGTAGTAATGACTATAAGAGTTTTTTCTAATGTAAGTTATATTAATTGATATTGTAATTTACTATTTTACGGGATTAGTCGAATTAAGTAAGATATAAGATTTATTAATTAGTTTAATATGGAATTAATTAATGTGGGCCGAGTTGAACCCGGTTCGTAATAGGAGAGCCTAGATGAAAACTCTATAGATAGTACTCAAGCTTATTTTTTAATACTGACACACAGATAACCTTACTTAAAGAGCATTTATTGATCATTAAGGGTAAATGGTGATCTCATTGAGCCAGTAATACATAAGGCAATAAAGAAGAAGCACTTGAGCTTTAAATTGTCGTCATTCTATATCAAGAATGATAGATTCCAAATCAATTGTGCAAATCTTTTTACTTAATTGTATATGTGTTATTAATTCAAATTATGGAGATCTTGGGTGTCACTTTTCGCAACTAACAATGATTTGTTGAAGAATTTTCCATGTGCATTCATTAGTAGAGGAAAACTGGCGGGCACCATAGATGGGTGGCAATATAGAGATTGAGTTAAATTTGAATAATTAAAAATTATGGGTGTATATGTATGAGTGAAGTTTATGTATCTTGTTTTGCTGAAAAATGATCACCCTACGAAAAATCACTTACGGTCAAATAAAAGACATGCATATTTAAGTCGAGAAAACGAATTTCCTAATCTGAAAAGGATAAAACATTTTCCTTTATCGCAGAGTTTTTCTAGAGACAAATGTACCCTTTGTGTCAAATCATGTTATTGTATTAATAAATATGTCGAAAGGTGCTATTTCTAGGGATATTAGGTAAATGCAAATCGATCTGGGACATTTACTCGATGATTGGTCGACGAATCGATCATGATATGCAAGGCCACGAACATTGGGGAGACTAATGATGAGCCATTAGACCCTTCAACTCTCTCTATGGCTCTTAATAATTTCCTGCTTGCTAACTCAACTTTTAGCACTTTATGAGGTGCGAGTTTTACTTCAAGAGCGGGGGCATGATGGAAACCCCACTGGAGGGAACACAATGGTAGGTCGCTCGAGAAATTCAAAATAGATAGAACCGTTCAACATCTAGAGAGAGAGAGAGAGAGAGAGAGAGAGAGAGAGAGAGAGTAAAATCTTCAAATCATGGTGGCGTCCCTAATTCGACATTACTAAAATCTTAAATAATTTGCTAGCGGAACTCAAAGCTGTCGGCTAATGTCGCATGAGGTCACGCTGACGTCCCTGATTTGTCTTTTGCATACGATCTTTCGATGTGATAAAGTGAAGTAGTAGGTAATAAGGCGAGGAGCTGTACCTTCTTCCCCCTTTCATTGGTGCTTGACTGAAGATCGCGTCCTGGGATGTTTCAAAAGTCAAAGAAGCTCATCAATGTTTTATCATAGCAGCAATAGACTACGGCCAGCGCTGTTGGGAATAGCCTTCGGAAAACATATAAAAGATTTGAGGTGTGAGAGTATTTTTAAAGTGTAAAAGTATTTGGTAAAGTGTAATTTCGAAATATGTCAAGAAATAATTTTGATGTAAATACCGTTTGGAAAATACTACACTTTGTAAAAGACTTTTTTGCTATTTTGACATTTTATTTTTAAAATCTTAGGCCTTCACCAACAAAACTCAGGCCACCATTGGCCGTCCTTGCCTGAGGTTGCACAACCTCATGCCCCAAGTGAGGTTGGCCGGTTGCTCGTCAATGGATGAGTCCCGCACAGACAAGGTCGAGTAAGTCGAGAGTATTTTTGTAATTATGAAAATTATAGGTATGATAAATACTAACATTACGAAAATAATCAAAAGCCAAAGCACTCCCAGACTTGCCTTGGTTAGAGGCCTTTGGAAACATAAAAGCAAATCTCTCTAAAAAATTCGACAATTGGTCTTTGCATTTGAGCTCAAGAGAGTTTTTAAAGTGATTCCCAAATGCATTCTACATTGGACGTTTGATGTTTTTGGGTTAGGGCCCAAGGGCCACCGTGAACAAAGTGGAAAATACAAAATGATTCGGTCCAAAATAAGAGGAAAATTTAAAAAGGAAAAAGAAAAAGAAAAGGGAAAAATTGACAGCTGTGGGATTTAAACCCACGCCCTTTCGGACCAGAGCCTAAATCTGGCGCCTTAGACCACTCGGCCAAACTGTCTTGAATGTTTAAAGTTGGACCTCAGTTTTTGGATATTCATTATTGTTTCCTACTGCTAACAGCACCATAGCATAACGCAAATTCAGTGATCTCACGTCTGTCCGGACGGCAAAATTCATTGTCACTGATGAGATAAATAGCCAATTCACAAACGGTAATGAATCAGCTTGCATGATTGAAATCGACGACATGCGCTCAAAGAAGCAAAGTCGATTGGTTCATTAGCCAAAGCCGTCGGCTTGCTCATCAGTTTTGACATCAGATTATGCACAACTTATGAAGTTAGATGTACAAGGCAAAAGATCTCTTATTTTGAGCAGGAAGAAAAGGATGGCTCCTTATTGATTCAGTATACAGAACAGTATACATGCATTAGCCGCATCCAGCTGCTTTTATGGTACCCTACATCTACATGCTTCCCATTCAACGGGGTAGAAAGGATCTGAGTCGCTAGCAATTATTTCTCCCTGTACAAAAATCAAATGATATGCTTAATTTCGTAATGTCGGGTAAAAAAGAATTTCCTATATGACTAATCCCCTGTAGCTTGGATAACCGGCAGTATGTATCGAACTTTCCCAGATCATTATACACGGATGAACAGGCTGTAGCTGGAAATGAGCGAGCTGATGGCGAAAGCCATGAAGGCCAAGAAGGACATGGCAATGGAAGCACTGGCCATCTCCGTGAACTTATCGCTCCCCCAATTCGCTTTCCAGTCGTCGACGCGGGTTGCCGCGGATGATGATGCTGACATCAGAAGATACGCCAGAATCTGCAGTGAAAATTCTTGGTCAGTTTCCATCAATCTCCTCATGGGAACAGTTGCTTTTATTCAAATCATGTTTAGGGTTCGACAAAGAACACTTTGTGCCAACACGCTTTTAGCTGATCATTGTACAGATTCTTGAGCATGAAGCAACATTTGCTACCCTGCCGTGTTGTTGATGCAATAAAACTCTCAAATTATCCGGAAAAAAGAAACACATCATGTATAGGTTAAAAGATTCACAGTCAAGTGAAAGGCCATGAATAGCCTATAGCTAAGAGACGACACGCGGATTCAAGCATAAGGCAATTCTGCGCTCGAATAGCATATCCCTCTCTTAGTAGTTTCATCTTCCTAAGTTGATTGCACAAAAGCAATCAAAGAAGCCATAGCCTTGGGATTTTGAAGCTTTTGACACTTGTAATTAAGGCTATTATAGGCTTAGAGCCGACAGCAATATTGAGATTGCTAGGACAAGCAGTTCAGGGAATGAAATTGATAAGTGAGGCGATGAGATCTTTTGAAACAGTGCAAGGTAAAACGTGAGATAGGTTTGCAAATTTAGTATATCAAGCTAAGTGGCCGGCTGACTCTTATTGGGTGTGTTCCATATGGCTCCCCTGTTCAAACGACCACCAATATTCTACCGCATCGTCTGTAGTATATCAATGTTATAGACATTTCTCAGTATGCATACCATCACTCAAGATCTTAAAAGGAACCGAGGGGCTCTTAATTTTCTCTTTCAGTAATTCTCATTCCATCCCATGAATAGTTTCATTCCTAATATCTCCTGATGCGCTTCTCGTTCTTTCTTCAGTGGTATCGGCTTAGCCACAAAAGGAAGCAAGCATAAATCGATGCAGCAGGAAACGGGGTCCCTACCAAGTTCCAATTTTTAAGCATATTCTTCACTAATCGATACTGCTGAGCAGGCCCGAAACCATCATTGAACGATGTTTAGAAGAACAAGTAATACCCGCCTGCCTTAATCTCTAGAGAGCAAAACCTATAGGATAACAAGAAACTCTGCAAAAATCGTACTCGAAGCTCATGCTCAAACATGATAGATACAGCGCAACGATCCTATAACAGTGACAAGACATTATACACCTTTTATCAAGGACAATCATTATGGTTCGAATAGAATGCGACCAGACCTCTTGGCATGAATACTAGGAAATTCATACATTCCCCTACAATCAGTGCGGCGATCAATCATGGAACACCATAATTCAGCAGAAACGACACTACTACATGGGAATTACTTGCCTGATCCATGAAGAAATTGAAGTAATAGTGGGTTCGGTGTTGGATGACGTGCTTGCCCTTGCTCATGTAGAGGAACAGATCAAAAGCTTGAAAGCTGGCGTAAACGAAAGCAATGACGTTCACCGACAAGCAGTACCTGCCATCGAATCAAAAGCTCACACAGCATTAGCTCCATAAGCCCCTCCGCCAGGACCGGTTCATGTAATATATAACAACAAAGAAAATGCCCTTCACCTGTACTCCTTGTAGCGATCGAAGGAATCGCCGCTCCACCCTTTGGTCTTGTCGGCGGCCATGACCGAGAACGAGACCATGCACAGGACCACCTCCGCGACCCTGAAGCACGGCCCCGCCTGCTTCAACCTCTCCAACACCTTCAGCCTCCTCCTCCCCATCCTCGTCACCCTCGCCCCTCCTCCCGCTCCTCGCCCCTGCCTCAACGCCGGGACCGGCCTCCCCTCCCGCGTGGCCCGGCTGAGCACCACCCCGGCGCCCCCGCCGGCGACGCGCCCGACTCCTCCTCCTCCTCCTCCTCCTCCTCCTCCTCCTCTTCCTCCCCGCGCCGCTCCCGGACTCCCCGGGGGCTCCTTCACCGGCGGCGCCGCCGTGGGCAGGGGCTTCTGGGCATCCGGCGGGGGAGGGGAGGGGGACCGGTCGGCGGTGGCGGGCTTCTGCGGCGGCGGGAGTGGCGGCGGCGGGGGGGGTGGTGGTGGTGGTAGTGGGGGAGGCGGCGGGGAGGAGTAGGGAGGGGGTGTCGGGGGTCGCCGAGGTCGGAGCGGAGAGGGGAGTGGAAGCGGAGCGGGGAGTGGGGGATTCGGAGAGGTGGGAGGGGAGTCGAGGTCGCGGGAGGAGGACAGGGACGGCGGCTTCTTCTTCATCATCGTCGCCGTCGGCGGCGGCGGCGGGGGCGGGGCGAGGAGTCCGAGGAGGTCGAGCTTGAGATTGACTTGGAACTTGGCTTTCATGGCGGAGATCTTACGTAAGAGGGGGTTAATAAATTCGGGGGGGGGGACAGAGAACTTGCGAGGGGAGAAAACGAAAGAAAGCGAAAAAGTTTATATTTGAGAGAGAGAAGGGAAAAGGTGGGAAGTAGATTTTGGGTGGGGTCCAGTGGCCACGTGGAGCTTGTCAGGGGGAAGCTTGTGGTCAATGGTTGCGTGAGGTCGCCCCGACGAGACGAGCCGACAGCTTGCGGACACGTGGCCCCCGAGGTGGGGACCTCGATGACGTGGCACTCAGCTTAGGGGTTAAGTTTTGGGCAAATACGACAAAAGACCTCAACGCAAATACCCCGAACTTTCTTTACACCCCAAAGATCCTAAGCTTAATTAAAAAGACCCAAACCATGGGTTAAGTTTCTTTTTTTGTTTACTTATACCATCTTTTTCAATTCCATTTGATGTATATTTTACATTAGTCTAAATTTGAGGTTTTTTATAACACAATTTTTTAAAAATATTTGTATTACAATAGGGAAATTTAGGATTTTTTTATTACAAAAAGTGTTTGGAATATTCGTATTACAATGCATAAATTTATAATTTTTAAGACCCAAATAAAATTTAAGATATTTGTGACACAATGGGTATTTTTTTTTTTTATATTGTATTAACCCTTCAATTTCTTTTGCTCTCTTCTATTTCTTGTCGTTTTGATTTTTACTTTTCCAAGATAGATAGAGTAATTGACTTATAAAATTGACAAGAACCGTCAATCAGCTCTCATTGGATACTGAAGCATATGATTTGAGCAAGTGTCTTTCCTTTTTTTCGCCCAGTAAGTCAAAGACAATCCCATTGCTTTTCGTATGCGTCGGCAAACTGAGACCACGAATCCATGGACAAGCCTTCGTTTTCGATTCAACACCGACGGCGGCAAGCCGCCGACAACGGCCCCCACCGTTCGCCCCGCCAGAGGGTACTTTCGATCCTAGGATTAACAATTCATCGACACCATGATAAAGCTCGCTCGAAATGGAATTCCAGGATGGCAAAGGCTCGAAAGGCTAAGAGCCCGTACGAAAAAAAGGGGTTGGCAAGAGAGGAGCTTACTTTAACACGGGGCTATTCTGCATGGATCTTAAAGCGCAAAGATTCTCCCTGTTCCTCAAATTTTTTTCCTCTTATGGACATGTCCAAACGCTCACGCGAAATACACGAGAGGCCGACAAAAAGAGATGTCACGAATAATGTCCCAAGCATTTCCACTATTTCCGTAAGACACACATCACCTTATCATAAACAAGCAAAGCATCCAAAGCCCCATTCCCTCCCTCCTTTTTCCACCCCCCAAGCTAAGATGCAGTCTGCTTCTCCACCAAGACAGATTCAGGATCATATATACATATATGTATGACACAAGCTCTTCGTACATATAATTCCCTCTTTATTTGCAAACCGAGATTCGACCCGTGTTGTACAATCACAACACATCGACAGACAAAGATTGATAAAGAGCAAATGAGAAGTGAGATGCGAGTCACTGTATCATTTAATGATATCGATGCACGGTGGCATGTTCAAAATTTCAAATTTTCCTCTGAGCTGGAACTTCGAACCCAATTGGTTAAAGGCAGTTTGATTTAAAGAAATCAGTCCAACAGGCTAGGCATATAATTCAGTTTGGTAAAGGCATATATCCGCATATCATTGATCTGAAAATGAGTTTGCAACCAATTTTGTTACAAAATTCGTACCCTACATCAGTAAGACTTATCACATATGACGGGCAAACGACGATCACATGGACAAACATTTCTGTCTTTACTCGGGACAGGGTTAGCGTAAATTAAAGGAAAAACTTTCGTGAGACGAGAAACAATGATGAACGTACTCTTTACCTCATGTAGACTGTCCATTGAGCCTGGACCCATCGGGAGGTAGTAGTCCCATGCCGTTTGCTCGTTCCTGAGTAGCCGCAGCCACTTGTCCATTCTCACTGATGTCCAGGAGAACATCATTGCTGTTGGGCAGCCCCGCATTCTCAGACCGAACTGGACGGAGAAAGGCAGGCAATCTCATCAGATAGCTTTGGCTAGAAGATTGTTGGGTCTGCACATAACGGTTTGTTGTGATAATAGGGGCCAGTGATCGTTCTGATTCAGGGCGAAGGTTAGACAAGGCACTGAGGTCCAGGTTCGGGAACACAGAGCAGCGGCACCGAGGACATTTCACATTAAGACGTAGCCACTCATCGATGCACTCCACGTGAAAATTGTGAGCACAAGGAAGGCCTCGAACCTGAAATTTTTTGGGGTAAGGTACTTTGTCCCACACCCTCAAAGTTAACAACAGATCGACACAACACTAAGAAGAAACTTGTTATAAGCACTAGTGTCTCCACCTTTCTGCAATGTAACCCTTTTAACTTAAGGTGGACTTCTGAAATGAGGAGGCTCAACCATTATTCCACTCATAACTCATAAGCTACAAAAATCTCTGAAGAGAAGCATATTTTCTTACCTCATTCCCCACATGGAACTCTTCTAAGCAGATGGGGCATTCACTGCAGTCAGTTGGAACAGCTTTAAGCCTGAACTTGGGGAGTTCCTGGATAAGGGCTTCAACGGCTTCCCTCTGCACACAACATAATAGGAAGCTCACCCCAAAGTTTAAACTTGCCATCAACAAGTTTGTGAAAAACTCCCCTATGAATATGATTGGATCGATGATAACTAATGCCAATTTACAGAACACCAATCCTAAATGGAGGTTTTTAGCTCATATTACATCAACCGTGGTCCCTGAATCCAATAAGATCATAGGGGCTCAAAATCCCATCCACAAACAGAAAAACCTATCACTTAGGGAATCTAAATCCTTGACCTACAAACCAAAATCAAAAGCGCCACTTGCCTGTGTTGTAGTTAGATATAGACCAGGGTGGTAAGTAGCAGCATCCGGTCCCATACCCCTCATCTCTTGACCGGCTGCTTCAAATGCCCAGTCTGGCACCCGTACCATATCAACTAGAACCTGTAGAAGAACTCCAGGGCATGATATAGGAATGAGCAAACACATGATGTGATAGGAAAACATTTGCACTGGTAATAAGAATTAATTTACAGGGGAAAGTAACCAAAAATTTTAGAAAATATTTCCAAGAATACACAGAGTAGGTCCACATCAATATGGATGCCGAGAAGGGGGAAAAATGCTTCTAGAGTTCCCTAATGTAGCTCTGAACAAAGGAATCATAACTGACATAGTAGGATTGGAACCTTGACCCCACTATATCCAATGGAATTACTTCATGCAAAACTTATAATTGCAATTTTGCTCATCTTAATTGTAACTTTAGAAGCCAGGAAACCTTAACAGAAGATTGAGCTAGATATTCTGGCAGAAATAAGGATCTATCCTTGATCCTTAACCCAAGTCCGTGTTTGTGTCATGTTACAAACCAATTCCAATCGATGACACAATAGTTTTGAAATACAAAAACAAACAAGCACAAGTCTATTCTTTGGCACAGAGGTGCTTTTATATGTCTTTGCTGCAGAGAAGGAACAAATGATTTATCAAAGTAACAGCAAGATAGATAACAGACCAGTAAACATATAGTTGAATGAACTCTTAAAAGAACCTCAAGTATAAAAATAAAGTCTTTAAAAAAATTAATTAAAAGTACAACTTTTTAGGCATATATCCATATCTCTGCATCACTTTATAGTACTTACCCCATACTCTGAGACGGGTATGCCTTGTTGAGCTCGCACAAGGTGTGCTTGTCTTCGTGTCAACCACTGTGATTTCCAATATATGACAGGTTAGAGAAGAAGCAATCTCTATGAATAAACAATTATGTAGGTCACGGCAAGTCTAGAGGTGAGTACGAGGAAAAGGTCGAGACAGTTTTGGGAGCAGTGGGAAGGGGCAATGGAAATATGGACAATGCTTAAATGAACAAAGCCACAAACCTTTCCCACAGACATGCAAGCTATGCAAAGGAGGCCACAGTAGCTGAAGAGTAACCAAATAAGGAAACCCCATTTCTGACCCTCTTCTGGTAACTGAGAAAACCGAAATACAAAGTCTTCAATTTAAATTCACTGATGATGCGGGTGCTAACACTGATTTGACAAAAGAAAAGACTTACACAATTTCTTGCACTTGTGAACCATAGGGTGCCAATTATAGTCCAGGCCCAAAGAAATGGATATAATATCAGGGAGAGAACAGAAAGTACGACTACTCTCCCACAAAATCGAGCATATCTCTGCTGCCAACCAAAGTCCCTAAGAACCCACAAATATCAATATCAAAAGGACATTTGCAACTTACACAAGCACAATCAAATTTACTCATCATTAATTCTTCATGCAATACAAGCATTAAAGTTCCACAACCTCGGAGTCTAGAACACAGTTACGAACAGTCACTAACCGACAGTACAGCAACTTGACATCACTGCACGTGATTAGAATTCTAGATGCTTGACAAAAGCGAATTCTATTTGAACCACATGGATTGCACAATTATCTATAGATTACACCGAGTGTCCACTAATTCTCAAGTTAACAAATGAGAGATAAAGCCAGTATAGGATAAACAATAACATAGACCACAGCATCTGTACTAATTGGTAGAGTAGATGAAATGGTGTCAAACTATGCACAGCCAAGACATGATTTGTTGAAAGGATTAAAAAAAGCACTATTTAGATAGTCCCTGATGTGATGAATTAGTTTGAAACTGCATAAGTAAAAAATAAGCTCTAGAATGACAAAATATCCAAGCACTCATATATGCACAATCACTTGACAATCATTACGACCCCACAGGATATCCAAAATATCAATATGAATGGTAGAAGGACGTACAATCCCATTCCGGCGGCGAGTCCATTATCTACAAACATTAACAATCGAAAAACAAATACAGTCGTGTAATCAACCTGCACCAAAGAGTATCCATAAGGTAAAAAAGCAATCCTTCATTGTGCAAAGAACAAAAGATCCTCACACACACACACACACACACACACACACACACAATATAATCAAATCGAGATGCGAAACCCACCACAATCCATATGTGCAACGGGTATGTACAGAGATGATACCGCTTCCAGTTGATCGCCACAATGATACTGAAAACACGTTGTCAAGAAAAATACGTCTTCGACAACAAGTGATAATAAAAGATTAGTCCATAATCGATCTCCAACAATGAGAAATGCATCCAAGGCTGCACAGATATCTCGGAAGATTCAAAGATTCAATCAATCCGCGAACTCTTTCCCAATAACATCCAATGTGGAGAATTACTACACCGACTCTTGAAATCTCGCCAATTTAAATACGCACTCGCATCCCCAACGCTACAAATCACCCCGACGAAACCCCATTCAAAAGAGCACGACAACTCGGAAGATACCCGCAAAGGATACACACTGGTCGCGAGCATGGACAAGAAGAAGCCGTCGTACCTGCAAGAACACCCATTTCGTCATTACCCAGAATCAAGAAAGACCGTCCAAGCAAGAACGCTCCCGAAAAGACTCGGGGGTCGCGGAGAGATCGGGGAACTAACCACTTGAAATCGACACCCCGGATAGCCATCGCGAGGAACGACCCGATCGAGAAGAATCCCTAGCGGCGCATCAAGAATCCACCTTTCCCCTCCAAATCGAAAACCCACCTTCCCCAGCAAGACCAATTTCAAAGGCAGGCCACAGAGAGAGAGAGAGAGAAAGAGAGAGATGGAAGGAACGCGAGCTCAGTCGACCAGTGATGTGATGTGAAGCCGAAGCAAAGCAGAGGACGGCGGCGATGGCGACCCTTAAAAGAGGGGCGGACGGTTCTTGACGGCGATCAGCGGGGGTGTTATGACGGCGTTCGGAGTGCTCGATGATCAAATCAAATCAAACCGATCGTCGACCGGAAGAGAGAGAAAGAAGACAGAGAGAGAGTCGCCGTCGTCGCGTATTTCGAATTTAGTTTTCCCCCAAACTTCCACCGGAAAATCGATAATTTGCATTAGTGGACGATACGTCATACTCGGAACGCCTTATCTTTTCCTCTGCTTTTTTACGCCTTTTTAACAGAAAAAAGCAAACCGACCAAAAAAAAAAAAAAAGAAGAAAAAAGCACGTCTCCTTTCCGAATTTTCATTTTTTCCTCCGCTTGCGAATTCCTTCCTTCTTTTTTTTAATTTGAATGGAATTTTTTATTTCGTTTCCTTTTCTTTTTGGTCGGTTTGTAAATTTGTTTTGTCCAAAGATCATTCGCATTATGAGTAAATTAAGAGAGGGGAGTACTTGAAAAAGCGAACTTTAGTGACTTTAGTATATCTGGACAAGTACGGTCGAGAGGGGAAGAGCAGTTCCACAGTGCAAATTGCGATTCTCAAGATCAGAATTTGATGGACTGAATATTACACCAAGAGTCAAGAAATGCAAAAGCGTTTGATGGGAGTGGGGGATGGGGGGTTGAGCTGCTAAGACCAAACGTACACACCAGCTGCAGCAGCTGCAGCTGACCAAAGTTTTCATTGATCTGGCATCAGAAGAGCCCTCCAGAATTTTGTGATTTTCCTTCCTACCTCAACTCATACAAGCTAAAACCACAGAAGCCAAGTACCACTGCCCCAGTTTTGCTTGGCATCTCATTGAACAGATATGTTTCCTGTAATCGGAACAAATGCCTTCCTTGCTGATCTCTGTGTATCTGCAGCAATGCCGTCTGAAAGGAAAGGATAGTTTGTGCCTGCAAAAATCGATTGACTGTCAGATGTGAGGAGTTCCTAGGAGGCATTGACAATTGAGCACAAGACCAGATTCGCAGCAAAGCACGAGAGTTAGGTGGGATTATCCGTAACCAGACAATCTAAATACTTCAAGGGGTTAATTTTACAAGAGGCGGTTTAAAATCAATGTGACTTAGTAGTTTCGGCATGATCCAAATTTAAAATGGGATACGGTATCTGAAAATCAGCAGAGAACACAGATTGGGCATATGAGGTCAATCGTTATGCAAAAAGGCCATACTTCTTACCCATCTCATGGGTTTTTGTGACCAAATCCTTCCGTGGGATCTGTCACAATACATTGAACTTGATTATTGAAAGCCATCCTATTCTCAACAGGAGGCCACACAAAGAACCAGAAACTAGAGAACCAAACACTTCCAGAGGTAAAGAAGGAAATATCAGCATTAGTCCTCATGGAAAATTAGTCATCTGATGCCTCAAAAGGAAGAGAGCAAATTCCATGATGACTATTTTAATGAGAAAGAGTAACTCAAGAAGCGACGTGGGGAGGCTGGCCCAAAACATATAAATGCAAAGCAAAAGGCTCCGTTTCCATGATTGACTAAAAATGGAATTCTGCACATTGCTTCATTATGGAAAGCAAAAATGATTAGACACCAAAGAAACATATAAAGATGGATATTATTTCCTTAGAACAAAAGTGACAATTGCAGTCTGCAATACAACATTTTGGAAAGGTAGAGTGGAAGATGATTATAAGAACAAGTGACAATGAACTCCAACAGGTTCACGGATACAGACTTACTACTTTCTGAATAAGTGAACGTCAACTCCAACATGAACCAAGCTTTTCCTCCCATGTTCTAGATGCAAGAGCTTTAAAGCCTTCAAAATGAATAAAAGTTGGTATATACCTTTAGCAGATACTAACCATAGAGTTTTGCAGCTAACTGATGAGGCCCGAAATTATCAAAACCAAGTCCTTAAGGTACAATATTGTTTCACATGATTGGTAGTGTCAACATTATACCTAAGATGACAGGGCCAGCACAGCAAGAAATATAAAATTTAGTTAAGAGTTTAATCTCTTACAGGGCCTTTGCCCTCTACATATTCAAATGTCACAGGTTTAGTCTGCAACCTCTATGTTAAAAATAAGAGAAGGCTGGGATACCTCATACTAACCATAGATTTTGAGAGAGAGTATACAATTCAGGTACAACTGGTGGATTTAAGCATTTATAAACAGCAGATGCAGGCTGTTTATAAGTTGGTATGCTGCTGGCATCGACAAATCTGACCTCTCCAGGAGCAAAAGAAAGCTCTCTGTGCCTGAAAAACTTGACAAAATGAAGCAACAAAGACCACTGTTTAAATATTTATGTGTCATATAAATTCAATAACATTTACCTCCGAAGGTCAAGGCCAACTATGCCAGCTTGTAAAACTGACAAGTTGTCAGAATCAGGTGAGACAATGATTACGGTGTCTTCTGAGTACTGGGTCTCAAGAATTGACATAAGTTGTGTGACGCGAACGAATACGTCTGCGACACTCTCATTAGGAGTCCCATCATCTATGGGAGGAGGCTTGATCCTTGGAGAGATGCTGTCAGATGCATATACCTAACACTATCATGGATGAGAGTTTGTCCAGTTACAAAGAGAAGGAAACACACACATAAATGAGCACGTGAACTCATAAACAACAAGTATCCAGTAGAAGAGATGGTTAATCCTCTCCAGATATACATTAGCATAGAAAACCCTCCACCAAACATTCCACTCGGCAAGGTATGAACAATACTTTCAAGTATGAGAAAAGCTAATAACGTGGAAATAACAACATTCAATCATACTAAGCAAATACAGCTTTGCTCTCCTCTTACCTCTGAAACAGAGTCAAGGTTCTTCCCTTCATAGGCTCCCAATCCCCTGGCATCTAGGAAGGTATACTCTGGGACTATGTAGCTGCAATAGGATAATGAAACAATTTGAGTGACAAGTAAACAAAAAACATGATTTTTTTTGCCAACAGTGATCGCAACATCATTATGACATCCAACTTCAGAATTCTAACTACAGAAGTGCATGTTCCATTTAAATCAGATGAGCAAGAAGGATAAGAGACTGTAGCTTGACTTCTAAGTTCACCACAGCTTGACAGCAGAAAACCAATTGAACCAATTTAATTGGAATTGGCTAAGTTGAAACTCGTGAATTCTTTAGTAAAAAATTACCATAACAAGTACCTGCGCTTCTATAATCAAAACAGAAATTTATGACTAAAACCCTGTGCAATTTAATTTAAGTCCAGCGACTTGAACTTCTAAAGCCTCTTCACATACTGGTTTCAAAGAGGTTAATGACTCACCTCCGACTGATCCCATTCACTGAAGCAATGATTTCAGCAGCTTGGTAAGCTCTCTGAGTGATAGAAGGCCAAATCCAACAATTCCTTTCGCATGCCCCCATCTCCTTCAAATCGAAGGCTGCCCGAACCATCTGCTTCTTCCCTTTCTCTGACAACCCACTATCGACTGACGTCTTCGCAACCGGATTAGTGTTGATTATCCCCAGGCTTTCGTACTCAGACTCCCCTGCCCTCACCAAGAAATACCTTCCCACAGCAAACCCACCAATAAATTACCTAGTCCGTGCCTCTAAACTTCACATTTGAACAAAATGCAAGCACAATTCAACCGTAGTAAACAAAAATGCACAGCTTCTTGAGCCGTGAGAATAAAAAGGACAGGACTTCCAATCAAAAACTGCCTCAAGCAACAATGACCACCAGCAATTCTTAGCAAACCCAACATGGCAAGAACAATACACGTTAAACGAGCAAAATCACAAACAGAGGGTCACTCTCACTCTCACCTAGTGGTAAGCCGAGGAGGGGGCCTCGTACTCAGACTCCCCTGCCCTCGCCAAGAAATACCTTCCCACAGCAAACCCACCAATAAATACCTAGTCCGTGCCTCTAAACTTCACATTTGAACAAAATGCAAGTACAATTTAACCGTGGTAAACTAAAATGACAGCTTCTTGAGACGTGAGAATAGAAAAGGACAGGACTTCCAATCAAAAACTGCCTCAACCAACACTAACACCAGCAATTCATAGCAAACCCAACACGGCAAGAACAATATATGTTAAAAGAGCAAAATCACAAACAAGGGTCACTCCCACTCTCACCTATTGGTGAGCCGAGGAGGGGGCATCTGGAAGAGGCCGCGGGCGCCAGCGACGGGCGAGAACGTAGACGTGGGCTCGCCGGCGACGAGGAGAGGAGCGACGGGGAAGACGAGGGCGGCGAGGAGCTGCCGCCGAGCGGGTCTGAGGAGAAAGCTCTCATCTTTTCGCGGAGGGAGCGGCAGCGATGGAGGACGCACGGAGGTGGCGCAGGCGGACGCTGTCAGCATCGTCGTCTTCTTCGTCAAATAATTCGAGTGGAAAAATCTATAACGAGAGGAGCTTCCATTTTGCGCCAAATCTATTTTTTCTTTTTCAATCTATATATTTTTGGAATCATTTTTAATTTTTTTTTGTTTAAACTTTGATATTTTGTTCCCTTATCACATTCACGAAAATATGAAAATGTGAAGTGGAGCCATTTGAAATAATTTGACTTTCTGGTTCATAGATTTTTGCCAAGTTTAACAAAAGGAATAGCATGCCTGAATTCAAAATACAAAAAAAATGACGGACATAGTTTGACAATTTCTCCATTTTCCAGGTTTGGATAAGAAAAGGGAGGGGAAATTGAGCAATGCTAGACTTGATGCAAATTAAGTAAGTTAATCATGTCCAATCCAATGAGGCTACATTTTATGGTCAAAATAAAATTCAGGATAAGATGAAATTTATTTTATCCCGCATTTGATGCCTGCTCAAAATAGGATAAAATCGGATATAAAGAAAATATAAACTTAGCAAAATTATCTCATAAAGAATGTATGATAAATGTAGATATGATTTCTAATATTCATAATATGAAAGTTTTTTCTCAAATAAAAATTTCTTAAATTAACTAATTAAAATTATATTTTAATATGAATAATATTTGAATTCTAATATAAGAAATTTAAAAAATAAAAAAACTTAGTTTTTTAATTTAATCTTATTATTATTTATATATTCGAATTTAATCCTATCTTATTCTATAAATTCAATATATAAATATATATTTATTACGTATTTTAGGTGTTTTAGTATTTTAGGTATATTAGTACAATTTTCTATTTAATAAAATTTTATTAGAGAATGATGGAAGTGGAAAAAAGAAATAAATTTAAAAAAGAGGCAAATAAAATAAAAATAAAATAGACAAGAGCGTCGCAAGAGATTTTAACTATCTTCGTTTGTAAAATTTGTTATTCATATAAGCGTTTATATCAAACAATATATATAAAATGATATTAATACATCTCACTTAATTATTGCAATCATAATACAGTGAATATGATATGATAAAATCTTATATCCCATCTTATCTTAATTACAAATTCAAATGACTAAACATAGCCTAAAAGTTTTGTCATATAATCATTTGATATATCAATTTGACATTATATAGAAGAAACAACATTATTAATAAAAAATTTAATTAATAAATGTTCCAATGGCACTTATTATATGACAAATTAAGGAAAGCTTGTAATCTTACTTCTTTCATGATATGTGTGCAAAACATTTTCTCTTTTTCGCTATAAAAAATGGTTAAAAATCGAATATAAGAATTAACGTTGAAAATCTATTATCCTACTGAAAAAAGGGGGAGAACTACACGCACATGGGAAGCTCAAGCAGCTTGACAGAAGCAGCAAAAAGTAGCTGCACGATACTGACATTTTCATTCTTACTTGATGCAAATTAAATTAGCTTGCCCAACTTAGATCTATACATAAAAACATTATTTCAATTCTAATTATACATTGTCTCTATGTCTCTAGCTTTCGTTAGTCTACATCAATATTTCAGAGACTATATCAATTGTTTGGTTTTTCCACCGATTATTTTGAAAATTCAAAGCAATTGACATTTTATCTCAAGCCTCAAATCTCTTACATGTATTGCATCAAGGGGAGATTGTTAAGAAAATGGATTCTAATACTGACAAAACTATCTCTTACTCTTTGTAGTAGATGCCACTATTGTTTCAGTTAAGATGGCTATTGATTACTCGACACCATCCAAACTTCAAGGGTGAACAAGTCAAACATAACGAAGAGTTCGTGAGGACTTAGGGCCATTTGGTTCGGCTTTTGGGGAATGCATTTGCAAAAATGCAAATACCTTTAGGTGAATGAGGTTTTCCAAAATACAAATAACATTTGATAAAATTTGCATCTGTAACTGGCTTTTATTAAATTAAAAAAACAACAATATATAATTAATATAAAATATATTTTATATATTTTTTTTTTTTTTTTTGAAGTCCGGCGACTAGACACGCCAGGATCCGGCGGCCGATGGTTGAATCTGGCCCCCAGACGGCCACTAGGATCAGGTGACCCTAGGCGACGGTTGCTTGAGGTCGCGCGACCCTAGACGACAATCGCCTAGGGTTGCCCGACCTTGGCGACCGTTGCCTAAGGTCCGCGACGATCATCGGGGTTAGGTGACCCTCAGGCGGCGGTCGTCGGCTTGTCGCCGATGTGCACAACCCCTTGGCCGACGGTTGTCAGCTTCCGATCGGCATCCGTGCGGTGGTTTGGAGAAGATGAATAGTATTGAAGACTTGCATTCCCAAGATGTAACTTCTCAAAGCACTTCCAGAGCTACATTGGGCTAAACGCTCTTAGAGTTCTTTGGAGATGCAATTGCATCTTACCAAAGTCGCCCAAAAAAATGAATCAAACGCGTTTACATTTGGCCAAGGGACTTTAGAGTCTCAAAGCCCATTCCCAAAGTCGAATCAAACGGGGCCTTAGAGGTGAACAGATTTGTGGATGTCTAATTCATATACTTGCATGGGCAAAATTGATAGAGTTTGATAAACACAAGAATTGTCAACTAGACCACTAGGTAGAACCAATTTAAGTTGGTAAAAGCTACGACTTAAATCAAATTGAGAAGATCACTCTTTGACGAGTGACATAATAAAGACCCGGATTTTCTTTGATCGTGATTGCGCATTTAAAGGAATTTGATAGCCAATCACAAGCTTGGAATTGCGAATTTATTTGCTTTGAAAAGAATCAAATCTATTACTCATCATACTATTGGACAAGGATTATTTCCTAACTCGGAGACTATTCATGGAAGTGGCAAGATTGCTAGAAAATATGATTGCTTTTGTTGTAATCTACAACAGCTACTTTGATTATCTCAAAGATTAGTCAAAAGTCGACTTGAATATTGATGACTATGAAAGGGACCAAAATGAGCCAATGTGAACAGAGATGTATCACACGAATTACGAGGATAGTGACACACACTTTGCGATCAATTGATTGGCTCATTAAAAGTTGTGCACTGATTGTTCATCATGTGAGAAGTACACAAGGACTATAATGATGCGGGTATCTTGGTAGTGTGATCTACCATTTTTGGGTAGAGCAGTACATCTCAAAGCTTGTGTTTGTTTCAATTAAGATGGCTATTGATGACTCGACACTAGACTCGTTAAATGGGTGGGTCGGGTCGATTTGGGTCGGGTCATAAATGGTTCAACCTAAATCGACCAATTTAACCCGTTTATGACTCATTTATTACAATGCAAAATTGTGACTCATACTTGATTTGATCCATACCCGACCAATACCCGATCCAATCCATACTCAACTCATTTAACTAAACTTAAGAAAGCTTTTTTCTTATATATATGATATTGCTAAAATATTTTTATACAACACAAATTTAATGGACAATTTTTATAATTTTAAAAATCGAATTTTAATTATTTTTTATTTTTAATTATAATTTTTTTAATTTTTTTTCCTTTTTGTTATTCTTCTTCTTTGGCCAGCCGCCGGCCACGATGACGACTGGCGGTTGGCCATCGGTGAGCCTGGAGCTTGCTTGGCTCGTCGACATCAGCAAGCTCGAGCCTTGCTTGATGCCGGTGAGTTCGAGTCTCGCCAAATCGGCGAGGCTTGAGCCTCGCTTGACACCGGCGAGCTTGAGGCTCGCCTGGCTAGTCGCCAGCCATCGCCGTGCCGGTGACCGGAGGAAGAAGAAAGAAAAAAAAGAAAAGAAAATTTAAATAAAAAATAATTAGAAATTCGGTTTTTATAAAATAATATTTTTGTAAAGTAAAGAGAGAAGAGAGAGATTGTAAGGTTTTGAGTGAAAATATATTCTAAATCCAACCTATTTAAGACCCACTTAAGACTCACCTATCAAAGCTTTAATTGTTAAATCCATTTAACTACTTTTTGTCAAAAAACAAATGATCCATATATGACCCATTTTAACACCTCTACTTGACACCATCCAAACTATCATTGGCACCGCTAAGTGAAAGAACTTGAAAGACTAGAAGGACTTCAAGGGTGAACAAGTCAAAGACAACGAAGAGTTCGTGAGGACTTAGAGGTGAACAGATTTGTGGATGTCTAATTCATGTACTTGCTTGGGAAAAATCGATAGAGTTTGATAAACACAAGAATTGTCAACTAGACCACTAGGTAGAACCAATTCAAGTTGGTAAAAGCTATGACTTATATCAAATTGAGAAGATCACTCTTTGACGAGTGACATAATAAAGACCCAGATTTTCTTTGATCGTGATTGCGCATTTAAAGGAATTTGATAGCCAATCACAAGCTTGGAATTGCGAATTTATTTGCTTTGAAAAGAATCAAATCTATTACTCATCATACTATTGGACAAGGATTATTTCCTAACTCGGAGACTATTCATGGAAGTGGCAAGATTGCTAGAAAATATGATTGCTTTTGTTGTAATCTACAATAGCTACTTTGATTATCTCAAAGATTAGTCAAAAGTCGACTTGAATATTGATGACTATAAAAGGGACCAAAATGAGCCAATGTGAACAGAGATGTACCACACGAATTACGAGGATACTTACACACACTTTGTGATAGATTGACAGGCTCATTGAAAGTCGTGCACTGATTGTTCATCATGTGACAAGTATACAAGGACTATAATGATGCGTGTATCTTGGTAGTGCGATCTACCATTTTTGGGTAGAGCAGTACATCTCAAGAGTCACTAGTGAATTCCAATCTTGTCGGGGCTATGAGTCTGAAATAGTAGATGTAGACTTACTCCGAGTAAAACCATTATAAATTTGTGTGGATTTATCTCTATCTTATTTACTTGTTACTTCATTTATTTGATAAAAGCAACACGCATGTAGTTTATGCATATATCGAGTTAATCCTACACATATAAACTTGTTTCTACTCATTTCAACAAAAATGTTGTCAAGTTTGTTAAATAACCTATTCACTCCCTCTTGGTTATATCACTAGCCACAATAGTTTGTGCACTCGAATGATTGACTAAAAATTGGCAAAGACTGCTTGCAAAATAATTTTTCAATAAAGAGAAAAGGTAACGAAATGGCTTTAGATTTATCCAGTGTAATCAAGTCTCTATATCGACGATATCTTTGGTTTGCAGAAATAATATATTTTCTCACATTTTATTTGGTTTCTAATCGGCTCATATTAGATTAATGGCGACTTCTAAATGAATTAAATTGCATGTTTAATTGATTAAATTAAAATCCAAAGTTGCGATTGATATGGGGTTGGGAATAATTTATTAACTTTCTCTTAATGGTTCACCTTGAAGAGGTCACAACAAACCCAAATTGAATAGTCTTTTGATATATTTAAATAAAGCATGGGTCTGGCATCAACCGTGAACTATGGACTAATAAGATCAATGATGGCTTTAAAGTGATGATCTCGTGATAATCAAATTGTTTTGTGAAGTCGAGTCCCAACCATGATGCTCAAAGTTCAGCCCATGACAACAAACATATTCCAATGAATGTGGCAAAACCATCAAGCCAATTACCCCATTCATTTCAAAACAATCCTCTTACACCCACAACTCCCGGGCTGCCTTTAAAGGCCCATCGGTTATTTGGTTTAATCCACATGCATAATCTAATTATCATGAAGTTATTCACAAACAAAGCGTTGATGATGTCCTCCACATGCATTTGATTTACTTGTCTTGGATTCGAAAGGAAAACAAAAATTATCCCCAAAAAAGCGATTTGTTTTTGTAATGCCAAAAAAAGCTCACGCTCCAATCACAACGACAATTCAGTCGCCCTATACCAATAATAATAATAATAAATAAAATGTATATTCATTCTTAACGCATCGATTGTGAAAGATAGCACTTTCCAAATGACAAACCATATTTTTCTAAAAATTTAACCAGTGGTTTAGGATACTCGTTAACAAAATTAATAATAATAAAATAAATAAATAAATAAAAAGGGTTCATACGAGAGTCAATGCCAAGGCACATGCACCACGTGGCGACATTAAGGACCACAGCTGTTGTAAATTAATACTTTAGAGGGCGTGGTGGGAGCATAAATGGCCGCACTCCCTCGCTATCCATTTTTGCACGCAAAGTAGTCAGCGGTCATCAATTTGCCAACGCCATTTACGTCGGTTTCAACGGCAAAATACTTATTGCGGTTTCAAACGCTTTCCGCCATTCCGCTTTGTGCAATTAGTACGTGAAAATCAATTTCACATTCCATAAATTAGCATTTTATATCCCAAAAAACATGGTAAATTTGCATTTTCCCTTTAAAAAAATTAATCTAGAAAGTAATGCTACGAGTGATTATTCACTAAGATTAATTTGTAAAAAATCGACGTGCTAATAAGCAATGCGATCGGGTATGTTAAGATCGTGTGGAGAATACATTCGATTTTTCGAGGGGCAGTGAATTTTGACATTTTTTTTAAGAAATATTTCCACTACCCATTATTTATTCTAGTTCTTTTTATTCCATTTCAGCTATCTAATTTTTCAAATAATTGGGATGACCTTTGTGCCCTTCTTGAATCCGTTGCTCGGGCTCCGTGTCGGTTCTTGTTTTGCGATATATTCTCTGCCATGTCGATTTAAATTTGCTTTATATCAGCCCCATCACTTCGTGCTTCATATTCTGCAGCCCTTATTAAGATAATAATATTATCTATGACGAGTTAATTAGCAATGTAACACATGCCATACAACAACGATCAATTATAAACTTTCTTATATGTAACAATTTGTAGGTAAAAAAAAGGGCTTTATTTCATCATCAATTTTTGCATTTAATTGGAAGATGTTACTGTTAACGATATTAGGGATGTCCGCAATATTTTTATATCTTTTAGAGATATTTAGAATATTTTCTCTAATTTTCGATATCTATTTTGATTGTAAACAGCTAATTTGATTTCCTTTGATTTCCTCTCTTTCATTTTATAAATAAATTGTCCCCGTACTCTTTTATATATATGGAAATATACTAAAATCTCATAATTCTCTCTTCCGCATTCCGACCGTTACAAATTTATTGCATATTAATAGCAGTTAAGACAGTTATAAAACCGTTTTCGAATATTAAGAGATTGTTATAGATTAATGACGAACGAAAACCGTTACAAATTTCTAACGTCAAGAAGCCGTTACAAAAATGATAGCTTTCGATAATTCAAAACTTAATCGAAATATACTCAACGCACTGTCCTAGTGCAGCACGATCCACAATTGAGGAAAAGGGAAGAGAAAGCTTGCAAGGCATTATCCACTCATGGCTTCATGTCGACCGCAAAATCATGAGGAGCGTGCATGAATACTCATGACTATTATTATTATTATTATTATTATTATGGGTGTCCATGTCCGTCAACCTACGCAAAGGCCAAAATGTACATAATTCATGAAAAATAAAATAAACAACAACAAATATGATTGAAAAGCAAAGTGGAAATAACTTGGCACGACGGAAACCCTAGGGACACTTTCATCATTATAGACCAGAACACAGAAGTAAATGAGGAAGGAAAAAAAGGAGAAAAGCGAAAGCGCCCTCTCTCTCTCTCCTTCGATTTCTCCCTTATATATGATCTTCTCCATATCTCACTCTCACTCTCAGTCTCTCTCTCTCTCTCTCAAATGGACTGCAAGCGCAGCCGGATCTGCCTTCTGATCTTCTTGCTTTCGTCCCTTTTCACATGGAATGTAGATGCGGCGACGGCGACGGGAACTGCCGCCGCAGACGCGCCGGGCACCGCGGCCAGGCCGAACCCTTTCGCGCCTAAAGCCGCCTTCCTCCGCTACTGGAAGGCGCAGCTCTCCGGCGGCGGCGCCCCGCCGCCCTTCCTCCTCTCGAAGGCCTCCCCGCTGTCTGCCGCCGCTGCCGCTTTCCTCGCGAAGCTCGCCGCGGGGAGCTCGCTCGCCTCGCACCTCCGCCTCTTCTGCTCCATGGCCGACCTCTTCTGCTCCTTCGACGAGGGCCTGAGGAGCCACCGGAAGGACGATGACGCGAACTTCGCGGTGTACGCCAACAAGCGGTTCGCGGGGTACGGCATGGGCCGGCTCGGCGGGGCGGACTCGTTCAAGAACTACTCGGAGGGGATCAACGCGGCCGACTTCTCCTTCAAGAAGTACACCAAGGAGGGCTCGGGCCACAGCGAGGGCTTCGCCAACTACGCGACGGACGGCAACGTCGCCAACAGCAGCTTCGCCAATTACGCGTTCGGAGCCAACGGCGGGTCCGGCGACTTCAAGAACTACCACTTGAGAGTGAACGTGCCGAACCTGCTATTCACCACCTACGACTCGGACGGTAAAACTCTTTTGATTATCGAACCTAATTCCCTATAGACATTCCTAGCTTGATCGATTCCGATTGATGATACGACCTTTCCGAACAGGCAACGATCACAAGCGGTCTTTCACGAGCTATAACCAAGACGCCAACACCGGAGGCCAGTCCTTCACGAGCTATGCCAAGCACGGGAACAGCTCCCCGACACATTTCGCCACCTACGCTGGCGACTCGAACACGATCTCCTCGACCTTCTCGGGCTACGGGCTGCTGGGCAACGCCGGAAACGAAACGTTCACGAGCTACGGTGGGAACGCGAATGACCCGCATAACACGTTCAAGGGCTATAGCACCGGCGGGAACTCCGCCACGGAGAGCTTCACGAGCTATCGGAACAAAGCCAATGTCGGCGACAACTCGTTTCAGTCCTATGCCCGAAGCGCCAATTCCGCCAAGACGACATTTGCAAATTACGGGAAGTCGTTCAATGAGGGCAACGACACGTTCAAAGAGTACGGCAAGGGATCGAAAGGCCAGACCACGATCGATTTCAAGGCGTATAGTGTCGATCGAAATTTCAAAGAATACGCACAGAAGGGTGTCACGTTCGCTGGTTATAGCAATGTTTCAAGCGAAGCACAGCTATCGTCACCTTCTTCACGCACCATCAGTGGCGGCTCCGTAAATAGGTGGGTCGAGCCGGGCAGATTCTTCAGGGAGTCCGAGTTGAGGCCGGGGACCGTCATGCAAATGCCCGACATTGTCGACAAGATGCCCCGAAGGTCGTTTTTGCCCCGGGCCATTGCGTCGAAATTACCATTCTCGACCCAGCGCTGCAGGAAGTGAAGGAGCTGTTTGCCGCGCAGGAGGGCTCGGCCACGGAGCATGTGATTCTCAACGCACTGCGTGAGTGCGAGAGGCCACCGAGCCGGGGTGAGATGAAGCAGTGTGTCGGGTCAGCAGAGGACATGGTCGACTTCGCGTCATCCATCCTCGGCCGCGGCATCACGGTCCGGATGACAGAGAACATCAATGGGTCGAAGCAGAAGGTCATGATCGGCTCGGTTAGAGGGATCAAGGGTGGAGAACCGACCGAGTCGGTGTCGTGCCACCAGAGCCTATACCCATACTTGTTGTACTACTGTCACGCCGTGCCTAAAGTGAAAGTTTACGAGGCCGAGATTTTAAACTTTGTGGGGAGGAATAGGATTAACCACGGGGTCGCCATTTGTCATCTCGACACGTCGTCGTGGAGTCCGGACCATGGTGCATTTGTGGCACTCGGGTCCGGACCCGGGCAAATAGAGGTGTGCCATTGGATCTTCGAGAATGACATGACGTGGACGGTCGTGGATTGAGCGAGGAATCGCCCGATTGAGGCGGGATCCATGTGCTCAAATAAAAATGGACCGTGTGATCTGGTGGGATTCATGTGGTAGCTACATGAACCCACCATTGTTAATAATTTAGATTCAATTTAGTTCATATTCGATACTAAATGATAATTTCTCGAGCTTTGCTTTTTTCCATTTCATCCATTCTTCTCGGTATCAAAGGTTGCAATATTGGTTGGACCAGAAAGCTTTTTCCTTCCATGGTTGCTCTATTTTTTATTTTTTTTTTTTGGTTTTTTGGGTTGTGCTTTCGTTCCATGGTTCATAACTTATGCAATCGAAGTGAAGAGAAATGAAACTGCTTTTTGTGTTTTCTCCCTTTTTCTTACTGTTACCAAACTTCGAAATGCCGCCAAACCCTTACAAAAATTTTGAATTTGACCGATGCTTTTTAGCATGTTGAACAAAAGCAACAATTGCAGCAATGAAATTCCGTTCTAAAGAACTCCATAAAGTACTGTCGGTAAATCTATTGCGAATAAAGTAATAAACACGGAAAAAGAAAAGTTGCCAAAGCTGAATTGACTGAAACCTTTAGCCAGAAATGTTCGGAAAAAGCTAAAGGGAATTCTCTCTTTAGGCAAATGCAAAAGAGAGGAAATCGGACGTTTCTTGAATTTAATTTCCAGATGGGAACAAAAATCCTACAATACAAAGGTTATGTCCTCTTGTCTTGTCCCATTCATCTCCCCAGGCAACACAAACCTAAAGAAAAAGAAGAAAGAGATGTCGAGTTTCGTCGGATGATTTCCACTCTCTCGGCAATTCAAAGAAGCAGCGGCCATTGAATTGACAGAAAGCGCGCGTGTTCTGCGAGTCTCGGACGCTGACAAAAGCACGCGCAATCTCCATGGATCCATGCAGCTTTAAGTGCAACCAAAGGAAAGCAGGCGAAAATTCATATATAATTTTTAAACTTGTGTTCTTGTTTGCCCCGACAGATGATTATCATGGAGAAGATTCTTTGATTGTTCTCCTATGATGGCTTCCCTTAGAAGAAACTGGTCCAGACAGTATTTTGTTGAGCTACGTCTTGCAGTCAAGCACCATCCCGTCTTTGCAAACCCAATAAACAAAGACCGCACATCGTCCTGTCTTTATATCCTGTCTAAAGTAATGTCGCCCGTCGCGGTTTCTTTAACACACACGACCAGAAAGTTCATTTGTGATTTGACACACGATTCGCCCTTGTCTTTAAGTGTGCCGGTGGCTCAAAAAATTGCCGTTTAGCTTTCATTTATTTCATGAAAAGTAAATAATTTTTTAAAGAAAATGATTGCTCATTTCACTTTCAAAGATGAATGAAATGAAAAATATTTTCATAATTTCAAGTGATACAAATGATTAAATTCACAAAAATATATTTTAAAATATTCATTTTCTGCAAAACAAATGAAACATTTTGCGTCAAAGTATTGTCTACTATTAGTATAATTTATAAACTATTTTAGGATATGCTTGTTTGGGGGAAAATTTTATGATAAAAGAAAATATTTTCTAGGATATTTTTTTTTTCAGGAAAATGGATAGTTTCTTTTATTTGGCGATATATGACCAAAAACGTTTTTTTAGTTCGGATCTCATTTAAAAAATAATTTCAATATCATGATTTTATCATAGGCAAAAAAAAAAAAAAAAATCAAATTTTTAATTATTTTTCTTTTCTTTTTCTTTTTCCTTGTTCCTTTACCGATCATCGAGCCTCAACGCTGGCTAGCAATAGACCACAAGTGAGGCTCGACCTCACCAACCTTGGGCAAGGCTCAAGCTGTCATCGACCATTGTCAAGGCCTGACAATCGAGAGGAGCAATCCTGATTTTTTTTTTTCACTTTTTTAAATTTATGAATTCACTTTCTTAATTTTATGCATGAAAATCTTCGTGAACTAGAAAGTATTTTCGATTGATTAGTTATTTTCAGTGAATCAAGTGGTGAAAGTTAGAAAAACTAATTTCTAAAACACAATTTTCCTATCAAAACCCACACCCATTAACTCATGGTCAAGATACAAAGGAGGCGGCAAATCGATGGAAACTAGGGGCATGTTTGGTAATGATTATGTTTTCGAGAACAAATTCCGATAAAAAATGATTCTTTTTGATTCTGTTCCCGGGAATAATTTCTAAGCATTTTAAGCCATTTGGTAATTGTTCAAAATTTCCGATTTTAGAATATAATTGCGTTTAATATTGTGCTCAAAATTTCTACTCCCAATCATTTTCTTTTAATTTTTAAATATTTTTTTCATTTCTCTCTCTTGTTCTTCTTTTTCAAGTGGTTGGTTGTCAGTTTGGCAGCCGGCTAGATGAGGGCCAGCGACCTCATCGGAGCGTTGCCCAGCCTCGGCGAGGCTGACTCTCATCGACTGAGCCTTGCCGATAGCTGGGCAAGGCAAGCCTCGTTGGGGCTGCGTGAGGCTCGCTTGGCCATCGATGGGGCTAGGCAAGCCTTGTTGGGGCTGGACGAGGCTCTCCCAACCCCATCAAGCCTCATTGGTGGCTAGGTGGGCCTTGTTGGGGCTAGGTGAGTCTCGTCGGTGATTGGGCTTGCCTCCAACGAGCTCATCGGACTGGTTGCCGGCGATCGACATACAACAGTGAACAACTATCGTGAGATGGCGGTAGATGAAGAAGAATGAAAGGGAAGAAGAAGAAGAAGATAAAAGGGAAGAAGAAGAGAAATATGGTCTTGATTCTTAGATTTGTTCTTGGGAACAATAATCAACTTTTTTTTTAATTCTTGATTTTGTTCCAAATCTACTTCCGGTAACAAAAAAAAAAAAAAGAAATTTGTTTCCGGGAATAAAAATTTTACCAAATGCGATTCTGTTCTTAAACTGCTTCCGGGAACAAAAAAATCAGAATCATGCACTATTTGGATGGTTAACAAACAAGCCCTAGTCGTGCGTGTATATATAAACTATGCATGATTCATATCCATCCAAGAAAATCAAGAGTCCAGTGTTTCGAAGAAGTTGTTTTCTTAACGCATCAAGGGTCCAAGGGCTCGAGAACAAGTCTCGTGGGCCAATTTAGAGTATAACCCAACACAGTTTTACGTACTTATGGCCCTTTGTTTCTGTAGTTTTAGCTTCTCAGTCAGAAAATTCGGTCGAATAAGCGGGTGCAGATGCATATCACTCTTGGTGTACTTAGATAAGAAATCAAAACATGGTTCAAAATTAAGGCAGAAAGAGCTAGATACATCTTGCTAAATGAATTATAGTTGAATGAATCGTATAATGATTTTTTTTTCCTTCATGTAGTGATTCGGTAGATTTACGCCGCCCAAGTCTAGCGGGACTAAATGATTACGGAGAAATTACTGTATCATGACATGGACTGAAATAGTTACACCTAATAGAAATCAATACGTTGTTTTAGCAATGTTAAATCTCTTTTTCGAATTGTGTTAAGCATTCAAAAGAGGAAGATAGTACAATTTTCAATGCATCAATTGTGCCCATGATATATATACAATCTGATATTTTGAAAATAAAATGTTTTATCATCATAAATATACATGTATATGTATATTACGCGCATTAAAGCCTCTTGTTAACAAGACTACTCGAGGAAAAAAAAAAAACAATTGAAAACATTTCTACACTCCCCTCTTAGGAATGGCAAATAGAATTTATCCGCCGCTCACCAATGATTGAGGCCTTCGCGAGCATGTCGTGTAAGGGGAGGGTTTTGGGACATTTTCGCAATTATGAAAGTATAGTGTGGTAAAATTGAAATGAAAACATGTATTTGCATTCTGAAAATACTCCATGCTCAAAACTCAAAGAATCTCCGAACTTGCCTTGCACCAAAATCTTTTGAGGGTTTTCGAAATGAGAAAATAATCAGTGGTATAAGCACGCCACATCATCTGCTGACGTGGTACACATCTACCAATGAGATACCAACACATGTCTCGTGAGTGAGACCTGCTAGAAAATGGAAGGGCTGGTTGTTGGCTGGCTCGGCTCGGCTTGGCTTGGCTCTATTGCAAAAGAAAGGGCGGGTCGGCAATACTCCTGCTCAAAATATTTCTCTCCTCACTTGAATTTTCTGGGTTCTCTCTCTCTCCTCGTAAAAGAACAAAGAACGACTGAGACTTCCTCTATTTCCTTCTTTGTGCATCCCACCTTCTCCGCCTCCGTCTTCACCTCCATCTTTGCCTGCCCAAAAGCCTCGCTGGTCATCTATCTCTGGTATGCTCCATCTTTGGCATCTACTCGTCCTCCCTGTCCCTTAGGCCAAGCACGCCATTGGCCTATGTCACGAAGCCATCGCCCTTTGGCAGGAGGGAGGTGGTCGGTCTTGTTCACAAGCGGCACCAGGCTCCTTGCTACTGATCGGGCGCGTTATCCCTGACGCTGGCTTGCTCGATTGTGAGGGAGATCTTGGCAGACTTAGGCGGGGTCGACGGCCCAACGAAGAAAGAGAGGCTTGCAACATTTTCTCTCTCTCTTTTTCAATGAAGCATGCGCTTTTTCTTCCCGCTTTTGCCTCTCTTCCTCAAGCACTCCTCTCCTCTCTATCCGAAGCCCTCTCACTCACCCCAAGCGCCCCCCTCCTTTCTGTCTGGAGCCCTCTCACTCACCCTAAACGCTTCCCTCCTCACCTTTGTCCTCGTTATCGTCATCGACTTTCTAGTTGCAGCTCCAAAAATTGCCAGCCGCCGATTGGCCTCTCAAGCTTCTGTCTTCTACTCCTTATTCGATCCTGATTTCAAGCTCGAGTATGTAACCAAGGATTTTGAAGCAAAAGAGGTTTGTGAGGCTAGATATATTGGTGACGGTGCTAAGTTTTGGGGTTTTGGCGACATCGTGACTACTACGAGGGATATTGTGGCGGAGGAGAGAGAGCGTATGGGTACCGTGAGACCTCTCTTTCTCCTTTGCCTTTTTTTCTCTTTTCTATTGCCTCTGTTTCAGGAGGCATGGAGGCTTAGTGATAGTGGCTGCTTTGGCTTCTAGGTCAAGCTAGAGTTCGAGAGCTTATTAGGAGACTGAGAGGGAGAGTTCTTTGTCGACCCTTTTGACTCTTGAAGCAAGTCACGTCCTACCGTTCCCACCGGAGTATTTTTCATCGTGACCTTTGGCATGAAAGTTTTAACCTTATTATTGTTGCTGTGAGGAAGAGTGCATGAGTGATAATTGTCCATGGTCTGCACTTGCTCCAATTAAGAGGCAGGAGGGACAACTTAAAGCAAGAAAAAGGATTACTATTTTGGGACTAAGTATGTCCATTTATAGGCCATTCTTTTGGGCTTTGACTGAGTGCAAACATTTTGATGCTTTTCTTGCTTTCAGATTTTACAAAGGGCTTTCGCTGAGTGTGCTGAGGGAGAGAATAATTTGTTCGGTTCAATGAAGGTGGGGTATTTTGCTTAATTGCTTGAGTTTTGAACACCTTTATGTGGATGTTTCACTGGTTGCAACTTTATGAACTGATTCTTTTATGTACATCTTTCATGCAAAAGTAATGATTGGTAAATTAAAATTCTACTGTTTCAGAACTTATTGCGTGATGCCTTTTTGGAGAATGTCACAATTTTCTCTTTGAGTGAACTTCGGTCTAGTGGCTTTTTTTTTTTTTTTTTTTAGTTTTTTAGTTTTTTTTAGTTTTTTTTTTTTTTTTTTTTGCGGGGGAGGGGGTTTATCTCTCAGTGATTTGTAGTGTGAATCCTTTAGTAGGTAAGAAGTTGATTTAAAATATAATAGCATAGTTTGTGATTTGATATAAAACATAAGTGGGAATGATGAATAAATTGTATCGGGAATTTGCAATGAAAAATGTTTCTCCACACATTGATGAATTTTGTCTTGATATGAGTGCTCTTTTAATGTATTTCACTTCAATAAGTTAATGCAATTTTTGCTCAAATAATATTGATTGCTTGAGATAATTTTCTCCATGTTTACATATCAGTCCCTCAAATGGAATGATGAGCTGATGGAAGAGCGTGGGGGAGGTGAGTCACCTCCTATTTTCAGTGAGGATATATGTCTTGCAAACTTTGTGAAGAAAGATGATAGTGTTAATACTATTCCTGAAGAAATGAATGGGACAGACTTCTCCGAGTGACGTAATACAGGTTAATTTTTTTTCCTTCATTCTTGAAGAAATGAATGTACAATTACCTTTTTGAGTTTACATTCTTCTTGAAATTACTTTTACATTTCCATATGGACTGAGTATTGGCATTGGGTAGCATCACTTCTAAAAGTTTTAGATAAGGTAGCAAACTCTCATCAAAGTAGGTTGGATTATCTCTAATTCTAAGCTTTTACATTTTTATGCTTTAACATTTACATTGGTCTTTAAGCTTGGGATTACTCTGGTTTGTGTCGACATTGACTAGAATAATGTATTTGATTCATACTTTCATACCAATATCTATCTTAAGTTTTCACGTAACGAATATTACTAATAGTTCCTTTCTCTTTCCTCTTTGTCTTGTAAGTTTTCTTTTTTCCCTTCCCTCGGAAGTCATTAATGGTTCTGATAAAGTTAGGCTATTTGTCTAGATTTTTTTTTCTTGCCAAATTGTTCAATGTGGGGCTTCATTTATTTGCTTTTGGAGCTATTGACCATTTATGCGTAAGCTACTTCAACTATGTGAAATTAAATTTGAATTTTTTTTTATCGTAAGTTGTATATTTGGAAACTCTTATGCTGAATTCATTATGTAATGGCAAACTTGTTCATGATGGTATGTTGAGCTTGCAGTTGGAGGAAGTAAAGTTCATGCTGGCTGCAAAATCAAGAGTGAGAACAAAACCAAGAGTACCTCGTAGATAAGTGGGTATGGCATTTTCTACTATGATTGAAATATTCACATTTCACAATCTTTTGAAGTCACTAACTTATATTTGTACAAATTTTCGACAGATTATTCTGAGTACTCTGCTGCTAGCTTAACTTATTATAAGGATAAATGGGTATGACTCATTCTTTTAAAATTAAAGTTAGTTTTTCCTTTATTTGCCTTCTTTAAATGATTGAATTTTTTCTTTAAAAAATTTGTAGATGCCACAGAGGATAATATCATTGTGCATAATGTTGATAAAGAATTTTAATTTAGAATTAGCATGACATTTGCTAATGACGATGAAGCATATAAGACATATAATGCATATACAATTTCCAAGGGATTTGGAGTGAGAAAAGGACAAAAGGCTAACAATAGTAAATGAATATTACGAACATGCACATTTCTTTATAATTGTGAATGACACTTTCCATCGATCCCACCTCATAAACAAAGAGATGTTTATAGGACTGTGAAGAAAACTGGATGTCAAGCTTGTATAAAATTCAAAATCGAAAATGGAGTATAGATAATGAACAAGTTTAAGGATGTTCATGATCATCCTTTCATCGATGATAAACAGAAACACCTCATATGATCATATCGACACATGACGAACACTAATAAAAGTATTTTGACTTCTATGGCTAGAGTTGGTATAAGGGCTACAAAAGCATACTTTTACCTTAGTGGTGAAGCAAAATGACAGGAGAATATTGGCTTTATTTTACATGATTGTCAAAATTTCTTACAATCAAATGGAAGCAATTTTTCTTATACATTTCAACTGGATGAGGAATATAGATTAACTAACTTTTTTGGTTTGATAGTGTATCCAAGCTAAACTATGAAAGTTTTGGAGATGTAGTAGTATTTGATATAACTTATTATACAAATAAGCACAACATGATATGTGCTCCTTTTGTCGGCTTGAATTATCATTGAAAGAATGTCTTCTTTGGTTGTGCATTTTTATTGGATGAAACAATTGCTTCTTTCGTTTGAGCATTTCAATCTTTTTTAGAAGCAATGGTAACAAAGCACTCAAAATTATTTTTACTGATCAAGATCATGCCATGGCAAATGCCATTAAGATTGTTCTTCCAAAAACTAATCACCGTTTATATATATATATATGGCATATTGGCAAAAATGCTACGTATCCTAGTGGGCATCTTCTTGGAAAGTCGTGTTTTTACGATGAATATTGGCATAAGCTTTTATATCATTGTAAATCTGAAATGTGAATTGAGAATGATAGAAAGATATGTGTCAATAATAGAGCTTGAGGGATCACAAGTGGTTGAACAACATGTACTAGTTGCGTCATAAATAGTGTCCAGCGTTTGGCTGAGACACTTTTTCTGCAGGAATCATATCCATGCAAAGAAGTAAGAGCATAAATAATGTCTTTCAAGATATGGCATGTAAGACTAATGTAAGACTATGACTTTGTCTGAATTTGTCAGTCATTATGAGAAACAAGCAGAAAAATGCACAACTCTGAAGTTGTTGATGATTTTGAGTGCACTTGAGAGAAGCCGCGGATTGTAGTTGGAAATAGTGGAATTTTGAAACATGTTGCAAATGTTTATAGTCATGTCATTTAAAGGAATTTTCAGGATGAGTTATTGCATGTTTTGTTTGTATCTATTTGTAGATCGAAAACTGATGGGCCATTACACACTTATATTGTGGCAACTAAAGTAATGAAATGAGGTATATTGTTCATTTTACTCCGAGTGATTTAACCATTACATGTAGCTGCAAGTTATTTGAAATGCGAAAATGGTTGTGTATGTATACTTTATGCATCTTGACAAATGTTGTAAATGTTATAAGTATTCATTTACAATATATTTAGGTAACGTTGACAAAAGTAGCAAAACAATGGGTTTATTGTGATGTTGGACAAAACTCTCATAATGCGGTAAAGTCAAAAACATTGCGCTTGAAGAGGTTGATGCAATTATCTTTCAGTGTTATGAATATTAGTGCAAATCATGATGTTACGGAGGAGCTTGCAACAATAACCTTGCTGCGTCTTCACTCCCATTTCACAAACTAAATGCAATATTTGATAGTAATGATCATATTAATTTCTTGGTGAGAAATGATGAATTTGAAGATGTAGAGAACTCTAAAATTCGAATACTTGATCCCCTTTGGAGAAGACCAAAATGTATACCAAATACTCTATTGAAGGGCAGTAGTGAAAAATGAAAGAGAAAAGCATCTTCATGCACTAGAGACACCTCACATAAGGTATGATGCTTGTTTAATTTTATAGAATGATTTCATTAATTAAAAATATAAAGTTTATGATACTCTCACTTTTGTGCATAATTGACCTTATGTGGTCATTATTGTTGCCTCTTTCTTCATGAAACAATTTTTTTGCTAACTTTGACTACACAATCTCTATTATTAGTTATCTATTATTTTTTGTTAGATTTTATTTAAGAATCTATTTTCTATTGTCCTTAAGTTATTGATTGTGATTCGGAATAAGCATGAGTACCCTGTAAAACAATTGGGTTTAAATAAGGGACAATCGGTAAAAATGGAAGCAATATATGCTACAAATTTTATGATAAAAGATCTTATTTATTCTTCTTTATGTTTTTCCATCTAGATCTATATAATCTCTCTCTCTCTCTCTCTCTCTCTCTCTTTCTCTCGTAGTCTCTAACACTAAGATTCATTTGATTTTTAAGAGGCAAACAACCAAGCTGCTAAAGTTGCTCAAAGGCTTCTTCGTATCTTGTAGCAGCATTTTGATGCTTGTCCGTCTACTTATTTTTAGACATCATTGTAATATATTCTCAAATATCCAAAGAAAGTAATCAAAGAAAGTAAAAGCAAACATTTTTTCATTTATGTGCTAGACATAAAATGATAATTTCAACTCTTAAGGAGTAAAATTTTTTCGTCTCTTGGACAACAACCAGCAGAATTGTTGAAGAAAAACTCAACCTCGGAGGTTCAAGAGTGGTTTCAAAGAAGGTAATGAGTTTCACTCTTATATATTTGATGTTGCGAGACCAAGTTACTCTTCCGCTCACTTTAGTCATGGCTGGAAATTTAACTAGAAATAGATTGCATTTTGTTGCTACTGTAGTGGACCTAACGCAATCTCACTTTTTGATGATCCAGTTGAGATGTAATGTTGTTGCCCACCCTAAAGTGTGTTGTTGGTGATTATTATCCAACTTTGGGTTTTGTATATGGATAGTCGAGAGTAAGTGGGACGATGAAAATCTATAATGAACGGATTTGGGTTGAAATTGTTGGTTTTGAACTGAATAGATCTTGTTGTAGTCTTCATTCGAATAACTTGTCCTTGATACCCATCTTGTGCTAGTATTTGTATCTCTTGTGCAGGGAATGATTTTGCTTGTCTTTTTGTTGTTATTAGATTAGATTATATCCGATCATTCTCTTGGCTAATTTAGTCCCGTTCATAAAATTTTGTGATACTTCTCATCCCATTTTAAAAGCATTTTTCTTCTTGTTTCTGTTAAACTATTTTGAATAGTATGTTTCTACTCTTAAACTGAATGTATTCATTCTTTCAGTCCAAGCTGTGAATTCTCTTGAACCCCTGTATCCTTTTTCTCCGCCCCGAATACATTGTTGTCGATTTAGGTGTGTCTTTGGATGTTTCTTACACTAGAGTGATGCATGACAATGTTATCTCTAATTACTTCTAGCCATTGTTACATCATACCTTGCTTTTCTTTCTGATGTACTTCAGTTGCATTTACATGATTTTGGCAACATTTGAGTATCACTCATCTTTTCAATTGATTCATGACATGCTTAGGCCACATGGTAGTTGCAAATGTGAGGAAGAATTTTGAAGATGAAGGATGATGGTTCATTGACAAATGACATAAGTAACAAAAATTAGGTATTGAAATGTAAGTGAAGAAAGCTGCCATGTGAACAGGATTTGGTTAATGGTAATAAACAAATTTCAATAGCCTTAGAGGTCCCAAAGGCTACGACTTCTGCCAGGAACAAGCTAAAATCTGCAATTTCTCTAGAATGGTATTTATTGAAGAAGAAACGAATTGATGGAGAAATATATTGTTAATTGCTTTGGCATCACATGCCAATTCTATTTATTCATAACTATGCCATTTCTTAAGTCATGAGGCACCTTCTAGTTTTCCTTTATATTTACTGTAAACCCTTGTTGAATCATAACAGTGAACATATGAAAATTTTTGTCTATAGGATAAAATTTTATCCTCTTTTGTGTCAATTAGATGTCTTGAGGATTCATATCATTTCGATGTTGAGGACTTTTTTAGGACCATTTATTGTTCTTTAACTGGTGGTTTTTGTAACATTTTGTCTTGCACTATTACTATGAAGGTGTTATTTGTGATAGCTGTCCCCAGACCTTTCATATTGAGTGCCTTGATCCTCCTCCCAAAGTAGTCCATAGCTATTTGAGGGGTCTTGCCTTGAGTTAGATGCGTTAATTGCTGTCATTTGTCCTATCGTACTTGATTGAGATAATTTAGTTGTTTCATTTTAAGGTTTTCCATTTCCAGCAAATTCCACTAGGGAAATGGCAATGTCCTAAGTGCCGCTTGAAAAATGATTCAGTTGAGCCAATAAGTCATCTTGATTCTAGTTTGAAGTGAGCTTGGACGAAAATTTGTGGGTCAAGATCCAAGACATTGTCTAGCATGGAAAAAGTATCTCGAATGCTTGGTGGCTCCCATTTTCCAAGCAAGAGGTCTTTGAGTGGAGGGAATTATGTTGTAACACCTAAAGTTTAGCTATTGGAAGGTAAGATAGATCTGTCCCCAGGAGAGGACCCATGCACCATCAAGCCTGGTTGCCCATCCCTGGGTAGTTATATGGATGGAACCTCTTCCTCTAAGAAAAATGATGATGAACAGAAGGTAGATGTACCTCCAACAAAAGCACCTTCAACTAGAAGGTTAGCTTCTCCTTATATGCTCGCTTCATCTCATTCTCAACCGGTGAGTTCAGAACAATATGATGAAGCATCAGAGAAGAACTCACAAGGTTATGATGAATTCAATAGTCCAGATGGTTAAGCTGCTCTCAGAATTGGTGCTAGTAAAGAGAGAGCTAAGAAGAGAAAGCTTGTGTAGAAAAATGACATTCAAAAGAAACGCATGACTAACAATGAAAAGCAAATTATTGCTACTTCTAAGAGCATGAATGATGATGGCAAGCAAATTATTGCTGCTTCTAAGATCAGGAATGATGATGGCAAGCAAATTATAGCTACTTTTAAGAGATATGGATGAAGAAGAAAGCTGCATTACCTGAAATAGGTAATTCACAATTAAGAAAGAGAACAATTGTAAACAAGGGTTCATGGTTTGCCATGAAAGAAGATGAAGCAAAAGAAGGTTCAAATGGTCCAAATAAACAAAATGTAGATATTTTTACATTGGCCTTTTCATTGCTGACATATTAGGTATATACATATATTAGATACTTTCTTACATTCAGTTACATTTAGCAAATCTATGGGATTTACATTTTTTTTTCTTTGCTTCCTAAGATATGAACTTCTACAATATATTGAGTGGATGCAATTTGGTGTTTGGTCCTCTTGCATGGTGTGTTTGTTTTCTAAAGATATCTAGGAGCCCTAGATATCTTTTGGTTGCTGGTTCTAAGTTGATAGTTTCCACGTGCAAAGGCACAGAAAAGTCCTTTTTATTGAGGCTTGATGATATATTCATAATTGATTTTGTGGTGTAGAATCTTTCTAGAGAGTTGAAAAGCCTACCAGTAAAGCCAAAGAAAAGAGACCGTCATATGAATGATACACCAGTGTGCATTAGCGGCACCGCCAGAGTGAATTTCAGCATGTAAATCTACTTATGATCAACTTTGTTGTTTGATTCTGGTGATCAATCTTAGAATCCATCTTAATTCATTTGACACTTTTTTGCTTTTCAGGTTGATCGGATTTTGGGTTGTCGTGTTAGAGATAATGATGCAAGTTCATTGTTTTATGTTTCTGTATGTAATGTAGACATCCTTAATTCTGTTAGTTTATTTGTTCCAAAGAAGCAGGACATACATCAACATAGTACTTTCGACAAAATCAACTTAGATGTAGGAGACAGGTGGACTTGCTGATGATAGACAAGTTGATATAAGCATCGATAGTGATATCAAATTGCACAATCTAAATGTTTTTCAATGGTTATTCTCTTATCGGCTGGAATTTTAATGCTAAAGTTGGAGGAAGAGTTGAAAACTGTAAAACTTGGTTGAGGTTGAAAGACGTGATTTGAGCAGGTTTGTCAGTGTAAACCTGCTGTGTATAAAGATTACTTACCAGGTTTAGTTTAAATGCTTTACTATTGTTCCTTTTCAAGTGCTGAACGTATTCTCCTCTGTTTTTATCCTCTAATTTTGCCGGAGGAGCCCTATATCTATTGCAGCAGCTATTATTTACATTACCACTTAGCTCTCTGATGAGAAGAAGTCTCCCAAGGTTTTAGTTTCCCCAATCCTATTCAATTTAAACAACTAAAGACATATTGGTGCATATGTAAATGGCATTTGAAATGGTGCGTGCATATAAATAATCGAATGTTTGTGCAGATATATCACTTGCTACTAGAGTCATTGAGGGGATGATTAGAACTCCTCCAAGGATCTGTATCCTCACATGTCAAAGATAAATACCAAGCTGATATGCCAAGGAAGACGATCTAAAGAATTTTTGCAGCTTTTGAGTGTGTGTAGATATACAAACAAAATCGACATTAGTTAACTTTCAGTTAGTTTTGGAAATCAGAACAATTTTGAATTTTTAATTCTTGTTATAAAGAATATGGTGGTTCTTAATTCTCACTCTTTGTATTGTTGGAAGATATCTTGAAAACTTTGTTATTCAAACATTGAAATGTTGTGTTTGAGTTCTTTTTGGCCCTCAACTACATAATACCAGTGTCATATAAAATACATTGCTTCGATTTCTCATGATAATGTGGGCAAGAAGATGCTGCATTGTTCAACTCTGACGAGATGTTGGTTTAATAAGTTATAAGTCCATTCACTTTGGTCCTTTAAGCTCTTAATTCATCTGGTTAAATCTCATAAGTAGTCTCCACCTTCAACCTATTACTTCCTTTGATTGGTCATCATAGTAAAACTCAGTTTCACCAAGTATGTTTCTGTGCCTGAAGAGATAAAACTCTGCACTCTGCAGTCTCAAAGTCCTGATTTTGATTAATATGAATCTATAAGAAATGATGCACAAATCAGGTAAACTATATGCGCGTTTCCCCTTTGTCCTCTCAAAAGCTTGGCAGAGTTTTAACAATGGCTTTTCATGGTTGCTAGTATTTCTCATTATGCAAAAATTCATCACACTACAACTAGAAAATGAACCTTTATTGACATAGAAAATTTGTGATATTTTGACGATACAATATATATAATACAAGCTTATAGTCTCATACAGAAGAACCTTCTAAAAGCTTGGGGAGATAGAACAAGGCAAGAGAAGAAAAGAAAGGTAAATGCACTAGTTGACTTGAGTCTAAGGGTGATGTATAGGACAAAGCCACTCAGCAACCTCACTTTGGTTAAATACCTACACTAACTCATCTTTATGCTAATCTAGCACCTACAACATTTGAGTAAGACGAATGTACATCGACTAACACTATAATCTCATTTTCTATAACAAAAGCTATACACATAGGTGTCTTAATTTGGCTAATTGTCCCTATCTTTGCGGTTTCATTGCTTATCATCACTGCTCAAGGTCTACAAGAAAAGAATTTATGCCATCATCTGCAAAGCACCCTAATGCTTCCAGTCCCACAAAAGAATTGTGATTTCCATATATTGTCACTCCCCTACCTTGAATTTACGGGTTAGTGTCACTCTCGGGATGATTCGAAATAGTCTCCTCAGACGAGACTTCCTCTACATCAAGATGATCAATCCGAGAAAGAACCAACCAAGTCTTATTGGAAGAATTCCCACTTTCAAGCTGGTCTAACTTCCGAGGATTTGCAAGCCCATCGACGGGATGTGATTGCTCCTCGCCTCTAGCATGATTTGGTTTAGAATTGCCTGCAGGGTCAAGATTGTGTTTCATTGGGGATACATAATTCGAGGGCAGAAAAAGGGCAAGCTGTTGACCTAGACCAATGTTGAACGCAACCAACCAAAGTACTTCAAATGATAGCCACATCCTGTGGAGGAAATTTGAAATGTGGCAGTGGGGGAATTGGTGGGAAATCTTGAATAGACTCACGCCCAGCTTCAACCCTACTTCCTAGTAATAATGTTGGCAAGAAGTCATGTTGTGGAAGTAAACCTTTAGCTGGAATTGAGAACCGGGCATCAGCATCTCCTCCACGTATTTAGGTGTCATCATCATATCCCGAAAATCAGAGGAATTGACCCTAGTGTTTTCCAGCCGACCAGAGTCATGGAGGGGTGTTGGAGGATACTGCTAGCAAACAAACACTAAAATAAAATGCTATGGATAGAAAGGGCAAGAAAGATGAAACTAATTAGCATGTGTGCGAAGAGGAGGAGGGAAGGATAGGAGAGGGGTGAGAGGAGGTTGTATAAGGTAAAAAGAGTCAATTACTCAAAATTCCACTCACATGATGCAATTATGAAACTAAACCAAGGCCATCAGGCACCTTTGGTTTGTCCAGTGTTGGTTCCAAACCCTTCAGATGTGTACCCATAATGGAGCCAAACTGAATGGGAATTCCAGACCAACCGGTCTACTTTGTTTAGCATTTGATTGTGTAGAATTCCTACACGATAACTTGACCTGATTAGCATTTGGTGCACAAAGTCCTAGAACTGGTAACAATTTATCAGACTCAGAGCTTGGATAGACTGTGCCTTCATGTTGGCCTTCATGTTGGTGGAGCGGAAGTATGTTTGGAGGGTGGCTTAAAGGACTAAGAGAAAGATCTGAATGAACATTTGTTTTCTGACTTGGGTGCTCAACTTTTGTGCCATCTTATTGTCATTGTCCAAGTCAATTACCAAGAAAGTACCCTAGCTGGTTTGAACAAAACCAGGTACTTCATTACCATTTTGAACATCAGGCGGACATTGAATTGTTCCTTTAGGCTCGACGGCCCCCCATTGGGCTGAGATTCGTCAATTTGATTCCTTCTAGCAAGGCGTTCTTTTTGTTTGCCACGGAGCTTAGCACTGCATCAAAAGAAATTTGAAATTTAAATTTCGCCATCTAGAAATATGAACAACAAAGACAAGTAGTAATTAGCATTGGCATCCCTTTCATCAACTGAATTAGCAACAAAAAATTTACATTCAGAATTAAAACATAAAGAATTGTGACACTTACTATTTTTCCTTTAGAGCGTGTCCAGTAGGTGTATATTCCTGTTCTGGCTCTTACTCCAGCACCCGTTCCGCTTAGTCACCACTTTGCTTTTATGTTTCAAAGGTAAACCAACAAATAATGAAATTATGACGCTATATAAGTGCAAGTCAATGCATGAAAACCTTAGCACCATTGAGATAAGGAACAAATTTGATTTTATTGCCCATAAATTTTCTAATGGATCAAATAGCTTAATATACTCAGTGAAAACTCAAAATACAGACCAGCATCCTACCTTTAAGGATGTCAGCAATTCAAGCTAAAAGCGACATTAGGACAAGATGAAGAGAAAAAATATACCTTTCAACACAAATTTGAAAGCAAACTCATGCATGCACAAAAGTTAAGGAGGAAAATAAGCAGTATGTTCAATGCATGAGTCATCCTTACAAGTGTTTGCAACTGAACTTTCCTTCATTAGTGGAATATTAACAAATTAAAAAAGGAAAGACATTTGCAAGTTCATAATCCAAATTTCAACTCCCAGGACCTAGGATAAACAACAGAGAGAGTTTCTTCAGCATATCAAAGAAATAACCATTAGATCACCATCATAATCCCTTGGCCAATATTTAATAGCATCAGGTGCACTCTTATTCTAAAGTTTCCAGCCCTAACAGCATAAGAGAAGGCAATTAAGATAAAATACCTCATTGGACATTTCACTTGGATGTGCTGCATATGCTTCTCTGTAAGAAATAGCTTTTCTGACACGCTTTCCCCAATCAAGAGTTGCTTCCTCCTCACTTTGATATTTATCTCATCTACAAAACACAACTGATCATAAAAAGCATTAAGAGCAAGAATCTTGAAAGATGGAGGCCCATATTTTCTCCTTACTTATAGTTATAGAACAATCATTCTAATAAATGATTTATTCCTCCTACCAAAGAAAAGGAGAAAGGATCCATTACTCTTTTTTTTTTTTTTTTTTTTTCTAAATGATAAGTATTGATAGTCTAGCATTAAAAAACTAGGGTGTTATTTCTTCAAAGCAACCGCAAGGGTAACAACTATCACCACAACAATCACCACCCCATTTCAAGTCATTCCCATCACCACGACAAAGTTTAGTGACATCACAGATTTAATGTAGTTGCAGAGAGCAAAGATCATGTTAAATTGAATAATGTGAGTGTGGGACATGTGAAAAGTATTCAAAGTGCAAAAGGTCACAAGAGCATTATGGTTTTCACATCAACAACAATCCTAGCACTAAAGAATGATCACTTTATCACCAATTGTAACTTCACGAAAAGTGAGAATTATAAATTATTCCTAGTAACTGAAGAAACACCTTTACCAGAAGGATGAAGAAATAAACCATGAGATAGAAGCAATAGCTGATTAAAGGGAGCTCAAAGAAAGTCAAAGACCTCTACAAGACAAGGGAGAGATGCCTCAATTTCATTTGTTGCCGGACTTGGTCCAAACATTTTGGCTCCCAAATATATACATTCCTATCTAGTTAAAAAGAAAAAAAAAATTCTGTCCCAACAAAAGAAACTAAGCTCAACAATGATGCCACCTTTCTTTGAAGAATTAGACAATATTAGAGGCAAATAAGAACAGGTAAGGAAGGAAAAAAAATTGAAAATTAACCTGTATTACCTCATTCAGAGAAGTCTGTCCCATTCATTTCTTCAGGAATAGTAATAACACTATCCTCTTTCTTCACAAAGTTTGCAACACATACATCCTCACTCAAAATAGGAGGTGATTTGCCTCCCCCGCACTCTTCCATCAGCTCATCATTCCATTCGAGGGACTGATATGTAAACATGGAGAAAATTATCTCGAGAAATCGATATTTTTTGAATGAAAATTCCATTAAACTTATTGAAGTGAAATACATTAAAAGATCACTTGGATCAAAACAAAATTCATCAATGTGTGGACAAACATTTTTCATTGCAAATTCCTGATGTAGTTATTCATCATTCCCACTTATATTTTATATCAAATCACAAACTATGCAATTATGTCTTAAATCAACTTCTTACCTACTAGAGGATCACACTACAAATCACTGAGAGATAACCCCCCGCCAAAAAAAAAAAATGAAGAAAATAAAAGCCATTAGACCCAAGTTCACTTAAAGAGAAACTTGTGCCATTCTCCAAAAAGGTGTCGCACCATAAGTTCTGAAACAACAGAATTTTAATTTATCAGTCATTACTTTTGCGTGAAAGAGGTACATAAAAGAATAAGTAAAGGTGTTTAAAACTCAGGCAATTAAGCAAAATACCCCACCTTCGCTGCACCGAGCAAATCATTCTCTCCCTTAGTGCACTCAATTGAAGCCCTTTGTACAATCTGAAAGCAAGAAAAGCATTAGAATGTCCCTCCTACCTCTAACACAAGTAAACAATACTAAGGCCACAAAAAATTACATTGGAAGGCCCTTTTGATGCATATACTTTAGGGAAGCCATCAACCAGATCTTTTGTAAAGTTGGGCTGTGCTTAAACCCGGATTTGAATGGCTTCAAAAGGGCAAAGTGCCACATTTGCAAATGCTTCTGCAAAAGCATTGCTGAGAAAAAAATCAAGCTCCTATTGCTGTCGACCAAGGCATTGAAGTAAACCCATTTGAAGTACTTATAGAGACCGAATTTGCACCCACCTTGAGCACCATATCCAAAGAAAAAAGGCAGGAGGGCCTTGCTCTCTCAATAGAGTAGTGAAACATGAATAAACGTTGTTATACTTGATTAGATTAACCTACAAGATAACAAGGATTCACATATATAGAAAACTTCCAAGTGAAACAAGTCTGTGCAGAAATATTAAATACATGCCAAAAAAGGACAATCATGAATAAAGCCACATTGCAGAAGCATCCAATTCTTGTCGAAAATTGGACTTTCCACATTCAGTTGGAATTGGCCATATTAGCAGTTCCACATCAAACGGCGACCAAAAAAAAGAAAATGTAAACAAGTCATATAAGGAATCTTGTAAACTCATCTAGTTATAGTTCAATGACTGCCGGAACACATATCAAGAGTCAACAAAAACACCACTTCTTTTATTTAATTTATCAAGTCTACATCATCAATAAAACTAGTACCCAAGCAAAAAATGATTTGGGGTGTTACCTTTGATACACTGATGAGGAAACCAATCAAGTGACTCAATTTATTCACTGAGCTCAACTAAAGAACAGAACATGTTCCTTCAATGTATAGAATTTACACTACAACATTGAACAAGAAGAATGCCAACAAAAGTAGAACATCCCTTTCACTATGATTGACATCTTCTTTCCAAATTCTACAGGGACTCTGGGTGTAGTGAACTCAGCGAACATGAATCTCCAATTTTGGAGAATCCTCACCGACTGTGATGTTCCAGGTTTTCAGTAGCTCGGTTGAGGAAGAAGAACACACAAACAACGCCGTCAGCCGCCAGTATCTGAAATGTTCCCAAATGACGAGATTGTGGACAGGGTGAGGCATGATGACAAGCTCGTCAGAGGGACACAATCGGACAGGGGCCCAGAAGTTGTCAAGGCTAAGAGAGATGGTGCGGCCAAAGTAAACGTTGCTAGGGTTCCCAAAAATCAGTGCAATGAGGCTCCAGAGGCGACGGCAGAGGCCAAGGAGGCTCGAGACCCAGCAGTTGCGATCGAGTGGGGCTCTTAGGGGAGGTGATGTGCTAGAGGCAGATCATGCTCCAAAATGTTGAATTTAATCTTGAAAAAATCAAATTTAAATAATATTTTAAATTTTAGCGGGAACTACTTTTTGCTTTTGCTTAAGTGTAATCAAACATGCCCTAGAATGTGAGAGTTAATTTCTAGAAGTACTTGCATACACGAAACCAGAAAACAAGTAACAACAAGGAATGCATCACTTAAACAGATAGCCCCTGCAAATTAACAATAGAATATTGTTTCCAGTCATGATGCCGGACCTACCAATGAATTAGATCCAAAAGCAAATGCTCATAATTCATTCTATTGAAGCCTAGACCTGTGCATTCATCACTCAAAAATCTAAGGGCGGGTACCCCATTTTAAGCATCACCACCTTTATTCTCTGAAAATATTTTAAAATGAAAGGGAATTTTTGCCACAGACGAATTTCTTGCCATAATCATTTATACCTTGTGAAACCACCACACATCAATATATCAGCAGTCTCCAAGAAAATGAACTTCTAGGAAAACTAGGTTGGTTGATTTGATTAAGATAGTAACAAACTTGCAAGACACATCAATATGTGGTTGACAACCGGACAGCAGGCAAACCAACTATCCGTAGTCATGTAATTTAGTATAATAAACCATGCTTTGTCTTCTTTGTTCATCTCCTCTTCAGCGTGTTACCACATTAATACTCTTATGTGTATTAGCATCTCTAAAGATTCTGCACATTCATCATTTACCTCTCGTTGGGCTTGCTGTATGTCTCCATCCAAGGGCCGTGCTCCAGGCAACAATCCCAAAAGTTGAGAAGCAGATTCCTTTGTCTTAGTAAAAATTACGGTACAGCCTCCACTAAAGAAAATCCAACCAGAGAAGAAAGTTTAAAAAGTGTATATTGTCAAGTAAATATCGTGACTAACAAATGAGCACAGCATTGAAGAAATGAAAACGGAAACAACTAGCCTGCTGTAACAGCGTATTATGTTTGGTATAAGCTGAGGTCTAGCCGAGCTTGTACAAGGAATAACAATATGCCTAACATTGGTGCTGGCTTTCATTTTCTCATTACCTACTAGATCAATAGTTCTCTCATTTTGATTAAGGAACATGGAAGAAATCTAGAAATGCAAAGTCGCGCCATCAAGAAAAGTTGGGTGAAGATGAGTTTGCATGAAAGAAAATAAGGAAAACCAAACATTGACAACCAAGATACAAATTCAGAACAACAAAATAATTTTGTCAGATTGAGTTACATAGACCTTTCACCTAGTCTGGTAAAGTAGCGCTAAAGAGCAGCATCTGAACTTTACTTGTATCCTCCACCTTGCCTGCAAGAACTAGAAGAATTGAAAAAAAAGTATATCCACATCTATCAGCAATGTGGTTAAATCAAAAAAATTCACATAATTGAGATAGAGCTTCTCCAAATATCTTAGGAGATTATCAATTTTCAAACCGCAACCTAGATAATGCCTTACGTAAACCTACTCAAACAAGCCTCAAGCAAAGGAATAGCAATATTGGTTTGAGCCCTTCTCAATGTATGCACAATAAGAGATATGTTACATGTAGTAGAGAATTTAAAAGGCACAAAGAAAATGAAGATCTTGCTCTAAAAAGAAGATTTAGAAATCTCTTTTTTAAAAAGTTCTAAACAGCTGCATGAAGCTGAAACTGAAAAACCTATTGTCAAATTTCAAAAAATAACATCACTAATAATAATTGTAATTGCAATAAATAAGTAAAGCATATTTCCGCCAAAAACTTCATAGTGAAAAAAATTAGTACAAATACACCAAGAATTAGCTCTACATCTTCAACAAAACCTATCCTTACCATTTCATCATCCTCATCATGGACAAGGAAGGTTAAAGAGGTCAAGTCAATATTTTCCCTCCCAATGTGATCCTGCCACAAGATGTAACAGTTGTGAACATGTGTTATTCCCAATGGGTGAAGGAAAACCAAATAAGCTTCCAATTCAATGAATTACTTTCACACGGCTAGGTGTTCCAATCACTATATCGACCCCTCTCCTTGATTGGCTCTCTTAAGCATGATAAGGAGCTCCACCATACAAACAACATGATGTTAAGCCCACTGCTCCACCATAAACTTCAAAATCAGAAAACACCTAAAATAATAGAGTAAATGAGTAAATGATGTCGGATATCTATCTCTGTAAAGAGATGAGATTATTTCCATAAGCTTGGTTGCTATACTTGCTTGGCCAATTCCCTAGTAGGTAAAAGCACCAAAGCACTTGGTGGCCTACTGTATCCTATCTTCCTTGAGGTTTTTGCAGACCCATTCGTTAGAGATTCCAAAATGAGCAAGACAAAAGCTTGAGTTTTTCCCCAGTACAATTCGCACAGTGAACAAGGTGAAAATGCTAAAAAGTAAGGGATAAGTGCAATAGAAGTAAAACTTGTCACGAAAATGCAACTGAGTTTTAAAACTTGCAAAAAATGTAATCAAGTCCTAAAACTTGTCAAATTGTTTCAATCGAGTCCTAAAGTTAGCACCGTTAACCTTTTTAACGGAAAATGCTGACGTGGTGCCGACATGGCATTTAAAATTATTTTTTCAATTTTTTAAAAAAATTAGATCTAAAAACTAAAAAGAAAAGCTAAATTTATTTTTAAAAATAGTTTTAAAAAAAAAAAGGCAAAACGGCAGCTCCTCCCCCACCGTTCCTCCGGCGATGGGCGTGGCGAAGCAAGTGCTGGCCACTTTTTTTTTTTTTTTTGAATTGTTTTGTTGTTTAAATAAATTTTAGCTTTTCTTTTTTAGTTTTTAAATTTAATTTAAATAAGAAAAAAATAAAAAAAGCCACATGGAAAATAAAAAAATTCATTTTAAATGCCACGTTAGCATTTTATGTTAAAAAGGTTGACGTTGTTAATTTTAGAACTCGATTAAAATAATTTGACAAGTTTTAGGACTTGATTGCACATTTTGCAAGTTTAAGGACTCAATTGCATTTTCGTAATAAGTTTTAGGACTTCTATTGCACTTATTCCAAAAAGTAAAAACCCATCAACTACAGAAATGAGCAAACAGTTCGAAAACTCATGTCCCTAGCAACCAATAATCCTTAGAAAACTTGAAATGCAAGTGCAGCCAAATAGTCTTCATGCACTTTTGGTTTCTATATATTAAATAACACCAATTAACTAATGTACAGATGAATTTGCCACAAATTAGAAGATTTATCTAGCTGTAGGTTTTTTGGTTGAATTATTAGCTATAGGGTTGATGCTTGAAAAGATCAGCCAGAATTTGTCGTTTACAATGACAATCAGGGGTTGAAATACAGGGATTTAGGACTAGAAATGTACGAAAGACATTTCACGAACCAATTGCACTATGCTACACTCTACACCACAATTGCTTTGTTGTGCCATTAATTAAAACAACATTCACCAATTTCATACATCAACCATTTGTATAGCAGATAAAACCTGATTCTCTTTTCAAATATGTCAGTTTCATGACCCTTTTCCACATCACAAGCTATCATTACTCCAATGTCCAGACCATTCACTTCTCTAATTTATCAGTTAATTAGCAAATTTCAAACAAGCACGCAACCATCAACATGTCAATTCTGCAAAATTCAGATAAATTTTTTCACACTTGACCAGTGTGGGCATGGCCGACCAAATCAATCCCATCAAGGATGATATCAAATGTCATGGCCTGAATGGGAAACAACGCCTCGATCCCATTGTCCTTCAACTTCAACCTCAAGTTGTCCGAGATCCTTAAATTCGACACAGCATTGGGATCTCCTCCTGAGCCACCTCATCATCGCCATCACTCAACCTTGTCTTCTTCTTCTTCCCCTTCAAGTTCTCAGGTTCAACTAGCTCGGAGCTAGTCTTGCTTTTCTCTTCCTCATCGTCCTCGCGTAACTCCAGTGCCTTCCTCTTCTCTCCTTCTTCGCATCCCCCTGATGCTCCAGGAGCTTTGGCTACTTGGATTCAAAACCTTTGCTACCACTCTTCTTTTCTTTCTTGTGCTTCTTGTTTGATGCCAAAGACTCAAAGCCGCCATTGGCCTAGAGCTAGACCTTCACCTTCATCTTCTTCTCTTTGCTCTTGCTTTTGGAGTTCTCGGGGGATTGAGTTGAATGGAACACAACTATCGAAGGCATAAATGAAGTTGTTGGGAACAACGAGAGGAGTTTAGGGGACATGAGGGGAGGGAAGCGGGGTGGTTTTGTCCTCTCTTCTCTTCTCCTCCCGTGCTTGAACTCTATGTTGGAAATAGTTGAAGGCGGAGGCAAAGGTGGAGGAGGCTCGGGACCCAGCTGCGATCGGCGAGGCTCTCGGGGGGTGATGTGCCAGTGACAGATGATTGGCAATGCTTTTGGGGAGGCGGAGGAGGAGAAGAAGCATGAGGCCCTCAGGTCCCGATCATCAACCTCGAGGACATAGAGAGTAAAGACCTCATGTCGGCTCGGAGTCAAAGTTGATGACACGTTCGTCGGAGGGATGCAATCGGACAGAGGTCCAGAAGTTGCCGAGAGACCAGCATGAGCACAAACCTTGTGCTCGATCTCCACATTAGGAATAGTCGGAGGTGGAGGGGGTCAGGACCCGATTGTGACTAGTGAGGCTTTTAAAGGAGGCGATGTGCCAGAGGCAGATGACAGGTGAGGCTTTTGGGGAGGGGGAGGTGGAGGCGGAGGCGGAGGGGGTGGGATGCGCGAAGAAGGAAACATAAGACATCTCGATCATTCTCTATTTGTTCTCTTGCGATGTGAGGAGAGAAAAAGAAAGAAACCCAAAAAATTCAATTGAGGAGAGAGAAATTTTTTGGGCATGAGCATTATGCATTTATTGACCATCCTTTAATGCTTCCAGTGAGCCGAGTCAAGCTAGTTGAGAGAACCCGCCCTTCCATTTTTCAGCGGGTCCCTCATAGGACACGTGTCGATATTTGAGTGGTAAATGCGCATCACGTTAGCAGATGATGTGGCACGCTCATACAATTGAATATTTTCTCTTTGAAAATGGGGAAAAGTGTCCAAAAAGTCCTTGATTTTTTGTACAGCAACCAAGATGTTTTGTCAACTTAGCCCTTTTTTTTAGTAGGCATGCTCGCCTAATGTAGGAGTGAAAGGTGGGACAGAGGGAATGAGAGGGGTAGACAAGCAATAGTGAGACTTTGTAAGACCACTGCCAATTGTTCTCAAAACTTAAGTTATTAAATGAAAACATAATTTAATATCTAAATATTATATCGTTCCTTCTTATGCTTAGTCAGATCTTTTTACTTGAAAATTTGCCTATGATACAAGCTAGGGGAAACAAAAATAGAATTTATAGCAAGTATGCTATCTCACACGCATGGCGCTTTCTTGGCCTCAGAATTGGGACTACCTATTAGTCATCAAATTCACTTTCGTTTTTTGACTCATATCATAGGAAATTTTAAAGTAGAAGAATTCTAATGTATAGGTTTCATATTATGGCAAGTGCAGAGCATACTACCAAGATTGATTAGAACATTTCTAGTTTTAAAGAATCATATCAGCCAAAAAGGAAGAGGGGAGAGAGGTTTTAGGGATTCATGACAAATATCACAATATTATTTCTCGAGAGGGTATGTTGTGCCCTTTAATGGTTACATACATTGTCTTATATAGGCATAAAACAACACATGAGAACTTTACAAACTCTGTTTGGCCGACAAAAGCTAATTATTTGCGCATGCTAAGCTTTTCTACTGACATATTGACTTCTACACTTATTATCTTGCTTTTTTCGGTTTTGGTACAATGCTACTGTCACGACCTCGTTTTTTCGTCTAGGGAAAAAGAAGAAGGTTTAGGGGTATTTGCCTAAAGAAGCGGACCAATAGCCTTAAATTAGGCGCGGGCTCTCCCAAGCCCATACCTCGCGCGACGTTGGATTTTGTTTTTTAGTTCTTGACAATCTATGTAATTCTAGGAGTCGCCACTAGCCTATTGGGGTCGGCTAGAAACCAATCGAGACACGGGAGTGTTGTCTCGATTCCTACGCAACCAGAGATTTCTAGGAACGGGGACTTGTTTACGCTAATGTTTCTATTAGTGCCCTTGTGGTACTACTAACTTGAAAGGTTGTTTATCTAAATGGCCATACAATCTTGATTACCAATTATAATCTTTATGAAACCACTAAGTGTCAATGCAAATGTTTTTGTAGTATTTTTTTTTAATGTCTAGACTAATTCTAACATAATTTAGAAGATAAATTTACACTCAAATTAATGAAAAGCGGCGTGTAAGTAAACATCCAAGAAATTGAAATGACTTGAAAATAAACGCAGAAAAAGTAAACTCGATACAAGTCGGGCAAATAATATTACATGGCTTTGTTATCACGCCCCGGGACAGGACCCCGTGAGCGAAATGGAAATTTAAATATGCATGAAAATAGATGCATGAAATTACTCTAGATAATTTTAATCTATGCAAAATGGATTATTTGTAAAAATGATCATAAAATACCAAAATAGCATTAAATTATGAAAATGACCTTTTAAAAATAGGAAAATTTCATAGATGCCATTTTTGCCTTAATTTGATACATCTATCACTTTATATTTTTTTTGAAAATTTTGAAATTTTTGGATATTTGGATTTTTTTATTTAAATAAAAATAATAATTTCCTAAACCGATATATGCTAACATTGAACAACACAGCATATGAATATCACAATAACCGGGCTCAAATCGACCGTTTCAATATCAAAACTTGGTTTGCGCATTTTGTTGAACACTTGGCGTGCATCAAATCATCTCAATTCAGCTTCCTTGGGCCATGTTTGTGGCCTTCAATCTTCACCCATGAGCAATCTTATGTGGAACTAAAGCATCAAGATTATACTACCACATGCAATGAGCAATATTAGATAGAAATCATAGCCTACAACACACAAGAACTGAGCTAAAATCGGCCTCAAATATGTGGGTTGAGCTGATTTTGAAATCTGGGTTTGAACCAAAGTCAAACAAACAGGTTACATGCCCATATTCAAGCCCCAACACTCATCGCATACGAGATCTAAAGGAAACATTACTTGATTCGAGTGAAAGTAGGTAACATGAGCTTTCAAATGCAATAAACATCACAGAGAATGACCCACCGAACAACATCAAAACAACCTCTCCAAGAAGCACACATGCAACACTCTTGAAGAGATTTCAAACACTTTGAAAAATTTCAACCTCAGAAATCAGTTTTCCGGGCTGGTTTCCCTCTTGATTTTCATGATCAAAACATGCTCAAACTCGAAAATACGTACATCTAGGATGCTTACCTTACTTCCTAGTTTCCTTTTCAAGTGGTTCTTGGCCAAGGAAACCGAGAAATTGTCCTCTGGAAGCACGTGGAAGTTGGCTTCTTCAGCTAGAAATGAGATCTGCAGAAAAGAAGAACTGACAACAAAGGTTTTCGTTGACCTCTAAAATTAGACTTCAAGACGTCTTTTGTTGGAAAAATTGACACCAGGCCAAACTATATGTATTTTAGTTTGGATTAGAAGTCAATATTTTCCTCATTTTTTTCTCAACTTTCTCCAAAACACTACATTTTCCTCATTCGTGACCAACTGGGCTTAACAAAAAAATTTTCAGTGTTTCTTGGCCCGCCTGGAGGGTGTTTTTCGGGGGGCTTTAGGAGGCCTTTCCGATCTCCATTTAGGACGTGCGACCTATGGATGGAAATATATTTGAGTGAAGTTTCACTCTCTAGTTGAAGGTTTTAGCTAATTTTGGCCGAAGGGTTGTGAAAATCTCACTTTTCTCTTAAAAGGTTGATATGGAATTTCTGGATTTTCTTTTCTGGAGTTGCTTCTGAGGGCCTCTTTGGGGAATGATTCCGAGCTCTCTCCTCTCTCCCTCGTCTCCTCTCTCTCATCCCTTGAAAGACCTTGCTTCAGTGATCTTATCCCCCGAATTAAGGGATTTTTGGTCAGCCTTTTGTCCACCTACCAAGCTTGTCAACAGGGCTACTTCACCTACTCTTCCGACTTAGCCAAATTTTTTAACTTCTGCAGCTGTTGAGTGTGCGAACTTTGCTGCGATTTTCCCGTGCTGTCAGCGGCTTATCCCTAGCCAATTTCCGTCCACTTGCACTACTATATATGTTCTTCCATCACGTGCAAATATCGAGCTAAATGGGTGGCTGAGTGAGATATGGCGGGGCCACCAATATGCCTACTTAGCAGCTCCGAATTAAGACCTAACCGTGGGCTGGGTAGCTGGTTTGAGTGCATTAATCCATCAATTTGGCCGCGGTTTCTGATCAATTAGCAACCTCATGTATACTAACTTAAGATCTTGACCATTTTTCGCAATTGTGCCCACCCAATTTTGCAAAAAAGTCCCTCAAAGTTGATCATTTTCTTATATGAAAATACCCAATTCAATACAAATGTGGTCTTTTGGCTCAATTTGATTGATTCTACTTAGCCCAAATTCAATTTCAACTTAATTGATGACCAAGATGATGATTTAAGGGCTCGGGCGCAAATTTTGCAAAATTTGCGAATTGGTCCCTCGACTTTTGAAAATTGCATTTTGGCCCCAACTTGTCATTTGAATTCAAATCTGACCTCCTAGGCTTGGCTAGTCACATTTAGATCGTTGGCCCCAACTTGCCCTCTCTTTTTTTTTTTTTTTTTTTTGATTTCTTCTCTTTTTTTTTTTTTTTTTAAAATTATTATTATTTTTTTATAGGAAAAACATATTTCATTTAAAACAAGTTATTAAACACCTAGATAATCTATATGCCGGAATGAAATATTTTTGGGCAAAAATTAGGTGTCAACAGCTACAATACTAAATAGTAGATAAATAGTGCCAAAGAATATATGAATAGTACTTTGGGTCAAATTTTTCGTCTCCTTCATGTGATTCCTTTGCCTAATCTATTTTTGGATAGGTCTCTGGTAAAGTCTTCTTTCCCTTCACTTCTTTTGAATGATTGGTGAGAACTTGTAAGAGTATCAACGGAACTTACTGGAATACAAGGTTGGGGTAAATACCTAAGCTGGAGTCATGCACTTTCTCTATCAAGACCTAGATTGAGTGTAAGTTGTAATTCATTATGATCAAAAGGATCTTGTGACAATGGTCCTTCCCATGAATCTTGTGATGATGAAGCTGGATCTTGTGAAATTGTTGGTGACTCAGAAATGTCTAGTACATCTATTTCGTAGTGTTTTCTTTAGCAAGTATGGATTGTTGGATGAGTCATATGATAGTCATCACTATGATCCTAATAAATAGGATCATATTCTATTGGCCATGCTTCTAGCAAAATAATTGATTGTGTTGGCACAATATCCTATGTAATTCTTGATACTATCAAGGATAAGTTGAGATTTTACAATGAAGTGTTGCAAAAATCGCATTTTGAATGGGTTGGGTTTTATATGTGGATACTCCAACATCAGCTAGAGTTTTACACATATCTCTACTAGGTTGAACAAATACCCACGGCCTAAAAGATAAAAACGATAGTTTAAAGGCCTAAATGCTTTAAGTTGGGTTTGAAAACATTTGCTCTTGCACCAAATGGTTAAAACCAACTAAACATGTCCTCAAGATATTTATGCTTAGCTTCTCCTTTAATAATTTTATTGATAATAAGAGGCATTTTGGCTATTGGAAACTCAATGACAGTAGTATAAAGATTAAACAAATACAAATAAAACTATTTTAAGTTATTGTGGAAATTCTTCTTTTGGAAAGAAACTAAGAGGATAAATGAATGGGTATTGAAGGCAATTTGGGCTTGATTTCTCGGGCTTTGAAATCACCTCTTGGATTTCTTACCACATATATATTTATGGACATAGTAGCTGTAAATTCTTTTGGTCTAAATAGAAAATCAGCAAATATATTTCTTTTTCCTGCAATATGTTTAGTCTCAAAAGAAATATTTTAAAACCATTCTGCCCACCTAAAAAGTTGTGGATGCGGAAATTGCTTCTGCTTGAACTTCAGCATTTGCGAGAATGAAGACATGTCCATCTCCACTGAGAAATTATGTTTTATAAGATCGAATTCAAACTTTTTGATGTCATATTTTACCGTCAATAATTCTTTGAATGTAGAGTTGTAATGTATTCCACTTTTATGTCTACAAACTTGTCACTTTCCACCAAATTTTTCAAAAAGAACAGCAACCCAATGTTCTTCATCGGTGTCTATTTGCACTACTTTTTTTTTCTTGTAGAAGGGATTTGCAAAGGAGGAAGATGCTACAAAATTTCCTTAAGTTTGCATTCGAACTTAGTTTGTTGTGGTTCTCATGGAGGAGCATCTTTCTCAGAGATAATTTACAATCCCTAGGAATTGCTAAACCTACTTATGAAAGAGATTTTCATTAGGAAGCTTTTGCAATTCCTCAGCAATATGAGGGCTAGGATAATAAGTTTCATTTTTAAGATGCATCCCAAGAAATTCAATTTCCTTATGAGCAATGATTATATTTTTTTTGGGATAGCATGATGCCATGTTTTCGTACCAAATTTGCAAATTGGGCTAATAATTTACAATGAGAATCCTCATCTGGACTATAGAGGAGGATATCATCAATATAAATATGAGCATTGGCCAAGATGGGCTGGAAAATTCTGTACATAGCCTTTTGAAATAACAAATGAGCTATTTTGAGGCCAAAAAGGAGCATTGTCCATTGGAAATGTTGGTTCAAAATACAAAACCTAGTTTTGTACCTATCTCTATGGCGAATTCCCAACTACTAAAATCCAACTTTAAGATTAAACTTGGAATACACTTTGGCGAGGCTGGAGAATATAGAATTCCGATGTGGTAAAGGAAACTTATCATCCTGCAAGAATCAATTAACAGGTTGATGGTTGATAACCAGCCTCATCTTTCCTCTATTTTGCTTCACTCGTTTATTAACATAAAATGCTTTACAAGCCCATTAGGAATCTCAAAGCTCAATTAGTCCTTGATAAAGTAAATCTGAACATTCCTTTTATGTTAAAATAAATGTTCTAGCTTTGGTGGGATTAACATCCTCATTTTACTTGAAAGGAAGATTGATGAAGAAGTCAGCATTTTTCCACAAAAGGTTGGAGCATTTTTGGACAAAGTCTAAATGAGAGTATGCAAATGCCCTAAGAAGGGTTTGTAGAATTGGCTCTAAAATGCTCATATGGATAGCGAAAAATCTTTGGATGTCTACAAATTCTTGGAACTATTCTTTGAACCGTAGTATATTAGGCACAATTCTGAGTTTAGAAATTTGTGTAAGGATATCCCATCTAATAATGATATCTTTATTTGGTGAACTTGAGTCAAGGATTTTAGTGGTGACTGAACACTGGGGAAAGAACTGTACGATGATGGGTTTGCTTTGCATCTTGTAGCAAAGGTATCTTTAGAAGCAAAGTTAAAATGATGAGTGTATGACGTCTATTATTTTTTTGAAAGTATTTTTGTATTGAGGATAGAAGCACTAGCTCCAGCGTTGACAAGGGCAACAGGATGAATAGGCTTGTTATACTTAGATGGGTATATTTTTACAAGAAATACGAGAAGATAGAAGGAATATATGCACAAAGATCTTGAATTATAGGATGTTCAGGGAACAAGAATGCATCTTCTTTTGGCTCTTCTAACGAACTTTTAGTGTTACTAGCTCGTGACCATGTCTGGATAGCACACATAATATGTTTAGTTGATTTATCTTCCAAGGAGAAGATTGGAGAAGATTGATTCAACATCATTATCTTGGAGTGATACTCCGGTTTACTTCTTTATCTTCTAGATTAAATGGGAATTTCTTTTTTTTTTTAATAGCTTTTGGACAATTCTTGGCAAAATGACCTTTCTTGTTATAAATGTAACACCCATCAGATTTTCTATGTCGTCCAGAAAAGCTTTGTTTAGAGCCTTTTTTTTTTTCGCAAGAACCACCATTTACACCTTTTCTTTGTATATCCTAAGGAAAATCTTTTAAAGTATCTTCGTCTTTTACATTGATCTCCACAAAAATGATCATCATAGGAGTCTTTCTTTGAACACTTGATTCTTAACTGAAGCTTTTGGCAAGGTCGGTTAAGTTCCTTGTTGCTATTGAGATACATTTTGAAAGCCTTTCTTCGGATACAAGGATCATCAAAAGTAAAATGTATCTCTAGCTGGAGTTCTTTAAGAGGAAAATTGGAAAAAATCTTCTGCTTATTTTGAATGAATCTTTCCACCATTTGTCTAATTTCTTTTGGGATGGAAGCTAAGAAGACCTCTTTTAGGTTAGGATAAACTCCCAAAGCATAAAATAGTTTAAGCATGTCTTGGAAATGCCTATTAAGATGCTTCTTTGTTGAGAGCAGCATTTTCTTTGAAAAAAAAAAATTCTCTTCTCCTAAGCTCAATGAGATCTTCTAGTTTGCCAATAAAGAATTGGTGGATTACTCGGATTAGTTGATGAAAATATATTTAGAGCAAAAATGTCATTTGATCTTGATTAGAAATAGTTCTCTACCAATCTTTTAAGCTTCTAGTGAATCTACTTACTGAAAGTGCTAGTATGAATACCTAGAGGGGGTGAATAGGTGTAAAAATGGATTCTGCAAAATGCAATGAAAAGCTTTACTTTTAATCTAAGTCTGAATAACAACAGACTTTTGAAACTGAGTCTGAAGAGCAGCAGATTTTAAGCGAGATCAGACTTTAGCAGTTAAATAGAAGTATGAACAAAATAAAGAGATTCGGGGAAGAGAATAAGAACACAAGGTTATAGTGGTTCGGCTTAATCCCAGCCTACATCTACTCTCCTACGCTAACAGCCTTCTTGGCTGGATTCCACTATGCAATCAACAAGAGATTACAACTTTGAGTGCCAACACTTAGTAGATCACACTATCTCACTAAGTCACTATTTTGGTATTTCTCTCACGGTCACAAACGTTTAAGCTCACAAGAAACAAGTGTATGATCAAAGGTTGCTCAAACTTTGGAATTATAAATTCTACGCTCCGTCTCTTACTTGCTCATTGGTCCTTGATCTCCTTAAATACTCCTCAACTTCCAAACTAGCCATTGGACAGCATCTTGAGGATCGTCTTCCAATCTACCAATTGAATAGATCTATATCTAGAAGATTTGGTAGCCGTTGAGTGACAAAAGTAGAATCCCAAATTGATTCCGATTGTCCATACAAACAGAATCTTGGTTTCCATAAGTAAAGCTTCTTCGTATAGAAAGTTCTTGTCTTCAAGATCCAATTGTCAATCAATTAGATTGAGTCAATTAAATCAATCTTCCTGTCGAATCCAAATCAGATCACTAGCCGTTGTATGATTGGGCTTGTGTTACGTTATGTCGAATCTGGATGTGAAGTCTGAGCGCAATAAACTTTACAATCTGAGTCTGAGTGCAATAGACTTTACAATCTGAGTCTAAACATATTTAGCTTTAAGGTCTGAACACAGTCTGAATAAGTTCAGCTTCAGCATATAGTTTGTCTTCTGGTTTAGCTTCAACATAGAGTCTGTCTTCTGGTTTTTCATTCACGTTCAGTCTGGAATTTGTCAGAGTGAGTAGACTTTTGATGGAGAATAGACTTTGACGCTAAAATCTGGCAATCTTTAAACTTTGACATAGAAGTTTAGAAATCTTCATAATAGAATCCGGACAATATCTTTTACATATTCTATCATCTGCATAATCTATTACTTAGCCATCAAATATGTTAGTAGCCTTTGATTTATTTTGTCATCTTTAAAATATTATAAGGGATTTTCCTAACACTTACGAACTCGGTTAGTATGTCATATACGTGTTCAACAGAAAGTTTTTTAATGTTGAGCCAAGCTTGGAATTCTTGCAATCTATTTGACCATTTGGAATATGGAATGTCATCAAGTGTGATATAGTATTTTGAAATCGAAGACTTTTGTTTAGGATTTAAGTCATGAGGATGTATTACTTCTAGCTCGGATGGATTTGATTCCATCTTTGCTTTAGGGGGATTGGCCATAAAGATAGTAGACGAAATACTAGTATTTGTGGTTCAGAAGTTGAAGTGGTTTTAGGGGAAAGGGAATCCAATTTTGAGGCTAATTTAGAGATATTTTGCTTGGCAGAATCAAATGCAACAATAGTTGGTATACTTTGTCCACTTTGGTCTCATAGGAAAGCCTGAAGTGGGTTTGAAACCATGTGAGCAAAGGGGGTTTTGGAAAAGGTTCAGGAGTTGACTTCTTTTCTTTTTGCGAAATTTTCTTTGCTTTTCTATCTCCCTAAGACAGTTTCAAAGCGTAACTATATCTCTTTGATCCTACTTTGTAGCTTCATCAATAATTGAAGCAATTGATGTCGCCCTAGAAGGATCCACTTCCATTGAGATTGTTTGTCCAAGTTGAGAAAGTGGAGAATGTAGAGCTGGAGGATGAAAAAATTTTACATCTTGCAAGAGCTTGATTTGTTTCCATAGTTTTCCCATTTCAACCTTATGGTAAGTTTTTCCATTTCAACCTTTTGGTCTTCCAAATAATGATGAGAAACATATCTCTTGGATTCCATTTGGTGAAGTTTCTTCTAAAATGCCTTACCAAAGTCATTTGATCCACCTTCTGGTCAACATGATTAAGACAACCTTGGAAATTTGAAAAATTGGTGCCGATTGTCTTGAGAATATTATCTTGGATCAAAGCATTTTTTGATTGCCAATTTAGGACAGCTTCAGCGGCCATAACTTTCTTTTGCCTTTCATGGTCATCCATATCTGTCGGATTCAAGATCTTAGGGATATGATGAAATTAATTATGAATATCTGTAAATTTTTCTAATGCTAGGAATGCGGCATTAAAATTAAGTTTTTCCAGAGGTGGAAAGTTTGAGGATTGGAACATACAAACAGATGAAAGGACAGGTGGTGCTTTTGGTTTTGGGTAACGTGAAGACTGAGGTGGTTCTTGTCATCTAATGATGAAGAAGATGATAGACTGTCCAGAAGAAAGAAATATTCAAAAGATAAACTTTACCCGAGATACCTTGATGGAGACCCCATGTTTGGACCTCTTGGTGAAGATGGAGGAAAATATCAATTCATAGTCTCAATCTTCATGTTCCCCAAAACCAGAACCACCACTTGTCCTTTCATCTGTTTGCATGTTCAAATCCTCAAACTTTCCTCCTCTATAAAGATATAATTTTAGTTCCCCATTCCCGGCATTAGAAGAATTTTGCAGATATCTGTAATCGATTTCGTCATATCCCTAAGGTCCTGAAGCAGACATATATTGATGATCATGGGAGGCAAAAGAAAGTTATGGCTACTGAAACAATCCTAAATGGGCAATCAAAAAATGCTATGGCCCAAAATAATGTTCTCAAGATAATCGATGCAAAACTTTAACTGTCCAAGCCTATCTTGATCACATTGACTAGAAGGTGGATCAAATGGCTTCGGTCACAAATTAATTACTTGAGATGTTTTAGAAGAAACTTCACCAGATGGAATATGGGAGATATGTTTCTCATTATTATTTGGAAGACCAGACGGTTGAAATAGGAAAACTATGGAGACAAATCAAGCCCCTACAGGATGGCAAATTTGTTGATTGTCCAAATCCACTTTCTCCACTTTCTCACCCTAGATAAACGATCTCAATGGAAGCGGGCCCTTCTAGGGCTACATCAATTGCTTCAATTATTGATGAAATTCCAAAGCAAGATTGAAGGGATATTATGACGCTTCAAAACCATTAGCAAAGAGGTAGAAAAGCAAAGAAAAATTAGCGAAGAAAAGAAACCAATTGCCGAACCTTTTCCGGAACCTGCTTCTGCTCATATGGTTTCATACCCACTTGGGACTTTCTTGCGAGATCAAAACAAACAAAATATATCAACCATTGCTGCATTTGATTCTACCAAGCAAAATACCTTTAAATCAGTCTTAGAATCAGATTCTCTTTCCTCTAAAACCACTTCAACTTTTGAACCACAAATGCCAGAAATGCCTGGGCTTATCCAAGATAATGTTCTTGTTGAAAATCTTGGAAGACTTATGTGGTAATATCATTTACATATTTTTAGTGAATATGGTGGTCTTATCTTCAGGCTCAATGATTTGCATCCTAAATACCCATTCATTCATCCTCTCACTTTCTTCCCAGAAAAGAAATTTCCAGAAAAACTCAAATGGTTTTATTAGTATTTGTTAATCTTTATACCATGGTTATTGAGTTTCCAACAGCTAAAATGCCTCTTATTATTAGTAGAATTATTCAAGGAGAAGTCAAGCATATATATCTTGGGAACATGTTTATTTGGTTTAAACCATTGGGTGCATAGAAAAATATATTTCAAACCCAACTTAGAGGATACAGGCTTGACCTAGAGCTTTATACTATCGTTTTATTTTTCAAGCCATGGGTATTTTTCGACCTAGCAGAGATATGTGTAAAATTCTAGTAGATATTGAAGTATCCATATATAAGCCCCAACCTGTTCAAAATGAGATTTTTGCAACACTTTCTAGTAAAATCTCAGCTTATCCTTGATAGTATATGGAATTATAGAGGATATTGTGCTAGCACAATCAAGTTATTTTGCTAGAAGCATGGCCAATGGAAAATGATCCCCATTTTCGGGATCACAATGATGACTATTGCGCGACCCATCCAACAATCGATGCTTGTTTAAGAAAATACTACAAATGGATGTACCGGCCACTTCTGAGTAACCAACAAATTCACGGGATCTTACTTCATCATCAGAAAATTCATGGGGAGCATTAATGTCTATTAACACCTAAATTTTGGTGACCGTTTTAATTATTAATCGCATTAAAAAATTAGGGATTAATTTTAACCCCTAAAAAAATTAGTTAATTAATTAATTGCATAGCTTATAGTTTTAGGTGCATTTATTTTAAAATGCATTTATATTGGGCTTGTGACAAATGGGTTCAAATTAATGGTTAAGAACTTTAACTTGATGAGTCGGGCTAAGCCCACAAAGAAAGCAAATCGGCCCAAGCCCATATCCTCGGAGAGATTTTATGGATTTATCTTTGTAAGATTTCAATTGAAAAAGCAAATATTCCGTTTGGAAAAAAATAAATATTGCATTTCGAAAAGAAATCTTTGTGGAGATGAATTTGGAAAATTTTAAAACCCTAATCCGTGCCCTATTAATACGTAAAAAATACCTAGGGTTGGGAGAGGCCACACGACTGAGAATACACGGCCATTAGAGTTATTGGGTTGCATCTCACGTTGCTGGCCTAGGCGCCTTCATCAGGACGTTCTTGATTGGCACGCCATCACTCTGCAAAAGACAATCCAGAAAGAGAAAGAGAGCAACCAAAAGCACACAGAAAAAGGGTGAAGGCTTTGAAGCGGTGTTCCTTGGCTGGATTGGTTCAACCCGAGAAAGAGATAGCGGAAGCTTTCGCAAAGAGAGAAGAAGGGGAGTCGCGATATCCTAACGTGCACACTACCCTCGTGTCGCACCCTTGCGTTGCCAATCTGTCGTTGTCCACTGGCGAATCTTTTGCAGCGGCACTCTTCTTCGTCATCATGTCAAGTTGAGTCCACACCGTGCAGCAAATCTCCAACAGCATTGACGTTTTTTTTCTCAGTGAAACCCGCGATCTCGGTGGTCCTTTTAACATCAACGACGAAGCAGCCACGCCTTGCACAAAGCACGCTAGTCTTTCCTTGGAGATTGAAAATTTAAGTGTGGGTTTTAGAAGGTCAAAGTTTGACAATCAGTGGGATTGTCGAAGACTAGTGGATTTCTTTGCGTCACCAAATTCCACAAAACCAACAGTGGGAGACCAAGATACGCTGTCCATTGACGAGTCCCTTGCCGAGATTACAAATTTTTGTTTCGCAGGTCTCGTGGAGCCCATCGGGTGATCTTCGAGCAACCGATAACCGCCTCGTTGCATCGTGAGTAGCCGTTTAAGGATCGGAATTCAGAAGCCAATATTCGAATTAGGTAAAAATCTTATCTATTTTGATTTTTGAAAATTCCATTTCCTTATTTGATATATTCGTTGATGCTCATGATGGAAATTTCCGATATGCTAAGATATGTGAAATCTCGAGTAGCCTTCTAAATTAGGAAATCTTCCTAATTTCGTAACATGCATATGATTGACGGTCCGATTTCATGCTCGAAATATGACCCGTAATCGCACGGAAAAATCACAAATCTGATCTCACGCTCGAGATACGATTCGTGATTTTGTCTAAAATTGGCCAATCCGATCTCATGTGCAAGATATGATTCGTCAATTTATTTCCAAAATTAAATGGACATGGATGATATTTTGCTGGATTTATTGCTGTGTTGTTCTTGATGCCTTTATTTGTTTGCTCCCATAAAAGAAAAAAAAAACATTTGAGTTAGATTAGATGCATCTTAGGATATTACTTGTTTTAGGGTTATTTTGCATGTCTAGAATAAGAGATTTATTTATTTCAAATTTCAAAAATAAAAAAAATCAAAAATCAAATCAATCAATTTAGGTTGCTAGTTTTTTTACTTAGGTTGCATGTTTAATAATTTGACAATTCTTAATTTCGAAATTAATAAAACAAAAACAAAAAGGTTTATCATGCATATGTCATGTAGAATAAATGCATTCTTTGCACGTCATTGTATATTAGGATAAAATTTCATGTTTCATTTTAAGTTTAGATATTAGATAGATTGCATTTTAGGATTATTTGGGTTAAGATAATATTTTAGTTTAAATTAGGATTTGGCTTAACCTAATTCCTAATGCAAATTAAATAGAATCTTAATCTAGTTAAGACAATTTTCACATTTTTCCCAATTCCGAATTTCATGAAAAAAAAATGTCTTAGAATAAATTAGTTCCATTCTTTAGAATAAATTGCATGCTTATTAGGAAAATAAAAACCATGTGCACATCATATAGAATTAGGTTCATACAATGCACGTCATTTAGTTATTTTTGTTAGGTTCATTTAATTAGAAATTACATGTCATTGGAGTTAGGTCATTTAGTTAATATTGCATTGCATATTGCATGATTTTCATTAATTAAGTGAAAACAAAACAAAAATTGTGTGTTATTTAGAAACCATATCTAGGGTTGTTGATGTGGATTTTAATTTAACACTGCAGATGCTTTCGTTGCTTTGAGATAAGTCCTGTATTATTTAATTGCTTTCTTGGGTGTTAAATTGGTGGTTTGCGCACCCGCATGATCACCTTACACGTTAGAGAGATAGTTTAAAATCAATTCAAGCTGCATGCAAAACATTTTTGTCAAAATAAAAAGAAATGGTACCGAAATGGCATTAGAGAAATCTAGCGTAACCAAGTCCTCGTACCCAAATCTCTGGTTCGTAGGAGTAAAGTAAATCTTCCGTTACTTTACTTGGGTTTCTAATCGACCCACCAAAAATAGATTAGTGGCGACTCCTAATTGAAAATCATTGCATGTTAAGAACTTGAACTTAAGTCGCGAATTGGTATGGGCTTGGGAGAGCCCAAGTTAAGTCTAGGCTTAACAATCCATTAGCCAAACCCTAGGTGGTTCACACCCGAAAAAAATTTGGTCGCGACAGCTTAGCGACTCCGCTGGGAACTTGAGTTAAAAATCTTAGTGGACTTAGGCCAATTTTTCTTTTCTTTTGAAAAATGTTTTTGTTTGGCGGCGAGGATTCCAGGTACGCCCCTAACATTTAAGGTGTTAAATGTTCTTGCAGGATGGGAGGTATAAGGGGAAGTGTTTGCTGACCTTTGTTTTGCAGGGAGGTGTAGGAATGTATGGTTTATTTTCATATACGAAGTGTTGCTTGATATGAACTATTGTGCATGCCTTGCATCTAGCACTACACTATTGCACACACAACCTGCCGCCGGACCTGGGCCGCATAGGATCATCTAGGATGGTATTGGGATGAATGCCACTCCAACCGCCTGCTCGCGGTACGAGTCGCACATCTCAATCCCGAAATTTCTTTCATGGTGTCAAGAGTACCCACCTCGGTCCGCATGCTCGCGACCCGGGTCGGCTCTTTGACCAAGCCGGAGTCATGAGGACCCGACATAGTCCACAAGCTCGTGGCTAGTCTGATCATCCTTGTGGCTCCACCTTGTTAAGCCTTATAGAGTAGAAATCGAGCCACTTACCATACGCATGTCTATGTGATTGCCATTGATTCTCCTTGGTGAAGTAAGTCTTCTTTCCCTATACCATGCAATTTATTTTGTCATATTCTTGGGTCGGTCCATGACAATCTAGGTCAATCATTGATTTGATTCATTTGTCAATTGGAAATGAAATGAGAAATTGCTAGGGAATGATGCATTTAAAAAAAACTTTGGAGAATTTGTTTTTACATCATATCTAGAAAATTTGGTTTTACTAGGCTATCCATTTTTAGGAAATTCCCTTCTTGCGTAGACTTTTCATGAATAAATGAAAAAAAAATAGAAAAATCGATTAGATCATTGTCATGGATCTCTCCATTTACACCTCATGCTTACATGTTCCCGTTTATTTCCTTTAGGTGATTGTGGAGCGATCTCGCTCACCCATCTGTACACGGCCGAGGGCTAAAATGGCGGATCAAAATGAGGTGCTGGACCATATCATCGTCAATATAAACAAACGAATTGCGTACCTCCAAAGTCAAGTTGATGAATTGTCTGCTACTATGGCTTGTTTCGTCAAGCAAAAGGGCCGTGATGATATAGGTACTCTATCTTCAGGAAACTATGACTCAAAGAAGAGAGCCAAGAGGACTTTCGAACCGTCCTATTTTCCTGAGGTAAGCTGAATTTGATGCCACTATGAAGAGACTAGTGATATATCTAGAAGGAATAATCTCTGACCTAGAGGATTTGCATCACAAGATCAAGGAGAGTGAAGAACTCAAGCACACATGATTCATGATCCTAAGTAGTTTGCTTTCCTTATTTAATTAGGGGCATGTTCAATTGCACCTTCCCCGTGTGGGAATTCTTATTGCTTTTTAGGGATTGGTAAAAATTTCTTCTGTTTTGCTTTAGTGCTTGAGCATCACATTTCAATAAATGTAATTTGATTGATGAATATCAATAGAATTACAAGTTTTGTTTTGAGGACATGATGGGGTACACCAAACTAGCCCGGTGACGATATCCAACAATGAAAATAAAATATCATCCAAGGAGAATTCTGAGGACTAGGCTTCTTCATGCTTCCTCATCCAAAAAAAAATCCAAAAGAAAAAAAGATCATTTTTCAAGCCATTTCCAAAAAGCATGCATTAGGTTACCCTTGTTTGTTTTTCTAACTCATTTACTTCATGTTTCAGAGCATAACAGAGAGGCATTTGAAAATAACATGTCAATTTCCAATGATAGTGGGCCCATTGATTTGGGAAGAGGAAAAATAGACGTGGGGGCAAATGATCATTTCCTAACTGATCTTGATGACATCTCCCAAGAGTGAAGAAAATCATCTTGATTCGAAAGTGTGATATGTGGCACATCTCATAACATTTTGTGTGAGATGTCATTCTCGAAGGCCAAATGAAGTTTCTCATTTCCATGAGAAATTAATGGAACAAATCAAAAGAGGATAATCTGTCTTGGATGAAATGGATACATTGTGTTCATGAATATAATTAATTCTGGAATTGACACTCTATTCTTTTCCTTGCAGATGATAAATTGGGGGCATGACAAATTTCGGTAGTGACCCGACTGAGATAAAATCTCGATTTGAGCCAAAATAGATGTGTAATTTGAATTTAATCAGATGATGCATAGTATCCCTTTCATGCATGTTCTCTTGTGCAAGGGCAAAAGTGGATGATAGGGACAATCCAAGGACACCCAATTGCTGAGATAGTCCCTTCGTGGGACAATTCATTGATCTAATGCTTGAAATTATGTTTTTCATACTTATGAGGGCATGTTTTGTCTGTTTGAAGTCACAAACACTTTTCATGCTTAAAGTTGCTGGACTCTTTTGAAAATAGAATTTTCATATTGATTTAGCTCACCAATTTCATGTGGAGATTTATCAAGATAAACAACTCAATGGAGTGACATCAATGTTTAAGAATGCTGAATGAGATGTATCAGGATGATGAAAGGCAAGCCCTATCCTATACACAGTCCCTTACTTATACACTTGATACACTTGTGAGATGAATGTAGGAAGTTTCATATATGTGAGGTAAAGAGTTCTCTCGCAAAATGTACAATAACTGAAATGATGAAGGGCAATTCATTTCTCTATCCCAAACACAACAGGTGATCCATTGCTTAACCACTTTGAGCCTTATACACTTGTGAAGATTTTTTTTAAAAATTATCCCTGTCAAGAACCACCCCACATTGGGGCAAATTGGAGGGTAAGACGGCATCATAAGGTGAAGAAAATGAATTGAAATTTTCTTGCTCTCACTTGCATCAATCTTCTAGTCATGATATTACGTTGAATTCATGTGGTAATTTAAGTGCCTTAGGATGACGAAGAGCATTTCTTTCTATATCCTATACACTTATATCCTTTGCATAGCCCACTTGAGCCTGCAATTTCATTTCTTTAAACCCAGTTGGTGATCATCCCCCACACTGGGGCAAGGCAAAAGATAGATGAAGACCCTTGAAAGTTCGAGTGTTCTTCAAAGTGTAATTCCTTGACACATGCACTGTGCGCAAAAATTGAAATCAAAATAGAACTAAGGGGCATGAAAAAAGTTGTGTGCCTGGTAAAAGCAAGGCCAATGCCCATGAAAAGAAGTAAAGAAATGCATGAGAACTGGGGGTATGAAAAAGCAGTGTGCCTGGTAAAAGCAAGGCCAATACCCATAGATGAAAAAAAAAAAAAAAAAAAAAGAGTCAATATAGGTGACTGTCAATTGCAAGAATTGAATCCCGATGGAGCAATACACAAAGAACTCAAAAGTTGAGTTTTTACAATCAATGGGGCATTTCATGAAGACAATCCCTGATGGTGAAAAAGAAAACTGGTGACAATGCCAAGATGATCACCAACTCTCACCATTTACACACATTTTGAGCCTAATGATCCTTTCATTTCTCAACCCATAAACCTAGCCTACGTTATGTCCTTTACAAAGTCTCTTCAGACTATGGCACTTGAATTAACACAGGAGTTCATATGTTTGTAAACATCGCTAGAAGAAGTGCGAGCAAGATTATTTATTTCTCATTTTGCAGGGTTCTTGACTTGTAAACCCGGAGATGATTAAAGAGTTGTTCTTTCAATAGCCTTGACTCAAAGAGTCCCTTTGTTAAGTCGTTGACCGAGCCCACATTACGGTCCCTATTAAAGACCTCTCAGATTGGTAAGGTCGTACCACTTGCGAGAAAACTCGGACCCTTGTTGGTATGATGATAGTGAGATGGAGTGATTCTAATAAAATAGCCTCTAAATGAGAGTGAGTGAAAGTCCTTTCTAACTGAAGGTCCCTCATTTGGTATTCTCAGGAAATCCATGTCATGAGTGAAGATTGTCTTGAATGATAATTCTCTCCAGTGGAAATTTGGGTGATGCAAAGGTCATTATGCATAAACCCGATTGAATTAATGAGAATTTCACTAAATTTTGAAATGTGCATTCTAGAGTAGCTCAAATTGTCTATCTCTTTGATGAATGTTTTTGCTTTAAATCATGTATGACAGGTAATTCAAGTTCATTTCAGAATGTTTCATGATATTAGGAGATGAGAAGCCTCCACCATGAGGTGAAAGACCTCCACAGGATATCTAAATATCAAAAGACATATCTCCAAGAATCAGAGATATCACCGGGTAACCATACTCTAAAATGCTTGTCATTGTGCAGGTATTCTCTCTCAAGTGCATCGACACTTGACTTGGTCAAGCTGTCCAATTATATCAACCCGGCGTGCTTTTGTAGCCCAGAGTCCCATTCATTGACCTAGCGTGCTTTCGTAGCCCAGAATCCCTATTTATCGACTCAGCGTGCTTTTGTAGCCCGATGTCCCTTTATATTGACCTAGCATGCTTTCATAGCCCAGAGTCCCTCTTTATTGAATCGGCGTGCTTTTGTAGCCCGATGTCCATTTATATTGACCTGGCGTGCTTTCATAGCCCAGAGTCCCTTTTAATCGACACTCGATGGAGTTGTCCCCAAAGATTTTTCTCCAGATTCAATTTGATTAAGGCGACCGAAGAAAGGTTCGGGTCCTGGTCAAATAATCTATGCTGCAACGTTAGGCGACCGAAGAAAGGTTCGGGTCCTAGCCAAGCAAAACCTCAGTTTAGGCGACCGTAGAAAGGTACGGGTCCTAGACAACCTTATTGCTCTAACAAGCGACAGTAGAAAAGTACAGGTCCTGGAAAAGTAATTACCTCAGTTCAGGCGACCGTAGAAAGGTACGGGTCCTGGAAAATTGATTTTTTCGTCAAGGCGACCGTAGAAATGTACAGGTCCTAGACACAACCAAACACTGCCCTACTAGGCGATCGTAGAAAGGTACGGGTCCTAGGAAAGTAGTTTCCCAACCAAACACTGCCCTACTAGGCGACCGTAGAAAGGTACGAGTCCTAGTAAAGTAGTTTCCTTACAAAACTTTGCTGCCCTACTAGGCGACCGTAGAAAGGTACGGGTCCTAGGAAAGTAGTGTCTTCGTTACTATTTTAGGCGACCGTAGAAAGGTACGGGTTCTGAATATATAACACCAACTATCTTGAATAACTCTACCCTCCTCGAAGGTAAGTTATCCCAGGTAGGTTTATCTATCATTTGCATTAGTATTTCCATGCATCATATAAATTGCATTAAAAAAAATGGAATTCATGTTCCGACAAAAAATCATTCATTGCATGAGCATGACCAAAATTTAGGTCTCAATTTGTCTTTGAAGGCAACCTCTGCGAGCTCACCTTCAAAGAGGGGCAGCTGTTGACACCTAAATTTTGGTGACCGTTTTAATTATTAATCGCATTAAAAATTAGGGATTAATTTTAACCCCTAAAAAAATTAGTTAATTAATTAATTGCATAGCATATAGTTTTAGGTGCATTTATTTTAAATTGCATTTATATTGGGCTGGTGACAAATGGGTTCAAATTAATGGTTAAGAACTTTAACTTGATGAGTTGGGCTAAGCCCACGAAGAAAGCAAATCGGCCTAAGCCCATATCCTCGGAGAGATTTTATGGATTTATCTTTGTAAGATTTCAATTGAAAAAGCAAATATTCCGTTTGGAAAAAAATAAATATTGCATTTCGAAAAGAAATCTTCGTGGAGATGAATTTGGAAAATTTTAAAACCCTAATCCGTGCCCTATAAATACGTAAAAAATACCTAGGGTTGGGAGAGGCCACACGACTGAGAATACACGGCCATTAGAGTTATTGGGTTGCATCTCACGTTGCTGACCTAGGCGCCTTCATCAGGACGTTCTTGATTGGCACGCCATCACTCTGCAAAAGACAATCCAGAAAGAGAAAGAGAGCAACCAAAAGCACACAGAAAAAAGGGTGAAGGCTTTGAAGCGGTGTTCCTTGGCTGGATTGGTTCAACCCGAGAAAGAGATAGCGGAAGCTTTCGCAAAGAGAGAAGAAGGGGGAGTCGCGATATCCTAACGTGCACACTACCCTCGTGTCGCACCCTTGCGTTGCCAATCTGTCGTTGTCCACTGGCGAATCTTTTGCAGCGGCACTCTTCTTCGTCATCATGTCAAGTTGAGTCCACACCGTGCAGCAAATCTCCAACAGCATTGACGTTTTTTTTCTCAGTGAAACCCGCGATCTCGGTGGTCCTTTTAACATCAACGACGAAGCAGCCACGCCTTGCACAAAGCACGCTAGTCTTTCCTTGGAGATTGAAAATTTAAGTGTGGGTTTTAGAAGGTCAAAGTTTGACAATCAGTGGGATTGTCGAAGACTAGTGGATTTCTTTGCGTCACCAAATTCCACAAAACCAACAGTGGGAGACCAAGATACGCTGTCCATTGACGAGTCCCTTGCCGAGCTTACAAATTTTTGTTTCGCATGTCTCGTGGAGCCCATCGGGTGATCTTCGAGCAACCGAGCACCGCCACGTTGCATCGTGAGTAGCCATTTGAGGATCGGAATTCGGAAGCCAATATTCGAATTAGGTAAAAATCTTATATATTTTAATTTTCGAAAATTCCGTTTCCTTATTTGATATATTCGTTGATGCCCATGATGGAAATTTCCGATATGCTAAGATATGTGAAATCTCGAGTAGCCTTCTAAATTAGGAAATCTTCCTAATTTCGTAACATGCATATGATTGACGGTCCGATTTCATGCTCGAAATATGACCCGTAATCGCACGGAAAATCACAAATCTGATCTCACGCTCGAGATACGATTCGTGATTTTGTCTAAAATTGGCCAATCCGATCTCATGTGCAAGATATGATTCGTCAATTTATTTCCAAAATTAAATGGACATGGATGATATTTTGCTGGATTTATTGCCGTGTTGTTCTTGATGCCTTTATTTGTTTGCTCCCATAAAAGAAAAAAAAAACATTTGAGTTAGATTAGATGCATCTTAGGATATTACTTGTTTTAGGGTTATTTTGCATGTCTAGAATAAGAGATTTATTTATTTCAAATTTCAAAAATCAAAAAAATCAAAAATCAAATCAATCAATTTAGGTTGCTAGTTTTTTTTTTACTTAGGTTGCATGTTTAATAATTTGACAATTCTTAATTTCGAAATTAATAAAACAAAAACAAAAAGGGTTATCATGCATATGTCATGTAGAATAAATGCATTCTTTGCACGTCATTGTATATTAGGATAAAATTTCATGTTTCATTTTAAGTTTAGATATTAGATATTGCATTTTAGGATTATTTGGGTTAAGATAATATTTTAGTTTAAATTAGGATTTGGCTTAACCTAATTCCTAATGCAAATTAAATAGAATCTTAATCTAGTTAAGACAATTTTCACATTTTTCCTAATTCCGGATTTCATGAAAAAAAAAATGTCTTAGAATAAATTAGTTCCATTCTTTAGAATAAATTGCATGCTTATTAGGAAAATAAAAACCATGTGCACATCATATAGAATTAGGTTCATACAATGCACGTCATTTAGTTATTTTTGTTAGGTTCATTTAATTAGAAATTACATGTCATTGGAATTAGGTCATTTAGTTAATATTGCATTGCATATTGCATGATTTTCATTAATTAAGTGAAAACAAAACAAAACTTGCGTGTTAATTAGAAACCATATTTAGGGTTGTTGATGTGGATTTTAATTTAACACTGCAGATGCTTTCATTGCTTTGAGATAAGTCCTGTATTATTTAATTGTTTTCTTGGGTGTTAAATTGGTGGTTTGCGCACCCGCATGATCACCTTACACGTTAGAGAGATAGTTTAAAATCAATTCAAACTGCATGCAAAACATTTTTGTCAAAATAAAAAGAAATGGTACCGAAATGGCGTTAGAGAAATCTAGCGTAACCAAGTCCTCGTACCCAAATCTCTGATTCGTAGGAGTAAAGTAAATCTCCCGTTACTTTACTTGGGTTTCTAACCGACCCACCAAAAATAGATTAGTGGTGACTCCTAATTGAAAATCATTGCATGTTAAGAACTTGAACTTAAGTCGCGAATTGGTATGGGCTTGGGAGAGCCCGAGTTAAGACTAGACTTAACAATCCATTAGCCAAACCTTAGGTGGTTCACACCCGAAAAAAATTGGTCGCGACAATGTCACAAAAACCTTTTGACAATTCTTGGCAAGAATGTTCAGGGAACAAGAATGCATCTTCTTTTGGCTCTTCTAACGAACTTTCAGTGTTACTAGCTCGTGACCATGTCTGGATAGCACACATAGTATGTTTAGTTGATTTATCTTCCAAGGAGAAGATTGGAGAAGATTGATTCAACATCATTATCTTGGAGTGATACTCCGGTTTACTTCTTTATCTTCTAGATTAAATGGGAATTTCTTTTTTTTTTTAATAGCTTTTGGACAATTCTTGGCAAAATGACCTTTCTTGTTATAAATGTAACACCTATCAGATTTTCTATGACGTCCAGAAAAGCTTTGTTTAGAGCCTTTTTTTTTCGCAAGAACCACCATTTGCACCTTTTCTTTGTATATCCTAAGGAAAATCTTTTAAAGTATCTTAGTCTTTTACATTGATCTCCACAAAAATGATCATCATAGGAGTCTTTCTTTGAACACTTGATTCTTAACTTAAGCTTTTGGCAAGGTCGGTTAAGTTCCTTGTTGCTATTGAGATACATTTTGAAAGCCTTTCTTCGGATACAAGGATCATCAAAAGTAAAATGTATCCCCTGCTGGAGTTCTTTAAGAGGAACATTGGCAAAAATCTTCTGCTTATTTTGAATGAATCTTTCCACCATTTGTCTAATTTCTTTTGGGATGGAAGCTAAGAAGACCTCTTTTAGGTTAGGATCAGCTCCCAAAGCATAAAATAGTTTAAGCATGTCTTGGAAATGCCTATTAAGATGCTTCTTTGTTGAGAGCAGCATTTTCTTTGAAAAAAAATTCTCTTCTCCTAAGCTCAATGAGATCTTCTAGTTTGCCAATAAAGAATTTGTGGATTACTCGGATTAGTTGATGAAAATATATTTGGAGCAAAAATATCATTTGATCTTGATCAGAAATAGTTCTCTACCAATCTTTTAAGCTTCTAGTGAATCTACTTACTGAAAGTGCTAGTATGAACACCTAGAGGGGGTGAATAGGTGTAAAAATGGATTCTGCAAAATGCAATGAAAACCTTTACTTTTAATCTGAGTCTGAATAACAACAGATTTTTGAAACTGAGTCTGAAGAGCAGCAGATTTTAAGCAAGATCAGACTTTAGCAGTTAAATAGAAGTATAAACAAAATAAAGAGATTCAGAGAAGAGAATAAGAACACAAGGTTATAGTAGTTCGGCTTAATCCAAGCCTACATCTACTCTCCCACGCTAACAGCTTTCTTGGCTGGATTCCACTATGCAATCAACAAGAGATTACAACTTTGAGTGCCAACACTTAGTAGATCACATTATCTCACTAAGTCACTATTTTGGTATTTCTCTCACGGTCACAAACGTTTAAGCTCACAAGAAACAAGTGTATGATCGAAGGTCGCTCAAACTTTGGAATTATAAATTTTACGCTCCGTCTCTTACTTGCTCATTGGTCCTTGATCTCCTTAAATACTCCTCAACTTCCAAACTAGCCGTTGGACAACATCTTGAGGATCGTCTTCCAACCAATTGAATAGATCTATATCTAGAAGATTTGGTAGCCGTTGAGTGACAAAAGTAGAATCCCAAATTGATTCCGATCGTCCATACAAACAGAATCTTGGTTTCCATAAGTAAAGTTTCTTCGTATAGAAAGTTCTTGTCTTCAAGATCCAATTGTCAATCAATTAGATTGAGTCAATCAAATCAATCTTCATGTAGAATCCAAATCAGATCACTAGCCGTTGTATGATTGGGCTTGTGTTACGTTATGTCGAATCTGGATGTGACGTCTGAGCGCAATAAACTTTACAATATGAGTCTGAGTGCAATAGACTTTACAATCTGAGTCTAAACATATTTATCTTTAAGGTCTGAACACAGTCTGAATAAGTTCAGCTTCAGCATATAGTTTGTCTTCTGGTTCAACTTCAACATAGAGTCTGTCTTCTGGTTTTTCATTCACGTTCAGTCTGGAATTTGTCAGAGTGAACAGACTTCTGATGTAGAACAGACTTTGATGCTAAAATCTGGCAATCTTTAAACTTTGACATAGAAGTTTAGAAATCTTCATAATAGACTCTGGACAATATCTTTTACATATTCTATCATCTGCATAATCTATTACTCAGCCATCAAACATGTTAGTAGCCTTTGATTTATTTTGTCATCTTTAAAATATCATAAGGGATTTTCCTAACACTTACGAACTCGGTTAGTATGTCATATACGTGTTCCACAGAAAGTTTTTTACTGTTGAGCCAAGCGTGGAATTCTTGCAATCTATTTGACCATTTGGAATATGGAATGTCATCAAGTGTGATATAGTATTTTGAAATCGAAGACTTTTGTTTAGGATTTAAGTCATGAGGATGTATTACTTCTAGCTCGGATGGATTTGATTCCATCTTTGCTTTAGGGGGATTGGCCATAAAGATAGTAGACGAAATACTAGTATTTGTGGTTCAGAAGTTGAAGTGGTTTTAGGGGAAAGGGAATCCAATTTTGAGGCTAATTCAGAGATATTTTGCTTGGAAGAATCAAATGCAACAATAGTTGGTATACTTTGTCCACTTTGGTCTCATAAGAAAGCCTGAAGTGGGTTTGAAACCATGTGAGCAAAAGGGGGTTTTGGAAAAGGTTCAGGAGCTGGCTTCTTTTCTTTGCGAAATTTTCTTTGCTTTTCTATTTCCCTAAGACGGTTTCAAAGCGTAACTATATCTCTTTGATCCTACTTTGTAGCTTCATCAATAATTGAAGCAATTGATGTCGCCCTAGAAGGATCCACTTCCATTGAGATTGTTTGTCCAGGTTGAGAAAGTGGAGAAAGTAGAGCTGGAGGATGAAAAAAATTTACATCTTGCAAGAGCTTGATTTGTTTCCATAGTTTTCCCATTTCAACCTTATGGTAAGTTTTTCCATTTCAACCTTTTGGTCTTCCAAATAATGATGAGAAACATATCTCTTGGATTCCATTCGGTGAAGTTTCTTCTAAAATGCCTCAAGTAATTTTTTTTTTTTACCAAAGTCGTTTGATCCACCTTCTAGTCAACATGATTAAGACAACCTTGGAAAGTTGAAAAATTGGTGCCGATTGTCTTGAGAATATTATCTTGGGTCAAAGCATTTTTTGATTGCCAATTTAGGACAGCTTCAGCGGCCATAACTTTCTTTTGCCTTTCATGGTCATCCATATCTGTCGGATTCAGGATCTTAGGGATATGATGAAATTAATAATGAATATCTGTAAATTTTTCTAATGCTAGGAATGCGGCATTAAAATTAAGTTTTTCCAGAGGTGGAAAGTTTGAGGATTGGAACATACAAACAGATGAAAGGACAGGTGGTGCTTTTGGTTTTGGGTAACGTGAAGACTGAGGTGGTTCTTGTCATCTAATGATGAAGAAGATGATAGACTGTCCAGAAGAAAGAAATATTGAAAAGATAAACTTTACCCGAGATACCTTGACGGAGACCCCATGTTTGGACCTCTTGGTGAAGATGGAGGAAAATATCAATTCATAGTCTCAATCTTCATGTTCCCCAAAACCAGAACCACCACTTGTCCTTTCATCTATTTGCATGTTCAAATCCTCAAACTTTCCTCCTCTAGAAAGATATAATTTTAGTTCCCCATTCCCGGCATTAGAAGAATTTACAGATATCTTTAATCGATTTCGTCATATCCCTAAGGTCCTGGAGCAGACATATATTGATGATCATGGGAGGCAAAAGAAAGTTATGGCTACTGAAACAATCCTAAATGGGCAGTCAAAAAATGCTTTGGCCCAAAATAATGTTCTCAAGATAATCGACGCAAAACTTTAACTGTCCAAGCGTATCTTGATCACATTGACTAGAAGGTGGATCAAATGGCTTCGGTCACAAATTAATTACTTGAGATGTTTTAGAAGAAACTTCACCAGATGGAATATGGGAGATATGTTTCTCATCATTATTTGGAAGACCAGACGGTTGAAATAGGAAAACTAAGGAGACAAATCAAGCCCCTACAGGATGGCAAATTTGTTGATCGTCCATATCCACTTTCTCCACTTTCTCGGCCTGGATAAACGATCTCAATGGAAGCGGGCCCTTCTAGGGCTACATCAATTGCTTCAATTATTGATGAAATTCCAAAGCAAGATCGAAGGGATATTATTACGCTTCAAAACCATTAGCAAAGAGGTAGAAAAGCAAAGAAAAATTAGCGAAGAAAAGAAACCAACTGCCGAACCTTTTCCGGAACCTGCTTCTACTCATATGGTTTCATACCCACTTGGGACTTTCTTGCGAGATCAAAACAAACAAAATATATCAACTATTGCTGCATTTGATTCTGCCAAGCAAAATACCTTTAAATCAGTCTTAGAATAGATTCTCTTTCCTCTAAAACCACTTCAACTTTTGAACCACAAATGCCAGTATCTCGTATGCCAGCTATCTCTATGACCGATCCCCCTGAAGTAGAGATGGAATCAAATTCATCCTAACTAGAAGTAGTACATCATCATAACTCAAATCCCAAATAGAAGTCTTCGACTTCAAAATGCTACTTCACACCCAATAACATTCCATATTTCAAATAGCTAGATAGATTGCAGAAATTCCATATTTGGCTCAACACCAAAGCACTTTCTATTGAACACCAGTATGGCATATTGACCAAGTTCATGAGCATATTCATTGGAAGTTTAAAAAATTGGTGGAACTATTTCTAATTAAGATCAAATGACATTTATGTTCCAAATAGATTTTTATTAGGTGATTTGAGTTACCCATTGATGCTTTATTGGCAAACAAGAAGATCTCCTTAAGCTAAGGAGAAGATAATTTTTTTGAAAGAAAATTTTGCTCTCTATAAAGAAAGCATCTTACTAGGCATTTCCAAGAAATGCTTAAACTATTATATGCTTTGGGAATTGATCCTAACCTAAAACAAGTCTTCTTGGCTTCCATCCCAAAAGAAATTGGACAAATAGTGGAAATATCCATTCAGAATAAGTAGAAGATTTTTGCCAATGTTCCTCTTGGAGAACTTCAACAAGAGATACATCTTGCTCTTGATGATCTTTATATTCGAAGAAAGGCTTTCAGAAGTTATCTCAAGAGCAACAAGGGACTTAACTAGGCTTGCTAAAAGCTTGAGTTAAGAATCAAGTTTTTAAAGAAAGACTCTTGTAATGATCCTTCTTGTGGAGATCAATGTAGAAAATGAAAACACTTCAAAAGATTTTCCTAAGAACATACGAAGAAAAGGCACAAGTGGTGATTCTTGTGAAAAAGACACTCTAAATGAAGCTCTTTTGGAAGATGTAGAAAATCTGACAGGTATTAAATTTACAATAAGAAAGGCCATTTTACTAAGAAATATCCAAAAGCTAAGGAAGAAATTTCCATTTAATCTAGAAGATGGAGAAGTAAATTGGAGTATCACTCTAGGATGATAATGTTGAATTGGTCTTCTCCTTGGAAGATGAATCAACCAAACATACTATGTGTGCTATCTAGACATGGTCACAAACTAGTAACACTGAAAGCTCATCAGAAGAATCAAAAAAAGATGTATTCTTTTTCTCTAAACCTCCCACAATCCAAGATCTTTGTGTATATACTCATTCTATCCTCTCATATTTCCCTGTGAAAATATACCCATCTAATTATGACAAGCCTATTCCTCTTATTGCCCTTGTAAACATTGGAGCTAGTGTTTCTATTCTCGATACAAAAATACTTCTAGAAAAATAATGGACGTCATACACCCGGTATTTTAACTTTGCTTCTAGAGATACCTTTGTTACAAGAGTACGAAGCAAATCCATCACTATATAATTCTTTTCTCAATATTCAATCACCACTTAAATCCTTGACTCAAGTTCACTAGATAAAGATATCATTATTGATTAAGATATCCTTACACAAATTTTTAAACCTATAATTGTACCTAATGGACTATGGTTCAAAGGGCAACTCCAAATATTTTTCACTATCCAAATGAGTATTATAGATCTAATTCTACAAACTCTTATTGGGGTATGTGCAAACTCTCATGAGACTTTGTCCAAAAATGCTCCAACCCTTTGTGGAAAAATCTTGACTTCTTTATCAATCTTCCTTTCAAGAAAAATGAGGATGTCAATCAACCAAAACTAGTCACTCTAAAATGAATCCAAAACATTTACTTTTAACACAAAAGGAATGTTCGCATTTACTTCATCAAGGACAAATTGAGCCCTCAGATTCTCAATTGGCTTGTGAAGTATTTTATGTCAACAAGTGAGCATAGCAAAACAGAGGAAAGATGGGGTTGGTTATTAACCATCAGCCTCTCAATCAATACTTGCAGAGTAATAAATTTCCTCTATCACTTTAGAATTCTGTACTCTTAAGGGTCACTCAAGCCAAAGTGTAATCTAAGTTTGATCATAAAGTTGGATTTTGACAGTTAGGAATTCACCCTGAAGACGGGTACAAAACTGGGTTTTATATTTCGAACCAACATTTCTAGTGGATAGTGCTCCATTTTGGCCTCAAAATAGTTCTTTCATTGTTTCAGAAGGCTATGTATAGAATTTTCTAGCCCATCCTAACCAATGCTTAGATTTGCATTGACGACATCCTCCTTCACAGTCCAGATGAGGATTCTTATTGTAAATTATTAGCCCAATTTGCAAACTTGATGCGAAAACATGGTATCATGCTATGCCAGAAGAAGATCATTGCCTAGAAGGAAATTGAATTTTTTGGGATGCATATAAAAAATGGAACTTATTATTCTGATCCTCGTATTGTCGAGGAATTGCAAAAGTTCCTTAATGAAAATCTCGCTCATAAGTAGGTTCAGCAATTCCTAGGGATTATAAATTATCTTCGGGATTTTGTTCCAATAATCACAGAGTTTGTAAGTCTACTACAAAAAAATACTCAAGAAAGATGCTCGTTTGTGAAGACCACATCAAACTAAGTCTGTACATAGAGTTAAGGAAATTTTGCAATACCTTCCTCCTTTGCAAATCCCTTCTACAATAAAAAGAGTATTGCAAACAAACCCCAGTGATGAATATTAGGTTGCTGTCTTTTTTGAAGAAATTGGTGGAAAGCGACAAGTTTGTGGACATTAAAGTGAAAAATTTGTGCAAGTAGAAACACAATACCACTCTACATTCAAAGAAATCAAGGCGGTAAAACATGTCATCAAAAAGTTTGAATTCCATCTTATAGGACATCATTTCCTGGTGAAGATGGACATGTCTTCATTTTCTTAGATATTAAAGTTCAAACAGAAGAAAATTCTGCATCCACATCTTCTTAGCTAGGCAGAATGGTTTTCAAAGTATCCCTTTGAGACCAAATATATTGCGAGAAAAAAGAAAATACTTGCTGATTTTCTGTTCAAACCAAAAGAATTTGCAGCTATCATGTTCATAAATATGCATGTGGTAAGAAATCCAAGGGGTGGATTCAAGGCTTGAAAAATCAAGCCCAACTTGTCTTCATATTTATACTTGCCAGAAATCCTAGGCTTATCCAAGATAATGTTCTTGTTGAAAATCTTGGAAGACTTATGTGGTAATATCATTTACATATTTTTAGTGAATATGGTGGTCTTATCTTCAGGCTCGATGATTTGCATCCTAAATACCCATTCATTCATCCTCTCACTTTCTTCCCAGAAAAGAAATTTCCAGAAAAACTCAAATGGTTTTATTAGTATTTGTTAATCTTTATACCATGGTTATTGAGTTTCCAACAGCTAAAATGCCTCTTATTATTAGTAGAATTATTCAAGGAGAAGTCAAGCATATATATCTTGGGAACATGTTTATTTGGTTTAAACCATTGGGTGCATAGAAAAATATTTTTCAAACCCAACTTAGAGCATACAAGCTTGACCTAGAGCTTTATACTATCGTTTTATTTTTCAGGCCATGGGTATTTGTTCGACCCAGCAAAGATATGTGTAAAATTCTAGTAGATATTGAAGTATCCATATATAAGCCCCAACCTGCTCAAAATGAGATTTTTGCAACACTTTCTAGTAAAATCTTAACTTATCCTTGATAGTATATGGAATTATAGAGGATATTGTGCTAGCACAATCAAGTTATTTTGCTAGAAGCATGGCCAATGGAAAATGATCCCCTTTTTCGGGATCACAATGATGACTATTGCGTGGCCCATCCAACAATCGATGCTTGTTTAAGAAAATGCTACAAATGGATGTACCGTACACTTTTGAGTAACCAACAAATTCACGGGATCTTACTTCATCATAGAAAATTCATGGGGAGCATTAATGTCACAAAAACCTTTTGATCATAGTGAATTAGCTTACACTTTATTTAGGTTTTGATAGAGAAAGTCCATTACTCCAGCTTGGGTATTTACCCCAACTTGGTATTCCAACAAGTTCCTCTGATGCTCCTAAAAATTCTCACTAGTCATCCAACATACCAAGGCTGACTAAAGCAATTGAAGAAGTAGAAAAGCTCCTCAAAATGCTCAAGCAACAATATCTAGAAAAAAACACTACCAATCCTCTTGACATCCCATCCAGCCATTCTAGTCTCTAGATGCTACAAGTACCAAACATGTTGAAGCTCTGGAAATCCAAAGAATGCTCAAAGAATATCGGAGGCAGAAGTATGGAGAAGGCTCGGATGACTTAGACGACAGAACTAGAGAGCATATTCATAGGCATAATAAGTGAAGGGAAAGAAGACTCCACCAGAGACCTATCCAAAACAAAACAGAAGAGGTAGAGGAATATCGTGAATGAGACGAAAAATTTGACCCAAAGTATTGTTCATGTACTATTCATGCATTGTTCATGTATTGTTTAGTATTGTAGCACTGTGGCAGAACCCAAAAAAGCGAGATAATGAGTGCTAAAGTTAGTTTGTCAATAGGAAAGCTTAGCATGCACAAATAATTGGCTTTTATCAACCAAACAGAGTCTGTGAAGTTCTAGTGTATTGTTTTATGTCTATTTAAGGCAACGTATGTAACCGCTGAGGGGCTGAATGCACCCTCTCAAAAAATAATATTATTTAGTTTGCAATGAATCTCTAAAACCTCTCTCCCCTCTTCTTTTATGCCCGGTATGATTTTTAAAACTATAAATGTTCTTATCAATCCCAGTAGTATGCTCTACACTTGCCATAATGTGGAACATGTACAATAGAATTTTGTTACTTTAAAATTTTCTATGATATGAGTCAAAAAACAAAAGTGAATTTGGTGGCTAATAGGTAGTCCCTATTTTGAGGTCAAGGAAGGGCCATGTATGTGAGATAGCATACTTGTTAAAAATTTTGTTTTTGTTTTCCCTGGCTTGTATCGTAGGCAAAGATTTATCCTCAAACCTCTTATTCTAATATCATATAATTTTTTTTAGACCACTACTTCTAAAAGTTTAACTTTTTAGATGAACAAATGGTTTAATATTCAAACGCTCTATCAGTGACGACAATGACAACAAGAATGCATCGGCGGCAAGGATGACAGAGGCGACAGGTGGTGGGTCAGGGGATGACTTCCTAGGGTTTTGGATTCAAGGAATAGAGTCATTGTTAGTCCTTTCCGGGTAGTAGCACGTCCCATGCAAAAAGTTTGACACCTTATGTTTGTCGTCATTGCCTAAGGCAAAGAAAATTGGACTCCAGATGTTTTCTCGCCTTAGCCCATATTTTTGTGGGCACAGGGGAGAGAAGGAGTGGGAAAGGTCGACAAGCAACAGTGAAATTTTATAGGATTACTATCAAATGTTCTAAAAACTTAAACAATTAAATAAATATCGCTTCTCCTCACATTTAGTTTGGTCATTTACCTAATATTAAGCATTGACATATTTAATTGAAGAGACAAATGAGATTTAGAAATATTTAAATTGAGGACTCTTGCAATGATATTATAAAATGAAAAAGAAAAGGATTATTATCATCCACTTTAAAAATTTAAGTTGTTAGATAAATACATAATTTAATATTTAAATATTTTATCAGCAATGACAATGATGACAATAGTGCATTGGCGGCAAGGCCAACAGAGGTGACTGGTGGTGGGACGGGGGATGACGTGTTAGGGTTTTGGCTACAAGGAATGGAGTCGTTATTAGTCCTTCTCGCGGCAGCACGTCCCACGGAAAATCATAATTTGTCTCACCCGCTTTGGATTTTCATTGAAAGATACGGAAGCAAAAAGCTTTTTTGTCTTTGCATTACGCGATTCTCCAAAAGGTTCATGCATCGCGATCCGATGATGTCCACGGCGTACCACGTAAGGCGACGTTTTAGACACGCGAAAGAGGTTTTTCCCTCTTCGTAAGGGAAGACGCACGTTTCTTTTATCCTTTCCAGGCGTCCGACGGAGCCTACGAACCAAATTGCACCAATAATTCATCAAAAGATGGCAAAAAAACTTCGTTCAAAACACTCACGCAAGCAGAGCAAAACATCATCCGATGTACGAATCGACCACCTCTCTCGTCGTCCCTCCAATCGTCTGGAGGATCCACGAACGATAAATCGCTCTTGGATTTGACTTGACAGATTCGTATAATCTTCGTACTAAACTAAAACTGCACATTGCATGCAAGGGAGGGAAAATCAGAACGTTTTTATAACTTACTTCATGCGCATTTGAGAATGGTTTGGTCAAAGACGCTTCATACTTGGATTTATGTATCGCACGCATTTCCCTTCTATATCCTGCTGATCTTGAAGCTTTGACATAAGATTGCATCTTCACATTTTCTCGCCCTTTCTTCGAAGGGACGTGACTTGTTTGGACTTGAGCACCCATAAACTGGCTCATCGCAGATATTGATCACACTTGGGCCTTATCACGATGTGGGTTGAATCTACACCCAGGTGATGACTCAGATTTGGACAAAAAAGAAAGTCTTACATATTGGAAGCGCCCTGTAAAAATTTGATACCTTCTTTAGACATCCTTTTTTAGGAGATCACAAAGAGGGAGCCAAATCCGATTTCGTCAATATATCCAATTAGACTCATATTTACTCAAAAGTTTAAGTTAATGAATCAGAGATCAATGAGGATATATTAATTATTTAACATCATATCATTTCTTTGATGTGGGACTTTTCTAACACAACTCATGCGTGCATTCAAACATTATATACCTCAATTTTCTGAAGGAAAAAAATATTTAAAAAGTTTTAAACCTACGGTGGCTAATTGTACTAATTTAGTTCTAAATATTTTAACATTTTGCTAAACAAATCCTAAACTTTTAACAAATTGTCAATTTAGTCATTCCAGATAAAATTAGTTAGATATCATTGACGTGATAATCCAATCAATACCGGTCATCTTATGACTAGTGTTGATGTGAATAATTTTTAAAATTTTTCATTAATTTTTTATTTTATTTTTGTCATCATTTTTACCCCTAAAATAATAGGACCGGGGGGCACCAGCCACTAAGTGAGAGTCAACGACCTTGGCTGGCCCTTAGGTGAGGGCTGCAAAGCCCTTGTCAATCGTGAGCAAGGGTTGCGGCCCTCATAGGCCAGTGAGGGTGTCGCGACCTTGCCCAAGTTGAGGGCTGTGACGCCTTCACCTTGCTAGATATAATCAGGGTGTCACGACCCTCCCTTGATCTAGCAAGCCTAGCGCGGCTGTCACCTGCTGCCAATGAAAGTTATTGCTCTGCATATTTTGTGTTTTCAGATTGTTTTGAAAGGAAAATACTTGAGCACGCAGAAAAGAAGATCGAAATGGAAAAAACCCGATTCTTTTGGCCAAGATATTAAAATAAAAAATCTAAAAAAGAAACAGAAGTTGACTGATATTCTTCAAGGAATTACGTATATGTATTCTTCAAGGCATGTACATCGTTTGAATCTAAGCAGAGAAGACAAATAACATCCGTACGTACTGCCAAGTTGGGGAGGAGTTTTGGCTCGACATGAACTAGGGTTTTGGCAGCATCAGCAAGTTGGCAGTGAGCCATTCAAAAAATGAGTAATGTTAGGTGTACGTGTTGATGTGTAAAATTGATTTGTACAAAATGGAGGGTATCTTGAAGCGAGTAAAAATTCCTCATCTCATTTTCGTGTCAATTCTGTAGATTCTCGAGTAGATGCTCTAGTTTGGACCTTGAGATCTAACCTAACCTTGTCATCGAAATGTATGCACAATCAGGTTGAGTCGAACCGAACACGTTATAATAGAATCTCTTGACTAGGAGACCACTAACGTTCTGTTTAAAGGTAGCAAAATGGGTCTAGAATCCCTATTTTAACTCATATTTAATGGTGTGGTCATAAATGTGTAACTTTAAATATTAAAAACAAGCTTAAATGGGTTATAAATGCGTCACATAAGAACTTAATGGGTTTTAAATTGGTCATAAATGGTGTTACCTAACAAGTTTTAAGTTAATCACAAATATGTCATTTTTATTTTTTAAAAATTTTAAAATTTTTATTTTTATTTATTTCTTTTTCCTTCTTCCTCCGGTGGCTGGCCACAGGTAAGTGACAAACTCACCAATCCGGCCTCTAGTGAGCTTTGAGCTCATTAACCTTTATCTCTGGCAAGACTCAAGCTCATTGATTTGGCAAGGTCGAAGCCTTGTGCACCTCTACGGACACTCAAGCTTGCTTGTAGCTAGTCGCTAACCGTCACCATGGCTGGCAATCAAGTGAAGAAGAAGAAAAAAAAATGAAGATTAAAATAATTAAAAATTCGATTTTTAAATTAAAATAAAAAATAAAAAAATTGACAACAAGATAAAATAAAAGACCATATTTACCTTCAATCTCTTTGAGTTTTTTGTTTTTCATTTTTTTCGTTTTATTTACTTACATCTTCATATTTTGTTACTTTACTTTTTAAATTTGATATAAAATTTTAATCGAATAACACATTAACATGAAGAGCTTAAAATGGTTAAATGAGTTAATATTTATTTTCATAATTAGGACTAAGTATGGATACGTTTTCGTATGAGGTCGGTCTCGAATTTCATTCTCTTCAATTCGACCCTGGCTTGATGATTGGATCCGTCCCTTCGGTTTTTCTCGAATGTCCCATACTAGAGCTGGTTCTAAAAATAGCCCCTTGGGAGCTACGAAGCCTGTAAACGAAAAGACCTGAGCTTGATCGATGGTTTACGTAGCAGATCAAATAGTGATTTACATAACAGCGCGACCGTCTGGCCGGTGATGACCAGCGGACATTTCTGCAAAACGAAAAGTCAAAAGGTCAAGATTCAACGCAGAGACAAAAAGCAACACAGCATAAATAAGAAGCTCTCGTCTGGCAACAGTACTACGTCATTGCTTCGGTCAGCGGGCTATATGAATTACGTGAGAGGCATTTTCCACATTTTTCAATCGAGAAACGCTGAAGATGGAATTTACTTAAAACATTTTCCCATCAAAGTTCGTGCAAAATATGAAACATTGTCTCATAACATTCTTAGTGAATATGATTTGACATGTCTGGGTATAGGTCCCATTTTTTCATATAAGAATCAAATAGCAATCGTGTGTTTGGTAAAAGGCTTTCACACCCCCATATGTAGATGTCAATGGAGAAAAGCAAAAGAAAAGTCTTAAACTTATTATATTGGTACTAATTTAATCATAAATATTGTATATATGTCAATTTAGTCCTTTTAGCTAATATACATTTGGCATGCCAATTTTAAACTTTTTGATCAATCGCTTGAATGCCAAGTAAAAACTCACATGTGATGAGAATGTTTGCGTTTGAAAACTTTATAAATAGTATTCAAGTTTATCATATAACTTTAATGCTCAAATAATCTCACATAAGGAGTTTGTGAGGGATAGTTTTATTGAGCAAGTGATAGAGAAGGTGATTGAAGAAAAGCATTTGAAGTCTGAATCATCGTTATTCTGCATCAAGAATAGTAGATTCCAAATCAAGCACATAAATATCTTTTTCTCCATCACCATGTTCTAGATTTTAGTTGTGAAATTTTCGGATGCCGATTTTGCGGCTTACATTTATTTGATTCAATATCTAAGTTTATGTAATCGATTATATATAAATCATATAATTTCAATTCACATCTTTTGTTCTAGCCACGTGTTTACACTCGAGTGGGATTGACGTGTGGAGAAAGCAAGCATTTAGAGAGGACTTTTGCTGAATTTAGTCAGATTAATTTTATGTTACTTTGTAATGATGTTATCGAGTATATTATTCGATTTGATCTTAGCGAAATTTTTTGTTGACCTTATCCATATTTGATACAGTAAAACTATGAATTTTCTAACTTCATAATTTGATCTTCCAATATCAAAACAATAACAAATAACTATAATCAAATACTAATTAAAAACAAATGATGATGTCAAAAGCAACGAATCAAAAAATATCTGTCTCCATGCCTAATTCAACAAATAAACCTAACGTAAGGTATATATCATTGTCTAATTGGCCTAAAAAATTGATCTAAGGCGATTTTTTTTTTCATCATTAACTCAATAAACTCAATGAGTTTTTGTCGCCTCTAGCTAGGTTATGGCAACAATTGTCTCCATGCCTAATTCAACAAATAAACCTAACGTAAGATATATATCATCGTCTAATTGACCTAAAAAATTGATGTAAGGCGATTTTTTTTTCGTCATTAACTCAATAAACTCAATGAGTTTTTGTTGCCTCTAGCTAGGTTATGGCAACAGCTGTCTCCATGCCTAATTCAACAAATAAACCTAACATAAGAAATATATCATCATCTAATTGGCCTAAAAAATTGATCTGAGGCGATTTTTTTGTCGTCATCAACTCAATAAACACAATGAGTTTTTGTCGCCTCAAACTAGGTTATGGCAACGAAACTAAATAAGTTCTTTTCCCTTTTAGCACGACAATCTTATTTGGTCACATTTGGTACAAAAGGACTTTTGTGCACTTTGGAATCCATTTCTGTCACCTTTATACACCTAAAACCATTAGGTAAAAATGACAGAGCAAAAGTAACAGACGGTCCGCGACAAAATTTGGACCTAAGGTGTTTTCGTTATGTGTACTCGAGTGCCGACAAGCCTCGACCCCGACGAGCAGGGGAAGCAAACATGAAGATCCTAGCTAGAGCAGCATCAATACTAATGACTAGGGGTTCTGTTTCTCGCATTCTTGCATCGTCAAACATCAGGTGCTTTCTTTCCTTCCCTGGCGTCCCGACAGAGCCTCCGAACCGAATATAGCACCAATAATTCATCGAAAGAAGGCAAAAGGCTGTTTTAAAACAGTCACGCACATGAGTAGAATTGATCGGTTCCCAATCGATCTAGTTCTGAGGTGGAATTAGGAACTGGACCAACGGGAACCAGACTGACCAACCCATCTGGTCCGGTGGAACTAGTAAATTTGTTATTTTTGAACAAAAATAAAATAAAAAATGAGAGAAATCGAGAGAAATTAAGATTTATTTCTTAAGAAATTTTAAAATATATATTATATATAATTAACCAATTCGGTTCCCACCTTGGAACCGAACCGATTGGCTACCGGTTTCAAAAGTGGGAATTGAGAATTGAACTGCACTCTTTGGGAACTACCCAAAACAAACCGGTCCGATCCGTTTTGAGTAGTTCCCTATCCGGGCGGTTCCCATTGCACACTCCTGTATACAAGACCATGGATTAAACCAGCAGAGCCAAACATCATTCCGATGGACCCCGATGTCCCTCAAATATTCGAATAATCTCCGTAACCTTCACATGGCTAAGGTGGCCCAATGGCGGCTTCACCCTATCTCATGCAGACTTTACTTTCAAAGACGTTCCGAGCCTGGATTGTTACACGCACCTGTCTCTCTTTTCTCCCCCTTTCCTCCTGCTGATCTTGAAGCTGACATGAGTTAGGATCTTCATGTTTGCTTCCCCTGCTTTGGGGTCGAGACTCGTTGGGGATCGTGTTAGGATGCACTTATGAATTATCTTTAAAAAGTCTCACATAAGAAAATTGATGAATTATCTTTAAAAAGTCTCACATAAGAAAATTGATGTGTGAAGCAGTTAGTATATCTTAATTGGCCTATGACTCATTAGCTTGAACTTTTGAGTGAAGATATGTCTAATTGCATATATTAATGGGTTCGGATTTAAGTTTCACTTGGTGATCTCCTCAATTGAAGATATTGAACTTTTGTTGCGTGCTCTCAACAACTCGTGTACACATGAATTGGTTCATCTCGATTATCAATTATGTTGGTCGCGCTTGAGCCTCTCATCGAGATATTCTGTTTAGTTAGTGGCCCAAATCAAGTGAAAATCTTAATTTTTGTTTTGAAAGGAAAATAATTGAGTACACAAAAGAGGCATTTAGATGAGAAACAAAACTTCTTGCCCAGTTGACCAGTTGACGCATGAAGAACAACTTAAGGAATTTAAGGCTCCATTTGATAACGTTTCAATTTGATAATGTCAATTAATATTTTATTTCACATAAAATAGAAAAGTAGTCAGAAAATAGATTTGAAATATAAATAAGAAGTGGAAATAAGTGGTTTCTCATTTGCAAGAACAATTTCTAGAATAAGTCATTTTATTTATTTATTTATTGCTTCTTCTTCTTCTTCTTCTAATTGGTCATTGGAGCCTCGCTACTAGCTGCCCGTCACCCCTTTGTCGTCTGCCATCATTTGTCGATGTTTGCCACTCAGCTACTGAAGAAGAGAGTGGGAAAAAAAAAGGAAATTTCAAAAAAAAATAATTAAAAAATTAAAAGAAATTCTGCATCACCAAAAAAAAATTATAAGTCGTATTAAATACATTCTTATTTTTTTTAAGTTTAATAATATAAATTTTGGACAATTGTCAAATGTATTATTTCACTTAGAAACTGTATTAAAGAATAAAAATATAAAAGAATTATTTAAAATAAATTATCCTCAAATGTACTCTAAAGTGTTGAAAAGTAGAATGCAACTGAACAAATATCATGAAATGACGTTTCGGGAAGAGAGAGAGAGAGAGAGAGAGAGGGGGCACCAATTATTAGCTCCTGCCGCGCGTCTTCGCAAATGGCAGACAAGCTTTTCGTCCGGTGTTGAAGTCGACATATCTTAGTTGTCTTCCAATTCCAACATTTAGCAGAGCTTGCAAATGACTTCGACTGGTAATAATACGTGTCAATAATTTCTCTTGATTATTGTCAACCTTGGTTTCTGAATTGTCGATCAATGCCTTTTAAATCAACTCTCTTGTTTATAAATGACCTCTATAGTAGCAGACCAAGTTATGATGATAAAAATAAGTCATTTGTTGTGTGAACTAGATCGACAATAAAAAAAAAAAATCCCAATTCTACAAAATCTTGATTATACATGATCGGCACATCGTATTATCAATAATATGAGATAGCATATCTAAAAATCTACTTTTCATTGTGATTTGATGTTGATGCTCCCTAGCTCAATCATGCCATGAGAATTTATGGGAACACTATTGACCGTTATAAAAATTTAAGCTCATAGATGAAGATGTAACTTATTATTTTGAATATTTTAACACATGCAGATTATATCTCAAGCTGTCCTTTGTGTTTTTTTAGCAAAAAAGCGGCTACTAAGAAAGGAGCAAATAGAGATGAAGACAAATTAGGCGGTTGAATCTCTCAAACTCGAAATGGAGATAAATCGAAGAATCCGCATGAAAGGTCTCTTCTCCAAGCTCGCTTCCCTCATGAAGAATTTGTGAGCTATATCATCATGGATGGAAAGAATAATTTGAAAAGAAAGAGTGCGTGCCAAGAAAATATGCAATTACGTACACAAATGCATGTTTTGATTATTTCATGTCGTATTAAACTGTATTCTCGTGTATCGGACAAGAGGAAACAAACAAAGAAAGCCGCCACTGCCAGGAGTTCCAATTATCCAACCAAGCTTGGCAGCCATAGTTTGTAAGTAGTTTGTAAGAAGTAGGGCCCATTTATTTCGTGTAATAAATGATCGGAAAGATATTTTCTTAAAAATAAAGGTTAGTATCATTAAGACAAATTAGTTGGCAATTTTTTTTTCCTATCATCAACAACAACTTATGTCAAAGCATCTTTAGCTTATTCATTTTCATGGGTTCCGTAATACGAATGAGAACTTGTTACATAATTTTTCCAAATCTTTGTGAACTTACTAGGAGCTTAATGCTGTACGTCAATTAAGAGGTAATCTGTTTTGGCATTTTCTTTCAACCCACTTTGTTCAATCTAGCTACAGTTGGTCTGATCAGCTTGATTTGTCAATTCATATCGAGTAAAACAAGGATCATGCAACTATGAGCATTTTTATCTCTCTACATGTGATGAAATGCAAGGACAGCAGGTCAGTGTAAGAATTCAAAGGCCGAAAGGTTCGGCCGTTTGTACAACCCATCAAAATGCCGCTAATCACGCATTTGTCGCCTCAAAGTTTCATTGATCTCTAAAATCTTCTTCAATCGCCTTCCTGAAGAAAGAACAAAACAGGAAAGATGCTCTCTATCTTCTTGACGAAGGTTACACAGTAGATAACAAGCAGAAGACTGCATATATATTGAAACCAAAGCCTTTTTTTTTTCTAAAGAAAATGTTTGTATCCATAAATCATATGAAGTTAGGAGATGAACCGTCTGAGTATAGGATTTCTAGAGGTACTCTCTCTAGAAACCCTAGAAGAGACTCTTCAAGTTTGAGTCAGCACTTATCGAATTCGAAGTTGCACGATGATTGATACACAAGAGCGCTAATGCATATTGCTCATTGAATATGTATAAGGACTGCAGCAATACAGTACAACAGCATACCCCACTAAGTAACTACTTGACCGCGTCTTCGTTTCTTTGTTTTATAGGACATGTTGTCCCAGCAAGATGCAGCCATTCAAGCCACGGCGGCGTACATCAACCAATTAAAAGAGAGAGTTCATGAGTTGAAAATGAGGAAGGAGCTCGCAATGAGATCCAACGGTCGTCAACCTGGGGCTCTGGTTTCTGGTCTTGAGGTCACGTTGATCAGTGGGGTGGACAAGAACTCCGCGTTGTCTGAAGCCATTAGCATTCTCAAGGAAGAAGGAGGCGAAGCTGTGTGCGCCAGCGTTTCCATCGTCGGCGATAAGGTGTTTCACACATTCTATGCTCAAGTATAATATCAAAGGTGAAATCTTTGTTTGTTTTCTCCAATCTTGTTAAGCGGGAAAAGTACCAAAAAACTCTTAAACCTATCGCATTAGTACCAATTTAGTCCTAAACTTTTCAATTGAACCAATTCAGTCCTAAACTTTTTAATATTGGTACCGATTTAGTCCATCTGGGCAATTTTGATTGGCCAACGTTAACATGGCAATTTTTATGATTTTTTTCATTTTTTTTCGATTTTTTTTCCTTTTTTTTCTCCCTTCTTCCTAGCAATGGCTGACGAGCCTCCGATGGGGCTTGCCGGCCACTAGGCTAGGGCTGCGAAGCCCTCGCCTACCGCCAGCGAGGGTTGCGACCCTCGCATAACCTCTCCCAAGGCTGTCGGCGAGGCAACTTCGCTCTGATCTAGGCAAGGCCAACCTTGCCCTGGCCTTATCGCGGGCGAAGGTGGCCTTGCCTACGGCTAGCAAGGCCATGGTGGCCATCAGCCAGGGCGGAGACAAGGGCCGCTAAGCCCTCGCCAGCCACCGCCTAGTGATGGTCGCCTTCGCCCATGACAAGGCCAGGGCGAGGCTATCCTCGCTTAGATCTAAGCTAAGCCGCCTCGTCTGTGGCCTTGGGTGAGGCCAAGCAAGGGCCGCGGCCCTCACCGATGGCTAGCGATGGCTTAGTACCCCTCATCTCCACCCTGGCGATGGCCGCCATGGCCTCCCAACCGCGGGCAAGGCCGCCTTCACCCGCAACAAGGCCAGGGCAAAGCCGCCTCGCCAACGGCCCTAGGAGAGGCCAGGCAAGGGCCGCGACCCTCATTGGCGGCAAGTGAGGGCTTTGTGGCCACCACCAGGAAGAAGAGAAAAGAAAAGAAAAAAAAAATAAAAAAATTGAAAAAATCATAAAAAAATCATAAAAATTATCACGTCGGTGTCTGGTCACCAACCGATGTCCACATCAGCACATTGGCTGGCCAAAATTAGCTGGATGGATTGAATTGGTACTAATATTAAAAGATTTATGACTAAATTTGTCAAATTAAAAAATTTATGACTAAATTGATATCAATGTAATATATTTAGGACTTTTTTTTGTACTTTTCCCCTCATTAAGCCACATGACATCTATGGAATAAATCATGTATAGGAGATAAATCCGTGAGCTACTTTCCACGTAGTTTAGCAACGACAAAGTCATGTAGTTGGTCCGCCACTTTGGTAATTAGTATATGGAAAAAAATTAGGGACAAGGGATAATTGATGTGATTGGACAAATGGTCTCCAAAGTACGACTCAGATAATATTTGAAGAGAAAAAGAACATATCTAAATGATCATTCAGTGGTGTGTAAATTATTAATTAAAAAAGGGGATGTGGAAGAGTGAGAAGAAGACACCTTTCGGCCATGCAGAATGGAAAATGCAGGAATAATGATTGTGTGTGCTATTTTCTCTCTATCACGAATCAACAAAGTTTGTGCACCGTCGGTTTCTGCCCTAGCCGTCATTTGCCTTGCGCAACATATATTGCCTAAAATACGCCCGTCAAATAAATGATTCAAGTCAAAAATAGATCAATCCAAATCGATTCAATTTAACTCATTGTGACCTATATTTATATAATACAAATTTAGTGATTTGTATCAAACTCATATTTAATCTGACCTATATTTAAGGTGAGAGTACCGAGTGAGTAAACACAAGATCGAGTGAACGCAAGAAAGAATAAAAGGAAAGTTATAAAGATGAGTTAAGTTTAAATAAGTTGTAAACCCATTAACTTTCATATTTACTATTTTGAACCCATTCATAAAATATAATTAACACATGAAACAAATTAGTCGAGGGTTAACAAATAGGTGTATTCATTATGAACCATTTTATTAAATATAATTAAATCATATAAATATACACCCTATCATATATGGGTTAATAAATTGGTCTATTCATTTTAAACCCATTTATCGAATACAATTAACCTTTCTTTTTTAAAAAGAAACTCAAATTATTTGGAATGCATTAACTTCAAACTGAGTTACGGCCCGAGCTAATTTTGGTTTTTCAATTTTTTTTTATAATATTAAGCAGAGATTTAATGAAAAATGCGAAAGATTGTGTAAATTGTAATATTAAGAAGATGGTAGATTTATAGTATAGTGACTGAACCGAAACTATCCTAACTGAAATAAGAAAATGGTTATTTTTTCATTACCCTTACTGAGCCAAACGGAAAATGAACAAAATTTTAATTCGGTTGGATTTGATTTTTCAATTTGATTTTGACATCCCTAATGGAAACACCGTAAATATTTTCTTAACGAGAGATCCAAGGGGGAGCTTATAACTTGAGCCTATTGACAACTTATTGGACTCCTCTAGTAAAAAAACTTAAGCCATCGCATTACAGCTCAACTAGGTCGTATCAAGTACTTTTAAATCTGCACAACACGTCATGTTGCTCGGTTTCGCATCACTAACATGTGTACCCTGTACATTTCTTCCTCACAAGTGAGTCTCCACCACATCGAGTCGGTCAATTCCCCGTCGATCTAAGTACCAGTATCCTTCTTTATCAACAACTTGAAACCAAATTTCCAGTCATTACTAACCGACCTAAACACAACTTCACTCATAACCTCCTCCCGGACCGAACTGTGACGGGGAATTGCATTCGGTAACTGCAAAGATCCATGGGGTTTCATGTTAGGTTCGAGAGAGAGAGGGGGGGCTGGAGGTGGCGACGTTAGTGGTGGCTATAGGTGGCGGCATGATGGTGCACAGTGATATTGAGCAAAGTCTCAGTGAACACATCGACAAGAAGAAGAAGAAAGAAAATAAACAAGATGTGTCAACCATTTAGATGGTTTAAACTTATCCATTAAATTTATAGTGTCGATGACTTTAATCATTTTGTAAGTTTGTCAGACTCGAGGATGGTGTAATTCACGTGGATTCACGTGGCATTTTGCTGGCCTCGATCAAATTTATCTAGGCCGACCACATAAGATCGTGGCTATAATCTTCTCGGGGATTGTGAATGTGCTTTCACCTCCAAGTATTTTGCAAATATGGCCAAAAAAGGAAACATATGGCCCTAATTTCGCCATCAAGTTACGAACGAGAGGCGCTGGGTCGAGTGGATCCTCGCATACACGATTGTACCCGTGTGGAGTCCTGTAATCCTCGAGATCTTGCCGGTCGACAGAGGGGCCGGAAGCCACTGTTCCCGCAAGTCCAAAAAGGATGGTCACAGTGACCCCGAAAGCGCTTTTTTGTTGTTGTTGTTTTTTTTTTTTTTTTTTTCGAAAGCGCTTTGTTAACATTCGAAAAAAGCAAGTCTTGTCATTTCTGATTTGCCATTTTCCTCACGCGACGTGTGATCCGTGCATTGAACATTCAAACGTTCTTTAATGAAATTTTGGTTAACAAGTGCCAAAAGAACACTTGGATGACAGTCATTGCAGTCGAAATATGACGTTAATGGCCATAAATCATATAAAAAAGATAGGTGTGCCGGACGCCAGCTTATATATGAGGAAGGAATCTCTCAAGAAAAAGATTTCTTTAAAGTATGCCTCTCGGCTTGTGGATCTTATTATATAAGTACAATTTGCATGACGTGGATCACTTTCATTTTTAAAATGATTTAGGCATATTTCCTCGAGGACAAACCTTTTCTTTAATTTTGTACATGAAAGCTTGACCTAGCATTACTTGGACCCTTTTTATGCAACGATCTAGTTCACTATAACTCGACCCCTACATATCTATTCAATCAAAATCGTTGAACACCTATTTAAAGACGAAATTATTGCACAAGCCCGTCACCATTTCACAAAGCTAGTTGAGAGCCAACAGTAACATAGATTTCTCAATCTTCAAAATTAGTTTCGATTTTTTATACAATAAATTATTCGTCTCAAACGAGAAATTTCGCTATAACTCAACCCCAACATATCAATTCAATCAAAATCGATGCACACCTTCTAAAGACGAAATTATTGTCAATGCCCATCACTATTTCACTCAGCTAGCTAAGAGCCAAAAGTAACATGGATTTCTCAATCTTCAAATTCAATTCCGATTTTTGATACAATAAATTGTCCATCTCAAACGAGATATTTCATTATAACTCGCCTTGACATATCAATTCAATCAAATTCAATGAACACCTTTTGAAGACGAAATTATTGTCAATGCCCATCACTATTTCACTGAGCTAGCCAAGAGCCAAATGTAACATGGATGTCTCAATCTTTGAATTCAATTCCAATTTTTGATATAGTAAATTGTTTGTCTCAAATGAGATATTTCGCCATAACTCGTGCCCGACATATCAATTCATTCAAAATCGATGAACATCTTCTGAAGATGAAATTATCTCTGATGCCCATCAATATTTTGCTAAGCTAGCTGAGCCAAGAGTAACATGGATTTCTCAATCTTTGAACTCAAATTCCAATTTTTGATACAATAAATTATCTGTCTCAAACGAGATATTTCGCAATAACTCAATCCCAACATATCAATTCAATCAAAATCGATTAACACATTCTCAAGATGAAATTATCGCTAATTCTCATCAATATTTCACTAAGCTATCTAAGAGCCAAAAGTAATATGGATTTCTCAATCTTTGAATTCAATTCCGATTTTTGATACAGTGAATTATCCTTATGATTACGCGCAAATGGAGAGCGGGCATGCTTTTTCAGCTCTGAAGGTTACTTTTTCATTTTTTGTCTCAAAATTACTTAAAGTGGGATTACTTTTTCTTTTCTTTTTTTGTCTCAAGGTTACTTAAAGTGGGAGGAAGTGCTGTCACCATTTTTCTTTTTGGCGACAAGTATGAACTTAGACTGGATCAACTAAGACTGGATCAAAGCTACACGGACTGGGGCAGCACGTATATGGAAAGGCAGGAGATGGTGCGGCAGTGGCAAATTCGTAATAAGCTGGCCGGTGGAGCCGCGGGCTCGCGGAGGTCTACTGCGTGACTTAGAAAGGCGAAGGAAAGTCAACCGGTCAAGATCCAACTGGAAGGGCCGCCACTCAGGACATCCCAAGGGACAAGGGACGACGTACTACGTTGGACAGGGGAGGGCCCCACCCTCTCGTAAAAGGTCTGGGCCCCACGTGCCCCCCTGCTGTCCTTTCGGCTTTAATTTCAACGAAAAGGACTCGGTTGTCGCTCGTCGCTCGTCCGTGCCGTGGCCCTTTAATCCGTTAGGTACAGATTTATAACCCGTTCTTCACATGCCCGGACCGATCAAAGTGTTCATGTGAACGAGGTAGACGCTCGGTAACTCGCTTTCTGAGCAGTAACACGGCTCCGCTAATAATAGACAAAAAGTTTTGGACCCATTGGCGCCCGCCCAACCGAGATAACAGGATCATTTATTATGCTTCTCGCGTGAGATTGGTACAGTGGAGCGACGATGGGGGTACGTTAGGATCGGTCCAAAAAGTGGATGGCAAACTAACGGTGTGCCGTAAAGCCAAGCAGACGATCCTCAAAGCCAAATGGTCTAGTTCTGTAGCCGTGGTTTAATAAACACAACATTTCTCTGAACATTTAAATTTTGCCCAACAAGTTATAAATCTATTTGTTAATTTGGTGTTAAAACATTTTAAACATTAACCAGACGGATTCAATTGGTAAAATATGAAAACATTTAAAATTAAAATAACAAAATTGTAATAAGTATTGGAATTTTTTGACAATTTTACAAACACAACATAAAACACCTTCTCAGCAAAGCAAGGAAAAGAAAATTTCACGCATGGGTTTCAGGACCCACCTTAAGAGACAATATTTCTTAATTTAATACTTGATTCACGTTTCGATAACGACTCAATTCCCCTCAAAATAATCAAGCAAGTGTAAATGCATGACCAAGTCATCTCGAATCAGTCATACACTCTTATCGTACTCGATTCATAAATCGGATAATAACATCTCATGGTCTTATCATCTTCTTCCGTCAATGTTTATCATCTTTTTTTTTGGGGGGAAAGTCGAAGGTCATCGTCCCTTAGTCTCCTACCATGGGGGACCAAAAACTAGTTTTTTTTTTTTTTTTTTTTTTCTGTTTAATCTCTCAGCGGGCTTGGCGAGAAGAAGATATTTTTTAGGAACAGAGGAAATGCGATCGATTGGTCGGACGGACACGTGTGTGTAAACATCCTCCCAAAAAAGGGAGTGGGACCCAAATCCCTCTCGTCCTTTGTCTTTCCTAACGTTGGCGACACTCGACAGGCGAGGCTTCGCAGCCCGTTCCTTATCTCGCCCCTGCGCTTCGCCAATCGCCATGTGGGGGTGTCAGAATAGTTTATGTTGGCTGTAGCGTCCCCGACCCCGCACCACCTGCTGTGTACTTATATAAGTGGACGCGCCCGCTCTCTTGTACATTGCACTTACTCCATCCTCTCTCTCTCTCTCTCTCTCGCTCATCCTGTCTTCCGTCCATCGCATCGTCCCGAGCTCATCCCTCGTTCTTCCCGCCGCAGGGTCCCCTTTCCTTTCCTCTGATCATCTGTCGTTCGTTCGAGAGAGGGGTGTAGAGAAAGAGAGAAGAGAGAGATGAAGAAGAAGAGCAGCAGCAGCAGCGACTCCATCAAGCCCGACCGCAAGACGGTGGAGCGGAACCGGCGCATCCACATGAAGAGCCTCTGCTTCAAGCTCGCCTCCCTCGTCCCTTCCCACCAACCCAGATCCACCCCCAAGGTAAAAACCGCCACGAGCTCGTGTTTTTCCCCCTTCCGGTTCGTGGGTTTTCGTCCCCCCCGCATTCGTCCTTTCCCGGAAAATTCATCAGGGCGTTTCCTGTTTTCAGGACATGCTGTCGCAGCAGGACCAGATCGAGCAAGCGGCGGCATACATCGCGCAGCTGAAGGAGAAGGTCGAGATACTGAAGGCGAAGAAGGAGCTCGCGGTGGCGCGGCTGGACGTCGGCCTCCGCCGCGGCGGCGGGGGGTGCGGGGCATTCGACGGGGCCGCGGCCAGGCAGGCCTCGACGCTGCCGTTCGTCAACATACGGGACTGGGACTCCGGGGTCGAGGTGACCCTGATCAGCGGGTGCGGGGCGAGCAAGAACTTCATGCTGTACGAGGTGATCGGCATTCTCGAGGAGGAAGGCGCCGAGGTCGTGAGCGCCAGCATCTCCAACATCGGCGACAAGGTCTTCTACACCCTCCATGCTCAGGTACAGTAAGAATTCGAGCGCAGAAAAGCTCAGCTTTCACCATGGGAACATGCTTTTGACCTTAACTTTTTCGAACGTCTCTTCTTACAGGTGAGACTTTCTCGGGTCGGAGTGGAGACCTCAAGGGTCAGCCAGAGACTACACGAGCTGGTTTACTCGTTTTAGCTGCCGCGACGAATTATTTTGACCAAGCAACTAGAAAAAGAGAAATAATGTTATTATAGGGTTAGTTTCTTGATTAGGGCGTGTGATTAGAGGGCCGAGACAACTCGAAAGCCTCGTTGGTCCCACCACGTGTAAAAAAACATTTGTATTTGAGAAGTGATTTTCCAAATTGATTGGAACACTCGTTCGGAATGAAGAATAATCTTTTGCAATTCCCACCTCTAAAAGGTTTCCAGCATCTTTCCATGATATCGAATTTCATCTCTTCAGTTTCTTGCGCTTGATCCTACCCGAAAGGCCCAGAAAGGCATGCATCGATTTTCTTACAGAGATTCCATGTTGGCGCCTTAACAATCGAGAATATTCGAGCGACGAGAAAAATGTCCCAACCACGCCTCATCCCTTTTCTGGCGACCAAAAAAAGATATCTATATAATTGAAAAAAATGGAAGTAAAATAGCAGAGAGCTAATCTATGTTTGAGATAATTACTACTTTGAATTTACCTCTATGTAAATCCTCTCTCCATAGTTTCGCTTTTATTTTATGAGAAACATCTAAGTTTTCAAACTATATATATATATTCAAATTTTTGGATTTATAATTATTTTCCTTCACAATTCGAAAGTAAAGTAAGAATAAAAACGATAAATAGTTTAATTTTTCCCCATCTAAAAGAAACACAAAAATTAAACCAACTTGATCCTATCAGATGGTAGATCTTAAGTCGGTACGATGATAATTTTCACACCCATAAAAGATTTCTTTTTGCTCTTTTTCCGGAACATTGGGAGATGATTGTAGAAACGACGGATGGTTTTCATCATTTTGTTCCGATTGCCCCAAAAAGTCGCGTTCGGAAAGGTACATTTATGTCAGGTTCTCAATGCCCACAGGGAACCATAGACTCACTCAACAAGAAAGAGATTAGTTTAATCACTGGTTCATATTTAATCATTCAAATATTACGGAAATTCTCAATATTTAATTAAGCATTGACTTCCGACGAATACAATTTTAAAACAAGCGACCTGTTTTTAATAAAATTCTCAAAAGTTGTATATATAAAAGACTAAAGCGATCTTATTGTCGTGACAGGGGGATTACACAGACAAAATTGACAATAATAACTCGGCTCCGAATTTCCATAGTACCTTTCGAAAAAGACGAAAGATCCTGTCCTTTTTTTTTTTTAGTTAGGATTTGAACTTGGACCGCTTCGAATCGGAACAAGTACAAGCCAATTTGATATTTCATAGTTCGCATTTCGGAATCATCACGACATCGACTGCACGAAAATTCAGATGATTTTTATGGGCGTAACCACCACGGTCTTGTCCGCTGCCCCGCCCGTGTCCGGGTTCGAGGAAGCCCCACCATAGAGCGGAGCGACCCGGACCGGACTAGACCGGAGCAGCAGCAGCAGCAGCAGGAGGAGGAGAATGAGCACGTGGTCAAATGACGGAGGCGGAATCCCCGAAAGGTCAACAGCATTAGATATGAACACGTTTTTCTCTTTCCAATCCTGGGGATCGAGGAGCTGACGCGTGAAGACCCGCGCGGTGGGGCCGGGACCGGGGGGCGCTTATCAACGCGATGACGTCAACGTCCCCCACGTCGAGTCCCACCACGTGATGGGCTCCCGCGGTCGCTGTCGAGCGACCCGGATCGTGGAGTTAGGGCATGATGAACATGAACGTGAGTGTGAACAAGCGCGGAGGGAAGCCGCACGGTTGCGGGGAGGAAGCTGACCTGGCAGCTTCGCGCTCGCTGGTCGGAAATGCGTTTGGATTGGTCCGATGATATGTTCTTTCACGAGAGAGAGAGAGAGAGAGAGAGGGGAAAAGAAGGGCGTCACGGATGTTGGGATGGGGCCCACTTCCGCAATCGATAGTAATGCACAATTTATCGATTATTTGTACGTTTTATTTAGGATTAACACAACAAAAAATTTCAAATCGATGTATTTGTAATGAATTTACATCGACTAAATTTACCTTATATTAGTTCATGTTAAATTTTACCGTCAAATTACTGAGTTAGATAGCACGTGACAGTTGATAGTTATATCGATTTTGGGTTTTACTTTTGTTTATCACATATATACTAGCTTGTGACTTTTCATAGTATTAATCTATTTAATGGAAACTCACATAGGGTAAATATAAATATTTGGATTTTTTCTAGTCAAAAAATTAGTTTAAAGATAAGTGTACTAATTTCAGATTTTTGTGGTATAAAAATTGGTTTAGGATACCCACCCCGCTATGGACGTGTTGGTTCGGGCGTTCCCCCTCTTTCGGTTGAGGGGAGGTTCAAGTCACCGCGGTCGCATTTGTGCAACTTAAGTGCAGTGCCGTGAGAGGTGGGTCTCCGCGCTAGCATCGCCCCGGGTTTATGTTGCCGATTGCCGGCTGTACGACGGTTCCAAGTCATAAAAAATAAAAAAAAATTGGTTTAGAATAAATTGATCACATATGTTATAATTTGGGTTTTTTTATGGTATAAACTATTTTATTTAACTCTCTCTCGAGACATATTTAATAGTTACTAATTCAAGTTTGTTCTTGAGTAAAATGCACCGTACCATATCGCGATGATCAAAATGTTTGATCGGCCATGTATCAACTACAATAAAGAATTAATCTTACTCTTACCCCAAAAAAAAAAAAAAACTACAATAAAGAAAATAAAATGGTAAGGACGCCATCCAATATATTATTATAGATTTCTACAGTATGAAAAAAATAGGGAATATGTTCATTAGATGTTTTAAAATTTATAATAAAACTGCAATTGAATTCTAAAATTTTCAAAAGGTACAATCAAATTCAAAAACTTGTCAACTTGATATAATCCTTCTATTGACACCACCAATTTATCTAACGGAAAATGCTTATGTGATATTTTTAAAACATTTCTCTCTTACATGGAATTTTAAAATAATTTCTCTTTCTTATGTAGCATTTTTTTAAGTATATTAAAATTGATTAATTTTTTAAAAAAGGTTAAAATATTATTTAGAAAAAAAAAATCTAAAAAAAGAGAAGAAAATAATAGGGCCTTGCCAATGACCACTATCCCCGCCCATTACTAGGGAGGTTGGCTGAGGTTTTTTGGCCTTGAGCAATCAGCGAGCCTAGTTAGGCCTAAGTGAGGGTGCCTAGATTTGGGTGATGTTACGGCGCTCTGTCAAGCCTAGTGAGGGTCATTAGCCTACGCCTGGAGCTAGTAAGGTTAGTTGGCCCCAAGTGAAGGCTAGGCATTACCTAGATCTAGGTGCCTTCAACCCAGGCACCAAGATCTACCCATTCCTTGCCAACCTTAGGCAAGGGCTGGTGAGGCCCCACACAGGTTGAGTGATAGTTGGCGACCCGTCCTTGGGGCCAAGAAAAACAAAGACAAGTGAGGGTCATGTTCGAAAGGTCAAGAAAAGACTAGGATTTGAATTTAAGACAAATGAATATTATATAAGATATTAGATGACACATATGGGATACTCATAAAGGTATCGAATGACACAATTTGCCCTAATAAACTATTCATACTTGACATCATAATTGTACTTTCATCGGATCAGATAAATCATGCATTATCTTTTAAGGATGGATGCAACTTGCTTTAATAAACTATTCATACTTGACATCATAATTGTATTTTGATCGAGTCAGATAAATCATGCATTATCTTTCAGGACGCCCTCAATGTGAAACCTAAATCTATCTCTATACCTCGAAAAGAACAAAATAATCTTGGCACTTCCTCCTAATGAAAATTATAAGGCCTGCCTTCTTTTCTTCTTGTCCTTATACGGCTTCTAGGGGACCAGCAATATAGAACCAGAGAATCTAGGGCATTGTAGAAACTAAGAGAAGGTAGAAAAGAGATTGGCCTTTGTGTCTCTGCGTGTGTTTTATTTTTATTATTTTTTTTTTTTTGCCCCTTGGTCGGTGGCCTTTGTTGGAGTGCCCAAGTTTGAATTTTTTAATAACAATATCCCACGTGAATTTTTTTCTTTTTTAACGAATTGAGATGAATATCTTACATGAACAATATGCATATAATTATAATTTGTCCACCGTTCAAATTTAACGAATTGAAAGTTATAGCAATAGATTCTGTTGACTTAAATTAATGAAAAGAGGACATTCAACATTTTCATAGGATCAAGATACTGGATCAAACAATTAGCATTAGTTAAAGGATCATATTAAGTAAAATAAAAGTGTACAGATGACAATGCATTGCACCAAAATTTATGGACTATTTGTGTCAATTTTCCCTTAAATAATACTTATGTCATTATCATTGGTGATTTTACTTGTTGATAATAGGAATAGGGTTAGATGCTAGTTATGATTGATGGAGTTTCATAAAAATACTTGGGGTTGTGATCATCCAATAGAGATCATATCTTAGATGTTGGAAACAAAAAGAGTTCAAAGTCCATACTCATCAATTCACCATTGCATACCGAGTCAATTCAATATATCAACTTGTTTCATATCACAACAAAATAAATTTGATCACAGCAAAAGTCCAATGCCTCATGTTACTTCAAACCGCATTAGTTGACTCGAGACTTTTTTTGGGTGGGCTGGGGAGAAAGGATTTCCGAATGTTCATGGTACAATCCTCGCTCACGCGTGTGCTCATACATCATGCGAAGTGATTCCCAAGTCTTCAGGGTTCTCTTCTTTTCTTCTCTTTCTCACTGTGAAAGGGATCGGACCAGGGACCAGATGATCTCGAACTGAATCGAGAAGCGATACGCCCGCAGATGTCATGGTCCAAAAGAGCAGTGAAAAGTCCAATGTTCAATTGGAGTTGTCCCAAGGGGACCTGAAATGTGAACCCTTGAACAAAGATACAAAAAAGCAGGGCGTCTTTATCAACTGATAGAAAACTCAGATCGCTGTTTAATCGACTGCGCATTCCTCAGTGTAAACTCAAGACTACTCCCAATGGTCAGGCCAACCCTCCACCTTTTTTCTGTGGAAGAAAGCTAACCGTCCATTGACTAGCCGCAGAAGGAATTATAACTGATTGACGATGATGGGCTGGACATGGACAACCTACGATACATGCAGCAAAGTTGGACATGAAGCCCACGTACTTGCTTTTGAAAATGGCTCGAGAGCAGGACCGAAAAGGGCATCTTAGTAGCCCATCTAGCTAGTCAAACTTTGTGCTCCCCAGTTTGTGAAAACATGTGTTTTCTGTTGGCAGTGCTTTCTGCAATGATTCCAATGGGACTCTCGCATTCAGTCGTCAACCTACGATACATGCAGCAAAGTTGGACATGAAGCCCACGTACTTGCTTTTGAAAATGGCTCGAGAGCAGGACCGAAAGGGGCATCTTAGTAGCCCATCTAGCTAGTCAAACTTTGTGCTCCCCCAGTTTGTGAAAACATGTGTTTTCTGTTGGCAGTGCTTTCTGCAATGATTCCAATGGGTCTCTCGCATTCAGTCGTCAACTGGGTTTAAACATTCTTGAATTCTTCTAGATCAAGTTGATTATGCGCTGCGAAAATAGTCGAACCAATATTGAAGTTCATAACTAATGAACAAGCATTCGTTCATTCTTTTTGTTACAACTTACAAAATACATTTGTTTCAACCTTACATTTTTTCTCTCAACATTTCACAAAAGCCGCTATTGATGAATTCGAAAGAAAGATTATTGTAATGATTCACGAAATCTCTGGAGGACATGACTTAAACCTCTCTAATGTACGATGTTTTTCGATTCAAAGCTCGTGAATTCCAAATACCGTGTGCTCTCTGGTGTCCATGACATGAATTTATGATGGTTTTTTGTGGAATTTGAGTGCATGTCTTTGCCATAAAACTATAGGCCGGTGGAAGCAATTGACCAAGAGAAGGTGACATCGATGAGGCCAGGTAGGCCCCCTCAAGAATATGTTGTGATGCCTTAGTGGGTCGATGTTTATCACTTTCGCATGTCTGCCAAGAAACCCTCCTTTTTCTTTGATCAAATTACGATAATGCGTCACTCGAATCTAATTGCCATACCCACCTCGATAGACACCTAACCCCATGTAAAAGCTAACTTCACAACCTCGTCTCTTTGCTATAATAGTTACACAAGGATGTCAACATTGAATCAAGCTTATATTTTCGCACCATTGGTTTTACAAGGGGAGCACTTTTGGCGAAGTGAACAAATGGATGAATGAATCGATGAGGCAGACATACCAAACGTTGCGCACATGCGTGGATTAGCGGGGACAAATGTATTGAGAAAGAAACTTAAAAGAGATAACGAAACAAATAGTTCCTAAATTTTGACTTAATGTGCAAAGTTGTCTCTAAATGTTAGTCCAATATATAATGTGGTTCATGAATTTTTAATTTGGTCAATGTAATTTTTAAACTTTTAGTACTATTCAAATTAGTCCCTATATTATATGAAGACGTTCAATATTATTTTTCCATTAATTCAAGATTAGGCACTGTATCAAAAGTTCAAGGATTGTGTTGAACAAACTGGAAGTTTAAAAACGACATTAATTAAAGATCATGGATCATTTATATCATTTTTCCAAACTTATATGTCTTGTTGCTACAAAGGCGAAATATCGAGATGGACATTGCATTGCACAAAACTTATGGACTATTTGTGTCAATTTTCCCTTAAATAATACTTGCATCATTGTCATTGTTGATTTTACTTGTCGATACCGGGGATAGGGTTGGATGCCAACTGTCATTGATGGAGTTTCATAAACATACTTGTGGTTGTTATCATCCTATAGAGATCATATCTTATGTGTTGGAAATAAAAGGAGCTCAAGTCCATACTCATCAATTCACCATTGTATACCAAGTCAATTCAGTATATCGACTTGTTTCACATCACAATAAAATAAATTCTATTGTAGTAAAAGTCTAATGCCTCGCATTACTTCAAACCACATCAGTTGACTCGAGACTTTTTTGGTGAGTTGGGGAGAAAGGATTCCCAAATGTTCATGGTATGATCCTCGCTCACACATGCGCTCACACATGCGCTCAAACATCGTGTGAAGCGATTCTTGAGTGTTCACGGTTCTCTTCTTCTTCTTTTTCTCTTTCTCACCGTGAAAGTGATCGGAACATGGACCAGGTGATCTCGAACTGAATCGAGAAGCTAACCGTCCATTGACTGGCCACAGAAGGAGTTAGAACTGATTGACGATGTGGGCTGGACATGGACAACATACGATACATGCAGCAAAGTTGGACATGAAGCCCACATACTTACACTTGAAAGTGGCCCGAAAGCGGGACCGAAAAGGGCATCTTAGTAGCCCATGTAGCTAGTCAAACTTTGTGCTCCCCCAGGTTGTGAAAACATATGTTTTCTGTTGGCAGTGCTTTCTGCAATGATTCCAATGGGTCTCTCTCATTCAGTCGTCAACTGGGTTTAAACATTCTTGAATTCTTCTAGATCAAATTGATTACTCGCTGCGAAAATAGCCGAATCGGGTTCAAAACTCAGGGGAGGCGCTAGATGTATTAAGTGTGACTCAGGGGTGGTGGGTCCCATCCGCTAAGTGTCACACCCGGGAGATTTACGGCGCGGTTGTCGCGCTGCAGCCCGATTCCTCCAGATAAAAAAAAAAAAAAAATATTGAAGTCCATAAATAATGAACAACCTTCATTCATTCTTTTTGTTACAACTTACAAAACACATTTGTTTCAACCTTACATTTTTTCTCTTAAAGTTTCACAAAAACCACTATTAATGAATTTGAAAGATAATTTTAATGATTCACGAAGTCTTTGGGGGACATGATTTAAACCGCTCTAATGTACAATGTTTTTCAATTCAAAGCTCGTGAGTTCCAAATACCGTGTGCTCTATGGCATCCATGACGTGAATTTATGGAGTGTTTTTCATGGAATTTGAGTGCATGTCTTTGCCATAAAACTATTGGGCGATGGTAGCAATTGACCAAGAGAAGGTGACATCGATGAGGTGAGGTAGGCCCCCTCAAGAATATGTTGTGATGCCTTAGTGGGTCGATGTTTATCACTTTCGCATGTCTGCCAAGAAACCCTCCTTTTTCTTTGACCAAATTAGGATAATGCATCACTCCAATCTCATTGCCATGCCCACCTCGATAGACTCCTGACCCCATGTAAAAGCTAACTTGACAACCTCGTCTCTTTGCTATAATAGTTACACAAGGAAGTCGACATTGAATCAAGCTCATCTTTTCACATGATCGGTTTTACAAGGGGAGGACCTTTGGTGACGTGAACAAATGGATGAATGAATCAACAAGGCAGACATATCAAACGTTGCGCACATGTGTGGATTAGCAGGGACAAATGTATTGAGAAAGAAACTTCAAGAGATAACAAAACAAATAGTTCCTAAATTTTGACTTAATGTGCAAAGTTGTCCCTAAATATTAGTTCAATGTATAATGTCGTTTATGAATTTTTAATTTGGTCAGTGTGATCTTTAAACTTTTAGTAAGTGGTCAAGTTAGTCCTTATTATATGAAGATGTTCAATACTATTTTTCCATTAATTCAAAATTAGGCACAACATCAACATGTATAAAAAATTCAAGGATCGTATTGAACAAATTGAAAGTTCAAATATGACATTGCGCGACTACATTGTACGTTAAATCAAAGGTCATGGATCATTTATGTCATTTTTCTAAACTTAAATATCTCTTCGCTACAAAGGCGAAATATCAAGATCGACATTGCATTGCACCAAAACTTATGGACTAATTATGTCAATTTTTCCTTAAATAATACTTACATCATTGTCATTGTTGATTTTACTTGTCAATACCAAAAATAGGGTTGGATGCTAGCTATCCTTGATGGAGTTTCATAAACATAATCGGGGTTGTGATCATCTGATAGATATCATATCTTATATGTTGGAAATAAAAGGAGCTCAGGTCCATACTTATCAATTCACCATTGCATACCGAGTCAATTCAATATATCGACTCGTTTCACATCACAACAATATAAATTCGATTGCAGTAAAAGTCTAATGCCTCACATTACTTCAGACCGTGTTAGTTGACTCGAGACTTTGTTGGTGAGTTGGGGAGAAAGGATTCCCAAATGTTCACACTACGATCTTCGCTCACACGTGTGCTCAAACATCATGCGAAGCAATGTTCACGGTTCTCTTCTTTTCTTCTCTTTCTCACCGTGGAAGGGATCGGACCATTGACCAGGTGATCTCGAACCGAATCGAGAAGCGATACGCCTGCAGAAGTCATAGTCCAAAAGAGCAGTGAAAAGTCCAATGTTCAATTGGAGTTGTCCCTAGTGGATCTGAAATGCGAACCCTTAACCAAGGTACAAAGCATGGCGTCTTCATCAACTGATAGAAAAATCCTTAGATCACGGTCTAATCGACCGCTCATTCCTCAGTATAAATAAATTTAAGACTACTCCCAATGGTCGGGCTAACCGTCCACTTTTTTTTTTTTTTTTTTTTTTTTTTTTTTTTTTTGGAAGGAGTTAGAACTGATTGACGATGATGGGCTGGACATGGCAACGTACGACACATGCAGAAAAGTTGGACATTGAAGCCCACGTACTTACACTTAAAAATGGCTCGAAAGCAGGACCGAATGGGGCATCTTGTTAGCCCATCTAGCTACTCAAACTTTGTGCTCCCCCAGCTCGTGAAAACATACGTTTTCTGTTGGCAGTGCTTTCTGCAATTATTCCAATGGGTCTCTCGCATTCAGTCGTTAACTGGGTTTAAACATTCTTGAATTCTTCTAGATCAAGTCGATTACGCGTGCTGCGAAAAATAGCTGAGCCAATATTGAATTCCACTAATAATGAACAAGTTTTCGTTCATTCTTTATATTATTACTTACAAAATACATCAATTTCAATCTTACACTTTTCCTCTCAAAGTTTCACGACAGTCGCTTTTGATTACTTTTTAAAAAAAAAGAATTGAAATGATTCATGAAGTCTCTTGGTGACATGATTTAAACCTCCCTCTTATATGATATTCTTCTATTCAAAGCTCTTGAATTCCAAACACCGGGTGCTCTCGGACGTCCATGATATGAATCTACGTAGTGTTTTTTTTTTTTTTTTTTTTGTGGATTTGAGTGCATCTCTATGCCCTAAAATACGTGGGCGGTGGTAGCAATTGACAAAGAGAACGTGACATCGATGAGGCGAGGTAGGCCCCCTTAAGAATATGTCGAAATGCCTTAGTGGGTCGATGTTTATCCCCTTTGCATGTTTGGCAAGAAACCCTCTCTTATTTTCTTTGACCAAATTACAATAATGCCCCGCTCGAATCTCATTGCCATACCCACCTCAATAGAGGCCTAACCCCATGTAAAAGCTAACTTGACAATCTCATCTCTTGCTATAATAGACAACATCGAATCGAGCTTATCTTTCTCATGCTCTTGAATGATCGTTTTTACGAGGGGAGGACTTTTTGGTGACGTGAACAAATGGATGAACGAACGAATGAATCGATGAGGCAGAAACAACATTAATCTTTTTTATATAGTCTAAGGACTAAATTGAGTATTTATTAAAAGTTAAAGGATTACATCGAATAAATTAAAAGTTCATGAATGACATTACACATCAAATAAATTAAAAATTCATAAATTATGTTGGACTACTAAAAAATTTAGAGATCATCCTCATCATTTTGCCATATTTAAATGTCTTGGTGGATTCCCATACTTAAATGTCCTGGTGGAGTATGGTTCGGCACCGACCAAAAAAAAAAAAGGGGTGTGTTTCGGCTAAAATCCAAAGGTTGTTCAAGTAATTCTAATTTGAAAACGAAATATAAATAATAATAATAATAAAATAGCGCCGGTTTACTCGATTTGGACGTCTACTTCACGGAAAAGCCAACTCACTTTCTTTGCCTTTCGATGTGATGGGTATAAAAGCCGAGCCTCGTTAGGCAAAACGCAAGGGGACTTCTCCTTTGACTTTACCTTTACAGATTGCGACGTCTTTGCCACTTGGTGCGTTGCTTGAAGTTCCTTATCGTTTCACGGTCAAAACGCCCCCGATTTGAAATTCGGTTGTAGTCGTCATCTTCTCTTCTTTCTTGCCGACCGTGCATCTGAAACTCTCCGTGCACATAACCAAATCTTCCGCCTAAGATCGAAAGGCGTCCGCCGTTTCTCAATGCGTACTGCCTAGATAGCTGTCGGAACGCATCGGCTAGGGCATGTACATGCACGGCTGGTAAGGGATTTGCACGAACGAGATGATGTTGACCTTGACCCTAAGTGGAGAGGATAAGCACGGCTATGGTATGAACAAGTCTCGAAATCAAACTATCTGCTCGCTCATCTAAAAAGACAGTTTTTTTTTTTTTTTTTTAATATTGGACCGTGTTCATCTCGCTTTGAAACATATCATTCACCAAGTCTCGCTAGATAAAAAAAATACTACCGTTTGATCATCTTTATGTCTTTTTCTACAATGGAATAGTGACATCTCCAAATATTTTGTCTCTTATGAATAAGTTTAAACTATTGAAAATAAACTAATCTTTTAGATATCGCAATCGTCGTGAAGCCATGAAACCGCTTGATCTAACCTAATGGGATTGATTCAGCGGTTGGATTAAAGTGCCAAAATTTTTGTCCTGATTAGGCTCAAGGCATGCGTTGAATTTCTCAACACATCCTCCGACGAGATAATAAATTTCAAGAAGTTCGCTCAAGTTATGCCTCATGTTTTACTTGATTCAGAAGATTAGTAGGTATTTTATATGTACCGAATATACCTACCTAGGTCAGCTTTTGGTATAAAAAAAATTCAAAATAAATCAAGTGAAAAGATTTTGATTGCGCACTCTCTTGAATGCGTCGCAAAGCTCACGGCAAAATGATCAGCGCCGTGACAATAGCCGCGGTTAGTAGGGAAAAGCTTCACGAAGACTAGGAGACAATAGCAATGAATTAGCTTTGCTTGACAATTAAGCAGCCAAAACACTACATTATACCATTGCATTTTGCTAAAATTGTGCAATCTTGCGTTCCACATCATCAACGCTCGAGTTCTGCCCCATTCTTCACAATGTCATTAATTTAGTTCCATCTACAACTTGACTCACATGTGTAAGAATCAGCTTATAAGCGAGGGACGTGTTAAGTAATTTTGGAAAAAATGTTCAAAAAGTCTTAAGCATATCGTACTTTGGCCAATTCAATTCTGATTTTTTTTTTAATTTTGCCAATTAACTAAATATTTTCACATTTTGTCATTTGAGTTCATCCGACTAAAATTAGATTTAGAACTCAATTGGCAAAACATGTAATAGGTTTAAGATTCAAATTGGTAAAATTTTTCAAAAAATATTTAGGAATAAATTAACAAAAGTGCATAAGGTTTAGAAATTTTTGGACAAAATTTTCAACTAATCTGCTATGAATACATCACCTTGAGTTTTATAGAAAGTCGAGCAGTACGAAATACACATAAACAATAAATTAATAGTCGAAATGAAAATAATGTATGTCTATGTATATGTTCTTGAATAGGACTGCATGAGTGTGCTACCAGCTTACACATGCGGAACAATTTTTTGGATTCGGCCTTCTTCAATGTTAGCTTTGCTTATAAAAAAAAGAACAAAATTTAGAGCAACTCTATCCGCACAAGATATTTTCCTTCATTAGATAATATTCTCTCTAAATATTGTAAATCGTTACTTTCCCCATTTTAAATATTTGGAATTATGTAGGAGCTTTTTTTGCTACAATTGAGTTTTTGGGAAATTTAACTTTTGAAATTAGTATTTATGCTTTTTACCAATTTAAGCAAATAGAATCATAATCAGGCAATGCTAAATGCACTAAAGTTATATAGTATGCTAATTAACATAGGTATTACTCATCTACCAGTGAAACGAATGAAATTAACAATCTGGTGTCAGGCCTTATAATTTTTACTAGCCATTCGAATATCTCTTGGTGGTAATTTTTTTTTTTTTTACCACTAGCATTACAATTTTTAAAATTGATGTTACATGATTTCCTCAAGAATAATTTCTTTAGAAGCTCAAGTGACTATATTGCAGCTAATTGACTCGAGACTAGTCTATGTTTCTTAAAAAAAAAAAAATTATTCAAAAAGTCATAAATCTATTATATATCTTTGGTCAATTCACTTTTAAATATTTTGACAATTTTTCGGTATAATCCTTCCAACCAAAACCGAACAAAAATCGTTGAATAACTACATTGGAAAACTGTCAAAAGATTTATAACTAAATTAGCCATATTGAAAAGTTTGAGGCTGAATTGGCCCATGCACAATAGATTTATGATTTTTGTGGTCAATGTCCCGGTTTTTAAAAAGATCATCAAAAGGGTCGGTACAAATGCTTCCCAAAGCGTTATGAATATTTTCTTTAGAAGCTCAAGTGACTATTTGACCGCTAATCTACTTGAGACTTTTCTAATTTTCAAAAATAGAAAAATTATCAAAAAAGTCATAAATCTATTATATAGTGGTGAATTTAATCCCAATTTTTTCAATTTAGTTAATTTTCTTTTAAACTTTATGATGAATTTTCAATGTAGCCATTTCGGCTAATATAATAAGGAAATTGCTGAATTTGCCATTAATCTTGTTCTTTATGAATCCATAACGAGCAACATTTATGGCATCTCTATCCGCACAGTATATTTTCCTTTATTAGAGAATATTTTCTCTAAATATTGCAAATCGTTACCTTCCCCGCTTCAAATATTGGGAATTATTTGGGGACTTTTTGCTACAATTATTTCTGGGAAAATTTATTTTTGAAATTGGCATGAATGCTTTTTTACCAATTAAAGAAAATATAATTATAATCGATGGGCAATGCTAAATGCACTAAAGTTTTATGGTATGCTAATAAATATAGGCATCACTCATCTACGGTGAATTGAATGAAATTAACAATCTTGTCTCAGGCCTTGTAATTTTTACTAGCCGTTCGAGTATCCCTAGGTGCTATAATTTTTTTTTACCTCTAGCATTACAATTTTAAAATGATCATGTTACATGATTTTTTTGCGAATAATTTCTTTAGAAGCTCGAGTGACTATACCATGGCTAATCGACTTGATAGTAGTCTATGTTTTTAAAATGAGAAAAATTATTCAAAAGTTCATAAACATATTGTATATCAACCAATTTAATCCTAAATTTTCTAATTTGATCAATTACTTTTAAAAATGTTGACAATTTTTCAATGTAATCCTTCCGGCCAAAACTAAATGGAAATCGCTGAAATGACTATGTTGGAAAACCGTCAAAAGATTTATAACTAAATTAGTTATATCGAAAATTTTGAGACCGAATTGGCCTATGATAGATTTGAGAATTTTGCGGTCAATTTTCTCGGTTTTTAAAGAGGTCATGAAAAAGGTCAATACAAGTGCTTCTCAAAGCATTAAGAATATTTTCTTTAGAAGCTTGAGTGACTATTTGACTGCTAATCTATTTGAAAATTTTCTATTTTTTTTAATTTATCCAAAAAATCATAAATCTATTATACGATAGTCAATTTAATCTTAAACTTTTCAATTGGTTAATTTACTTTTAATTTTTTTGACGAATTTTCAATGTAGCCATTTTGGCCCATATTAAATGGAAATTGCCGGATTTGCCGAAGGACTATGGAAAATCGTTAAAATATTTATGATTAAATTAACTAAAATTAAAAATTTAAAACCGAAAGCCTCTATAGAATGAATATAAGATATTTTTGGTCAATCTTACCGGTTTTTAAAAATATCATGAAATGGGTCGGCACAATTGCTTCCCAAAGCGTTATGGAGTTCCATGAATCCTGGGAAAACTGCCCCCTCCCTCGATGACAAAAATAAATTAATCACTCAATTGTTTTTCACCACGATTTTTCAGTAACTATAATATATTCTAGTAAAGTCAGGCTTTTTTTTTTATAAAAAAAATAAAAATCGAATCTTTTTCCCCATCATGATATATCATTAAACAATGCGGGTAAAATCTATTAAAAAATTTGCGCCCTACTTAGGGAGGAGAAGAGGCGCTCCCCACCATAAAGTCAAAGGATATAAAATACTGACTATGGAGAGAGGAGAGAGAAAGAAGAGGATCAAGATTTCCAAGAAAGCAAGCGCTCGTCTTCGTCCACAGGCAGCAACAACTCCAACTCCATGTGCCCTCATTGAATGATTGGACTGGGAGTGGGGACCCCAGATTCCGATCAAGATCGCCCATCGCCCCGAACCCAGTTGAGGGTAGGGAGGGAGGAGCAGGAACAGGGGAGAAAGATCCCATTTTTAGCACCAACTGGAGCTGCTGCTGCTGCTGCGGCGGGAGCAGGGGGCGGAGGGGAGAGGAAGATGAAGGAGGGCGGGGAAGGGTACGTGAGGGCGGACCAGATTGACCTGAAGAGCATCGACGAGCAGCTCGAGAGGTTCACCAGGGCCGCCACCATGGAGAAGAGCAAGAAGGTCGGGGGCAGAGGGGAAGACGGCGAGGAGGCGGCGGGCGGGAATGTCGGTGCTTCCTTGGTCAAGAGCCTCTCGCTGCCGAGGCCCAGGAAGCAGGAGAGGCTGGAGTGGGAGATCGACCCGGCCAAGCTGCTCATCAAGTCCGTCATTGCCCGCGGCACCTTCGGCACCGTCCACCGCGGCGTATACGACGGGCAGGATGTCGCCGGTGAGTCGACGGCCCCGGCCTATTCGTTTCTTGATCTCGGACTCGTCCCGTGATAATTTTTTCCATTCTCAGTGCCTTTGCATGGTTTAATGTCGGGTCTCTCTCGATGGTCATTTTTTGGACGAGATCTTCTTTTTCAATTTCGTTCTTTCTTGAATAACTTGTGGGTCTAGAGATGAATGGATTACTTGGTGCTCCCTGCCGCTCGTGTTTTATTCTTTAGAATACTACCTTTTATGTCTCAGCAGCAAGAGGATCTGCAACGTTCTTCACATACTGAAAACTGACCTTTTGTGGCTCTTAATGAAACCGTGAGTCGAAGGAAGGAATTGGATTGAATGTCCAAGGCGATACATGTCTGTATTAGCAGCGATTTTGATGATAATAGGCTGTGACATTTGCGCACTGATTCATACTGATCCGGTGGCCACGCTGATCACTTAGGGAATGGTTGATTCGCCTTACTGGAAAATTATCATCAGTACATGGAACACCTTTTAGTAAACTATTCGTTCAATTCCCTCAAATCTAGCTAACTCGCATGCGATCATGTCATTGGCGTCATTTCTATTGGTGATTTGCCTCTGACTGGCTCAGTGGATATTGTTTGTTTTGCCTTGCTGACCTAGTATGTCTTTGATAGTTAAACTTCTTGACTGGGGTGAAGAGGGACAGAGGACCGAGACTGAAATCGCTTCACTGAGGGCTGCTTTTAGCCAAGAAGTCGCGGTGTGGCACAAGCTTGACCATCCTAATGTTACCAAGGTTTATGCTTCGCCCTATTCTTTTCTCTCATAATGCTTTTTCCTTGACCGTCATGGTATGCAGAGTCTTGGTATGCATTTCAGTGCTGCACAATTAGCTTGCATACGGGCCACCTTAGGATGTATGAGTTCTATCATTGTGTTTTGAGGGAAAAATTGATAATGAAGAATGCCTAGCTGGCTTTAGTGTGTATTATCTGCCTACCATGAATGTTACAGTAGGAGAACCTCAACTTCCCCTGCTGTCGATAGCTGCATGCTCTAAAGGCTGATTACATTAATGAGTTTCTTTAGTTCAGTCCTTAAGCATCATAATCATGTACTCTATTGTAAAAGTATCCTTTGTCGACAAAATTGCCATTTTTATTGTCATGGGAGAAGACTTGACTATGGATGAGTCATGTTTTACGGCTAAATGTCAAGCACCATGTAAACAGAATGAGGGAGAAGAGGGAGTAGCAAAATGGCCATAACTCAATGTCTACTGAAAAAGGTGGCTGAGATAAATGAAAATTAAAGTGTTGTATAGATCTTTTGCCAAACTTTGACCTACCAGTTTGTTTTATCTTTGTATATATATATATATATATTTTCATACTTAATAGAGTTCTCCGGAGCTTTTATTCTCCATGTTCTTCAGTAATGTTCACTTGTTACGTATATCCATCTTCTCCACATTCTCCAAAGCTGCAGCGTGGTTGATGGTATCATATCTATGTTTCCATTACTAATTAACTCAAGAATGCTTTTGGAAGTATTTTCAGGAAGCAGAATGTTAAATGACAGAATAGGATGTGCAAAAACATTAGCATTGTCCTTCTTTGCTTGTACACAAGAAGTGATTTCTACGGGCTCTAAATTTCAGTCTTGTTTCCTTTTCAGTTCATTGGGGCAACAATGGGCTCATCAGATCTACAAATACAAACTGACAATGGTCCAATCAGTATGCCCAGGAATATTTGCTGTGTTGTTGTTGAGTATCTTCCCGGGGGAGCTCTCAAATCTTACCTCATCAAGAACAGGAGAAGGAAACTAGCATTCAAGGTGGTTGTCCAGCTTGCACTTGATCTCGCCAAAGGGTATATAAAAAAATACACTGCTTTTAATTGGGCGCACCATAGACTTTTACATCCCTAAGTGGTCAAGTTAATTTTCATTTTAACTATTGCAGCTTGAGTTATCTCCACTCACAGAAGATTGTCCATAGAGATGTGAAGACAGAGAACATGCTATTGGACAAGTCACGTACTTTGAAGATCGCAGACTTCGGGGTGGCTCGTGTTGAAGCTTCAAATCCCAATGACATGACTGGGGAGACTGGGACATTGGGTTATATGGCTCCTGAGGTACTATAGAAATTTCTGGTTTTTTTTTTTTTTTTATTTCCTGCTAAGTTGTAGCAGTTTTTGATCAATTCACAACTCTGGAGTTTGAAAATTGCATAGTTCCATCCAGAAAGGCCACGGGAGTCCTTTTTCCTTCATCTTCTTGTTCCTGTTTCTATTGTTTGTTCTTTTCAGCTTGCAGCATGTATAGCTAAATTGCAGTGATGATTTGGTGTTTCATCATTTTAACTAACCAAAAACATGAAGTGAAGGACAAAGTAAAAGGCAGATTTGCTACAGAATAAATAATAGGTGACTCAACAAAACTGGGTGCAGGTACTAGATGGAAACCCATATAATAGAAAATGCGATGTCTACAGTTTCGGCATCTGCCTATGGGAAATATATTGTTGCGACATGCCATACCCTGACCTTAGTTTCTCAGAGATGACTTCGGCTGTGGTGCGCCAGGTATTGTTCGGTTCTATCCCTTGCATTATGAGAGACAGATAGCCAGCAGAAAGTCTGCTGCTAGCGGGAAGTAGTTGTCTCTGATTTCTAATCCTCTTTGGGGACTGTACGTGCTACAGAACCTGAGACCTGAAATTCCGAGATGCTGCCCGAGTTCTCTTGCAAATGTGATGAAACGATGCTGGGATGCTCATCAAAACAAACGTCCAGAGATGGACGAGGTCGTCTCTTTGCTCGAAGCTATCAACACATCAAAAGGGGGTGGCATGATTCCTGTCGATCAGTCACAGGGTTGTCTTTGCTTCCGTAGGTACCGTGGACCTTGAGGAATTAGTTGGTATAATTATTACTATAATTTTCAAATACTATGGTGCTATCAACCTTTAGGGGGAAGGTGTCTGCTTATTGTATCTACAGAATTAGGGCATGGGATTTATCCAGAAGAATAGGGATCGCGATTCGTCAATATAGATCAAGGAGAGAGTGCGTACCGCTACATCTTTCCTTCTCGAATGGTGTAAAGCTTCATTTTCTAATTATTGTTCTTCTATTCCTCTTTTGCATGTCAGTTTTAGAAGCTTGGGGGGATTTCACGGAACTCTGTACTATTTTTGGCATACGCTGCTCGGAAAGACTGGGTTGGCCACCTGTAATGTATGACTACACTTTCTGTTAATAAAGAACAATTTTAAGACTAGCGCTCTATTTTTGCTCCCTATATCATCTATCTCATTAAGCGGAGAACATGCTCGGCCGAACATACAGGAGACGGACAAATGTTCCGTGTCCTTTCGTTTGGTGTGTAAGCATCTAACTGATGGATTGCAGCATGTGTTAATACTCAAATTGTCGGCGGCATTCCTGCTTTTCCACTTTGCTTGTTACCATTTGGTTGGAAGTACACATTGTATTTTTACAACAACGATTAACGTCAAACATCGTACTCATGAAAATTAAGGACTCTGGTAAAGAAAAGAACTGAATCTTGAGGAGCAGAGGAGCCCGCGTCCATTGTCTGTCTTAGCCTTAAGCACTGGAGGGTTCAACCTCAGATGCCGGTTTCTCCGGCTCGTCCCACTGGGTGGTTATGTAGTATATCGCATAGAGAATCAGCTGCACCAGACCAGACAAGGCTCCCAAACCATTCAGCACTTACAACAATGTATGGACACATTTACAAAACCAATTGCCCAAAAAATGTCTTCAAAAAGGAGCTTCATCCTCCTGGAAATTTCAGTTATTGAAGTGAAAAATAAGTACGCTTTCACTCTCTATTTCCTCTGGACTGTCAACTAGTACAGCAGAACATGATTATACTCCGAAAGATTTGGATGAAGCAAGTTAGATGCAACCGAGAAAGAGGTTTCAATATTTTACCAGGACATAGGGATCTAATTTGAGGAGCACATGGACAGACCAGATGATGCCGTTTAAGAAGTTGGCAAGACAGAGAGATAGAAGGGCATGTACTTGACGCTCTTTGTCTGGATGATGCGCTACTAATACCAAAAAGAAGGAAGTTGATTTTCCATTTTCGTGGTTGTTGATCAGCAACTTAATAGTTTCCAGGAAAAGCCAAACAGTCGACATACCATGATTGTCAATGGCAAAGTGTACATCGCTATGTTGAAGATGATGCACAACGTTCCAATAAATGCAGACCTCCTGTTGATGGCATGGATAGGCTCCAGGGTGATGACAACTACTGCAGCCGTGAAGATCAGCTCAACGAGGAGCGCAAGCAAGATATTCTGCTGCAAAATGGCGACAAAAGCACAAAAAACAGATCAGAATGCTAAAGCTGCGAAATGAAGATAGGACAAGCACTCTTACACGTTTATTTCATGGAGAGTATATTAAAAATATCCCAAGGACGAACAACCAAGAGATCCAAAGGAGGAAGAAAGAGCAAAAGGGTGCTGCTTAATCTCCGTCACCGACAATGCTCAAGCAGATTCGATCATCCTACCTCACAATTGCGCAGGCAATTTAGAAGTACACTTTCTGTTTCCAGGAAAAGCTGCCAACGCACTAAATTTGGAGAGGATTAGGAAAAAGAAAACGGAACAACTTCCCCCGAATCCTTCGAGATGGATGAAGAGTCTTGGCTCGAGGGGATCGATGACGTTTTTCGTTTGCTCTCTGCATGCAGTGCATGCAAAGTGCCCGGTATGTGTCAACTCCTGTCCATAAAAGTAGAACGGAATGGAAGTTTCTGCTGCTGTGCATTGTGTCTATGCAAATTGGCTGGAAGATCTAGATTTAGAAATAAAAAACAAAAAATTGATTGAAATGCCAATTTGCAGTTGGGCCACGTCATCGGAAAGTTTTATTCATTCACCTTCCCTTACATTAATTTAAATCAACCATTCAAATATATCAAATAAAAAAACCTTAATTCTTCACTTAATATTTAACAATAATGTTCCTATGAAAAAATAATTTAAAAATGAGCTTGAATATATCATTAATTTCGATGAAATTTGATATAATGGTCATCCCACCAATTGAGATTATTTTTATAAAGGGTTCCTATTTAATATTGGATAAGTGACACAAAGTAACAAAAAATGTAATTGAATGAAGTTTAATTCTGTTTTTAATTTTTTTATATAAAAATTATGCATTTACCTTGCAATTTAGAATTCATGTATTACAATATCCTCAGTGTTTGTATATAAAAAAGTACTTTTAATGATTCAACCATTGCTTATGGTATTACCCTCATTCATTCACATGAACGCTCTCCACAAAAGTCTTATTAGATCAAAGAGTTTCGTATATTTAGGAAAAAAATCGAGAGCATTTCATATTTGAATAGAAACTAGAGAAACTTCCAAATAGATAACATATAATTCAGGATGAGCACCTCCAACAAAAAATAAATAAATAAATAAATATTAGTCCTACTACATTTTTGTTGGTCGATTCATTGCTATGAATTATTTATAATGCGAAACTTTTATATGTTTCATGTATTAGAGAATTTTCTAAAAAATCGTAAACCTATTGCACGTTTGACAATTCAATCATAATTTTTTTAATTATACCAATTGTATACATCCAGGCAATTTTAGCCGAAATTAATTTCTTTATTTTTGTATTAATTTGGTTCTTTTCTTTTTCTTTTCGTGAACATCAATCGTTCTACATGATATAGTAGGCATTGATGTGAACATTTTTAATAATATTTTAATTTCTTTATTTTTGTATTAATTTGGTTCTTTTCTTTTTCTTTTCTTTGGACTCAGGCCGGCTAAGGTTGGCCGGTCAACCTTGCCTTGGCTTTGGGCGAGGGCATTGCAACCTCACCTAGGTGGGGGAGTGTGTCACAGCCCTTGCTTGGCAAAGATCTAGCGAGGACAATGGGCAGAAGAACAACCCAAGTCCATAGTCAACAAGAGAAGAATAAAAGAAAAAAATTAACTTATTTCTTAAACTTGTTCCCCGGAACAAGAAGCAACTTTTTTTTACTTCTCGGAGGGACACAAAAAATTAAAGTGCCATAAATTCGGAAAGGTACACTTAAATACCAGTTTCGACCAAATGAGTAAAATAGAACGCTTAAGTAAAGAACCACGTAAAATTTAAATATGGAAGTTTTTTAAATTTTTAAATTATTTTTTTTAAATTTTAAGTTTTTAAAATTTTAAGTTCCATTTTAATTTTTTTTAAAATCCGACCAAATGGCTGACCTAGCAATTTTCCGGCAAGTTGGGTGCAAAACAACGTCATTTTGCACGAACACCGACATAGCGAGAAAATGCAAAAACGACATCGTTTTGTGTCGATGTGTAAATAATTAATATAAAAATTAATTAAATTAAATTTAAACTTAATTTTATTTAAAATATTATAAAAACATTAAAATTAAATTATTAAATTATTAAAAAAACTTAAAATTAAAAAAAAAAACTTGAAAAATAAGAATATGGAAGTGTAAGGGACTTAAGAAAATTTTGGGGTACATGTGATTTTCTATAAGTAGGGCGACACATCAAGCGACAGGTGGAGTGCTCTGGGGAATTCAAAAGGTCAATGCTACTAACTACGCCGGACTGTATGTTAGTCACCCATCCCTACTTAGTTGTATACATGTCACCTAACCCTAGCCCTTGACATCGTCAAAATCTTCCCAACTCCAAAAATCATGCATCCTTCCTACGTGAAGTCAACTAGCACCCTATAACGGACCATAGGGGAGGCAAATGAGATTGACATTCTATTGATCTGAAAAAAATGAAGTCAATGATCAGTGAGTCATAACCTAGCACGTAAAAGGTCCACCGGTCTATACCACATAAATCGATGACCATACTGACAAAGAAAGCCTCAATAGAAAGTTCAGTAAATCACATGTACATTAACTTAACCAAGAACCTTTTCAACATGCAAGACATACCAATACAAGTAATAAATTCCTAATAAGTAACCACTAGTTCAATTCAAAAATGTCAAAGTCATAATCAATATAATTTTATGTTGCCATCATCATATGATGAACCCTGTTAACCCCAAACATCTTGCACCCATTTGGCATCGCAAGGCTTCTGGGGGACCCACATTACAACCCCCAAGCACATAAAGGAATCCAATTACCCCTCCAGGCATCCCTACTATCACCCAAGGCATTGTCGTCCCAAGAATCGATGGCATTCTTAATTACACGTCCACATCATGATGCAACAATTCCATATTTCAATTAAAAGTACGTTAACGTCACTATTATTCAAGAATTCAAGCATGCATCTAATGAATCATCAATCATTTTCATCATTTAGACTAATATTAACTCATCCTTACATATATTAAGTGAACTATAGAGAAGGTCCCGGATTCTAGGCCTAAACTACTCTTATAAGGCATTCCAATGCCTTTAGAAATGATGGTTGTTGTCTAGGTAAATGGTTTTCAAAATTATGAAACTTTAATATGAGGTAGAAAGACCAGGGATTTTTTTTTTTTTTTTTTTTTTTGTGAAGGACTAGAAGTCATATTTAGTTTATACAGTTCTAGATAATTTTTGCAATCCAGCTCAAAACAGTCAAAATTTCCAGAAGGAAATTGAGTAGGAAAATAAATATTTTGCCAACTAAATGAGACCGAAAATTTATGGAAATTTAATGTGGTAGCTTAGGATGTACTCTACAACTTTCATGAAGATGGAAAACAAAGAGAGGTCGGTGCATTAAGTCCAAAAAAAGATTCCAAATCTCAAAGTTTTTCACATATATTTTTGTCGTACAAAGTCCAAAAATTATGAAATTAAAGTATGTCATAAAACAGCCAATAAGAGATAACTTTTGTGAACACATCATGAAATGCGCACCGCATAAGTCGGTACAAAATTAGCAAACTTCAGGGTTGGACTAGAACCGAACCTGCCCTCAATCCAATCACGACTTTCCTTCAAAGTTTATGCCATGCCAACTCTCTCACGTGCGAAATATCAACTGTCCATGCCCCAACAATCTAATCACGAGCTCAACTATTTCGAACTTGACAACATAGCTAGGTAATGTAGTTGAAACTCCTGATTAAACGAAGTTCTAAACAATGTTCTTGAATTTTTAAAAAACTATCCTCATCAAACAACAATTGATCGAGGTAGGATAGAACGGGGAATATTTACTTGCCTTGAGTCCTCGTGAACGGCGATCGCAACTCAACGAGATGAAGGCGAGCTGGTAACGACGACGAAAGTGTCGAATTAAGAGACAATCTTCTTTCGCTGAGAAGGGTCCCTTCGTTGCTGGCTTCTCAAGTTCACGGGCTGCAACAGAAATGGGGAGAAGAAGCTAAAGGAGTTCAAGAGAGTGCGGTGAATGTTGGCGATGAGGACACCAGGCTTAGTGGCCCCCCCTCCCTTCTTTTTCTATCTCTCTCTCTTTATTCCTCCACCGCCATTCTAGTCTTCAATTTGAGCAGTTTTTGTTGACTTTGCTGCCCCATCTCACGCCAGCTAGAAAGGTTGTCTTGTTCGTGGCAGATGCGGAGAGAGGGGGAGGTTCAAGAATCTTCATATGATGGACGGAAGACGTGGCAAAGGCTTGAGCGTTCTAAACAAAAGAGGGGAGTTAAAGAGCGGCAGTTTGTTCCCATGCCGATCTTGGTCTTCGTGCCGCAAAGAAAAGACGCTGATTTTGGTCTTCGCGCCGCAGAGAAAAGTTCGATGAAGTTGCTAATCGTCTGAGCAGGCTGTCGAGCAATCTTCATGATTGCCGAGAGAAAATATTGGGTGGGTTTAACCCTCCACGTAGGCCAAATGTATCACCATTCAAAAATCGACACGTAGCAAATTTGGACCCACCTGTCAGCGTCCACTCTCTCTCCATTAACTCCGTCTCTCTCCCCTTTACTCTCTCTCCTCCCCTCCGTTTCTGCCCACGACTCTTTCTCCCCCTTTTCTCTCTCCACTTCTCTTTTCTTTTTTCTTGCGTCTACCGTGGCTCGAACTCGAGTCGGCTCATGGCCGCTTCAGGTCGAGGGACGGCGCGCCGCCGCGAGGCATCAGCGTGAAGCCTCCCGCCTCCGCCGGTCCATGGTCCGGACCCTTTCGATGTCTCCGCCTTTGGATTGCGAAGAAGAAGAGTGTGGCGACGACCAGCGAGCTGGCCACAGTGGCCGCCACTGCCTTGACGATCATCTTGCTTGAGGAAGATGACGAGTCCGGCGGCAGCGCTTGGAGCGAGTCTATAACGGAAGGAGGAAGAGAGCCCGGGGGGCGGCGGCAGTGGCGGACGACATGGAGGCGGCCTGGGAGAGGAGGGCGTGGACGCGGGAGGGGTCGGCGGGCTGCTTCGAGGTGGGGATGCGCTCCACGCCGAAGTGGCGGTTGGCGACGCACCAGGAATGGATGAGGCGGCAGAGGGTGTGGTTGGGGATGAGGGCGAAGTCGAGAAGCGGGGCGCGGGTGACGGGGCAGGTAGTGTTGCCGGCGGCAATCCGGGGCTCGATGCTGGACCGATCGTAGGTCTGCCCCGTCGACACCGTCACCGGGTCCAACATCAGCTCCAGCGAGATGGGGCATCGGAAGTGGTGCGGGATCTGGACGCCCACCATGTCCAGCGGCTCCAAGCTCAGCCACCACGCATTTTTCTCTCTTTAGGAACGGTGCAAAAAAGCTCCCTTTTGTTCGTTACTGCATTCCCCCTCTCTCTCTGGAATGTGGGCACTGGATGAAGTGAAGGGTCGACACTTGCAGAGCGCGCAAATGGGCACTAGCGAAATTCCTTCTCCGTTCGCGAGAGGACGCTGGTTTTTTCTTTATTCGGGAGCAGAAGACAGAGAAAGAGGGAAGAGAGAGAAAGAGGGAGGGAAAGAGGACAGCTGGTTTTTGTGGGCAGAAACGGAGGGGAGGAGAGAGAATAAAAGGGAGAGAGACGGAGGGTTAACGGAGGAACTTAAGACTGACAGGTGGGCCCAAATTTGCCACGTGTCGATTTTTGAATGGTGATACATTTGGCCTACGTGGAGGGTTAAACCCACCTAATATTTTCTCGATTGGCGAAGGTAATGTTGATTGGAGAGTAGTGTGACGATGCGTGATGAAAAAGGACATCGGGATTGTCGGCAACAAATAGTTGCGACGATTCGATGACGTAGATATGTCATCAGATGAGGTGAAAATGGCATTGCTTGGTGAAGACGCGGTGAGGATGCAAACATTGTAGTTCGACGATGAACTCGCTAATGTACCATGGACCATCAAACATTCAAGACTCACTATTTTTTCAAACGAAAAATCCAGATATCAAATGTTATCCTTAAACTTTTGATATATATTCATATTAGTCCCTAAATTATATAAAAATATTTAATGTAGTTCCTAAGTATGAATTAATAAAAAGATAACATTAAAGATTTTGATATAATCTAGAAACTAACTTTAACATGTACCAAAGGTTTAAAAATTGAATAAATTAAAATTTTAGAGACATCATTATGTATTGAGATAAAGTTCAAAATTCACATTAAACAAATTAAAAATTCATGAACCGCATTGTACATTAAATCAAAGTTTTTTTGACTATTTGTATCATTATCCATTTGTAACAATAGTGCATGAACAAAGAAAAATATGATAATATAATTTCAAGTATTAGTACATCAAATTTCAAGTCAGAGCAGCGTATGGAGTTTCAATCAGTTAATTGTTTTGTCAAAGCATTTGATGTTGCTCAAAAATAGTTTCCAGTGAAATCATTTTCAAGGGAAAAGGTTCCATTATTTAACTTTTGAAAATGAGCTGCAAATCCTCTTCTTTTGTATGCAACGGAAAATTTTGAAAATTCTTGAGTTTTGTTGTGGACGAGTCGGATCTGAGTGCACGAGTTCATTGTCATAGGTGTGGCCATCAAGGTCCTACGTTCGGACCCCGGCTCAAATTGTCGATATCAGGTTCCCAAGTTTGCCAAGAACCCAGGTCCAAGAAATCAGGATGCTGATGACGGGAGGAGATCAAGGCAAACTTCCGGAAGAGGATTTTCGATATGTAAAGGTGTAAATCGTTGTCTATGGCTCATTTTCCTTAAACACGGTCAAACAATGTAAAGTCAAGGGTATATATTTTTTGGACCATCTGAGCTTTTGCTAAGGAAACAGAAGAATCCGCCATTGTCATTGTTACGATCTTCATCTATCATCATCATCTGTGGCTCGATGCATGCGTCCTCTCGGGCCAGGCCTTTTGAGACATGAAGAAAATCGGCTGGAGATCATAGATGTCACAGAAGAGAAAAAGAAAAGGAAAAGGGAAAAAAATCTCATCTAGATAAAATAGTAAGGGACAAATGAATTTTGGCATTGTTGCTTAAAAGCCTTCATATTTTGAATAGTCACAAATTACTCACCACGAATCTTGGCATCATTGCTAATGGCTGTCGGACTCTGAAAAATTAAATAGATTACTCCCAAACTTTTGATTTTTTTTCACAGCCATAAGTTTTTTTCATCTGCAATATCGTTAATTATTACATGATAATGGCTAATTACTACATGAGATGAAGTTAAGAAAATATAGAAGAAACATGATAATGTTATTAAGAAAAATTTCAAATAAAAGCCTAAAATGTCTTTATTCTCTTAAAAATGGCCTAGTGGAACTTGTCTCATATAAGGGTCTAAAGTGGCCGCGATAGCTTCAAATAAGGACCCAACATCATTGGTAGGCTATATATTCCAGCCGCTCAAGAGCATTTTGATCCAAAGTAATTTTAAATTTAAATATTATTTAAATTATATCAATAATAAATTAAATTAAAAAGCATAAATAAATATGTAAAGCCCTTGCCATCTTCCCATCCCCCTCCCTTTTTTAATTTATTTTTCATCTAATATAGAAAAGTAAGTAAAGGGAAAAAAGGAAAATTTTCAAAAATGTAAAGGACGAAAATGCCATTAATAGGCGGTAAAATAGGCTCTTCCTTAAAACTGACATGGTAACTTTAGGCTTTAATTTGAAATAATGTACATTTTAAGTCTTTATTTGAGAAAATGGCACTTCAGACTTGTATTTGAAATAAAGTTTACTTCATATTCTTTATTTTTTTTTTAAATGAAGACATTATAGAAAAGTTCAACAGAAATTGCCTTAGTAATGAAAAATGAGTTAGTCAATTTTCAGATAATACTCTAAAGCTATCTACATGATAAATCCAGTAATCGAAATATAAACCAAAGTTCAAGGTTCAACATAGCAAATAGTTGGTTTAGGGGAGTTTGAGCAATTATCCCTAAAATGAAATCAAATCCATTTATTTATACGATGGCCAAAACAGCAAGTATAAGTTATCTTCTCCTTCTTTTTCTCTTTTAGTCACGTGATTTTTCTCCTTGCTTGCCATTTCAATAAAAAAAATTTAAAAAAGAAAAAAATAAAAATAATTAAAGCATTTTTAAAAAATTAAAAAAATTATTCACATTAGCGCCTACCACATCACGTTAGACAGTCAACATTGAATGGACTATCACGTCAGCGATTTTTTGCCAAAATTAGCTGCTGATAATTCATTAAAAAGTTTAGGATTAAATTGATAAATTGCTGAAAGGTTTAAGATTAAATGAGACACTAAAAAATTTAGAACTAAATTAACAAATTGTCAAAATGTCTAAAACTAAATTGGTATAATCGAAAGGTTTAAAACTAAATTGATCGTTGTGTAATAGATTTAGGACATTTTGGATAATTTTGCCCACAATCTAGTGACTAAGCTTGAGTTGGATCCTACTTCCTTAATGAAGCTATATTAGCATTTGGTGTTTCTCTGGCTAGGGTGCAAGTCTTTGTGCTTGTCCCTAATTTAGGATATTCGAAGACATAGTTGAAGCTTCAAAGCTCATAGTTAAAATAAAATAGATTAGATAATTTAAACAAAAAAAAATGTGCTAATAAGAGAGGGCGAATGCACCCAAAAAATACTAAACCTTTTACATTTGTGCCAATTCAATGTAATCCTTTTAATTGTATTGATTTTTTTTATTCTATTCTACTATAATCCTCAACTCACTCTCGGACTTTTGTTATGTCTCTTTGCAAAATCTAGGACCCAAACCCCACAACTAAAACTAAGCAACCCCACCTTTAGGCTCTTGAGAAAGTGAGGCATTAAACTCCCCCTTCCCATGGGAAGGGGGCTACTGTGGCCTTTTAATTGTAATAATCAAGTCCTAAATCTTTTGAATTCGGCTAATTTTTGGCAAAAATCACTAACATGAAAATCAGTCATCCTATTTGACATGACTAGTAGTGACAAGGATTAAATTTATGACTTTTTCAAAATATTTCATGAATTAATTATCATTTTTTTCTTTCTATTTTCCTTTTTTGCATTATGGCCGACAAGTAAGTGAGGGCTTGTGAGCCCTTATTACATAGGCGAGCCCCCACTAGATGTGGCGACGACTGCCCTTGCCCAGGCCATGAGGGTCAAGCCCTTGCCAGATCTGCAAGGGCAACCTCCCCCAAGCGAGTGTTTGACGCCCGTAGCCGAGTGAGGGCCACCCATGCCGGATTTGGTGAAGGCCACAGCCCTGGCTGGCCAAAAAAAAAAAAAAAAAAATTTAAAAATTAAAAATTTTGTTTCATCATTTTAAGTCACCAAAAACTTGAAGTGAAGGACCAAAAGTAAAACACAAATTTGATACAGCATAAATAATAGGCAACTCAACAAAAATGGGTACAAGTACTAAATGGAAAACTATCTAATAGAAAATGTGATGTCTATAATTTCGGCATCTGCCTATGGGAAATATATTGTTGTGACATGCTATACCCTAATGTTAGTTTCTCATGAATGACTTTGGCATTGTGCGCCAAGTATTGTTCGGTTCTATCTCCTGGCATTATGATTTATAAATAGAGAGTAGTTGTTGTTGGAAGCATGCAGCACAAATCTGATATCTTCATCTTGGGAGATTGTCAAGAAAGAGTTCAAATCCGAATCCATTAATATATCTAGTTAGACCCACATTTACTCAAAAAATTAAGTCAATAGATTATGAGTCAACTAGAATATATTAACTGCTCTACACCACATCAATTATCTAATGGGATTTTTCTAAACATAATTGTGTGAAGAAAATTAGAAGAATTAAGAAAGCAACGATTCAAAGGTAAATATTTCAGGAGAAGAATGTTCTTCGATGAAAGCAATAATATGCACTTTTCTTCTACAATATATAATGCTATTTATATTAAAAAGACAACTAGATTTCCTATTTTATATTTCAAATATCTAATCTTACCTATTGACCATATCAATTAACCCGCGATTCAAATAATCAAGATCAAATCATATCTCACACTCTAACCTAATCTTCCAAAGGCATAATCAAATCATACTCTAATCTAATCTTTCAATGGCAGAATCAAATCATATCTCTACTCTAGTCTAATCTTCCGATGGTTCACCAATAATATTATCAACCTTATCACCATGTACTGTTTTTGAATAATGCTGCTTGGAAAGACTAGGTTGGCCATCTGTAATGTATGATTACACTTTCTGTTAATAAAGAACAATTTTAAGACTAGCGCTTTGTTTTTACTCCCTATATCATCTATATCATTAAGCGGAGAACATGCTCGGCAGAACATACGGGAGGCAGATGTTCCGTGTCCTTTCATTTGGTACGTGAGCATCTAACTGATGGATTGCTGCATGTGTTAATGTTCAAATTGTCAATGGAATTCCTTCTTTCCCACTTTGCTTATTGCCGTTTGGTTGGAAGTACATATATTAGACATTTACAACAATAGTTATTGTCAAACATTGTACTCATGAAAATTAAGGATTCTGGTAAAGAAAAGAACTGAATCTTGAGGAGTAGAGGAGCCCGTGTCAATTAAGTGTCTCGGCCTTAAGCTCCGGAGAGTTCAACATCGGACATTGGTTTCTCTGGCTTGTCCAACTTGGTGGTTCTGTAGTGTGTTGCATAGAGAATCAGCTGCACCAGACCCAACAAGGCTCCCAAACCATTCGGCACCTACAAAAATGCATGGACACATTAACATAAGTCGGCACCAACAAAAATGCATGGACACATTAACATAAGCAAATGACCAAAAGATGTCTTCAAAAAGAAGGCTTCATCCTCCTAAAAATCTCAGTCAATAAACTCAAAAAAGGGTATGCTTTCACTCTCTCTATTTCCTTTGAACTATCAACTAGTACAGCAGAACATGTTTAACTCTAAAAGATTTGGATGAAGCAAATTATGTAGGAAAAAAGCTGATGAGAATAAATAAATTTGTCTAAAGTGTGCAAGCGTAAGCACTATCCTTAAGGATAATTCCACTCCTCGGAGTGTGAAACTCGGTGCGACAAGCTTCTAACGGCTATCCTCCCAAGATACAACAAACCTTCTTCTATATTCTGCACTGAATATTAGAAGAAACAAAAACAACATTGTGTATAACCCAACAAGAAAAATGAAATGAAATATTTTTTAAAGAAAGAATATTCTCCGTTTCATTCAATGTATATATTTTTTAAGATTGTCTTATGAGATTTTATATTCAAACAAAATAGAGCCGTTAAAATAGCCATTGTAAAATAATGAAGGATTTATTTGAGAAATAAATTAAACGTTACAAAACGATTGAGAAACCGTTATATGACCATTACGAAACCGTTATGTGACATTTAAAAATAATGATGGTTTTAAATGCGGTCATAAATTTTATCGAAGCTATTATTATAAATATTTCAAAATATTATTGAAATATCCAACAAATTACACACGACTGAGAAAGAAAGTTTCAAGATTATACCAAGACAAAGGGTTTGAATTTGAGGAGTGCATAGACAACCCAAGTGATGCCGTTTAAGAACATGGTGAGTGACATATAGAAAGGTGCTCTTTGTTTGGATGACTGGCACTACCAGTACCAAAAAGAAGGACATTGATTCCCATTTTATTGATTGTTGATCAATGACATATTAGTTTATGGGAAAATTCAAACAGTCAACATGCCATGATTGTCAATGGTGGAGTATACATCGCTATGTTGAAGATGATACACAACATTAGAAGAAGTGCAGAACTCCTGCATAAGGCAACTAATGCAGCCACGAAGATCAGTTCAACGAGGAGTACAAGCAAGATATTCCACTGCGAAATGGCGACAAAAGCACAAAAAACAAATCAGAATGCCAAAGCTGGGAAATGAAGATGGGAGGAGCACTCTTACTTTTTTAAACAACTTAGGTGTTTCAAAAGCTTATACGTATGTTCCATGGAGAGTACATGAAGTATATACCAATGTAGACGAGCTTGATACCAAGATCGAAAGCGTTGATTATGACGACAAAAGGGCTTCCTAGATGGACAGGGGACATACCATAGTACACCCACATTGCGCAATTGAAAACTGACGCGACATATGGATCCGGCTTGAATCCCGCTACCTTTTCCTTCTTCGATATCATGATAAATGTTGAGCTTATGAGATCCGCCGTGATGCAAAGTAAATCGAATTCGAATGTCAATCCATTGATCAAAATAAACAAGACAGCAAGAATTTCATTGGTCAACTTATGAGAGGAGTAGAAGTTGCCAAGCTAAGCTTACATGGAAGATAGGAATAAAGCCCGTGGTGGTGACATTTCCTACAAAATGGTCGAATCAAAAAAATTGAGTTCCATGGTCATAACGTTGACATTTCAATTTTTATTATATAATCGATTAGTCATTAACTCTTCTCCATTCTACTCTACTTCATTTCATTATGTAATCCTTTGAGCACTTATGAATTTTTCACATATATTATTTAACAATTCAATCATCACTCTATGCAACAATTTATTCAAAACAAGCTCAATCGATAATGTAATGGATTTTTCATGGATCACGATCTTTGATTTTCACCTTTGTATCGTAGTTGTTCAGGTGTGTTATATCAACATAATTTATATCTTTTATAAAGCTATTCAAGTTTCTAATTTAAAATATTTTATGGATTTTTTAAATTTTTTTTAGGGATCTTTTGTATTTCACATTTGTATATATTTATGTCTCGGGTGCGGATACACATGAATATATAGACACACCTTAACAATGATGATGGGCTTCCAGAAAATGGTTCCCATGCACTATTAGCAGAATGATAATGTCACAACGAATTTTCAAGCACCAATATTACATGAACGTACGAAAGAAAATGGAGAGTTCATGCATTCTCGGGAATTCAAGAACTCACCAACAATGCCTACAATCGTTCCGGCTGTCTCAATGTCCACCATTTGTTAAATTAATGTCTCCAGTTTGAATTCGGATGAAGGTTTATTATACCGAATTTTGTTGATAAAGATTTTCCAAGTAGAAGAAAATTTGTTGGATTCTTGAAGATTTACAAAAGAGGAAATATAAAATAAAAGTGAGCAAAGTTTCTTCTTTGCTGCGGAAGTCTACAGAATCCAAAAAAGGCAACCCAAATCGTGGGGCCAGAGTCAAAGTGTTGACTCTGGATACACACACGTATAAGGATCCTTTGGCATGAAGGAGTCCTCTGCACATGTATAAAATAGTTTTTTTTATACAAAAGAGCCGTTGAAGCTCTAAAAGAAGAAATAGCCGCCGAAGCCTGCATGTAGAGAAGGAAAGTAACTGCGGGGCCCAGAGTCAAAGTTTGACTCTAGGCACACATATATACGTCAGCAAAAAGTAATTCCCCTTTTTAGGTCTTGCAAGAAGCGGGTGAAAAACCTACGAAGAGGAAGGAGCTACATCAAGGAGCCACACGTCAAGCTAAAGAGAGAGCCACGTGCATTATACTTTGAGTTTGAACACCTAGTAATTTGTGCCATGAGTTTATGTTTAAGTGAGTTGTTTAGTTATAAACACTTTGGATTTTGGTTAAATCTAGGTATGGGAAACAGTTGAGCGTATGAGTGATTGTAAACTATTATTTTCCGATTATAGTGGATTATTTGCTGCTGGCTTCTCCATGGACGTAGGTACCGATACTCGAACTCAAGATACAACAGACCTTTTTTTCTATATTCTACACTGAATATTTGAAGGAACAAAAACAAATATAACCCAGCAAGGAAAAGGAAAGGAAATATTTTTCAAAGAAAGAATATTCTCTGTTTCATTCAATGTATATATTTTTAATATTGTCTTATGATATTTTATATTCAAACAAAATAGAGCCATTAAAAGAGTCGTTATAAAATAATGAATGATTTATTTGAGAAATAAATTAAATGTTACAAAACGATTGAAAAGCCATTATATGACCGTTAAGAAACTGTTATATGACCGTTAAAAATAATGATGGTCTTAAATGTGGTCATAATTTTTATCGAAGCTATTATTGTAAATATTTCAAAATATTATTAAAATATCCAACAAATTACATGCAACTAAGAAAGAAGTTTCAAGATTATGCCAAGACAAAAGGTTTGAATTTGAGGAGCGCATAGACAACCCAGGTGATGCCGTTTAAGAACATGGCGAGTGACATATAGAAAGGCATGTACTTGACGCTCTTTGTCTAGATGACCAAAAAGAAGGACATCAATTCCCATTTTATTGATTGTTGATCAGTGATATATTAGTTTATGGAAAAAGCCAAACAATCAATGTACCATGATTGTTAATGATGAAGTATAAATTGCTATGTTGAAGATGATACACAACATTACAAGAAGTGCAGAACTCCTGCATAAGGCAACTAATGCAGCCACGAAGATCAGTTCAACGAGGAGCACAAGCAAGATATTCCGCTGCGAAATAGCAACAAAAGCAAAAAAAAACAAATTAGAATGCCGAAGCTGGGAAATGAAGATGGGAGGAGCACTCTTACTTTCTTAAACAACTTAGGTGTTTCAAAAGCTTATACGTATGTTTCATGGAGAGTACATGAAGTATATCCCAACGTAGATGAGCTCGATACCAAGAATGAAAGCGTTGATTATGACGACAAGCGGGCTTCCTGGATGGACAGGGGACATACCATAGTACACCCACATTGCGCAGTTGAGTACTATCGCGACATATGGATCCTGCTCGCTGCCTTTTCCTTCTTCGATATCGTGATAAATGTCGAGCTTATGAGATCCGCCACAATGCAAAGTAAATCAAATTCGAATGTCAATCCATTGATCAATATAAACAAGACAGCAAGAATTTCATTGGTCAACTTATGAGAGGAGTAATAGTTGAGCTTACATGGAAGACAGGAATAAAGCCGTGGTGGTGACATTTCCTGCAAAATGGTTGAATAAAAAAATTGAGTTCCATGGTCATAACATTGACATTTCACTTTTTATTATATAATCGATTAGTCATTAACTCTTCTCCATTCTACTTTACTTCATTTCATTATGTAATCCTTTGAGCACTTATGGATTTTTCACATATATTATTTAACAATTCAATCATCACTCTGTGCAACAATTTATTCAAAACAATTCAATCGATTATGTAATAGATTTTTCATGAATCACGATCTTTGATTTTCACCTTTGTATCGTAGTTGTTCAGGTGTGTTATATCAACATAATGTATATCTTTTGTAAAGTTATTCAGCTTTCAAATTTAAAACATTTTATGGATTTTTTAATTTTTTTAAGGATCTTTTGTATTTCGCATTTGTATATATTTATGTCTCGGGTGCGGATACACATATGAATATATAGACACACCTTAACAATGATGATGGGCTTCCAGAAAATGGTTCCCATGCACTTTTAGCAAAATGATCATGTCACAATGAATTTTCAAGCACCAATGCGAGTCGGCTAGAAGATTTTACATGAACGTACGCAAAAAAATGGAGAATTCATGCATTCTCGGGTATTCAAGAACTCACCAACAATGCCTACAGGCGTTTTGGCTGTCCCAATGTCCACCATTTGTTAAATTAATGTCTCCAGTTTGAATTCGAATGACAATTTATTAAACCGAATTTTGTTGGTAAAGATTTCCCAAATAGAAGAAAATTTATTGGACTCTTGAAGATTTACAAAAGAGGAAATATAAAATAAAAGTGAGCAAAGTTTCTTCTTTGCTGTGGAAGTCTACGGAATCCGAAAAAGGCAACCCAAATCGTGGGGCCAAAGTCAAAGTGTTGACTCTAGGCACACGCATGTACATGGATCCTTTGGCATGAAGGAGTCCTATGCACACGTATAAAACAGTTTTTTTTATACGAAAGAGCCGCTGAAGCTCTAAAAGAAGAAATAGCCATTGAAGCCCCTACACGTAGAGAAGGAAAGTAACAACGGGGCCCAGAGTCAAAGTTTGACTCTAGGCACACAAATATACATGAGCAGAAAGTAATTCCCCTTTTGGGGCTTGCAAGAAGCAGCAGGTGAAAAACCTACAAAGAGGAAGGTGTCACACATCAAGGAGACGCACGTCAAGCTGAAAAGAGAGCCACGCATGTTATAATTTGAGCTTGAATGCGTAGTGATTTGTGCCATGAGTTTATGTCCAATTGAGTTATTTATTTATAAACACTTTGGGTTTGGGGTTAAATCTAGGTGTGGGAAACACTTGAGCGTGTGAATGATTGTAAACTCTGATTCTCCGATTATATTGGATTATTTGCTGCTGGCTTCTCCATGGACGTAGGTACCGATACTTGGACCGAACCGCATAAATTTCCAGTGTCCTTATTATTTCTTTGATAATTTTGCGTTGATGTAAATTTCAAGATCTTGTCGTTTCCACGTATTATATCCCAACAATTGATATCAGAGCTTGGGATCAAATTTCTTGATTGTGATTTGGAGCTTTAGCTTGTCTAATTATTATTTGGAAATTATGTTATTATAATTATGTCTGAAAGGAAATCTAAAATTGAGAAGTTTAACAGGAGCAACAACTTTGTGTTATGGAGCATCAAGATGCGAACATTATTGACAACACAAGATTTGGCTAAGGCACTGGATGGTGAAGATGAGTTGCCTATTATAATAAAAGCCTCAAAGAAGATAGAGCTGATGGAAAAAGTAAAGAGCACAATCCTATTAAATTTGTCAAATGAGGTCTTAATAGAAGTTTGCTGAGGAGAAGGATGCCACAACATTATGGGCAAAACTTCAAACACTTTATGTGAAGAAATGTTTGAACAATGATCACATGTTGAAGAAGATGTTTTTTAGATATATACGTGAATCAAAACCCACCTAGATGTATTTAATAAACTCATGATGGATCTAAAGAATGTCGATAAGATACTTGATGATGAAGAACATGACATGATATTGTTAGCATATTTACTAGAGTCATGGGAGCACTTTACTGATTCATTGTTGCTGGGGTGTACTACAATTATCTCAGAAGAGGTAAAGTCCGCTTTATTCTATAAGGAGTGGTAAAGAAAGTTGCAAGATGACCGTTTGGCGCAAGTAGTAGCGCAAGCACTAACGATTTGGAGTAAAGAACAACATCGAGAGTTTTAGTAGCAGCAGAGGTAAAAGCATATCGAAATCACACTAAAGAAAGTCCAAGGGATGTGAGAAGTGCTTTGAGTGTCACGAGAAGGAGCACATCATGAGAGATTGTCCTAAGCAGAGGAATAAAGTTGATAGGCATAATGCCATAAGTAGTGTGGCAAACATTGTCAAGGGAAGCAATAGTGACGCAAAAACTGTTTTATGTGTGATTGATACTTCGTCAGGAGACGAATGGGTGCTGAATTCAGAGTGTTCTTATCATATAACACCTTATAAGAACTGGTTTACTACTTACCAGACTACAGATTGTGGTAGAGTTCTTTTGAGGAATAACACAATTTATAAGACTGTGGGAATAGAAAATTTGGATTCGGATGCATGATGGGGTGGCGCACACGTTGATAGATGTGAGGCATGTATCGAAGCTCAAGAAGAGCCTTATTTCTCTAGGGACACTCGATGACATCGGGTGTAAGTACACCGCTGAAAGTGGAGTACCGAAGATCTCTCGAAATGTCATGATAGTGATGAAGGGGAAGAAAATGAATACTCTCTATCTTCTATTGGGAGAGATCGTGACGGGAACCACTGCAGTTTCATCAGGTAAGTTAGACTCTAACTTGACTCAATTATGGCATATGCGTTTAGAGCATATGAGTGAGGTAGGTATAACAATGCTGAGTGAAAGGGGGTTATTGAAGGGTCAAAAGATAGGGAAGCTGGACTCATGTGAGCACTACATCTTTGGGAAGCAACACCGAGTTAAGTTTACTACAGCTATTCATTCAACCAAACGACCAATTGAATATATTCATTCAGACGTCTAGGGCCCGTCTTCGGTTCCTTCGAAAGGAGGTGCCCGATATATGCTAACATTTATTAACAACTATTCAAGGAAGATATGGTTATATTTTCTAAAGCATAAATATGAAGTATTCGATCGGTTCAAGAAATTTAAGGTATTGATTGAAAAGTAGTCAGATAAACAAATCAAGTGCTTGAGAACCGATAATGGCATGAAGTTCTGTGGCAAAGATTTTACCGTGTTTTGCAAGAAAGAATGTATTGTGAGATATCGCATAGTACCTGGAAAAACACAGCAGAATGGTGTGGCAGAACGGAAGAACAGAACTTTGCTTGAGCGAACTCGATGCATGCTTTCGCATACAAAACTTAGCAAGGAATTTTGAGCCGAAGCAGTGAACATGTCATGTTACCTGGTTAATCGATCTCCATCATCTGCTATCGAGTGGAAGACTCCTAAGAAAGTATGGTCGAGGAAACCTGTTGATTACTCCGGATTACGTATATTCAGATATCCTGCGTATGCTCATGCAAGTGATGGTAAGCTTGAGCCGAGGGTGAAAAAGTGCATAATTCTAAGTTATGCACATGAGGTGAAAGGCTACCGACTATGGTGCACCGATCCCAGATCACCCGATTTTCTAATCAGTAAAAATGTGATCTTTGAAAGGCTGCAATGCTTCAACGGAGAAGTTTTGAGACACAACCAGCAGAGAACACAAATCATGGTGTCATTAGTGAAGTGAAGTTTCAGGTGGAGACTTTAGAGACCTCGAAGGTAATAGAAGTTGAGACTGCAGATGAAGCCTCAGTTTTTGAAGTTGATGATAGTAAACAACTAGCAAAGCCGCAACACACTATAGTCGTAGATAGATAGAGAAGGTACATTAAATCATCGGTACATTATGATTATACAAATATTGCTTATGCATTGATTGTAGGTGATGAGGTGGAGACAGATGAGCTTTCGTCTTATTCTAATGCGATGGCTAGTTCAGAGTCATTACAATGGCTAGGGGCTATGAGTGAAGAAATGGAATCATTCCATCAAAATCAGACATGAGAGTTGGTCAAATTACCCAAGAGCCAAAAGATTGTCGGAAGTAAATGGGTTTTCAAACGGAAAGAGAGCATTCCCGGTGTTGAGGCAATAAGGAATAAGGTGCACAGCGTGAGGGCATTGACTACAATGAGGTGTTCTCTCCTATGGTAAAACATATTTCTATTCGTGCTTTACTTAACTTAGTTACTTCACAGAATCTCGAGTTAGAACAATTAGATGTGAAAACTGTGTTTCTTCATGGTATGTTGAAGGAGCAGATTTACATGAGACAGCTAGAGGGATTTGCTATTCCAGGTAAGGAAGATCATGTTTGCTTGTTGAAAAAATCTTTGTATGAGATAAAACAGTTTCCTAGGCAATGGTATAAACGTTTTGATACTTTCATGGCTAGTCAAAAATACACAAAAAAGTCAAATGAATAGAAGCATTCACTATAAGAGATTGGAGAATGGTTCTTTGATTTATCTGCTCTTATATGTTAATGATATGCTGATAGCAGCTAAGAATATGTTTGATGTTGATGTGCTGAAGAGGCGGTTAAATGCTGAATTTGAAATGAAAGATTTAGGTGTTGCAAAAAAAAATTTGGGTATGGAGATTTTGCATGACAATGTGGCACGAGTTTTACGTCTATCTCAGAATAAATATATTGAGAAAATTGCGACACATTTTAATATGCAATCAGCAAAATTTGTAAGTACATCTTTAGCAAAGCACTTTAAATTTTCAGAAAAATTATCACCGCAAATTAAGAAGGAGGAGGAGCATGTGTCTCATGTTCCTTATTCTAGTGCCATGGGTAGTATTATGTATATTATGGTGTGCATTAGGCTGATATTTCACAAGCTGTGAGTGTGGTTAGTTGCTATATGAAGCGTCCTAGTAAAACTCATTAAGAAGCTGTGAAATGAATTATCAGATATTTCAAGAGGACAATAGACGTGGGTATAATGTACTGGAGGGACAGCAATGGTAGTGAGACCATTGGTTTTGTGGATTCGGATCACGTCGGTGACTTGGATGATCGTAAGTCTTTAGCAAGGTACTTATTTACGCTAGCGGGTAGTGCAGTTAGTTGGAAAGCATCCTTACAGGATCACATTGCCTTATCTTTGATCGAGACAGAGTACATGGCACTAACCTTTATTGCGAAGGAGGTGATATGATTATAGAGTTTGCTCTCAGACTTTGTGTTAAAACAGAAAAGTGTGGATATACACTATGATAACCAAGGTGCGATATATTTGGAGTATAATCTAGTTTATCATGAGCGAACAAAGCATATCAACATCAGGTACCACTTCATTTTAGATGTCTTAGCTAAGGGTAATTTTATTGTCAAAAAGATTGCTACAGCAGATAACCCGGTAGACATGATGACTAAGTTTGTTTCTTTGGCGAAGCTCAAGTTCTACTTAAGCTCTATTAGCATCTATGGATAGTGAGCGTCCATCGGGGCATTGGGAGAGCAATATGGATGATGAGCACTATAACTTAGCTTCAAACATTGAGCCAATGTGAAAAATTGTTAAATTAATGTCTCGAGTTTGAATTCGAATAACGGTTTATTATATCAAATTTTGTTGATAATGATTTCCCAAGTAGAAAAAAATTTGTTGGACTCTTGAAGATTTACAAAAGAGGAAATATAAAATAAAAGGGAGCTAAGTTTCTTCTTTGCTGCGGAAGTCTACGGAATTTGAAAAAGGCAACCCAAATCGTGGGGCCCAGAGTCAAAGTGTTGACTCTAGGCACACGCACGTATAAGAATCCTTTGGCATGAAGGAGTCCTCTACACACATATAAAACAATTTTTCTTATATGAAAGAGCTGAAGATCTAAAAGAAGAAACAACCGCCAAAGCCCCCTGCACATAGAGAAGGAAAGTAATAATGGGGCCCAGAGTCAAAGGTTGCCAAAGCCCCCTGCACATAGAGAAGGAAAGTAATAATGGGGCCCAGAGTCAAAATTTGACTCTGGGCACACATATATACGTGAGCATAAAGTAATTCCCCTTTTTGGGGCTTGTAAGAAGCGGGTGAAAAACCTACGATGAGGAAGGAGCCGCACGTCAAGAGGAAGGAGCCACATGTCAAGCTGAAGAGAAAGCCGCACGTTATACTTTGAGCTTGAATGCGTAGTAATTTGTGACGTGAGTTTATGTTCAAGTGAGTTATTTATTTATAAACACTTTGAGTTTTGGATTAAATCTAGAGATGGAAAACACTCGAGCGTGTGAGTGATCGTAAACTCTAATTCTCCGATTATAATGGATTATTTGTTATTGGTTTTCCTGTGGACATAGATACCGATACTCGAACCGAACCACGTAAATTTCTTATATCCTTATTATTTCTCGTTTATTTCTCTAGTGATTTCGTGTTGATGTAAATTGCAAAATCTTGTTGTTTCGCGTATTATATTTCAACACCACTATTGCGGGTTCTCAAGGACGAAGGAGAAGAGATCCAAAGGAGGAAGAGAGAGCGAAAGGATGCTGCTTAATCTCCGTCGGTTGGTGGATTCAAAATCAGCGATTCAGGGTTTTCTCAATGACTAAGAACTCCTCCTTCCCATTCCTGGAGCTCAAGCAGATTAGATGATGAACCTCACGCTTGCGCAGGCGATTTATATGTACACTTTTGGTTAAGAAGGTCTGCCAACATTCTAAATTTGGAAAGGATTGGGAAAAATGAAAAACGATCAACTTCCCACGAATCCTTCAAGATGGATGAAGAGTTTTGGTCGAGGGGATTGATGACCTTTCGTTTGCTCTCTACATGCAGTGCATGCAAGGTGCCCGGTATGCGTCAACTCCTGTACCTAAAAGTAGAGCGGCATGGAAGTTTCTCCCGTTGTACATTGTGTCTATGCAAACTGGCAGGAACATCTAGATTTGGAAACAAAAGACAAAAAATCAGATGAAATGTCGATTTGCGGTTGGCCACATCATCGGAAAGTTCCATCCCTTCACCTTCCTTTACATTAATTTGAATCAACCATTCAAATATATCAAATAAAAAGCTTAATTCTTCACTTAATATTTAACAATAGCGTTCCTATGAAAAAATAATTTAAAAATGAGCTTGAATAGATTATTAATTTAATGAAATTTGATATAATGGTCACCCCACCAATTAAGATTATTTTTATATAGGGTTTCTATTTAATATTGGACAAGCGACACAAAGCAACAAAAAATTGTAATTGAATGAAGTTTAATTCTGTTTTTAATTTTAAAAAAGAAAACATTTTGCATTCACTTTGCAATTTAGAATTCATGTATTACAAAAGCTTAAGTAATCATATCCTCGGTGTTTGTATATGAGAAAGTACTTTTAACGATTCAACTATTGCTTACAATATTGCCCTCATTTCTTCACATAATCGCTCTCCACAAAAATCTTATCGGATCAAAGAGTTTCATCGACTTAGGAAAAAAAAAAATCGAGAGTATTTCAAATTTGAATAGAAACTAGAGAAACTTCAAAATAGATAACATATAATTCAAGATGAGCTCCCCCCCTAAAAAAAAAAAAAAAAAATTGTTAGTCCTACTATGTTTTTGCTGGTTGATTGATTAATATAAATAATTTGTAATGCAAAACTTCTATATATTTCATGTTTTGGGGAAAATTATCTAAAAATTTTCAAAACATTTCCTGATTTTTTTATTACTTCTTTTTATATTATTTTTTTCATTATGACTGTTGAGTAAGCTAGGACCTACGAGTCCTCGCCAAGGCAAGGCCTCCTCAAATTTGGCGACGGCAACCCTTGCCTAGGCCATGATCAAGCTCTTGACAGATCTAGCAAGGGCAACCTCTCCCCAAAGCGAGTGCTCGACCCCCGCGGCCGATTGAGGGCCACCCTTGCCGGATTTGGCAAAGGTGGCAACCCTAGTTGGCCAGAATGGAAAAAAAAAATAGAAAAAAATTTAAAATTTCCTTTTCATCAATTTAAGTAACCAAAGACTTGAAGTGGAGGACCAAAAGGAAAAGGCAAAGTTGTTGCAGAATAAATAATAGGCGACTCAACAAAACTGGGTGCAGCTACTAAATGGAAACCCATATAATATAAAATGCGATGGCCACAGTTTCGGCATCTGCCTATGGGAAATATATTGTTGCGACATGCCTAACCCTGACCTTAGTTTCTCAGAAATGACTTCGGCCGTGGTGCACCAGGTATTGTTCGGTTCCATCTCCTACAATATGAGAAGCAGATAGCGAGCAGTAATTCTGCTGCTACTGGGAAGTAGTTGTCTCTGATTTCTAATCCTCTTTGGCGACTATAGGTGCAACAGAACCTGAGACCTGATATTCCGAGATGCGACCCAAGTTCTCTCGTAAATGCGATGAAACGATGCTGGGATGCTCATCCAGACAAAAGTCCAAAGATGGACGAGGCCGTCTCTTTGCTCGAAGCTATCGACACGCCCATAGGGGTGGCATGATTCCCATTGACCAGTCATGGACCTTGACGAATCAATTGGTATCATTATTGCTTTAACTTTCGAAGACTATAGCGCTATCAGCCTCTAGGGGGAAGGTGTTTGCTTATTGCATCTACAGTCGAGAATTAGGGCGGGGGATTCATAGAAGAATAGGGATGGCGGTTCGTCAATATAGATCAAGGAGAGAGCGCGTACCGCTACATCTTTGCTTCTCGAATGGCGTAAAGCGTCATTTTCTAATTATTGTTCTTCTTTTCCTCTTTTGCGCGTGAGTTTTAGAAGCTTTGGGGGATTTAACAGAACTTTGTACCATTTTTTACAAACGCTGCTCGGAAAGACTGGGTTGGCCACCTGTAATGTATGACTACACTTTCTGTTAATAAAGAACAATTTCAAGACTAGCACTCTGTTTTTGCTCCCTGTATCATCTATATCATCGAGCGGAGAACATGCTCGACAGAACATACAGGAGACAGATGCTCTGTGTCCTTTCGTTTGGTATGTAAGCATCTAACTGATGGATTGCAGCATGTGTCAATATTCAAATTGTAGACGGCATTCCTGCTTTTCCACTTTGCTTATTACCGTTTGGTTGGAAGTACACATTATATTTTTACAACAACAATTAATGTCAAACATCTGGGGTAAAGAAAAGAACTGAATCTTGAAGAGCAGAGAAGCCCGCATCCATTGGCTGTCTCAGCCTAGGCAGCGGATATTTCAACCTCAGATGTTGGTTTCTCGGGCTCATCCCACTTGGTGGTTCTGTAGTATGTTGCATAGAGAATCAGCTGCACCAGACCAGACAAGGCTCCCAAACCATTCGGCACCTAGAAAAACGTATGGGCACATTTATAAAACCAAATGAACAGAAGATGTCTTCAAGAAGAAGGCTTCATCATCCTGGAAATCAGTTATTGAACAGAAAAAAAGTATGCTTTCACTATATACTTCCTCTAAACTGTCAACTAGTACAGCAGAACCTGATTACACTCGAAAGATTTGGATGAAGCAAGTTATATGCGACCAAGAAAGAAGGTTCAAGATTTTACCAGGACAAAGGGATCAAATTTGAGGAGCGATAGACAGACCAGATGATGCCGTTTAAGGAGTAGGCAAGAGACAGATAGAAGGGCATGTACTTGACGCTCTTTGTCTGGATGACATGGTGCTGCCAATACCAAAAAGAAGGAAGTTGATTGCCATTTTCTTGGTTGTTAATCAGCAACTTATTAGTTTCTGGGATAAGCCGAACAGCATACCATGATTGTCAATGGGAAGTGTGCAACGCTATGTTGAAGATGATACACAACGTTCCAACAAATGCAGACCTCAAGTCTATGGTATGGGGATGCTTCAGGGTGATGAAAACTACTACAGCCATGAAGATCAGTTCAACGAGGAGCGCAAGCAAGATATTCCGCTGCGAAATGGCGACAAAAGTACAAAAAACAAATCAGAATGCTGAAGCTGAGAAATGAAGATAGGACAAACACTCTTATTTTCTTGAACAACTTAGGTGTTCCAAAACTTACACGTCCGTTCCATGGAGAGTATATTAAAAATATCCCAACGTAGATGAGCGCAAGACCAAGACCAAAACCATTGATTGTGACGATGAGAAGGCTGTCCGGATGGACAATGGGCATACCATAGAACACCCACAACGCGCAGTTGAGTACCATCACAACGTATGGATATGGCTTGAATCCCGCCACCGTTTTCTTCTTACATATCGTGATGAATGCCAGGCTGATGAGATCCACCCCATGATGCAAAAGCAAATCGAATTCGAAATGTCAATTCATTGATAAAAAATAATCAAGACAACAAGACTTTTTTTGGTTAAGTTATGAGAGGAGTAGAAGTTGCCGAGCTAAGCTTACATGGGAGACAAGAATAAAGCGAAGGAAACAACGTTCCCTGCAAAATGGTCGAATCAAAATATTGAGATTCATGGTCATAACTTTGACATTTCGCTTATTTATTATATAATGGATGAGTCATTAACTTTTCTCCACTAGTACGTTGCTCCACACATACAATTTAACAATTCAATAATCACTTTGCACGACAATTTATTCAAAACTGTTAGTTGAATATATAATGCATTAGGGTCTTTTGTTCTTCACCTTTGTGTTTGTTCAGGTGTGTTTTATCAACATAATTTGTATCTTTTGTAAACTTTTTCAACATTCTAATTTAAGATAGTTTATGGTTTTCTTTTTTCATTCTTTTCATGGATCTTTCGTGTTTCACCTTTGTATATATTTATCTCTCATGGATTCGGCAAAAATAGTTCCAAAAATGGTTCCCATGCATTGTTAGCAGAATGATCACATCACTACGAATTCTCCAACACCAACGCGAGTCGGCGAGAAGACCTTACATGAACATACGCAAGAAAATAGAGAGGTCATGCATTGCCGGGTCTTCAAGAACTCACCGACAATGCCTACGATGGTTCTGGCTGTCTCTGTGTCCACCATTGTTGCGGGTTCTCCAGGACGCAGGACGAAGAAATCCAAAGGAGGAAGAGAGAGGGAAAGGACGCTGCTTAATCTCCGTCAGCTGGTGGATTCGAAATCGGCGATTCGTGGTTTTCTCGACGACTAGAAACTCCTTCTTCCCATTCCCGAAGCTCAAGCAGATAAGATAATGAACCTCACACTTGCGCAGGCAATATGTTCACTTTTGGTTTCCAAGAAGAGCTGCCAACATTCTAAATTTGGGAAGGATTGGGAAAATGAAAATGGATAAACTTCCCACGAATCCTTCGAGATGGATGAAGAGTTTTGGCTCGAGGGGATCGATTAACTTTTCGTTTACTCTCTGCATGCAGTGCATGCAAAGTGCCCGGTATGTGTCAACTCCTGTCCATAAAAGTAGAACGGCATGGAAGTTTCTCTTGTTGTGCATCGTGCCTATGCAAATTAGCTGGAAGATCGAGATTTAGAAAGGAAAAACGAAAAATTAATTGAAATGTTGATTCGCGGTTGGGCCACGTCACCAGAAAGTTCCATCCCTTCACCTTCCTTTACATTAATTCGAATCAACCATTCAAATATATCAAATAAAAAGCTTAATTCTTCACTTAATATTTTAACGATAGCGTTCCTATCACAAAATAATTTGAAAATGAGCTTGAATAGATTATTAATTTGGATGAAATTTGATATAATGTTCAATTGGTCACCCCACCAATTGAGATTATTTTCATGCAGTGTTTCTATTTAACATTGGACAAGAGAAACAAAGTAACAAAAATTGTAATTGAATGAAGTTTAATTCTGTTTTATTTTATTTTTTAAAATTATGCATTTACTTTGCAGTTTAGAATTCATGTATTACAAAAGCTTAAGTAATTATATCCTCGGTGTTTGTATATGAAAAAGCATTTTTAATGATTAAAGTATTGCTTACAATATTACCCTCATTCCTTCAAATAAACGCTCTTTACAAAAGTCTCATCAGATCAAAGAGTTTTGTAGATTTAGGAAAAAAAGCGAGAGTATTTCAAATTTGAATAGACACTAGAGAAACTTCCAAATAGATAACATATAATTCAGGATGAGCTCCTCCAACCCAAAATAAAAATAAAAATAAATTATTAGTCCTGCTACGTTTTGTTGGTCAATTGATTGATATCAATTATTTATAATGCAAAACTTTTATATGTCTCATGTTTTGGGGAAATTTATCTAAAAAATCTTAAATCTATTGCAATTTTGACAATTTAATCATAAATCTTTTAGTTGTATCAATCGAATCCATCCGGTTAATTATGACTAGAATTTAATGACGAGAATATCAACCGTTCTACGTAATACATACTGGCACTAAAGTGAACATTTTAATAATATTTTAATTTCTTTATTTGTCTATAAATTTGGTTCTTTTTTTTTTCTTTATTTTGGACTCAAGCCGGCAAGGGTTGGCCGACAAACCTTGCCTCAACAAGGGCACTAAGACCTTGCCCATATGGTGAGGGCATCATGATCCTCGCTTGCCTAGATCTAGCGAGGGCAATGCAGCCCTGGCCCAACGCCAACTAGGGTCGCTGGCCTAAATCTCAAAATAAGATATAGATAAGAAAAGTATAAAACATATTCAAGTATTATTAAAAAAAAAAATGTCTATATTAGTGTCAACCGTATCATATATGAAAACTGATGCCTGCGTCAATAATTTTCAGCGAAAATTGACTAGATAAACTCAATTGACAAAAATTAAAAAATGTTTAAAACTCAATGGACACAATTAAAATGTTTAAAATTAAATTGGCAAAAGTGTAATAGGTTTATTACTTTTGAGACAATTTTTTTAATGTTTTGAAATAGAGAAAATGACACAAATAGTCTCTAAATTTTGGCTCAATATGCAACATGATCCATAAACTTTTGATTTGTTTAATATGGTCCATAAAATTTTGATATATATTCATCTAGTTTTTAGATTATATGAAAATGGTCAATGTAGTTTCTAAGCATGAATTAATGAATGGATAATGTTAAACTTTTTTATATAGTTTAGAGACTAACTTGAACATGTACCGAAAATTTAGAAACCACATTGAACAAATTAAAAATTCAGAAACGATATTACACATCGAGATAAAGTTCAAGAATAGCATTGAACAAATTAAAAGTTCATTACACATTGAACCAAAGTTTTTGAACTATTTGTATCATTATATTTTTTTAATAATACTACATAAACAAAGAAAATATGATAATATAATTTCAATTATTAATAAGTTAAATTTCAAGTCAGACCAACACATGGATTTTCCAAAGGAAAGGAAAAGGCAGAGTTGCTACAGAATAAATAATAGGCGACTCAACTTAACCAGGTGGAGGTACTAAATGGAGACCCGTATAGTAGAAAATGCGATGTCTACAGTTTCGGCATCTGCCTATGGGAAATATATTGTTGCGGCATGTTAGAAGATACGCAAGATATCTTCAGATCACATTAAATATTCCTCAGATCAATCAAGATCAAATCGAAGATCAATTTATATCAAATCTAGTCTGTACATTATTTTGTTGCCTTTTTCATTATACATGTATTGTAATATAAACATTACATTGTATATTCAGAGATAGACAGAGAATACAAAAAACTTTTCTCTCCAATTCTTCCTATTCTTACATGGTATCAGAGCAAAGAGGTCCTGAGTTCGAATCTTCCAGGCCCCTATTTGTCTCCCCAATTAAATTTCCACGCTTAATACTAGGCAAAAAACCAGACTAAGCGTGAAGGGGAGTGTTAGAATATTTAAATAATAAACCACGCCTTCATCTATCAGCTTAAGCTTTTAGAACAGTTGGCAAAGGTCCCACAAAATCTCACATGGTATCTTATCATTGGATGCCATACCCATGGATTCATGGATCGAATCCAGATACATCACAGCCAGGCCACCAGAGCGTGCAGGCCGATGGAGGCCTACCAACCAGTGCTGGGGCAGGCTCAGCCATCGATCCAGAGCAGACGGGCGGTTCAAATGCGGCTTCTTTCAATTCGGGACAACCAACAGGATTTCCAACGGGATTTCCTTTTCCTTTCGCGCCTGCCATGGGTCGGCTCGAACCCGGCGACGCTCTTTATGTTTCCACAGCCGACGGACCCGAGTTGAAGCTCATCAGCAACCATCTCACAGGATCCGAGAACTATTCGAGTTGGGCGCGGGAATTCCGCAGAGCCCTTGTCACAAAAGACAAAGAAGGATTCATCGACGGAACAGTTCCCGTCCCGACCGATGAAAAATTAGGGCGACAATGGAAAAAATGCAACCAGCTTGTTAGGACATGGATAGGAAATTGCATCAGCCCAGAAATAGCCGCCGGATTACCCCCGACAGAAGACTCAAAAATCTTTTGGGACAAGTATAAAAGAGATGTACGGGAAATTGGATCGGGCAAGGATTTTCTCGCTGCATCAAGCTCTCTCCGAACTAAAGCAAGGAAACATGACCGTGACGGCCTGCTTCAACAGGCTTTCAGCTCTCTGGAACGAGCTAGAGGCTGCTGAAGAAAAGCTCATCGGATCCGAAGAGACCCTCCGACAGTACAAGGAGATCAAGGACCGAGAGAAAGCAACGCGTTTTTTGCTAATACTCAACGAATCTTACCTTACTTTCAGGTCTCAGATTCTGGCCATGGAGCCTCCGCCGCCGATTGGACGAATTTTCCAACTTGCGGTGCAGGAAGAGAGCCAAAGACTCACCTCGACGAAGAGCAAAGCGACGGAGGGTTTGGCTCTCGCGGCCAGAACCGAGAGAGGAGGAGAGAAAACCCTAGAAAGGAGGCGGAATCCTTCGCTAGGGTTCACCGAACAAAGCCCCTTTAAAGGGTCCGGGATCGACGGTCCAGATCGCTCGCAGCGATCTGACGACTATAAAGGGCCACGCTATGCGGACGATCTGGACGGCTTGGATAATTCCGGATCAAGCAGATCCAACGGCCCTCATTTTTGGAAGAATCTCGGGCCAAGTCATGGACCGAGCCATGGGCCGAGCCATGGGCCAAGCTATGGGTCGAATTTTAAAAATAAAGGCAAGCTTTTTTGCGACTATTGCAAACGGCCCCATCACACAATTGACAGTTGTTGGAAATTGCATGGCCGACCGGGAGAAAAAAAGAAGGAAGTATCAGTAGCAGCAGCTTATCAACCCACGGGATCAACTGATCAATCTATCTCACATGCTGAGTATCAGCAATTGATGCATGCACTGCAGAAATTGGATATTCCAAAAAGGGGGAGCAGTTTTACAGGTATTTCTCATTGCCTTATGAATACCATATCGAGGAATACTTGGATTATTGATTCTGGAGCAAGTGATCATATTACCTGTGATAGGAAGTTATTTGCTGTTGTTAATGAGAAACTGGATAGTCCTATTGTTGTGCAATTGCCGAATGGAAATGTTGCTCGTGTATTCACAACAGGGACAGTCAATCTCAGCTCTCGGCTCACTCTAACGAATGTCCTCTATGTCCCAGAATTTCAATTTAATCTTATCTCCGTGTCTAGAGCCTGTGAGGAAAATTCTTGTGAGGTTTCCTTCATTGCTGATAGCTGTCTCTTTCAGGCCCTTTTGACTGGGACACTGATAGGCTGGGGTAATATGTCTGAAGGCCTATATTTTTGGAAGAATTCAGCGAATCTTGATAAATTTCATTGTAATAAACAATCATTGTGTAACTTGGCTACCAATGATAAACAATTCCTTTTGCATTCTAGAATGGGTCACAGTTCCTTATTTCCTTATCCGCAATGTCATATATGTCCACTTGCCAAACAGTCTCGTATTCCTTTTCCATTAAGCACAAACCGTGCAAGTGATTCGTTTTCCTTACTTCATATTGATGTCTGGGGTCCTTACCATACACTGAATCATGATGGGTCCCGTTTTTTCCTCACCATTGTGGATGACCACTCAAGGGCCACATGGATTTTTCTCATGCAATCTAAGGGTCAAGTCATTTCCCATTTAAGGACCTTCCTATCTTTATCGAAAACTCAATTTGGCAAGACGATCCGCCGAATACGAACAAACAATGGGAAGGAATTCTTTAACCATGAGTGTACTGGTTTACTTTCATCTCAAGGAATTTTACATGAGAGTTCCTGCACGTATACCCCGCAACAAAATGGGGTAGTAGAAAGGAAACATCGTCACTTATTGGAAGTTGCTCGTGCCTTAAAGTTTCAAGCCTCCATCCCTGATAACTTTTGGGGAGACTGTGTCTTAACTGCAGCTTATTTGATTAATAGAATGCCGACCAAGATTCTCGGTGGTCGAAGTCCCTTTGAGTTACTCTTTGGGAGGAAGCCAAATATGAGTCATTTGAAGATTTTTGGCTGTCAATGTTACGCCACAATAGTAGGACCTAAAGATAAGATGAGTCCTCGTGCTCGCCGTTGCACATTTATGGGGTATCCCACCTTACAGAAGGGGTACAGGATTTATGACTCATCTACAGGGGAATTCTTTGTCAATAGGGATGTTTCATTCCAGGAGGATATTTTTCCTTTCGCTATGCCAGAATCAAACACAGATAACCAAGGACATCACCCTTCACCTCAAATTGAAGATACTGCAAATGATCCAGGGTATGTTCTATTTCCTGCATCAACACATAACAGGGACTCTTCTGCATCGGCCATGGACTCGATGCCTCCGCTGGAACCCACGAACCACATCTCAAATGATGAAGTGGTACTTGACTCTGCCCCTGCTGATATCGAAACGGATCATTCATTCACTCCTGTTGATACTAGCTCGGTTTCATTATTGCCTGAAAATACCCCACCAAGGCGTTCCCGGCGAGCCACGCGTCCACCAACTTGGACGAAAGACTATGTGTGTGGAGTCAGAAACTCGCTAGGTATTCTTTTTCCGATCTCCTCTTATGTTTCATTTGATCGATTGTCGGCGGAGCGCCGTTGTTGCATCTCTCGTATTTCTAAGGAGCGAGAACCATCCAATTATGATGAGGCGAGTACTGATCCGAGATGGCAGCAAGCTATGAAAGCAGAATTGCAGGCCTTAGTGGATAATCAGACATGGGAACTTGTCCATCTACCCCTAAACCAGAAGGCGATTGGATGCAAATGGGTGTACAAGATCAAACATCGAGCAGATGGATCAGTTGAAAGGTACAAGGCTCGATTAGTGGCTAAAGGTTTCACGCAACAAGAAGGTTTTGACTACCACGAAACATTTTCTCCTGTTGCTAAAGATGTTACGGTACGCTCATTTCTCTCAGTAGCAGCCTTTCAGGATTGGCCATTGCACCAGATGGATGTGCACAATGCCTTCTTACATGGAGATTTAGACGAAGAGATTTATATGGACATTCCACAGGGTTTACGGAGACGGGGGAGAATAGAGTATGTCGTCTCCGCAAATCCCCGTATGGACTCAAGCAGGCCTCTAGACAATGGTATGCTAAATTTGCAGAGTCCTTGATAGCTGCAGGATTCCAACAATCCAGATTTGACTATGCTGTTTTTACTCGGACTGAAGGTACGTCGTCTATATACTTAATGATATATGTAGATGATATACTTATTATGGGAAACGATGAAGTGGCTATCCAAGTTTTCAAGGAATACTTGCACTCTACCTTTCACATAAAAGATTTGGGTACACCCAAATATTTCCTTGGAATAGAAATTGCATGATCAAGTCAAGGAATATCTCTCAGTCAGAGAAAATTTGCATTGGAAATTATATCAGAAGCAGGTTTATCAGGATGTAGGCCAGCTGTGATTCCAATTGAGCAAAATGTTAAATTGACTACGGCAATTTATGATGCTGAAGTGTCTCAACAAGCAGATCCAGTGCTCAAAGATCCATTGAGCTATCAAAAGCTTGTCGGAAAACTCATATATTTGACCATGACCAGGCCAGACATTAGTTATGCTGTGCAGACACTCAGCCAATTCATGCACAAGCCAAAGCAGTCTCACATGAACGCTGCACTGAAAGTTGTGAAGTACTTGAAGAAATGTCCCGAACTCGGAATTCTTCTTTCCCGGAAATGTGATATGAAAATGACAGCATACTGTGATGCAGATTATGCTACTTGTCCGATGAGCAGGAGATCCATAACCGGTTTCTGCATTAAGTTGGGAGATTCTTTACTTTCATGGAAAACCAAGAAGCAGCCAACAGTCTCTTTGTCCTCAGCAGAAGCAGAATACCGAGCTATGGCAAAGACGACATGTGAGATAGTATGGCTACGGGGATTACTTCAGGACCTTGGAGTACAAGTTGAGGGACCGACCAGATTGTTTTGTGACAATGATGCAGCTCTCAAACTAGTATCAAATCCCATTGTGCATGAGAGGACGAAACACATAGAAGTGGACTGCCATTTCACTCGAGAAAAGATACAGGAAGGTATAATTGAAACATGGGGGATAGGAACAGAAGAACAGCCTGCAGATATGTTCACCAAGCCTCTATGTCAAAGACAGCATGCGTATCTCTTAAGCAAGCGCGGCGTCTTGGATATCTACAAGCCACCAGCTTGAGGGGGAGTGTTAGAAGATACGCAAGATATCTTCAGATCACATTAAATATTCCTCAGATCAATCAAGATCAAATCGAAGATCAATTTATATCAAATCTAGTCTGTACATTATTTTGTTGCCTTTTTCATTATACATGTATTGTAATATAAACATTACATTGTACATTCAGAGATAGACAGAGAATACAGAAAACTTTTCTCTCCAATTCTTCCTATTCTTACACGGCATGCCGTACTCTGACCTTAGTCTCTCATAAGTGACTTCGGCCGTCGAGCGCCAGTTATTGTTCGGTTCCATCTCCTGCATTATGAGGCAGATAGCGAGCAGTAATTTCTGCTGCTACTGGGAAGTACTTGTCTCTGATTTCTAATCCTCTTTGGTGACTATAGGTGCAACAAAACCAGAGACCTAATATTCCGAGATGCTGCCCGAGTTCTCTTGCAAATGTGATGAAACGATGCTCGGATGCTCATCCAGACAAACGTCTAGAGATGGACGAGGTCGTCTCTTTGCTCGAAGCTATCAACACGTCGAAAGGGGTGGCATGATTCCCGTCGACCAGTCATGGACCTTGAAAAATCAGGTGGTATCATTATTACTGTAACTTTCAAAGACTATGGCGCTATCAACCTCTAGGGGGAAGGTATTTGCTTATTGCATCTACAGTCAAGAATTAGGGTGGGGGATTCACAGAAGGACAGGGATGGCGGTTCGTCAAACATAGATCAAGGAGAAAGTGCATACCGCTACATCTTTCCTCCTCGAATGGCGTAAGGCTTCATTTTCTAATTATTGTTCTTCTATTCCTTTTTTGCATGTCAGTTTTGAAGCTTTGGGGGATTTCACAGAACTCTGTATCATTTTTGACATACGCTGCTCGGAAACACTGGGTTGGCTACCTATAATGTATGACTACACTTTCTGTCAATAAAGAAAATTTAAAGACTGGTGCTCTGTTTTCGCTCCCTATATCATCTATATCATTGGAAGGAAAACATGCTCGGCATAACATACAGGAGAAATGTTCCGTGTCCTTTCATTTGGTGTGTAAGCATCTAACTGATTAACTGCAGCATTTGTTAATATACAAATTGCCAACGGCATTCGTGTGTTTCCACCTTGTTTATTGCCGTTTGGTTGGAAGTACTCGGGTAAAGAAAAGAACTGAATCTTGAGGAGCAGAGGACCCCGCGTCCATTGACTGTCTCAGCCTTAGGCACCGGATATTTCAACCTCAGATTTCGATTTCTCTGGCTCGTCCCACTTGGTGGTTCTGTAGTATGTTGCATAGAGAATCAGCTGCACCAGACCAGACAAGGCTCCCAAACTATTCGGCACCTACAAGAATGTATGGACACATTTACAAAACCAAATGCCCAAAAGATGTCTTCTTCATCATCCTGGAAATCAGTTATTGAACTGAAAAAAGGTATACTTTCACTCTCTCTACTTCCTCTAAACTGTCGACTAGTATAGCAAAACATGATTATTCTCGAAAGATTTGGATGAAGTAAGTTACATGTGACCGAGAAAGAAGGTTCAAGGTTTTACCAGGACAAAGGGATCGAATTTGAGGAGTGCATAGACAGCCCAAATGACGCCGTTTAAGAAGTTGGCGAGTGACAGAAAGAAGGGCATGTACTTGACGCTCTTTGTCTGGATGACTCGACGCTGTCAATACCAAAAAGAAGGAAGCTGATTGCCATTTTCTTGGTTATTGATCGGCAACTTATTAGTTTCCAGGAAAAGCCAACCAATCGACGTACCATGATTGTCAATGGCGAGGTGTACATCGCTACGTTGAAGATGATGCACAAGATTCCAACAAGTGCGGACCTCCTGCCTGTGGTATGGAGAACCAACAGGGTGATTGCAACTACTGCAGCCATGAAGATCAGTTCAACGAGGAGCGCAAGTAAAATATTCCGCTGTGAAATGGCGACAAAAGCACAACAAACAAATCAGAATGCCAAAGCTGTGAAATGAAGATAGGACAAGCACTCTTATTTTCTTAAACAACTTAGGTGTTTCAAAAACTTACACGTCTCTTCCATGGAGAGTATATGAAGAATATCCCAACGTAGATGAGCTCAAGAAAAAAACCGAAACCGTTGATTGTAGCCACAAGAAGGCTGTCCGGATGGACAAAGGGCATACCATAGAACACCCACATTGCACAGTTGAGTACCGTCGCAACGTATGGATCTGGCTTGAATCCTGATGCCGTTTTCTTCTTCCATATGGTGATGAATGTCGGGCTGATGTGATCCAACCATGATGCAAAGCAAATCAAATTCAAAAGTCAATCCATTGATCAAATTAAGCAAGACAACAAGACTTTCATTGGTTATTCATAAGAGGAGTAGAAGTTGCCGAGCAAAGCTTACATGGGAGACATGAATAAACCGAAGGAGATAACATTCCCTGCAAAATGGTCACATCAAAACATTGAAATCCATGGTCATAACAATGATATTTCGCTATTTATTACATAATCGATTAGTCATTAATTTTTCTCCACTCATACTCTGCTTTATTTCATCATGTAATCCTTTGGTCGCTCACGGATTTTTCATACATATGATTTAACAATTCAATGATCACTTTACATGACAATTTATTTAAAATATTTTAGTCAATTATATAATGGATTTTTTTATGGATTAGGATCTTTGTTCTTGACCTTTGCATCATATATTGTTCAGGTGTGTTGCATCAACATAATTTATATCTTTGGTAAACTTTTTCCGCATTCTAATTTAAAGTATTTTATCGATTTTTTAATTTTTTTTAAGGGATCTTTCCCCTTTGTATATATATATGTCTTGAGTGTAGATACGTGTGCGTGTACGTGTGTCTGTATATATAAACAACAAGGAGGGGCTTCCAAAAATGGTTCTAATGCATAGTTAGCAACTTAGCAGAGCAGCTCTATTCACATATTCAGGTTCATCATCTTGATCATGAATGATCACATCATTACGAATCTCAAGCACCAATGCGAGTCGGCCTCAAGATCTCACATGAACGTATGCAAGAAAATAGAGAGGTCATGCATCGTCAGGTCTTCGAGAACTCACCGACAATGCCTACAATCGTTCTGGCTGTCTCGGTGTCCACCATTTTGGCAGGTTCTTGAGGACGAAGGACGAACGAGAGCGAAACAGTGCTGCTTGATCCCCGTCAGCTGCTTGATTTGAAACTGTCGATTCGGGGTTTTTTCGATGACTAAGAACTCCGTCTTCCCATTCCCTGAGCCTCACACTTGCGCAAGGCGATTTATATGTACGCTTTTGGTTTCCAAGAAAAGCTGCCAACATTCTAAATCGGGGAAGGAATGGGGAATAGGAAATGGATCAACTTCCCGTGAAGATTTCCGGAGGGTTGACGAGTTTTGGCCCGAGAGGATCGGCGACATTTTCGGCTGCTCTCTGCATGCGGTGCATGCAAAGTGCCCGGTATGCGTCCAATGCCATCCATAAAAGTAGGACGGCATGGTAGCTTCTCCGGTGTGCATTGTTTCTAAGCAAATTGACCTGAAGATCTGGATTTAGAAAAGAAAGAAAACGAAGAAGCCGGATGAGATGACGATTTGCGGTTGGGCCACGTCATTGGGAAGCTCCATCCCTTTTTCACTTTCCTTTACATTAGTTTGAATCAACCGTTCAAATATATCAGATTAAAAATCTTAATTCTTCACTTAAAATTTAACATTAGTGTTCCTATGAAAAAAAACAATTTAAAAATATGCTTGAATGGATGATTAATTTGTATGGAATTTGTTACATTGGTCACCCCACACCAATTGAGATTATTTTTTATATAGGGTTTCTATTTAATATTGGATAAGAATCACAAAGTAATAAAAACTGTAACTAGTGAAGTTTAATTCTGCTTTTAATTTTTTTTTAAAGTATCATGCATTTATTTTGCAATTTAGAATTCATGTATTACAAAAGCTTAAATAATCATGTCCTCAGTGTTTGTATATGAAAAAAATACTTATTGGTTCAACTATTTCTTATAGTATTACACTCATTCCTTCACATCAACTCTCTCCATAAAAGTCGTCGGATCAAACAGTTCAATAGATTTAGAAAAAAAAATTAAGAGTATTTAAAATTTGAATAGAAACTAAAGAAACCTTCAGATAGATAACATGTAATTCAGGATGAGTTCCTCCAAAAAAAAAATTATTAGCCCTACTAATTTTTTATTGTTTGATTGATAAGTGTAAATTATTTGTAATGCAAAACTTTTATATATTTCATGTTTTGTAACAATACTACATTAACAAATAAAAATGATCATATATTACCAAATATTAGTGAGTCAAATTTCAACTCGGTGCAAAGCATGGATTTTCAACTACTTAAGACTATAGGTGCGTTTGGTTAGACTTTTGGGAAAAGTCTTTAAGAAAATGCAAATGGCTTTAAGTTAAATGGGTTTTTTAAAATGCAAATTGCATTTGGTAAATTATAATATAAAAGTCCATTATAAAGTACATTTGAGTAAAATAATGTTTGGAGGACTCATATTTGTAAAAGAAACTTTATTATTAAAAAAAAAACAATTTGTTGGCCGGTGAAGGGCAACGGCTACCAGCCATTGGCCGTTGTCTGAGGTCATTGGATCTCAAGCGGCCCTTGGAGACCATCGATGAGTGCCACCAAGGTTGGGCAACCGCCAGCAAGGGTCACACAACCCCAAGTAGCCCTCACCAAGGACACGAGGTCACGCGGCCTCGACAAGCGCCGCCCAAGGTCGGGTGACCCTCGGCAAGGTCGCAACAACCCAAATCACTTGCCCCTCACAAAAGTCGCCACGAACAAGATGGCACTAAGGTTGCCACAACCCCTAAGCGATAGTTGCCTAGGTCACCATGACCATCACCGGCCTCCCTCTAGCTCATCGCTAGCCCCTCGTAGCCCTACAAACCCCAATGACCGCCCTCAATAAATAAATAAATAGATAAAAAAAAAAAAAAAAGATGAACAGTCATTATTACAATGCCAAGAAGATTGAAAGCCCAAGGCACCCCAAAACCAACCTTGAACTTTCGGCCTTTAGAAGGCTAACTTTCCCCTAGTGGGGTTTATAAAAAATTTCCCAAATACCTAATATTTGGTCAAAGAGGCTTTGGATGTCCAAAGCCCTTTCTCAAAACTATTTCTAAAGGTAGCCTATATTGTTCAATCTTCTTTTGGTCAAAATACTAGGCATTGCTGAAAAATATTTTCCAATGAAGTCATTTTTAAGGGAGAAAGTTACATCCTCGAACTTTTGAAAATGAGCTGCAAATCCTTTCTTTATAATGCGATGGAAAAATTTTGAACATTGTTTTACCTTGTGGACTCACGATAAGGTTTTGAGTATGGTTGTCGACGACTAGGATCTGAGTGCACGTGCTAATGATCATAGGTGCGGCCACGAAGGTCCTACGTTCGGACCCCGGGTCAAATCGCCAACATCGGGGTCCCAAGTTCAGGCTTGAGGGACACGGAACGATGGCCACTTGGTTACTACTTGCCATGGACCCAGGTCCTAGAAATCGGGATGTCGGTGGCGGGAGGAGATCGAGGCAAACTTCCAAAAAGGATTTCCGGGATGTAAGGGCGTAAATCGTTCATCCATGGCTCATAAAGCACTGATTTTGAGTGTTGATTTTATTAGAGTAATTAAAGTTATTAAATTATGTTTTTTATCTAATAATTTAAACTTTTAAAAAAGTCGACAATGGTTCCACGAAATCTTACCTAATATCATAATAATAGGTCATGAATTCAAATATTTCCAAGTTTCTATTTACCTCTTCAATCCACACCAAAATCTAGTTTACGCATAAGGGAAAGTATTATAATATTTAAATATTAAATCACATTTTCATCTAATAATTTAAACTTTTAAAACTGTCGACGGTAACCCACAAAATCTCACAACTCATTTCTCTAAAGAACAGCCAAACAATATAAAATTAGGGACATATATTTTTCAGACCATCTGAGCTTTTGCTACGCAAATAGAAGAATCGGCCATTGTTGTCATCGTCATTGAAGAAGATTGGCTGGAGATCATAGACGTCGCAGATGGGAAAAAAAAAAGGAAAAAGGGGAAAAAATCTTATCAGATAAAATAGAAGGGGATGATGACTATTTGCATTGTTGCTTAAAAAGTCTTTAAATTTTGAAAATTCATAAGTTAATGAAGTCAAGAAAATAGAGAAGGAACATGATTAATATTATGAAAATTCAGCAAAAGTTGTTTTAATCAAGAAAAAATCAGTTAGTCCATTTTCAGATAATACTCCACGGTTATCCAGATGGGAAAATCAGCAATTAAAATATAAACCAAAGTTCGGGGGTCAATTTGTAAGTTTTGAAAGTCCGGAAGTTATTGTACAGCGTTGCCAATGTTTAGGGGAGTTTGAGCAATTATTTCTAAAAGGAAATCGAATCCGTTGATTTATATTATGGCCAAAACAGTAAGTACAAGTTATCTCATCTTTCTTTTTCTCTTATGGTCGCACGATTTTTCTCGCGACGCCCTCATCTGCCCTTTGAATCAGAAAAGAAATTACAAAGAAAAAAATTAATTACAAAAATTGAAGAAAAAATTAAAAAAATTATCCACATTAACGTCGATAGCGTCACATTGGACAATCAGTATTAACAAAACTATCATGTCAGTAATTTCTAGTCAAAATTTGCTGAAAGTACTATTTAGTAGTTCAATAAAAAGTTTGACTAAATTGACAAATCCTTAAAAGGTTTAAGCCTAATTTGAGACAACTAAAAGGTTTAGAAGTAAATTGATAAATTACTAAAAAATTTAGAATTAAATTGACACAATCGAAAAATTGAGGAATAAATTGGCTACTGTATAATAAATTTATGATATTTTAGACAATTCTGCCCGCAATGTAACGACTAAGCTTGAGTTGAATCCTAATTGCTTTATGAAACTGTGTTAGCATTTTGGTTTTTTTTTTTTTTTTTTTTTTTTTTTGGCCGTGTGGTGCAAGTCTTTATGCTTGTCTCTAACTTAGGAAATCCAAAGACATAGTTGAAGCTTCAAAGTTTATACTTAAAAAAAGATTTGCCAATTCAATCCTAATTCTTATAATTATATCAATTGAGTACTAAATATTTTGACAATTTATCAATATAATTATTTAGTCAATTTCAGGAGAAAATTACAAACATAGATATCAACCATCCTACATAATACAACTAGCACTAATGTACACAAAATTTACAATTTTTTTATATATTTTTCTGAACTTTTTATTCTTTTTATTCTTTTTATTCTTTTCTCTTTTTTTTTCTTTTTTTTTTTCATTTTGCCTAGCGAAGAGCTAGGGCCCACGAGCCCTCGTCAACTGCTAGCGGGCCCTCACCATATCTGGTGATGGTAGCCCTCACCCGACTATAAGGCCCTTGCTTAGGCCATAAGGGTTGAGCCCTCGTCGGGTCCAACAAGAGAAACCTCCCAAGGCAAGTGCGGCCCTCGCCTAGGTTGTAGGAGTGAAGCACTCACCAATTTTGGTAAGGGCTTGACCCTTGCAAAGAAGCCAGGGTTGCGACCCATGCTTGCTAGAATGAAAAGGAAAATTAATAAATAAATAAATAATTTATTAAAAAATTACTAAAAATTGTAAATTTATCCACATCAATACTAGTTATGTTAATAGAATGATTGACATTCATGTCAACGATTTCCAGCCAAAATTGGTCAGATGAACTATGTTGGCCAATTGTTAGTATAATTGAAATGATTAGAAATAAATTAGCACTAATGTAATAGATCTAGAGTTTGTTTTTCTTTTTCCTAATAAGAGAGTATTCAACAAAAAGGAGAGAAAGATCTTAGGGTTTGTTTGATAACAAGATAATTGGTCTTTCCCAAACTATTATCCCATTTAAATATGATCTAGCAGCCGGCTGGCCAGCCACTTTTCTTTTAAATTAGATGATGATTTCCTTGAAGAAGATGCAAACTCTTACAATATAAGTTCCAATGAAACATACATATGTATTTGTATATATTAATACCTATGTCTAAAAGTGAATCGGCATTCGATCAGGTGATACTATGTGAAATACTTGTTTTAGCAGATTCATCCTCTAAACCCTAACAAAACAAGAAAAGAAAAATTCAAAGTAGCAATTAAATATGGCCTAAACTGCAAATGGATGCTAATTCTGCGGAGACCCTCGGTAAAGTACTGGCCAGACGCTCACCACCAAAATAGCTCTTTAAATCGGTACTTTAAAAATGGAATTAATAAGATTTATATATACACAGCTTGTATTTATTTATTAAATCGGGGGAAATGGGTCCTCAGATCCAATAATCATGAGCCAGAGCTTCCCTAAAAAAAAACTCTTCAATCATCTCCTGCTTCAGCATCACGAGGATGATGACGTGGAGAATTTTGTGCTCGTGAAAAACATTCATTATTTTATGAAAAATGTTTTTAAAAAGAAGAAAAAATAGATAAAGTATAATCAACATATAAACCCCATTTCACTTCACTTGCAAGATATCGATAATGGAGGCACAGCAATTATTGCCCATCTTATCAACTCTCATTTTTATAATGCTATAAGTTAACTTACGAGTCGCACAATGTACGCTTTTCAAGCGTAGCCAACCGAAAACCATGGAACATACATGAAAAACATGGAACATGCGCTGTATGCTCCTTATACTCCACGTCCAAACCTTATTTTGCCGAAGGCAAAATTTAGGTATCCTTGCGGTCCATAGATGGGTACAACGGTGGAAAAGTTGTCTGAAAAATCTAATTCATCTTACTATGATCAATTCAATTATAAAATTTTTGATTTAGTCAATTTAATCATATGCCTTTCAATGATATTCCTACCAAAAATTGCCAACACGGCCCAAAATAGTTGGCGATGATTAGATCGCCACATTAATGATTTCCAGCTAAAATTAGCCAAAAGAACTGTATCGAAAAAATATCAAAAGGTTTAATACAAAATTAGCCAATTTTAAAATTTTAAAATTAATTGATTATCATACAATAAATTTAGAATTTTCTAGACAGTTCTCCCATATAAGGATGAATCTAATTATTATCTAAATAACATAGTCATTGATTGAATTGATTTGTAGGCATTGCAACTAGTACTAGACATTTTTTGGTTCGAGTATTTAGTAATAATCACTCATGAAACATTTGACTTAATCGAACGATTGAATTAGGTAGCCAATAGGGTCTAGTCGAGTATGATCAATCTAGAACATGCAAGCTTGATGACAGAAATAATCTTTGGGGAAAATGATAAATAAATAAATAAATAAAAAGTCTTAAAATTATTTTATTTGTGCTCAAAAATCTTTCAATTATGTCAATTAAATATTAAATATTTTTTTATTTTGTCAATTGAGTCTATCCAACTAATTTTAGTCAGAAATTGCTAACATCGACGCTAGTAATGCCACTTAAGATAGCTAGCATTGACATAAATAATTTTTATAATTATTCTTTAAAAATATATTTCTTTCTTTCTTTCTTTCTTTCTTTCTTTCTTTTCCTTTTTTTTCCTACCAAGTCCGGCCAAAGTAACCAACCAACCCTCACCGACCACGAAGCCATCATTGATCGAGGGCGAGAGGCCCAAATTTGGCGAGGGTTCTTGCCCACGGCTGACAAGGGCAAGGCCTTTGGGTGACCCTCAACGAGCTTGGAAGAAAAAAATCGAAAAAATAAATAAATAAATAAATAATTTTTTTTTAAATTATTCATATCAATGTCCACAGTAGCAATTTACGGTTAAATTTGATCATATGACTCAATTAATAAAATGTGAAAATATTGAAAACTCGATTGAAAAAATAGAAAAATTTAGGATTGGTATAAATATAATAAATTTAAGATATTTTTGGTTATTTTCTCTGGTCTTTGCATCACGTTAGCCGTGAGTTAGGGTTTGAGATTCATAAAGTTAGACTTTGACAATCCACGAACCACTGTCAAGATAGGTCTTTCCTGAGCACAAGTTTGCATAGCCATCTTCTAGGGGAATCATTATGAGAATATTGAATTTCTTTTTTCCCAGGTTCATCTCAGATATCACCTTGAACCTGCTGTCAGCAACTTTCTTCGAGAAGACCTTTCCCCTTAATGATCTATCTGGGGATTCAGATTTGGCCGAATTAACTTTAATGTCATGCAGGGGAGGCTTTAACACGATCATATTAAAAGAGTCATATCTCCAACCCCTGTGGGACCCACCCTAGAAGAACACATGAATCGTAGATATATTATTCCGAAAAAGTAAAAGCTTTAGTTCCTTTCTGATTGATTGAGGTTGATGCTGGAAGTAGGTAACGTCTGCACCAGCAATTTGACTTCCCAAGGGAAGTCGTGATCCTCTATCAAAATCTGGGGTCGGTTACTTTTTATCACCTCCAAATAAGGTTGCTTTCATATTATCTTATAGGAAATATCTAGCATGATCAATTTATATCGTATTGTACAAGTCTTTTCCATAAATGACGGAGCAATCGATATCATATATCGGCGATTTTATAATTTTGTTAACTTACTGACAACTTCTATGAAATTATCAACTATCTTTTGTAGCTTGCAATCACCAAGTTTTCTTGTGTTTTATTAACTTTTATTTGTCTTTCTTCCCAAAACATTAAACTATGAATTTACAGGTTTTGATGTGAGTGACTCACAAACCTTTTCTCCGATTAAAGTCCCAATAGTTTTGAATTACCAACATTCGTTTAAGTTACTTAGCAATGAATCTATATCCTTTTTTCAGTATAATCATAACCCACTTTTAGTTTGTTTTTCTTAGTTCACTAACTCTATTAAGAAATTACCAATCTTAATTAGAGTGATTTATTCTCCAATTACTTTACCAACTAATTCTGCTTTATAACTCTCATTGAGTTAGCCATTCGTCAACTTTTATTTTAACCTTCTTACTCATGCCTCAATTTTTTCCTACGCCTTATAATTTTTCTCCAATTAAGTTACTAATTATTGTTGGGTCACTGACTTTCTTTTGAGTTGTTTACCGATGTTTAGTCTTCTTCTTTTTTTCTAATTTATCAATTTTTCTATTCAGTTACCACTTTTATTTGTCTTGTTTGTCAACCCTTTTCTTTACAATTAAATTACCAACACTTTCTGAAATTTACAACATGAAAAAAATTTCTGGAAATACATTTGTACTCTATACTCCCCCACGGTTCTCAACTAATTAAATGGGGTTCTAAATTTTAAGTTTTAGTGATTCTATATATGGAGTGTTAAGAAAAACCTACGTTTTTTTTTTTTTGGGTCGAAAAGAACAACCTAGTTTTAGTCAATAAAAGAAATGGGCAGACAAAAATGTTGCATATGAACAATACGCAAATGGAGCACCTTTACGTGAATCGATCGCAAAAGGGCTTTTTGCTTTGCAAAGCTGTCTTATTACGACACTTCATCGGTTTCTTTTTCCCCCCAAATTCCTGTGGGTGCCGATGTGGTGCTCGAAAAAGAGACGTTTTGGTGCATCTCTTGCCCCCACAGCGGCGGCTGATGTTGGATAACATGATCAGAAGATCTTCTTAGCGTCATCGATTTGATCTTTTGAAAATTCGCCATGCCTCTCGTGTTCTGTCTTGATTTCAACCCTTTCCTTGGCGTCTTCCTCGACTCATAACTTTGGGGAAACTAGTATAAAATTAAGCCAGCATTTATATATGTTCTTGACTTCAAGGCAATTTCCCCTCCGTCTCATTTGCTCAAGCCATGTATAGAGCCCGCCTCTGAATGATTTGTGCTCTTGAGTGTCGTCACCTCATTCGGAGAGATTACACCGGTCGAGTTGTGAAGATGGCTTGAGATTTATCTATTCTAGCACATTACGCATGCTCAGAGAATTTTGCACGATTCGGATTCATATTAAACCTAGTTAGCACCACGTCTCTCTTAATTTTATTTTTGGTCATAACATTACGCAAACCCTTTTGAAAGGTTCAAACCATGTTTCTTGAATTTGATTTTGGCGAAACCCTTTTGAGGACCAGCGTGGAAAACGTGGACGCTCAACGAGTTCAAGGCTCAGACGGTCAGTAAATATGATTCCCTTGGATCTTGAGCATGTTGAGCAAGAAGAAAAATCCAATCACCCCCAAAATCGACATGAACTCCAACCCAAAACTCATATCATTTTTTGCGCTATGATTTCATCGTTAAGGAGACGCGGTTGATTTGATAAAAAAAATTAAGACACCTTTCGAGAACATGTGAATGAATCTTTGTTTCAAATAAGGAACAATGAATATACAATGTTTGTCACGGTCTAAAGCCGAAATAGATATTCGATGAAATCTTCAGCATCGACATCGCGGTGCGCGAGTGATAGCAACCCGCCAACTTTTATTTATCGTTGAATCCGATGCCCAAATTCTCCGGCCTAACTTCTCCTTTGGCGAATTTTTCACCTTGCCAAGAAGATTTTCTGAGCTTGATTCTGTTCGTTAGGTTCAGTTTTTTTGGGTATAATGCATGGATAGCCTCATAATGGAATAGTGCTAAGCTGTTCCAACCACTCCTATTGCCAAGGCCTGGCTAATCATTGGAGATCTTGAGATTTTTCTAGAAAATTATAATAAGAAAACAGATCATTTTCTAGGGAAATTTTCTTTTTTCGTAGCCTGCTAAAGGTTAGGAAGTCCTTCAAAATTTTAGGGGAAGGGGGGCCAACTGGTTTAAGAAATGTTGAGACTGACAAGACAGGATGATTGAGAAATTTTATATTTTCACTCTTTCTGCTCAAGAGAATCAGGGATTACTGGTCAGCTATAGATGCTCCTTCCTATAATATTATTTCAGTAAGACTTGACAGAGACAAAAGATAAAACTACCCACTTGGGAGGAGGAAAATGCCACCCTACAGTTCCTCTGTTTGCCCACCAAACTTCTCCCTCGGGCTCTGTCATACACAACACATGTAAAAGCTCTAGCTCCCTCCTTGCCCTCTGTTTCCCGTCGTGCCACCTCGAAATTTGAATGAGATCGATGATCTCCAATGCATGAGTGCAGCAAGAGAGGTTTTCGGCTTCTGGGTATTGCGGTGACAAGACCTAGAAGAGCGACGACGGCGACAGCATGAAAGAGGTCGCAGGGACATGATCTCGAAGCTGAAGCTCGCTGGCTGCGGGGAGGGAGGAGGGTTCTGTCCCTTTGTACGTCCTTCTCGGCCGGTGCCCCTCTTTCTGGGATGAGAGCTAAAAGATTTGACCTTTACCTGGACATACTTCCTCTACCTCGTTTCTTGATTTCTCTCTCTATGCTGAAGCTCAATATGGTAACGGACATAGTGATCTCGGTGGTGCTGCTGCTCCTGGGGATCGCTGTGCTGGCGGTGATACATATGTGCATAGTGGGGAGGCTTTTTAGAGAAGGGTATCTAAATGGGGACTTGGTGCAAAGGGTCAATGCCCCGACCGTGACCATCTCGAGTGAGGATCTGGACAACCTGCCCTGCTTTGATTATGCGGGAGGGACAGGTGACAGGGGGACTAGTAATGGGCCCGGGGACTGCGCGGTTTGCTTGGAGAGCTTCAAGGTGGGTGAGAAATGCAGGTCCCTGCCCGATTGCAGCCACAGCTTCCATGCTCAGTGCATTGACTCTTGGCTCTTGAAGACACCCATCTGCCCAATCTGTCGAACTCACGTCGTTGTCCGTTCAAGGAGTTTCAAGAACTTGGTCGAGGAGACCAGGGTGCCCGGCGACATCGCGATTGAATTGACATAGAAAGCGAGAGAGCATCTCAGTATTAAGGCTGCAAATTGTTGGATCCTCAGTGATTCCTGGGTAGCCAGGTGCTCAAGCTCTGCTGCCTTACTCATCTGCTGTTATCATTGCTTCTTTTGCCTTTAGGCCTGATGGTTTCTTTCGAAGGCCGGTTTCTTTTTATTTGAAGAAATTTTAGGCGAACTAGAAATTTTGTCACTCATTCTCTGCAAAAAGAAAAGGTTACACAGTTATTCTTCTGAGTAAAAGGGCTATGAAAGGAAGGCAATGGTGTCAACTGTGAAGTTCTGCACCTGTTTTTGGTAACATAGTGACGGCGCCAATTCCCAGCGATACATGTAAACCCGCCTGGGCATGGTACGATAGGAAACAGAGAGGTTGTGTTCAGTTGTGCATATTGTCATCTAGGCTTCTTTTGTTTCCTTCTCCTCTTCTTCTTATATATATACACACGAGCCGTAGCTTGTTCTTGCACTTTCTTGGGAGACATTGTACTGTTCCATTCCATTGTTTCTTTAGCTTCGCGGCGTACCTTTCGTTTTCTCAACAGAAAAAGACAGGAAAAAAGGGTTTTTCCGAACACGACAGGCTCATGAGACTTGGTACAGAATGCTATTTTGAAAATGATCCATGAAGACGTCCAAACCCAAGGGAGCGGAAGGCCATAAAATAAGAAAGAACGGATTTTAAGGAGACGAGATAACAAAGTTCTAAAACAAACTATGATTGGATTACACATCTTTACTCCCAACCGAAGTCGAGGGCGATGGCCTTCGCGAGCCCCTGGTGGAACCACCTGCTCGCAACCCACTAAAGAGAGTAACAAATTGATGGCACAACCAGGACTGTAGCGCCACAGGCAAGCTCGGCAGCACGGTCCAACCAGCGAAGGTTATCCGAGGTACCTAAATATTCCTCGTTTGTAGTTGTACCCTAAGTCACTCTTACAAGGCAACAAAGTACAGTTGAGAAAACGAACGCCGTGCAAACTGAGTACCCAACACAATGCAGGGGACTAGGACGATTAACAAATCCCCAGGCATAGTTTCATGTCACATCCCAAGTGCCTCACCAGACAACCAATCAAAGCGATTTCATGATATATAACTGCATTATGATGTTATTCCCTATCCAGTGTTCGCAAAAATCTGAAAGGAAAGGAATCTACAAAGGCCAGCAGATATCTGCCCAATGAGAACATGCAACTCCATGTAGATGAGCAGATCTCCTCAATCTGCCATTTTCTTGCGCCGGCAGTTCACATCAATCACCACTTGATTGCGCACATGCACAAAAACAGACAAACAGATGATCAAAATCTATGCTCCCAATTGATTAATCACTACCTTGCGGGCCAAGCACTCAGACAGGGACAAATTATGAGGAGTCAGCAGCAGCAATTTTTTTATGAAAAAGCAGAACATCTCTCTAGTATTCTGACAAACTGGCCCATCACAGCTTTATAATTTCACGTCAATTTAGAAGCATGGAAAGTCGAAGATGGACAGATGCCACTAAAAATTATAGTGATATAGACCCGCTGTATTGGATCTGAACTCGTGCGCTTTCAATTGCTTCTCAAATCATCATCAAAAGACAGTATTGAGTTCTCTATCAGTACAATTGTCTATTCCAGTGAAGCACCACTTGCAGTCAAATCCTGTTCATAATTCCATTTCCTCAAACTCAGAAGTTCGCTGATATTCTAAAAGAAAGAAAAGGCCAGGAATCATCCATGAAGGTCTAGAAGGCAAAACATAATGAAACAAGCATAGTTCTCCAAATCTGTCTCAGTTCTTCTCAGCATTGTTTTCCAGCTCCCTCCTCAGCTGCAGCGAAAAATCATCATTGACATCATCATCATCCCAGTCATCTTCCCACTGCTGAGTCACATCCTTCCCTTCTTCTTTTTCCTCCCATTCTGTCAAATATTTTTGGGAACAAAACACAATTTAAGAATTGAATGGCAGTCATCAAGATCGCTAAAGAGGACGAGAAGAGAAGTCAAATCATACTCATCGACTGGAAGCCGCTAGCAATAAAAAAACAGAAAGACAATAAGCTATTTAAACATTAATTAAATGGTAAGCTAAAACCACCACAAGAATCAACAGTTAGAAAGAGGCAGAAGTAGACCATGAACACTCAGAGTAAGTAAGTTCCTAAAATATTTTAGTATCTTCCCTCCAAACAAGCACAAATGAATCTGGTCCAGCCCTACAACATCAAATAAAAGACACCTTGGCCTGCAATGCTGCATGAACAATCCACGGTGACACCTATTAAGCATTTGTATCTGGATGAAGAGACCACAATGACAAAAAATTGCCCCCGTCAGTTTTGTAACCCCAGTACTCTTGAATCCCAATAATATAATCGCCAGTCCTACTAGAGATAAAATCAGATTCTCAAAGCCAGCAATTTTATGCAATGCTCCGGCAGAATGTTCAAAATGTCTCCATGGCCTACAGCTTTCGACAACAGCATGCAAATAGAATACCGATTTTCTGACAAATTCTTCAATACTTGAAATGATCGATCAAGCAGATAGAAACGCGATAGTTCTCAACGACTGATGCATAACCCAATACGAACAGACAATCGAAAGGAGTACACATCAAAGGGGTTCGACATCCTACAACAACAGCTAGCCATTTCATCAATGAAATCCTCACCCCGCATCCTTCGGAAGCTAGCCATCTGCGCTAAACCTACAAAGTTACCTCCTTGCGGCCATTCTCTACAGCCGAATTGCGAAAGAACTAAAACCTCCCTCAAACCGACTCCAAACAAGCAGCGCTACTACATCAACATCAGGTTCAACAATCATGGGTCGTGTCTAGGTTCGACAGAACGCAACGAGGGTTTCGCCCAAGAAAAGCAGTTACCTTCGTTGATTTCGAACTCCTCGAACTCGTCGTCGTCCTCGAACAGGTCCATCTTCGCCTCCTCCGTCGCGGGTTTCGTCTCGGTCGCCATGTCAGCTCGGATCAGAACTCAAAAACAGAACCTGCGAAATCGACGGGAATCGAATTGGCGACTTCAAGCGTGTGCAATTAGGTCAAGAAAAAACAAAAACCCTACAATCGGAATCCTCGAAAAGAAGAACGCAGATTCAGAGCGAAACCAAGAGGCACCGACCGACACGACAACCGATGATCGAAAGACGATGAATCGACAAGAGAGAGGAGATTGCCCAGGCTTACCTCCTTGAATTGATGCTCAAGCAAACTCAAACAGCAGAGATAGAAAGAGAGAGAGAGAGAGAGAGAGAGAAGGGAGGCGGAGGGAGAGAAAGAGGTCTTTCTAGAGTATAGGAGGCCCATTGGGCTTCATGGCGAATGGCTGGGCTGCATGGACAGCAACTTGGCCCAATAAGAGAGATGAGGCTTAGCCCTCAAGCAAATCAGAAGCAGAAATTTGCAAAAGACTGAAACTGTGGGGGCAAAAGGAGGGAAAATTTTAAATCCCAGGTAGAATTCAGCCTCAATTAAGACAATGATAAGAAATAAAAGATCCATAAAAGACAACTCACATCGTATTTTTGTAGAATCTCAATTCATGTCAACTTTGTTTGTTTATATACTTTCGATATTTCGTGAATCATGCATTGATTATGCAGATTTGTGTTCAATTATTTAAAATAATTCCTACTCAGTATGCAATCTTGAATCTATTATTAAAAGTTGTATACTTTGGATTGGGGGCATTTTCAACCTGATTCTCCTGTTGTATGACTTTTATTCAACACCATCTCCAAATACAATCACAAAGGCTACAACAAATTGGGGCATTTTCAACCTTATTCTATAAGCAAAGATGGAGGCTGGCTCCTGCAAAAACTGAGCCAGTGTCCTTTTCATCTTGCACTCTCAACACACTAAAAATCATATCTATTTACATGGCCTTCTCTAGGTCGCCGCCGGTCAGGGAAGGTGGGAGCGCGCGACCAAATCACGAGAGACGAAATCTGTTCCGCTCGTTGGAGTTGAGCAAGATCTTGAGGAGCGACCGCGCCTTCTTGCTCGCGTGGGAGGTCCCGTCGGTGAGGAGCGAATAGAGGGAAGCCGTGAGTGAAGGGTCCCTAGCCAGCACTTCGATCACGTCCCTCCCTCCGTGGCGGCAAAGGGACAGCAGGATCGAGGCGCTGTATTCCTTCCCGGCTTTGGAAGCCGAGGACCGCAAGAACCCGGTGATCAGAGGCAAGACCGGAGTCTGCAGGATCGCCGCGGTCCCATCGGCATTGTCAGCTAGAGACGCGAGGACTGCCAATGAGTCGACTATGAGTTCATCTTTTTCCGAGGAAGCGAGAAGGTTCGCCAGCAGTGGAACAGTTCCTGCTGCTATGACTCTACACTGGTTCCCGTGATAGAGGAGCAGCCCGAAGATCGCGACCACCGCGTTCTGTTTCCCGCAAGGCTTTCCGATTCTGATGAGGTCCACGAGAGCCGGGATCGCGTCCGGCGTTTCCCCGATCAATTTCCGGTACCCCTTCACGGAAGAAAGATAAAACATCGTCGCGGCCGCAATTTGCCTAGCTTCGAGGCTCGACCCTTTCCTTAGAACCGACAGGATCGGGCTCAGTCCGCCGCAATCGACTATTACCCTTTTGCCGCTGGTGTGCTTCGAGAGCTTCAATAGAGCCGCGGTCGCATTCTCCTGAGTAGCCGTGTCGCGCGAAGACAAGAGGCTTAGCAGCGGCATCACAGTGCCGGCTTCAATCAGGCACGTCCTGTTGAAGATATTCGACTTCGCGAGCAGCCGGATTTCGTAAGCAGCCTTGTTCTTCTGCTCGGCAGTCCCGAAAACCAGCCTCCTCGCGAGAAACCTCGAGAGCTTCTTCATCGCCTCAGCCACCACAGCGCTTCCCGGAACGATAGTCCTCGCGATGTCGCTACTTCTCCTTCCTGAATTGGCGAGCGAGATCCCATTATCGGCGCAGAACTGTTTTATAAGCTTCCTGAGAGTCGAATTCGGCACGAGCTCGGTGCTCGTGAGCCGTTCCCCTGTCTTCGGGCAGGTGACGTTCCCGGCCTTGAGCCATCTTTCGATCGAGGACCGATCGTAGGTCTGTCCCGTGGACACCGTCACGGGGTCGGTCATCAGCTCGAGCGAGATCGGGCACCGGAAGTCCTCCGGGTTCAAGGAACTGAGAGTCTCCGAGCTCTGCGCCGCATCCGTTTGGTGGGCGCTCCCGTGGTCCAGGACTTCAAACAGGACTACCCTGCAATAGCTCATGAATGCCACCAAGCTGCTCAGCAATGGCGCTTCTCTCTCGTTTCCGTCCGAGCACCCGGAATCGATCTCGCTCTCCAGGAATTTGATCTCCTTGTTGCAGTCGCTCCAGCTCCTGATGTCGAGATACTCGAGAACCCGCCCGATCACGCCCCGGTCCGGCTCGATCCCTCGCTCGAAGTAATCGAGCATCGACCGGACCTGCCTCATCGCGTACTCGTCCCGGCTGTCTAGCTCGAAGCTCGCCCGCCGCGCCTGCTTGGCCACCAGCTCGACCAACTCCTTCACCTCCCCGCCGGCGTCGATCGAGTCCAGGGGCAGCACGTCCAGCGCCGTGCCGATGGCCCGGACCAGCACCCGGAACTGCGACGCCACGAACCAGGACCGCATCAGGACCCAAACCCGCGCGCCCTCGCGCGAGCAGTCCTCGAGCAGGAACCTGATCTTCTGGAACGTGGTGTGGAGCTCGGAGAAGCAGAGCAGGACCGCCGCCGCCGCCGCGGCCGACCCGCCGGCGAGCACCGGCCCGCCGCCGCCGCCGCCGCGGACGTCCTCGAAGAACTCGAGGAGGACGCGGACCTGCCGGACGGCCTCCCGCGCGTTGCGGCGCTGCGTGGCGAAGGGCCGCGACTGGAAGCCGCAGATGGCGCGGGAGAGGGCGGCGAGGGAGTCGAGGAGGACCGCCGGCTCGACGGTGTCGCAGGGGCGGACGGCCGGGAGCGACAGGAACCGGCGGTCGGGCTTCTGGATCATCGGAACGGCGAGAATTTTGACGGATACCTTGGCTGCCGGAGATTTCTCTTCCCGGGGGGGGGGGAGCTCGAAGTTCCGAACTTTGAAAGATAACAGAAAGAGAGTTTCGGTTATAAGAACAAGAAATAGCGGACCTCGACGGACACGTGGCGCGAGGATGCGGACCCTCGTACGTGGATTTGGCGCGAAAGAGCCCGGGACACGTGTGTGGGACACGTGTCGGTCTGGGCTTGGGTGGGTGCCGTTTCTCCGATCCTGCTGAATTATTATTTTTTTTTTCTTCGGGAGATGATTACGATGCGAATTTCCTTTTTTTTTTTTTTTTTTTTTTTATTTTCCCGCGTGGTGCGATGAGGGACGGTCCTGTCCGAAAGCCGGATCTTTCGGGGTGGGCCCCACCCAGACCGACCTCGGACACGTGGACGAATGGGGCAGCGACATGTTCCCCAAGTCAAGGGGATGTCAGTCCGCATTGAAGGCGAAGTAAAATGCAGCTGTCGATTTTCTTATTTGTTTTCTTCTATTTTTTTAAGAAGGATCAGGTGATTTTTTCGGAATTTTTAAGGAACACAAGCGCGTGCTTACAATTCACTTAATAATATTGTTAACAATAATAACGATGATTGTGTGATTAATTTAGCTGAGCTTCATTTTCCGACAGGCTGGGTAAACGGAGATTGAGAGAGCAAAATCAGGGTTGGCCGACATGAATAAAGATTGAAAATTGAAAATGTACGAGTTTTTTCTCGAATATAGATAAAATATAGATCGCTAAAATTTCACGGATGTTCTCGATGGAGACGCGAACTATGAAGTAGTAGCGAAGAGAATCCTAGGTAAATGACGCGCTCTAATTTGTGGTAATGAGGTTGGTGGAAGACTAATGGAGACAACTCGAAGAGTACCTGAACCTGGGGTGAAAGAGAGTGATGTGAGAAATTGAATAATGACAAGATATGTGATCATGGACAGAGCAAATTTCACTCGAGAGACGTGTTTGGAAGAGAGAGGGAAACGTAGATCACTAAGGATTCCAGCATTTGGTGTATTGGCTAATCGATATTTGTTTATGCTGGACAAAACAAAACAAAAAAAAGAAAGCTCACTTGGGTTTGATGTTAGTGATAGTGAAGTTTAGCAACTCTTAGATTACCTACGTTTGACTATAAACTATACAATTAAGGAAAAATATTTCCACAAAAATCATTTTTTCCTTACTGAAAAAGGATGTTGTTCTCCCTGAATCTAAGTTTGTTCTTTGCGATCTATAGAAAATATTCTACGTTGTCCAATGCCAAGAAGTCAAAAAATAATTTATCAAAAATAATTTCCCTTCAGATAAATAAACCCTTTGTGTCCTTCATTTTTCTTGTTTTGGAATGATGAATCTTGACTCATGACAAAGGGCAACATGCTCGCCAATTCCGTTGATGTAATCTATATGTTTGGAGATAGATATACGCCGAGAAAATCTTCGCTAAACATGCTACGATATTGCTTGAGTCCATCCAATTTTGGTCTTTATTTTGATGAAACAGTTGCTTTGTACCTTATCAAAGTTTTAATTAGCAAAGCGGCATTGAAGATGTTCCGGTTAAGATGTGAATGCTCAACCGCACGGCATCAGTACGAATCTTGGTTTTTCAGACAGTTTTCAACTCAAATGTCATTTAATGATGCGGTCGTGCCTCGTGAGTAGACAAGTCATCTTTGGTCGCATCCTAAGCCGCAGTTGCCAAATCTTGATCACCACATAACAAAGAATTGTTAATTAACTGGCAAAACCCAAGCCGCACATTTAGATAATTGAAATTTAGCTGAGCTTCATTTCCTGACAGGACAAAAGAGGGGGTTGGCCGACGTGAATAATGATTGAAATATGAAAATGTATGGCTTTTTCATTCATATTTAGATAATTGAAATTTCACGGATGTTGCCAAAATTCTAAGAGAAAGTGAAAAGTCTTTTCTCTCTCCTCTCTCCTTTCTTTCCGTCGAGCTAATCTTACCCTCCCCTCCCCTCCCTCTTTTGTTGATTTTGTTTCTTCTTTTCTTACTTTTTCTTCCCTCTAGATTTAGATTTGAGAACTCTCTTCTCCCGATCTACTTGTCAATTTGACAGTTTGAACTCCCCCGATCTAGTTCTAAATTTAAGTGCCGTCCTCTCCCGATTTAAATCTAGGAGTTTAATAAATATGGACTTGGGTATTCAATACCTCCCTGCTCTATTTGCGTATAGATTCTTTGCCTCTAATTTCAATAATGATTGTAAAAGTTTTGTCATCTCTTTGAATTATAAAGATTTACTCCTCCATATATTAGATTTGTATTTACTGAACCTATTTTGGTTATCTCCATGCAACAGAGCAGACCGACTCCTGGATTGGCCCGAAGCCTGATCCAGGCCGACTCTCAATTATAAAGATAAGAAGTCATGATGTCCTCTTTTTATTGGTCATAGAATAACCATAATTATTTGACTCATAGCCAAAGGTATGATACGTCAAAATGTTTACAAGCCCTTTCTTTACAGGCCCTCTAATCTTTTTACATCACACTACAAGTTTCCACAAAAGACAAGTGGAATTCCCACCTCCTCTAACATGATATAGATGAAGCTGAACCTAAGCGTGTATTGCCAACAGGCAATGTCATAATTATTGGAAAAGAATTTTCCAACATATGCTCATCATTAAAAAAGACACAAGATCTAATGATCGGCCACTGATTTTACTTGACAAATCCATTCTTATGGAATGAGTGTGTACTTAACTTTATTGGTGCTTCATTGATCCTCCCTATTTTCTAGGTTTGGCTTTACTTTTCAATGTTCTTACTCTATTTCAATTTGCTTTGTCATGAAAATTATATACTTCCATATCCTCATGAGCAATGAATAGAATTTTCTTTCAAACAAAAAAAAAAATCACAGATGCTCGTGATGGAGATGTGAACTATTAATTGGTCAAAGATGGTCCTAGGTAGATGACGCGCTCTAACTTCTGGTAATGAGGTTGGTGGAAACCAATGAAGACAATTCGAAGAGTGCCTAAACCTCGTGTGAACAACAAGAGTGATTGAGAATTGAATAATGACAACAAATCATTTACGTGATTTTAATATCTTATTTGGATCATGGACAGAGCAAATTCGACTAGAGACGTGTAAGGACGGGAGAAGGAAACGTAGATCACAACGAATTCCAGCATTTGGTGTATTGTCTAATCGATATTTGTTTATGCTGGACAAAACAAAATGAGCAAGCTTCCTTGAGTTTGATGTCATAGATAGTGAAGTTAAGCAACTTTCAAAATGCATAAATCTCGTAGCTTTCATTTGTCCAATAGTTTAAGGAAAGTGGTTTGTTTTTTTGTTCAAAGATGAAGCTATTTTCTCATATCTAAATCTGTTGTTTTCAATCTAATATCGAATAATTGGAAAACAATTTCCCTGTAAACAAAATAACTCTTGTAGTCCCTTCCATTTTTCTCATTTTTGGTCTAATGAATCTCGACTTATGACAAAAGAGAACAACACATGTACCGGTTCCATCAATGCGATCTACATGTACGGGCAAACATACACCGAGAAAATCTTTACTAAAGTTTCACTCGGAATGGCTTCCGTTCCCATCCGAGATTTCGCCATCGGGAGTCTTTATGTTGATGAAACAGATACTCTATAGCTTTCCAGAGTTTGAATAGCAACGGCACTGAAGATGTTCCGATTAAGATGTGAACGCTCAACCGCGTGGCATCAATGCGAATCTGGATTTTCCAGCGGTTTTAAGCTCAGATGTCATTTGAGGATGCGGTCGTGCCTCGTGAGTAGACAAGACAAGTCATCCTTTGGTCGTGTCCTAATCCACAGTGGCCAAGTCTTGATCACCACATAACAAAGAATTATTAGTTAACTGACAAAACCCAACCGCAGCCACAAGCTCTTTCCCTCTCTCTCCGGTTCAAGAAACTGCTGCAAGATTTCCTCCCCCCTTGGCTCGACAGGGACTGATGTGAAAAGGGACGGGCCATGACGTGTGCCAATCACGGACTGATGAGTGTCACGCGGTATTCCCCCTCTCGTGCATAAGTTTTTTATGGTTCAGGTTCAGCTCGGGCGCGAAGCAAGGATTTTTTAATATGTAAATAAGCTGGTCAATCTTTGCATGCTAATCAATGGCGAAAAGGACAGGTTTTGTCGTCGACCCACCTAATGAAACGGGGTCGGTCGAGAGATGAGTGCTGTCGCTGGTCGATTCGAGCAGGCTTTGGCATCTGATTTTGTGGGCAAATTAATGGCGGGTACACGCGGCTTTGGGCTTTGGGCTTTTTCGCTGAGTTGGGTTTGAGCATTGTGTTGATGTCTTTTTGCGCCAGGACCGGACCGGCAGGTTCGGTCGGTAAGGAACGAGCGCATTCGGTCCGACCGGTTGAACCTCAACGCCGTATTGGTCCAAAAAAGGTCGAAGGTTCGATGTCCAGACTGGGTTCTGAGGACACATATGGAAGTCGAAAATGATGGAAAGAGATGAACTGATTGGATAAGAAATAAGCTAGGCGTGAGCATGACCAGAATTAGACCAGTCCAGCACCTAACTTAGGTGTTAGTTCTCAACTTTTAGGACTGATGATCAGCCCTGTTGAACTTGAGACCAAGCACCAAACCAACTCTATGAATTTGATCTGGTTCTAGGGTTAATCCGGGACTAATTGGTTATTTTTTTATTTTATTTTTTATATTTCTTGAAAAGACAAACATACTATTGAAAATTACATATCACCATCAATGTGATACTAAGTAACCAAATTATGAATATCAATACATATTAAATATAAATATAAGATAAGGTAACAAAAAAGTTTCACATTTGGTATAAGCAACAAACCATAAAAATGAACAAATAAGGCAAGCTGTAAGAGGCTAGAGGCGAGTGGACAAAGGCAAGCGATAAGGTGAGCGAGTGAGGAGGGTTCCAATTTATTTTTTTTCCTCGAATTAAGGCTGTATTTCTTTTTACTTACTAATTCACATGACAAATTGAATTACGAAGAAAACAGAAGAGAAAGTGCTAAGATTTAAAGTAGACAAAGACATATAATATATCATATACATAGGGTTGGTCCAGGGACCAATCCAAAACTTCCAAGAACGAGGGCCAATCCACACGGTGTAGGGTCTAGGGATCCCAGAACAAGGATCGAGGACCAAAGACCGACCTAGTCTCCCTAAGAACCAGATCAGGACCGACCAAGTTGCCAATCCAAGGTTGACCCTAAACCGATGCTCGCTCGTAGAATTAGCTATATATGGGCTTAGAAAGTCTTCAGAATATACTTCTTTCATCACTGAGAAAGAGAGAACATCTACCTCAAAGACAGTTACCACACTGCATGCGCAATCTAGAGTCTCACTTGGTGTTGCTGTCTTTCGTTTCAACAGTTTGTTTGCTGAGTTTTTACAGCCACGCTGGATTAGTCAAGGGCGTAACAATGGCTTTGACTTGCAGATAGTTATTGAGGCTGTAGATCCCCTTCTCCCGTCCTATCCCGCTCATCTTGTAACCACCGAACGGAATCGCTGCATCGAAGACGTCGAAGCAGTTGATCCACACGGTCCCGACCCTCAACGCCCGTGATAGCGCATTCGCTACGTCTATGCTCTTAGTGAAAACGCCTGCAGCTAGACCATAACGTGTGGTGTTGGCCCTTCGGACGACTTCGTCAAGGTCCCTGCTCAAGAGAATATAAGTAGTTACTCAGTACCAAACGGAAATCGAAGCTGAGAAAAAAGATGGAGAAATACAGGGAAGGTGTTTTATAAATGAAATATCAGCCCACAGATTTAGAAAAACCCTCATTGAAGCCTAAAATAATTGTTGAATAATGACATCAAAGCAATTTTTAGTATTTACTCAACATAAAGGAACAAGCCCTGGAATATGTATATAGAAAGCTCCACTCACTTGAATTTCAATATCGATTGCACAGGGCCGAAGATCTCATCCTTTGCTATCAGCATATCATCCTGAATGACAAAAGTTTCACACAGGGTCACCAGTTAGATAACACTTTACCTCGATGCACAAGTGAACCAGCAACTAAACGACCGAGCAATACCTGGACATTCGAGAAAACTGTCGGCTGAACAAAGAAACCTTTGGAGCCTAATCTATCGCCTCCACATTCAAGAGTCGCGTTGCTATCTATTCCAGCTCTTATGTATCTAAGCACCTTCTGGAATTGCTCCACATCAATCTAGGAGATATGATATCACAAGGTCATGACAGCATCAATCGAAAGCTCTAAGTATAAACTTTGACGTAATTATGACAGATTATATCGAAAGAGCAAAGCTGCAGCAAGCTCTCATGTCATTTACTAATTGAGAGATTTGAAAAGGTTCATACCTGAGGACCTTGTTCGATACCCTTCTTGAAAGGATCTCCAACACTACGTTTCAGTGCCCGAGCTTTTGCCTTCTCTACGAACTCGTCATACACTCGTTCATGTACGTATGTACGAGACCCAGCACAGCAGCATTGCCCCTGTTTAGACATCCCTTCATTCATTCATCTGTGGCAACTTCATTTTCATCCCATAAAAATGTCACGATACTAAGATCAGACGGACCTGATTAAAGAAAAGAGCAAAGTGTGCAAGCTCCACGGCTTTATCAACATCAGCATCCTCACAGACTATGAAAGGCGATTTGCCTCCTAGTTCCAATGTCACAGGCTTCAGATTGCTCCTTGCAGCCAATTCCAGGACAATCTTGCCAGTTTCGGTTGATCCAGTGAAGGCAATCTGCACGGCAGAACACAAGTTTTTTGGCCTTAGAATGCACATATGCCCAAGTTCAGAGTGTTCATTTTAATTTGTCAAAATTATGAAATGATGCTAGCCAGATGATGTGCCATCATGAAGCCTAGACGAGCTGACATTCTTGGATGAGAATCTTTTCAACCCACGTGGCTGCTATATATTCATACCAGTCCATCTAATGCCAATTCACCATGGATTTAGCATTTCAACTTTATGAAGCAAGTAGACATAGGATCTCAGAAAGAACTCACGACATTAGTATATCCATTAGGGGACAGAGGCGCTTTGTCTAAAAGCCATCATGAAAGAATAGGCCGTCTTTCTTATCTAGAACCCTTTGATCGCTTCCATCTAAAGTATGATGCTTACATTTGTGGACTGGGCAGTTGGCGAATATTCATGGGGACTAGTAGAGAAGAAGGTTCGGATGCCCATGATATCCAATAAAGAGTAGGATGCTTCGCATTAAATCAGAATACTACAAAAAGGATTATTTTTATGCCATCATTTGAAAGAGGATTTTTTTTTTTTTTTTCCATTCTTCCTTTTTCCTGTGTTGCACAAGAATCCTGAAACATCTTGTAGAAAACAACTTGCGTGTTAGAGATTATTGAGAGCTCCAGCATCACATGCACATTGCAGCATATCCATTCCTCATATTTTTTACAAATTATAACACCTGAATTCATTGTACTAAGTACTCGTAAAATTGGCTTATTAGTTGAATTATCTCCATTCAGATTACCAAGCAATCCCAGATAGTAATTTCAGCTGATTGATCTTATATACCTTGTCCACATCCATATGGCTTGCAAGAGCCGCACCAGCTGTAGGACCATAGCCAGAAACAACATTTAGAACACCAGGAGGAAGGCCAGCCTGCCACAAACACAATCAATTCAGTAAAGTACGAATGAATCTTGGCAAAACAGAGAACTCTTGCGTGAGTAAGAACTCCTTGTATAACTTGAAAGGTAATTAGCAGCCTGTTTGTCTGGCTTTCTGCACAAGTTACATCCTTGCTTTTCATAGTTAAGATATGCTGATTATTTTTCCACCTATACTATAAGTATTGGGCATTTTCATTTGCCAATTGGACCAGGAAACACTAGGTACCCATCTTGACCTGCATACACACTCAGTGCTTTCAAATTTGGACTACAAAGACACTGCACCAATAAACCAAATTGGCTGAGAAATACTCATTTGCCGAGGATTCCTCTAGCATCTAAATGCAGACTGAGTCTGGACAAATATCAAAAGTGTCTCGAGATACCAGCTGTCAATTAAATTTTTCTGTCTACTCTGATAAAGAGTGGTGATGGCCATGCAGACCTCACAGACTAATGAGTTGTAAACAGAAAAAAGTTCCAATCAAAATGTATATGAAAGAATATCAAAATAGGCTCCGTCCGAGTCTGGACAAATTATGCTCGTGTCTTGAGAGAGAGAGAGAGAGAGAGACCTCCTGGAAGAGTTTTGCAGCATACAGTGCTGTCAAAGGTGTTTGTTCTGCTGTCTTTAGGACAATTGTGTTACCACATGCCAATGCAGGTCCGACTTTCCAAGCGAACATAATGAGAGGAAAGTTCCACGGAATGATCTGCCCCGCAACACCAATTGGTTCATGCAATGTTTGCAAATGGTAATTTCCATCGGCCGGGACTGTCAGCCCATGGATTTTATCAGCCCAACCTACAATATGAGAAGAAGAATCAGAAACACTGACAAGACAGGTTAGTCAAATGGCAATGACGTAGAAAGAATGCATCATTCCTTACCAGCATAATACCGAAACAGACGTGCCAGCATTGGCAATTCAGATTTGGCAGCCTGCTCATAAGGCTTTCCACAATTCCATGTCTCCAGAGCTGCAAGCTCATCATTATGCTTTTCAACCAAATCGGCAAAGCGCAGCAGTATCCTCGATCTTTCCTGGAGGGCGAGCACAAGCACATCATCAAAACATGGACACATTCATGGTATCACTGACTTATGTAATAGAAGGAAAATCACGGCAGTAATTTTTCAATCTCACATAAGCAGTCATCTTTGGCCACGGTCCTTCATCGAATGCCTTGCGAGCAGCCGCCACAGCACGGTCAATATCTTTGGCATCACCCTCAGCGACATGAGCAAGGACATCCCCAGTACGAGGATCATACGTTGGGAAAGTTCTTCCTGAGATAGAATCGATTTTCAAACCTATTTCAAAACGGTTACATGCAAGAATCCTATCTACGAACAACAAACCAAGCAATTAAAGCTATCGCCATTAATTTCCAATTAATGTCGCTCACCTGAGGCCGCATCCACAAAGTGCCCATTAATCAGATGCTGTGTGTAACTTATTTGGACGGGCGGCGAAATCAGCTCTTCGACTGCGGCTGCGGTGCTGTACCTGCTGATGCTACTTCCCACGCCATGGTTCCTTCCTGAACACACGAAAGTACGAACAAGCAAGCAGAACTTATCCCATAATGAACCCGGAGAAGAAGAAAAAAACAAATATGGTGAAAAATTTAAGGGGAGAGAACTGAAGCTAATTGCATTTACGTAATAATTTGATAAAGAGCAGACAAAAGGCTAGTACTGCCGAAAAGAAATGAATGGCGGGCTGTACATGAACTCCTTCAGACAAAGTACAATCACCATGTTTAAAATTCTCAGTTAATATCAAATCCTTATCAGAACCCATCTCTAGGAGCCGAAATCCCACAAATCTCCAGGCCGATTTGGGTCTGCGGAACCACTTACTACAGTTCTTTCTTCCATCTTATTTAGTCCCCAATTCAAGAAATAACATCAAGAATCACGAAGCCAAGAGTGTTAGCATCAGACTCGACGTTCGTCATCAACCCTGCGCCATGCAGGGGGAGAGAAAGAAAGAACCAGACGGCCATCGGTTCAAGAACTAAATTCCTACTGAACCCTTTTCTTTGAAGGGCTTCCTAAACTCAGCAATGAAAAGGTAGTCACCTGAAGACAGGAGCCGCGAAGCAGAGAGCGAACGAGTCAGCAAGGACGACAATCTGCGAGCAGCCATAGCTCACACACTCCCCACAAAACAGAGCAAGAGGGCAGGTTCCCTTATGCGGACACAGAAAGAAGATGGGAGGTAGGCTTTTTTCCTTTATGACAGAGAGCAAGAGCACCTACCACACACACGCTCTTATCTCATCTCGAGAGTACCTTTTTCGCCCCGGCGACTGGGAATGCACTCGTCATCTGAACTCTACATGAAAGTCCAAGAGAAAAAAAGGGGAAAAAACTAAAGAAAAAGATAAAGAAATTCCCTGTCTGAGACAAGAAACTTAGACAGTGAAGAGATTTTGACAGTAGCTCTCTTTCTCTCTCTCTTGTGGCTCCGCAAGGTGGCGAAGGAGATAGAGACGGGGACAGACAGAGACTACCGTTTTTTCCCGCACGAAAGCTCTGACTTCTGAGATGGACTTTCAAATACCCGTAAACTCGTTTAGGTAATAAAATAAAGAGAAATTATTTTTAAGTAAAATTTATTTTCGAAAGCAGAATAATCATCGAACGCACCTCAAATCATGTCAATTGCTGAATGAATAACGAAGAACATTGAGCGAGATTATCCACAATTCAAATCTACCCAACACTTCCAATCCTTCTGGAAAATCAGACACGACTGAAACGGAACGACAGGTGAACTTTCGCGGGGACGGTACGGAGGTAATGAGCAAAATGGCTGCTTGTGCGACAGCTGGTCTGGTCTCTTTCCCATACAAGAAGTCTACACCCGTTCTCAAAGAGCGGTTGACCAAGTTAAGTTTGTGCTAAATTTGTCATGGCACTGGCCCCATGTACAGAAAAGATTCGTTCGTAGCTCGTTCATACCCCCATCATCCATTATTGGAGCCAGGTTCGTCCGGAAAAAATAAAATCAAATTGGAGAAAATAAAATCTTCTCCCAAAAAAGATGAGAATAAAGTAGAAGAAATTTTTTTTTTAAAAATTACAATTTTGCTCTACTTCTATTCTAATACTTACTGTTAAATTTTCACCTGCTTCCTACGTTACTTCCTACGTGAGAATCGAAATCCATAACTGAAGCTAAATCATTCACATTCTAATCTTTGAAACCCACATTTCCCTTCCACGTGGGAAGGATGAACTCCAGTGGTTGAAGAAAGCAAACTTGAAGAGCATGAAATCGGGTTAAGGAAGATGCTAGAATGAAGTATTGTCCCACCTTTTGCTTTCGAGTTCTTGTGGCTATAAATTGTGATAAAGCCCTTTTGAGGAGAAGCCCGACCACACTAAGCAGGAGCCATCACCATCTTTTAGGGAATCGAAACGGGGAGGGGTCCATTTGAGGATGCGAAATTGGGAAAGAGACCTTCACGGTTTTAATTGCTGCTTAGATTGTGCAATTTGCTCGTTAAGAGGGAGGCATTGCATTGTGGACAAAGTACATATTAAATTCGAATATCAGTATCAACATGAGTATTTTAACAAATAATATATCTCCAAAAGTTAATTGTACGATTAAATACTCGCCCATTTAGACATTATGAAAAATCGACCTCCTCAAAATCGTGAGAAAACTATTGATTTGTATGACAAAAGAACATATGATTATTGAGTCTAAACCTTTGGAGGCCGTGCCTACCACCACCATACAAATAGAGTTTTACTCGTGCACATCGACAAGTTGGTTTTAAAAATATATCAAAGGGATTAATTTAATACGATTCGAATACCCCTTGTAGGAGAAGAGCAAGAAACATCATTTTTTTATTTATTTTTTTGGTAGAAAGAAAAGAGCATATCTAAATGGTGGAAATAAGGGAATTGGATCATTCCTCCATGTTGGGAATGACTGATCCCCGAAAACCGGATTCGATACCGAATCGAACCCCTAAATCAATGCGGAAAGACGAAGCCCGGGAAAACACGCATCACCGATCGTAAAGACACCACGGATTCGAGCGTACGCTGTTAGCCACAGATTAAACACCAAATGCTGAAAAAGAGGAAGAAATTCTGGCCCCGTTCGATCTAATGACGCCTTGAAGGGAAGGAAAGCGCGCCGTATGCTTACTGCCTTTTCTTTTTGGGAGAGAGAGAGCGTGAGAAGAGAAAAGACGTACGTTATATTCCAAAACATTGTTTCTCTCTCTCTCTCTCTCATCCCTTTTATACATTCCCCCTCCACGGGCCCTATTCCCGTGAGCCGGGCCCTTTTGGGCCCAACTTGAGCGGATGGGCCTTAAGCCCATCTCATAAATCCATCATCTCCCACTCGCACATGATGGTGCAAAACCAACATGGGCGACAAGCCCCCTACTCAGCCTATATCGAGAAAAATCCATCATAGACTCTCACTTAACATGGTGGGCCGAACATAATCCTCTTTTCCTCTCTTCAACATTCATACCGGTGAATAATCCGTGCGACAAAGCATACTTTGAGAGCTCGTTGCCATACATCTGTTAGGAATATATAGCAGCTCATAATGGGCATCATATCCTGAGTAGATTTAGTATGCAGTACCCTAGATCGATCGATCACATTTATATCTTTCTTGATCTCTTTTAAACAATGATATATTTATTGTATTCATAATTATGATTATCACAAAGACAGTCATAATTGGTTAACCGGTGAATACAAAACTACAATGTGATTCTCCAAAATCGATCTTCCTCTTTCCTTCAAACTCTCAATTTCAGTCCAGCTTGCTTTTCTAGAAATGCCCCATTAGATCGAATCATCTCATGACCATTGGCAACACACTAAGATAGCAAACACTAAATAGAAATCTTGAGAATAAGTAAGAGTCCTGAGGGGACTTCAAAATTGAGGAACTCTTTTCCTCAAGAGTCTCACACGTCATAAAAGTTGAGATCAAACTTTTTTGCCACTCTTATTGGTCGTCTCATGCATACGTAGTATGAAATACATATTACGGTATTAACTCCTTTCCCATGGAGCATATGTCTACACCTTTCAATACCGTACATATGATAGTTCAAACATACCCAATGTCTAACTTGAGTTCACATATCTACTCATTCATAAAATTCATCGAACTCACACATCGGCATCTTAGGACGGATAAAGTAAAATATGTGGGGTATTTCACTTTCGGACATAGTAAGTATTATATCATCATCTTAACACCTAGTTAAGGCGACATACGTGTTTTAAGCTTGAGCTCTCGATTATCACCTAGATAATAAGCTTAAAAACAGTCTCATCTCTATTTATCACACAGTAAACAGAGGTGATTACCCGCGTGAGTGGGCTAATTTTATATTTGTTCGACATACTTCTCAACTTAAAGTAATGCACTAAGCATTAAGATGCATAAAGATTAAACAAAGATTCATAGGCATTAATGATGAAAAACACAAATTCATCAAATTGTGAACATTTAGGGAAATTACAATATTCAGTACATCAGTCTCTACGCAATCCTAGAGATTTCATATGGACACAAAACACATCTCTAGGTATTGGCTTTGTCATAGGATCTGCTAATATTCCATGCGTAGTATGTACTCTAAGTTCACATTTTTTTTCGTGCAACCATATTCTTGACAAGATTATACTTGGTATCTATATGTTCGGTCTTGCCATGATATTTTGGATCTTTGGTGTACATTTTTGCTGCTTGGCTACCATAGTTAACCAATAATAAATCTACAGCACTTCTAATAACACCTAAATGATCCAAAAATCTCTTAAGCCAAACATCTTCTTAAATTGCTGCTGATAATACCACGAACTCAACTTACATCGTGGATAAGGCTATACACTTTTATTTCTTACTGCTCCAACATATGGTGCTATTATTCGGTAAGAAAACAAATCCAGAGGTAGATTTTCTTTCATTTAAATCTTCTCTCCAATCAGCATCATAATAGCCTTTGAGTTGCAGATCCTTTTTCTTAATAACTCAGCGTATAATCAGCAGTCCCCTTTAGATACATCAGTATTCTCTTAACGGCTTTCCAATGTGCTGGACCTGGATTGGATTGGTATCTACTCACCATTCCAACTGTAAAACATATGCCAAGTCTTGTACACATCATAGCGTACATCAAGCTCCCAACAGCACTAGCATAAGGAATATGTTTCATTTGTTCCTTCTCTTGTGGAGTCCTTAGACACAGACTATGATTCAATCCTTCACCTTTTTTGCAATAGGAGTGTCTATGGGTTTACAGTCTTACATACGAAATCGTTCAAGAACCTTATTTATATAGGTTTCTTGCGAAAAAGACAACGATCTCTTCAAAACGATCTCTTGAAGTCTTAACTCCAAGAATGTATGCAGCCTCACCCATATCCTTCATCTCAAAGTTAGAAGACAACTATCTCTTGACAGTATTAACCAACTCCATATTACTTCCGGCAATTAGTATATCATTAACATATAATGATATGATCACAAATTGATCATTGAATCTATTGATATATACACAATGATCCTCGTCAATCATTGTAAAATCATATGCCACTATGGCATTATGAGAATGTATATACATTTGTCTTGATGACTGCTTAAGGCCATATATCGACCCCCAAAGTCGACATACATTTTCTTCTTGGCCTTTCACTATGAAACCAGCAGGTTGTTCCATATATGTTCCTTCCTCTAATTCTACATTGAGGAAAGCAGTCTTTACATCCATTTGATGTAACTCAAGATCCATACTAGTCACTATTGTCAGAATAATGCGAATAAAGATAAATCTCACTACAGGAGAAAATGTATTTTTTATAATCAATTTCTTCCTGTTGATTATACCCCTTCGCCACAAGGCGAGCCTTATGCTTTTCTATTGAGCTATCAGCCTTTCGCTTTATTTAGAGAACCTACTTGTTCCAATAGCTCTGTGTCCTTTTGGAAGATCAACCAGTTCCTAGACTTGGTTTGATTTCATTGACTCAATTTCCTCTTTCATTGCATAAATCCATTTTTCCTTATTAGGGCAATTCAGAGCCTCATTAATATTTATTGGCTCATCCTCATCTTGTGGAGCAACCATAAAAGTTTCCCTTTCAATGTCAAAACATCGACGGGGAATACTTTGGCGACTTGTTCACCGCATGGGAGATTGTACACTTAGCACATTATTCCCCATCATGCTCCCACTTGGATTAGGTAATGATGATGTCATTACACCAGGTGGTTGCAATTGAGAATGAGTTGAATTCAATTCATTACATCTCATATTACTCCCACTTGAACGAACTCCACTGACATCATTATTTTGATCCAAGGTTTCAAATAGGGAGTAATTTTCCCTTATTTCGCCCATCTTAGGAAATTCATCCACTAAGAATGTGACATCACGTGATTCAAATTCAGTTATACTCCCACTTTCCTGCTCACTTATGAACACATACCTTTTTGAGTGTTCGCAGTATCTCATGAAAATACTCTTCATAATCTTTGGGATCCAATTTCCCAAACTTGTGAGAGGACTCATGAATATAGGCAGCACAACCCCATGGCTTAAGAAAACTTAAGTTCGGTTTTGTAACTGTCCATAACTCATATGAAGTGGAAATAACCGATTTAGAAGGCACCCGGTTAAGTATATAGGCAGCAGTTAACAACACATCACTCCAAAAAGTGATGGGTAAGTTAGCATGCGCCATCATGGACCTAACCATTCCAGTAGGGTTCTGTTTCTTCTCTCCGCAACACCATTTTGTTGAGGAGTATATGGAATAGACAACTATTTTTTATTCCTTTTTCATCACATAATTTTCTGAACTTATCGATAAATATTCTCAACCTCGATAGGATCTAAATACCTTTATTTTCCTGTCTAATTGATTTTCTACCAGGTTCATAAACCTTTTAAAACAACTTATGCTTCAAATTTATGAGAAATCAAATAGACATATCCGAATCAAGTAGAATCATCTATAAAAGTGATGAAACAAACAGCCCATTGCCTTCCGCTCACATTCATTGAACCATAGATGCCCAAATGGATTAAATGCAGAGAAAATTCAGCTCTTTTACCTTTTCCAAATGGTTTTCTTCTCATTTTCCCTACTAGGCAATGCTCACATATGGACAAATCGACTTTTTCAATATTGCCCAACAAGCCCTTTTTGGCTAGTCTTTTCATATGTTGTTGGCCCATATGACCAAGTCTAGCATGCCACCATGTTCACATCATTATCACATGAAGTTAGAAGACGTGAAACAAGGGAATAACATATTGACATCATCACAGTCAACATTTAGTACAATAAAACCATTCAGAAAGTGACCACAATCATAGTAGTTTGTACCCAAATACAAATCTACACCTCTATTATGGAAGTTCATATAAAAACCAAGTTTGACCAACACAAAAAATAGACACATAAATTTCGACGAATCTCCAGAGCATATAGAACATCAAGATGCGTCCACCATGCATGTTCAATTGGCAGGTGCCAATCCCTTTAACTTCAGCTTTGGAGTTATTTCCAATATAGGTCCACTTAGTTCCAGTTGGTATCGTCGGAATTCTACAAAGGATCCTCTATCCTTTGCTACATGGTCTGTCGCTCCTAAATCTACAGTCCACAAAGGATTAGACTCAGTCAAGAATACAGAACTCGACACAAAAGTAAAGTTCTGAAAAGTACAATGGGTGTTTACTTTCTTTGGCTCACGACAATGCGAGCATAGTGACCCTTCTTGTCACAATTGTAACACCTCACTCTTGACATTTTCTTTACTTGATGATGCTTTCCTCTCTCTTGTTGGTTAATTCTTGATTTCTTGTAATAAGGACTTGATCCTTTGCATTCCCACTTATTGAACGAATCAATACGTTTGCGCTTAGAGCACAAAGCCCTTTCTGAGCTAGAACCAGCATAGCAAATGTCTATTTTCGGCTCAAATACCGTTAGGCGGTCCTCTACTAGCTCAAGGTGGCGCACAGCATCCTCAAGATCTTCCATAACATGGTCAAGAGCTTCTAGTGCTACTTGCTTTTTCAGCACATATTGAATCTTCATATTCAATATTTCACAATTATTGCCGTTCATATCAGCAATCACGTTCTTAGTTCTTTGAACCATCGTTCGAACACATCGGACATACATGCACGAATAATTAATGCCTATCATTTATGCATCCCTATTTGCATAGACCCATCATATTAATGAATAATTTCAAGTAAGGTTTCAGAATCAAAAGGTCACTATGTTTCCAATCATCCTCCAAAAATCCTAACTTAAAATTATTATTAATATAATTATCTTATGCAAATAAATTCTATGAAATTACAAAAACTTCTATTACTACCCACAGCTAATTACCCACGGCAACCAAAGCAATAATGAGAAAGCAACAGATAATTGACATACAATCAAAAAACAATAATGCTTTCAATTAACACAATTAGGTAGTAATCATTATACAATCAATCAAAGAAATAAATAGGGAATGACCATTCTAATCTATCAGTCAAAACATCTGAGAAAACCGAAGGCACATTTGCCAACCATGGAAAAACTTTTGGAGAGCTTTCATGCCGCCTCCAAGGCGCATTCACTCGGCGCCATGTGGCGCTCAATCTAAGGGTTGAAGTTTTGGCCAACTCAATCCTATAGTGCTCTCTCACAAAAGCTTCCATCGGCCTCCTATAACCCGGGACCACGTTGACCTCCCATAGCCGATCCAACACTGTTTGCCATTCAGGTGGAAGAGTGTTCATCAAAGCCGGCACCTTCTGAAAATCCGGCATAAGATAACCATTCCGGATGATTTCATGTATCATCTGATTGACCTTAATCACATGTGATACTAAATCACCGTCATGCCACCGATAATCAGCTAACTCTGTCATCAGCCTCTTAAGTCTTGCATTTCCCTCGTCCATTCTCGGGATTGCAAGTATCCTTGCATAACGCATCATAGTTCCTGCAACAAATGCAGAATTAAAAAAAAATGGATCACTTATAATCCATAATTAATATAAGGAAAAATACATAATTTTCCAAAATTCATGCAACAAATGCAGAATTAAAAATGGATTACTTATAATCCACATAGGCATGACTGAAAAAGAAACAAATTCTTTTTTCTTTTTTCTTTTTTCTTTTTTTCGGGTCAACGGTCAAAGTCAACGGTCTACGGTCGGTCAACGGTCAACGGTCGTCGGTCAACGGTCAACGGTTCGGGTCACGAGCGCGCGGGTCGGACCGAACGGACCGGTTGAACCAGCCGTGCAGGTCGGACGAACCGACCGCACGTGCCGCGCGCGTGCGATGGCTAACGTCACGCAGGTCGGACGCACGTGCCTCGCGCGTGAGCATGCGACGTCACGCGCGTCACGGCACGTGCCTCGCGCGTGAGCGTGCTGCGACGTCACGCGGCGTCGGCCGGCACGTGCCTCGCGCGTGAGCGTGCGCGTCACGCGAGACGTCGGCCGCACGTGTGCGGCACGCGCCAGGCTGATCGGGTCGGGTCGATCGCCGTCGGGTCGGGTCGCCGCCGCCCGGCCAACGTCGCGCGTCATCACTAACGTCATCCCGACGGTTATCGACCGTTGGGTGACGTAGCACGCGCTGGTTCGCCGACCGGTGCGTGCCGTTTCGCCGGTCGCCGGTTCGTCACCGACACGTGTGACGCACGCGCTGGCCATAGCCAGCACTTCGGGCGCGTGCGGCGGCGCCCGGCGGCAGTCGACACATCGTCGGACTCGTCTCGACGTCGCGCTTCTCCAGTGCCTTCAGAATTTGATTTCGACTTACGAAAACTCATAAAAAAGGCCGAAAAGCGCTCGGGTGTCGGGATTTTCGCCCGGTTCCATACGGCCGAAGTAATTTTGCGAAAAATCAATCAAGAACATCAGAATTGATCGGGAAAAACGTGAACTAGGGCTCGATACCAATGTTGGGAATGATCGATCTCGAAAACCGGATTCGACACCGAATCGAACCCCTAAATCAATGCGGAAGACGAAGCCCGGGAAAACACGCATCACCGATCGTAAAGCACACCATGGATTCAAGCGTACCTTGTTAGCCACAGATTAAACACCAAACGCTGAAGAAGAGGAAGAAATTCTGGCCCCGTTCGATCCGATGACGCCTTGAAGGGAAGGAAAGCGCACCGTATGCTTACTGCCTTTTCTTTTTGGGAGAGAGAGAGCGTGAGAAGAGAAAAGACGTACGTTATATTCCAAAACATTGTTTCTCTCTCTCTCTCTCATCCCTTTTATACCTTCCCCCTCCACGGGCCCTATTCCCATGGGCCGGGCCCTTTTGGGCTCAACTTGAGCGAATGGGCCTTAAGCCCATCTCATAAATCCATCACTCCACATCAAATGCCATCATCGCATTTACAATATTCCGTTGACTTTAGGCAACGGTTGTCTCTCTTCTCCTTTCATGTAGTTAATATATATTAAATTTAAAAGTAATTTACTCATATGATATGCGAGTCTTTGTATTATACAACCATAGATATACTCCCAAACGAGTAATATCAAGCATGTTCAGTGACCCTTTTTGAAATATGAAGAACTTTATATGCTAGTGGCTAAAACAACATTTACACAATTTGAGTAAACTCTTTTAAGGATCAACGAAGGACCAGCTGAAATCAGTACGTAAAATCTGAGCAACTGCTTTCACCTCACGATCTATGGCGTCACGAATTGACTCTTGGAGGCAAGGACCCAACGAGGTAGTGAGATTTCAGCTGGTGTGTGATAATAGTAGGAAAGCAAAGTTAACTCTCTCCGAGGTCTGCGGAGAAATCAGGCTCGTCGGGTTTAAACAATTTAGGCATCTTCAGTTCTTGAGGATCCAGTATAGTGACCTTATGGTTGGCCCCTCTTTTTGTGTTAGCGGCGAATTTGGAAGCCAGTATTGTAGCTCCAAGGTTTTGAGTGCCGGCTGCATCGTCGGTCAACTGACTCAATTCCTCGTCGCCATTGTAGCTCTGTCCACACTCACTCCCCTTGTCCGATCCATTCATGTAATAGACGTCCTCGTATCTGGCCAACTCCATTGCCAGTTTTCTCTTCTTGAATCTTCTCCAAGCGACTTGGATATAGCACGCCCCCCAAGTCCTCCACTGGTGGGAGTAATATCTGGAAGTATTTTACATCACAATCAATCTCAGTTTACAAACTTCGGAATGCACAAGAACGTTGAAAAGTTTGTAAATCTTCCAAGCAAGTGAGCGATTTCTCCAGTTGAATATCTCACAGAATACATATGGATACCTGAAAGCATCTTGGAGTTTCTTGCTGTGGAGGCGCTTAAATTGGGTAGAGACAAACTTCAGGTCCTCAGCTCTCAGCGCAAATGCCTCCAGTTCAGTGAGAGTTTTAACTGTTCTAGTTGAGGATGGTAGGTTAAGGCTCGAAGTAGGCACCAACGCCCAAGTGAGCAGCTCCTCACCACAAAAGTCACCAGCTCCAAGGGTGATGGAGTTGAAGAATCCTACTCTTCCACCGTCTGTGGTGCTGCTCTCTACCTCCCCCCTTATGATGAAAAGCATCTCATTCACCGGATCACCCTCTCGCACAATGAACGTGTCTTTAGTATGCAAGGATGAGACAAGGCGTTCACATATAGCATCTAAGAGCTGATGATCCATTTGTGCAAAGAAAGGGACCTAGATAAGAAAAAGAAAACAATTCAGATTTCTCAAGTTTGTATATGTCTTCAGAAGGATGAGAATGGATAAATATTTACAAGCACCTAATAGTTTCCGATAAAGAATATCTAGCATGCGTAGATGAGAAAATCCTAATGCTACCGCTTTTTTTGGAAGTAGAGAAGCACGTTGCCTATTCTCCAACATACTTGTTAAATTATGTCAAACAGTATTATGAATTAAAAACCAACTTGAATTCACTGAAGCAAACTGATCCCCTCATGAAGGTCCTCCAGAAGCAAATAAGGATGCAATTGTCAAGTCAATTTTCCCGTAGCACATCCAAATCAATATTCAGAAGCAGAGAGCGGATGCTCAACTTGATAAATACAAGGAAAGCCATACTTTCTTTTTCAAACCAGTGGCTTCAGGTGCCACCTAATCACCAAGAAGACAGCAACCCTTAGACTTTTTGTGTTTCAACTTTCAAATAACCATCGTACTTTAACTATGCTAAGATTATACCTTGATATGTACTCGGCCAGGAAAAAGAAAAAAAAATACACTTGACATCTATGTCTGTAACCTACCAGATGCAACTTTAAATATCTTTTGCATAGAGTTAATGTACTGGACTTGGTGCTAATATACTAAACATTACAACAGTGTGATAAAACTTCTACCAAACCATGATAAAAACCTGACTTTATAATCGTTTTCTTTAAATAGATTTCACTTTCAAATGTTAAATGCAATGACTGAGATATCTTACCCGGCGAACAAGGGCTAGACAGAGATGCCTTTGAATTTGGCGTCGAAGATCAAGAGGTAACGATTGTAAAATGGTTTCCTCATCAACACCTCTAGTGGCAACCCATTTGTACTGAACAAACCGGCGGACACGTTCTTGCAGTTCTGGAGGTAGTTGACGATGCCGCATCCACTCCTCTGTATCTCTCCGTTTAATTCTCCATTCTTCAAGTCTTACCGTTGAAGATTGCAAATATGTCTTTAGAAAACAAAAGTTTTTCAAGAGAGAGAAAACTGTAAGCAGCGGGAAATCACAATACTAACTAATAAATGTCAAGGAGACTCTGGGAAACATGACTGCAACTGTTCAGTTACTGGTTAAACACCATGCTCCCCCCACTGGGCTACAAAGCTTCTGCAACTCTCTTGAGCTTTTGGAAACAATTGGTGTCACAAGTTTTAAACAGCTACAGATAAAACTCCACAAGAGCAAGAAAAATGATAAGCATATATTTATATGCAAGATAACTGTAAGACAATGTATGTGCTGGGCAAACACTCCTTTCAATTATTATCTATATTTATATCTGGCACTTCTCTGCTCTAGGAATACCAAAGAGGAATATGCTTAACCATAGGTGATTTTCATTAGAGAGGAAAGCCAATGAAAAAGGCTATAATCTATAGTTGGCACCTGCATGACAGCTTATCTGCTTAAGGAAATGTCGACATGTACTGATTGCTAAGCCTATGACTCCAGAAAATGTCAAATACGAGAAGCAAGAGACTTTCTTTTTTAGTCAAAGGAGAAGCAAGAGACTTGAAAGGCAGAAAAGATCGAAAATCCTGGTTCTGCTATGTTGGCACCACAATGAAAGTGGTCCCACTGATTTAAAAACTAAAAATTTATGCACTGTTCCTCAGACAGGTTTAGCAGCTTTGACCATGACATTACCAATGAAATACATAACAAGTGCAAGAAAGGCACAAACCTGCATGTTTCCAATGAAATGCGAGAAGAAAATCAAACCCGCAATGCAGATAAATATGGAGAATAAATTTTCACCACTAAGAGTGGTGGTCATCAAACTCTGCCCATATGAACTGCCAGTGAGAAAAACACAATGAGTACAAGAAAGGACCTGGCATATCATCCATTCTGCATTTGTGAAGACTGGGACTGAAAGTAAAAGCAGAACCGAACTTTATAGGGGAAAAATTAACAAGAAAGACTGCAATACAATTTCTAGCATATAGACATTCCCTCATATACTAGATAAGTGTGTATTCATAGATACAGAGAGAGAGAGAGAGTATTAGTTGTGCATTGTAAGATTATGCAGACAGGGTCCCATTTTGAGTCAAGAAAACGTTCTTCTGAAATGCACTGTAAAAGTAAATTGCATCCATGTCATTCAAACCCATATAATATTGCTGGCCAAAAAAAAATCCTATATGAAATTCCGTTTACTGATGAGCATTACTCAAACTGCATTGACATCACCCAACATATTACACCTCAAAAGCTGAAACTAAGGGTGCCTTTGGTAAAATTTTTGTTTTTGGGAACAGAAAAATAAAAAAGTATTTCTGTTTCAAGAAACAATTTTTGAACAAAAAAACGCATTTGGTAAATCTGTTCCAAAAATATAAAAATAATATAAACACGTTTGGTAAATTCGTATAATTTTTTTATTTCTTTTAATTTTTTAATATTTTTATTTTATTTTTTCTATTTTCTTTCTTATTTTTCTTATTTTCTTATTTATTTTTCCTTATTTTCTTCTTTCTTTTTTCTTTTTCTTTTTCATTTTTTTTTTTTCTTCTTTTGGCCGGTCGCCGGCCTCGGCCATGGCCGGCGACCGGCCGACGAGGGCCGGCGGCCTCGCCCGGCCACGGTGAGGCTTGCTAGCCCTCCGGCAAGGCCGAGCTCGCCCAGCGGCCGGCAATACTCCGGCGAGGTCACCGACCCTCAACGGCCGATCGCCGGCCATGGCCGAGGCCGACGACCAGCCAAATAAAAAAGAAAGAAAAAAGAAAGAAAAAAGAGAGAAAAAGTGTTCCTAAATTTTGTTCCAAAAACAAGAAACAACTTTTTTTTTTATTTCTTGTTTCCGTTCCAGATGTGTTTCTAGGAACAAAAAAATAATTTTAGAATAAAAACGCAAACAAACGCGATCCTATTCCTTTTTTGTTCCCAGAAACAAAAAAACAAAAATTTGTGTTCCTGGGAACAGAAACACATTTTAACAAACAGGCCCTAAATCATCCCATGAATGGATGGTCAACACATAATCCACATCTAGCCATCCAATTACGTGAATTTTGTAAAGCAAAACTGGCAATTGCATACCTCAAGTTCCGCAAGCCCCACCAAAGACAGTAGAAGTATTTCTCAATAAAATCTGCTGAAGCCACTTCATTTATAAAAGCACTAGCAAATATCCCAAACTGAAGATGGTCATCATCCTTGAAAGCGTCACATTTGGCCAACACCAGAGTGTAATTCAACCACAACTTGCGTTGAGGGTCATCTAAGGTACTACAATCAAAAAAACGCTGTTGACAGCGTGGATAGCGTTTTTTTTTAATTTCCTTCTGGCATTCAATCCTCCAGCATGAATTCAGCCTCTGAATGGACCATAAATACCATACCGATCCTATAACCTGTATCAGAGTGGGGGAAAACTATGACCATAAATGCAATTACATGACAAGATCTAAAAGCAATAACAATCCACGCATGCACTTCAGCATTGAAATAACATAAAGTAGTAAAAAAATGCTTACATGACTAGCTAGTGTGCAGAGAATGAGATTGTATGCTGCTCCTGTCCAAGCAGTCTTGGCTATCACCCCAGTTGTTTTCACAATCCGGCTATGCAGCGGGAAAATGAGGAAAAATCGAGGAAAATATTGAATGAGAACAATAAGGAGACCGTGTGGTTGGCATGAACAGCTGTAGGATTTTGTATTGCTGGGATAATGAACCAAATAAAGATCTGCCAAAGGGGAAAACATCAATGGCCGTACATAGATATTTACAAAAATATCGTTTAACTCTTGAGAATTGTGTAAGACGGCAGTTAAACAGCATTTCAGCAGACAAGCATGTTGATTTGAAATTACAAAGGAAGATACAAGTCTATAGAAGTAGAAAGACTATCAAACAAAAGCAATATAACCATCCATTCTACCAAACTCAGATGTGTGGCAATTCAGAGGCAAGACAAAGAACATCTGGATGAACCGTCTAGATACAAAAACACGCTTCAAACTACTGACTAACATCCTTAAGCTTTTGAAATAATCAAAGTTCAAAGTGGGTTAAATCCTGCAATATCAAAACATAACTTCCGTGTACAAAGTAACAGTTTAGACTTTGGAAATATTTAGTTGCATACTCCTTGACACTGACAAAGGCATATGTTCATCTTCATTATGTGTAAAGCCCTAGTTACAACAGCTCTTCCTCCTAATGGAACCAAGCAAAAACACTGCTGAAGAAAACATCATTCATATTTCTTTCAAGCTCCCTTCTCAGTCGCATTTTATAGCCATACTCTACATATCAGCCACTCCAGCAACCTGTTCCCTCATTTTATCACAAGTTTCGTCAGAATTGCAACATTCCATTTCAAAAATTCTTCATTTACGAAACCTTCAGACATGAATTACTGAAATAGGATTAAAAAAAAAATCCACTAATGAATTAATGAACTTCTGTCGAACATATCACACCCTAGGCGAGGAGCACTCTTCTCGACGCAAAACGATCCAAAACCGAAACTTCCGGTCGAAATCACGCTGACCTGGGGAAGAGGAAGCGTCGCGGCGAGATCCATGACGAAATCCGTCTTCAAGTACCGGATCGCGATCTCCCGCGCGTCCATGACCAGGTCGCCCCGCCCGAAGACCCGGGAGTTCGGGGCCACGAAGGCGGTCCGGAACTTGAGGACCATGTGCATCAGGTAGAACAGGTCGGCGACGGTGCGGAGGAAGGTGATGACGGCGCCGAAGCTGTAGTTGATCTCGACGCAGCCGGGACCGCCGACGAGCGGGACGAAGAAGTAGAGCGGGTCGACGAAGAGGGCGACGAGGCAGGAGACTAGGAAGACGTGGTTCCACCGCGCGACGAACTCGCTCCCGGGGTCGAGGGTCTGGTACCACCAGGGGATCTCGCGGCGGAGGGAGAAGGACCCCGGGAACTGGCGGGGGAAGCGGCGGGAGGCGGCGGGAGCGGCGGCTGCGGCGGCCGGGAAGTGGACGCGGCGGCGATTCATGGTCTCCGTCCATGGCGGCGATTGGAGGCGGGGCCGTGGATTTATCGGGGCGGAGAAGGAGGTGGCGGTCGTGTAGAGAGAGAAAGAGAGAGAGAGAATTGCGCAGAGCCGGAGGAGTTGCAGGAGCGCGCGAAAATGGATGAGGAAGAAGAGAGAAGATTGAATGGAGTCGTTACTGTTTACTTTGGGCCTTTTTGGGCCTAATTGGGCTTTTGGGCATTTGTTGGGCCTCACACGAGGAGACCAAGCCCAACTCACTTTATGATTTATTTATTTTTTGTTATATTTTCTTGAACCGGCCCTAGAATTTTTCCTCTTTAACCTGATTCACTCGAGGTATCATTCGCTTTTGACCCGTCCCGTGTCGAGTTGTTCTACTATTGAATTAAGTTCGTCACCTGAAGATATATATTGGTTTCGGTTTCACATGTGTAATTCAGTGACATTTTTTCTTTTTTCGATTTGTAATTCAATCATTTCATGTCACTTTTGTGATCTTGAAAGCTTGCTGGAAATTGAATGTTGCTCAAACTCTCTTTCACTTTTTCATTCTCATCACTATGTGCTCTTATTGAACCAAGTCGTTACTACTCCGTTGCAAGACATTTCATCATTAGCCGGCTAAATTAGTTAACGTCAAATAAATTAGTTAGTGCATACCGCCACGGCAATTTCACCCACAATCTTAAGAGAGATGAATAACGGGTCGTATTTCTTCCATCTCTAATTGGAGGATTCCTTCAAGTACATCATTATTTGGTGGGTTATGGATATAACTCACATACAAACTTAACTAAACTCTAAAGTGGGTAATATATTTGATTGCAACCTCCAATCAAACCAATCAAAGACATGGTTTGGAGAATTTTCCTCTAACTAGATGGATGGAAATATAACAACGAATATTCTATAAAATGCAAAGTTTCGGAGGGAAAAAGGAAGAATGTTTGGTTCTGACATGAGCGGTAGTTATATGTCCCACTCCTTGCCTTCATTTGCCTACCTGTATTTGCACATGCTCTTCATTTTACTCACATGCAATCTTGACTTCATTGAAACTCGTGATTTATGGTTACTCGATGCTAGGGATGGCCCCGCTCCCTATTTTGGAACCCAACATTATTCCAAGAAAGAAAAACTGAGAAGTAGATTATTCTCTCCTGAAGTTACATCCGCAGTCTCAGGAGCAAATGCTTTTTTTTAGTAACATCAGATGTTCATAACTTTTCGACTCGACCAATATTAGCAATGCTTCAAGCAATCGAGTTGCATCCTCACCAAGTCATACAGCACATGTATTCGACAATCATGATCAATCGGGTATCTGATGTGCATGTGAAACCAAGGCATGCACAAGAATTCCTAATTTCTTGCATGATTCACAAAATATCTCCCTCTCTCAAGAATGTCTTGGGATTCAAGGATGAAATCATATGTTATCTCCCTAACTTTGGCGGTACCCTTTTCCTCATATGGTAGTGTCGGTCCTCCCCTCCCCTCCAGGGAGGCCCCTATCTCTCTTCTCATTGATTTCGTCTTGGCTTGTTCTGAGAAGAAATCGCTTTGATTAGAGCGTAGACCCTACCTGTACACGTCCCTTAGCATTCAAAACCAAGGGGCGAGCAACTTGGCCAGTGCAATTATACCAATCCCCCTCGGTCGTTGCTTCATTTTGGTAACGTACTTGCTAATATAGAATGATGGGAAGCAGCTTCCTCCGGAAAACGACCCCCTTGCACTGCTGAGTGTTTTTCTATATAAAGAAATCATGCGCCTTGCTATATAAAGCAACCCTTTTGAAGGCTCTCGCTCACTCCCTCCTCTCCTCTCTCCTCTCTCTCTCTTTCTCTCGCGCGCGCGCGCTCGATTGATCTTTCCCTGTGGTGCATGTGTCGATTCTCGCGAGCGTTCTGAGAGAGAGGGAGTGAGAGTCGGCGATAAGCTTTCATGATTGCATCCGGTTGACAGAAACAAACGTGTCGCCAGGATCATTTCTTCCGAGAGTGCACCAGAGGAGAAGCACTTGAGATAGAGATATATAGATGCCATGCAAGCAGTAGAGAAGCTGCAGCAGAGCTATCGTCCAGGGACTTTCTTGATCTTCGACAAAATGGCCATAGGAGACGAGGGTAAGTGCGGCGGCGGCAGCAGCGGCGGCAAAGAAAAGGGTCACGAAAACGGAGTTTGCAGCGATGCATCCGCAAAACCCATCGCGGAAAATGACGTAAGACACGACGACAACAGCAGCGATCGGAAAATCCCCAGCTGCCGGGATGGTTTGCTGAGTACAGTCCCCTGTGGCCAGGTTTGTCAATTCTTTTCTTGTGAATGCCGTTCTGCTTAGGGGAAATGCGTGATAAGGGTCGATCTTGATTAGCTATTCAGATTAGAAAACGAGTAATTTGTTCTTGTTCGCTGTTAGTACAGACACTAGTCAAAACAAGAAGAAAATATGTAAGGCATGACGTAGATATATATCGGAGGTTGCGAGGAACTTATTGTCGTGTAACGAAGTAGCTCGAAGTCGACGGCCCGTACAATGAAGTCTGCATATAAAAATTCAAACGTGACTCTCGATCGTTTCTCATTCGTTGAGGCCTAACGAGCGGGCGGGTGCGTGCTTCACGTTGTGCTTTTTGCACAGTCGCAGGTGCATGTGCGACATGAGAATTGTTCATTCAAAAAAGCTCCTGCTTGTCCAATGGCGTTGGACTTGCTCTCTCTTTCGACCATGATTAACAACCGAGGGAGGCCAGGGGAATTCTTTTCCAAAGTTGTTCAAAAAAGTTCACATTCCTTTTTAGCCCGCAGAATCGTACTTCCCGATTGCTGTCTGCACCTTTTTCAGTGTTGATCTTCATATCCATGTGCTTTCAGCATGGTAATTAACCGCTCTTAATTGTCAATAAACACGTCATGCGTCGGCACAACACTATACATCGACACGACCTTATGTGTTGGCACCATCTTAATTGTCAATAAACACATCATGTGTCGGCACGACGCTGTACATCGGCATGACACTGTGTGTCGGCACCATCTTTTTTTTATTTCTTTTTATTTTAGATACGTCTCGATCCACGTATATTGAGTAAGGCTCCACCCATAGGATAGTGGATATAATATCCAAGATTAATATGAATAGTAGAGATATTATAATTTGATCACGAGATTTGCGGCATCTAAACTAAACACTTTAATATTCATACGACCCATTTTGGGTTCAGGATCTTGCTATTTGACCAAAGTTCATAGTTTAGTATTTTAGGTTATGCCAAGGCTTCATTTCTTGCATTATATTCATCATTCTCCAAGCAAAAAGTTTTACCAATATAACCTAGAAATCTTCACTGGGTATGAATGATTTTATTCATATATATACCTGCATATTATCTAATTGCAAATACATGCATCTTTATCAAATTAATGTGTAATTATTGATAACACCACATGTATCTGCGTGTAGCGCAGGACAAGCACACTTCCTAAAGATAGAGAAGGTGCTATTCGAAGGGAAGTCTCAATACCAGCACATGATGGTACTTGAGGTACGTAAAAGCGAAAAACCCTAGCTCAGAGACTCTGACTCGTTCCAAATGGCCACGCAGCAATGGCAAATTCATTGCACTCTGAGTTGACGACGATGATGTTGTCTCCGGACGTGCAGTCGACAGCATATGGCAAGGTTTTCGTCCTCGATGGCGCACTTCAGCTGACCGAGAAGGACGAGTGTGCATACCAGGAAATGATTACCCACCTCCCTCTTTGCTCCATCCCTAAGCCGCAAAAGGTCTCCTCCCTCTTCCTGCCATTTATATCTCTTCCTTACTTATCCGTCGTCCACCGTGAAAGCCTGGCTCGGTCCCCGTTCACCGCCACAAGTTCATCGGTCCGGTAGTCGGCAGCATCCGAGAATGACATGATTTGCATATGCTGTGCGTTGATACTGGCGCAGTACTCGTATGAACCTTTGATCGGATGCTTAATCGACATAGTTTTTACCATCTCTGTTCGTTCAGGTATTGCTCATTGGCGGAGGAGATGGAGGCATTCTAAGGGAGATCTCCCGCCACTCTTCAGTCGTGCACATAGATATATGCGAAATGGACATGATGCTTATCGATGTGAGTGACGATATCTTGATAAGTAGACCTTCTCTTTCGTGCTTGGTTTTCATGCGACATACGGATCACATATGCAGTACCATACTGTTGACATGGCCCGAGCATAGTATTTCGAAGTTTCGTATGCATGGTTCACCATACATCATCGTATGTAGGTGTATCGAGAATTCTTCCCGGAGGTTGCGGTCGGATATGAGGACCCGCGTGTAAGGCTTCACATAATGGATGGTATGATATACCTGTGAAATGTTTGCTTCCATTAGTGCTAGCCATCAAATGACTTTTGTTCTCAATCGCACGTGCTAAAATGTTGCAGGAAGTGAATTCTTGAAGTCGGCGCAAGGAGGTACATATGACACGATCATAGTAGACGCATTCGACCCAATAAGTCTCTCTCTCTCTCTCTCTCTCATATTCGAAGAATATTCTAAACTCTTTCTATTCAAACAAGATTGACCAAACCAATCAAAATTAAAGTGTCTACTATCCTTCTAGATATGTGCTATATGACTCCAAAAATGATAATTTACAAAGAGAACAAACTTTACTCGGGTCTAACAAAAGATATTCATTAGGGTCAAAACATGAGATTTTCGCGAGTCCATTTTTTGAAATGGTGGTGAAAGCTTTAAGGAAAGGAGGAGTGATGTGCATTCAAGCAGAAAGCCTGTGGTTTCCCTCTCTCAACCTCCCACAACTCATCCACACTTTCAAGAATATATTCAAAGGATCCGTCAACTATGCCTGGGCACCGGTTCCTGCATATCCTAGGTATCTATACACATAGTATATCCATCTCTACTTGTAAACTGGTGCACTATGCACGAGTTTCACTCATTCAAATTTTGCCAAATTATATGCATTTGCTAGTTCACATCGTTAGGCAGCAATTCGATTCGATTATTACCGTCTTTCCTTCATTTTTTTCAAGTGTTTTCAATGGCAAAATGAGCGTTAGGATCAGTTAAATGGAAACAAAGGCAAGTACGCATGGTTTTACGTCGTGATGCGATTTGACTGAATCGAAATCTCTCGTGCTTAGCGGGGTGATTGGCTTCTTGCTGTGCTCGACGGAGGGACCCCGTGTCGACTTCACCCGACCGGTGAACCCATTAAACCATCATGATGCCGCGAGCTCCTTTGGCGTAGCTAAAGAGCCGCCCAAGTTTTACAACGCGGAGGTATTCATATTGCTTTTCATCGAATTCTCCTCCTTTCGCTTTCAGACAATCGATTGACCTTGACCAGACCGACACTTGCTGATAATTATGTCATCTTCTCTGTTGCTTGGTACGTGTCCAGATGCACTCGGCTTCGTTCTGTCTGCCATCATTCGCGAGGGATCGCCTTTGACTCCAAATCGCTTCAATGGAACAGCAAAAGCCTCTCTAAATCACACGAGACAAGACATCAAGATACGATTGTTCGCCACACTCCATGCATCAGTCCGACAACGATGTCCATTTATCTTCAACACGATCATGTTGTTGTTTTAAGTGGGTTTGCAACATTGGAAATTACTTCTACAGAAAGACATAATCATTCCTTCATTCCTCTTGTGTTGGATATTTATTGTGAGGATTTTAGAGGAGTTCCTAGGGATGTTTACACACAAAACGATCGATATTTTCCAAAATACGTACTTTGATTGATCATTCGAATCCGATTCATCACTTCTCTAATCAATTCTGTCTTGGATCCCCATTTGTTAGATAGCTAGTGAGATCAAGCCTTTTCGGTTGCAAACCACAGGTCGAGCTCGATCTTTACATTGGAAGATGCTGATGGATTTTTATGTTTGATGGGTTTATTTAAGCCCGTCCGCCCATGTTGGGCCAAAACCCAGCCTATAAGTGTAGGGCCCATGGTGGGGTCCAAATACTGTAAAATAAAATAGAAAAAAATGAGAAAATTTGAGCGATTGCTACGCAATATGAAAATAAGAGAAAACGCGTTCTTTCTGTTTTCTATGCTCTCTTCAAGTTTCCCCAAAAATAATACGCTATTTTTGAAGAATAGTATCAAAATTCCTCATCAAATTACGATAACGGTATCTAATCTATGAAAAACAAGGTATGTTCAACTTCCATATGTACTTTATAATTTGTGTAACATGTGTTTCTAGGGATGTTTTTCACGTTCGTTTTGGTGTTCGATTGAGTATCATATCGTTTTTGGGAATCTGTGGCCCAACAGACGCGAATGTGTATAAAATCTTCAGTGCCATCTCGATATAAATCCTTTCGGGGTCCATCGAGGTCGGACCAACACCCGTCAAATTTGAACAAAGTTCCAGCATTTTAAACGAGGCTGTTGGGTTCATATGGTAAAGTTGCAGCCTTTGACCAAAAGAGAACATTTCTGCAATCCAATGGCCCCCAAAAGAGAAAGATTAAAGGAAAGATTCCGACCCAATGAATCAACAACGAATGAGATTTTCTTGGAAACAAAGAATAAATACTTTTCGTGACCCCCTCAGTTGTTCGTACTTCCAAATCCACGCGCACACCCCTTTTGCACGAAGCCAATGAAGATTTCATTGAATCATCGCTCCACTACTTTGAGCAAAAGGAAAAGAAAAAGGAAGTGGGAAAGAGAGTAAGACTGTTTTCACGCACTGTTGTAATTCATCTTTTGCAAATAAATAATTCATTTCTGGTGAATAAACCTAATTTTCAGTGTGAAACCTCAAAAAAAAAAGGTTTGGATCAATGACATTTCCCTAGCTCTCAATGGCATCACCTAGGCTAAAGTTCAAGAGAAAAGGCAAAGGTGCATCGCCTTCTTTTTTGTCACGACAAAATCCGAAAATCTCTATTCATATATAACCCTCCATAATGTACTCTATCATATTAAATAATGAATGATTTTGTAATCAATAACTAGATGAATGATATGACAACAAGGAACTATAAAAAAAAAAAAAAAAAAAAAGTTACAAAGATAATCTTCTAATTTTTTCAAACTCAATATATCGTACGAGACTCGCTTTGATAAAGGCATATCAAATAGCATCGTACCCATCATGACAGCACCAGACACTTACGACCCCAATGTTGCATGTCACGTCCGCACGACTATCTAAGGAGGAACAAAATTACCAAATATTCCATCTTTGATTGGTGGAAAGAGAAAAAAGAAAGGAGCCAAATTGGCTGTTGCATATGGGTAAAAGGGTAGTGGATAGGGTCTAGGTCTAGTGCCATTTCATAGGTCAGACTAGGATGGGCCAGACAAGCCCATGTCGTTCTAAAGCCTAGGAGTCCAGATATGGAAACAAGACTTTGGATCGAAGACGGCTCTCAATGTCCGAACCAATCCAATTTCAACTCGAATCCGGAACGAAATGGAACATCTTCCCCATCAATCGAGGCCTACATTGCTAGCCCTAGCACATAGAGAAAGAGAGATCTCTCGTGGAGTCTTAGAGAAAAGTCATGAGCCGACGCTCTGATTTTTTTCAACTTTAATCGATTTATGACTTTTGAAGATTCAAAGGATTGATTGGAAGGGACTGAGTAAGCAGTCCGGGGTCCGGTTTTACTGCGGCAGATTTCGTTGTCGGATCACGGGCTCTCCTGCTTACGGGATGATTAGAAAGGAAAAGGATGGATTTTTTGGATAATTACAAGAGTGAAAAAGAGCGGGTGGGACACAAAATTGTTTGGATGCTAGCAAGAGAGTCGTAAAGAAAGATGATTCGTTACGGTATTCATGTCCTTTTATGATTATAAATTAATATAAGATAATGCCGTGAATGAGAACGGAAGGGAGAAAAGGTTGGTTGATCGATTCGAAATCCTTCGAGAACCAAACACGTGTTAGACTAATCTACTCAACGGCTCTAATGGTCCAAGTCTTGCCTAATGTAATATTGGAATGTGATTCATACTTCCTATCGACAAGATAGTAATGGAGATCACATAATAGCACCTTGAGCCACTAGAGAAATTTTAAAGTTTAAGCTCATAATTTATTGATATTATGGGCTTGAGCCAATGGATAGCTATTGGATATATAATTTCTTTATATTTTTAGGGATATAACAAATAGATATGATGTACTAATTTTAGTAGAATCCTATCCTATATTTAGAATTTAATAGTGAATCGAGATAAAATCTTGTATTTCAAATTATCTTTCTCTCTTTTTTATTCTCTATTTCCTTGTAATTGTGTGACAAATCCTAATATGTATATATTCCATCATTTTTTCCAAATTTTCATTTTAAAAATCAAAGAGGATTTTTCGAAATCCAATATTGCCAAAATCGAACGTCTGATCCCTATCAACAAAAGGGAAAATAAAATACAGGATTCCTTCCTTACCAAGACGTGTTTTCGTGCTCTTGACTTAATTTAACTTATCAAATATGCTCAAATCGTCTTATCTGTTCCATCCCCCTCCCCGGAGGAAATGGGGTTTTGTTAAATCGAGACCAAACAAATTCAACTCTCAAAATTTCCTTGTAATTGTACTACGAGTCCTAACATGCACATGTACATGAAACCATCGATGCTTCATGCCTCCCAAAGAAATTGAGAATTATATATATTCCGCCGGTTTTCCTAAAATTTCATTTTAAAAACCAATCAAGAATTTTAGTATTACAAAATCGAACATCCAAGAGCACAAAAAGCATCCCTTTCGACGAAAGTGTAAAGAAATCTAGGGTTTATTCTTTATTGGGATATCTTTCGCACTTTCGACCTAATCTAACTTATCCGATACGTTCAGACCGTCTCATCCCTTCCCTCTTAAAAGGGATGAGGTTTTGTTAAATCGAGATAACAACGAAACCAACTCTCGACATTATCATAAATAATCCCTTATTCCGAGCCGTCTTAATCCAAATGTAGGAGGAGGCCCAATAATGCCTTGGCTCAATGGCCTTGGGGAGGAGATAAAAAAAAGTGGGGGGAAGGAACAGATGATGATCGGGAGGAAACGTCACCCGCTTTTACGTCATCGTCGAAACGGATAAGGCCGTGGCGGATGAAGAGGAACATTCCATCGACGACCCGCAAAAGTCAATTCGGACAGACAGATAAGGGAGGGGGCGGAGGTGGGTGGGCCCCCCAATCTTATTTACCACGACTTCTCTTTTTTCGAATTTCGAACAATTTCGGACAATTCGTATTTAAATAGAATTCGGTCGGGGTTTCCTTCCTTCTTTTTTTTTTTTTTTTTTTTATGAGTGGATAAGGACCCGGGGGGCGGGCCCCACGCGCGACGGTTCTCACGCAATTTACCTCCGCCGGGGCCCGCCCCCGACCCGACAGGCCACCGCGGAACCCGCTTCCGGATAAGGTGGGGCCCACCTTGGCCTTTCCCTTTCTCTTTCTGCATGGGCGCGAACGATGAAGGGGAAAGAGGAAAAGATATCCCTTCCTTCCATTCCTTCCTCGTACACCCACTTTGCTTGCGTGGCAAGACTTCGCCCACGTGGCTCGTCCACCCACATATTTTATTAGGGTTACTAGTACTAAAAACTTCAAATTAGTACACTTATCATAAATTCTCAGGTACATATTCAGTAAATTCATCTCGAATTAATATTTTAATCAACAATATATTTATGATAAATTTATTATTTGTTAATTTCCTTTAAATTATATTAATGTCGTGAAAAATCACAGGTACACGTGTACAACAAATAGAAGGAAACAATACAACGATCGACATTTTTACCAAAAAAAATAAAAAATACAATGATCGACACCCACTCCATGATGGACGAGTTGGTTCAAGCTCTACCCCCCATTCGGGAGGGGAGGGGTTCAAAATTTGTTGACCCCATTACGCGACTTAAGTGGGGTGTCATGAGAGATGGGTGGCGCGCTAGTGCCCCACGTTTACATTGTTGGTTGTCGGCTATATATGGCGGTTCTCGGATCATTAAAAAAACAAAAATACAACGATCGACTATCGCGTGTATTATTTAACTCAGTAATTTAACGAAAAAAATTAATGAAAACTATTAATTTATAATTATTTAAGGTAAAATTATCACATATATACCAACATTTTATTTTTTATTGCATTAATTATTTTATTAACATAAGCTTTTGGGTAAATTAAAATGTCATTTTTCTTGTGGAATTGTGTGATTTATTTTGGCCTGTTTCCTGTGTTTAATCGACAAGTGATTTCAAAGTAATTAAATTTCAAATCTTATAAAATCCATAATCAGTTTGGCAAGAGGCAAAAGGATAAGGTCGCGAGATGGCCAGTGTGGCATTGTCATGAGAATGCTAGTTAGGCGATGAGACAACGCTTATCAATACATCAATGACTAGATTTGTCATGCGAATTTGATGTAATGAATTTGTGATCTTATCTATATATTGACAAATTATTGTATTCGTGACCCCCGACTTAAGGAGACAAATTCATTTCCGTTTTGATCAAGTCATTATACGCGTGGCATGATGATATATAAAAAAAGGTTGCATTTTGGATTTTATGATGTTTTCGAATGTTAATAGGTCAAAAATCAAAACGACATGTTATGCGTAAGATGGGAGTTTTTATAAGTAGGAATGGATAGCATTGATGCGAACCGCACAGAAAACGGCATTGGCAGAAAACTTTTGCCGGAAGTATCGTCCGACCCGACATGCATCTGCCAAAAAAAAAAAAAAAAAATCAAAGCATGTCCGACAAAGTTTGATCTGTTAAAGCAAGAGACGGCTTCAATGTCGCGCGGACTGCACCAGCGGGATTTGAATATATTGACATAAAACAAACTATTGAACCCCATTTTTTTTTTTTTTTTTTTCATAAAACAAATGGGATTGAGCACAAAACATGGCGTGTCTTTCTTTAATTCGACCAAACAAACACCATGTTTTCTGGCAGTTCTTTTTAAAATACCACAAAACCTTTGAATCATGCCAACTGCAACAAAATATCCCTTTTTTCTTTGTGTCACCTAAAACTTTAAACTTGCCTCCACGGTCACGCAAATATCCCAACTTTTTGTGTCACAAATAACACAAAAAAATTTGAGGCAATTATGTCACAATTGCGAAGTCTAGAATTTTAGCAACACAATAAATAGTTTGAGATTTTGTGTTATATGATATAATTTGGAATTTTTTGTGATATGAACCATTTTTTTGGAGGAAATTGTTTAGGAAGTTTTAAAACCTATTGCATTTTCACCAAGTCAAAATCTAAACTTTTCAATCATATTAATTTATTCACATTTTGTCAATTGAGTTAATTCGGTTAATTTGATCTTATATATGTGACTTGGACGCCAATTATTCTACTCGACACAATTAATATTGTATACGTAGTTTAATAATATTTTAATACTTCTTGCATTTATTTATTTATTTTACTTTTATTCTCTTTTGCTATTCTTCTTCTTTTTCTCATTTTCTTTTTTTTTCTTTTTTATTTTATTTAATCTAAATTAACCCATTTTCATGTAACGCAAACCTAATTTATGGACATTCATTTACCCATTTGACGGACCCACAGATAGTCACCATGTTGAAAAAAAGAATTAAATCGTTTTTCAATCCTGGAGTGCTTGACAATTCTCGTTTTATCCGACCATAAATGCGACCGCAAAAAGCGAATTCCAAACTGACATCGCATTCAAACACCCCCGGGTGCAATTCCGACATTGCACCACCAAACACCCGAAACCCCAACCACACCACAGCTGGCGCCGATGACGTGGCCGCTCGCGCTTCGCGAGGCCCGGGGAAGGCGGTGGGCCCCGCCGCCGGACCCCTGTCGTGGACCGCAACAGCGAAGCGTCCGTCCGTACGAGGTCGCGGGCCCCGCCGCGGTGGGGGCTAAAAGTGGAAATTTGCAGGGTCGAAATCTCGGAAAGATCCTCCTCCTGTCCCCACGCGCTGGCCCGATCCTTATCCGCACCGAGGGGCTTCCCCCCCCCCGCCCCGCGTAATCCCCGAAACGCCCCTCCTGGTCCGGCCCTATTTACGGGCCTGCCGCCGAAAATGGCGCGGACCGGCGGGGGCAGTTCGGTAAAAATGGTGGGGGCCGGTGCGTCGGGAGCAATGAATGCGCTGTCCCGTCGAAGGCGGGTGGCGTGGTCGAGCAGCCGCGTGCACCTTGTCGGTCATTTTCCGCAGCCCAACTAATTCGAATTAAAACCGATTAATTAATAATTCAATAAATCAATTAAATATTTAATATAAAAACGATACGCTCTCTCTCTCTCTCTCTCTCTCTTTCTCCTGTCGTGGCGTTGATGGATGGAAATTGGAGAGTGGGGAGTTCCCCAAATTTTTACGCTCGGGCCCCAGCTGTTAAAATTATTGGCTTACAGCTCATTCGCGCGTCATTCCTTGCGTCATAATTCTCGATTTTTTTTTTACCGCAGGGGGTTATATCAAAATGACATCGCCTCCGTTATTCGCCTTTTTTTTTTTTATTTTATTTAAGTTTTATCAAAAAATAACTTGCGTCTATTTATATACAGGGTTAATAAATGTCACTAAAATTTCCGAACTTTTTTTTTGTATCACTAAGAATTTTAAACTTATTAATTGTGACTCAAAACTTTATTTTATATCATAAAAATCGAAATTTACACTAGTGTGACAAATATACCCTTAATGAAATTAAAATATATATAAATTAGGGTTTTTTTAAGACAAAAAGAGTTCGAAATTTTTGTGCTGTAGTGAGTATGAGTAATTGAGGTGTTTGTGTCATTTATGTTTTTTCTATGATATTTGCTCTTATGTATGAGATGAGATTTGACTACAGAGTGATTATATGTGTATATATAAGAACTAGAGGAAAGCGTAGCATTTCTTATTAGCTTTAAATCAATTGAATCATGTTGTCTCGGGTTGAGTTTGGACACAACTCGGCATGTTCGTGTTGCACTTAAACCATATTCCTTTAATCATGTTAGAAATTGATATCACCATGGATGCAATAAAAGAGAGTGATTTGACATTTAGGACTTTGTCTAAAGCGATATTTTGTTTATTTTGAAATTTGTTGCCACAACTTTTCAAAACATAAAAATGTTAACATCACAAAGATGATTGAATCTTATTAAGTGACAACTCATTTGTAGTTTCATTTATTCAAAATGATATATCGAGTCGATATATCATGTCCATATTAACATAAATAATCATGGATGATGTATGACATGCTCCATGACAAATAGCAAACCAATAGCATAAGGCATCATTGTCTTCTCCATCGCTTGGCGGGTTGCAATTTCTGGCAAGGCTCTGTTAACGAGTGCTTCGAGAACATTCGTTAACCAACGAATCAAGACAATTATGCAATTTTTCCAATGCACTGACCATTCTTGTCTCAATTCCGCAGTCGTTCAACATGACTTTCTTTAGTAAAGACCGGCTCTCCCTCGATCTAATTTCCATACCCAGTCGCTATTCTACGTCGCGGTCTTCGGAAGAGTCGAGACGATATTTTCGACCCATCGTGTCATCATTTGCGAACGAGCATCTTTCATACGCTCCCGCAAAGCTTATCTAGCACGACAAGAACGTTGAAACTATGCCCCGGAAGCGACATGTTACGTGACAAGGAAACTAAAAAGATTGGACCACCAACATGTGCCGACATCGCCAACTTCGGACCCCCGAAATTCCATCAATCCCCTCGCATTTTTTTCTTCCAAATTCCTCGTTTTCTCGTTTTCTTTTTCCGGACGCAATTGATGACCAAAAAGAAAATAATAATAATAAAAAAATAAGAGAGAGAGGGAGAGAGGAAATTCCATCAAAAGAAGGGAAGGAGGGGAGACTTATCTTCGAAGAAGAAGAAGAAGAAGGAGCATCCCTTTTGAATTCGATACTTATCCGATGTTCCAAGCTGTCGAGTCGGGCGGTCTCTTTCCATACGCATGTGTTTGTGGGGAGGGAAAAATCTCTTCAGTGGGGGCACGATCGTTGTAGTCAAGTTATCCACGTGATGCATGTTCATTGGCCACTATAGTTGAAAAATAATCCCTTATTCGGTGAATACCCCAAAAAAAAAAAAAAATCCTCTTCATACGTAACGAATTGATATGGTATTTTCATATCATAACATATGGATGATGATGCCTGACCTTAAGATGTAAATCATCCAAGGCGGCGGTGGCATGGTCCTTTTTCTAGATTTATTTTTATCAAAGAATCATGAACGGTCGATTATAATTTCAATTTTTTTTTTTACTTAACTTACTTGAGAGAGCCTGAAAGGGACAATTAAAATTTTTTTAATAGGAGATCGGAGTGGTTTTTCTTGGTTTAGAACTGGGGTTTTGAATAAAACAATACTTTTTTCTAAATTATGTCTACCACGACACAAATTATCTCAAACTTTTTTTGTCACTAAAAATCATAAATTTGTTTATTTTTTATGTCATAAAAACTCTCGAATTTATACCGGTGTGACAAATACACCATAAGTTTGAGCTTTTTCATGGCACAAAAAAAGTTTAGAGTATTTGTGTCACGATGGGTATAATTTTGAGAGTTATTTGTGGTTTTTATCCTCAATTTACCCACATAAGAATTAAAATTCCTAGTGGCCGTGCCAACTGCCAAGATCGAAAAGCACGCTGTCTTGAGAAGTAGGTTGGGGACGCTAGTGCTGTGTTATATCCATGCAAATGGTCATATATTATAATGATTAAAAAGAAGAGTGGGGAAGGAAGCTGGATGTGGTGGGTCTACACGGCACTGTGGGAGTTGGATAATCTTTATTTATTTATATCATTAGGGTCGGACTTTCCCTTCGACGATGCCTAAAGAATTAGGTATCAATAGGTTACGACACGAAGATTTCGCTCTCCATTTTCTCACATGCTTTGTTAAAACATCCCACGTCACTTGTCTCTAAAGTTGGATATACCATTCATATCTGCATAGTCTCCCCTAGCCTATCGACTTAAATTATTAGATAAAATGTTCTGATTTGGTACCGAAGTTAGGTTCAATCCTAATTCGTTTCCCTCATTGAGCTAGACTTTGTCGAGAACTTGAGATTGGAAATGAAAAAAGAAGTTGAGGATCAACTATGTGAAATTTTATGAAATCATTGTCAATTGTTCAAAAGTTCAAGTTGTTAAATGAATACGTTATATATCATTTAAATATATGAACACTCCAATTTACGTTTAGTTTTGTCTTCAGTAAGTAAATGTGGAAATTCAATTGGAGAAGTAAATGAGGCCTAAAAAACTCGAATTCAAGAGCTCTACCACCTTCGATATCACATGAAATTTTATAGAATCGCTTGATAATTCTTTTAAAATTGAGCAAACTACTTGTGAGGAGATGTGGGGATTGAATCACGAGGCAAAGATCTGTCCATGCCCCCACATGGCATACGCGGTTCTTTCTTGATCTTTGAAGCTGAGATTTTTTCTAGTGCAGCACGACATCTGAACGGATGTGGGGAGTCATTATGGAGCATAACGGCCGCAGAGACTCAGAGAGATCTTTCAAGATCTTGGGGGGGAGGCTGGCTCTTATCTTCCGCCTCCATTTAAGAAGGGAAAATTAAGTGCAGATAAGGAAATCTGATATGCGTTTTCTTGATGTCATGGGGGGGTGGCAATGGGGAAATAAAGCATTCAAGAGAGGGGCAGTTGAGGGAAGGAGGAGGAAGAAAGGAGGATAGGGAAGAGGAAATCCACCAAGATAATAACGTAAGACCAACCACAGTCAGAATCCAACTGTATAATAATAATAACCACAATCCCTACTGCTCTCTCTCTCTCTCTGTATCTCTCTCTTTCTCTCTCTCTCTTTCTCTGCATTTGTGCAGTGTATCTTCATTCTTTTTGACTTTTCTGATTCCACGTTTTATCCGCAGAGAGCTTCCTTATCGAATGAACAAAAACCCCAGGACACCAAACACCAGCCCGCACGAAACTGTGACCCCTCTCCCCCCCTTCTCCCTCAAGAAAAAATAAAAGATAAAGACTTTCCAGTTGTTCTCTTTTCTTGGGTCCTTCTCTCTCTCTCTCTCTCTCTCTCTACACCTCTCTGTTCTCCAAATCCCACCATTTTTACCTCACCAGTTTTGAACCTAACACGCCCTCTCTCTCTCTCTCTTTTTCTCCCTCTGTGAAATCTTGAGCGGTGTAAAGGAGCGTTCTTTACTCTACAGTTTCTTCATGCTTCATCTGCTGTAAGTTCCTTCCTCCTTTCGCATTGTTCTTCCTCGCAAGCTCTCTTTTTTCTCCCATGGTTGTCGCCGAGGACGAAAGGGAAGTCGTGGGTATTTCTTTGTTTGGACGCAACGTGGGTCGTTCGCGTGCGAGAACTGTGATTTCTTCCCGAGCCCAGAATTTCGCCTTTTCTTCTTTTTTGGTGATGATCTTGGCCTGATGATGGCGTTTTTGCAGGGAGGGTGCAAATTTGTGCAGCGAAACCTCTCGCCCGACAAGCGCTGTGGAAAAGTTTGAATCTTCTTCTTCTTCGTCGTCTTCTTCTTCGGTGGGTGATCTGACGCTCTCATCTCTCATTGAATTCGGGGTCATCTGAAACGAGTCGTGCATTTGAGATTAAGCCCTTGAAGGACTTGCATTTCAGTGCCTGCTTGAGTGCAAAGTTCACGAAAGAAACCTCTGGGGAATATTATAATACCCGAAATGTCCCCCGCATTTCAAGTTCCTTGGCAAAGATCGATCACTTCCTTATTATCTACAATACATGTGGAATCTGCCAGAACTCTGAGGCTACATCAGTTTGCCCCATTGAGAAGCAAGCCTCCTTGAGGACTTCCAAAATGCTGGTTGAGCTTCAATGAAAAAAAAATCATGTTTTCTCTTTAGCATAACGATCCTCATTTAGTTTCTGTTATTATTATTATCATTATTATTATTATTTTTTTTTGTTGAAGATTTCATTCTAATATTGAAAATTTGGTAGCTGATCAAGATTGAAAATTTGGTAGCTGATTAGGCCTGTGGTCCCTCACTTAGTGCATTAACTAAGCGTATTATTGTAGCACGGTTACTGGACGGATAAGATAATTAATGAGTAATTGAGATGATTTATTCTGGGAACGGCTTGCTTTACTGTTTTTGATTGTATTGAAAACTTAATGTTTAGCATATTCTTTCTGAAGGGCCATATTGACTTAATCTTAATTTTGTTCAATCACGACCAATTTGGAAATTGGAACCCAGTACATCAGTTCAGTGATCTTTGGAAAATTCTAATTTTTTCGTATAGTATGATGCTCTTTCTCACTGTTGTTATGGTACTGTTGTTCCTTCATTTCTATGCTTAGAAGCACCACTTATCATGTTATTGAAGCCTCTCCTGAATAATAGATATGTTTCCACCTCAAGTGAACTAGGAGCACCTTTTGAATTATCTGATAAAACTATATTTCTTCAATCATATTACTATTGAATACCAAGCTTAGTTGTGTTCACGTTTTACACGGTTATGGATTGCAAGATTAGAGGGCAATACTCTATCCACAGGTATGAAAATTGACTCTAATCCATGTGTGAGATCGAGTTGCATAATTTTGAATATCCTTTTGGTGCCCGAAGTAAAAGTACCTAATGAAGAATGTGAAACTTGACATGGCATCTCTGCATCTGTAGATATACTGCATTTCCATGGGTAGTTTGCCATAAGTAATTGTCAGATCTAAAATGACTATGACTATAGGATGCGTGATGTGCGTCATTCCCTGCAGATATTTTCAGAGGATTCTTCAAGAAGGGTTTAAGTTCTGCACCAATTCAACTTCTTGAGGAGGGAATAACGCTGATACATTCGCTATGATGCTGTCAAGATCTTGCATAAGTTTATTGGACTTGGCATCTGGGGACATGATGAATTTTCCTCATACTCCAAGGAACCTTCCAAGAGTGATAACCGTACCGGGAATTATTTCTGACATTGAAGACGAAAGCACTAGCAGCGAGTTAAATATATCATTGTCCAAGCCTCAGGAAAAGATAATAATAGTTGCCAACTTTCTGCCCCTAAATTGTCAGAAGGACTTGGAATCTGGCAAATTGCATTTTAGTTTGGATGAAGACTCGCTTTATTTACAAATGAAGGATGGATTCTCAGCCAAGGCTAATGTGATTTACATTGGATCCTTAAAGATAGATGTAGAGTTGAGCAAGCAAGATGAAATTGCGCAGGAGTTGTTGGAGAAGTTCAATTGTGTTCCCACGTTTCTGTCTCCGGAGATTCAGAAGAGATATTATCATGGATTCTGCAAGCAGCACTTGTGGCCTCTTTTCCATTACATGCTTCCCATGTGCCCTGAGCTTGGCAATCGTTTCGACAGAGTGCTTTGGTTGGCCTATGTTTCTGCTAATAAAGTATTTGCAGATAAGGTCATGGAGGTGATAAATCCGGAGGAGGACTATGTGTGGGTTCAAGACTATCACCTCATGGTTTTGCCGACTATTCTGAGGAGACGGTTCAATCGGGTTAAGCTGGGGTTCTTTCTTCACAGCCCATTCCCTTCGTCAGAAATCTACCGGACTCTGCCTGTCAGAGATGAAATACTGAAAGCGCTCCTAAATGCAGATCTGATTGGATTCCATACATTTGATTATGCCCGTCATTTTCTTTCTTGCTGCAGTAGAATGTTGGGGTTAAACTATGAGTCCAAGCGAGGTTACATCGGACTTGAATATCTGGGTCGGACGATCTACATTAAGATTTTGCCCGTCGGTGTGCACATGGGAAGGCTAAAATCCGCGTTGAACCACTGCTCTTCTGCTGCCAAAGCCATAGAAATTCAGAAACAGTTTCAGGGTAAAAGGATTATACTAGGGGTCGATGACATGGACATATTTAAAGGCATTAGTCTAAAGTTACTTGCCCTCGAGCAACTCCTGAGACAGCGCCCAGATTTGCAAGGACAAGTGGTGATGGTTCAAATTATGAACCCTGCCAGGAGCACTGGGAAGGATGTTCAAGAAGTGAAGAAAGAGGTCTACTCGACTACCGATAGGATAAACGAAACATTTGGATTCCCAGGCTACAAGCCAGTAATTTTGATTGACCATCCCATTTCTTTTTATGAGAAGAGCGCCTATTATGCTTCAGCAGAATGTTGCATTGTGAATGCCGTTAGAGATGGAATGAATCTGATCCCTTACAAGTACATAGTCTGTAGGCAAGGGTCTCAAACAATCGATGATGCTTTGGGGGTAGCTGCTGAGACCCCTCGGACTAGCATGCTTGTTGTCTCGGAGTTCATCGGCTGCTCACCCTCATTAAGTGGGGCCATCAGGGTTAATCCATGGGATGTTGATGCGGTTGCTGATGCACTCAACTCAGCCATCACAATGTCTGCAATTGAGAAGCAGCTTAGGCATGAGAAGCATTATCGTTACGTCAGCTCCCATGATGTAGCGTATTGGGCCCACAGCTTCATACAGGATTTGGAGAGATCATGCAAAGATCACTATAGAAAGCGTTGCTGGGGCATTGGTTTTGGCCTGAACTTCAGGATCTTGTCTCTGTCTCCAAGCTTTAGGAAACTATCTGTTGAAACTTTAGTCTCTTCTTATAAGAGAACTAATAGGAGAGCTATATTTCTGGATTATGATGGAACGCTGGTCCCTCAAATTTCCATCAACAAGACCCCAAGTCCTCACGTCATCTCCGTTCTGAATGATCTCTGCAATGATTCGAGCAACACTGTGTTCTTAGTTAGTGGCCGGGGCCGAGATTCTTTGAGTGGATGGTTCTCACAATGTGAGAATTTGGGTATAGCAGCTGAACACGGATATTTCATGAGGTATATTGTGTACACAGGTCCCTTGTCTATATATAATTGACAGTGGCTATGAACTTTCATTTGCTTAAATCATCACTGGAGGTTAAATTTGGGTCTTTCTTGCAGGTGGAGCAGGGTAGCAACTTGGGAAACTGGTCGGTTGGAGGCAGATTTCAACTGGAAAAGGATTGCTGAACCTGTAATGACACTTTATACCGAGACTACTGATGGCTCCTACGTGGAGACTAAGGAGAGCGCTTTGGTGTGGCACTACCATGACGCTGACCCTGATTTCGGATCCTTCCAGGCCATGGAATTATTAGACCATCTCGAGAATGTTCTTGCGAATGAGCCTGTAGTCGTGAAGAAGGGTCAGCATATTGTTGAAGTGAAGCCACAGGTGTGAACTCGCGGTTCTCTCTTCTGTCCTATGTTTTCAGTCTTCGTTCTTATTTCCTTTGTTCCTGGCAAAATTTGCAGGGAGTGACCAAGGGCTTAGTGGCGGAGAAAGTTCTTTCCACTCTGAACGAAGGCGGGAAATCGCCAGATTTCGTTTTGTGCATTGGGGACGATAGATCTGATGAGGACATGTTTGAGAGCATTACTACAAGCGTGGCTTGCAGTTCTTCAGCACCAGAGATTTTCGCATGCACCGTCGGTCAGAAGCCCAGTAAAGCTCGTTACTACCTAGACGACACGATAGACATTTTGATGTTGCTTCAAGGCATGGCTGCTGCCTCAAATTCAAATCCCTCATGCAGAAGAGAGATCTAGCCACATGAATAAAGCTACGCTTGCCGCTCGGGATGCAATGACAAGATTTTTCTCAACACAACCACATGGAATGGATAGCGGGAGGGCGAGGCAGCCATATGATCAGGTAGGCTTGCTTTTTTCTCTCGCTGGACGAATCCTCATTGTTGGTTGGTCGAGAAAGTTCAGGCATGTCGTAGGGCCGCCGCATTCGCTCTGCACCTTTTTGCTGCAAAGCGAAACGGCTCGAGACCCTCTTGTCGCTCGCATCTCGGGGGTTATAATTCTTTGTTGAATACCGTTCTCTCTGTTTTCTCTTTTCACATTTCACTGGGGGCTGGGTGGAAAAGCATGGTTGTACATATTAACCTGGCGGTGGAATGCTCTGGTTGTATACTCAGTTTACTGGCCAAATGTTCGACACAGCTAAGCCTGTAGTGAAAATGGCATCGATAGTGTACTCACTCGCACTGCTGAATTGCCAATGGTCGACTTACGCTCCGTCACCATTCATCGGAAGTTCGTAGCTGCAGAAAACTGTCGTTCTGCAGCACGAAGCATGGAATGGCCATATTTCTCAGTAATAATGCTCTCCTAAATCTGCATTTGCCAAAGCAGAGAGAAGACTAAAAATGCAACCTTTTGCCTTCAAGAACCGTCTCTCTCTCTCCTCTCTCTCGGCGGCAGTCGCGGAGCTGCCGGGTTGCGTGGCATCTCGGGCCGATTCTCGCGTGCCAAATCAACACGACCCATTTCGATCCCGCCTAAGATACCATCTGGGTCGAGATCAGAAATTATTCATTTGCATGAACGAAAAGCGTGCAAAGGTATCCTTCGCTTTGCCTTTACTACAACGTTAATGCGCGTTGATGGTCGTGGTGGCCATCGCGTGCCGAGAAAATCCATGATCTTTTCGGAGCTGGCAAGGATCCTCGGTGGCGGGGCCCGCCGGTGTCGAAATTCGTCCCTTTTTCTACAGGCCTAAAGGTCGCGATTCCCGTCAATCAATCATCCACCGCCACCCGGTCCCGGGGCCCAGCTGGGAATTATGCTCTCCCGCGAAGCACCAGATCATCGCCCACCTACCACCGCCGCTTCCAGCGCAACGGGCATCTAACGACTACCTCCGCTCCTCGCGAATTTACCAAAACACCCTCGGCGCCTCGCCTAACAAAAGGGAGAATTAGGCCTTGAATTAGGGATCCGGACAATTCGATCATGGGTGGATGGTTGGTACTTCTATCTTTGCAATTAAATTATTTCGAAACGAAATCGGGTTTGATGAATCAGAACAAACAAAGTTAGGTACCTTGTATGATTAGCGTAGGAAAAATGACACAAATAGTTTAAAATTTAATTTAATGTGTAATATGATCTTCGACATTTAATTTATTCAATGCGGTTTATAAACTTTAACTCAATGTGCAATAACATTCATGAACTTTTATTATTAAATATTCCTGAACTATATAAAAATGTTCAATATTATTTCTAAATTTAAATTAATGGTATGATAATCTTTGATAATTTCATATAATTCATATATTAGATTGAACATTTATCAAAAGCTTAAAGATAACATTGCACATTAGAAAAAAGTTTAGTGACTAAATTAATAAATTAAAAATTCAATGAAGACATTGTAGATTGGATGGTTCAAAAACTATGTGCATGGATATCTCATTAATGTAACAATAAAAAAAAACGATTATGATATGATTAATAATGCTCTTTAATTTTGTTGGGTAAGCAAAATGTTCGATTATGATAGCATGAGCTGGATCGCCTTTAGAACCATATAGGGAGCGCGGAAAATGATTTTTTTTTTATAGATTAATGGTAACATGAAATATACATCATTTTTAATATATGGAAAGATACGATTAATGGAGAGAATATCTTTTGCAAGTGGTTGAATAATTGTTCAGCTTTGGAAAGTTACATTAGTGGCAAAATATTAAGATATAGGATATAATTAAATTATTTCCTAATAGTTCATATATATATTTTGTTAAAATAGGAGAGTAGTGCAGCCAAATTTAATGGTTGAGGATTAGGATGGGAATTGAGAAACCATAAAAGCTGTCATGTTTAAAATGGGAGTCGACCGTTTACCGGAAGAACAAGTAAACCCCACTGCCCTCGACAGCAGAAGAGACCCTCCGGAAAATCTCATCAAAACCGGGATTCCCGGTCATCCTATCTCCTCTATATTTATATAAAGAAGCCCACGATTTTCCCTCTCGTCGTAGAGAGAGAGAGGGATGACGTCGTTTCGGGGTCCGGAGATGAGGACGGAAGCATCAGCCATGGCGGCGGCGCCGGCGGACGGCGAGCCCGACCCGATGCCCGATTACCCATCGTCGCCCTCCACCTGCTGCTTCTGCATCCCCCGCTTCCGCGCCCGCACGCCGCCCCCCGCCGCCGCCGGGCAGTCCTACTGGGAGCGGGTGGGATCGGGCGGCCGCCGCGGGGGCGACGGCGGCGACGGTGGCCTGTGGTCGCGCGGGCTCCGGGCCCTGAAGAAGCTCCGCGAGTGGTCCGAGATCGCCGCCGGCCCCAGGTGGAAGACCTTCATCCGGCGGTTCAACCGGAAGGCGCACCGGCAGGGGCGGTTCAACTACGACCCCCTGGACTACGCCCTCAACTTCGACGAGGGGCAGGGCGAGGACGCCGACGAGGAGGGCGGCGAGGGCGGCGGCGGCGGGTTCCGGAACTTCTCGGCCCGGTTCGCCGCCTTGCCCGGCGCGGCCAAGTCGGCGCCAGCGCCGGCGCGGGCGGTGGATCTAGGGAGGGTGGGGAGGTGCCGGTTTTCGCGTAGCGGGGAGGCGCAGGCCGGCTAATTTTAGGCGAATCGCGAGCGGAGATTGGCTGGCGTGCTCCGGCGTGCTGGTCGACGTTGCCGGCGCGGATCATGCGGCGGTGCCACCTCTTTTTGCTGTTTAGAAATTCTTCAGAAAGATAGGATTTTTATTTTATTGAAAAGATCATTGTCAGCGTAGCGTGCATAGATGATGAGATGACGTTAATGTATGTATAGAGTTTGGGTTTGAAAGTACTTGTTGGGAGTAACTTTTATTTGTGATGATACAAAGGTTGTCGAATTCATTCGAGGATTGATCAATTTCAATGAATAAATGAGGCAAAACCAAAGTCCCCTTTTCTCTTTTTTCTCCTTTTCCCTCTTGCCATCGGCCGGCGAATTGATTGTGTTCCAGGACTAAATTTGTCCTTATTTAAGATGAGTACCAATTTAAGGGCTCTTTTGTGTTCAAAAAGAAAATGGCCACACTTTTAGGCCCCTTTCGAGATGGTTCCTAGTAAGTATGATGTGCCTTCTATGACACGCCACAAAGTAATGATATGACCTTGCTTGATTATCGTATAAATACTAAGCTATAGAAAAAGAAAATTTGTAAAAATGAGCTATGAATTGGAGATTGCCCTTTGATATGAATGGATGGCAGTCAAAAAGTAGGATGATGAGGAGATAAGAAGATGCAGTCGTCTAGCTGCACTTTTGAAAAAGAACATGGCTGCTCTTTCCTAGTAAGTATGGCCTGGTTTCTATGATGCGCCACGAAGCCATGACATGACCTGTTATATAACATGTAGCCTATAAAAGAAAATTTGGAAAAATGAGCTATGAATTGGAAATTGACCTTGGAAACAAATGGACTGCAGTCAAAAAGTAGGATGATGAGGAAGGAGGAAAGAAAGATGCAATCTTGAAGCTGCGCTTACACATGCCTTGACATCGCAGGCAGGGCAGGCAGATTGCGCGGATCCAGCACTATTCTGGGATTAAATTTTAATCAATGATTGAAGCGATAGCACTTCCCCACAAGAATGAACCACGCCTACTAGCTTTGATGGCGACACCAGTCGTGGAAAGGCAATATCCCTCAATCCTTATCTCCTAATTAAATATAATATCCCTCACTAATTACTTGCTGCCCACAATGAGAAAACATGGATTGCTTGCTCACTTTATTACTGTGGGCAGTGGGTTGGTCTTATCACTCAGGTAGGATGGGACAACATGAAAATCATTTCCATCTGGGTGGGCCGATTCCGACAGCCCAATGAGCACGGCGTACGTCGAAACGGGCCGAGCTCATGGGCCATGGATCGGGTCCAACTTGAGCCAACGATTGCAGACAGTCCCTAATATGTCAAGTTCACTCCTTTTCTCAGCATACTTACAGGTGCATTTGTGCCAGTGAACATGTGACCCGAGCCATAATCATGATCCTGCGGTGTGCGAGATATAGAGTTCTTTTTCCAAGTAAAGAGTGAGCCCGATGACGGGACTAGCGTGATGAAACACTGTGTAAGGATCTGGGGGAGGTTGAGATCAAGAAAAGCAGACAGAACAAAAGCTCAAGCATCTTCATTGATTCTTGAATTTGTCTGAGAGATTTGCAGGAATTAAAGATAACAAGAAGATAGATATTGAAAAGTATCTGCTTGCCTATGTGAACTAAAGAAGTCACCGAAAAACTACTCTTGCCAGCACCTAGGCTAAATGGCTCCTGAATGGGACATCTCAGATTAATTTCGAGATAGCTAGAAAGAAACATGAAACTGTTGGGGTCTGCAGTAATCTATGTAAATTAGATCTGGAAACGAAAAGTCTCAAACTTCCTCAATCGCACCATCATTCGGTACTCCTGCTGGTTGACGAGGGACAACAACATGAGCATTCGGAAAACTCGGGCCTCTGCTGTTCTTAGACCAAAGCCAGATTTTGGAAACAGAGAAGCTTTCTCCCCTTGACCTCCCGCTGATCTTCTTCCCCTCTTCGTCCTCCGGAGAGAACCGATACTGTCGCCCTCTCACATTTCCATTCTTCAAAACAACCCTCGTGTTGTGCGTGCAAGGAGTGGATAAAGCCACTTGCAGATCCATAGCACCCTCCACATACTGATATGAACCCATTGAATAGCATCTTCTCGAGTCCAAACGGCAACTACTAGTCTCTTCTTTTATCTCTCTGCTCTCTTCATCCACGTTCAAGCTCTTAAACTTTCCAAGCCTCACAGAAAAGACCCTCTTTTGGCTGTCCTTTTCTTCATCTATGGCAAGTTTTGGACCACAGTGAACTGAATTTTCCACATTAATGGGAAATGCACTAGGCAATCTCCAAGAATCATCTAAATTGAGCGCTTGCGGGCCAGCCACGGCATCCGTGTTCACAAGGGACCCTCGACAAAGTGGGCACGTCGAATTGGAAAGAAGCCATGTGTCGATGCAACTTATATGAAAGGCGTGGCTGCACGTGGGAAGCAACCTGAGCTTGTCATTGTGCGAGAATTCACACAAACAAACAGCACAATCAAATGGTTCCTTCAGCCCGATGATTTCTTTGTAGTAGAAAACGGGCAAAGCATCTACCAAGGTTTGTTCAAGGCCGGAATCGTGCAAACGAAAGAGCTGCTGAAGCTGCCTCTGAAGGGCATGAGAGTCCGAGCTCTCCGTGTACCTATTGGAGTCATAGATGGATGTCGATGGCCTCCTCAAGAGGAATCTGATGAGCAGATGAAGCAGACCGGAAATGAAGACGACAGCAGCTAGAATTACTATGAACAGGAGAAGTGCGGGGCTAATTCGAGTGGAAGATGATTCTGGAGTTGATTCAGTGCCGTAGCTCATGATGTAAGGACTTGACGATGAAAGGAGAGGTGACTGAGGAGGAGCATATGTCAAGCTACCATCTTGTTGCTTCCTCCTATACACAATACTAGACATCTTTTCAGCTCTCAAACTTGGAAGACTGACCACTCTATTCAGCAGAAGCAAAAAACCTCGCTCTGAACATATCTACCAGTGCGTGCTACATAACAGGGAATCATATCAAACCTCAACTTGTTAAAGCTAAGTGGTCTCAATATGGAGACCTTGTGGCACGAAAGCGACTAACTTTGCGAATTCATTTTGGTGTTTGGACAAGAAAGACAGGCATGTGAAGAGCAAGAGAGTTCAAAAGCAAAAAAAAGGGAGACAGTTGGAGAGTACCTGCCTTTCTTCCGAAGAGAAAGAAGCGTGAATGGAATGGATTTTATTATGCCGCTCTCAAGGCCTCAAGAGGGTTCCATCGTCTTTGGTTAGTTGATGGCTGTGGGTCCTGCTTTGAATTTCTTTTGCGCCACAGGAGGTCCCTGAAACAGGGGATTTTTTCTTTGTTTGTTTCTCTGATAGAATATAGAAATGGAAAGTCTCACAAAATAAAATAAAAAAAAGAAAAAGCTAGAAAAGGGCAGTGAGTGGTGTGATGGCTTGAGGAAGAAAACCTGAGAAAAGACTCAGCAGTCAATGCAGAACCAGCCCCATATCCTAGATTTTCAGTCATAGGCAAAGGCCCGGGCACTTTTTTCTTTTCATCAGGTTCAACACAGCCCTGGGCAACTCTCTTGATAGTCCAAAGCTTTTCGAATTTGGCCTTCCAACACCAGCTATATTCAAAGGACGGTGGCCTAACGTGCTTGACGAGTTTACTCCCTCGACACCGAATTACTCCTGGTCTACCTGGAAATTATCGCGTCGGAAAGGTCATGCTGACACTAGAAAAGGGCTCAAAGCCGATGCTTTTAACGTCATTCCCGGTCTCCTCCATATCATTGGGCTCGGAGACATTTTATCAAAAAGTTGGGGATGAGGCAGACCAAGGGGGGAATTGAACCATGATTAAAGGTCCACCATTACACACAACTTGATTGTCCACAGTTGCGTTCGTGACTTCTTTATTCATCAAGAATCTATCAAAAGCAACACCAAATGATGGGTTTGCCGTGTCATTACATTTGCCTAATCTCGGCGGCAAGGGTCTGTCAACCTTGGCCTATAGTTTCATACGACCCACGAGCGCAACAAGAACATAATTAAGCATCGAATTTTCCCTCTTCTTTGAGCTGTGCAAGACCTGTAAGATGAAGACAAAAATTTGTAAGAGGGTCAAAACTTCACTCGCTTAAAGGGACAATTTGACCCCGCCCTTGATCACGGGTCTAGCAGGAGGAGTAAGCACTGCCTACATCCGGTTCATGTGAGTCCTTCCCAACATGGCCATGGCATCCATCCAATTCCGATGGAGAAGTCTCTGGGGGGCCTGAGAAATATCAGGTGAAGTCCCTGTCCTGAATCAGGAATCCAAAACATGGCAGATGCCAATGATGATGACAGAGGAGAAAATCGGCATTGGTTGTAACCAATTATTTTTTTCTCATAATAAATGATGGTGGGACCAAATGAGCCTTTTCCCATCAGGCATGGAATGGGATCTGTCTGATCTGATGGATTGTGCCAACACGAGCAGGTGATCATGGCTAAAACCTCCACGCTTTCTGTTAACGTTGACAACTCTGGGGATGTTAGTTAATGATGCCCCAGACAAGAAGTCACCCCCTCCAAGATGACATTTTTTTTGGTTAGCTTCTTGGATCTTGACTTTGACACACACGGCCAACCGAGGTTGGAAGGCGGGAGAAAATGGGGCTGTCCACTGATCTATTGACACGTCAACTCACGGATCAACCACTACCGTGTGATGTGAAGACTTTGTCGTGGATAATTTATTAATCACCGCAAGACCCTCCACCAGTCATGATAATATGGGACGACCTTGATTTAACTAAGTCAAGTATTTGTTGGGCAACAGGTGATCAAATGGAATAGGCTGGGCTGGAATTGAGTTAGGCTAGCAGGGCTTCGGCTCGATACGGGAAGCTGAAGAATATGGTATAGATGGGCCCGTAAAAGGAGCCCTTGCCTAGTTCCTCTCTTACACACTTAAGTATCTCAAGGGATCTAGCTTGGGCGACGGATCCGGTTCGATGCCCGGGTTCTTGGGCGGCCCCCTCTTCTCACTAGGATGTTGAAGTTACACTCTTTTCTTATCCCCTGTAAAAAGATGATGAAACAAAGGATTAAGGCAGATCTAATTGATAAGAGTTAGGCCTGATTCATGAGCAGATTCAGTGGGTAGGATGAGAGCAGGCTTGCATTTTGTTACTACTTACCATGGGAGCCAGGTAGCAGTAAGTAAAATTGTGCCGGATGTAGTAAATGTCATTTATTATACTGATTATCCCTCTAGGATTCCAAGAAGATTGCAGCTCAAATAACATTGCAATCATCCAATCATAACTTCAACTCAAGCAGTCAATGCTCCACAATATGAAGTTATACATTTCCTATGGTTGAGCAACAAGTGCAATGACAGAAGCAGACACAGAAGGAGCTGAGAATCGACAATGAGTTTTCTCTAGCAAATGCTTATAACTCATCAGTCATCATGCGCTCCTTCAAATTAATTTAAATGATCTCGACTCCAAGGCGATGGATCTCTCGTCTCCAAGGTGATTGATCTCTCGTCCTCTTCCTTGATTGCATTTATCATAGCCAAAACCTCCTTTGTGCTCGGCCTTTTGGTTGGAGAGGACGCAACGCACTTTAGTGCTACTTGCAACAAGTTCACCATCCTTTCTTCGTGGATGCCCTCTGCTATCAGGGCGCGGTCAAACACCTCTGCAGTCCATTCCTCCCTAATTACAGAGTGCACCCATGTTGCCAAGTCGAATCCACCATCTTGGACCATTTTACCTGTCAGTAGCTCCAGAAGAATCACACCGAGGCTGTATATGTCAATGTCACCCTTGAAGAGAATATGATCACTTTCATGGTCTTGGGCTGGTGTGATCTTTGAAAACTTATGCTTCGGGAAAGTTCCGGCTGTACTTGGCTCTCAGAGGCCTTTATTCCGTACTCGCTGATGCACGGATCCATGTTCTTGTTGAACAAAATGTTTGTGGATTTGAGGTTGCCATGAGCAATCCCATCTTCATCCATGTGCATGAAGGCCAAAGCCTCAGCTATTCTGGATGCTACGTTCAGTCTGCTTGCCCAGTCAAAGCTACCATCATTTTTAGACCCCGAAATCAACAGTACCTCTGTAAAAATCTGATGAACATGGATGCTCAAGCAATTGATCTTTTACTTCTAGATCCTATCAGCAGGAGTTTAATGCTTGAGAATGAAGCGTTCAACTTACCATGGAGGAGTTTGAAGAGGCTGCCATTGGATTGATGCTCATATACCAAGAGCTTCTCTTGCTTTGAGCAATAAAACGCCATTGCCGGTAGTACATTCGGATGCTTCGCCTGGTCCATCTTCAGCATCCTCCTTTTGAACTCTTCGCTCGAGATCGCCCTCTCTTTGATCCTCTTCACAACCAATGTAGGGCCATCGTCAATCATGACCTTGTAGAGCGTCCCGTGCCTTCCCCTCCCAAGCAGCTCGGCTGGAGCTCGGAGCAAGTCCTCAAACTTTAAATCTTTTGCCAAGGAACTAGTGAGAATCACAAGAGCTGCGGGAGCCACTTCGCTATCTATAGATGTCATCGAGTATTCTGACCTATATTCACTGGTTTTAAATTCATCACTGGAAATGGCATTCATCTTTATGCTATTATCGTCCGTGTTGGATTCTGCATTCTCTACATCATCAGTCTTCTCATCTTTTGACTTGCTTTTACTTACTATTTGGTAAATGACGAACAATCCTATCACTGAGCTGAGGAATGCGTAGCCAGTGTATATGAGGAAGCGATCTGTCGACCACTTCTTCGATGCAGCCTTTGATGATAGGGATGGGGGACATGGATTCGGTAACGGTTGCCCACATAAACTAGGATTCCCAGAAAAGCTGTCTGCACTAAAACGGCCCCTTATGTCGGGAATTTGGCCGCTAAATTCGTTGTTAGAGACATTAAATGCCTCCAAGTTTGCTAATCCGAACTCGGGAAGCTTCCCCCGGAAATGGTTGTTTTGAGCTAGGAACGATAGCAAGCCGGGAATTTTATGCAAACTCGGCAGTTCTCCAGTGAAGTTATTGTTCGATATGTCCACCCTCTTTAAGTTACTCAAGTGAGAAATGCTTTTCGGGAGTTGTCCAGCGAACCGATTGCCGCTTACGTATAAGTGGGTCAGATGCTTGCAATTCGCAATCTCTGCAGATATTTCTCCACTTATGCCGTTGTTCTTGAGGCTTAGGACTTGAAGAGATCTTGCACCGCAGAGAGAACCAGCATCAAATGTCCCAATGAGATTGAGCTCGTCAAGGACGACTTTTAGTACAGTTTGGGTGTGCGAATCGCAAGTAATGCCCATCCATCCGTGAGTACAGGGGCCTGAATTCATGTTCCAGCCCCAGCTCTCATTTCTGTTGGCGTTATCTGCGGGTAAGAGTTGTTCCATGAATCGAACTAACGATCGCTTGGTGTCATCTGCTTCTGAAGCTGCTGATGTAAACAGAAGAGAAATTGGAATGAGGAGTACCCAGATGGGCGCTCGTTCCATTCGGGAAAGGACTGAAACTAGTAGAAGTTGCTTGGAATTTGATAAATGCATTTGCCCAAATCTTTATACTCAAGCGGGTTTGGCTATCTGGTAATGTGGAATGAGGAGTACGCGACAAGGTTGGCATACATAGAAAGATTATGAGATTGAACAGAAGGAATCAAAAGTGAGATAAAGGCATATCCCGGAAATTTTTTAACCGGGAGCCGGCACCTGAAATGGTCTATTTTAACCTATCAGATGTCCTGAACAGGCACGTTGCCAAACACTACTGATTGATGGCATGAGTGAGCATTATTTTAACCACAGTACTAGCTGGTCAAGAACTTCATGTTTGTATTTTAAGGAGAATCTGGGATTATGCGGAGTTCTTAGTTTTTTCTGCATCGATGGGGTAACAGAATATGACAAATCGGAAATATTAAAGAGCACCTGCGTTTTCAGGAGCAAATCAAACCACAGAAGTGAATTTCTTCGGACGGATGCTTGAAGACGCAGAGTGAGATGTACCTATTCGGCTCAATAGGAGTAATGCTAAAGTTACGTTGTCAGAATAAACACACGTTCGAGTACAATCGGGAGCTCCAATTTGTGAGGAAAACAGGAACTAAGTGACAAGGATCATTCCTATCTGTTACTAATCTAATCATACCAACATTTGACCAATTCCAACTAACCTATCATTACTTCAGCGGCCTTCTAATGATTACGGCTTTGGTCCGAACACTCGCCGTCGATCACCCCTGGTCTTGACCACGTCTTGGCAAGAGTTACAGCACACTCAAACACGCAGAAGGAGACAAAACTGTTGATGTCCATGTTCCCACTGATGAACAGAAAATCCTACATGGACATGTACAAGCAGATTACATCAAAAAATTATGACATCAATCGAAACGCTTAATCTGGACCTTATAACGTACTATCAGCAGGCCTTAGGACGTTATACTTCAGCATAGGTTGAGTAATTTAAGGAAGCAGTTACGGGCTTCTGGCCACATCTTCCACAAAACCCGAATTTCAGTCTTTCTGCTGAAGCAAGGATGCTTCCGGCAGTCCATCTTTGTCACGTTGATCCAAGGGATACCATCAATTGAACGACGTTGGTCATTCAGAAATCACTCATTACCTATCAGTAACCCAAAATGGGCATATAGTGTTGCAGTGCATTTTCATATTACATCGAGCCCGTTCTACTTTCACAAACTCAGCGTTAGCTCGCTGGCCAGTTTGTACAACCAGAATCAGAAAAGGAGAAATCCGCATCTCCTGGAATAAAACGCTCTCCTTCCTCAATGAGAAATCTACAGATCTCAGACCAAAGAACTTCCGTTTCATCTTAAATTAAGTACAACCTAACGATATCGACCTTGCAACCATCTTCAATCACGTGCTCATTCTAACAACCTCAGAAGACTCTACTCTAACCATGCCTTTGTCCTATGCACAGAGCTTGACTGGAATCTAATCAATCCTTAGAAAGGCACGAGGACCAACCGGTCAAAGCATCTCCAAAAACAGAGAAACATTGGCAGCGCATGCTAGAGTACAGTGAACTGATTAAAGGTGAAAGATTGCTCAAAGCATACGTTTGAGTCGTCATCATCGTCTCCTTTCTGTAACGTGGACCATTGATTAGATTTTTATGCGCATTTTGCTTTTTCAAAGGAGTATGTCAGCGAATATCCTATAACATCGGTTAAGCAGGCCAATTTCAATTCTACTAAATTAAAAAACTTGCAACATTCACAGTGAATGAATTTTCATCATCGTATTCTGGATAATGTCTTTTCAAAATTAGCCATTTTCCGCATAAAAGAAACAGTTTTTGAATCATCAGGTGATTCCAATCTTTGTCAATCGCCTCTGCATTCTTAGTATCGGTAAGTACTTGAAAAGAAATGGAAACAGCGTATGGCATACACTGCATGCATATCTTGTACGTGATTTCCGAATGGTTGGCTCTTTTGCTGACCCAAACACTAGAATTGACTACCGTTTTGATTTACTCTCAGCAGGTGTGGATGCATGTGTAGAAAGACAGAGAGACGAAGAGAGCCCGATCACCGCCGTGCCGACGGACCTGATAGCTGTCGGAGCCTCGAGACCGACTCCCACGCTGTCCCGCCAGCTAAACACAGGCCTCTTCCAATCCAATGCTGCTCGTTCGACCAATGAGCAGGCCACTTTGCTCGACTCTAACGAGTCGTTTGCCAATTTTGCGCGGTCGATGAAAGAGGACGGGCTCTATCTATGTCTACACTGGAGTGCTACGTCCAAAGATTCATAAAAGATGTCTTTTTTCAGCACTAAAATCCTAAAACTTGTTGCCACAGTGCATTTATGTCCTAAAGTTTCGATTTTTTTAGTACATTTTTCCTATTCGAAGAAATTAACGTTCTTGTCGTCTCTCTCTTCACTCTCCCAACCAATGGGGAGCTCGAGAACCGCGCACGCAATCCTTCTTAACTACTACTGGCGGCCAAGCTTAAGCCACCTCCTCCCAGCACCGACGGCGACGCGCGGCGGCGAGCGATGGCGATGGAGGCGAGGCCGTGGCTGCTCCGGTCGCTGCCGGTGGCGGCGATGGTGGCGATCGAGTGCCTCGACGTGGGCCTGACGACGCTGAGCAAGGCGGCCATGTCCAGAGGGATGAGCCGCTTCGTCTTCCTCGTCTACTCCAACGCCCTCGCCTCCCTCCTCCTCCTCCCGGTCTCCTTCATCCAAAGGTAATCTTTTTCCCCACCATTTCCGTCGCCGTTTCGTTTGCTCGTTCCTCCGCCGGCGTGGCTGATCGGCGGCGGTTGCTTTTTCGTGCGAGCTCGTGGCAGGGAGAAGAGGCCCCCGCTTACGTTCTCGGTGCTCTGCAAGTTCTTCTTCCTCGCGCTCGTCGGGTAAGTGATAAAGGACGGAACTTGAGAGGTTTGATCGATTGACTTATGTTGGGGTTGCTCTGTCTTTGGTCATCTGCTTTGATTGAGAGTTCTGTTTTGTAGGATAACAACGATGCAGAACTGTGTGTTCGCTGGAGTGAGCTACAGTTCGCCCACGCTCGCTTCTGCTATGGGGAATTTAGTACCCGCTTTCACCTTCTTGCTGGCGGTTAGCTTCAGGTTCGCCTTCGTTTTTCCGGCATTTAGCACCGTTCGCGACATGGGTCATTTCTCATGCGCGAGCGAGTGATCGAATAGGCCTGCAATTCCAGGAGCGAAAATTTTAGAAATGAGAGTACCTCCGTAATCTTGATAGGAACTCCGGCTTGATGCTTCCGAGTGGGAATTCGGTGTAGAATTGTGATCTTTGTGAGTTGAATTGATGCCATCTTCTTTTGCCGCTCCTGTAGGATTGAAAAATTGAACTTGAGGAGCTCGAGAAGCCAAATCAAAATTCTTGGCACCATGGTGACCATTTGCGGAGCCTTAATCGTGACGCTGTATAAAGGTCCTGTAATTGGCGGTGGCATGTCTGCTATTCCTTACCCTGATGAGAGCTTACCAACAACACAACCCAGCAAAGCTTTGTTGGCTGGTGTCCCTAATTGGGTTATCGGTGGCATGTTCCTGGCAGCCGCTAGTTTATCTTTGGCAACATGGAATACGGCTCAGGTAGTGTGCGGACTTTCTTTGCTATTTCTCAGGGAAATGGGGCCAACTGACTTTTTCTGTTCATTTAAAGGCAGCAGTTCTGAAATCGTATCCATCAGAGGTGACTTTGGTCTCCTTCTGTTGCTTCTTTGGGACTCTTCAATGTGCAGTAGTTGCTCTAATTGCAGAAAGAGATCTAAAAGCTTGGAAACTAGGGCTTAGTATTGAGGTCATTGCAGTCATCTACACAGTGAGCATTAATATAACTTTCAAGTTTGACAAATCTTGTTTACCATCTTGCTGTAAAATTTACATGTTTTTATTTTTGCCCTTTCTCCAAAGGCGATAGTTGGGAATGTGGTGACCTTTTGCGTTTGTTCCTGGTGCATACACAAGAAAGGTCCTACTTTTGTGGCAATGTTTAAACCCTTAAGCATTGGTATAGCTGCCATAATGGGTGCCATTTTCCTTGGTGATGCCCTCCATGTCGGCAGGTAAGAACCTTCTTCACCACCCCTTACTTCTCCACTGCCAGTCATGTTGTGTAGTTGGTCAGCATTTCAATAGAAAGAAATTAGTTTGAAATCAATAAGTATTTTGAGGCGAGGAACATGTTTGAGTGTTACACAAAGGCTATATTGGAAACCGGCCAAGCAAAAGATATATTTGGAAAGGAAGTAGCACGTCTTGAATCTAATGCGCTCTCCTCTTTCATTTTCTGCAACTGTCGATAGTTTAACATTCTATAGCATCAGAAGACAGTCACAAAACTAAAGCGATGGTCAGTTATCTAAAGACCCTCTGTCAAGTAGATTGGGTAAATAATTGGCTTGTTGAGATTTATTAGTAAGCATTCCCATCAAGTCAAGTGCATTGTCAAGCCATCACTCCAGTTTCAGAGAAAGAACATGTTAGAAATATATGGCATTAATCAGCAACTGTCTAAATGGATGTCACTCGTTCAAAAAAAAAAAAAAAATGGATGTCACCAAGATGCAGGAAGTACTTCAACTCTTATTCAAACCTTATTTACATGCTGAGGAGCTCAAATGAGGCATCATGGAGATTGGCTATGGACAATCGAGAAAAAATCTTTTGTTTGATGATTTATTTTCTTGATATTGTTGTTTGTGATGATAAAAGATCCATTTTCCCTGGATAATGAGCTTCCTTGAAATTCTCAATGACATAATCCCTGCTCATCAAACTTTTGACACTGCTTACAATATGTAGAGTATTCACAACTTTTTATGCTTTCGTGTGCAGTATCGTTGGAGCTGTTGTAATTGTGGCTGGCTTTTATGGGTTATTTGGGCAATGTCTCAAGAAGAAGAAGATGGTAGAAATTGCACAAGTGGTGAGCTGCAATCACCTTCCCAGAAAACCCCGTTACTTAAGAGCCACGTGAATATAAATGAAGCTGGTTAGTTTCTTTTCTTTAAGATTTTTCCTCCATGTATGCCGACTTGTGCAAAATATTCAAAATTATGTGCAATTATTTATCTTAGATCGCAGTATTAGTTCTACTATCAAGAAGGCGTGCACATGCAATGGGGCTGTCCTCAGTACAAGTGTTGACAAGTGGTCAGCTATTCATAAAAGCAATGACCTCAATCTAGTCTAGGAATGACCTTGTCCCTCCGTTGGTCCAGATAGAACTGGCAAGTGCATTGTGAAGTTGTACTTATGCATATAGAAAATTGCGATGTTGCTTTTGTTTTCCCTGTTGATTGTAATGCTCTCTATAATAAGAAAGGTGGACTGGGCCTTGATCTTCCTATTCATCTTGTATGAGTTATTCACGAGCATATAGTGAAAAATGGTGTCCGTATTTATTCTGGGGCTCCTGGACGCTTTTCTGTATATGTTGTTTGATTCTTGAGCTGGTAGTATAAAGCTCCTTCCTGGTGCTAACTAAAGATGGATACCTACTTGCACTTTATGACCAGGCAATCATGTGGTGCATGCCTTTCTCTCTGTACTAGATACTTGCAGCTTGCGGTTGTGTTTGGTTGAACCCTGCCACCTGCTGCCACCTGTTGAAGGTAGGCAATCTACATGAATGCTAGATTACTAATGGCATGGGACAACGAGCATAATTTTAGTTGGCTTGACAAGCTTCCAGGATTGGATTATACGTGTATATCTCCCTCTTCCCATCTCATTTTCTTCATCTCCACAGAGGTTTATTCCAAGACCAAAATTCATATTGCCGTGGAGGAAGATAATTTATCTAGCAATGATGGTAAAAGAATAATCTTTTCGCTTGTTATCATTGCTTACTTTTTCTCCGGCTGTTAGAATCCCGCGGATCCCATTGCTTCTTCATGGATTTGATCCCAGGACGTGCCCATTGCACGGATGTGTGGCTTGGCATCATTGCTTAAACCTATTTATGCCTTCCACCAAACCCTCTTAAAGCCCTGTAATTATTCTAGTTTTTCACTTTGTCGATCTTCAGAGTTATCTTTTGACTGGTTGGTCTTGAGCTAACTACTCTCTCTCTCTCTCTCTCTCTCTCCCGTTATTGCACTCCAAGCTTTATTTTCTTTTGATAAATCTCTTAACCACAGAAGTTACTTCAGTTCTGTTTTCACAAGATTGAGGAACAAGCCATGCTAGAGATCATCATCAAGATAGACGTGGACTGTCAAATAATATTAAACTTGTTGGACATTATCCGGGACATCGATTAAAAGTTGCTCCATATAGTAAAGTTGCAATTGTTGGATATTTGATAGCGGAAAGAGATCATCGAATCGCGCTTCATAAAGGGAAAAGAACAAACGAATCTCTCTTTCTTTCCCTCTCATTTTTTTGCAAAGTTATTGTCGTTTCCGCAGGTCGGCTTCCAGAGGTCGGCTGGTAAAAAGAGCTGCTTGAGGTCCCTGACATCTCCACCGGTCCGTCTTATGGAGTCATTGATGTTTTTAGAGTCGATTCGGGCTGGATCTTGTCAGTGTTTCATCGTTGATGGGTCCGTTGATCATACGTTGGTTCTTGGCCTTTTCTGAGGTTGCTCATAAATGATTGTCGGATTGCAAACGCTATTAAAGAAAAGTCAAGCGTTCCCAAAACGGTTGATTTCGGTGTTGCGTTGACTATGGCTTGCCCATCACGGCTCATTGCCTTAACCAGAGAAAACATCGGGCCATCATGTGATGGCATATGTACATTTTTTTTTTTTACTTTGGTTCATTAAATGTGACAACCTTGAAGATTCCTATGGATGGTCCTTTCCCATAAATTCCTAAAAGAGTGCGGTCACGCCCTTGCTTAAATCATACTCATGCACACGACGTGCTACTTTTTGGTACCGAGGTTCTGGGTTTGAAATCACATTCGCATCTTTTCTAAATCGAAAAAGTTGCAATTCATACAGCTACCTTTCGTGAACATTTGTTAAGAGTTATCTTGCGCTGCTAACATCAGATCATCAAGACCTTTTTTTCTAAAGAATTTATTAATCACATGTGCTAAAAATTGGGAAGGGAAAAATAATCCTAGCTAGAACATTTCTGCTAAAAAGCTGAAAACTTTACTGCTAGTGCTTACATAATAAAAAGGCTTTGGTTGGGCGTTGGCAAGTTGATTGGACTCCTAGGAAAATCCAAGTCCGCAGTCTCTCTCTCTCTCTCTCTCTCTCTCTCTCTCTCTGTGTGGACGTGAGGTTGACGAATGGGGAAGTCGTCTATTATTAAGAGCAAGGCGATATTGTATTGAGGAAAGATCGGAATCGAAGGGAATCCCATGGCCAGAGCGTCCCGGGTTCTTCAGTTCGCCAAGTGGGTAGTCTCAAGAACGACGAAGGACTGCGAAGGACGATCTGCTCTGCGGCGGCGACAGCGGGCGAGCGAGGATCATGTGATCATCCGCCCCGCTCACTGACTTCCGCTGTCCCTTTGGATTCAAGAAACCACCCCCATTAAATCCTCCCCACCTAACCCACCGCGAGTTGGGTTTTGCTCCTCCGAATTTTTAACTTCTTCGGTTTCATCCTGTCTCTCTCTCTCTCTCTCTCTCTCTCGACGTTCTTGAAATGGCTACGAACGCATCGAGATTCATCAAGTGCGTGACGGTGGGCGATGGGGCCGTGGGCAAGACTTGCATGCTCATCTGCTACACCAGCAACAAGTTCCCCACTGTATGTGTGCTTTCTTTTCCCCGAAAGATTTCTCTGGGGAGCTTAAATTTTTTATCTTTCGTTCGGCTTTATGGTCCCTATTTCTGGGTTTTGCAGCTTTTGCCCTTTTCCTGATAGCACCGATTGCTTTCTCTTCACTTCTGTTTTCATCGCAAGAGTGTTGTTCAGTATTGGTTTGAGATTTCACTGAAAATTACGTGTTTGTGGAGAGGTTTCCTTATCTTTTTTCTTTATGTAATTTACGCAGGACTCTTAGCTTTTGTCGAGCAGTGCCTTTTACCACTTTGTAGCGTTTCTTGTTATTCCAATCTAACCATTTGTATATTTATCAGGACTACATACCCACAGTGTTTGATAATTTCAGCGCTAATGTGGTGGTTGAAGGCATCACCGTCAACTTGGGTCTTTGGGACACAGCTGGTGAGGAATTGGGACTTTCAGATCAATTCCAGTTTTCCACATATATTTTATATTGGGTAGTTTCACACATATATATCTCTGAGTCAGAACTTATGAGGGAACTGGGTTTACTGCGACTAATTTGCTGTGTGGGTCATGGCATTGTGTCCCGTGACGTACTTATACCATTTTGTAGGGCAGGAGGATTACAATAGATTAAGGCCCTTGAGCTATAGAGGAGCAGATGTCTTTGTCTTGGCCTTTTCATTAGTTAGCCGTGCTAGTTACGAGAATGTCCTGAAAAAGGTAAGCTGGGAATTCGAGCATTTAATTTCCTAATTTTTCTTGTGCGTGTATCTCAACTGTCCGCTCCTGTCTTGGCCAGTGGATCCCAGAACTCCAGCATCATGCTCCTGGCATTCCTCTTGTCCTTGTAGGAACCAAAATGGGTGAGTAGAAAGAATTTATTTTCACAGTAGCGGACAGATTTCAAATAAGTCTTCTTTTGCTTTCTGTTGCTTCTTATCAAATCTGAATGTCGGGTACAATACACAACTAACTGAATATTGTTATTGCTCATTGGTGGATATCCCCAACTAATGCACTTACTAATGCCTCTCACTGGGTTCTGGCTTTTCTATTGACATTTAGATCTTCGTGAGGATAAACACTATATGGCTGATCATCCTGGACTGGTTCCCGTGACCACTGCTCAAGTTAGGTTTCTGTCATCGGTCAGCAATATTTTTCCTGTGGTGTACATCAGTCCCTATTGTTGATTGCCATTTTTTATACTCAGGGTGAGGAAATGCGCAAACAGATTGGTGCCATGTATTACATAGAATGCAGCTCAAAAACTCAGCAGGTAAAGTACAGACTAACCTGTATTGACATACATGATTTCTTTAATTGCATCTAGCATTATGACAGTTAGAAATGTAGGGAGTCAGGGAAAGGGTTGACTTTTGTTTATGAAAAGATAAAAGGAAATCATCAAACATTAATGACTGACCCAGACCTGTCTGCAACCCAAAAAAAAAAAAAAAAAGAAGCAAAAGAATTCTTTACTGCCAACTAAGAAACAAGCTCCTGGAACTTGGCTTGTAGTAGTATGCGAACTTAATTGTGATTTCAAGTGAGCATCAATGAGTGTTTCCTGAAGTTGAAGAAGGGAACTTTATCTGTCCTTAGGGTGTCATCTGATGAACTCCATACCAAAGCATTCAGTGGAATCTGATATTAGATCCTCTAGGTATATTACTCTGCTAGCTATTTGACCTTTGATTACTCTCAATAGCTGACTGTGTCATCACCTGATATCTTGATTCTTGAGATTGTGGGTGCTTATCCTTGTTGTTGCTCAGACTTGTAACTTCGAGGGATGTCCCTATGCTAATGATCTGATGCATAAATACATCAGCATACTGATGCTTGCTCTCTGATGCAAATGCAGAATGTTAAGGCAGTGTTTGATGCTGCAATCAGGGTAGTGATCAAACCACCTCAGAAGCAAAAGGAGAGGAAGAAGAAAAAACCACGTCGAGGATGGTTTGTGTGAGTGCTGGAATTTTTCTACCTCTGAGGTTTATTACATTAACTGTGAAGGATATGCAGACCGTGTGAAGCTAATATCTAGTGCAGTTTACTCTGCAGCACATATAATTGTGGGTGTTTTGGGTCAAGTCCAAGTCTGTGAGAACCATATATTTGTGGTTATCTATATTCATCTCTTAGCCAGATTGAGAGAGACTCAATTTCACAAAAAACACAAAGGCTTGCAGTTGAATTACCACCGCTTAATTTGAAATGGCTCACACATTTGCCCTTTCTGGCAGAGGCTGGTTTAGTCTAGCATTATTAAAAGAGTTAATTCATTGATGACATCTGCAAGTATAGAATTGACAAGTGAACCAGTTGAACTGTTACCTGCCTCTACTGTTTTTCATGTCGCTGGTTCAGAAAGCACTGATTAGAATATATCTTCTGTTTAAAGGTGGTAGGATGTTGAAAATAGTCCTCTTACATTTTGCCATTGCCTTCCATTTGAAACTTTCTGTGCTTCTGGTACTTCACCTCTAACAACTACTTAGTACAGTGGTCATGCCCTAGTTAGGGTCAAACTTGACTGCTTGAACCTTTGCCCCCTTCTTATCCATTCAGCTGTTGAATTGCTTTTCATGTTTGAGCCAACCTAGGTTGGACTTGTGATCTACAGCTACCAGTAACTATATAGCATTTCAATCTTCCCATAGATCTCAGTTTCCCTTATAATGCGTATAAGTTTTTTTTGGTTCAGCTTGCTCCTATTAGAAACTAAGGATGTATTTGGGTTGACATCACTTAAGTCAAAAGGTAGTTATGTCTCTTTTGCCTAACAATTCAGACTAGGGTGTGTGGATTAGGCGTGTGGCACAGTTTAATCTTTTCACACCTCCAAGTGTAAATGATTACATTTTTGAGCCATTTAAGGATTTGGGTTACATTCTACCTGGCCCACGAAATTAGTTGCATGTGAAGTTTACTCACCTCAGGTGGGTTTCCTCATCATTAAAGAACATGTGAATTTCACATGATTTCAAATGAATTTTAACTTTGATCTTTATGTTTCTAAGCACTTGATTCAAGTGCATAACCATTTACTCTAAACTTGAAATTAAGTGCATAACCATTTACTCTAAAAGTTTAAGTTATTAAAATTCGACACGAAATGTATGTAATAGCTTAATGCTCTCCTCTGCATGAAGGTCGATTTGATGATGAAGGCCTTATTTGAGAACCTGATAATGGGGAGTGAAATAATTGCTTGACCCTGCTACCCATAATGAAATGGAAACTCATAAATGGGTGGAGGACAGCATGAGGAATTGAACTCAAGATTTCTAACTCTGATATCAACTTGAAATTTGAGTGCACAAATGTCTAATCCAAAACTATCAATTAAAATATGATGAGATGTATTCGTTGTAACAGAGCATAAATACTTCTAATATTTGATATAAAAGTTATATCATAAATACTAGAAGGAGAAGTGAAAAGTGAAAAGTTAAAAAGTATGAGCCACCTCAAATCACCTAATAGCATTGCCAGTTTTAACATGGCTTGTCCCATGGTCCTCCAAAAAAAATTTTCTGATCTCCTGTGCATTTACTCTTAATTTTCAATTTGAAATATGCTTAAGACACTTCTGACAGAAATATTTGAGAAACCAAATGATATTTATATGACCTTCATCCTTGTAGTAATTTTTCAGCCTCGCTGTCAATGCTTACCTGGCCATTATCACGTTATCCCAAAGCCTAAATTGTCTGTATGATCTCTGATTTCAAACTTCCTTACCTCTTTGCATACTTGTTGCCTCTAGACCTTTTTGCTCTTGCTGTTAATGCTTCTATTGATTCTGTCAAAGTCCCATGAAGTCTCTCAACTATCACTTTGTGGATAAATGTTCTGCGACCACAGTAATGGATATAGCACAATTATTTGATGCAAAAGAGCATAGCCATGTCAATGTATCTACCTTAAGAGAGGTGGGTGAGATTGAGTGGAGTGAAGCTAGGGAGGTGGCAATGCTGCAAGAACCAATATGCTCATGAATGGAAATAGAAATGCCAATAGATGGTGTTTGGTGATGAAAATTATGAGAGGAAACAACAACACAGCATCAGATGCATCCTTTAGATCACGCTTGTAAATGGAATAGTACATCAATTGTGTTGGAGAAAAAGTTGTGAGAGGAAAGGACAACCTTGCGTTGGGTGCATCCCATACATTATGCATCGCCTTCCCAACCCCTAACTAAAAGAAAGTACAATCTTTATGGTACTTCTCAGACGGAAGGGCAAGGATCATTCTCTCTTCCTTTGCCTCTCTGTTCAATTTCTGTCCTGAGGCTTTATTTTATGAGTTAATAGAGGCAAAAAGTCTTTAGAATTGATTGCTGCCTGTTCTTTCCTGTTGAACTGTAGTAACATATGCTGGTGCTTGTGTGGATTGCAGGAACATCTTTTGCGGTAGGAGCTTCCCATGTCTGAAGTGAATTGCGCCTAAGCTGCTAGGATGTATATGTCTGCCGTCACTTCTGGTTATGGCTCCATGTGAACGCTGACAAGGATTGGTTCGTCATCAGACTGGCTAGTTAGCTGTTCATGTGTGTACTTTGTAGATAAATTTTCTACTTGCATGGCTTGTTTTCGGTTTTATTCGCGTAGCATTCGTTCTACCATTTTGTGACAATGACTGATGAAGTTGCATCTTTCCACTGATTTCCCTCTTTTGGTTGTGTAAAGCATTGACTATTCTACAGAGGAAAAAAGAAGAGAAATTTAATTTCTTAACGCTAGTTTTGCGTGCATCATATCTTCTTTAGTTATATCCTGTTCTCGCCAGTGTGGTTTAACTTTGTCTGAGTCGAGTCCTGATAAGAAAAATGGTAATTCAAAGCTTCACAGGATGCTGATTGCTGATGCTGACTCATCTCAAGCATAGGATTCTCACCTTTATGGAATCTAGCAGAAATTGCTAAAGCAAAGCGTCACCTGAACCTACTGAATCGAGATCTTAAGACCCTCGTTCATCCACCCAAAACTTTTTAAAGTTGATTTCACTGGTGTTTTGCTTTCTTAACTCGGTCAGGAGTGCAAATTTCCTTCCATTTATCAGTTCTATTTCATCAGTTGCAATCTCTTACTGGCTTTGGCTTCCAGTTCCTACGATTATCCACAATCGTTCAGTTTACGCTCTTATTTTTACAGTGGAGCAAATTGAACAGGACACGCTTGTTACGCAAAATATAATTGATTTAAAAAACATTTTTCTAAAAAAAGTTGTTTAAATCACTTAGAAAAACTTGATTCGTAAATTTTTTTTCATCACCAATAATAATTCACGCTTGAATGTTTTCATAATGAAAACATGTTTTGTCATTCTAAGAATGACATAAGAGATTATTTATAAAAAAAAAATTGCAAATCATTTATTTTTCAAAAAAATAGTCCGAAGTTTCCAATGCATGGCATATCTGATAAAGTGTAATTCACAAACTTTCCAAGGGCAATTGATGATACGATCTATGGTTGCAATGGATAAAAACCATTTGGATATATCAGGCCGAAAAGCGCATGTCGTCATGGGATATTGTGCATGCTCTTTAACAAAGTGGGCTTCTCCACACTACCATCATGATTCTTAAACAAAAATAAGTGTTTCACTGAATCAACATGTATTCTGACCTATGCGGAAATAAAGAGAAAATCCATTCAGAAGGTCATCAGCAGGATAACAATATGTTTCTTGTTTCTGAAATGCTAAAGATGCGAAGGTCCCTCGCCAAAAATTGCAGTCTTGCGGGCTCAGTAGTCAGTACCAGAGAGTTTCCGTCACCTGGTAGGATATGGAAAAACTCGCAAAGTGCTCACAAAGCATTTATCATTCTTTTCATCTCAGCAGACCTCCTGGGATCCGGTTCTTCAATAGCTCTCTCGGTGAGCACATGCTTGATACGACACATCGATTTCCTCACCTGAATCCATTGATGATAAAGAGATGCTATTAGCAACAGTGCCATTTCAAGTCAACTTTTGTTTGGGTCATAGCACCCTGATGCCAGTCCGAGCGTGAAAGAACACTTTTGAGGAGTGACGAATTCATTCAGAAAAGGAAGGAGCAAAGGCAACATCCACCTTGGGGAGGCGTTCTGGATTGGGAAACCTAAGATTTTGTGCATGAAGCATCTGCCGCTGAGACATCAACATGTTTTTTTCCTTGAGCAGAACGTACCAAAGCTTGTGAAGATCGTCCCACGACTTTAAGCGCAGTTCAGGCGCCTTCCAACTTCGACCTGAAAATTATCAGCCAAAGGGATGTAAGAACATTCAATTGCAAGTATGCATTATCCATCAAAGAGAATGAGGACTTGAATGATGGCTCAATGACTTCATATCAGATCCTCTTAAGAGATAAAAGCTTTAAATGGTGTTGTTGGCCTATAGAATAAATCAAGTCCTGAGCGATCTCATCTATCTAATGAATGGATAGGCTGAAAAGGAAGAAACATGCAGGATCATAATTAGGATCATCACACTTTCCAGGAGGGGTAGAGTACCAATACCCTGATGAATGTTAATTGCACCCTGATGAATGTTAATTGCCTACATCTTCATTATATTTCATGCAATCATTAGGTTACTCATGAGCAAATTAATTAAACACTTTACATTAAGATGCACAATTTTCTGTGCTTGAGTCCTCTTAGCTTACACCAATAACTGAACTGAATCCTCACATTCGAGCTGCCAGTTCAATCCCAATCCATAACTTAGATTCCTCAATTCTTGACTAGATAGATATCCTTAAAAGGTTCCCCAGATAACACTGAATTTGGTAACTTGAATAAACTCAATTTGTGGATTTGTCTGTACCGTGGGACTGAACCAGACAATCCAAGACTATGCCTCTTAAGTACAATTCTAGGCTGGCAATACATGGTCATATACTGAAGTCCAGCGAGTACTTACACAATGCATAATCTAATAAAGCCTAAACATACCCCATCTTCCCAACACAGATAATTACACCCAATATCCAGTCTTGCACTGTTCCACACCTCAGTCATTTTGATGGGCACGCATAAAGCCACTATCTTGTAATATGAAACTTTTGGAATGCTTGTTTATAGTGTGATTTAAGATAGTATTTATACAGGTTGAATCCCTTCCTAGTGGTGGCACTGTCAATTTGCAAGATGATGGCAGAAACTACACTTATTCATGGCCTGGACGAATTCAATCACTGTAATAACTGGAATAGACAGTCTACTCTACATTCGACCACATAAGCTCCCTTTCAAAATGCCAATTCCTTTACTCATGTGGCTACATGATAAGCACATAGGCCACACACAGGTTTTTTTTTTTTTGGTTTTCAGGGGCTGAATAGGCCATGTACAGAAGACAAGCATATATATCATCTCATGCAACTTCCAATGTGAACTTGGCCTCCTCCAAATTCAACACATTCCCACTCGTATCTTTTCAAGCATCATATAGTCTTTCCTTCTTAATCGAATATGCATGTGAAATGAGCATTCATTTAGCAAAAGGAGAAGCTTGTACCATAGACAACAGGCGTGTCATTCTCTGGGTTCCTATCTGCCTCAAAGAATGCCTCGAGAGGGTTGTGTCCTGTCCTAGATGTAGCCGCCGAAGCAGCAGCGGCAGTCCCAGCAGAAGACTCTGTTCTAGCAGCAGCAAAAAGTGCTCTGCCAAAAAATCTTGACAATAACATTGATCTTGACCAGATGGCTGCATAAGAGAACACATAAGAGAAGAAGTCATATGATCATAATAAACCAATCAGCTGCAAACAACGGAACTCACACATCAATTTGAAAAAGAGAAACAAGGCAAAACATTTTCAAATAATTCCATTATCAAAGAACTCAGAGACAGCTAAAAGACTACAATTTTGCGAAATCAATCAAAGTGTTCTTTTTTTCTTTTAAACTTCAACTCTTCAAGGAAGGTACTTCATGGGAACATTGCAAGATCGTGCCCTGCTCCATCAAACATTGTCATCTGCCGCACTCAGTTCGTTATGAGCATCTTCTCAACTCTTCTAACCACCCAGAGAAATCAAGTTAACAATAGTTAAGTTGTGCCTGATTTTCCCCATCTAAAATTAATCCGGAAGCACGATCAGGTCAAGATCAATGGATTTCATAAACTTCCACCATAACGAGAAGCATGTTTTACTTCCCTGGTGAACATACTCAACCGAACTCAAAGAATCGGTCAGCTCCAATTAATGCAACTTCTCCAGCCATACCGACATGACATTCAACCACAAGGCGTGGAAAAGAGGGCGACGAAGTGGACCAGGGGAGGATGGGTGAGTAGTTCCCATCATTTTTGATTGAGACATTTCACCGAACACTTGGCGCATCAAAGACGAGCACCCACACAAAGAGACCCGCCCACGAGCAGTTTCCAAATCTCACGCCATGGGTTAGGCAATTATAGCGAGACGTACACAAGACACTAGCCGAAAGTCACATGTCAAGCGCCTAGTGCAGTCGAAATCCGATCGAAGGAGGGAACAAGAACAAGAACGAGAACGAGAAAGAGAGAGAAAGAAGCGGGAGAGCCGAAGTAGAGAAGTCACGCGAAATTAGAGCGAGAGAGAGAATGACTGGTACGATACCGTCGGAGGGTTTCTTGATCTCTGCGAAGCAGAACTCCTGGCAAGCGACAGAGGAGGGAGAGAGAGAGAAAGCTGAAGCTGTGGAGTTCTTGAGACTGTGTTGAGCGGGTTGCTTTGACAGGAGGAGGAAGAAGATAGTTGCAGACATGGGGCCCGTTGGGCCCAATAGCCCAAAAAAATGGGCCCGATTTGAGCCCATCCGGCCGCAAAAGGAGAGGGCAAAGGGAAAGAAGCTAGGTGTGAGTATGATCCGGATTGGGGCAGTCCAATACCTAACCTAGGGATCACAATGTTAGTCCTTAACTTTTGGAATCAAGAATCAACTCTATTGAGCTTAGGATCGAGGATCGGATTAACCCTATGTTTGAAGGTTAACATTGGACCAATCGATTATGTTTTTCGTTTCATTTTTAGTATTTCTTAAAAGGATAAACATACTATTTCAAAACTCACTCTATTGGTGGTCGCGTGATTTGCGCTCAATCTCTCTTTCGGAAAGGGAGCGAGTTCGAATCCCCACAATCACTTGTGCGACTCACCCGCGGTTCAGGGAAGGTGGGTCCCCTTGAGTCACCTCGGGTTTACGCTGCCAACTGCTAGCTATATGATAGTTCATAGGTCAATAAAAAAAACATACTATTTCAAATTATATATATCCATCAACAACGAACATGAACAATAATTATAAGGTAATAATAGAAAACATTTTTTATAGGATAAGGTAATAATATAATTTTTTTTTTTTTGGTAAAGGGTAAAAATAATAATAATAGAAATTTCATATGTACTAAAAGCAACAAATCATAAAAACGAACATGCAAGGGGAGTGGTGAGTAAGGTGAGCGGGCGAGAAAGTGAGATTGAGGCGAGTGAAGAGGGTTTCTCTTCTCTTTTTTTTTTTTTTTTTTTTGGGGGGTCGAATTAGGGTTGGTTTCTTTTTATTTTTTTAATTTACATAGCAAATTGGAGGCGTTAGGATTTATAATAGACTAAATCATATAATATATAATATATCAAATATAATTTATAATAGTATAAGTTTGACCAATCCTAAAATCCTACAACCGAGGACCAATTCGTACAATGTAGAGTTTGGGGGTTTAAGATCGAGGGTCGACCTAGTCCCCCCAAGGAACTAGAGCACTAAGTCCTGTCGAGTTGGGCCGGTCCAAAGATTGACCCAAGATCAATGTTCACCCATAAAAAAATCACTGTTAGGTCTATAAGAAGTGTTGGACTTTTGTTTATTGAAGATTAGAACTTTAGCTACTATATTACTTTCCCATGAAAAATTAAATAGAATTTCCATTTTTTGTTTTCATTTTTCACTTGTGAATATTGGTCCTTTATATTTATTTTGGACCATTTTTGTATAGAGAAGGGTTCACGAGGATGGATTCGAGATTAGTTGAAGATTAGTGATTTTTAGACAAAAAAAAAAATTCGAGACAAATCTGGAATTGAAATTGAAGTCTGGGTTTTTCTCAGGACAAAAAAATTGTTCAAGGTAGAATTGGGGTAGAAGTAAAGTTTAAATTTTTTTGTCACAAAACGTTCATGGCAAATTGGAACTAGAATTAAAATTTAGGGTTTTCTTAAAGAAATTATTTAGACCCATAAAGTTGTACATTACTTTAAGCAATTAATAATAAGAAGTCAAGATTTTTACGATTCATCTTACACTTAAGTGGTAAGGGAATTGAGTGGGGTGGGATGAGATAGGGACGTTTAGTTTAAGGTCAAATAATTGAGCAAAAGAGGGGTGGTCCAGAAAAAAACAAAGGAATATAGGGGAGATAGGAGTTGAATTTAATGCTGGTCGTTTGAGGGTCTCTTTCTCATCCATCTTATTGACCAGATTTAATGCACGCGTAGTAGTAGTTCTTGTTCAATAATATAGATTCCACACCAAGTGACATTCATGGTTACGTGTAAAAAAAGAGGAGTTTATGTCACAAAGAGCAGGTACCGTTCTTTTGATATGCAAAACCTGCTACGCCTAGCAGTCATGAATGTAGTGAGCGAGAAATTAGGGCAAGCCATAGCAGCCATGTCCCTAGGGTTGTCAACAAGTGTGTCCTTAAAGGGTCCATTGAAACTCACCACGTAGCTGAAATTGCTAATTTTGCAAGTCAACTATTGTAACCATAGAATCGTTCTTACGTAGATGGGAAGCTCACTTCCGTTGCGTCTTTTGACAAGAACCATGAGCGGTTTTTGCACTTTCTGTCCCCACCTCCTTGGCAAACCGTCGTGGCCTAAGATAATCCCATCGAGACCCTGGTCCCAATGGGGGAAAGGAGAGTGCAAATGAAGGAACTTCGATCGCATCGATGCATGCAAGAAGGCGAAAGAAGCCTTCTCTGCCATCGTTCTGATTTCCTGAACCTCCCCTTTCCAGACCTGAAGACTGAACGAATGCCATCAGAACTAAGGCCAAAAAACCAGGATACTTGCAGAAGAACTTCCGCAGAGAGACAGCGAAATACCCATCAAGAAAGAACCAGCCCAATTACCATATCTCTCTCCCTCAGGACCCCCAAAAAAGTGCAGGACAAGCCAGAGAATTTTGCAAATCCGACATGTGGTCCCTTTTGCATGGGGAAGCCCACCAAAAGTATGATATATTATTTTGGATTATCTTGCAAATCAAGTGAAAGCAACTTCCACGTTCCTTCCCTTGTTTTCATCTTTGGATCTGTTCATTTTCTCCCCGCTCTTTTTTCCTTTGTTTCAAGAATGCCCATCGTTTCCCATTTTTTACACCCTCTGTACTGTAGTTTTGGCTCCAGTGCACACCCTTTCTTGCAAACTTTTCAAAATCATTTACACAATCAGTAGTTTTCAAAGCGTCCTTGATATCTTTCTTTGAGGCCCCCTACCGATCTGATTTTGACGTGGAGTGATGCCCTCTAAAAAACTCGATGGGAATATTTTCAACAGGGTCATCACTGAAGAGGACAAGATCATCCCGCTCCTCTGCCCCTCCAATTCAAATTTCCCCAATCAGATCTCAACACCCTCTCTGTCTCATTTTTGTTGCTTTTGTTTTCTTTCTCTGCCATTTTCAATTAGATGGGTTGACAAATCTGTCAAAAGAACGATCAAGTAAGCAATCCCCCTGGCATGATTACCTTCACCTTATAGCAAAAAGAGGGAGACAATCATGCTGGTGCAGGAAGTATGTGGGCGTATATACAATACGAAATTCATGCTGCATTTGTCATTACTCCGGTTCCTTGTCTTATTTAATCCCTGTCTTTTGACTGACAAGCATCTTGCTGAATTGCCTCTGATAAAACTATTAGATTAGGTACATACAATCTGATGTACATGCAATGAATCCTGAACTTCCGAACCCCTCGGTGCCACCTTCGAATGCGTAACCGCGAGTTTCAAAAGCCTCTCGGATTTGATCAATGCAAAGGGTCAATGATGCTTTCCATGCCCTTCGTCCATCTCAAGAAAGCGACCTCGTCCAGTCCAGGATGACAGATACCACCACACCAGAAGAAGTCAATGGAAGGAGATGAGCACGCGTATGTGCCTGGTTCAATGACCATTGCCCCACGCAAAATCTTACATCACTTGTCTTTTTTTTGGTTCAAAAGGCCTAATCACCGCCCTGGAAATCAGCAAAACTGGGTCAAAACTTTTGCAGTCCATTGGTTAGCTTTCTATCTGTTCTGCACTTGTCAAGCTTTATCCCTTTTATACGGGACCCCATGCTAAAGCCCTTTCCACTTTAAAAACAAAATCCTCGGATCTATCAACCAGTCAATTTAACTGCTGGTCTTATTTCCTTGTACAGGGTCAATGTCTTTCCCTACCTGATAAAATTGAGGAACAAAGAGATCGTTTCACGAATCTTGTCAATGGATACGTGTCGCGCTCAATTGGCCTTTTCCAATTTGAAAAAGAAAAAGTGCTTTCTTGCATCACCATGTGATTTTCCAAGTAGACTTCCACATGCGATTACACTCCGGTGTTTTCGTGAGAGAATTTATCTCGTTGCATAGACAAATGCACTTGGAATTGCACCCACAACCTTCTATGGAAGATTCCGCCTTCTTCGTAGAAAAAAATACTTCCATGGGCGTGAAGAAAAAGCAAACCCTGAAACTCAAGGAAGTTCGGCCTGGATGAAACCTGTTCTCGCGAAAGATTGTATAAAAAGGTAAATTAAATTATTTTTATGAGCCAATTCCCTAAAACAACCTCAACATATTAGGTTTAATCTTAATTTTTGCCCATGATTTTTTTTTTGTCTCCTAAAAAAATTCATAATTTTCACCCAAATATCAAATCTACCTATCTGTATAAAAGTCGCTATTAGTTTACTCAAAATTATCGACATCGAAACTAGTTGGAAGTTCATTATCAAGACTCACATTTTTTCCATCCAAACCTCTTTCAATGTTTTGGATGCATGGGGCAAATTTATGACTAGAGCCAGGAGTTTAAGTCCAGTCTTAATCCTGCCTTAAACCTATATTTCACCTCATAAAATATCCCCAACTTTCACTTCTAATCTTAAATTCGTCAACTTGTTCAAAAGTCAGAACTAGTTAGAAATTCATTATTAGAACTTCATCAATACCCTCATCTTGCAAGAAACAATAGTAATCTCCTAACATGGATAATATTGAAGAAATCAGTGATGGAATCTAGACGTGTGAGTGGATTCGAGTTAAAGTTCAGCGCAAATTTGGGAGGACCGGACATGAAGTCGAAAGCTTCTTTAGCGGTTAGCCCTAATCTTTGGGTTAGAAATGAGAGGCCAATGACAGGCCCAATCGGGGTCCCAACACTTTTCCCAATTGTCCTAAAAAGTCAGGAAGTGTTCATTTTTAAAAAACCGAGGTAAACCGCACGGCGCATGTTCCTCCCCTGAAGAAAAAGGCGCGCTACGGCACCGCCCCCTAGACCCGATGACCAATGAGAGCGCCCCAAAAATTCCGCCAGCTGTGATGTGATCCGGTGGGAGGCGCAGTCACGCCGTCCGTACACGCGTCCCGCGTACAGTGGCCAATCGCGGATTGGGATAGCGTAGATTTGTCGGTCGGTGCCTCGTTGATCCTTTCCCCCCGCGACCGCACGGTAGCCCCCCGTGTGGAGTCCCGCAGCAGATTCACGTCGAGCCGAGCACCCCCGCCCGCACGTGATCGGGGCCCCGGCCGGCGACGAAATGACCGTCCTGCCCTCGCCCTCAATGATTGATTTCTGTGGGCGCGCCGTGGGCAGTGGCGTCCTTTCGGCCCCCATCAGCGGAACGTGCTGGGACTCATTGCCATGAAGTACGGAGGAATGAGGCTCGGACATTTTGGGGTTTTAAAGGTGGGAACTTTTGTTAGGATTTAACAAGGCTTCGCGGATTTAGTGGGCATTTTTGTCGTTGTTAATCTTTGGAATTTGATGGGTTTTCTTCCCAGGTCAAAATGCCGGGAGAGGACGTTGTTTCGAGGGTCCTCCGATGGGTACTGTTGTGGCACCAGCAAGGAGCCTGTCCACATCTTCCTCCCCAAGTTCAAAGCTTTCCCCTCCACCGCCATGTGGGAAGCTCCTGGACAATGAACCAAACCCTCTAAACTGCATTGGCTATATAATAGACACAACAATTATCAAGGTTGAAAATGGTTTCTTTGGAGGTGGAGTTCCTGTTATAGAGAGAGGGAGGAGAAGGGGAAATTAACAATAGAAAAATACTTTCTTTTTTCACACAGGTAGAGAGAGAGAATGTACCGCACCCTCTAACTGCACTGGCTGTATAAGCACAATAATTATCAAGGTTGGAAATGGTATTTTTGGAGGTGGGTTCCTGTTAGAGAGAGAGAGAGAGAGAGAGAGGGAAATTAACAAAAGAAAAATACTTTCTTTTTTCACACAGGCAGAGAGAGAGAGAGAGAGAGAGAGAGGGCAGGAGAGAAGGAGGGTAAGGTGAAGGGGAGTTTCATTGCTGCTTTTGGGTTGAGTAGGGTTGAGTAGGTAGAGTACAGCTATTTTACCTGGTAGCACTGGCATATGCTATAACCTTCTTCGTTTTGTTGATACATCCCTGTTTCGTCTCCATTGTCTTCCTCTCCCGTTGTAGCCCCCATCTGGGCATAGCAATCTTTGAGCCTTGTGGGGTTGCATCTACTAAAGTCCTCGACTTTATTGATCTCCACTTGATTCTGCTCCCGAAAGATTGATTAAAAAGGTGTTTTCCTTTGCTCCCTCCCCTCTTTTCTTCCATGTTCTCCATCCCATCGACCTCCACTTCCCACTGTAATTTTTGGACAGTGCCTTTTTCTCTGTTGTTTTTATTTCCCTGTCTCCATCTTTTGGGTTGCTGTCGTTTTCTAGTGTGTTTCTCTGCTCTCACTGGCTTGGCTTGGGGGTGCTTGGGTATGCTATGAGCAGGCTATTGCTTAGATTTCTGCTGGGCTAGTGGCTTTTTTTTCTCTTTGATTGAGTGGGATTCTTTCTTTGTTATTGATTAAGAAGGACAGGGCTTTTTGCAGAAGCAGTGATTAGTGAGAAGAGAAAATGGCTGGAGGCGGAGGAGGAGCAAAACCAGATGAGCCAGCGCCACACCCACCAAAAGATCAGCTGCTCGGCGTTCATTTCTGCATTACTAGTCCTCCTCCATGGCGTGAGTGTCTTTACAGTGAAATGTTTGAGCTCTTTTTTGGGCCCTCGAAGAACTCTTTTCTTTTGCTGTTCAAATTAAGTATCTTGTACTTTAGGGGATGATTCTGCTGATCTGATGTGGTATATCTGAAGGAGGCTTGCTCGTTTCTTTTTGTTTGGTGCTGTGAATATTCTTACCTGTTTTTAATTGTTGAAAGTGGCCTTTTTGAAAAATTCACTTTCATTTGCGGGATGCCTGCTTTAAAGTTGGGATATGCTTTTAGGAAAAGATAATTGCGCTCCCTGAAAATTCTAAGACCTACAAGTATGAACGCAAATTTTCTAATTTAGTTTTAACGAGCAATTAAATTTAGTTAGAATTTCTATCATATCGATGAGTAGCTTTATGCAAATTTTCTAATTTAGTTTTAACGAGCAACTAAATTTAGTTAGAATTGCTATCATATTGATGAGTAGCTTGATGGTGATTTGGGTCCTTGATTCCCCTTTGTGCTTCTTTTTCCTTAAATTTTTTGTTTCATAAAGTTGTGCTTGAACTGATATTCTTCAGCGATTCTTCGATTCTCTGTGGGTGCCACTCGATCCATTCTCTTTTCAACATCATTTGTTTGGGGACTTGCTGCCAATTTGTCCTCCGTATGAACTTGCCAACGCAGGCTGAGAATTCTTTATTTCTAAAGCGTGATATTCTTTATTTGTCCCATTTCTTTATTTGTGATCGAGATTAATGACATATGTGAAATCTATGTGCTGAAATGTCTTGTGTGTCTAATACAGCGGAAGCAATTCTCCTCGGCTTCCAACACTTTCTGGTGATGCTCAGCACGTCGGTCATTATTCCCACTGCCCTTGTCCCCCAGATGGGAGGTAGAAATGTAAGATGATATTATGGATGTAAAATGCAAATGTGTTAACTTAATGCTGCACCAACTCAAGTTTAAATAATTGGCTTTGTGACTCATCAACCGCCTCTGATACAGGAAGAGAAGGCGGAAGTCATCCAGACGCTACTTTTTGTTGCTGGCATCAACACGTTGCAGCAAACGTTTTTTGGGACCCGATTACCTGCTGTAATAGGAGGGTCTTATACCTTTGTCCCGACCACAATATCAATCATCCTTGCTGGTCGATTCAGTGATAATTCTGACCCTGTAGAGGTACTGTCACTGAACCTTATTTACTTCTATTTGACATCTTCATGCGATCTCTGAACTGATTGTGAACTACCTCAATGCTCCTTTTAATCTTTGCATTGCTGTATCATCTATATCCGCCCTGTAACATATTATCTCATGTTTAAAGTTGCCACTGAACTTATATCTTGCAAGATATGCAATCTGTAGACAGCTCTAGAGTATGATATTAAGGTCTTGATTAGCTTTTACTAGAAATATTTGAATTATCATCAGTCATAATGTGGTTGGGATTGAAACTATATATGGTTCTAATACAAGTTCAAAAACTCGTCTTCTCTTTTGCCAGAGATTCAAGAGGATTATGCGAGCAATACAGGGGTCCCTTATTGTCGCTTCTACTCTTCAGATTGTGCTTGGCTTCAGTGGCCTTTGGCGGAATGTTACAAGGTCAGTCTAACTAAATGAAGAAATAAACTTAAATTTGGTGGATGTCCTACTTTGACTTGGGCTTGCATTTTTTTTTTTATGAGTGTATCATTCTATCAAACTTCAAGTTGACACTTTTTCAACCACAACAGTATTCCCTGCCTGAACATGTTGGAACATGGGATGCTGCGAATTTAATTATGGACTTGATATGGCTATAATGAACACCACTTACTTTTGCTTCAGTCTAAGCTATTGCTGAGCTGACTGAGATCAAATAAGTCTTGTGGCACCGGCTATGCTGGTTACTCGTGCTTTATGATTTGATAAGTTTTCTGCATTGACAGTCTTGTTAACTTGTAATGATTCCTTTTGTTCTGTCCTGCCTTCAGGTTCTTAAGCCCATTATCAGCTGTACCATTGGTAGCACTAGTAGGCTTTGGTCTCTATGAGCTAGGTTTTCCTGGTGTAAGTTATCTTTACTACAAATTTGGGACATATGCATGTGCCGAGAGCACTGTCTTGTTCACTATTGAGAAATTCTTCCTTTAAATGTCAGGTCGCCAAATGTGTGGAGATTGGACTTCCAGAGCTTGTCATCTTGGTGTTTGTTTCCCAGGTATGATGTGCACAGTGATCTCATTGTTGTCATGGTTACTGTGATTTGTACCATGGGTCGTTGTACTGTAGCTGAACTGGTAATTGCGAATGGTTGTTTTGCAGTATATGCCTCATGTGTATAAAACGGAAAAATTAATATATGACAAATTTTCGGTCATATTCTCCATTGTGATTGTTTGGATTTATGCTCACCTGCTCACTGTTGGAGGGGCTTACAACAACGCGGCACCAAAGACACAAATAAGCTGCCGAACTGATCGTGCTGGGCTTATCAATGCTGCTCCATGGTAACTTTGCTTATTTTGATATTTCTGCTCTGGTTTTATCATTTCCTGAATGATCCTCATATCTTGTATAAGGAATGTCGATTCAACCTTTTAGGCTTGCTTTTTTTCATGGAAAACATTATGTTGAAAAGACATTTTTGACCTTTTCGTGTTGTTGCTGATAATATACCTACTTTGGATCAAGGGGAAATGCGCGCGCAAAGTTCACTACAAGACTTTGTGGCATACGATAGGTGTTCCTCCTGCTACCCATTGGTGGCTCTTGTAGTACAAGGTTGAAATTGATTTCTGCTGTTCCACTTTCTGTTTTTCGGTTGGTCAGGAAAGAATGGCCAAAAAAAAAAAAAAAAGAAGTTTGTTTTGGGCACTTACTGAAATTTGGAATAAAAAGTTATGCACTTTTTTGATCTGAAGAGATCTCTCCCAGATGTAAATGCTTTTATTGATTTTGGAAACTTTTCTTCTAAATGAGCTCTTTTCATATATGGATTGACAATCCCTTATCACAAAAGAAAAAGGGTAAAAGAGAGAAATTTTCTCATGCATTAAGCGCTACTCCACTCTAGTATACTTTGAAGCCTTGCGTGATACCTTCGCATGCATTGATTACTACCACATATAGCCTTTCAGCCACTATTATGATTGATGACTTGTGTCTGCAGCTTCCATAACTGGCAAAGTAAAGATTTTACCCTTTTCTATCTGCATTCTCTCTCATTTGATAGCTAATTTTGACTTCCAATGGTGATAGATATGTTGATATTCCTAGCATCTAGGTGTCGGTCATGACCTATGTAGCACGGACACTCTCCGGAAGTCTTCGTGTCGTGTCCGACACTCCGACATGTGTCCGACACGCTCCAACACATCCCGACACGCTCCAACACGGGGTCAACGGGTGTCGAAAAATCCATCACGTGGTCAACTCTCTCCGACACGCTTCGACACGCAAGTTAAGAATTTCGACACGCGATTCCGACACGCATGGGGTCAATTTTAAAATTTTTTAATACTTATGGGGTCAAAATATAAATATACACAAAAGAAGTAATAAAAGAAGTAAAAAAAATGCTATAAATATACACACACGGGGTCAATTTTTTTTGTCAGTTTTGTTTTTTTAGAATTGTTTTAGTTTTTTAAAAAGTCTTTTACTATGAAAAGAAGTAATAAAAAATGCTATATATGATAAATAAATAAATTTAAAAATATCATTTATGACATTTTTCTATTTTTAAACAATGTTTTTTTCCTCTAAGTTTTATGTATTATTGTAATAAATTAAAATAATGAATGATATTATTTAATATTTAAAATATTTTCCAAATTTCAAAAAATTATAAAATAATTAGTTGTGAATCTACATGTCGACATTTGTATAATGTGAAAGTTTCAAATGATTAGGATTAGAAGAATCAAAGTGCGTGTGTTGCAATGTTTAGATTAAGCAAAAAGTACGAGGTCTATCTGAACACGTCCATAGTCACCAATATAGTGAAGATCTGTGTTGCTTATTCAGAAGGTGGAGTTCTCTCTGCTGTGGTATGATATTATTGCTCGAGACTAGGATGGTAGTTATCTTGACTGGGTGAGTTTGCAGGATAAGAGTTCCATATCCATTTCAATGGGGAGCGCCTTCATTTGATGCTGGTGAAGCCTTTGCAATGATGATGGCTTCTTTTGTCGCTCTTGTGGAGGTTTGTTGTCATTTCTATTATTTTCCTGTTTTCTATGCTTCTGAACTTTGACTTAGAAACATGAAAAGTTTATTTAAATCTGTGTGGTCATCCTCAAAGCGTTGAGTTGCATATTGCCTGATCCATGGGTTAGTGAGATGTTTTATAGACATGGGTTCCATCTGATGTGGAGTTCCCATGTCAAAAAGAAAATCAATAAATGAGGTGTTGACGGCTTAATTCTTCTTATGGACTACTATCTTTGTTTCTTATCTTGTGTGGTCTGAAATTAGTTTAGTATTCATTAGTATAATGCAAAATTCCTTGAATCACATTCATCACTTAAATGCAAGCAGTCGACTGGTGCTTTCATGGCGGTGGCAAGATATGCGAGCGCAACCCATATGCCTCCATCTGTTCTCAGCCGCGGTGTTGGTTGGCAGGTAATTTAAAGGCTTATTGTTTTCTCTTCTGTAGCTGTTGCTAAACAATGTGAGTTGTGGCACTTGGCAAGTCTAATTCTAATAGATACAAACATATGAGCTCTCTTTTGAATGTTTGAATGTTAGCCAATTGTCGGGGTCCTTGGATTAACTGTCCAAAACCATTTTTATATATCCATGTGCTGATAGGTGGGAAAGAGAGTGGAAACTGAATAATTATCTTTCATGATTACTTGAAGACGCCAAAGTAGTGCATGGTTTTCACTGGCTTCACTTTAGCTGTCACTGAACTGGTTCAGGAAAGAGAGATTACATTTGTTATTTCCAGTCTAGCATTTTTTAGGAATTCCCTAGCTCCCTCTAGGGATAGCTTGCTTACAGACATGCAGCTTTTAGTGGTTTTCAAGTTATTTTCCCAGTTGCCTGATGTCTAAATCTTCCTTCAGGGAGTCGGCATTTTGATCTCTGGCCTGTTTGGAACTGTCACTGGCTCCTCCGTATCAGTGTAAGTCTTCAATCTGGGAGGACATATTCTATGAACATGATAAAGAATTGAATTGGCCCATCAGCTGAACAATTCTCTTCTGGTTTCCCTGCAGAGAAAACGCTGGGCTTTTGGGCTTGACACGTGTCGGTAGCAGAAGGGTCGTGCAAATAGCTGCTGGGTTCATGATTTTCTTTTCCATTCTAGGTGCGTCAGTAGAACCGCCACCCTCTCCCCCCCCCACAAAAAAAAAAAAAAAAAAAAAAAAGATTAACTTAAATGTTCAGTTGGGTTTTGTTCTCATAGCCGGTTTGTTCGACTGTGCAGGGAAATTTGGAGCCGTCTTTGCTTCAATTCCTGCGCCCATCTTTGCTGCCTTATACTGTCTGTTCTTTGCATATGTGGGTAAGGTCCATACGTAGCACTTCAATGAGCAGCTCGCATCTCCTGGTTAATGCCGCTCGATATAATAAAGGATCTTGATTATTAATTTGCATCGCTTGCATGTTCAGGTTCTGTGGGACTAAGTTTTCTTCAGTATTGCAACCTCAACAGCTTTAGAACAAAGTTTATATTAGGGTTCTCCGTCTTTATGGGCTTGTCCATTCCACAATACTTCAATGAATATACGGCAATCAATGGATATGGTCCAGTTCACACTGGAGGCAGATGGGTATGCAAAAGACTTTATTCATTTCCCCTCCCTTTATGCTCGATAATTGAAGAGTTTGGCCCCTCCCTTGACGAATACTATTTGCCTGTTTCTCTTGACAGTTCAACGATATAGTCAATGTCCCCTTATCTTCGGAGCCATTTGTTGCTGGATGCATAGCATATTTCCTCGATAACACATTGCACCGAAAGGATGGCGCTGTGAGGAAAGATAGGGGCAAGCACTGGTGGGACAAGTTCCGGTCCTTCAAGGGCGATACGAGAAGTGACGAGTTCTACTCCTTGCCTTTCAATCTGAACAAATACTTCCCACCGGTGTGAGTCATCATGCCACGGTGCTAGGTATCTCCCCCACCCCCATCAGAACATCATCGAAAGCTAATCAATTACTATGTAATGATGCTGTGGTTTGTTGCGTTGGGATCTCACCGCAAGGTTATGATATATGTATTATGTAGTACTTCCTCTATAGGAAATCCGAAACATTTATTTCATTGCTTTCTTTTCTTTAGTAACTTGTAAATCAAGTGGGAGAAATGGTTTTGAAGCTCCAGTGAAGTGATTTTGCATTTGCATTTTCTGTGCTCTTCCCATTTGTGCATCTGTGAAAAAATGCGAGTCTTCTTGCTTTTCTATTGTTCTAATGCGGTGTTAACCTCACTAAATCTGGATTCTAATTTAACTTGTCCGAACCCCAAAGTGCCCTGCATATTTCTCTCCAAAATTTAGACAAATCCATGGGTAATTTGCAAGTGTGCAGAGCTCCCAAACTACCAAAACCAACGCGAATTTTCAAAGAACGTGATCCATGGAAAGTAAATGCGAGGTCCCCCAGAATCATTCTATCTGCAGTTTTGGAGGGGAGAGAGAGAGAGAGAGAGAATGGGACCAAGAAAGTTGCGGTCATACCATTTAATTCCAATGAAAAGGAGAAGCTGGATGCTGCCCACAAGGCTTTGAATACCAAAATCCAGGGACACGTAAACAACCAAAAAGTTGGACCTTTCCATGCATATTTATGTGGCTGTCCTGATACTCCAGCAAAGCAAGAATACATCCAGCCCTAAACTATTAAATACAAGTAGCCCCCCCACCAATTGCAATTATCTTCTTTCTTCTGCAAACCACCAATTCAAACAAAGAGACGAGAAAAAACTGCCCAAATTCAAGGCGGGAGGGAGGAAGCCCGCGGTACCAAACAAGCACTTCATGTGGCTGCAATTGCTTTGACATCAAGCCACAGCGTTCATATCAAGAAGAAAAAGTCTTTACTTGTGCACGTAGAGAGTCTCAAGAAGAAAATTCAAGGAAAAAAAAAAAAGAAACCAGGGGAGGTCCCTTGTCAGGGCCAGCTTTTCTCTCACCGACATTGGAGAGTGCACAGGAACTGCACCAGGTGAATCGTTTAAGGATCTGCAAGAGTCAAAGCCGCATCATTTCATGGGTCACTGCTGTTCTCCTCAAGAATCGAAACTCCAAGATAAGGAAAAAAAAAAATGAAACTTTAATCAAGAAAATCAAGAAAGCATCTCTTACTCCAATGTGGGCCTAAAATATACTAAATTCCATTGCTAATTACATAATAAAAACTTAGGCGACTATGCTAATGATGTTAGCTGGCGACTCCTCGAAAAGGGAGATGAGAACAGGGCAGGAGCGTACGGATTCTCGAGAGGAGAGACCAGCTTCACGTGCGGGTTTTGCGAGTGTTGGGCGGGGGGAAGTTCAAGATTCGAGAACGTGATGATTCTGCAGGCTGTGTGGAGTTCGAAAGATTTGTGAAACCCCAGAAGCAAAGAAGATGCAGAGTTTTCTGCACATTCCACCCCACTCATCAAGTCTTGCAGATGACAGAGGAGGTTTAGATCTACCGTTGATTGTTGGGATGAACTTCCACTAATCAAATCACTGAAAACCAAAGAAAAAAAAAATTCAGTACCATCTTTACGTTTTCTTTGGATTTACGTGAACTTTGAAAATCGTGATATCTGAATTCAAGCCGATGGATGATGTGGTGTGGCATTGTAAATTATAATTGGGCGTGCAAATGGTCGTCACCTTGCGTGTTTCAGTAAGAGAACTCCTGTTAGGAGGCTTGATGCACGTGTAAGGGGTGACTTTTTTAATAAAAGCGACGAAAGATTGACATTTTTGTATTCTCGATTGTACAATCTAAATGTTGCAAATCTTGAGGTCGGCATAGGAAGGTACTAATAATGTGCAGAGACACCCTGCGAATACATTATGTTTTGAAAAAAATAAGGATACTATGATAATCATCTTTCGAAATTGGGAGATGGAGAAATTGAGAATACCCGTGAACAAAAAATTGTTTTTTGTTCAAGAGTTGAGATACATTAGCCTCGTATAAAAGTGACCTGAATTGATATCTCTTCTTTAATTTTATGGAGATAAAGAAACGAGATTAAAATCACTATTGCGATGGCCCAGTTGGATAAGTGCCCTCATGATCCTTTGCGAAATGAGAGGAGTTCAAATCCCACTGGCCGTACGGGATCTTAAATGCGGCGTCGGGGTGGTGGGTTCTCCGCTAGTGTCGCTCTAGGGTTTACCCTCCGTTATTCGGCCGGGTCTGTCATTTATCCGTGTTGATACGGTGCGCGGGTTCTTTAGATCATTAATAAAAAAAAAAAAACGAGATTAAATATAATATTTTATCCGAATAAAAAAAATGACTTGGGTTAATTTCAATCTGGAGAACCGACCAAAAAAAAAAGGACGATCTTTTGGAAGTCTTCCGTGCAAGTGGAGATTTCAGATGATATGAGAAACCTAGGAGTGGGCTTAATAATATGAAAGACTGACTTTGGGTTGAACGGAATGAGGGGCTGAAATTTAATGTATTCATATCTACAAAGTCAATATCACATTAAATTCAATCGATAGGTATAGCGACGGGTGTCATTCATCGGGACCACTACTTTCACAATGATCATAATCCATTTTCTTGGTAGCAATATCGCTATTTTGACATATATTACTATAGTCGTCCCATCAATGCCCGTTGATATTGCGACCATTTTCATGGCCGCCGTCACCGCCACGACTATCTTCTTTCACCACCATGCTATTCACAACACTAGTACCGTTTCACCATCACCATGGTCATCATCGCTCGACCCCAATCCCATTTGCAATTTCCCCTATCGCCATCAATGTCCTCATCGCCTACCATCGCATTTTGTTCCATGATCGATACACTCAACCATGTCCCTATTAATTTAAGTTTCAAATAGTTACAGCAACTAATTAAATTGCATGCAGTTAGAAGTTATCGAATGCACTTAATGATACTAATTTCGTATTGATCAAATTACAAGGGTATTAACGGGTCAATTTGGATCGGGCCACCATGATAACCTAATCCAAACCCATATATAAATGGATAATTTTTTTTTTAATGACTCAAATAAAAACACAAACCATATAAAATCTAAACCAGAATAAGCTGATCAGATTGAAGTCACGCCATGATCATAACACAAGAGCTTAAAGAATTTATAGGAGGATACCACCACCATTTTCATGGCAATCGCCGCCACCGCCGCCACGTGACCTCAAACTTATACACTCCTTTATACATATGGCCAATGCTGTACTGAATAAAATAACCCACTTAAGGTGACTAATTGAATTGCATGTACCTAAAAATTATTGAATGTGCTTAATGATTTTGACTCGGATTATAGGGGTGTCTACGGTTTGATTGAGGTCCGACAAACTGGATATGAAGAGATCATGTGTTTTTTATCACCCGACTTGATACAAGAACCGTTTGAAATCCGAATCGGAAAAAGCTGATCAGATTGAAGATCACGCCATGATCGTGGAGCAAGAGCTTTGAGAGGTAATGATTTTGAAGAACTTACAAAGAGGAGGCAAGCAACACTTTTACCAGCCCAAAAAAAGAGTGGTGAGATCTCTTCGAAGGACAAAAATTCTGACAAAGAGCAGAAGATAAGGCCCCACGAGAGATCGACCGGTGATCTGTATGTTTTGTCCCCAGATCGAACGACCCAGCGTGGGACCCTATCATGGTCCTTCACACACCAGAAAAAGGAAGAAAAAAACGAAAAAAGACAGCCATAGAAAAGAATCATATGGTCCTCCCCTTTGGTCTCATTTAATGTCCAATTTGAATTTTGCCATTCGATGTCTCCATAAAAATCCTGTCCCCCTCACCTCTCTTTAAAAAAAAAAGATAAAATAAAATAAAACTTAAAGTCAAAAATGGCAGAAATAGCGGAAATATAATAATTTTCTTTTCTTCCTTTTTCTTTTTTCTAAAGGGGAAAGAAGAATATGCCGACGCGGGCCCCGCCGCCGACGTCACTAAGTTAAAAAATTAACAAAATGTAGGGCAAGATTTGTTGGGATATTATATTAGTTCGTGATACGGATTCTCCTCAAATTGAAGTGAAACATGGGTTACATGTCAGCATCGCGATATATAAATTTTATATAATGGTCGAAACGGGTGAGATTGAGATAATATAAAGTAAGGGAAGGACAAAAGAAGGGCCGATTCCATGCGTGCGTGCGCGCGCCTTTTAAGGTAAAACTTAACGTTGAAGGTCTTCCCCACGTCGACTTGGATCCGATTCAATATCCATCGCCTAGACCAAAAGAAAGAAAGAAATAAATAAAACGTGGATCTATTTATCTTACCGACAGGAGAAAAGAAAGAGGATCCGATGGGAATTGCTTATAGTAATTCACAATTAATTGAGATAAAAAAAATTGCTATTTTAAATTGCAAAATTTTGAATTGATACCATCAAAAATCTTAAATCGGTAACTCCATAATAATTTTACCCTAAACTAGTACGTTTATCATAAATTTACCATCAATTAGTTTTTATTAAGTTGTACTATCATATTATTAAGTAAGATAGTGTGTGGCAACTAACAGATATATTAATTTAAAGTTTTATCCTCAATTTATCATGGGTATATCAATTTTTGATTTTTCATCATATTAATCTAATTTATCCAAGACTAACGATGGGTAAGATTTATTACAAACATACTAATTTAGAGTTATTTGTGATCTGACCAAAAAAAAAAAAAAAGAGTTATTTGTGATCAAAAAAATAATTTGAAACAAATTTGTTACAAATGTGCTAATTTAGGATTTTTCATTGTCAAAAATTGATTTGAGGTAAATTTATCATAAATCTATTGGTTTTAGATTTTTTATTGTATTAACCTTAAATTTTTTCAAAAAAACTAAACACAAGGGCATTTCTACTAATTCAATGAATAAAAAAAGTAAAGATTCGCGTATGGTTTTTCATAATTTTTTTTTTTTTATGTTATGATAGTATTTTAAATTTTATTATGGAATTCAAAAGAACCTTAAATGAAATCTAAACAAACATACCAATTCTGTGATTTTTCTTTGAACAAACTATTATAATGGCCAAAATGATAAAACATTACAACTTTTTTTTTGTCTACCTTATTCTAGCTCTTAATTTACTTTTAGACTTTTGTTATGCTTCTTTGTAGAACATGATAATCAAACTTCACACTTGAAACTAAATATCCTCACTCTCACTCTCTTGAAAAGATGGAGAATCGAACTCTCCACCTCTTCCTTCCCATGTGGGAAAGGTGGGGGGCAACCCCTAAATGCCATAACTTCAAATGGGTAGTTTTGAACATAAGGTCACTCATGTATCGTCTAGGCCCTCGTCTTATATGTTTTTATGTATGAAGAAGACACTACAAGTGTTGTGACTTTCATAGAAAACTCACCCGAATGCCACAAATTTAAAAGCATGTCCTCAAGAAAAAAAAAATTATTAAGCTATGCTATGCTAAATAAAGAACTAGAAAGATGACTTAATGATTATCCAATCATCCGATGCTTAGTTGACATTCATAAATAGTATCTAATGAGTCCTTCCAATTCTATGATTTTTCTAAATACTATTTTCTTGAATATCTGTCATTTTATTCAACATCCCAATTTTGAAATCCCTTCTTTTCAAAAACTGTTCATGTATAAAATATAAATTATTTATTTTGATCCATTACCAAAAATCAATCTAGGCTTCTTCGGTACCTCAAGTAGGGATCTCTCCTCAATAGGCATGTCATAACACTTACAATGAATGTTTTTTTTTTTTTTAATTACAACATTAAAGTAAGTACCGTATAAAAGTCATGAAATATATAACGTCTTTATTATTATTATTATTTTTGATTTTCAGGACACAAAAGAATCTAACAAAAGATGCACAATGTATACAATTCAGAACCAGTGGACTGTTGAATCCACCGTTTCCCTCCTTTACCCTACAGGTTTCATGAAAAGAAAGATAGAAAGCAAGCAAGGAAGGAAGGAAGTGGGGGAAAAGACTGCTTTTTTCTATTTTCGGGCAGGCTTCAAATTCACTGAATTCCCAAAATCCAAGAAAAGGTGCAGGGGGAAAAGGAAATTACTTTTGTGACTTTCTGCAGCGTGCGAGTAAAAAGGTGAGAGAATATATTTAATTTTAGAAAACAACAAAAAACAAATAATTGTGGGCATAGGAAGAAAACTGGGTGCGTGTCAACCTTTCCCACCTTCATAAAATCTTTTTTTTTTTAATTTTTATTATCGTTGCTTTCTGAAAAAGCCTTTTGGAATGTTGGAGAAAACTAAGAATTTCCACATGAAAAAGAAAAAGAAAAAAAGGCATGTCTTTCTTTTATTTTTTAAAATTTTTATGTGAGTGAGAGGAGTGAAGCCACGGCCACGCGCGACACCCACTTATGCTGTTGGACTCGGGACTTTGCCTGTGATGTAATAAGTGGGGCCGTGCCTCCCACCACGCGCCACGCATGCTCCTATGTTGCATTAACGAGATTCCCCCCTATCCAGTTATTTTCTAGATTTTAATTTATTTCGCAATCGATTAAATTTCACTTTTTACATAAAATTGCGAAAAACCACCTTGAAGTTTCTACTTACATGTCAAAAATCAATCATTGCTTCTGAAAAAAAAAATCTCCAATTTGTATACATAAAAAAATACATTAACTTTCATTCGATCACATCATAATATTTGCTCGACATTTCGCCATTTGCCTGACCCAACCACATGCTTGTGTTAGGATTTGTGGGTTTTTGGTTGATGAATGGAAGAAAATTGGTAATTTTTGAAAATAAATAGGGTTGTAAAAGTATGCAAATTAGTAGGAAAGTAAAAAACTCGAATGCAAATTAGTAAGAAGGTATAAAACTCAAGATGTAGATTGTAGATTTTAAAATGGGGATGGTATCATATGTGAGGCAAACCTCATTAAACTTCTTTTTTGCAATTATCCTGCCATTTATATTATTTGATTAATTGCCTTTGTTTGGAAACTTAGCAAAATTTTGAGGTGGTTATCTCATGAAAATCAAACTTCTGAAAAAAAAAAGGTTATATATTTATCATGCTAGCACTTTCTCCAATAATGCGTTGGATCTTTGGTCCAATCGCATGAACCTTGAAGGAAATAATTTTTATGCTTTTGATGACTAGAATCAAAGTTCAATTATCTCAATTTAAAGTCCATTAAAGTTTAGTGACCAATAGAACTTCACAAGACAGGCCCCCTAATCAAGTCTAGTGACGTGGTGGAATTTGTCCTTCTCTCCAGATTGGCTAAATTTTTGACATATATTATGATAAATAATGAAAATGCAATTTAAAATTTAAAATTCAATACTTTGCATCCTCTTTCAACTGCTTAAAATACTTTCTCCATGCATCTTTAGCTCCAACCACTGTTGTTTTTACACATGCATATTTGCATATCTGAGATTTTGTACACCTTGAAAAATAATGGAGAAAAATTATGAAAAAGTTTATTATTACACTGAAGTTATCTTAAGGCCATTAGTCATTATCAAATGACGTAAGGCAATACGTGTAGACATAATTGCGATAAGGCCAAAAAAAAAGGGGGGGAAAAGAGAGGATAAAAAACTTTAAATAAAAAAAGGGAAAATCAACGTACGCTTTGCAGTCTGCACAGATCGACGTTCCCCAGGTAAAACTTTAATATCATAGTAGTGACGTATATTTATGGTTGATAATTTATTTTACTGATTTATTAATTTTAATTTAACAGCCGTTAAGTGTTGCGTAACTCCTCATCCACGCGGCAGCCCCCACGGTCTTCTATGCAACCGGTGACCGACCCACCCCCAAGCCCGGCAAGTACAAATAAAATCGAATTTAAGTATTTAATAAGAGTGATTCAATTTTAAAAAAATTATAATTTTTTTTTTGTGAAATATACGAATCTTAATGTCTTTACATATACTGAACTTTTTTTTTTTTGTTCAAAGGTAGATACTAAAGTTGGGCTTCATTCTCTAAAAAATGATTACTCTTGTTTAATCTCAATTTTATCTCAAATTTCATTTTTTTGTCTCTTGAAAAGTCCTATTACCCAAGCTTGAAAGCAAGCGGCTGGAGTAAAGAAAAATTTAAAACTTTCATTATAACCGCAAATCTGCCCCCAACATTCAAAAGTTGCCACTAATTCTTTAAAAATTATTAATATAGGAGCCAGTTGGAGGTTCATTATCAAAACCTACATATTCATCAACACCCTCACTTTCATGCGGAATTACAGTAGCTTCCCAATGTTGATAACTTTGAATAAATTGGCATCAATTATAGAATGCCAAGTAGGTTAGGAATTATAGCGAAATGGTTTGGGATTAAATTTAAAGTCGACAAGTTTTTTCTTCGAAAACGGTAGTTTCTAAAAGTTTCTTTTTTTTTTGTCTGGGGGTGATAGGCCCTAATTTTTTTGTTTATATAGGCTGTAAAGTTGACACGCCATCATTTTCACATGTTAATCGAGTTTAACATTTTTTCCATCATCCAATTGATTTTGTTTGACAACAATGGGGAATGGGGAGTGGTGGGAGGAGCAATAACTTCAACCAAGTCTCCACGCAAACGAGCCAAGAAAGTACTGAAGAAAGAGAGAGAGGGATGGTGCGTCATCCTGTGGTACTCCCTCTTTCTGCATTTATACTCAAAGACGCCTCTTCATTGCGAAAGCGACTCAGGGTATGTCCTTGTGTCCAACAAGCCTAATTTCCCCCTAGGAACTAGGGGTTAATTACACACACACACATTACATATTTTTCCGGATTAGGGTAAATTTATTACGAGCTCACATGAAAATTCAATTACCCTATGAATCACTTTGATCCCGTCGGCGCTGACAGATTATTTTGATTATCGAGTATGCTTATGTTTCAAATATCAGGTTGTTACACTTAACATTCGCTCATACCTAAGAGGCATGTACTTTTTATGATGGTGCATGTTGGTATGATGATGATGAGACCGAGAGAGACGGTCATTAGAGACATGCTGAGCTTATCGAAAACGGGTTTTGCTCAATTGATTTATTAAATGACGTATCGGACCAGAATGGGATCTGAATTAAGGGGATTGGATCTAATACCATGTACAGTTAAAATGAAGAGATTATGGTAAAATCTGGTGTTTCTCCAAATGAAAAGGCAAGTCCATTGACTTGCTTTGCCATTTGAGAAAAAAACGGGGGGGTGGGTGGTAGCTATAAAGAGCCTTCATATTTGCTCTCACCACCGCCTTCTTTTCAGTTCTCTCCTTCCTTTTCTCTCGCCCCTGTTCTCATTCCCCTGCTATTTTAGCACCTCCTCTGCTTCAAAAGCTCTGAAGCCGCTCTCGCCTCGCTCGGCAAGGAGAAGCAAGAAGGAAGAAGCAGAGACGAACGCGCAGAGAGAGAGAGAGTGATGGGGAATTGCCAGGCCATCGATGCGGCGACGCTGGTGATCCAGCACCCATGTGGGAAGGTGGACAAGCTGTACTGGCCCGTCTGCGCCGGGGAGATCATGAAGATGAACCCCGGCCACTACGTGGCTCTCCTCATCTCCACCGCCGTGTGCCCGCCGCCGCAGCAGCAGCAGCCGCACGGCAGCAACGCCGCTCACGCCAAGGAGAAATGCTCTGCCCCTGCCCCTGCCGCCGGCGCGGGGGCCGATAATAATTCCGTCCGCGTGACCCGCATTAAGCTCCTCCGGCCCACGGATACTCTTGCTCTTGGCCAAGTTTATAGGCTCATCACTGCCAAAGGTTCGAGTCGCTACCTTCTCGTACCAGTTCTGTTTTGGTTTCTGAAATTGAGTGCGCCTGATTGATTTTCTTTTTTCTCTCTGCGTGTGGCTTTAGCTGAATTGGTGCTGAGCGTTTGTATGTTTTCTGTTTTCCTGTTCTGCAGAGGTTATGAAGGTTTTATCGGCTAAGAAGCATGCAAAGATGAGGAAGGGCCAGCATGAGATCAGGGTGGAGCATGAAGAGAAGCTGTCTTCATCTGGGCTGGAGATAATAGCACCTAGAAGATCTGATTCCTCTGACACGAGGAAAGAAAACCAGGTAGAAATCTAAAAAAATAAAAAAAAACAATGTCATCCCATTCTTCAGTACATACATCAACAAAAATATTTAACGGAAGAAAAGAAGAAACTTTTTCCGATTCCTGTTCAAAGTTTTGTTTTTTTGTTCCTCCTCTGGCTGATAACTTCTGGGTACTAAGTTGTATGTGACTTGCGAAATTCTGGTTGAAGAAAGCTTTGAGGAGAGTACTACAACTCTAGAAAGTGTTAAAATTCGTTTTGTCCGTCCCTTTCTCTTGTCAATTGATCATCTTTTGATGTAATTTCAGGTGGCGAGACATGACAGACACAGGCAGAAGACAAGTACGGCGACAAGTAATTCAGCTGTCAACAAGCCAAGAACATGGCAACCCTCGTTAAAGAGCATCTCTGAGGCGACAAGCTGAAGTTTTCTTCTGGGATGTTTGACAGATATGATTGATGCGTCTTGTGGGTTCTGATAACTCTGCTATATGCACTCAACGAGTCTTTCTTCGAATAGTGGAAGTTCAAATGTTTCACAGAGAGGGGGGGAGAGAGAGTGTGTAAGAACTCAGCTGGAAAGTGTTGATATTGGCCAAATCTTTGCTTGTATAGAGGGGAAAAAGAAACGAAGGAGAAAAAGAATTGAAGCAATCCCATGTAATCAATTTGCTGCTCTTCTTAATGAAATTTGGGCAGTATTACAAATGACCCAGATTGACTCAGAGCTTGGATGACATAATCTTCTGCTCTTCTGTACTTTGTTCATTACTCTTCTCCTCAGGAGCCCTCTGATTTAAATTTTCTGATTCATGTCAGAAAGAGATTTTCTATTTTGGCCTTAATGCAAGAAATAATGCATAATTCTACCATCAGCCATCCCCACCACTTCCATGGATGCAACTTATTTAACATTTCTGAAGCTCCACTGCATAATATTTGATGCAGAGAATGCGTCTCCAGCACTCCAGCCAGGAAATAGCTTGTGAAAAGAAGGCTGCAAATCTAACCCAACTTCGCGTTTGGATAATTATGCAACGGTAAACGAAAACGAAAGCCAGTAAAATGCAAGAAGCAGAGTGATAAGAGGTCAAATCGTCCATTAAAAGAGCATAGTCAATAGTCCTCTTTAATGCCTTCATTTGAACGAAACTTTGGAGTTTGAAAGACCACCTACACCGAGGCATCATGTCTATAGCTGTACCATGTTTTACCGTAACTTGGGTGAAAATGATGAAAACAGGGGAAGTGTTTCTGTCGGTTTCATTTATAATTTCCATTTCCAGATGGGGTTTGGGACCAATAGGCATCCAAAGTTTTCTTGAAAAAGCCAACCTGAGCATTTGAGATCGATCCCCTATGCCTTAACCCTAGGGAGAGAGAATATTAGTTATTATTTGCTGTCCCTTCTTTCATAGCTCCATAATTGAATTGAATATTACCCTCGCCTAATCCTATCGGGGACCATAGTTTCTTCAACTCCATCATGCTCTAAATCACCGAATGTGCAGGAATTTTGTTCTCTCTACAAGGGGAATTAGGTGAGCAATGTAATCTGAAGCACCAAACATGTCTCTTGAATAAAACAAAACCATGTTTTACAACTCTCAGGGGCTCGAAAGGGATGACGGGTCATGCTTTTTTCGCAGTTGAATCAAGTCATGCATTGCTTGAAACTTGCAAGCATGACTAGTGTGATGGTGCTGAAAAAAGGGGTTACTGGCTGGCTGTCCCTTTGTATCCTTCTAGCCTACAAGACTTACAAAAGTAAAAGTTGGAAGGCAGGGACAAAGGCTATTTGCGAGGGACAAAGTGCCTTTGTCACATGAGATATCACTCTCTCCCAAGCAGCATGATTAGGGTCAAATGTTCCATGGCCAACACAAGGAGGAAGAAATCATTTGACCACTCCATGCTTTTTGTGGGCATGAAAAGAGAGCGGCTACCTTAAAATATATTTTCTTTTAATCATGGTTCAAGCCCTTTTTTGACTTCAGGACAGCCATCGGATGGCTGCTAATTATATTTGGCATGCCAGTGGTGGCAGAAAAAATTTGCTTCCCACCAATTAAAAGACCTGTAATGCCCCATCTTTTTTTAAAGTATACTCATGGAAGGCAGACTAATTTTACTGAAGACTGAAAAAAGAATTCCTTTTTCCCTCTTTTTTCGAAAGAAGAACATGGGTTAATTAGTTTCTTGCCTTTTCAAAGATATTTCTTTAAGGAGGCAAAAAAAAAAAAAAAAAAAAAAAAAAAAAAAAAAAAAGAAAAAAAAAAGCCTTCACTTCAGCGCCTTTTCAGTGAACAAAAAGGAATTATGGAGTTTATTAATGGAGGCTCTTGAATAGGCCAACCACAGCCAACTCACCTTACAAAAAACACTTGGGCAGAAAAGAAAATGAGAACTAAGGGCATCACAAAGCGTGGATCATAAAAAGAGTTCCAGATTCAGATATCTTGCTAAGTGGGCCTTTAACCGCTGGCGTTTTGCACCAACTTTTGTGTCATATATCCTGTAAAACTTTGTCTCCACTCTGAACAATCATTGAGAAAAACAAATCAGGGCTGATAAGTAGGGAAGGAAGCATATATACTTTGCTGTACTTTGATGGAGCTGGATGTGGTGTACATGTTCTCGCTTGTCAGGATCTCTCTCTCACATTATTATGGAGACAATTCCTAACGCTTTCCACAGAGCATTTCAATGACTCATGATTCTTGTTAGCTTTGAGTATGAAAACAAATTCGGTTTGAACTGACCCCTTCAAAAACTTGCTTCAGAGATCATCACTTTCATTGAAAGTAACTGCTTTCGCAACCAACTTGCCATCCTTGCATTAAAATCATGAAAGAATAACCAACCACCAAAAGTTATTGCAGCCCAGCAAATGGACTTTCAGATACAAAACAACCAGCTTTCCTTAAAAGTATTTGGCTTTGAGTTGTATAGCATTAACAAGAAATAACCTCCAAATTCCACATTCAAGATCACCAATTATCTTCTTTCGCCATTGCTATGTACAAGTAGAAACATTGAACGTGGGCGATTGAGACAGTTCAACACACAAATAGGCTCCTTTCTTATCACCAGCAATTAAAGACTGACGGATAGCAAGCTCCGATAAAGGAGGGAGGATCTATGTGAGACGTGCCTAAGGAGGAAGTTGATAGATTTATTCGAGCAAAAGAAGAATCAATGCTAAATTAGCAGTTGAAGGTGACATGGTGCCCTCAAAGGCGGGGAACTGATAGCGACGGAACAGCCAGAAATGGTACCGAGATGAAATGAAATATTTTTGGAGTGCAATGGAAGCCATGTGAGTGAGGGTGGAGAGCAATATGCATGGACTGGGTTGATGTTACTATTCCTCCCCCGCGATTGCCCACCTATTGTCCTCTTACTGGTGCTCGATCTTATCTAATAATGACTCACTCCAACTCTTTCCAAGTCTCATTTCATAGGCCGGGAAGAAAAAGTTATTCCTATAGGCATAATTCAACACGCTCTCCATTCTTTGACCAAAGTCGAGGGACAGAATCCAACAAAGAGAAGAACAGATTCCTTTTGGCTAGAGTTCGGGAAGGTGATTTTGAAAGGTGGCAGTGGAGGGATGGGAGTGATCTATGCCAAGCAGCCGAGCTTGTGGGGCGACACAGCACCCACATTTCACTATCAACCTGACCTGCTTTTATGGGACTTGATTTTCTCTGTATTTGATTGGAGGCTATTTGATTTTTTGTGGAGTGCAGAAATGTTTGGAATGGATTAATCACAAACAAACCATGTGTCATCTACCTTTTATTCTATTAGGATGAAGGTAACATCAGTGAAACTACTTAATTCACGTGCCCTTTTTCGTTTTTACCTTCACTACCATCAGACAATCCCAGTATGGTAACTGAATTTGCTGCTTAATCCTGCCTGGGTATCATCGATGATCCTAGACAATCCAATTCATCCTTAATGACATTTGTTTTATGCACCATTGCCGGAGATTAGCAATCCAAGTCCACGTATGGCTGCATATGCAATACAAATTTTTCTAGCTGATATATGGTTTAACACATGCAATGGGCATTATCAATGCATAGCATAAGAATGAAACAAAGGAAGAGGTTGCTAACAGATCTATGGGAGGGACAAGAAGCGAGAAGGTATCGACAAAGTCGATTAATAGTGGGAATGTAAGAGTCTAATTTTCCAAATGCTTGACAAGTAGTACATCAGAGAGAATGAAGGGAGTTTGCAAAATAAAGGGAAAGACTCAAAACGGATGGAGAAGATCGGAAAATAAAAACAAGAAATAGACAACCATCTTGAGCACAAGGATATGTCTCCGTTCTTTCCAATTTCCACGTAAAACCCACAAGAACAAAATCACACGAAAATTTGTTTGACCATGTTCACTCGAGAAACCGAGCAGCAAGTCTCTAGTGGTTAGCCATTCAGATTGCACGCTTAAAATATAAAACAAACTTAGTTGTCTCCATAAAATAGAAAATCAACACTTAACTTTTTTTATGCCTTAGAACCGAATCCGCATCTTGCTGTTAATCCATGGTTTTTGTCAAAGGAGACCGATAACTGCATTGACTTGACTGTCAAAGTATGACTACTCTGCCCCTAAATACTCCTTCAGGCTGTTGTTTCTTCATGGCTGTCGAGCTGACTGAAGTTTCCTTTCTCCTTGAATAGCTGATTGTGGTGGTGCCTGCAGTAGAGACGGTGCTCGTGGGCTACATAGTTCGATGGACTGATTACACAACCGCCGTGAGCACACCTGAAGCATGCTTTGTGATATGACGTGCCATCAACAGCCACCTGGCGAAGCAGCAGTCAGTTCATGAGCACTACTGAGGTTGATAAACTATTAGGTTAAACTCAGTGTTTGTGGACTCACGAAGAAAAGAAAGAGAGAGATAACTACTTATTAATAACATCTAGAGAAGTTTATCTTTATCATATTTTGAACTTGACTCCGATTCCAAATTAAATTTACACTAGATATGACAAAATAGATGCATGCGCCCACACACAAGTGCTACATCCAAAAGCAGTATCAGATTAGTAAAGTAAATAGTTTAGGAATATTGACAGATTCATGCTACATCAGATTAGTGCAGTAAGGATTAAAGATGAGTAGGCCTTGCCAATCTTTTCAATAACTAGAGGAATATTGACATTATGAGGCGCAAAGACTTGGCATGGCATAGATTGAAATTACAATGACAAAGGTTAAATTGGCAGGAAGAGCTCCCCATAGATTTCTCCTCGATTTACCTTTTCGATGGGATAAACAGTCTTCTTGCAAGCAACACACTTGTCCTGAGTTCCGGCAAACATACTCGAGACTTTGGCATTACATTGGCCCTGCACAAGTCCAGACGTTATTGGAAGCAACTTGTGGTGATACTACTGACATATAAATGGGACTAACATTCCAGAAACATCGTGAACAAAGAAAGTAAGTGGAAGATTGAAGCTTGAGGGGTACCTGCTCAGAAGATCTATTGACAGTTTTGGAGTGCCTATGGAAGAACAATTTATCTGTAAGCATAAATGGGGCTAGAGCAGCAGGGAGTTACGTGAATAGAAGGGAATAGAAGCCATCTTTGTGGATTACCTTCAAAACTTTTATCCAAGCTCCCAGTCATCTTAAAGAGCTGATTGAAATGTGGCTTGCAATATAAAACACCCTCGAAGAGCAATAGTTACTCAACTGCAGAATGCAGAAGAATAAGAGAGTTATAGAGATGTATTGCCAGCAACAAAATGCCTTCATGGGAGACAAATTACACACACTATCTTACAAACAGGATGATAATTTTCGTACTGAAACTACAATTATCTGAATATGAAGACCCTAAACAATAAAACTAGGCAAAGGGATCACCTTCTAGTACCATGCATGCACTAGCAAAGACTGAACATGTCAAACCCATATGATAGATTAAATCATTTGAAAGAGTCTCATTATCATGTGAAAGGTGGAAAAGCAAGACCGTCTTTCCATCATAACTAATAGACATGAAAACTTCAACTCAAAGGAGTTGCCCGAGTACTCCACTAGTTACCTAGAATGAATCAGGACAGAGGGACTGCCGCACTCAATTTGGATTAATTAGGTACTTGAAGAGCATTGAGATCTCATTGCCAACCCCTCCAAAGGAAGGAAAAACACAGAAGAAAGGGTACAACGTTGAATTCGTCTCCCTCTCACTCTCCCTCCCGCAGTGTCCTTGACCAGGCGACACCAGACTGAAACCTCTCTCTCTTAAATCCTCAATCTTCATAAGGGAGATCAGATTAAATATCATAGTCTATAGCTGATAGATTCTGCTTTTCATCTCTTAGTTGTTTCTGGCGAATTGATTTAGCTTCAGAGTGGCAGGCAGCGTCATTAGTAGTCACGGATGACGCAAAAAATCAACCCATTATAATGCCTTCTCGTCTAATATGCCATCCCCAACTTTAAACACTACCCACATGACGAATCCAGATTCAATCAAAAGAACCCATCCGGTTTTGACTACCCCTGAAAAAAGATACCTTCCACCTTCCATCCAATCAATAAGTAGCGACAGCCGACTAGAGTACTTTCAATTTTTTTTTAAGGTGCTGTAGATGGAGAACAAGGTAGTCATGCATATGGACAAGCAAGACTTCTAAGAACCAAGAAATGCCACTAAGGAATTAGCCATGGATGATGTTCAACATAACTTCCATGTATTAAATAACCATGAAAAAACGAGCATTTACAACGCTAAAGACTAGATTAAGCAGATCCACACAAGCGTATCGATGGAATAGAATGAACAAGGGAGCTGAAGAACAAGGGAGAGGAAGAAAAGATCGACCCAGAATGACCATCAACATAAAAAAGCTAGCTTGTAAATTCGCAAACCATGCCTTGCACAAGAAACAGCTTTCCAGCAATGAAAGAACTTCATATTCCCAAACAAGAACATCCATGAACAGCATAACACTACAAAAGCAATAAAACCACAGAGAGAGAGAGAGAGAGAGACCTTGAGAGTGCCCTTGCAATGGTGGCATCTGAAGCAGGCCTTGTGGAAGACCTTGTTGTCAGCAGTGAGCTGATCTACTAGATACACGGTCTTGTCGCAGGCCTTGCACTTCTGCTGCGTCCCTGCAAAGGCCGTCGCCATCTCCGAACACTACTCTCACAGGCTCTCTCCTCTCTGAACGAAGTGAATTCTCAATACAAAACCAAAAAAGGCTATCAAGAAACCAGATAAGACCCTTTTCTTGGTGACTTCCAGTCCTTCTCTATCTATCTAGACTCAGAAGAACACCAGTGGCATCGACAAACAGGCCACGGGTCATCGTTTGTTTTAGACTTTCGGACACAACAAAAGCAAAAAGAAAAAGATAAATGATATCGTTCTTAATATACTTTGGTTGTCTATACTAGTGGACATTAAAGTAACTTCAAGTGGGGAAGATCAAATGCAGATGATATGATTAGTGGACTGAAATTTACGGAAATGCCTTCGTTCGACCGACTTACATTGATCCCCGTCATAATTCCGTTGTAATCACATGTATCTTACTACAACTTTGATGTAAACTGATAACACAGAAATTTAAAGAAAATTTATCATCAGCAGGTGGATTTTATTAGCATTTTCATTTGATGGTCAGGTGGATCTAATTCCTAAGGAACTTGGCAGTGCCAATGCCGTCGGACCAATCTTTGTCTCATCTACACACGCAAAAAATTCAAACTTGTCGAATTTCAAAGTTCTATTTGAATGCATAATGAATAATCAAATAAATGAGACATTGCAATCCTCAATGGGTCGGTCCTCCCTCCTGGAATGCAGCATTGATATTTCGAACCTCGAATATTATTTTCTTGTAATTGTTTTAAGGGAATTCCTTAGCAAAGTCGTGTCAGAAACCAATGGATATAGGCTTAATTGGCTGGATTATAGTACATGACACTTGGAAACAAAGTTGGGAAGTGGAGAGGCGAAGGGCACGTGATTCGGAGCAGATTACGTTGTTCTGTCTGCAGGTGATTCTCTCTGTCTTGGGGTCTTTTGTTCTCATGCTTTTCCCTTGTTGGCTGTATTATTCCCTTCTCTGGACAGCTAATACTTGGAGTGCATGCACGACGCGCTGCTCGCTTCCCCACTCCTAATCATTCTACCTGCCATTTCAAACGAAGGAAAGAGAAGCTCGTGAAACATTGACAGCAGCTCTTGTTGAAATGACCAAAACTTTCAAAAGTCCGTCCTCTCTTGATTAGTGTTTTGGGAGTACTCGTCAACGTGATTTGCATATTTAGAGGAAATAATGCAAACAGTCGCCAAAGTCTGACCTGTTCGTGCATTTGCAATGTCGTCTTTGGATTTTGGTTTTGTTCAATATAGTTCTTGAAATATTCCAAAATGTTCAATCTAGTCACTAAACTTTTGATTTGTCGGTCTAGTGCCTTGACTTTCCATAACAAAATCAATCCCATTTGATACTATTTACAAGTTTTCATAATTACACTATTACCTTAACTTTAAAATGTTTTTATTTTTATTTTTATTTCAATCAATTTCTAAATCAACAAAAAAGATGCTCTCTTTTTTATTACATTGTCACCTTTTTGGTCTTTATAAATATTACTATAGTTTTATTTAAGTATATTATTAACTCAGTCCCCATAATAGTAAAAGGTCGACCTCCTTTATTATAAAAGTAAGTGTTTTTTTTTTTTTTTTTTTGTTAAGTTAGGAAATGAATTGAAACGAAAGGACATAAGAATTTTGACTTATTTTTGAAAGTTCAGAGGTTAGGTTCAAAATTCATATTGAACGAATTAAAAGGCAAAACATAACATGTCAAGATTTAGGGATAATTCGTGGAAAAATAACATGTCAAGATTTAGGGATAATTCGTGGCATTTTTCCGCATATCGATGATTTGTCTGTGCCAAAGTTCGGTGGGACCCAAATTGAAAGGATAAAGCTTCTTTTGAGGAGATATGGTTGGTGAAATGGGTCGCACTCGCAGGACACATGAATCGCTCTTTTGAATTAGACAGCGCCCCCATCGCCCATTGTTTTTTCTCTAATTGGGGGTGAGGGGCCTCACGGAACGGAATCTGACTTTGTCTTTTCTCCGTCATTGCCCTTTCTCTTTTCTTCCTCACCATGACCCGATGGAAAAGAAAGATGAACTTTCTTTAGCGCCCATGCGCCTGCACACACTCTTCTTCAGTACCGACGACACAAGACACCCGACACGATTTCGACAATTTCTTGCTACTTAAGGCAATGAGGTGAAACATCAGACATGGTGCCGTTCTCTTCCCCTGTTTCACAACAGTCGATGATAAAGGGAGCCACAGAGATCGGGGGCGGAAGGGAGACAGAGATGAAATGTGCCCTGAAAAGATGTTCTGCGAAACCGGTTCATGTGAAACCAACCTGTTCAAATGATCCCCGCATAATCAAAGAAACTACAAGTTTTCGGTCCAGCTTCGAACAAAGATGCAAATATGTTGATGCTTGCATCAGCCTGCTCACGCAATGCAATAGCGGTTTCTTTATTGAAGGACGAAAGTTTCCACGTTAGATAAGAGTGTCAAGCACGAGGTAAATTACTCCTAGGAGTGCACTGACTCGAGGAATAAGGCAAGTGCAGTAGGTAATTTTCCTCTTGCTTCTCGCTACGCAAACCCTCACTAAAATCACCTTAATCCAAAGAGAAACAAAGGAAACACAGCCATGTACCAATTGTACACTCTCTCCATTTGCCATCCGAAGAGTTTCTTATCTTGCAAACCAAGCAAAGTTGGGCAATCTAACCTTTCATGACAGAAGAAATGTGCTCCATCCAATAAAACAAGATATGGATATTTGAGATACAAAACTTCAAACTGAGGAGCATTTCTGTCCTGCTTATTGGCCACTGTTCTCCCAAACTAAGGCTAAACAAACATACAAGGAACAGTTGGCTAAGCACTTTCACCAGAGGCACTCCCCTGTTTTCGAGCTTCTTCTCGCATCACCGCTTTCACATAGATCTCATAGCAACATCCTGAAACATTATGCAGCATGAAATGCATCAGAGCTGTAACATTACACAAAGAAAATAGAACTCTATTTCCACACAATATGGCACATTGCCCAATGACGATGATACTCTGCATATGTTCTAATTTCCATTTAAAATAATGCCAAAATTGAGAATATATCGTATAAAGATGCACATGAGTCGATATCAGTAGCATTTTAACACTAGAAAATGCATCATGATGAAAAACTTAAGTAAAACCAAATTGCAAAACAAGAAACTTTATCATTTTAAACAAACTTAGAGTAATACCTCACACATTGACTTATCAATTGTAGCACGTTTCAAGAAAAAGAATGATTTGAGAGAGTTTTAATCATTTTAATCAGAGACCCGGATTTGGGGTAAGCAAAGCTTTCAAAAGGAAGAGATTTCAAATCTGTGATCAATTGTCTACATCTTCAACCCCCAATAACTAAACCGGTTGCCCAGTCTCAGAGGCATTGTTATGATTCTAGGGACTTTCTGTCAAACTACTCAAGATAACATAAGTACCATGGTAGAACCATTGTTGTCAGCCTCTTTGAGTATGCTACTTAAAAGACAATCAAAGCACGATAATCATAAGCTTTCATCTAAGTACTGGCTCAGCATGATTGCCCTAAAAAGGTGCAAATCAGTGGTGATGCTGCAAAAAGCTCTCGGACAAATTTGCATTAACACATGCTAATATCGGTGAAGTTGCAAAGTATTAGTCTGTACAATGGAACTCAGAGAAGACTATCCAAGTACAACCTTAGTCAACATGCAACAAAAGCAAAGTCAGCAGTTTTTTGAGGAAATTATTGAAGTGAAAAGATAGAAAAGTATTCCACCAGAGAGAACTACCACCATTATGAGATGATTATGCTAAAGAAGAATTTTCTAACAAAACAAGATTACAGCGAGGTTCCCCCTTTGAAAAGCAAAGACAATTTAGGAATCAGTTAAAAAGTCCAAATAATTTCAACTTGCCAAACGTAATAATATAAAACGTTAAGATCAAGCATGGATGACAATATTGAGAAGATTGTTCAATCCACATCATAGTAACTAAAAGCATACCAGCAACGACAACAATTGTGAGGACATCTCCAATTCTTTTCAACTGCTTGACACCCTTCTTATGCGACTTGAAACGGCTTAGAATTGGATCTGGTGCCAGAAGCTGCGATTCGCAGTCGGAAAATTACATAAATCCATAATCAAAAAGCCAAAAAGAATCATAATCAAGCACATGCTCTAAGCCGGTTGACTGGAAAAAGGGTACATGTCATAGAACAGACCAATCCGCTGGAAAGCACTAAGTACATTTTCAAATCTTTATTATCCTTGTTGCGATGCATCTATCTACCCTCAGCCCGACACCAGGAATGTGGCGACATTTGAGACAGGATACAAAGATAAAAAAAATCTCAAAGCTATTCGAAACCTTACAAACGAAAGTGTGCAAAAAGTACACCATAAAAGCTGAGAACAGAACCACGGCATGCATGAACGCAAACAGTCTCAGAAATTCATTCATTCATCGGACCAAGTAAAACTAACCAAAGCCTTCCACCAAAACTCCGGAACACCAATTTACCAATACGAGCTAACCCAAAAAACAACAGCAATCATCTAATCCGAGGTACTTATCCCGCCTACAACCACTGCCGACTGTTCTAAAAGCTATTTAATATTTAATCACTCTAACAATTCCACTCACGCTTAGTCTGGTCTTTCGCCTAGCGCAATCCGCCCTTCACGAATCTCGCGCGTTGACATCCGAACATGGATTACTCCGAGAAATCAGACCGAAACGCATGCTCGGGAAAGCCACGGAAAGAGAGCAGCAGCAACGACACACAGCGAAGAGAGAATCTCACCGCTTTCTCTCGAGCCCCTGGCTCGACGTGGAATCCGCGGCGCGGCGGCAGCGGGATCGCGCCCTCTGTCCTCTGAACCGGCGGCGGCACGCGTTCGGAATCGAGAGAAAAAAAAAAAAAAAACCACAAAAGAGTGAGCGGAGAATCGAGCGAGGTCAAATACGACGCGCCGGCGAGAACCGAGGCGCCGATCGGAGCGACGGGGAAGGACCGGAAAACGACGGAGCCGGTTCGATCGGAGGTACCTGAGGATGAGATCGGAGGTGAGAGAGGACGGCGCCGGTCCGGTTGAGCAGGAACGCCATGGAAGCTCAGCGCCGCGAGCTCAGTCGAACGAAGAAAGAGAGAGAGAGAGAGAGAGAGAGGGAGAAAGAGAGTCGTGCTGCGACGAGTAACCGAGTCGAAGCCGTGCGCTTTTCCAATGGTGCCCTCGCGCTCCCGCTCTATTACCGACTTTGCCCCGCACGGCGTCGTTTTTCCACCGGTTAGGGGTCTGCCAAAAAAATGGAAATTGTTCAACCCGCCCGAAACTTGACCGGACTAAATCGGAACCAACGGTTCTCAAAGGAATCAGTTCAGCTTTTGATTCTAATAATCGAAATCGGTGGATGTCAATCCAGTTCCATATTCAAGATAATGGGTCCACCCATTCACGTGGGCCGGGCGATAATATATAAATATGTATATTAAGTTTTTAACAAAAAATCAATAAAAAATTAAGAAAAATGAAAATCCTAAAATTCTCATTCTAAATCTTAACACTTATTATTGTTTTGCTAATCTTACATTTAAGAATAGGGAATTTCTTTGTTCTTTTGCCTTACTTTAGCTTGCTAAAAAATAGTATATTAAAACTACGTTTGGTTATCCGGATTTAACCTGGGATAGAATTGGAAATGATAGGATGTGAAATCCGGAATTTTTTATATTATATCAATTATTTGGTGAATCGCAATATTAAAGTTGGATATATTCACATCATATCATGCACATTTTTTTGATATAAACGGCATATCATTATAAATGAACCTAAATGTTCATAAACGAAGATGGTGAAAATCTCTTATAACACTATTCATTAATTTATTTTAATTTTAATTTCCTCTTTTTTATATTATTTTCTTTATTATTTCTTGTTTCCCCTTTCATTGTTCTTTAACAAAATTTTATCAAATAGTAAATTGTACTAACATACCTAAATATATAATAAATATAAATATTTAATTTATAGATTGAATACTTATTATAAGATAGAACTAAAGTTGAATATATAAATTAAATAATATTAATCCAATTTTTTTATTTTTTATTTCTTAAATTAAAATTCAAATATTATTTATATTAAAATATAATTTAATTTTGTTAATTTAATAAGTTGGTTATTTGAGAAAAATAACTTTCCTATTATAAAAGTTATAAATCATATCCACATTTATTTCACCTTCTCTATAGGATAATTTTATCCTGCTTATATCTCCTTATATCCGACTTTATTTTTTAAAGTGAACACCAAACGTAAGATAGGATAAATCATACCCTATTATTTCGAATTTTATTTTGACTTCTAAACACAGCCTAAATGTGTAAAGTTTGGTGTGACTAATTTCATGAACTCATTAAAAAAATCGAACCAGATTTGAGTATGTGAAACTTGATCGATCATAAACCCATCTAGGAGCAGACCAAACCGACGATTGGATTTTCGGGTGAATTCAAGGAACTAATGAATGGACTTCCGATTAATGGGTGATTTCCGATTATAGGTGACCGTGTTAACCCCCTACTTGCCAATGGAGAAGAAACGTGGCTGCAAAATGCGGGTGAAGCGGAGATCGCCACGCATGCCAGGGGCGGTTGTACGAGGAAAAGCCGCCTCTCGCTTCTGCCCGAAATCTTGGCTTTCTTTGCGCCACGATCGCGATTCCACGAACTGGAATTTTTTGTCGACCCGACGACAGCCTCTCGTCCGCCGCCGTCGAGAAGGAACCGAAAATGGCCTTGAGGGTAGCCGCGGCCGTGTGCATTGGGAGGCACAAGAACGCTCCTTTGAGTTTGATTTCGGTGCCCAATCGCCTGCTCCGAAGATCCCCGCCGGGATTTGGTTCGCCTCTGCAACACCAAGCTGGTGACCTCTGGATTCTCTCTCTCTCTCTCTCCATCTCTGTTGTATGGTTAGCCTGTGACGTGCAGCTCTATCGCATGCTGTTCTGGTTTTGTTTTTCTGTGTGGGTTTATGTCTTCAAGTTCTGGGTTGGTTCTTGATTTGCATCTTGTCATGTTTTCTGGGCACGTGCTGCTTGGCTGACAATATGCTGTTCTGGCTTTGTTTTCTGTGTTGGTTTATGCCTTCGAGTTCTGGGTCTTCTGGGTCGGTTCTTGATTTGCAATTTGTCGTATTTTATGCGTACGTTCTGCTTGGATGAAGACTGGAGAGGATGAGTTTTCTGATTTTAATCCCTGTTTTGCTGTTTTCAGGAAGATCCGTTCGGGCAATTCAAGGAGCTACTGCAGAGCCGGTTGCTCCCAAGAAAGAAGATGAACGGCAGTCGCCCCAGGATTGGAAGATCAAAATGCTCTACGATGGGGATTGCCCACTTTGCATGCGCGAGGTCTTTATCGGATGATATCATCAGGGATGTTTTGTTTGTGACAGGGAAGCTATAGGTTGAGTTGTTCTTCTAATTTTCGGTGGTTGTTTTCTGTGTCTTACAGGTTGATATGCTGAGAGAGAGGAATAAGCAGTATGGTACAATAAAGTTTGTCGACATTGGCTCGGCTGAATATTTGCCGGAGGAAAACCAGGGCCTTGATTACAAAACGGTATCAGACTGAACTATGCTATTCGGGCCTTCACTCTTATATCTTCCCTGCATCATTATGGGAAAAAATGAAAACTTTTACATTGTTTTTTAGACGCCCAAATTGAGTGGCTACTCAATAATGCACAGAAATTAGCTGACTTATAATTTCCTGCTTCTGCCATTTCCCAGCCATTTGATAGCATAAGAGATCGAGGTTCTAGCAATCTTCTTTCTGCATTCTCTGTGTATTGAGAGACTATAAAAGGATTTTCACGGTATTTGTTGCTCATGAAAGTTCCATCTTAAATTAGTTATGGGCCTATGCCACTGACTTGCTTGTTGAATTGAAAAATTCAAATTTCATAAAGTCATTCATCTTGAAACCATTGCGGCTTTTGAAGGAGAAAAGAGATAATGTAATATTTGAAAATAAACTTGCTATTCAACTTTCAGCACTGAATTATCAAGATTTGCTTCCTTTTTCTTCAGGTTATGGGGAGGATCCATGCAATTCTTTCAGATGGAACTGTTGTGACTGATGTGGAAGTATGATCCTCTCAGAATCTTCATGCTAAGTCGCAGTTGTCAAGCATTTGTTGGTTTAGATTGTTTTGGCTTCTCATGAGTTGATAGTTATCTATCCTCACAAAGAAAACATGTAAATACTAAAAAACAACGGTTAATTATAATTTCATTGCAAAAGTAAAAGAAGGAAAAGACTGCAATAACAAGCCAATGTTTAGTGAAGGGCTTTTCATGTCATTGGACCTCTTCTTATAGGCATACAGTCTTTCAGCATAGACATATATGCCTTTTTCAGTGATTTCTGCCACTTTTGCAGGCATTTAGAAGACTTTATGAACAAGTTGGTCTTGGATGGATTTATGCCATTACCAAGTATGAACCGGTAAGTTCTCTTCAGTTTGCTCATCATGTATTTCCAAAAGTTATACTAAGTTGATATGCTGCAAAACTCTGCATTTCTGTGCTTAATTTACGTGCTTTCTTTTCAAAGATCGCCACCATAGCTGACGCAGTTTATAAAGTTTGGGCTAAATATCGTCTGCAAGTTACTGGTAAGTTCTCTTTTAAGTAAATTGTCAAAACTCCACATGTCCTAAGAACAATTTGGACTTTTAAATGACTTTGTCTTGTACCAAAATAATCAGGTAGTTGCTCATTCGTGTATAATCAACCTCATTGCTGGTCTTTCTTTGATGTAACTGATTTGCTGCAACTAAAAGTAACATGCCTGAGAAGTAAAAGTTTTCTGCAGTCCAACAGCTTATATCTACTGTGTGATTATCTCATTTTGCACGTCATTTTGATCTACAGAAAGTTTCCTGTTTGGTTAAACATGCAATCATGCTTTCTTGTAATTTTCTGTGATGTAAGGTTACGTTAGCAGTAAGAACTATGCTTTCCTTCATCTAATTCTGGTGTCAGCGGCCGCTAGCATGTTGCCTGCAAAGCTTCTGCCTTTGCCCTATGCACTTTGTTTCAGATTGGTATAGTCAATTCAATGGTAAATATGATAATGCTTGGGTCTAGTGATTCATGGACCTGTGTTTTTGTCAGGGCGTCCACCGTTAGAAGAAATACTGGAAGCACGAAAGAGAAAGGTAGGACCCCTATGGTGATGTGGACTCTCTCTCTCTCTCTCTCTCTCTCTGTGTGTTGTGTTTGAGTGCTGGTGAAATTCACATGCAAAGATATCTTTTGGTCATTTTTGACCCACGCCTCTAAAACTCTGGTAAGTACTGCGTGCTGTACTGATTAAATCACCCTTTTGGTTGTTATGATTAAAATTCTTATCATTTCATTTCTTGAATTTGGACTTTTGACTCTTGATTACCTCTTCGTCTTAAAGATGTTCACCATTTGGGTTAATTCGTTACTAGCAGGGGAGCATCACCTATCTCTGACATAGTAGCACCTACTCACTGAGAGCCTCAAATGATGGGACATTGTTTTGGGGTATCTAGCATCTATGTCTATTTATAGAAAAACTCCCAGTTGTTTGAGCTTGTTTTCTGCTGAACCTAACTAGACAATACGAGCAATGGTTCATCTTACTAAAGATTGCGGATTGAAACTGAAATTCATGGTATGTTAGTGACATGTAGTCATTCTTTAGGCGTCAAAAAAGAAATCGTGTGACCATACTCAAGCGATTCTATTGCAACTTTCTGAAGTAAGTGGATCCTGATCGGTATGCTTGGTTATTTGATACCTTTGCAGGGTGAAATGTGTAATGATGGCGACAAATGTAAGATGTGAACCTTTGGCGAAGGTTAAGTTTCTTATACTGGGGAGAGGAGCTCCATTCGTTGCTTTTGTAATGAAATTCTGTTTCCTGAAATCGCCTTTGCATATTGACGTGCATTGAATAGCCCAATTATAGAAAGATTACATTGTCCCCTTTTGTAATACGAAAATCTCCGGTCTGTGGAAGTGATAACCGACCATGAGTAAATGGCTCCATGAAATGCCATCTCCAATCTTGTGCACAGCATAGTTTGTTTAGATTGTTCTCTTTGACACGTACCATAGTTTGTTTACATTCTTCTTCTTTTCGCCAAGAAACTTGCCTTGGTTTCCCCTGCATCGATGATTAGTGTAGAATTTCTTATCTCAATAGTGTGCTACATATCGGCAGGAATCGTAGTCGCTTACTATTCCCCAACTCTTTGTTCAAGCGAAATACCAGATGCACAACAAAAAGCGAAAGAAACACCATAAGATTCTGGACACAAATCACCCATTGATCGTTTATTTTGAGTTTGTGAGAAGCTGCAAATATTAGGGAGCAGCTTGTCCACAAATTAAAGCGGCTCCAGCTAAGCCAGCATTTCTGCCGATGACCACGTAGGATTTGCATTCGGAAGAAAGAATTAAAGGCCATAAGTCCTGTACATTTACTAACGCACCCGAGCCATTGCACTTCAAAACAGCAGCATCTAATAAGCTTCTATCACACGGTATATGACTATATCTAGGAAAACTTTGTGAATCCTCATAATATCTCCTGATTTTTTATGCAGCACTAGTTTTCCTACAAAGAACCACCAAAAAGACATTGAAAAGCTTTCTCCATCTCCTCTGAGCTTTGTCAGTGGCGTCAGATGGACGCTGTGGACGAGAAATGTCCTCTGAGCATTCTCCGTCGAAAAACGAAAGGTCTTCCTCAAGAAAACTTTGGCTCAACGACCCAGGATCATGAATCGACCTTCCGACGATTAGACCAGAGATGGTCGGAGAATGATTGATTCTAAAATCCATATCGTCAAAGGAATCAAGGGAATAATCATCCACGGGAAAGATGGAAGATGACATGGTATTTGGTGAAGACATGTGGCGCTGTGCATAATCAGATCCACCAATCTGATTCCTCTTCAAATGCCTTAAACTACCAGAACCGGAGGTCCCAGGTGAGCTCGGGCTGCAAAGATCACTGTTTGGATTCAAAAGCCCAGTTGAACAAGGTTCATCACCATAGGCGACTACGTCGTCCCAGTGTTGCCGTGCGGATATTACCATGTTGTTGCCGTCAGCCTGATTGAAGATTATACGTCATAAGAGATTGATGACAATTATTAGAAGTACCAGAATAGCCAGAAAAGCGCACCTTTTCAGCTTCAGATAGCTTCTCCGAGGGAATATATTTATCGGAAAGCAATCCCATAACTTGCCCTCCGTTGTTGAAGAGAACGCCAGCCTTTGGCTCTGAGGAAGGAGGGCGGTAAAAGTATATTGTCTGGTCCAGAGAACAAGTTCGGGCGTGCTCAAAAGTAACTTCCCACATTTTACGAGACATACCAGCACCAAGAATCTGCAGATGTCAGGAGATCCTCTGCTTAAACAATTGCACTTTTCAAAAGATGAAATGAATCATCTTTGAATGACTCATTACAAAACAGTCCAAAGTTGAAACCATCTAAACTGGTATTGCTATAAACCCAAGGGCTCTTTAGGACGACTAAGTAAACAGAAAGCAAAGTTATTTTGACACAAGTAGATACCGAATTTCTGTCAAACAGAAAGGCACAGTGTCTGAAATAAGAAGTATGCCTGAGCTAAGAGACACTATTGCCTCCACATGACATTTCTTAGAAGGAGGCCATGAGTTCACACTGTTGAACATGTCTCATACACTGATTTTGCACCCTTGAAGCAGATGCTCAATGCTCAATGAGAACAACCTTTCAAAATGTTAATCGAGGTGAAAGAGATCAATTACACTTCGGAGCCTTGAAGGATCAACAGATAGTAGGATCAAGAAATCTTTCACAAAGTTGACATTAGCCTCACTGAGACGCTTATGAAAAGCTCCATCTTTCCCAATCTTCTCTAATCTCCACACATCGTCTGACAGAGCAGGAGGATAATGCTTCTTGTACACTGCAAGCAGAAAACAGAGTTCAGGAGCAAGTCTTAAAATTTTGTCTTTGCCTCTACAGCACAGAATAATCTGGGTGTAGAAATGGTGGATGCTTTCATTATTGACTTGACCAGAGTTGTAATATCAAATTCCCAGCTCATGAAATTAAAGACATCACAGATACTAGTAAGAAGGCTATGCCTTGCTGATAACAATATTCCAATTTGGATGAAAAGGCAGAAGCTGATATCAGACTAGCAATGCAGAAAAGTCAAGTCAAATAAGAGGAATATCAAACATTGTTGAGATATATAACATGATAACAGGAGTATGAATGAAAGGTATGGCAAGGGTAAGCTCTTTTATGCTCCTAAAAGTATGGTTCTTTGCGCACGCTAGCATGGAAGACACGAGAGGAATAGGGATAAAAATGATCAAAATGAAAAAAAAAAAAAATGAAATGAAATACATAGCATTGAATGATGATGTCAAACACCTTGATAAATGACAGCCAGATGACCTGACATAATATGAACTCACATTCTCCCCGGTGATCCTTGACCACAATAGAATCTGTTGTTGCTTCCCTTATCCTAGTCTCTTCAAATTTATCCATTACTCTCGCCCCAAGTCTGAACCTGCGGCTCCTCGTCCAGCTTGAGTTATCTGAAAAGGCGATTTCACCAACTAAGCCAACTCCATCTTTGAGTTTCACAACTCCATCCCCTGTAAGAAGGGGTCTCTTTCCTTCCCTCTCTCTAACGATATTATTCTCAAATTCTTCAGCTGTCCACTGGCTGCCTTCATCTCCATCAAAATCTCCCTCAAGAACTACAATTTCCACATTGGCAGATGATTCAGGGCCAGTATCAACAACTTGCCCAGTAAAACCATCCACTAGAGCTACCTTCATCTTAGAACCACCATCACCCTCAAGTCGAGCACCAGTAAACAATGGAAGAGACAGACCATTTAAAAATTTTAATCGTAAGCTTCTTGATTCAGAAGGATGCACCTCTTTCCCATAACTCCTGCAATTAGTCTATGACTTTATTAAGACTTTACAAGCTTTGAGCCCAAGTATTTTCTCATTCCTTTTCCATTTCATTCGAATTAATAGATATCTATTTTAATGGAATAGCAAGAAATTTTTACCTTCTCATTGCAGTAAAATGATTTGCCAGAGCAACCTCGATTTCCTCCTTTACCTGTAATGACTTGATGTCAACAACATACACTTCTCATAAAGCAGGCAGTGATGTCATGAAAATGTACGTGATGGAAACTGGGAAATATGGAATCTAACGAATGATGAAGAACATACGACACATCCTATGTGAAAGCATTAGCAATGGACCCTTAGGCAGCACTTTAAGCATCAACGCCATCTCACAACAAGTCCTTGCATGCAAGACATATTTTCAAGTTCCCTAAACAATATTTATGTTGAAGCCACCTACATAAAAGATCCAAGCAACTCACATCCACCTACAACTTTGGGGCTAATTTATGAGGGCAATGAACACATATACAAAAGAATTTGTGAGAACCAGCTCCATACATAGCAAAAAAGATCAAACAGATCATAACAAGTATTCATATAAAAGCAGTTTCTCATCTTCATAGCTATTACTTCCAACTTTTGATTTCTGTCTTTCCAGGGTTTTGTTGAGATATGTAGCCTAAATTTTTCGGAAAACAAAAATCTTCAATTCTGTTTTCTAAGGTTGGATTACCGCTATAATACTTGTAAGACTATGTAAGACAATAAAAAGACAACTCCTCTCGTGTCCCTTCAGTGAGAAAGACTAATGATTTGACGATAACACTGTCCTAAAAATCTAAGGTGTTACTCTTATTAGGCTTGGCAGACTGCACAAAATGACAGCAGCTATCATATATGCGAAGTCAATTCGTTCGAGGAGCAAGCTAATTGGAAAGACAAAAGGGGCTGAATAAAGCAGGTCAGATCAAACCAACCCAAAGGCAGAACAAAAACAACTCGTGCTTCAATCACAGGATATCTTAGAACGGCAACTCACATATTTACCTCGTCGGCGCAATCTAAGAAGGTGCTTACCACTCTTCGAACCAAAGGCTCCAACAAATTCTGGAAATCCTGGATGCGCTGCTTCCTCACTACTTCCGAAATAACACTGTACATAATCAAGTTTACAAATCAGTATCTCACCCAAGTATATCAAACGAGGACAGTATTGAATGAACCAGTATTCTTAAACTAGGCCGTTCCTCCAATTGCAGAATTAGCCGAGAATTGAGCCGGAATCATCTTTCACTTCCTAATTCTATCATTCGAAGCACAAAAATAATTCCAATCATCCGGAACCATCGTTAAGCAACCGAGCACAGTAGTCGAACAGCGACCATTTCCAAATAGCAATCCGCTAGTTGACCACCACGCCTTGCCGTGAAAGCAACAAACAAGAGAACGCGCAGCTTCTACTGATTAAACAAAGAACACGAACAATCCGACAATCCTCCGCCGCCGACTGATATCTTCCATTAGCACAGACCAAGGTTTCACGCCACCGGTCGAGGCTTATCCAAACAGAGACAGATTCCCGAGACGAAGCTAAAAAAAAAAAAAGCAAAAAGAAGAAGGCGAAGATTCCACTCACTGCTTCAAAGTGAAAAACCGACGCCGCTTGTCCCGGGGGCTATGAGCGCCGTCCTCCTTCTGCCGCTTCTGCGACATCAGTCGGACGGAGAAAAACACGCGACGGAGGACGGTGAGCGCAGTATCGGCAGCGCGTGCGATGAAGAAGAAGCGGCGGTGGTCGACGGCGGCCGCGGGCCGCGGGGTCAATCGTGCTCCTCCTCGTCGGCGCTGCGGCCCCGCTAGCCATTGTCGGCGTCCAGCCGCCGCCGCCGCGGCTGCTCCGCCCCGTCCCGGCGAGGCGCGGCAATCATCTCTTCCGTCGAGGGAGAGGAGGGCGTCGAGGGAAGGAGGAGATCTCGCGGGGGGCCGAGCTCTGGCCGGGGAGGAAGAGGAGGAGGAGGAGGAGGAGGAGCAGCGCGTGGGAGGAAGGGACGACGGAGGAGCGCGTGGTGGGGTCGGGAGAAAGCGCGTTTCGGTAAAGAAGACGATTGAAGGAGACAAAGGAGACAAAGGGAGAAAGGCGAGAAGCCCGAAGAATTTTCCAAGCGGTGGGGGCCCATCGAGACCGTTGCCTTTTGGGGAAAGCAGGGGTGGCCGTTGGATTCGCGGTGCCAAAAGCAGCGGGGCCCAGCTTTGATGAGCCTTGGACTAGACGTTCCTTCTTCGAGAATGAATAATTTTAAAAATTATTTTCAGAAATGACCGCTTAAAATAATATTTTCGTGTCCCCTGAAAAGATATGAATTTTTGACAATATGGGAGTGACTACTTAAAAAAAAAAAATCAAATTATTATTATTATTTTTTTGTGACCCCAGAAACCCGCACACCATACCAATACGGATAGCCTGAAAGACCGGGGTAACGGAGAGTAAACCTTGGAGACAACACACGCTAACCACTATACACGTGCCATCGGGTAAGTCAGCCTACAACGTCCAGGAATCGAATTATTTATTTGCTTTAATATCCTGAAAAATCTGTGATAAATTTATCATAAACTAATTTTTAATTATAAAAACAAATTTACCACAAACTAATATATTTATCCAATGTTAATTTATATTAAATTTTTTGTAAAATTATTCAAAAAGTTGAATGATTGACCCCTAATATAATTTTACGTTTATCACATTTTACAATTTCTATGATTTTTTTAGTATTAATCCAATTTAATGGAGAGTTTATTTGTTACAAATTAATTTAAGATTTTTGGTTGAATAAATTAGTTTAGGGGTAAATTTATTATAAATGTATAAGTTTATGGTTTTTTATGGACAAATGTATCGATTTGAGGTTTTTCATAGTCAAAAAAAAAATAATTTTGACATATGTACCAATTTAAGATTTTTCAGGGTATTAACCCTATTTATACTTGCGTAATGACTTTTTTTCCTATCAATATAATTTTTTTTTAAAACAATGACATAAATGATCCATGAATTTTTTTATTTATTTAAAGTGATCCTTCAAACTTTAGTACATATTCAATTTAATTTGCAAATTATATGAAAATATTCAATATATAACTTATGAACTAAATTCAGTCAATAATCATATTAAACAAATTAAAATGTAAGGACTCATTTGTACATTTAACCAAAATTCAATAGATAAGAACTCAGAAATCCCATCACATATCAAGTCAAATTTCTATCGTTATCCCACCATTCAATCAGCACAACTTCATAGTCAAAGTCAAGGACAGATTCTCAACCCACTCAAGAGGGGTTGTCTTGTAAAGGACGAATTTACCTGGCCAGCACGTAACTCCACTCAAAAGAGAGATGCTTTTGCATCACCAACCAACCCCGTTGCATCACGTCCACGCAACGAGCATCAAATGAACTGACAGTGCAGTGTCTTAAACGCCCTTCAACTTCAAACATGTAGAAAACGTCATCAGCAATCATCTTCAAAAATAATTGTTCCTTCACAGTGCAGTGAATTAAACGCCCTTCAACTTCAAACATGTAGAAAGTGTCATGAAAAATTAATTGCTCCCTCAAACTCGACGGTGCGGTGTTGGGGGTTTCCGCTCAATACAGTACAAGGATTAGAGGGGGAGATACACAAGGATCCTGCTAATCATACTTCTATTTCAACTACTAATCTAGTTGAGGGCTAACTTCTAACAGTGAAAGAATCCTGTGTGTTTCTGTGAGTCGAACCATCTGTGTAGCGCCAGCCTCTGATTAATGCTCCCTGGGGGCGAAAAGAATTTCGCAATGTACATGAAATCACAAGGACAGCCAGAGCCCACAGTAGCCTGCCATGCTGCATGATCTCCGTCTACAAGTGCTGGAGTCGATGCCACACTCTTCATCGGTCAAACACCTGTGGCTGTCCCAAGCATCGGGGACGTGACAAGCGCTCTCCATTCTCTGTCCATGTGAAGGGGTGCTCGATGCAGGACAGAGTTGCAAAGACATGGCACTTGCTCGTCTAGTTCGCTTGTCTGCCTGCTTAAGCCAAAGACGCACAAGATTACATTGATTTGACACTTTCTAAGACTCGGGAACAGGGGAACACGAAGGGGCAAGGACCATGAGGTTTGATCAGCAGGGAAGTACCAAAAAGCTAAAGGAAGTAAGCAACAGCAACTTATGAATTGAACAAATCATGATTAACAAAGGGCCAGTTTTGTTTTTGGCTATATAAGGAAAGATGAGCACCTCGACAAAGGTCCAGTTGGAAGGAATGAAGGTCTCTGGAAGCCTCTCTTGCCAATCTCTCGTTACAGGAAGAGGGTGACCCTCTGTTGTGAATACATAGTTCTGATTGACCAAAAACTGATCATCAAAGAGAAGATACAAATACTTGCACCTGCAGAAAATTCAAGCAGAACTTCAGCATATGCTAGTCTAATGGAGCATATCCATTGAAAAGGCTGCCTTACGTTTCAGCAAGAAAGAAACTGTGCTGATGATCTTCCAGTTGCATCGTTGTTACGTCCCTGACGCTCGCAAATCCTCCTTCCACTTTGGTATATTGATTAAGGAATTAACCATTGACTCACCCACTTCTATGTACCATGGATCTAATAACATGCCAAATAATTATGGGATTAGGAGAAAGATGTAGAAAGTGCAAAAGGTTACCTAATAGACATGCAAACACTTTCACACCATTAATGGCCACTGAGACCAGAAGATTAATTACGCTTTCAGGATGTGCAAGAATATACTTAAGCACCTCTTCCTAGTATATCACAGTAAAAGTTCGCATGATAACTGATGAATCACAACTGGTGGTATCAAGCATTTCAGGTTATGTTTGCTTGTGTAGCTGAATAGGAAAGTTTTGAGCTGAAGTTGGTTTATTTAACAAATCAAGAGAAGATACAAATCATGCAGCCAACTCAACACATCAAGTTGAAAGTAAGACAGATGACACCAATATTACTGACCTTTGGTGGCTTGATATAAGTAGAATGTGGATTCGGCCAATTCAGGGCGGAGAGGATAGTACTTCTCTGTTGGATGAACCATTTGATGATCAAGCAAGTACCTTTCTGGTATAACCCCAAACTTCTTCCACACATGAACAAATTCACGGTGTGTGGAATTTGCAGCAGCAAGATCCCCAACAAGAACCTAATTATGTTAGAGTATCATTTGGGATAATGAACTCCTGAAGCTTGAAACCATAGTTCCCTATAGGACATAGCTTACTTGCCTGTAACCCAGGCCAAAATGCTTGAAGGCTTGTCAGCTGCCAGTAAGTTGCTTTTCCTGTTCTCATGTCAGCTTCATGATACCTATTTAGACAATGAACAGATCATTTCATTTTTATCACCATAAGTCAACTTAAAGCTAGTAACCACATATTAGTCCATTTTGTTTTTGGTGGTAAAATACAAGCATATCCGTACTGAATGCTGCCATGTCTAACTCCTCAGCAGCCAGACAAAATCCAGTTCACATGTGCTTAAGGCCTCTAATTTTCTTTAATAAGTTAGTAAACTATTTCTTGCATGATGTCATGAAAAAATGCCAGTGAGAGAAACAAGAAGAGTTTTTCTGAGTAAATTCACTAAATTCCTCTAGAGCAGTTTCCTTACAAAGTGAAGTGTAGTGAGGACATAATCATGAAAGTGCCCACAAAAGCTGACATGCCAATTATCTTCAATTAGTAAATGATGAAGGATCTCTGGATTCTACATGTGTACAAAAGCACGAGAATGCTTCACTATCAACAACTTTTTACCAGAGCAAAGCTAGTATGCATGGATATTTGACCAGGCGGAAATATAAATAGAATATCAACGGCGAAATAAAAGTGCCCATCGTACCAAGGACCATGTCTGAAGTATTTCTGTACGGCCAGATAAGCGGAGTGAAACATTCTCCAGTAGTCCTCCTTCCCAAATAAAATATAAGCTTTGAATAAATACTCGTAGAAGGAATCAACTCCTGCAAGATTATACAGAAGCAAAGATCAGAAGCATTAGGGTCGTCGTGCAAGCACCTAAATACTTCAAATTACATGATTAATGAGGTAATAAAGGTGCTTCTTCAACAAATCTAATTAACAAATAGACACGGCACCTTAATTTACACAAGTACAGAGAGACCAATACCAGCCCCAATCCCAGAGGAATACTCGATCCATTCTCCCGTTTCCACATCTAGAGTTGTCCCCAGTAAATTTAAGGAACTCCTCATGCTCCATAATTTGCGAAGTGCACGTAGAGCAGCAGACTCAAACCTGGGGTCTCCAGTTAGTTGTGATAATGTGCCCATTTCGAGAATCAATGAACCTGAACCGCCCACAAAAGCAAACAAATGTCAGCAGCAACACAGGACAGTACATCATAATTATCTGTAAATAGTGAGGTCCTCACCACACCCAGAGGTGCTTGTTTCAGTAGTCTCATCAGCTGTTACTCCATGCTGTCAACACAATTTGCAGTGAAGCAAAGTGAAAATCTCACAGAAATGACAGGCACAAGAAAAATACATAACATATTCTATTACAGCAGCCATAACTGTGACTATGCATTTCTTTAAAGGCATTGAATAAGCTGAAGGAAATGAGGATCTCTGCCACTTAGTCAACTGAAGTAAACTTTTCTTCAGCTTCTCTAGTTGACATAAAATAATGCCGACAACAAAGGGAAGGCATATAAAAATAAGGTAGATATGCACAAAGGAAACCAACCAGCATCTCCCAACCCCATAAGGAATTTTTTTCCTTTGATATTACCAGTCAGAACAGCTTTTGTACCTATCTGATACAACCATGTGTTCAGTCTAACTCATTCTAGCCATGGAAGAGAAGACTTGCCTTAAATCAATGTTACAAACAGATATAATGCATCATCAGTTCACAATAACATTGTCAAAGGTCCAGATACTCCTTTCACAAAGACCTTCATATTTTACTCATTGAAAATGTAGGAAGGTTAAATTGCCACGCATTTAACACTTGGAATGAGAAACTGGTGATCATTTACAACACCAGGCACATATGCTAAATCTTTGTGTTTTTGGTTACCATATCATTGCCTTAAAACATCCCCATATTGTACCTTCAAATTAATCCAAGCGTATGGCAATCCAGTTGGTGTATCAAATGCGGGTAGAAAGCGTTCACCTAGATCTTTTGCTAGGAAAAGCAGCTGGTTCTTGTAAGACCCTTGAACCAACCTGTCTGTAGAATCAGTGGCAAGAATATGAGCAGAAACAAGTCCTCCAAGAACTCTTATGTTGCACTACACAATAGCAGTCAGGTAAAGAAAGATTATTAAAAATTTCAATAGAAACTCTCACAATATTCATTAAAAGCAATGTTGCTAGACCAATTCATTCTCATTAAGCACAAACATATATAAATTTGTTTGAAGTGTAGTTTCAGATTATCTATCTAAAATTAAAATTGAGAACTGTATACCTCAAAAAGATTTATTCGAGCATCAACATCAAATCTGAGATTTTCAGAAAGCCAAAAAACTGCCTTCTCAAACTCAGTATTATTTCCCAGTATAACGAGGCTGCAGGGGGAGAGAGAGAGAGGGGAGAGAGACAGAAAGAAGGTTAGCAAGATGGACCGGATACAGGAGCAAACAATGCACCAAACGAAATGCTCAGTTTGTGAATATACAAGAGCGTATGATACATGTGAATATTGACATCAACAGCTGACAAAAAGATTCAAACTTACCTAGATAATGATTCTATCAGCGTAAGGGCGGATCCATTGTAGTCTTGTGGTAGGTGCTCAAGCTGGAAAGAAACCGCCAAGAGGATGAGCAGTCATCGAGCATCTCAAACTGATTTATTCCTCTATTACTGAACTAATTAGTTATCACCTTAAGATTGCCAAGCTCACTAAGAGAGTCCGTGAAAGTTTTCGTTAGAGGCTTTAGCTCATCATGCTGCGAGAAAAAAAGAAGCATCATTCAGCAGAACAATCAATATGCAGTCCCTCGATCCCCAACTATTGGCAAAGAACAGCAAATGACCGGAAAAGCATGGGTCATATAGTTGTCATATGCATGGTAAAACCTGAAAGAAGACAAATGAGCAACAGAGTCAGTGAAATCCTACAGCCCCTGATTAATCAAGACGCAATTCATGCCTGGCAGAATGGAAATGACACTTGAAGATCAGATAAACTTGCATTAAACATCATCCTTATGAAAGACTGCCACGTGAAGCACAATTTTCGTCAGACTAATTACTAACAGTAAAAATGGAGATTTAACAACAATCAAATCCTGGGCATATTCAACTACTCAACAGCAAAAGCAACATCCACATCAAGTTCACCTCCCATACACCTCTCAATCTATTAAAACTTCATCAAAGCAACTCAAAAGCAAGCAACCCTCCTGGCAATATCATCTGAAGTGGCAGGGCGGCAGTAAAAATCAAATCTTAAGAAAGAAGGACATCACAAGATCGCTGTTTCAGTTCAATCACACCCTCGTGCACCACAGTACATACTGAAAAAACAAGTCATACAACAACCCATTGGCAGGAGTAGGACATACCCAATAAGACATTCAAGAATTGGCACAGACCATCGCGGTTAAAAGGAACAAGAATCAAGTGGGTCAAACAGGTAATGAAATTTTCAATACATCCGGCAAACTTTCTCCCTCAGGAACCTCCTCTTAGCTTCCCAGCACGAAGCACAATTCTCGTCAGACTGATTACTTACGGTAAAAATGAAGATTTAACGACAATCAAGTCCACCTCAACAGTGAAAGCAACATCCACATCAAGTTCACCTCCCATACAGCTCTCAATCTATTAAAACTTCATCAAAGCAGCTCAAAAGCAAACAACCCATTCCCGCAATATCATCTGAAGCGGCAGGGCGGCAGTAAAAATCAAATCTTGAGAAAGAAGTACATCGGAAGATACTGAAAAACACAAGTCATCCAATAGCCCATTGGAAGGAACAGGACATACCCATTAAAAAATTGAAAGAATTGACACAGACCATCGCGGTCAAAAGGAACAAGAACCAAGTGGGTCAAACAGTTAATAAAAATTCTCAACGTACATCCGGCGAACTTTCTCCCTCAGGAGCCTCCGCTTAGCTTCCCAGCGCGAATCCGGCTCGGCCACCGACCGATCGAAAAGCGCCGGCGAGAACACCAGGAACATCATCAGCAAGGCCTCGAGACGGCGAGGAGCCATGCTCGGTTCTCCTCGGGTGGCGGCGCGGGGTTCCGACAGGAGGCGCGCGGCCCGGGACGAGGCGGCGCGAGCTGCGGAGGGCCGTACGGATCTTGTCTGGTAAGTAGTGTGTAAATCTCGAGTTCGCGACCTCGTACGAATTTGAAGACGATTGGCTCGAGGGGATACGCTTATTTCGACAGCATCGCGAGAGAGGGGTAAAAGAGTAATCGAAATCCGGGGACCAAAATGTTGCCGGTATATAGTAAAAGCTATTTCACATTAGATGACCACTAACACATTCAACAACCCTCCTGAAGAATCTAATGTGGGAATGATGTGAAGTGAGGAATTGCTAATGCTTGCTCATTTTTAGTGTAAAATCTCTGGTATTCCTTGGTGCTGAGTAAGAAAAATATTCACTATCAATGAGGAGTTGAGGCTTGTAGACATTAGCAAGTCAAAATAAGGAATGCAGTCCTGTCAAGCATCCCATTAAGGGATTACATAAATAATTTAATATATTTATATAGAACTTGCATGTTGTGGATATAGGTAAATTTATTTCGCATTATACAAAAAATGTTGATTGAGTGTAGATGTTATCATTTATAATATATTAATAAATGAAAAAAAAGATGGATATTATTGATTATATTAAAGGATACTACTGATTATATTAAAAGTGTGCATAATAATCATTTTATTTTATTTTCAAAATTATTTTTCTGTCTTATATTGGAATAAAAATATATTTGGTAAAGAAATTTCTTTTTTTCTATTTTTAGAATAAATTTTTAATTCAAAAATAAATTTGGAACGAAACATAAATGGGAAATAAAACTTTTTTTCATCGCTCATCCTCTCTACTAATGAGCCATCTATCTGTCACTACTAGCCACTGTTTGTCACCGCTTGAGAAAAGAAATTTCATGTTGTTTATGAAACAAAATTTTATTATGAGAATTGAAATTTTGCATCATTATCAAATATATATTTTTGCTCAAAGACTTATTTAAGAGTAGAAATAGAAAAATTATTTTCTTCTAGCCATAATGGTTATTATTCACGCCCTAAGTAGTTACTTTCTTTGTCAAAAGTTATTAACCAAGTGAAGAAATTACCAAGTACTTTAAATTTACTATTTTTGATGGAAATTACAGGAGAAATTATATGCATGGTTGATGGACCTTGCAATTTGCCCAAAATCAAAATATTTACATTTTCAATAATTGAGCTAGAACAATTTTTAATATTCACTTACATTTGATTATTAATTTAGGCGTCCTGAGAATGTAAATAATTTTTCATTTGACAATACCAATAAATGTTTAGTCTTATCTCGATGCTTGAACGCTATGTTTGCCAACCGGTGAAATAAGCAATCCTCGTTGCGGTGGGCTGAACTAACATATCTCTGAATTTGAGCATCAATTTCATTAATCTTAACACTTGGAATATTATCAAGCTTTTGAGGGCAAAAGGGATAACGACGAAAGCTTCATCAATATTGATGCTTACTTTCCGAAATTGCCGAAAGCTCAACCTACACATCTCCATGCGTAGAGCTTTCGACTTTCTTAATGATTACTCAGGGTTCTTAAAAAAAGGTTCACAAAACATCAGGACTTTCTCGTAATGATAGTCATTTGGGAAAGCAGAACCAGACCGTTTGGTTCAAACGCGCCCTAAAAACTCTCAGATCCAAACACATCCTAAGAGCTTTGTCACGAACAAGCTGATAATAGCAAGGTCAAGGGAGGTGCCCCTGTTGATTGATGTGCTCAAGGGAGGTGAAAATCAGTAATTTCTCCATCTGGTCAGCTAATTTTCCACGTCAAATGCCATATTCTTGTCATGTGAAATGGCAACTTTTCATACAGCAATAATCAAGTATCCTTTTCATTGCCTCTTGGACCAAATCCATCCATAGTAGATTACTCCAGAGACAAAAAGAAGAGAGAGAGAGAGAGAGAGAGAAAGAAGGAACGCCCTTCTTGCTTAAATCAATGCAATTTTCTAAGACATCACAGGGCACATTTCAAAAACATAGCTCGGACTCAGCCTTACTCCACTCGCCATTGTCATCGTCCCTCGTCAGTAATGACAGAATGCACCAGCCGACTTCCAGATCTTGACAGACATGCGCCATTGACTTCGAGCATTTCTGCTTCCTCCAGGCATATTTCTTACTGAAACCATCGTGTCCCCCATGACCATCATGAAATGGCGCTGTAAGAGCCGGCACTTGTGAAAAGAACTCGAGCCGGTGAGGAAGAAGAACAAGAACAAGTCTAATCTAGTTTATTGCCAATGGCCCTTCCAAAAATCAATTATATACCCCATCCAGAATACAGAACTCAGAAAAAATGAGCCAAAGAAGTGGCAAAAGAGAGATGTAGAAAACACAACACAGCAGTAGCATCACTCACTCTCTCGCTGGTAAAGTAATATGCACACCTACATATGCACAAACTCGCCTAACCAGAGCAACCGAAAATCCGGCAACAGACTGAAATTCCCTCCTCAAGGTATCTTCGGTGGAATGTCAGGCACCCATTTTCACTCCGCAAATTAGTAACTTAGCTTTAATGAACGAAAACACTAAGTTTCCCTTCCTTCCACCAGCAGTTGAAGACTCAATCTGTCAACCGCCACTTAATCTTACCAGATACACAATGCCTGAATTGGGAAAGGAAACCGACGCAATGAATGGTTAGAAATCAGCAGTGTTTGCACCGTACAAATTCCTCCCATCAGACCCGAAGCCGCCCAATCGGTATCGAGTCCTGGTAAATCCGCCTGATTCCAAGGGCACCAACCCGTTGGGATCCTCTTCCTCGTCTTGCTCTCTTCCCCTCATGATTTCCATCAACCTCCTAGCCTTCTCTCTTGCTCGATCAGTCCCCTTCTCCTCGACCTCCCTCAAGGCCTCCACCGCTTTTGCATCCCTCGCCAACCCTTTAAACCTCATACTCCCGTGACTCATTGCATAGAGTGCTGCCACGCAATTCTCTCTGGTTGCCTCAGACCCCACCTCCTTCCTTCTAAGAAGCTCAACTAGAATCGCCACCGCATTGGCGTCAAGCATGGCCGACCTTCCTTCCACGCAGGCAGCCAGATTGCACAGAATGAGCAATACCCGGTTGGCCAAGTTCCTAGATTTCAGCATCCCCAACAGAGCCGACACCGCATTAAGCTTCACCAGTTTGATCCTATTGGTCTGCACCAGAGTCAGATTATACAGAGCAAGCGCTGAATCATGCCTCGTGCGCTGGCTCTCAGATCTAAGTGCGTGTAAAAGAGGCGGCAAAGCACCTAAGACTCCGATCGCCATCTTATTGTCATCCTCCAAAGCTAAGCTAAACAATGCGCCTGCAGCATGCTCTTGCGCGTCGACACAACCTCCCTTCAACACATCGATCAACGGGGGCACGACACCGGACCTCACTATTTTCACCTTGTTCCCATTCCCCAGCGACAAATTGACCAGCGAAGCAACGGCATTTACCTGCACCGCGTCGTGCCGCGCGGCCAGGAGCGGCTTGAGCGCGGCGATCATCCTCGGCGTGCACAGGGAAATCCTGCTCTCCTCCTTCGTCCTCGTGATCTTCCGCAGCAAGAGCAAGCCCTGCTCCTGGTCCAGAAGCTCGGCGCTCTCCAGCTTCGCCAGCAGGTTCTCCTCCTCCGGATTAGGAGCCGAGCCCGAGGTCTCGCCCTCCACGATCTCCGACGAGCTCCACGGCGAGAAGCAGGAGGGCCTCGTGGTCAGCGGCAACGGCGTCTCCGGGGTCGCCGGGAGCACCACGGATTCCTCCGACGAGCTCGAGTAGAAGTGGTTGACGCGGGGACCGACCGCGCTCACCGCGTGCGAGTATATCATCGGCGGGTTCTCCGCGACTCCCCTCAGCAGCTCCTTCTCCGAATCCCTAATCACGGGGATCGGCCCCTCCTTCGCCGCGCCCTCGGCGGCGATCTTGGACCGCACGGCGCTCTCGACGGAGCCGTAGTCCGGCGGCCGCGGGGGCGGGGACCCCGATTTGCCGCACCAGTTGAGGATCGCCCTCTTGAGGGCTTGGTTCTCGATGAGCGCGGCGAAGTCGGGCCGGGCGCCGTCGTCCAGGGCGGGCGCGAACCCCAGGTCCCGGCACACCTCGGCGCAGACCCGCTCGAAGGTCTGGCCCGACGATACGACCACCGGGTCCGCCATGAGGGACCCGGTGACGGGGCACAGGAACTCCCGCGGCGGCGGGTCCTTCGCGGCGGAGGAATTGCTGGCGGAGGAGGAGGAGCGGCCGAAGGAGGGAATCCAGCGGCGCCGCCTTCCGTTGCCGCCGCCCATTGCTCGGGAGGCGGGAGGCGACGGCGGCGGGAGGACGAATGAATGGGCTCAAGAGAGGGAGGCGGCGGCCGGAGCTGAGGAGGGTTTGGGAGGATGGGACAATGGCGGCGGCGGCGGCGGCGTCGGAGGGAGTTCGGAGATTCCCGTCAGCCGTTCGCGGTGCTTTCTCTCTCGCGCTTTTTCTCTCTTCCTTTCTCTCTCCTTCCGCGGCTGTGGTGACTCTTCTAGAGAGAGGGGGGAGAGAGAGAGAAACAAGAAGTGCGGAGGATGACTACGCAGGAGTTGACTTTGACCGGTATTTAACTGTACGAGATGGGAGGGAGGGGCCGACCGGGATTACCCGTTTAAGACAGGATTTGTCTGCTTCTAATCTCTTTTTAATATAATAATGTCGTTTCTCGTCCTCCGATTCGTGGTTTTTGTGCAATCGAGTCCCTCTGCCGTCGATTCGTACGCGCTGGATTCTTTGGCTCGCGCGATTTCGGCGAGCGAGACCTTTCGGTTTTTGACCAGGACTAGTTCCTATTGAATACCATACTTTTCCACGAGTTTTTTTATCTGTGAAAAATAATTTAAGTGTGCTTGAAATTACAAACAAGAAAAGTCCTTCCCCACTTTTGCATATTTGGCAAAAAAATATAGCAAATTATTTGTAGTACGATCACTTCATATGGATGTATTTAACGCATGTTGGACTTGAATATGTCATAAAACAATTTCGTATGAATTCGAAATGTAAATTTCATAGATATTTCAATGTCTAAAACTGACATATCTTATTAGTAATTCATAGTTTTAGACACTATTTATTAAGGCACATAGGAGATTCATATATAAAGTGAGATTTCAAGAGGTCATCTTATACTTTCCCATTAAAATCTATAATGATGTATGAGTCTAAAAAATACACAAAAACGTGTGTGAATTTACTTATTAAAATTAACATCTCATTCAAGTTTTGAACATTTTTGAATTTATATTATGCGAGCTTTTACTATAAAATAAGCAATAAAGAATCTTTTTGTGTCCGTAGAATAAGGCCGATGTGCTTATGGACAAAACTGTTTTTCCTTGGAATGATGACAATTTTTAGGTGACTGATTAAACTCATTTCTTTGCATTAATAAACAAATCGTGCCGACAACACAAGCCAGGAACAATTATCTATAAGGACAAATTACAAAATAGTCATTGATCTTTGTGCAATATCATCCCCAGATCTTTTTGTTCAATGTGCATGTATAAACTTTCAATATATATACAATCTAATTCATAGATTATATGAAAATGTTTAATATCATTCTTGAATTTGAATTAATGAAATGATAAAATTGAATATTTTTCTATAATTTATGAATTAAATTAAATATGTACAAAAGTTTAGAGATCATGTTAACCAAATTAAAAGTTCAAGAGCAATATTATATATTTAATTAAAGTTTATGGATCATATTAAATAAATTAAAAGTTCCAATATGACATTCAACAAAAATTCAGAAAATATTTATGTCATTTCCCTATCTATAAAGATAAATGAAAATAAGGATTTTTGGAGAAGACACAAGTCACTCGCTCAAGCCAATTTTTTTTCCTAATTTTATTATATTTTCTTTTTTAGATTAACAAGTAGCAATTTCATTTTTGCTAATCTTTACTTTCCTTCTTCCTATTTGAGATATTCATCACTTCATCCCTTGTCTTTTCATTAATTTTTTTTAAATGCATTACTAATTATTTAGATATTGATGTCTGTCCTTAAAATACATCTCGAATTATGATTGATTAAAGTCATAATCCCTAAAATGTTCCAAGTACATCGACAAATCCTTTGGGGATTATATATATTATTTTATTTTTTGGTTTCTCAGCAATAGCAGGCTTGGGAGCGAAAAAACTTAATGGAAGAAAATACCAATTATGAAAATTTTGTATCATAAGTGATTTAAAAAGACGATGAAAAATTCGAAGGAAAAAAAAAGAAGAGAAAAAGAAAATGCAATAAATATGGAATCTAGAAGAAGAAGAAGAAGAAGAAGAAGATATGTCATAAAACCAATGGGCAACTAATATCTCCAGCGTCGGTCTCGTTCCAGCAGTTGATTCTCTTCTTCTTCTTCTTCAGCAAAGAAGGACGACAATCGCAGGGAAGCCGACCCGGCGATCTTGGCACGCCGCCATGTTAGCTTCGCGGTGCAAATTCCCCGGCATTTCCGCGCCGTTCTCTGTCGGGACTTTCGTCAAACACCTGGCGGTCCCTACGTCAACGAGGCTGCACTGTGCTCTAGTCAATGCGGAGGGCGGACCCAAGAGCAGAGCCGTTCACTGTCCGAAGTTCCAGGCCCTGAAGAGTCATCAGAAAGAGCAGATACACCTCTACGTGGACGCTCTCCTTGAGTGGAACCAGGTTCTACGCCTCTTCTTCGCCTCCTCTGTATGAACACACGCCCGCAAATCAAGAAAAGGCGTGTTTTTTTTTCTTTAGAGTTTTGTTGCTCTGAAGCGTAGAGATTGAGGGAACAGGAAATTATTGCCGCAGAGAATGAATCTGACTGCGGTCAGAGAGGCGGGTGAGGTGATGGAGAGGCACGTCGAGGACTCCTATCGATCGTCCCTCCGATACGGGACTCTTATCTATCGCATTGCGGTACTTCTTGCGGTAAAATTAGCGTCGTCGATGTTGGGAGCGGCGCTGGGCTTCCTGGATTGGTCTTAGCAATTGCAGAGCCCGGTAGGTATATTAGTTCGTCAGTTGAATTATATTGGCTGATTTTTGTGGAAGTTCATGGTCGTACGGTCTTAGCAATTGCAGAGCCTGGTAAGTGTATTAGTTCATCAGTTGAATTATCATGGCTGATTTTTGTGGAAGTTCATGGTGGTTGGATTTATTTGCATGTTCTTCATATTTGATGTGGTTTTTGTTCACTTTCTGGGATGTGGGGTTGGTGGGACGTTTTGATTCTTGTTATAAAAGCACTGAAGATTGGCAGGTGACTCTTGTTGAGTCTATGAGAAAACGTTGTGTTTTCTTGGAACATGCGGTCAATCTAGCCGGGGTGTCCAATGTTGAGGTTGTGAATGGAAGAGTGGAGGTACGAGTTCCATTGCTTTTCTATGATTAAGGATTTATTTGTAAGAATTAAGACTGTTCCAGTGTTTCATGTCGGAAGTTTGGAGAGCAATCTGGTTAACACTCTACATATCAGGGCTGTGGTGCATCTTCTGAAAATCTGTTCTTGGGCAGGATATTGGTAATGATTCGTGCTTCAGAGAACATTTTGATGTTGCTGTTGCCAGAGCTGTAGCCGAGATGAGAGTCTTAGGTGATGATTGGATGTTTATTAGAATCAAATTCCATTCTCTTGGTTTGCTAGTGCTTATACTTGTTGCATTTCCAGCTGAATATTGTCTTCCACTTGTTCGTGTTGGTGGCTTGTTTGTGGCTGCAAAGGGTCACAATCCGGAGGTGCATATTTATTTTTTCCTTTCATCCATATTTTCAGTGCTTCAATCAGCCGAATACTTTAACCTGGTCTATTAATCTGTCTCATGGACACCTAATTTCTGGAATGATGCACATAGTAATTCCAGCTAGTGTGAGATTTTCTGTTCGCTGTAAAATTACCTTTTTTCTTAGGTATGAGGTGAGGGTTGCATTAACATGTCTTCATTGGGAATTTGAGCAGGATGAAGTTAAAAATGCTGAAACAGCAATCCGGTCAATGGGTGCTTCCCTTTTGCAAGTCTGTCCTGGTAAATATTCCGTATCTCCAGCCGATGGAAATATTCCTGGAGTTCATATCTATGCATAAGAATTGTTTGCAAGGGCCTGTAGTCGTTGTTAATCTGGCAGGCAGGCCTGTTTTATCTGATTTAGGAGTAATACGACTTCCTGTGGAAAACATTGAGCATTGGTGATTTAGAAAGAAAGGGAGATTTATGGACAGTGCTATGCTGAGATTGTAGGGAATAACAGTATTAGGTCTACTAGTCTCATGGCCAGGGCTAATTGAGCTGGCACAACATGTGAATACTAGCGTGAGATTTGAAGCCAATTTCTCTGCATCTAAGACACTCGCATCAAACAAAATGAATTAGCTGCCTCCTTGTTTTCAGCATTCTCTCTTAATGCAAAACAGGCTATGGGAGGATGATTTTTGTGCCATATTCCTCTGCTAATTGAGATTGAAGTTTGGAGGATCCATTCCACTTCATGCTCAATATACTTGTTCAATCATGCTTATTTCGCCAGTTAAATTGATGTATTCATTTTGATTGTATCCAGTTGAATCCCACGGTCCATATGGGCAGAGAACTGCCATCATCTGTTTGAAGGGTCACCCCACACCCAGAAAGTATCCCCGCCCTCCAGGCACACCAGCAAAAGAACCACTGTAAATACTGAGGTGGCCTCTGCTGATCGTCACAAGTTATTTAATGTAATTCGCTGTGAAATTTTTATACAGTAACTCATATTTGCAAAAGTGTAATTCTTTGCCAGATTCGTCCACTGTCACTAGTAGCTTATCAGTGAATTGATTATTGTAATGTTAGCAACATTTGGTGTAAGATTTTCTGTGTATTCGAGAGTTGTAATGGTGCATATCCACAGAGATGAGATTTTAGACTTGTACTTATGGTCCATTTTGCCAGGTTGTGCTTTCAAATTATACCCGAGGCAGGGACATTCGCCGGCTGCAATGTCCTGTCACCGGGCTATTCATGGTGCTCGAAAAGCGTCCATTTTTATTCCATTCTGACTGTTTTATGGTGCTCTTGGAGAAGTTGTCTTTGGGCGCCGAATCAATGCGAATACATTCCACTTAATAATTATCAGTTCAAGACATCGACAGTGCTACATTCACCGTGAATTCATAAACAGTTGTTGATACCATTGCCCCTGGGTAATAATGACATAACTCAATGTTAGGGGTGTCATGGTTTGGGTTGACCTGAACCAAACCTAACATGGTTGTCGGATGATTAATGTGACCTGAACCGCATGCTACCCAAACTGAACCAAACCTGTTATAATGCCGATTCCTTAACTTATGACCCAAACCAAAATGTCTTAATTTTTTTATTGGTTCGAGTTGGGTCGGATATTTTTGACACCCTAGTGCATGGGGTGTTTTGGACTAACGTTGACTGAGTGGTTGAGTGATTAATTTGTATCTAGCAGATTTTACTTTTAAATCACGGTGGTCAGTGGTCACCCATCTTGGGGTTATTCCCACTACTTTGTGAAGAGAGTCCTAACTGACGCATGCGCGGGGCCGGCCATTGGCACGTAGTGATTAGTCGAGCTGCAAAGCTCGGATATCCTGAATTATCCAAAAGGGAAAAAAAGAAGAAGAGCAAGGCGTCTCCGACTAGATGCAATTGATAATATTTTCAGTCAGAAAGTCTCGTGATTTATCATGATTTAAATTTATCTCCCGATAAAACAAATATAGTAATGTTCAACGCGCAACACTAAAATAGGAAAATTTATGCAGAAAAAAAAAACAAATAAAAAAAAAAACACATTTTAACGACAATAATGACAAAGGTCCCCGAAAAAATCCAAAAGAACACGCAACGTCGTTCTCGTTGACGCCTCTTCTGCAACCGCTAAGCGCAGCATGCACTACGCCTTTCTCTCTCTCTCTCTCCGGCCGGCCTCGAAGTTTTGTCTCGTTCTCGATCGTAAAGAATCTGCAACTCCCTCTCCGTCGCCAGCAATGCCTAACTTCCTATAAACCCCGCGGCCTCTCTCCCGCTCCATCACTCCCCATCCTCCTCCTCCTCCGCCTCCTCCTCCTCTCCGTTTCGCCGCCGCCGCCGCCGCCGCCGCCATGGCTCGGCCTCCGCTCCCCGCTGCCTGCTCCTCTTGCCTTCCTCCTCCTCGTCCTCGTCCTCAGCGCCGTCGCCCCCGCCGCTCGGTGCTCCACCGCCGGCGTCGGCTACGTGTCCCGGCTCCTCGAGATTCAGGACCGCGAGCGGGCCCCGGCCACTGTCCAGCTGGCCGCCGCCCGCGGCGCGCTCCGGCGGCTGCTGCCGTCGCGCTACCCGAGCTTCGAGTTCCGGATCATTTCGAAGGTGCTTGATTCACGAGGATTCGCGTTGTTGCTTTGGATTGCGAACGACGTGAGATGATCGGACTGAGTAGGTCGACCGGCGCGCGATCACTCTCGTTTCGAGAGTAAAGTCCTGCGTCGGGCGATCGGCTGCATGTCTTTGATAAACTTTCCATAAGAAATTCGTATGGAAGTACTGTAATCAGAACCGCTGTATGTTACTCGATCGAAGTTTATGGACGTTCATTGTTTGACTTTTGATCGATCCCAGTGTAGAAAGATTTTCTCTGCTTTCATTTGGAAGGTTAGATCATTCGCTGATATTTGATTCTTTTAGGATGAATGCGGTGGTGAAGTTTGCTTTGCGATAACAAATCACCCTTCGTTCGGCAGACGTGGCGCTCCTGAAATACTGTACGCCAACGTACCTTACTCGAATGTTGTTTTTTCTGTTAAAGCATTGAATGACATGTTAGTCAGTTCATTGGTGGTTTCTGTGGTGTCGCACTCTTGTTGAATGCCGTTAACACTTTGCTGGCACTCAAAGGGGTAGGTGCAGCTTGAATTTTTATGTCGTAATCGCAGAGTGATTCGCTGCCAAATCCTCAAAGCCCTTATCTTTTCCTCATCAAAATCAATGTTTCGTGGATCTCCATCCATTGCCAATCTTCATATTGCTTCGGCAGTTTAGCATGCATCAGCTTTTGGGGTTATTATTTATATGCAGGACGTCCTCATGGAGGATCACTAGTGAGAACTTGTCGAGGAAAGTGCTGAAAGGACAGATAGTTCCTCTGTTATTTCAAAATGTTGCCTGTCCTCGTTTGCAGCTCTCTTTCCATTGTTGATCATGGTTTAATTTTTAAATAGGATTTCTGGAGTAACTGGGGTGGAGGTCTTGGCCGGTTTACACTGGTACTTGAAGTACTGGTGTGGTTCACATATCTCTTGGGATAAAACTGGTGGTCTGCAGATGTATTCAATGCCAAAATTTGGTTCTCTTCCCCGTGTTCATGATGCTGGTGTTGTTGTTCAGAGACCCATCCCTTGGAGTTACTATCAAAATGCTGTTACATCAAGCTGTAAGATTTCACCAAGAATATTAACCTGTACTTTTTAGGCAGTCATCCTATGGCAATTTTATGAGCCTCTGACGCAGCATGAAAATGATGATAAGGCTGTATTTTTAGATTCAGTACTAGGCTAACTAAATCTAATGTTATTTGGAAAGATTCTTTTGCTTGGTGGGATTGGAGAAGATGGGAGAAGGAAATTGATTGGATGGCTCTTCAAGGGATCAACTTACCGCTAGCATTCACTGGGCAAGAGGCTATTTGGCAAAAAGTTTTTCAGGTACTGTTTTTGTACTTTGATAAAATTAAATTTACAAACTAACATTTGCTATTGGGAAATTTTGGTTTATTCACTGTTTTTGTACTCAGAATTTGCTTTTGTTGGCTTGTTACTTAATTCTAATAGATGAAGACACAGTTGGCTGCTTGGCAAGTCAGCATGAAGCTTTGGCTCTCAGTCATATCTTTCTTCTCCCCGGGGAGTTAAGTTAGCATAGAGGGAAGGGGATACCATAAATCAACTCTAAACAGTTAATATGGGATGTTTTCTGTCATTGACCCTGTTCATATTTGCGATTCCCCTCTCTTGTGCTTTGAGAAAGAATCATTCAAGAGCCATTTTTATGGCAGCTTTTACTACAATTTGTTGCTTTGACTCTGGATCTTGTTGCTTAATTTGTTGAGTCATCTGCTGTTGATTTAATTCACACAATAAATATTAGTGTAACATAATATTTCTCTGATAATTGCAATTAAACATACTTCATCATGTCTGATTTGGTATTACCCTCCACATTTCTTCAGCAGAAGTTTAACATAAGTATGTCAAATTTGGATGATTTCTTTGGAGGTCCTGCATTTCTTGCCTGGTCCCGCATGGGAAATTTGCATGGGTGAGCTACATTTTCTCATTTACTGATCTTGCTGCTGGTTCTCTCATCAAAACCTTTTTAGGTTAGTAATCAAGTTGTCTATGTTTCAGCATTTCTTAGACTGTTACTGATTTTTTAATGATCTGCACACTCTTCATGACAGGTTTCGCTTTTGACTTTGCAGTTTGTTTTTTGTGTGTCATCTTTTTAGATAGTCTTTTGCTCCTCAAAATAATTAGGTTGAGATAGTTGAAATGGTGTAAGGTCTTGTCAAATGTTTTCTCAAGAATGTGTGTATCAAATAGTATCTAGCCACCACAAGTACTCTCTTCTGTGCTTTTTCTCATTGATTTCAGTAGTTCCTGTCATAATTAATGAGCCTTTTTCTTAGCACAGATGGGGTGGACCACTACCACAGAGTTGGTTAGACCAACAATTACGTCTGCAGAAAAAGATTCTGGAAAGAATGTATGAACTTGGGATGACACCAGGTACTAGGTGAACTGAATATTGACCTGCATTTTAAAGTTGACTTCATCTATCTTTTGGAAAGCTTCTCATCAATGTGGATTGATTTGATAGATGTTATTTTAGACTCAATTTCATCTTATTTGACCTGCAAAAAGAAAAAAAAAAGTCAATCTCATTTGATGTCAGTTGATTGTCATTGCTCACAATCTCACAGGTAGATTGAACTCATTTAAAATTATGTAGCACTTAAGCACTTGGGATGTCTGAACATAACATTTGATGTCCTCAACTTCACCCTGAGAAAATCATAATATAAAGGGTAATCATGCAGGAACAATTTTAGTAAGAAACTTGCTTTTACAAATCCACAAGTATAACATAGTTTGGAGTCTTTAGAAACATTCCACTTAGTCTAGGTGAATAATGATTCGATGCTTTATTTCTCTTGCAGTCCTTCCAGCCTTCTCTGGGAACATTCCAGCAGCACTAAAAGATATATTCCCTTCAGCAAAGATCACTCGCCTAGGGAACTGGTGAGCACCTCCTTTGGCTACTTGATTCAGAACTTTCTCCTGATGGCCCTGTTAAATCCCCTATGTAAGAAGATGTCAATAACATGTGCAGCATATTGAGTAATTTTCTAATGACTGTCTCAAGAGGAATGTTTGTGGCTATCCAGTGTCCATAAAACCATGATTATGATCCAGTAATCAAAATAGCACATGCCCGAGTGTATATCATCTTGTATATAAAAGTTGCACATTGTTTTACCATGGGCATTAGAATCTCGTTTGGTTTTCTTACCGCATCTGTTCAACATGTTTTAGGTTTTCTGTTGAGAGTAATCCAAGATGGTGCTGCACTTATCTTCTTGATGCAACTGACCCCCTCTTCGTTGAGATTGGACGGGCATTCATTGAGCAACAACTGAGAGGTTTGCAGAATCCATCATATCCTCTGGAATATTTTAGTTCTCTTTGCTTGTAGTATGTGAAGGTTGTCTTGTTTCTCCATAGTTATCTTCTTTTTCCTGCTTCGTTTTCAGAATATGGAAGAACTGGTCACATTTACAACTGGTAAGAACTCTCATCTGATGTGACTTGTGGTATGGTTCCAAATACTTAAGTAGTGAAGCTGCTAATGGAGTTGCTGCACACCTGCGGCATTAATAATCCATGTGCAAAATGGTGATTTACTTGCCTGTAACAAATGCTGTTCTTTTAGCTTTGGATCAGGTTCTAGCTTAAATAAGCAGCATATGCTTGGATTTTCTACTTGGGATCTCCATTTGGTGAATAGCCGTATCGGCTACTGTAGAAAAACCATAATGGCCAATGCCCTAGGCTGATACAGAGATTCATTCATTGCAGTGGATGTCTGAATCAAATGACTTGCTCTGCAGCAGTTCATTTTTTTGGCAATAACTGCTCAATTTCCACAATTCTCTTTTTAAATAAGTCTTAACTTATTAAAGTTCTTCCAAAATGGCTTTCTAATCAGATTGAAGTTACTGTCTCTGTTTCTGTGTGTGTTTGAGAGGAGTCTGGCTGAAAAGAAAGACCTGGTTGGGGTTTTTTTTTGATATAGTATCTTTGATGTTGACCTATTTGGATTAATCATGACATATGCATACCTTCCCCTAAAGAGAGTTTCAGTTGTGGGGTTTATTTTTTGATATCGTGAACTCCTATGCCTTGCAGAAATGGTATCTTTGATGTGGGTCCAAATATTTGGATGTTTGCTTTGACCTATTTGGATTAATCATGACATATGCAAACCAAAAAGTCATATAAGGAAACCTTCCCCCAAAGAGTTTCAGGTAGATTGTATGAATGGGTCCAGAGGAACCAATTCTGGGCCTCTGAAGTTGAATGTATTTGTGCAGATTTCTTCTGCAAATATGTTAAAGTAGTTTTCAACTTCCAGTGAATATTAAAATTTCCTTTCTCTGGCCTTGCCCCAATTTTTGGCTGTGATCATAATTTTCTTGATTTGCAATGCTCCAAATAAATGAGTATTCTGTGGAATCCACAAGTCACGGTACACCCCAAATGTCTAGCCTTTGTCATGAAATGGAACATGACAGCCGCTAGAACCTGGGAACCTACAGTTTATGATATTAGTTCTTTTGGAACAGTAAATTTGATCCATTCAAATATATCTGTAATTGGTGATCTAAAATACATCAAGTACTTGACCTTCTGTCAAGTATAGGCCTCTTCTATGTGGGGCATTACATAGTGAATTTCTGAGGTTATTGCAGTGACACCTTTGATGAGAACACTCCACCTATAGACGAACCAGCATATATATCTTCATTAGGTGCTGCAATCTTTGAAGGAATGCAGAGTGGTGATGCTGATGCAGTCTGGCTGATGCAGGTGTGAATTAGCATCCACTAACAAACTTCCTTTGGCAACTCTGAGAATTCTATGTGCCAAATATATGGTTTGAATGTCTTTATGATAGTTTTTCACATTAGTCCAATTTAAGGCAGTCTTCTTTGACTTTTCTTTAGGGATGGCTGTTTTCTTATGATCCATTCTGGAGACCTCCCCAAATGAAGGTAAGATATGCCCCATCACATTGCTGTGAAATTGCATGCATAGCTATCTCCATGTAAACAATAGAACTTGTGCAGCCATATTGAATAGCCACTACATTGGTTTCTTCTTTTCGAATATTTAGTCAACTTTTGCATATTTTGTGGTGCTGCTCTTTACATATTGGTGGATGTGCCAGATTTGTATCAATTTGCACTACTTATTGTGTTTAAGCTTATATTTGCTGGTAGATAATTCTGCAATATGGTTGCTTCAGGCACTTCTACATTCTGTGCCATTGGGGAAGCTGGTAGTCCTTGATCTCTTTGCTGAAGTGAAACCAATATGGATTACTTCAGAGCAGTTTTATGGGGTTCCTTACATCTGGAAAGTTTCCTTCTTGTTCTTTTTGTTGGTAATGATATCTGGAATGAAAATTAAGAAACAGTAGCTTGGTTTTGTCATTGTGTTCCCGCAGACTAAATCGTTTTTTGACAATTTTGAATCTTCATTGATTGAGCTTGAATGTGAGCCTTTGCCTATTTTTATGTTTATTTGGGTTAATTTGTACTGTTCTCTTTAGTATCTTATTTTGTTTTTTGCTTTGATGTATTACAGGTGCATGCTTCACAACTTTGCTGGAAATATTGAGATGTATGGGGTGCTAGATGCTGTAGCATCTGGACCAATTGAAGCTCATATGAGTGAAAACTCAACAATGGTACATTTATTTTCTTGATGTGGATAGCTTTAGTTGTTAGTTGCTTGTTTAAGTGCAATATGGAATTCTAGTCACTTTCACATAATTACTGGTGGCCACTTCTCTGGATGTCAAAAGTGGGCAATAATTAGTCATTGTAGTACAAGGAAAATTATCAGTATATTTGCTCCATTGTACTAATCTTTGTCACAGACACACAAGATATATGAAGAAAGAATAATGTTGAGGAGGATCACACATTTTGGATTGTAATGTGTAGGGAAAGTGCTTGGGCTATCCTTTTGTACATTTGGTTTTTGCACTGTTTTTGGGTGTTGACTTGTTGGCTGACCAGCTGAAATCTCTTGTTTCCAAAACTTTGTTCCTCTTCATTTTCAGAGGAAGATCACACTGAGCACGAGATTTGGAATTTCATCTGAACTAATTGATATGTGATTCTCATTAATTGGAGCAAGAATTTTTCTTTTAAGAAGTCATAAATCTTCTCCTTGCTTTGCTGGTTGTTGTTCTGTGGCTGAAGATTGGTTCTTAAAAATTGCCCATAGAATAGATTTTGACCAGATTCATTGTAGCTTCATGTGGAAATGATGCTATGTCAGTATTAATCTCCACCGTTTGTTTTTACTCTTAATTATCTTGGTTTTTCTTGCATCTTAAAGTAATATGAAGGATTTACTGCTATTGCTTGTTGATTGTGGAAGGTTGGTGTTGGAATGTCTATGGAGGGCATAGAACAGAATCCTGTTGTTTACGATCTCATGTCTGAGATGGCATTTCAGCAAAGGAAAGTCGATGTTAAGGTAATTGAAACTATATCTGCATGACGTCGATGTGAACAACGCATAGGATAGCTTATGCCCACCAGCCTCGTCTTATCGTTCATGATCATCCCAGTAATTCTCTGCGGTGACTTTAAGACATTGAGGCAGTATCCCATTATTAGCATGTGCTTTCTACTGCTCAAAGGTTTTTGAAGGGCCGGAGATGTTACCGTTTTCTACATGAAATTTTCAAGAATTTTCTTGCTGCATTGTAAAGGGATCCCCCCCTTACTCTTCAGATCAGAGTATTAGCAGCGTGCTACATTTTTCCTGTCACTTTCATACATTATAGAGCAGAACAAAATGTTAGGAGATAAACTATGCTTCTTCCAAAATGGCTACCTGCATAATTAGTTGGATGTGGAGCATTTCAAATGTGAAGAGTCAACTAATTTGGTTACTATTAGTTAACATACTATTATTCAAACCTTTACTATCCTTGTCTGCCTTATTTGTATGTGTGAACTTTTTGTCATTTATTAAAAATCATGTGTTCTCTCTATCTCAGACATGGATTGATCTATATTCAACTAGACGATATGGGCAATCAGTTTCTTCAATAAAAGAAGCATGGAATATCCTTCATCACACGATCTATAACTGCACTGATGGCTTATATGTAAGTCTCTTCTGCTTTCACATTTACTGTATGTGTTTAGGTTCTCCTGTTGCAAGTTGGAGTTTTATCTGGCTGATGCATAAATGGATGTAAACAATTCCTATGCTGACATATTTCTGAATTATCCAAAAGGTCACTGTATTATGTGCTGACGTATTTCTGAATTATCCAAAAGGACATTGTATTATGTTTTTGGCCAGTGACCCTTTCGTTTTATTGATGCAGGACAAGAATAGGGACGTCATTGTGGCTTTCCCTGATGCTGATCCTTCTTCAATTTCATTCTCACAATTGAGGTATCATCACTATGGCAAGCCACTATTGAGAAGAGCAGTGCTTAATGAAAAAACTGGTTTGACCGATGAGCCCCATATGTGGTACTCGACATCCGAAGTGGTACACGCGCTAGAACTTTTCCTTGCAGGTGGCGATCAACTACAATCTAGTGACACTTACAGGTTCCGTGCTTCAATATATGTCAAATTAAATGAATCCTTTTTTTTTTTTTTTTGAAGTTTTTTCTGCTAACCATGTTGATGGACAGTCACAAGTCTTCACTTTCTTAATGCATCTTCTCTCTCATCATTTTTTTGTCTTGATAATCTGCAATTTATTTGCTTCCCATTTCATCCATAGGTATGATCTTGTCGATCTAACAAGACAAGCTCTGGCGAAATATGCAAATGAGCTATTTTTGAAAGTCATAGAAGACTACCAGCGACAAGATGCCTATGGAGTTGCTTTCCATAGCCAGAAATTCCTGAATCTTGTCGACGACATGGACACACTCTTGGCTTGTCATGAAGGATTTCTTCTGGGTCCTTGGTTAGAAAGTGCCAAGCAACTCGCCCAAAATAAAGAACAGGAAAGACAGGTACAGAGGCTTTCAGTCACTGATCTATTAGTTAAAGAATTATTTGGAAACTTAACATCTGCAAAGTGATTCTTTGACAGTTTGAATGGAATGCAAGGACGCAGATAACAATGTGGTTTGATAACTCAGTGGCAGAAGCAAGTCTACTGCGTGATTATGGTGAGGAATTTGAACCTTTTGCATCTGTTTCTTCTATGTACAATCCTTGGAAGTAGCTGGTTTCCATCAGTGAAAGTTATTGTATTCCCAATAGAGTGGACATCATTGCATCACATCTATTCTACGCTCTTAAGAACTCAACGCTTGTGATAACCATTATTTTATTACTGCATCTGGTACTTAAATCCTGGATTTCTATGAGATTTATCTGCAGAGAGAGTGACAGAATAACTTTCGGGTGAATGATCTTCCTTCCCTTTTGTTTAGGAAACAAATATTGGAGCGGACTGCTAAGAGATTACTATGGTCCACGAGCAGCTCTTTATTTCAAATTTCTGAAAGAGAGTCTGGCGGAGGGCCATGATTTCCGGTTGAAAGAATGGAGGAGAGAGTGGGTAAAGCTTACGAATGATTGGCAAAATAGCAGAAACCTGTTCCCAACACAGAGCGTGGGTCATGCTTTTCACACATCGCAATGGCTATATGACAAATACTTGAGAGATCCCGACACATACGATCAGTAGCTGAGACTGCATAAAGTGCCAAATAAGGCCTCGGAGGATCGACTGTGAATTTGCTAATCACAATATCATTCATAGTCTTCGGTGTTGTGTAGCCTATGTGGTGTTATGTAGCCTGTGTTCAGGTTCTAGTTCTCCGCAGCGGTCTCTTTGTTAACTGAATGCAAAGTTCAGCTCGTGTCTCTTCTTCTCTTTGTTGTGAACGATAAAATGTAATGGAGTTCTTACAACTGTGTTATTAGGACCAAAAATATAGTGAAATTCATTACTGGCTATGTCTTATGTTGAAAATCAGAATCGGATTTTTCTAGTTAGCAGTAGAAATGTGGTTATTTTGTTTTCAGATTTTCCAGATTTTGTTTGTTAGCTTTTAGGAATTTGTTTCCTACGTTTTTGAGGTGCTGTTTTTTTTTTTTTGGTTACAACCAATAGATACTAACTGGATTTATGGCTAGTATATTGGGTTTTTTGCTTTGGTAGTTAGCGCAAAGAATTAGCTGAACAACAGCTATACAAGGGCTAGATGCCTAACGGGAGAATAAAACTCAGAGTAATTTCTACTAAATTTCTTTATGGTATCAGAGCTCGATCTGGACCATTCTTTTCTACCATATTTCTGAGTGTTTCCACCATGACAAAATACCCTATAGCTACCGTGGCAAGTGAGGTTGAGAGTGAAACCTTAGACCCTACAGCTCAGAACTCTCCTCACATTACCCAGCCTATCAATGTATCCAAAGGTGGAACTCTTCTCATCATCGGTTATAAACTTACCAGTCACAACTTCAATCAATGGTCCCATTCTGTCATGATTTTTGTTTGCGGAAAAGGTAAAGAAGATTACCTAACTAGAGCTGCAGTACAACCTGAGGAGACAAGTCAAATTATCGAACATGGAATGTGAAAAATAACATGGTGATATGCTGGCTGTTGAATTCAATGACGAATGAAACAGGGGAGAATTTCATGTACTTCAAGACAACAAAGGAGATTTGGTATGCTGTTCAAACAAATATAACATCTCGGCCATCTTCAAGATCAAGGGCATTCTCCATGACCTAAGGCAGGGGAAATCTTTTGTCACTGATTATTTTAACCAACTCATAAGTCATTGGCAGCAACTTGACATGCTAGAAGATATGGTGTGAAGTTGTCCTGAAGATAGCAAGTGGTACAAGTGGATTCAAGATTGAGAACGCATCTACAAATTTTTGTTAGGCTTGAATCAAAAGCTTAATGAGGTACGTGGATGAATTTTGAGTCTAAAGCCCCTACCTAGTGTACGAGAAGTTTTTGTTGAGGGCAGGAGAGAAGAGACTTGGCGAAAGGTGATGCTTGGTTCTTCAAACAACCAGACCAATCCAACAAATTCTGCTCTAATAGCTTGAGGATCTCAACCATCCAACAGTTGAGGCACTCAATCAAACAACAACCAGCAAAAGGGTGGTCGTCCATGGTGTGATCATTGCAAACGAATGGGTCACACAAAAGACACATGCTGGAAAATTCATGGTCGGCCAGATGATTGGAAGCTATCAGCCTCACATCCTACTCAAAATCAAGAGAGCAGAAGTAACGTAGTCTAAACCGAAACAATTGTTTTGGTAGATTCGAGTCCCTTCAACAAAGAGTAGCTAGATATGCTAAAAAAGCTGCTACAAGAATCAGTTCAGAAGGCAACCCATCCAGAAGGGGTTAGTACAGCAATGATAGATCAATGGGGTAATTCTCTAAATGCCTTTAGTGGTAAACAGGAAAAAATCACCTCTTGGGTTGTAGACTCAGGAGCATTTGACCACATGACCGAAGATATCACGGTGTTTAACGAGTACAATCCATGTCAAAATGGCATTAATGTTCGAATTGCTAATGTTTCTTGCTCAAAGGTGGCTAGTGTTGGATCAGTGGTTATTTGAAAAGATATAACACTGAATTCAGTATTATTTATTCCCAAACTCAGCTATAATTTTCTCTTCATCAGCAAGTTAACCAAAGATTTAGGGTGCATTACTAATATTTCAAGTTTTGAACTCGGGGATGATGATTGATAGTGCTGAGATGGACGCGGGTCTTTGCCTTATGCAAGTTAATGCCTCAGAATGGAAAAACAAGAAGATGTCATGTATAGCATCTCGTACTAAAGAAGAAAGTGACGTAAGATTGTGGCACTATAGGTTAGGTCATCCAAATTTCTCGTACTTAAAAAGGTTACTGCATTCTTTTTTTTTTTTTTTTTTTGGTGACCTAGAGAACCCCCGTGCGCCGCTTCGCGGCGGAATAAACCCAGGGGGAGTAGAGTCACCACCACCTTTGCTCCCCAGGTAAGTCAGCACGACGCAGCTGGGATTCGAACGCTGGACCTTTTGCGAGAGGAACAAACACTCGAGCCAACTATGCCGCCATGCTAGGTGGTAAAAGGTTACTGCATTCTTTGTTCAATAAAGATTCAATAAAATTTCAATGTGAGGTGTGTCAATCATCCAAACATACTCACAATTTGTACCCTTTGCAACCTTATAAGTCTTTTCATCCATTTCACATGATTCATAGCGATATTTGGGGACCTTCTCGTGTCAATAACATTTGTGGTTCTAGGTGGTTTGTTACTTTCATTGATGATCATACAAGACTCACTTAGATTTTTCTAATGAAAGAAAAATCAAATATTGGCCTAATTTTTCAAACCTTCAACCTAATGATCCAAAACCAATTCAACACAAAAATTCAAGTTTTCAAAATGGATAATGGGAGAGAATACTTCCACTCATAGCTTGGGTCATATCTAAATAGCCATAGTATCATACATATTAGTTATTGTGTAGACACTCCACAACAAAATGGAGTAGCGGAGAGGAAAATAGGCATATTTTGGAAGTCGCTCGTTCTCTTATGTTAGCCACCCATGTTTCTAAACATTTTTAGGGAGAAGCAGTGTTGACAGTCACATATCTCATCAATTGTATGCCTTCTCGTGTCCTAGATTTCCAAACACCATTTCAGAGTGTACTTCGTACCTACCCATATATTCATTTTGTCTCACATATCCTACTCAAAGTATTCGGTTGCACAATATTTGTTCATATATCAGCAACATCATAGCAAGCTAGATCCTAAGCCCCTCAAATGTGTGTTTCTAGGATACGCTCTAAATCAAAGTGGATATAAGTGTTATTGCCCACAAATAAAGCATTTTTATATCACCATGGATGTTATCTTCTTTGAGCACCAGCCCTTTCACTCCAAAAATACCATTCAAGGGGAGAGTTGTGAGGAATATTATTTTTGGGACACTTTTCATTCACTCGGGTCACAACAAACAAATACCAATTCTGCTTGTCTTCCGTGTCTACCCATTCCAACATCCGAGAGTCATCCAACATCCGAAAGTCTTTTGTGTCTACCCATTCAAGATGCTACACAAGACAAAAATAAAGAAGTAATTATCTACTCTAGGCGGAAAACTCAAAAAGAGTTGGAGGACCGTACTACATCAAAGCCAGCTCAAGAGACAGACCCGAGTTTAAGACCCACAATAGATGAATGTAATGCTCCTATAAACTCAAAAAAATTTGCTATACTTAATGATCTTGATCAATCCATTGCTTTTAGGAAAGGGAAGAGACAGTGCACTCAACATCCCATTAACAATTTTGTGTCTTATGAAAAGTTGTCTCCTGAATACAAGACATTTGTTTCAACGTTGAGTAACATTCAAATTCCCAAGAATATCCAGGAGGAACTTGCTCAATCCGAGTGGAAAAAAACGGTTCTTGAGGTAATTCATGCACTTGAGAAGAATAATACTTGGGAATATACAAAATTGCTAGATGGGAAGAAATTGGCGGGATGTAAGTGGGTTTTTACAGTTAACCACAATGCTGATGGTAGTGTTGATCATTTCAAGGCAAGGTTGGTTGTTAAGAGATTCACGCAATCATATGATATAGACTACGAAGAAACCTTCGTTCTGGTGGCTAAACTAAACTTCATTTGAGTGTTGCTCTCCCTTGCAACTAACTTGGACCTACATCAATTAGATATGAAAAATGCTTTCTTGAATGGGGAATTGGAGAAAGAAGTCTTTATGGAGATTCCACCGGAAATTGACATTAACGAGAGCTTCAACAAGGTGTGCAAACTCAAGAAATTCTTATATGGCCTAAAGCAATCATCTCGTGCTTGGTTTGAGAGGTTAACAAAGGCCGTTAAGAAGCTGAATTTCACTCAATGTCAAACAGATCATACAATGTTTGTCAAGAAGTCAGCTAAAGGTAGAAGAGCAATAATGATTGTATACGTCGATGATATAATCCTAACTAGTGACAATTTGGAGGAGATTGGAAAACTGTTGAATATCTTAGTAGAAGAATTCGAGGTTAAATACCTAAATCAACTCAAATACTTCTTAGGTATGGAGGTAGCTTGATCATGGAAAATAATTGTAATTTCCCAACGTAAATATACTCTTGATCTTTTGAAGGAAACTAGTATGCTTGGGTGAAAAATAGCTGACACACCCATGGATTCTACAAATAAAACCAAGATGGAAGAAGAAAGACCGTTAACAGACAAAGGGAGTATCAAAGATTAGTTAGTAAACTAATCTATCTCTCACATACTCGGCCAGACATTGGTTTTGCAGTAAGTATGGTTAGTAGATACATGAACCAACCAACAGAAAAGCACAAGCAAGCAGTTTTTCAAATCTTACAGTACTTGAATAGAAGTTCTGGAAGAGGGCTCTACTTTAAGAAAACGGAGAAGAGAAATGTGGAGACATTCATGGATGCAAATTGGGCTGGACCTCTTATGGACCGAAGGTTGACAATAGGGTATTGTACCTTCGTGTGGGGTAACATGGTTACTTGGAGTAACAAGAAGCAACCCGTTGTTGCTAGGAGCAGCGCTGAAGCAGAGTTTAGAGCAATGTGTCAAGGAATATGTGAAGGCATATGGTTGAAAAGAATCTTAAATGAACTAGGATTCACTAATACTAATCCTATGTCATTATTATGTGGCAACAAAACTGCTATTGAGATTGCCAAGAACTCGGTTCATCATGATAGAACAAAGCATGTGGAGATCTATAGACATTTCATCAAAGAAAAACTCGAGGAAGGAATCTTGAAGCTCTCGTATGTTCCAACCAATCATCAAACATTGGACATACTGACCAAGGTTTTATCCAAAAATAATTTCAAGACTCTAAGGTGCAAGGGTATGATAAACATTCATAACCCAGTTAAGGGGAAGTGTTGAAAATCATAATCGGATTTTCTAGTTAGCAGTAAAAGTGTGGCTATTTTGTTTCCAAATTTTCTAGATTTTGTTTGTTAGCTTTTAGAAATTTGTTTCCTACGTTTTTAGGGGTTTTTTTTTTTTTTTTTTTTTGGTTACAACCAGCAGATACTAACCAGATTTATGGCTAGTATATCGGGTTTTTTGCTTCGGTAGTTAGCGCAAAATATTAGCTAAACAGCAGTTATAAAAATGCTAGATGCCTCATGTAAGTGTATATTCTTGAGAGAATAAAACTCAGATAATTTCTCCTAAATTTCTTCACCTTATATGCAAGCAAAGCTATACTAGCCAATTGTTTACCATGATCGTTTGCCTTCCTTTCCTTATGAGGGAAGACACGATCTGATTGTAAGATGAAGGCAAAAGCATTGCGCACAATGTCTTCTCAGTCCAGATGACCCTGACATAACCAATCACGTATACTTTTGACAGGGATTTCCGAAATGTAACTTGGAAATTTCAGGTGGACGACGACCGCGAGAAATCCCAGTTCTGTAAGCCTGCGGCATTCGGGTCTCTTTCAGCATAACAGCCATCTCAAAGGTGTGTGCAAACAACCATCCAGATATTTTTTTGAGTATTGTGGTTGTGGTACCAACCGATTCTCGAATTCCGAGGCTCTTATTAAAAGTCCTACGACTTGTCATTGTTCTTGCATTAGGTAATTTCTTTAGTAGCCGCCCTGCACCACCCCTATAGCTGAAATATTTTTCTTCTAGCATCAGCGGGTCTGGGTCAAAGGTGTCTGGATGGTTCCAGATGCTGATGTAACGGCACACGGTTCTCGTTCATTTTGAAAATGTCCCCAGGGAAGAGCGGTTCTGATCCAGGGGAAGCAGCTCCAGCCAAACACAAACCTCCAATTCAGATAAGACAGGAACAGCCCGTTACGTCGTGAGAAAGGAATCACTTGACTTTTCCGATGACGGTAAATTACTCATGCGAGACGTCATAAGCCTTGTCTTGGACATTTAGTGAAGCACCGACGTCATTCTTGTGGTGTTCGGATGGAAGGTGGAGGGAAGGGAAGGGAACTGGACGGGGGGCGCGCGTTTGTTGACTTTCTTCCTTCTCGCCAGGCGCGTGAGTTTCCACTTTTGACGCGAAATCTCTCAAGGACGTCATTCGTTTCTTGCCGGCTTGGTAGGTCTCTTCTTATAAAATGCAAGCGTTAACTTAACCAAGCCTCACCTATCTCATTCTCTCTCTCTCCCTCTTTCCCTTTCTGAAGAGTTACACAGGCCTTGGGATTCTCTCCGGGGAGGATTTTTGTTTGAAAACATGGAGGGGCACGACTCTAACGGCACGTCGTGGGCGGACCAGTGGGACTACAACCCGGACCCGGCTCCGGCGGAGAGCAACAAGAAGAAGAGCGGCCTCGCGACGGCCAAGTACAAGGAGAAGATGGGGGAAGGCCTCGTGAAGACCAAGACGGTGGCGTCGCACGGCGTCAAGAAGGTCAAGGAAGGAACCACCGTCGGCATCCAGTGGATCAAGGCCAAGTGCCAGAAGACCACCCACAAGAACTAGCCTCGGCTTAGTTCTTAATCTCTCTTCCCCCCCGTGGACATGTGACAGTTTTTATCCTTTTTGGTTCTTTCGATTCTTTCCTTCATCTGTATAATCCAGACATATGCGCGCTCGCATGTGACTTTGTAAGATACGACTTGGCGATCATTTCGCTCTTCAGATTTCTAGTGGATTATAGTTTCCTTTCTTTGAAATCGTATCGCGTGTTTCATGTCGATAGAATCGGTTCGTGCCGTCTCCGAAGCATGCTGATCTATCGTCAGATGATGTGCGTGCATGGTCTCTCTCTCTCTCTGCCATCCGGCAGAGAATGCGCGATCCACGTTCAAAGACTGATTTGCTCGCATGCTGTCTTCGACTACCCAGGACAAAAAGTCTCCTGAGATTTAGATGCTTCGGATGATCAAATCTTCGTCTGAGGTCAGATGAGGCGTGCACGGTGGGAATGGTTCCGCAGGTCTTCGTTGACCCGATCCTTCTCTGGAGAAGAATTGAACGTTCACGATTTCAATCTGCGTGAAAATATTTACCGTTCCATCTTCCACGTAGACACGCAGATGCATGCTTTTTCATGTTCTTTGGGCTTAACGCCATGTAGCCATTGGATTCGAAGTTCCATTCTTTGCTTGCACGTATCGGACTTCATTGGAAGGCACCTTCCCAAAGTAGACATATATGCAAACGTTTTTATATTGTATTTAGAGTTAGAGAGAGAGAGAGACGTAGTGCTAAGTTTTCACATTGAGAGAGAGAGAGAACCCGATTTAAGCGTAGAAAAACACTACCCCACCCACCCGCCCCCACTCACGAATTAGAAATCGTATCTTTTCTAATGAGGAAAATGGCCAGCTCTAGACGAGCAAGAAGGAAACTGTTTGTTTGGATCCGCTCATTAAGGGTTCGGGCTACCAAATTGACCCATAGGCATATAATACAAAATTATTAACTCATACCCGACTTGACCCCGTTGCTAAAACATTTTTATGTTTAATGAAATTTAATAAAACTTGTACCCAAACTAAAGTAAAAACACGGAGTGGGCGAGTGCGAGATTGAGTGAGGTTGAAAGAGGGTAAAGAAAGAATCATATAAATGGATTAAGTTTAAGTAAATTATAAACACATTTAATGTCTATATTTTCTTGGATTTCACCATTTTAAATTTATTTATGACCATTTTACTAAATTTAACCATCTTATACAACAATCCCTCCATCAAATATGCATCAAGAAATGGACCGTTTTGACAGATCTAAAAGAGTGGGATCCATTGAGATCGAGATCATTAATTCCTGGATCAAAACGTGCAGGACTCAACAATTGAAAAGTGCCTCGGAATTGCGACAGGAAGACCGAAATGCGTCTCGGGAACTTGTTTTTGGGCTAAAACTCTTCAAGTGGGCTTGAGAGAGAGAGAGAGTACAGCACAGTGGAGCTTTCGATTTGGAGCCGAATATTTATTGATCAAGTGGTGGCCCAAGCAACGAAACTCTGCAATTCTAGTACGTATAACGGAAGACACGATCTCCTCCTGACGAGTCCTTTTCGCCTTTTTCGAGGCATGTTGACAACCATGTCGCTCCAGTTTCAAGGTGAAGTACTGCTTTGCACCTAAAAATGATCAACTTTTAATGTTGACGAGTTATGAATTCGACCGGTGATGGTGATGATCCATCGGAACTAATTCGTTGACCGTTAGTTAGTACGCGACAGTGAAAGAGCTGTCAACGAAGAGTGTAGTAACTGATGGAGATTATCGACAACCTAACTCCAGAATTTTGCTAAGTATCGAAGGATGGGAAGAACGTTGGTCAACATCGAGTATTATGCCGAGTGATGGTGATGGATCCAAATGCCAAAATGACGAAGGGTCTTCCTAATTATCTCGGAAGTTAATAATGATTGCCAGGATGCAAAAAGCATGGCAAGGATTTCACAGGATGTGTAGCAATAATTAATCGAGGTTAGAGTATAAATGTTTATTTGTAATTGATGTTAGGATGATATAAGAACCCGTTTGGTTCAATATTCTAAATAGACTTTGGAACTCTAAAGTTCTTTGAATAAATGTAAGTAGTGTTTGGTTTGTTTTTTGGTCCGCTATGAGGAAATGCATTTTCAAAGGCCTCTATGGGCCTTTAGCCCAAAACACATCTAGAGGTCATTTGAGAAGTGATATTTTGGGAATGCAAATCGTGGCCATCATTTCCTCCAAAATTTGCATGAAGGCGCTGAATGGAGGTCGACGACCGTTGCCCAAGGGTTCACGCAACCTTGGTGACCGTCGCCTGGGTTACGAGACCCAAACCATCGGTGGCTCAAGCATCTCGCAATCTATGCGTCATCCGAGATTACTTAATACAACCTTTTATTTTTGAGGTTTTCAAGAGTAAATTAAAAATTTACTAGTAGTTTAATAATACATTGAACGAATTAAAAGTCTATGAATGACAATTAAATATCGGATCAAAGCCAAATTTAAAATTAATCATATTAAATAATTAAAAATCTATTTTCGTCATTTTTAAAAAATTTTAGTATTCGTGTCGGTTTCGGATACGATAATGGAGAGACCGCTTTCCACGTTGCAATTCGTGGGGGGAAGACCTTTTTTAAGCAAATATTTCCACTGGGCAGTGTGCCACAAAAGGAAAATCTCTTTTTTTTTTTTTTTTTCCAGATAATGCAAAACCGATTACTACATCACACGTGGTCCAGTACGGGAAAGATAAGTTATGTAGTCAACGATGCGTCGATGACTTGTTGCATTTTGTTTTGGAAATTTTCTCCAAAACGTGTGAGTGGAGAATTATGTAGATTTTGAAAAGTGGTGGCTACATCTATATGTCAACATCGAAATATTTTATAATGTCTAAAGTGTTTCCTGCTAAATAACGCTCAAAATATAAGCGTTGCCAAAATTTATAAAGTAAAGTAGAAAAAATTGGGGAAAAGAGATTTTACATGAGTCTAGTTTGAAAAGAAGGAAGAAGAGTTCAATAAGCATATTAGAAAAAACTACGAGATACTTATCTCTCCATTCAACTCATCATATATATATATATGCATTATCTTGAAATAATCTGTGAAATAATTACTCAACGTCTTTGGAAAAGTTATTGAACATGTGGGAAGGGCGGAATGGCAAGTTCTGTGAAGGATTAATTAATTAATAATTGGTATTGAGTATGTTTAGCATGCGAAAAATGTATTTATTAAGAAATCACTGAAGTTAGATATTTTTGTTGTGCAATAATAGCTTTTTAAT